>OX422217.1:3926606-5386606 GCA_949130495.1 Sambucus nigra
GCACCAACACCTCCCACGGGACCAACGTAACTCGTAGGAACTGACCCCGCAGCCGCGGATCTCCCGATTTGAGAGTACGGCAGTAATTTTCTTATTTCTACACTTAGGCTTAAAAACATGGCGATAGAGGGTGATAACTCGAAACAGCTCCCGAACGGCCCCGTGGGTGGCACCAACACCTCACACGGGACCAACGTAACTCGTAGGAACAGACCCCGCAGCCGCGTGGCGTTAGAGGGTACCAACCCCCGAACGTACGGTAATTTGCTTATTTCTACACTTAGGCTTAACATGGCGTTTGAGGGTGAAAACTCGAAACAGCCCCCGAACGGCCCCGTGGGTGGCACCAACACCTCCCATGGGACCAACGTAACTCGTAGGAACCAACCCCGCAGCCGCGGGTGTCCCGGTTTGAGAGTACGACGGTAATTTGCTTATTTCTACACTTAGGCTTAAAAAATGGCGTTAGAGGGTGAGAACCCGAAACAGTCCCCGAACGGCCCCGTGGGTGGCACCAACACCTCCCACGGGACCAACGTAACTCGTGGGAACGGACCCCGTAGCAGCGGGTGTCCCGGTTTGAGAGTACGACGGTAATTTGCTTATTTCCACACTTAGGCTTAAAAAATGGCGTTAGAGGGTGAGAACCCGAAACAGTCCCCGAACGGCCCCGTGGGTGGCACCAACACCTCCCACGGGACCAACGTAACTCGTGGGAACGGACCCCGCAGCCGCGGATGTCCCGGTTTGAGAGTACGACGATAATTTGCTTAGTTCCACACTTAGGCTTAAAAACATGGCGTTAGAGGGTGAGAACTCGAAACAGCCCCCGAACGGCCCCGTGGGTGGCACCAACACCTCCTACGGGACCAACGTAACTCGTAGGAACTGACCCCGCACCCGCGGGTGTCCCGGTTTGAGAGTACGACGGTAATTTGCTTATTTCCACACTTAGGCTTAAAAACATGGCGTTAGAGGGTGAGAACTCGAAACAGCCCCCGAACGGCCCCGTGGGTGGCACCAACACCTCCCACGGGACCAACGTAACTCGTAGGAACTGACCCCGCAGCCGCGGGTGTCCCGGTTTGAGAGTACGACGGTAATTTGCTTATTTCTACACTTAGGCTTAAAAAATGGCGTTAGAGGGTGAGAACCCAAAACAGTCCCCGAACGGCCCCGTGGGTGGCACCAACACCTCCCACGGGACCAACGTAACTCGTGGGAACGGACCCCACAGCCGCAGGTGTCCCGGTTTGAGAGTACGACGGTAATTTGCTTATTTCCACACTTAGGCTTAAAAACATGGCGTTAGAGGGTGAGAACTCGAAACAGCCCCCGAACGGCCCCGTGGGTGGCACCAACACCTCCCACGGGACCAACGTAACTCGTAGGAACTGACCCCGCAGCCGCGGGTCTCCCGGTTTGAGAGTACGGCAGTAATTTTCTTATTTCTACACTTAGGCATAAAAACATGGCGATAGAGGGTGATAACTCGAAACAGCTCCCGAACGGCCCCGTGGGTGGCACCAACACCTCCCACGGGACCAACGTAACTCGTAGGAACGGACCCCGCAGCCGCGGGTGTCCCGGTTTGAGAGTACGACGGTAATTTGCTTATTTCAACACTTAGGCTTAAAAACATGGCGTTAGAGGGTGAGAACTCGAAACAGCCCCCGAACGGCCCCGTGGATGGCACCAACACCTCCCACGGGACCAACGTAACTCGTAGGAACTGACCCCGCAGCCGCGGGTGTCCCGGTTTGAGAGTACGACGGCAATTTGCTTATTTCCACACTTAGGCTTAAAAACATGGCGTTAGAGGGTGAGAACTTGAAACAGCCCCCGAACGGCCCCGTGGGTGGCACCAACACCTCCCACGGGACCAACGTAACTCGTAGGAACTGACCCCGCAGCCGCGGGTGTCCCGGTTTGAGAGTACGACGGTAATTTGCTTATTTCTACACTTAGGCCTAACATGGCGTTAGAGGGTGAAAACTCGAAACAGCCCCCGAACGGCCCCGTGGGTGGCACCAACACCTCCCACGGGACCAACGTAACTCGTGGGAATGGACCCCGCAGCCGCGGGTCTCCCGGGTTGAGAGTACGACGATAATTTGCTTAGTTCCACACTTAGGCTTAAAAACATGGCGTTAGAGGGTGAGAACTCGAAACAGCCCCCGAACGGCCCCGTGGGTGGCACCAACACCTCCCACGGGACCAACGTAACTCGTAGGAACTGACCCCGCACCCGCGGGTGTCCCGGTTTGAGAGTACGACGGTAATTTGCTTATTTCCACACTTAGGCTTAAAAACATGGCGTTAGAGGGTGAGAACTCGAAACATCCCCCGAACGGCCCCGTGGGTGGCACCAACACCTCCCACGGGACCAACGTAACTCGTAGGAACTGACCCCGCAGCCGCGGGTGTCCCGGTTTGAGAGTACGACGGTAATTTGCTTATTTCCACACTTAGGCTTAAAAACATGGCGTTAGAGGGTGAGAACCCGAAACAGTCCCCGAACGGCCCCGTGGGTGGCACCAACACCTCCCACGGGACCAACGTAACTCGTGGGAACGGACCCCGCAGCCGCGGGTGTCCCGGTTTGAGAGTACGACGGTAATTTGCTTAGTTCCACACTTAGGCTTAAAAACATTGCGTTAGAGGGTGAGAACTCGAAACAGCCCCCGAACGGCCCCGTGGGTGGCACCAACACCTCCCACGGGACCAACGTAACTCGTAGGAACTGACCCCGCAGCCGCGGGTGTCCCGGTTTGAGAGTACGACGGTAATTTGCTTATTTCCACACTTAGGCTTAAAAACATGGCGTTAGAGGGTGAGAACTCGAAACAGCCCCCGAACGGCCCCGTGGGTAGCACCAACACCTCCCACAGGACCAACGTAACTCGTAGGAACTGACCCCGCAGCCGCGGGTGTCCCGGTTTGAGAGTACGACGGTAATTTGCTTATTTCTACACTTAGGCTTAAAAAATGGCGTTAGAGGGTGAGAACCCGAAACAGTCCCCGAACGGCCCCGTGGGTGGCACCAACACCTCCCACGGGACCAACGTAACTCGTGGGAACGGACCCCGCAGCCGCAGGTGTCCCGGTTTGAGAGTACGACGGTAATTTGCTTATTTCCACACTTAGGCTTAAAAACATGGCGTTAGAGGGTGAGAACTCGAAACAGCCCCCGAACGGCCCCGTGGGTGGCACCAACACCTCCTACGGGACCAACGTAACTCGTAGGAACTGACCCCGCACCCGCGGGTGTCCCGGTTTGAGAGTACGACGGTAATTTGCTTATTTCCACACTTAGGCTTAAAAACATGGCGTTAGAGGGTGAGAACTCGAAACAGCCCCCGAACGGCCCCGTGGGTGGCACCAACACCTCCCACGGGACCAACGTAACTCGTAGGAACTGACCCCGCAGCCGCGGGTGTCCCGGTTTGAGAGTACGACGGTAATTTGCTTATTTCTACACTTAGGCTTAAAAAATGGCGTTAGAGGGTGAGAACCCGAAACAGTCCCCGAACGGCCCCGTGGGTGGCACCAACACCTCCCACGGGACCAACGTAACTCGTGGGAACGGACCCCGCAGCCGCAGGTGTCCCGGTTTGAGAGTACGACGGTAATTTGCTTATTTCCACACTTAGGCTTAAAAACATGGCGTTAGAGGGTGAGAACTCGAAACAGCCCCCGAACGGCCCCGTGGGTGGCACCAACACCTCCCACGGGACCAACGTAACTCGTAGGAACTGACCCCGCAGCCGCGGGTCTCCCGGTTTGAGAGTACGGCAGTAATTTTCTTATTTATACACTTAGGCTTAAAAACATGGCGATAGAGGGTGATAACTCGAAACAGCTCCCGAACGGCCCCGTGGGTGGCACCAACACCTCCCACGGGACCAACGTAACTCGTAGGAACGGACCCCGCAGCCGCGGGTGTCCCGGTTTGAGAGTACGACGGTAATTTGCTTATTTCAACACTTAGGCTTAAAAACATGGCGTTAGAGGGTGAGAACTCGAAACAGCCCCCGAACGGCCCCGTGGATGGCACCAACACCTCCCACGGGACCAACGTAACTCGTAGGAACTGACCCCGCAGCCGCGGGTGTCCCGGTTTGAGAGTACGACGGCAATTTGCTTATTTCCACACTTAGGCTTAAAAACATGGCGTTAGAGGGTGAGAACTTGAAACAGCCCCCGAACGGCCCCGTGGGTGGCACCAACACCTCCCACGGGACCAACGTAACTCGTAGGAACTGACCCCGCAGCCGCGGGTGTCCCGGTTTGAGAGTACGACGGTAATTTGCTTATTTCTACACTTAGGCTTAACATGGCGTTAGAGGGTGAAAACTCGAAACAGCCCCCGAACGGCCCCGTGGGTGGCACCAACACCTCCCACGGGACCAACGTAACTCGTGGGAATGGACCCCGCAGCCGCGGGTCTCCCGGGTTGAGAGTACGACGATAATTTGCTTAGTTCCACACTTAGGCTTAAAAACATGGCGTTAGAGGGTGAGAACTCGAAACAGCCCCCGAACGGCCCCGTGGGTGGCACCAACACCTCCCACGGGACCAACGTAACTCGTAGGAACTGACCCCGCACCCGCGGGTGTCCCGGTTTGAGAGTACGACTGTAATTTGCTTATTTCCACACTTAGGCTTAAAAACATGGCGTTAGAGGGTGAGAACTCGAAACATCCCCCGAACGGCCCCGTGGGTGGCACCAACACCTCCCACGGGACCAACGTAACTCGTAGGAACTGACCCCGCAGCCGCGGGTGTCCCGGTTTGAGAGTACGACGGTAATTTGCTTATTTCCACACTTAGGCTTAAAAACATGGCGTTAGAGGGTGAGAACCCGAAACAGTCCCCGAACGGCCCCGTGGGTGGCACCAACACCTCCCACGGGACCAACGTAACTCGTGGGAACGGACCCCGCAGTCGCGGGTGTCCCGGTTTGAGAGTACGACGGTAATTTGCTTATTTCTACACTTAGGCTTAACATGGCGTTAGAGGGTGAAAACTCGAAACAGCCCCCGAACGGCCCCGTGGGTGGCACCAACACCTCCCACGGGACCAACGTAACTCGTAGGAACTGACCCCGCAGCCGCGGGTGTCCCGGTTTAAGAGTACGACGGTAATTCGCTTATTTCTACACTTAGGCTTAACATGGCGTTAGAGGGTGAAAACTCGAAACAGCCCCCGAACGGCCCCGTGGGTGGCACCAACACCTCCCACGGGACCAACGTAACTCGTGGGAACTGACCCCGCAGCCGCGGGTGTCCCGGTTTGAGAGTACGACGGTAATTTGCTTATTTCCACACTTAGGCTTAAAAACATGGCGTTAGAGGGTGAGAACTCGAAACAGCCCCCGAACGGCCCCGTGGGTGGCACCAACACCTCCCACGGGACCAACGTAACTCGTAGGAACTGACCCCGCACCCGCGGGTGTCCCGGTTTGAGAGTACGACGGTAATTTTCTTATTTCTACACTTAGGCTTAAAAAATGGCGTTAGAGGGTGAGACCCGAAACAGTCCCCGAACGGCCCCGTGGGTGGCACCAACACCTACCACGGGACCAACGTAACTCGTGGGAACGGACCCCGCAGCCGCGGGTGTCCCGGTTTGAGAGTACGACGGTAATTTGCTTAGTTTCACACTTAGGCTTAAAAACATGGCGTTAGAGGGTGAGAACTCGAAACAGCCCCCGAACGGCCCCGTGGGTGGCACCAACACCTCCCACGGGACCAACGTAACTCGTAGGAACTGACCCCGCAGCCGCGGGTGTCCCGGTTTGAGAGTACGACGGTAATTTGCTTATTTCCACACTTAGGCTTAAAAACATGGCGTTAGAGGGTGAGAACTCGAAACAGCCCCCGAACGGCCCCGTGGGTGGCACCAACACCTCCCACGGGACCAACGTAACTCGTAGGAACTGACCCCGCAGCCGCGGGTGTCCCGGATTGAGAGTACGACGGTAATTTGCTTATTTCTACACTTAGGCTTAAAAAATGGCGTTAGAGGGTGAGAACCCGAAACAGTCCCCGAACGGCCCCGTGGGTGGCACCAACACCTCCCACGGGACCAACGTAACTCGTGGGAACGGACCCCGCAGCCGCAGGTGTCCCGGTTTGAGAGTACGACGGTAATTTGCTTATTTCCACACTTAGGCTTAAAAACATGGCGTTAGAGGGTGAGAACTCGAAACAGCCCCCGAACGGCCCCGTGGGTGGCACCAACACCTCCCACGGGACCAACGTAACTCGTAGGAACTGACCCCGCAGCCGCGGGTGTCCCGGTTTGAGAGTACGACGGTAATTTGCTTATTTCTACACTTAGGCTTAACATGGCGTTAGAGGGTGAAAACTCGAAACAGCCCCCGAACGGCCCCGTGGATGGCACCAACACCTCCCACGGGACCAACGTAACTCGTAGGAACTGACCCCGCAGCCGCGGGTGTCCCGGTTTGAGAGTACGACGGTAATTTGCTTATTTCTACACTTAGGCTTAAAAAATGGCGTTAGAGGGTGAGAACCCGAAACAGTCCCCGAACGGCCCCGTGGGTGGCACCAACACCTACCACGGGACCAACGTAACTCGTGGGAACGGACCCCGCAGCCGCGGGTGTCCCGGTTTGAGAGTACGACGGTAATTTGCTTAGTTCCACACTTAGGCTTAAAAACATTGCGTTAGAGGGTGAGAACTCGAAACAGCCCCCGAACGGCCCCGTGGGTGGCACCAACACCTCCCACGGGACCAACGTAACTCGTAGGAACTGACCCCGCAGCCGCGGGTGTCCCGGTTTGAGAGTACGACGGTAATTTGCTTATTTCCACACTTAGGCTTAAAAACATGGCGTTAGAGGGTGAGAACTCGAAACAGCCCCCGAACGGCCCCGTGGGTAGCACCAACACCTCCCACAGGACCAACGTAACTCGTAGGAACTGACCCCGCAGCCGCGGGTGTCCCGGTTTGAGAGTACGACGGTAATTTGCTTATTTCTACACTTAGGCTTAAAAAATGGCGTTAGAGGGTGAGAACCCGAAACAGTCCCCGAACGGCCCCGTGGGTGGCACCAACACCTCCCACGGGACCAACGTAACTCGTGGGAACGGACCCCGCAGCCGCAGGTGTCCCGGTTTGAGAGTACGACGGTAATTTGCTTATTTCCACACTTAGGCTTAAAAACATGGCGTTAGAGGGTGAGAACTCGAAACAGCCCCCGAACGGCCCCGTGGGTGGCACCAACACCTCCTACGGGACCAACGTAACTCGTAGGAACTGACCCCGCACCCGCGGGTGTCCCGGTTTGAGAGTACGACGGTAATTTGCTTATTTCCACACTTAGGCTTAAAAACATGGCGTTAGAGGGTGAGAACTCGAAACAGCCCCCGAACGGCCCCGTGGGTGGCACCAACACCTCCCACGGGACCAACGTAACTCGTAGGAACTGACCCCGCAGCCGCGGGTGTCCCGGTTTGAGAGTACGACGGTAATTTGCTTATTTCTACACTTAGGCTTAAAAAATGGCGTTAGAGGGTGAGAACCCGAAACAGTCCCCGAACGGCCCCGTGGGTGGCACCAACACCTCCCACGGGACCAACGTAACTCGTGGGAACGGACCCCGCAGCCGCAGGTGTCCCGGTTTGAGAGTACGACGGTAATTTGCTTATTTCCACACTTAGGCTTAAAAACATGGCGTTAGAGGGTGAGAACTCGAAACAGCCCCCGAACGGCCCCGTGGGTGGCACCAACACCTCCCACGGGACCAACGTAACTCGTAGGAACTGACCCCGCAGCCGCGGGTCTCCCGGTTTGAGAGTACGGCAGTAATTTTCTTATTTATACACTTAGGCTTAAAAACATGGCGATAGAGGGTGATAACTCGAAACAGCTCCCGAACGGCCCCGTGGGTGGCACCAACACCTCCCACGGGACCAACGTAACTCGTAGGAACGGACCCCGCAGCCGCGGGTGTCCCGGTTTGAGAGTACGACGGTAATTTGCTTATTTCAACACTTAGGCTTAAAAACATGGCGTTAGAGGGTGAGAACTCGAAACAGCCCCCGAACGGCCCCGTGGATGGCACCAACACCTCCCACGGGACCAACGTAACTCGTAGGAACTGACCCCGCAGCCGCGGGTGTCCCGGTTTGAGAGTACGACGGCAATTTGCTTATTTCCACACTTAGGCTTAAAAACATGGCGTTAGAGGGTGAGAACTTGAAACAGCCCCCGAACGGCCCCGTGGGTGGCACCAACACCTCCCACGGGACCAACGTAACTCGTAGGAACTGACCCCGCAGCCGCGGGTGTCCCGGTTTGAGAGTACGACGGTAATTTGCTTATTTCTACACTTAGGCTTAACATGGCGTTAGAGGGTGAAAACTCGAAACAGCCCCCGAACGGCCCCGTGGGTGGCACCAACACCTCCCACGGGACCAACGTAACTCGTGGGAATGGACCCCGCAGCCGCGGGTCTCCCGGGTTGAGAGTACGACGATAATTTGCTTAGTTCCACACTTAGGCTTAAAAACATGGCGTTAGAGGGTGAGAACTCGAAACAGCCCCCGAACGGCCCCGTGGGTGGCACCAACACCTCCCACGGGACCAACGTAACTCGTAGGAACTGACCCCGCACCCGCGGGTGTCCCGGTTTGAGAGTACGACTGTAATTTGCTTATTTCCACACTTAGGCTTAAAAACATGGCGTTAGAGGGTGAGAACTCGAAACATCCCCCGAACGGCCCCGTGGGTGGCACCAACACCTCCCACGGGACCAACGTAACTCGTAGGAACTGACCCCGCAGCCGCGGGTGTCCCGGTTTGAGAGTACGACGGTAATTTGCTTATTTCCACACTTAGGCTTAAAAACATGGCGTTAGAGGGTGAGAACCCGAAACAGTCCCCGAACGGCCCCGTGGGTGGCACCAACACCTCCCACGGGACCAACGTAACTCGTGGGAACGGACCCCGCAGTCGCGGGTGTCCCGGTTTGAGAGTACGACGGTAATTTGCTTATTTCTACACTTAGGCTTAACATGGCGTTAGAGGGTGAAAACTCGAAACAGCCCCCGAACGGCCCCGTGGGTGGCACCAACACCTCCCACGGGACCAACGTAACTCGTAGGAACTGACCCCGCAGCCGCGGGTGTCCCGGTTTAAGAGTACGACGGTAATTCGCTTATTTCTACACTTAGGCTTAACATGGCGTTAGAGGGTGAAAACTCGAAACAGCCCCCGAACGGCCCCGTGGGTGGCACCAACACCTCCCACGGGACCAACGTAACTCGTGGGAACTGACCCCGCAGCCGCGGGTGTCCCGGTTTGAGAGTACGACGGTAATTTGCTTTTTTCCACACTTAGGCTTAAAAACATGGCGTTAGAGGGTGAGAACTCGAAACAGCCCCCGAACGGCCCCGTGGGTGGCACCAACACCTCCCACGGGACCAACGTAACTCGTAGGAACTGACCCCGCACCCGCGGGTGTCCCGGTTTGAGAGTACGACGGTAATTTTCTTATTTCTACACTTAGGCTTAAAAAATGGCGTTAGAGGGTGAGACCCGAAACAGTCCCCGAACGGCCCCGTGGGTGGCACCAACACCTACCACGGGACCAACGTAACTCGTGGGAACGGACCCCGCAGCCGCGGGTGTCCCGGTTTGAGAGTACGACGGTAA
Organism: Sambucus nigra; assembly: GCA_949130495.1. NCBI lineage: Eukaryota > Viridiplantae > Streptophyta > Magnoliopsida > Dipsacales > Adoxaceae > Sambucus > Sambucus nigra. The sequence goes on from OX422217.1 coordinate 3,936,294, forward strand.
TTTGCTTAGTTCCACACTTAGGCTTAAAAATATGGCGTTAGAGGGTGAGAACTCGAAACAGCCCCCGAACGGCCCCGTGGGTGGCACCAACACCTCCCACGGGACCAACGTAACTCGTAGGAACTGACCCCGCAGCCGCGGGTGTCCCGGTTTGAGAGTACGACGGTAATTTGCTTATTTCCACACTTAGGCTTAAAAACATGGCGTTAGAGGGTGAGAACTCGAAACAGCCCCCGAACGGCCCCGTGGGTGGCACCAACACCTCCCACGGGACCAACGTAACTCGTAGGAACTGACCCCGCAGCCGCGGGTGTCCCGGTTTGAGAGTACGACGGTAATTTGCTTATTTCTACACTTAGGCTTAAAAAATGGCGTTAGAGGGTGAGAACCCGAAACAGTCCCCGAACGGCCCCGTGGGTGGCACCAACACCTCCCACGGGACCAACGTAACTCGTGGGAACGGACCCCGCAGCCGCAGGTGTCCCGGTTTGAGAGTACGACGGTAATTTGCTTATTTCCACACTTAGGCTTAAAAACATGGCGTTAGAGGGTGAGAACTCGAAACAGCCCCCGAACGGCCCCGTGGGTGGCACCAACACCTCCCACGGGACCAACGTAACTCGTAGGAACTGACCCCGCAGCCGCGGGTGTCCCGGTTTGAGAGTACGACGGTAATTTGCTTATTTCTACACTTAGGCTTAACATGGCGTTAGAGGGTGAAAACTCGAAACAGCCCCCGAACGGCCCCGTGGGTGGCACCAACACCTCCCACGGGACCAACGTAACTCGTAGGAACTGACCCCGCAGCCGCGGGTGTCCCGGTTTGAGAGTACGACGGTAATTTGCTTATTTCTACACTTAGGCTTAAAAAATGGCGTTAGAGGGTGAGAACCCGAAACAGTCCCCGAACGGCCCCGTGGGTGGCACCAACACCTACCACGGGACCAACGTAACTCGTGGGAACGGACCCCGCAGCCGCGGGTGTCCCGGTTTGAGAGTACTACGGTAATTTGCTTAGTTCCACACTTAGGCTTAAAAACATTGCGTTAGAGGGTGAGAACTCGAAACAGCCCCCGAACGGCCCCGTGGGTGGCACCAACACCTCCCACGGGACCAACGTAACTCGTAGGAACTGACCCCGCAGCCGCGGGTGTCCCGGTTTGAGAGTATGACGGTAATTTGCTTATTTCCACACTTAGGCTTAAAAACATGGCGTTAGAGGGTGAGAACTCGAAACAGCCCCCGAACGGCCCCGTGGGTGGCACCAACACCTCCCACAGGACCAACGTAACTCGTAGGAACTGACCCCGCAGCCGCGGGTGTCCCGGTTTGAGAGTACGACGGTAATTTGCTTATTTCTAAACTTAGGCTTAAAAAATGGCGTTAGAGGGTGAGAACCCGAAACAGTCCCCGAACGGCCCCGTGGGTGGCACCAACACCTCCCACGGGACCAACGTAACTCGTGGGAACGGACCCCGCAGCCGCAGGTGTCCCGGTTTGAGAGTACGACGGTAATTTGCTTATTTCCACACTTAGGCTTAAAAACATGGCGTTAGAGGGTGAGAACTCGAAACAGCCCCCGAACGGCCCCGTGGGTGGCACCAACACCTCCCACGGGACCAACGTAACTCGTAGGAACTGACCCCGCAGCCGCGGGTCTCCCGGTTTGAGAGTACGGCAGTAATTTTCTTATTTCTACACTTAAGCTTAAAAACATGGCGATAGAGGGTGATAACTCGAAACAGCTCCCGAACGGCCCCATGGGTGGCACCAACACCTCACACGGGACCAACGTAACTCGTAGGAACTGACCCCGCAGCCGCGGGTGTCCCGGTTTGAGAGTACGACGGTAATTTGCTTATTTCTACACTTAGGCTTAAAAAATGGCGTTAGAGGGTGAGAACCCGAAACAGTCCCCGAACGGCCCCGTGGGTGGCACCAACACCTCCCACGGGACCAACGTAACTCGTGGGAACGGACCCAGCAGCCGCAGGTGTCCCGGTTTGAGAGTACGACGGTAATTTGCTTATTTCCACACTTAGGCTTAAAAACATGGCGTTAGAGGGTGAGAACTCGAAACAGCCCCCGAACGGCCCCGTGGGTGGCACCAACACCTCCCACGGGACCAACGTAACTCGTAGGAACTGACCCCGCAGCCGCGGGTGTCCCGGTTTGAGAGTACGACGGTAATTTGCTTATTTCTACACTTAGGCTTAACATGGCGTTAGAGGGTGAAAACTCGAAACAGCCCCCGAACGGCCCCGTGGGTGGCACCAACACCTCCCACGGTACCAACGTAACTCGTAGGAACTGACCCCGCAGCCGCGGGTGTCCCGGTTTGAGAGTACGACGGTAATTTGCTTATTCTACACTTAGGCTTAAAAAATGGCGTTAGAGGGTGAGAACCCGAAACAGTCCCCGAACGGCCCCGTGGGTGGCACCAACACCTACCACGGGACCAACGTAACTCGTGGGAACGGACCCCGCAGCCGCGGGTGTCCCGGTTTGAGAGTACGACGGTAATTTGCTTAGTTCCACACTTAGGCTTAAAAACATTGCGTTAGAGGGTGAGAACTCGAAACAGCCCCCGAACGGCCCCGTGGGTGGCACCAACACCTCCCACGGGACCAACGTAACTCGTAGGAACTGACCCCGCAGCTGCGGGTGTCCCGGTTTGAGAGTACGACGGTAATTTGCTTATTTCCACACTTAGGCTTAAAAACATGGCGTTAGAGGGTGAGAACTCGAAACAGCCCCCGAACGGCCCCGTGGGTGGCACCAACACCTCCCACAGGACTAACGTAACTCGTAGGAACTGACCCCGCAGCCGCGGGTGTCCCGGTTTGAGAGTACGACGGTAATTTGCTTATTTCTACACTTAGGCTTAAAAAATGGCGTTAGAGGGTGAGAACCCGAAACAGTCCCCGAACGGCCCCGTGGGTGGCACCAACACCTCCCACGGGACCAACGTAACTCGTGGGAACGGACCCCGCAGCCGCAGGTGTCCCGGTTTGAGAGTACGACGGTAATTTGCTTATTTCCACACTTAGGCTTAAAAACATGGCGTTAGAGGGTGAGAACTCGAAACAGCCCCCGAACGGCCCCGTGGGTGGCACCAACACCTCCCACGGGACCAACGTAACTCGTAGGAACTGACCCCGCAGCCGCGGGTCTCCCGGTTTGAGAGTACGGCAGTAATTTTCTTATTTCTACACTTAGGCTTAAAAACATGGCGATAGAGGGTGATAACTTGAAACAGCTCCCGAACGGCCCCGTGGGTGGCACCAACACCTCCCACGGGACCAACGTAACTCGTAGGAACGGACCCCGCAGCCGCGGGTGTCCCGGTTTGAGAGTACGACGGTAATTTGCTTATTTCAACACTTAGGCTTAAAAACATGGTGTTAGAGGGTGAGAACTCGAAACAGCCCCCGAACGGCCCCGTGGATGGCACCAACACCTCCCACGGGACCAACGTAACTCGTAGGAACTGACCCCGAAGCCGCGGGTGTCCCGGTTTGAGAGTACGACGGCAATTTGCTTATTTCCACACTTAGGCTTAAAAACATGGCGTTAGAGGGTGAGAACTTGAAACAGCCCCCGAACGGCCCCGTGGGTGGCACCAACACCTCCCACGGGACCAACGTAACTCGTAGGAACTGACCCCGCAGCCGCGGGTGTCCCGGTTTGAGAGTACGACGGTAATTTGCTTATTTCTACACTTAGGCTTAACATGGCGTTAGAGGGTGAAAACTCGAAACAGCCCCCGAACAGCCCCGTGGGTGGCACCAACACCTCCCACGGGACCAACGTAACTCGTGGGAATGGACCCCGCAGCCGCGGGTCTCCCGGTTTGAGAGTACGACGGTAATTTGCTTATTTCCACACTTAGGCTTAAAAACATGGCGTTAGAGGGTGAGAACTCGAAACAGCCCCCGAACGGCCCCGTGGGTGGCACCAACACCTCCCACGGGACCAACGTAACTCGTAGGAACTGACCCCGCAGCCGCGGGTCTCCCGGTTTGAGAGTACGACGGTAATTTGCTTATTTCTACACTTAGGCTTAAAAAATGGCGTTAGAGGGTGAGAACCCGAAACAGTCCCCGAACGGCCCCGTGGGTGGCACCAACACCTCCCACGGGACCAACGTAACTCGTGGGAACGGACCCCGCAGCCGCGGGTGTCCCGGTTTGAGAGTACGATGGTAATTTGCTTATTTCCACACTTAGGCTTAAAAACATGGCGTTAGAGGGTGAGAACTCGAAACAGCCCCCGAACGGCCCCGTGGGTGGCACCAACACCTCCCACGGGACCAACGTAACTCGTAGGAACTGACCCCGCAGCCGCGGGTCTCCCGGTTTGAGAGTACGGCAGTAATTTTCTTATTTCCACACTTAATTTTTATATTTCTACTTGGTTACTGATAATTTTAACTCATATATGCCATTTTTCAGTTTGATTAATTTTTTTTGTAAAGCTACTTGGTTACTGATACTTTTATTTTTTGTATCCTATCATTTGTAGGATTTTTGCACCTGGATCAAATGAAGGAGGCAATGGTTTACAACATCATGATTATTTATATGTTGTGGACATTCAGGATAATGTTTTTTATGTGTTATAGCCGTGCAGGCTTTTATTGTTTAGTTTTATGTCCGTGCGGGCTTTTATAATTTGATTGTTGAATTTTATAGCCGTGCGGGCTTTATAATAAGCAGGTTTTTCATTTACAGGTTTTGGAATGTCAAGAAAATAGAGGAAATTCTGCCCAATTTTTTTTTGGTCTGTGAATTATTAAGACGTGTAATATTTTTAAGTTTGTATATATATTTGTTTATTAACAACATTCTCAATTCGCAATTTGTGATTTTTTTTATTGTTTTGCCTATAATAAATATTTGTAACACCTCGTCGCAACCGATGATGCACTCACAGGAACACCAATTTTAGGATTGGGCAAAAAAAATATTTTTTTTTTAAATTACAGATAAATATGGTCATGGATTTTGTCCATGACCATTTTTTTTATTTTTTGTCACGGTAATGGGTCGCGGACTAGGGTCGCGACCAATTTTTTTTTAATTTTTTTTGTCACACACATGGGTCACGGCCAAAGTCCGCGACCAATTTGTCACGGTCGTGGGTCATGGACAAGGACCGTGACCAATTTTTTAAATTTTTTTTTGTCACGCACATGGGTCGCGGACTTTGGCCGCGACCAATTTGTCACGGTTGTGGGTCATGGACAAGGGCCGCGACCAATTTTTTTAATTTTTTTTTGTCACGCACATGGGTCGCGGACTTTGGCCGCGACCAATTTGTCACGGTTATGGGTCACGGATTAGAGTCGCGACCCATCACGGCATGGGTCACGGCCTAAGTCCGCGACCATCTGCCGTGACCCCTCTCGGCTGTGACCATTTTTTGGTCACGGACTTGGACCGCGACCCACAAAAATGGTCACGCCCGAAATGGTCACGGCCCAAGTCCGCGACCCACAGGTTTGGTCAGGGATTTTGGCCGTGACCAATCGCCAGTTTTGGTGTAGTGAGTATACAACGGTCCCAGATGCCCCCCATATGGCAATGGGATAGGTTTATTTTTCATTTTATTTCTTTTCTGAATTTACGAATTCTTTATGTTTGATAAAATGTACGACTGATATTTGATCATGTGTTTGTTTGCAGTTGATAGTAAAAGAAGAACTCCAAAGGAATCAGAAGTTAATATCAAGCATCTGAAACTTATCTGGGGTTTGCATAAGAACGTTGCAGACGAGCACATCAGGTCTGCATCATATTTGCTACAGTATAAGAGCTATACAACCTCTTATACTGCTCGCCCTGTTGAGCCTGCTTCAACTCCAGAGGATTCTTCTTCAGATTCTCATCTTCCTTTAAGTCAGAGAATGGGCAAGAAAAGAGCTCCTCCTGCTCTATTTGATGACATTTCATCTGCTGCTGAGGCAAAGAAAAGTAAAATTGATGTCCCAGGGGGGACTAAGAAGGTGGATGTTGCGCCTTCAAAAGCTACCGAGAAGCCCCCAATGGCCCCGAGCAAGAAAGTTGCTCCCGTGGAAGTGATTACTATCTCTCCGACCAAGAGTTCTTCCTTGGTTGAAGCTGCTGAGGTCCCTTTGAGGAGATTGAGGAAATCATCCTCAGTCATTCTGGCTGAAACTGCCTCCTCTTTACCTGCTGGTGGTGTTGGTGTTCCAACCATCATTCCTCCAAGCTCTGCAATGAGCTCGGTAAAAAATTGGATCATACCCGAGGTCCAAGGAATTGATGAAAAAATTTCTAGGGATATGCTGACATCCCTAGCTACTCGTCATCTTGCTTCAGTTAATATCTCATACTCTGGGTTTTCTTTCTTTCTCTGAATTCTTGCATTTTTGTATTGACTTTACTGTTTTTCTCATCTTTCAGCTGGTGAATTGTTTCAATAACATTGTGAAGAAAGATGAAGCTATTAAGGCTTCAAGCTCCTCGTCTGGAGTAGAGGATGCTCTGTTGGGTTTGACCCAATCCTTGAAGGAATCTCGCCAGCAGTATAATGAGGACAAGACTGTTTGGGAGAAAAAGTTGTCAGTTGCTGAGGCTGAGAAAGTGAAACTGGCTGAGATCTCCAAGAGTTTGGAGAATAAAGTGAAAAGTTTGGAGGTTGAGCATAAAAAATATGACAACAAGCTCAAGAATTTTGGAGAGCTTGAAGATAAGTTGAATAAGGCAGAGGAAGAGTTGCTCGCCCTACGAGATATCAAAAGCCAAAAGGAAGAATTGGATGCGAAACTTTCTTCGGAGAAATTGAGAAGAAAACTCGCAGTTAAAAAATCCTTCAGCGTTGGCTGGGATAAAGGATGGGACAAGGGGATTGCTGCAATTACATCCCAAGTCCAGTATGGGAAGTTGAAATACTTCTGAGATGGTTGGGTAGCTGCCCTTCAGGAATTGAAAATCAAAGAAGATTCTGATCTATTTCAACTACACCTCCATGGCCCTCCTCCATCAATTGTGGAAGAAGAAGAAGAAGATGAGCCTGTTTCTGATGAATCCTCTGCAGCCATAGGTGATCAAATCCCTGTCTCTCAACCTTCTTCCACCGAGGACATTTCTTCCATGCCTCCTCCTCCTGAGAAGATTCTTGCTGATCAAGCCGCTGTGACCACCGAACAACCAAGCTCCTCGTCCCAGCCTCCCGAGAAAGTCTTGGGAGACAAGGAAAAGGTGTGAAGTTGTTCGGTATCTCTTCTATTTTTCATTACTTGTAATCGAACAATGTAATCCCTTTGAGATTTAATAAAATACATCTTTGTTCATCTCTGTTGTTGATGACTTCTTTTTGTTGACTGTTGTGTCCTCTTTCTTAGTTTATGGCCAGAATCGAACTGATATCTGCTCCTGATACAAAGATGATGCAACTATACAATGGGTATTATAAGGTTGGTCATACAGACCTGAGTGTATCATAGATTGCCGACATCCTTGGCCATGATGCCTCAGAGCAAGCAGTTGAAGCTTACCAATACTTGAAGGATTTGCTGGATCGATCTGTGGCCAACAATGCAGCATACTACGACTTGATCGAGGAACTTCATTATTCCTTAGAAGATCTTCAGAATCAACATAATGAGTCAACTGCTTTGTTGCATAAGGAGTATGAAAGTAGATATCAACAACTGTCTTCTGATACAGGCCATAAAAAGATCATCGTTGGATATGATATTAGGGAAAAGACCCTAAAAGGTGAAGTTGAGGCCTGCAGGCAAATCGCCGAGATCTTGGAACAAGAAAATAATAATTTGCAGAAAAGATTGGCACAGTATGAATCTGCAGCTTCATCTTCTAATGCTTTAGTACCAATTACAGAAGAAGGTTTCTCGTTCTTAGAAGTTGAAAACGCCAAATTAAGGCAAGAATTGGATAACTTAAGAAGATCTGTTATTCCTGTGACTGCTCGGGGACGAGGAAGAGATTCTCGGGGACGAGGAAGAACTGCTCAAAATGTTGTCGAGGAGCAAGGTTCTCCAGTCGCTTCTCGGAGCCGATCAAGAGTTCTTAGTCGTAATGTTGAAGAGGCTCGAACTCAATCTACTTTGGAAACTCAAGCGTTCCAATTGAATGCTAAGGATCATGCTCTTTCTGAAATGTCCAAGAAGAACCTATCTTTAGAAGATCAACTTGCTGCAGCAAAATCCGATTTGGATTCCAAGGACCTTTTCATCAAAAACATTCATGAAAAAATGGACAGAATGACCTTCCAATTCCATAAACAACCTCGTGAGTTCTGGATGGCAGGCTATAATGAGGCCCTTTGTCATTTGGATGCTCACATTGAAAGTGCCAATAATGAAGGTTATAAACAGGGATGGTTGAACGCCCTTGGATTGCTGAATCTTGAACAGGAGCACTACCTATGGGATTATCATAGTCCTGGGTTATTAGACTTGCCCATACCACCCTATAAATTGGATATGGCATGGATTCCAGCTCGCGCCATTCCTCGGAGCTTAATTTCGAAATATCTTGGTGATTATAATCTTCATTATCAAGTTGACATATCTCGCCCCGAGCATCTCTTGGATACCCCTTCAATAATGAATGTCAGGATGCTGAAGGATTTGAATTTTATTAACTCTCCCCTTTGCCTGGAAGATCCTCCTGCCAGCGAGGAACCTATTTCAAAAGCTCAAGGAAAGAAACCAATAGAATAGGTTTTTTCAATGTAATAATTAACACATATGTAGAGCTTGTAACACATTTTTATCTTAATGAAAGAATCTCATTTTCTGTTTGCAAATTTGTATTGCGATTGTTTTATGTTTATCAAACATTTGTGTATGTGTATTTATTAAAAAGATAATAATATGTAATCAAAATTACAGGTATCAATGCTGCTTCATCACTTAATAATAAAGTAATGAGTATAAAATGTTTAAACTGTTTCCAACCAACCAAGGTTGTTAAATTGTGATTGTCGACCAACTACAGTTGATGGGTTTTTATCCTCGACCAGCCATACTTGGTTCTATTTGAAATATTTTCAATTTTCACTTTTCAAAGAACTTTTTGTAATAATCTTACCTCCCGACCAACATAAGTTGGAATGTGAGAGTATATTTTCAAATCCAATCAACCAAAATTGGTATTTTTTAATAATGTTGTTGTCCACTAGTCATCTTACCAACTAGTGTCACCTCCTAACCAAAGTAGTATTTTTTGGTTCTTTCGAACTGTGGTTCTTTCGAACTGTCCACTAGTTATCTTACCAACCGTAGTTGATCACGCTAGTGTCGCCTCCTAACCAAAGGAGTATTTTTTGGTTCTTTCGAACTGTCCACTAGTTATCTTACCAACCGTAGTTGATCACGCTAGTGTCGCCTCCTAACCAAAGGAGTATTTTTTGGTTCTTTCGAACTGTCCACTAGTTATCTTACCAACCGTAGTTGATCACGCTAGTGTCACCTCCTAACCAAAGGAGTATTTTTTGGTTCTTTCGAACTGTCCACTAGTTATCTTACCAACCGTAGTTGATCACGCTAGTGTCGCCTCCTAACCAAATGAGTATTTTTTGGTTCTTTCGAACTGTCCACTAGTTATCTTAGCAACCGTAGTTGATCACGCTAGTGTCGCCTCCTAACCAAAGGAGTATTTTTTATAAGCGTAGTGTATTACACTAGTATTCCCCGGAAAACTTTCAACAGAAAGAAAATGGTGAAACATCCTCGTTTTATTCATAATGAAGGAAATGCTTTACATTTTACATTACTGATAATACTTGCGCAGGTGTTCAGCATTCCATGCATTCTTAAATTCCTCTCCCTCTAGAGTAGCTATTCTGTAAGTTCCTGGTCGAACAACTTCTGTAACTCGGTAAGGTCCATGCCAGTTTGCCTCCAATTTATTGTGTTTCTGGATTACCCTTTTTAGCACATAATCTCCTTCTTTTAGATCGCATTTCTTTACTCTTTTGTTGTAGAAAAGAGTTGTTCGTTGTTGATAAGCAGCATTCCTAATGGCTGCCTCTTCTCTGACTTCCTCGAGCATATCCAAATCCAATCTTCTCATCAAGTCGCTGACTGGGGAATTGAAATTCAGCACTCTGTGTGTTGGGAGACCTAACTCGGCACGTATTACAGCCTCACTGCCAAATGCCAGCATATATGGTGATTCCCCAGTCGCTCCTCGGGGAGTTGTTCGGTAAGCCCACAATACTGATTGTAGCTCATTAATCCAGTTAGCTTTAGCTTCACTTAGCCTTTTCTTCAAACCATTTAGCAGCGTTCTGTTCGTCACCTCAGTCTGCCCATTGCTTTGAGGATGACCTGGTGCTGAATGGGTCTTCAGGATGTTTGATTGTTGACAATAGGCGGCAAACTCCTCGTTGTCAAATTGTGTTCCATGATCTGTGATGAAAGCATGAGGGAGACCATATCGACAAATGATGTTCATCCAAATGAACTGATATACCTTCTCGTACGTCATTTCAATTAGTGGTTTAGCTTCCACCCACTTAGTAAAATAATCCACTGCCACGACGAGGTACTTGAACCTTCCTCGGGTCGTCGGCAATGGTCCAACCAAATCAATCCCCCACATGGCAAATGGCCAAGGTGAAGTTATGGGTGTTAACAATGCTTGTGGAGTTCTTCGGATGGAGGAAAAGCGTTGGCACTTGTCACACTTCTTGGCATAGGCTATACAATCAGCCCTCATCGTCGGCCAGTAGTATCCTTGTGTCATTACCCTTTGCAAAAGTGTCCGACCTTCTACATGAGCTCCACAGGATCCTTCATGGATTTCCTCAACCAATTCCTTGACTTCTGATGGATGTACACATCTCTGCAAACCTGCCATAATTCCTTGTCTATACAAAACACCATTAGTTAACACATACCGAGCAACTTTATACTTCAATTTCTTGGCAGCTAGCTTATCCCACGGTAATTTTCCTTCTTCAATGTATGCCCTGATGGGATCCATCCAGGATGGTCCTAAATCAAGGGTAATAATATTCACTGTCAGGTCTTCTTCTATGCTCCGACTTTCTGATACTTCAATTGGTATTGTTCTTCGTAGCTCGGTACGGGTAGCTGATGCTAATCGGGCCAATGCGTCTGCTCTCGCATTCTCCATCCTCGGTATTCTTACCAATTGAATAGCATAAAATTCTGTCAATAACTCCATCACCTTTGCATGGTACTTCATCATTAATTCTCCCTTAACTGCATATATTCCCATCATCTGATTCACAATTAATTGAGAATCACTAAACACAATTACTTGCCATGCTTCCATAATTTTTGCCAAATTATAACCTACTATCATGGCCTCATACTCAGCTTCATTATTGGAAGCTTTGAATTGGAATTGCAAGGCATACTCCATGTCAATATCATCTAGGGTGTTTAAAACAATCCCTGCTCCACAACCAGCTGTGCAAGATGATCCATCTACATATAATCTCCATGTAGGTAACTCGTCTTCAAATTTCTTATCTGTCAGAGCTCCTCGGTAAAATATCTGTTGTTTTCTTTCATCATCCTCTGGTATCTTTCGCTCCTCGTCGATCATCTGTTCGCGCCCTTTTACCAACCGGAGTTGGTCTGGGTTTGAATATGATGATTTTTCTACATCCACAAATCCTTTTACCAACCTTAGTTGGTCTGGACCTGTGTCTGCTGATCCTGTATCGTCCACAGGTTGGTCAGTAAGCACCTTTTGTTCCTCGGAGGTATCAGGGTACGTGAACTCTGCTATAAAATCTGCTACAGCTTGCCCCTTTAATGATGATCTGGGTTCATACACAATATCATATTCACCGAGTTCTATTGCCCAATACATCAATCTTCCTGATTTTTCTGGCTTGTGAAGGGCTTGCCTTAATGGCATGTCAGTATACACGACAATTGTATGGGCTTGGAAGTATGGCCTCATTCTTCTACTTGCTTCGATTAATGCCAATGCCAATTTTTTTAGCTTTGGGTACTTGATTTCTGCACCTCGAAAAGCTTTACTTGTGTAATAAATTGGCTTCTGGAACGCTGAGCTAACTGCATTCTCTGATACTGCCAAATACAAATACAACGTCTCTCCAGTTATTGTCCTGGACAACAATGGTGGTGACCCCAAATACTTCTTTAAGTCTTGAAAGGCCTTCTCACATTCATCAGTCCACTCAAAACTTTTTCGTAGCGTTTTGAAGAATGGGAGACATTTATCAGTTGCTCGGGATACAAATCTGTTGAGCGCCACAACTCGTCCTGTAAGACTTTGTACTTCTTTCCTCGTCGTCGGGGATCGCAGCCCTAAAAAAGCTTTAATCTTTTCTGGATTCGCCTCAATACCTCATTGGTTGACGATGTATCCGAGGAACATTCCTTCCCGTACTCCAAAGGTACACTTCGTCGGGTTAAGCTTCATTTGGTATTTATCTAATTGATCAAAGGTTTGACCTAAGTCAACTAGATGATCAGCATCTCTCTTGCTCTTTGTTAGCATATCGTCGACATAGACTTCCATGTTGCAACTGATTTGTTCGGCAAAAACCTTGTTCATCAGCCGCTGATATGTTGCACCTGCATTTTTCAAACCAAAAGCCATAACATTATAACAATAAGTTCCCCTTGGGGTAATATAAGAAGTACTTTCCCTGTCTTCAGGTTTCATTTTGATCTGATTGTAGCCAGAATATGCATCCATGAAGCTGAGCAACTCATGTCCCGAGGTAGCATCCACTAGCTGGTCGATTCTGGGCAATGGAAAATGATCTTTTGGGCATGCCTTGTTAAGATCAGTGAAATCAACACACATTCTCCATTTATTGTTCTTCTTCTTTACCATCACCACATTTGCCAACCAATCTGGATATTTCACATCTTCAATGAATGGGCTTTCTGGAGCTTCTCGACCTCCTCTTGTATGGCCTGGTTCTTCTCGGGACTAAACACTCTTCTTCTCTGCTTCACAGGCTTGATCTCCTTATTCACATTGAGCTCATGACATAAGAAGTTTGGATCTATTCCTGGCATGTCTTCATGACTCCAAGCAAAAGTATTCTTCCTATTTCTCAAGAAAGTTATCAACTCCTGTTTTATTGACACATCCAACGATGAACCTATCTGGGTTATTCGTTCAGGATGTTCGTCGTCCAGAATAACATTTTCTGTAGATTCCACCACTTGTCCTTTTATAAGTTGGGATTCATCCCTAGGATCAAGAGTTTCAATTTCTGTACCTTCCTCCACTTGGTAAGTATTAGTCTTTTTCCTTGACTCTTCAAGTTCTTCTTGCTCGGCAGACGAATAATAGCATTCCCGAGCTACTTTTTGATCACCTTTCACAACTCCGACTCCAAAATTTGTTGGGAATTTCAAACACTGATGTATTGTAGATGGAACTGCTTCGAACTTCTTCAACCCAACTCTTCCCATGATGATGTTGTAGGCTGACTGCACATTTTTATCCATCACAAAGAAACGTATTCTTTCTGTTCGACAAGAAGGCCAAATTCCAATGAGTATATCCAACTTGATCGTCCCAAGTGGAAAAACTTTCTCACTAGCAAAACCCAGAAGGGGTCTGTGATAAGGTTCCAATTGAGATAATTTCAAATTCAAGCTATCAAAGCATGAATAGTACATGATGTCTGCCGAACTACCGCTGTCTACCAACACCCTTGAAATGACCACATCCTTCATCCTCATTTTGATCACCAAAGGATCGTCATGAGGGTAAAGAACGCCTGCCAGGTCGTTTTTTGAAAAACCAATAACTAGCTTCTCTTTGTTTACCTTCCTTGGACGATCATCCTCGGCCAGGTTTATTCGTTGAATATATGAGCAGGCTTGAGCCTCTCCGAGATAGGCCTTTATTTCTGCAGTAAGGTCTCCCCCTCCAGCATCTCCTCCTGTAATAACATTACAATCAAATGACCCAAAACGTATGGAAAATACTTCTCGTTCAGGCTGCCTTGGCTTCTTTGGAAGATCGGGGTCTTCATCTGGATCATCTTCATGATCTCTTTTCTTTCTCTCCTCCATCCGACGAGGAGATCTGGAACGATCTCTAGTTCTATCATCATTCTTCCTTTCACCTCTGCGATCTACATACTTTGACAACTTTCCTCTTCGGATGAGCGTTTCAATCTCGTTCTGAAGGGCTATGCAATTTTTGGTCGTATGGCCATGATCTTTATGGAACTCACAATATTTGGCCCTATTCCTCAGTTCAGGATTGGTCCTCAGTTTTTCTGGACACTTGATTTCTTCGTTATTCTTAATTTCTTCCAAAACATGATTAATACCCATTTTCAATGGAGTATAATTATCATATTTCTTCAGGACTTCCCATGACGTCCTATTATTCTTGGAATGCTTGTCACCACCATTACCTTTTTGCTCTTTCTTCTTAGATTTGTCAACCTCCACTTTGGTTTCTTTATCCATATTCTTCTTCGCGGCCATAGCCTCCTCGGCATTCATGACTTTGGCCGCTTTTGCCATCAACTCCGACATAGTTTTAGGTGGATCTTTGGCCAAAGTGTAGTATAACTTGTTGGGCAACAAGCCACTCATCAAAGCAGTGATCGTTGTCTTTTCTTCGTAATCTATGACTTCCAACTTCTCATTATTGAAATGAGTTATGTAATCTCTAGTACTTTCACCTGATTTTTGTCTAACACTTAGCAAGTGTGCTACTCGCTTTACCAGCTTTGCTCCAAAACAAAAATTGCCAATGAACAACTCGGCCAATTGAATAAAAGTCGAAATCTTACCCCGAGGAAGATTGTTGTACCATATCTGTGCAAACCCGGTAAGAGTTCCAGAGAATGCTCTACATCTCATCTCGTCAGGGACGGCATATATGTCGGCAGCAGCTTGGTATTGTTCTATATGAAGAACAGGATCTGTCTTTCCATCATACTTAGGGGTCACTACGGGTGCTTTGAATTTAGATGGTGTAGGAAAATTCACAATGGCCTGCACAAAAGGTGTCCCTTGAACAAAAGTTCTCTGTAAGGGATTCCTTTCTTTAGCCATTTCTCCAAGTCTATCCTCCAATCGCTGAATGGAACCCTTCCATGCTTCATTTCCTTCCTCGGGATGCTTAGTCCGAGCAATTGATTGTTCTGACGTAGCTTCCTGAGATCTATCTCGACGAGTAACTGGTCTTGATTGTGCTGATCCTTCTCTCAAACCTGATGGTGGTCGAAAGCTTCTCGATGGGGCTCTAGGTGGACTCATATTTCTCCTTGGTCCTAACCGACTGAAAGGAGATGCCCTGCTTAATCTTTCCAAGGCGCTAGTTCTCTCCGGAGAGAGGGTGATATGTTGATCTGTATTCGTAGCCCGAATCGATGAAGTTTGCCCAGGTTGATAAGAAAAATCATTAGATTCTTCATTACGATATGACCTAGTACGCCTGGATCGCGATTGCCCACGATCACTCCTTTGCCTTGAATGGGTAGGTGCACCGCCGTGAAGAGTTTGAATGAGTTGCCTCATTATTTCTTGCATGGCGGTTTGTCCTTCAGCCAGATTCGTCATAATTCTAGCCAGATCTGGAGGTGCAGATGGATTTGGAGGATTTCCAATATTTCCAGCATTTCGATTACTGGATTCTGGATTATCTGCCATTGATGATAAATGATTTTTGGTGAAAAACGATAGCAATAGTCGTTTCCCACAGACGGCGCCAATCTGTTGATGTAAAAAACTAGATTGCTCTAATTATTCAATCACAGATAAATAAATAAGACAAAGATTTTTAAAGTGGTTCGGCTAGGAATAAAGCCTACATCCACTGTTATGTTATTGCCGAGTGTTTTCAGAATTCTTGATTACAAGTTCTCTCAAGAATTTCCCTCCCCCCTGAATGAGGGTGATACCAGGTATTTATAGCCCTTAGGCTGTACATGAATGGGTTGATACATTAAATGATATACATATGAAAGGGTAATACATTTAATGCAGCGTGAGAGTCAAGATGATGAACATTCAATGAATATTTGAACTGTTGATTATCTGGCAATTAATGACCCGACCGAGATTAAGCTCGGACCGCCATAGTTGCTCGTTGCTCAGGAGTTCCTCGGAGCGCTAGAGTACCTCGGAGCGACGGAGTTCCTCGGTGTATCCTCGTTGCTCGGGGAGAATAATGAGTTGGTCGGGAAAATGAACTTCCTCGTCGTTATTGTACCACGTAGATTGACAAGTGTCTTTGTATGATTCGTCCACATCAGCATATTAATTTTGGTATCAACAGGGCTCTATATCAAAGAAAACTTAGCGGAAACATAATAGCCGTACAGATCCTAAATGACACTAGAACCTGATGCTCTGATACCACCTGTGACACCCCGACTAATTAAATACCGGGTAGCTACTCCTTTATTAAATTAAATCAAAATGTCAAGTTGGCTCAGTTAATAGCATCACTGTCGAAAACATTTTATTATTACTAACCACCTAGTATTTAAAAAGTAAGTTGTCAAATTTTAATTAAAGTTTGATTAACATGCAGTAAAAGATTTAAAGCAATAATAATATCACCATTAACCATAACGAAATAATAGAATAACCATCACATGATATAAATAAATCCGGAGGAAAACTCCTCACAACAAATCCCACAACTGAAATAAGTAACGAAATACTGAATACTGAATCAATACATGTCAAAGTCTGAAAGCTGAAATGGAAAAATATCTCTAATGGAACTGGGCAACATGCCCTAAAACTGAGGAACACTGAATACGGAATCCAAATGATAGAAGCGTCTAAAAGCAAATCCCTGTAACTTCCACAAACAGCTACAGCTCGTCATCTGAGTGAGAATCCTATGCATGGTGTCCTTTTGGCTGGGCACCTAAAATGGTTTTACAAGAAAATAAATTTGAAAGCAAACGGGTCAGAGCCCGAATGTGGAGATATTTTAAAAACCTGCAAGTGCTTTAAAAACATTTAAAACATTAAATGCAAAATACATGTTAGGACGTGCACTCACATGAAATTCTCACCTCTCGACTAATTGTGCACTCCTAACGTAAGTACCCATCTAAAATGACACTAATCCCTAGCTAAGTGACATCATATCTAGCTAGACTGTCATAGGTTCTACTCTTATTACTCGGTTCCCATATACATTATAACGATCTCATTTAAATAGGGGCTTAACGTAAATTCAGTTTCTCCCATAAAAGCAACACAACTCATTTTAGATTATCCCTTTTATATTTTCCAAATTTATACACACAATACCATATGAAAGTTCCCATAATAAAGTGTATATTTTTCACAACATAAATATACAAAATAATCACCCCGAGACTAAGTTGCGGTGCACACATACTTTGCTATCCATCCCGGTACATCACATACATAAGGATCACATATTCCGAATCTCTCAGGAATAGTTCACAGATAACAACATCACAAATAATGGAGGCGAACACAGTCACATCACATGGGTCACGCACATACCTGCGCTCCCACAATCAGCAGACTTATTAACATCCCAATAAGTCCTTCTCTGACCTATGTTCATCGAGGTAACCAGTCTAAATCCGGGCAAAACAAGGATTAGAGGGCCCTAAGCGAACGCAAACCTCCCGTGATAGCAAGTATGGTAGGTATGTCATACACATAAAATCAATACATATATACTAAGTATGCACACCTCTTAGTAATCACCATAATATATATTGGTACATATCTCATCTCGTACTGATATATAATACTACACCATTTATGTGTTCCCAGTTAATATAATTAATTAGGCCGTCAATAGCTCACATCGTAATAGACACTCACGTCCTACTTCACATTTTCCCTTAGGTTCAAACTACACTTCTAGGTTTGACCCCTCATAATATCCCAAACATCCCAAATATATCAATCACTCATCAAGGAAAGGCTATCTCTACCTATACACAAGGTTACTGGGCACTCGGGATCAAAACAGGCTAAAAAGCCTAAACTGTCAACTCGTTCGAAGTCTCGTTCGAACGAGGCTGTTCGAACGAGACTTCGTTCGAACGAACTGAGTCTTCTAATGAGATCTCATTCGAACGAAGTGGGATTTCTAACGAGATCTCGTTCGAATGATCTTATCGAATGAACTTCACCCTCGTTAGAAGTCAATGGTCAACTCGTTAGAAGCTCGTTCGAACGAGCTCGTTCGAACGACCTGGGTAGGTCTTCTAACGAGTGGCCAGATTCAAGCCCAAAATTTTTCTACTCGTTTTTCACCAATTTCTACTCCTCAAGTCTCCTCTAAAATTCGTCCCAACAACGTTTTAAGATCTGTAATCAATCCTAAACATATCAAGGTCACATACTAACGTGTTTTAAGGGAATAATTCATCCTAAACATCACCAAATCACAAGTCTCATCACTTTTTCCCCAATTTTTCAAGAACATAAACCCTAATATTATAAATCATCAATTTCCAGAAATAAATCCGTTTTTATAGCACATAAACTTATGATTCTCTTAATTTGATCTTCCAATAACATTTCTACATGCAAACCTATCTCCAAAATTTATTAACAACTCTAGTTTCATGGGTTTTCAATTATCTCCCAATTAATTATGATTATTGGATAGTCTAAGCATGGAAGAAGCATTTACTGCATAAAAACGTAAATTAAACCACTTGACTTGATTCAATCTCATATTTTGATGATGATTTGATGAAGCTCTCTCTCTCTCCAATCTTTTCTCCTATATCTCTCTCTTTCCAAGCTTTCTTCTCCAATAGCTATGGTGGCTAGGGTTTGTTTTGGGAAAAATATTAGAAACCTAAATTCTAATAACCTACGTAGCCTATTGGGTTAACATGGGTTGGTTAGTGGTTTAGTGGGTCAAATCCACATCAGATATAATTTACTAATTTTCGTCACTTTTAATTCCCAAAAATACAAAATTACCAAAATACCCTTTATGTTGTCGGTATGGCCTAAAAATACCCCGGGACCCAAACTAAACCTCCGGCTAGTGTTTTCTGACTATATCGACCCTTCTGGACGTATTGACGCACTCAAAACGACCATACGGTTAATAGAATTTAATTTCACTTTTATAATTAAAATAATTATATCCTGACGTGACTGTCTCACGCGTCCTAATAAAATGTCCAAATTGTCGTATATCAATCTCACGACAAATTTTCATAATTCAACATTTATATATCATCATATATACTCAATATAGTCAAATACCAACTCACATCTCGCTAGTATTTTATTCGGATTAATTCCCAATTAATTCTCATTTAATTAATTAATCCCAAAAATAAATATCGCCAAAAATACGGGGTATTACATAAGGGTAGTAAGTTTCATACAGGGCTACATCTTCTAATCCGTACCGACTTGGCAGGACATGCCAAGAACTAGTCCTTACCTTTCTAAGGCTATCCTAGCATATACCGTCGACACATGCCAACATTCTAATCATGTTTTGATATCACCCCACCTTGTTTGCCATTTAGAATCCTCTACATGGCGTCATCAACCTAAGTCTCAAATACATTTCCTATTATTCCTCAAAATCAAGTGTTGCACTACCAATACTAGTCATTCCATATCACCTGGGAATTACTCTTCATAAATTACACTAGTTTTTAATTCCTCCTTGGAGGATATACTACCCATCTATGTCGATTCAGAAAACCATTCCCGGCGCGTTCACTAATCGACTCTTTTAAACCTTGACCAGCAACCTAAGATCATTACCTAACCCTTGACACAATCGTTACTAGGATGCTAATAATTATTCATAGTGGACTTAACTGATCTCTTAAGGACACCGAACACATTATATGTAAAAGTCCTCAAGACCCGATAAGATTTCATCGTCCATTCTGTTATCATTGTAGGTGCTCTCTACAAACCTTTCAATACCCATATCATGATTAATAGGTTCTCGTAAAGACACAAGTCTACGTGCTTCAACATATGGCGCACCTTAATGATTGAATACTTTAAGACATCACAATAAGTCGATTTCTACCCATAATAACGCCATACACAATTTATCAAGCGGGCACTCCAAGATGACCTTAAACCACACTCACACTAGGATTACCTAGCATCTAGCCATTACCTCGGCAGCTTAAGTGAGCCTTGACACTTAGATAATGATCGTATCTCTCTTTTAAATGCCCATGGCCATAATCTACGTACCAAACCACAACTAATACTTCAAAGGGTTCTGGCAAGATACAGGACATCGCCTACAACCTATAAACCTCTAGGTCTACATCAGCGATATCATTAAAGATCCTATTACTAGAAATAATATCATATTTTCTAAAATCCTGACATAGAAGACTCTCTAGAGTTCACTCCTAAGCTTCCTCAACCATCATTGTGGCTTACGTAATATACTTACCGCAATTTTCCCATAACTTTCATCATACCCTACGCGGTACAACATTCAATCAAAAGTCACCAAGACACTTACTTGTAATGATACTATCTTACTGACTTAGACTGAGTAAACATCCCAAGTGTTAACCAACGCGGTTCTTTATTCCCAATAAAGTATCAATTGCCTTACAACGTGATACTATCTCAAGGATCAAATTCGCCTAAGCGCCTTATCAGTACTAACTACCCGAAAGTACCTAGTCAAGGAACTTAACGCATTTATATCACCAATCAATATTATTTAGGTATGACGTATTGGCCACCTAATCTCCACAGTTGAATTTACACTAGTTATGTTTAAACTTCAATAGACATCATCCATCATTCTTTACATCTCAATTGGCTTCTCATATCACTATGAATTGACACACAAGCACCTCAAACTAAATACCTGCAATGGTTGCCACTATTGGCTTGCACGGACACTCTCAACTTACTAGCATATCTAAATCAAAAGCACTGAAGCGATTAACGATAACTAACTTGGTCGCTTGCCCCTTGGCAAAGAATTCACCCGTCGTGTTAACCTCTTTGGTTTCACCGTCGAGGACACGAACTAAACTGTCACCAAAATAATCGTGACCGACCCAAACCAACATCGGTGTCAAAAGATCTACTAGCGACCTCAGCACGTCACTCCCGAAAGGAACATTTAACTTAGAGCTCCGATACCATTTGTAATGCCTCGGTCCAGATTTATGGGTTACCCCTGCAATGAAACAACCTATATAATATTATTAATCCAATTTTATTTTAATTAACGTTTCAATTGCTTAGCATGCAATTCCGATTTCAAATCAAACTACGTGAGGAACCCATTGAAGCACCTAGAAGTCCAAGCATACAAAACTACTAACGTAAAATAAAAGATATTACTTACCTATATAACACTCTCAAATACGAAACCACACCCAACCTGCCATTACAAAACGAGGGAATGAGTCGAATGCTCAGTGGGAAATATAAAAAAATACAATATAGAATTGAATGACAGAAAGAAGACTATAACACGTTATACATACGTGGACATGCAACTACATTATATATATATATATATATATATATATATATAGAGAGAGAGAGAGAGAGAGAGAGAGAGAGAGAGAGAGACACACACACACACACACACACACACATAAAATTATATTATTCCATACATTAATAATACATGTATAAAATTATATATAAGCATCATGTATCTATTGATATTATTATTTAACATATCGATTTTAGTATATTATATAATTTAATAAATATAAATATATGTAATTTTGTGTACATTTACATATATATTTTTATTTATAAGAATTACATACATATTAATGTATTATGTATGTATATTATATATTAAGGTATAAATGCATAAAAATATTAAGAATGAATAATTCTAAGTTGAAAAAAAAAATAGAATTTAGAAAACATCCTTTTGTTGTTTTCTGAAAAACTTGATTATAACACATAAATGTTATAATTCAATATTAAAACAAGTATTTCAAGAGCAAATTTTTATCAGAATTTTATTTAAACAAAAAAAACAATTATAGTTGCAAACCAAATCGGCCCATAGTTTTATAAATTACGGTTTAAATTATTTTTACAGTTTTTATGTTTTTTTAATATATTTATGTTTTTTTACACATGTCAAGGTATAATTGGTTGTTTTAAACAATTAATCATTCAAAGTGACTGTTGATGTCTAAAAATGGACTGATTCCAAATTTATAATCACAGAGAAATAAAAGAGAAATACTCAATTTCCACACACAAGAAGTGTGGTTTTTAAAGTGGTTCGGTCGTAAAATGACCTACGTCCACCGTTAGTTGTTATTTCTTATAGCTCACTGCGTATGTGATTAGAGTTGTCCCCTGAGCTAAGGGAGTGTCTTACATTTATAAGGTTGTAAAACTCTAGAGATGGAACGCTTTCATATGCCAAGCATTTACATATGTATATAATGTATATGTCTTTTGGAATTTTGTGTCTGTTGGCATTCTCATCCGAGTATCTCTTGCTATTCCTGTTCGTTTGCATTATGGTGTTGGTCAGCAATTCAACCGGTTAAGTGTATTTGAGGCCGACCAAGGAGGCTAGTTGGCCATGATGGAGGCCAGGTGTGCTCTTATCATTGGTCCACGTGGGAGTACGATTTTTATATACAAAAGCGACAATTTATGTTAAATTTTTAACGGATAGTTAACGAATGTCCAAATTTGTTTGAAATTGAAACGTATGGGTTAACATTGCGAAAATTGAAAGATGTTCGAAATCGCCCCAAACATCATGGTTAAATTTGCAATTAACTCATAATAAAATGCTTTACACGTGGTTTTATGAATAAACACCGACACACAAATATTTTTTTTCCTTCACTTTAGTTTTTTCCTACTGAGTTTTTTCTTAATAAAGTTTTAATTAAACAACAATTATTGAATGGTAGAAATAGTTTACTTTACATATAGATATTCGCATATATCATTCGTTTATATCTTTTGGAATACCAAATTTTGTACTATAAATAAAAATAATATTCTTTGAGTACAGAAATTTGTTGCCCAAATCTATATAACTTGTTGCCCAAATAGTGTGACGCTGACATGTGGAAAATGTATTAAATTCTATCAAGAGTCTATGTATCTATATTATAGGTTTTAATGTTCATTAATGCTTAGTGACTAGGATTGAAAGTGCTTTGAATAAAAACACTCTCACTTCCTAGGAAACATAAATAGAGAAGGAATCAATTCTAATTTCGTTTGTTATCTTCTTGCGCCTCTTTGTGTCTCTTTCCCATCCCTCTTCCGCCTCTTTGTGTTCACATATAAATCAAAGATTCCAACTTTATTCCTTACGCACATATAAACATACTTTACCTTCCCCCCCCCCCCCCCCCCCCCCCCCCCGTATCCAACTCACTCCATTCTCTTCAGCACTAGACCTAATAAAAAATCTGACAAAGATTCCAACTTTGTTGCTTACGCGCAATAGTAAAATGATTGTTTGAGGAATGAGTTAGGTGGATTGAGTGGGGCCGTGGAGATGGATATTGGGTGGGTGAGTGAAGCCTTGGGGTGTTTTCCTGAAGCGATTAATTTGTGGGTTGGAAATGAGAAATCGAAAAGTTGGTTTCATAAGGATCATTATGAGAATATTTATGTTGTTGTAAAGGTGAGAATCATTTTTTGTTGCTGCTTCCCACTGAGGTTCATAGGATGTATATTCGAGACTACCCATTTGCTCAAGACTCTTACTCCCAAGTTTATTATATTTTTTACATTAATATACGATTGTTATATATTCGTTTCCCAGAGATCATGTTCAAGTTATAATAGGACTGCAATAAGTCGGGTCAGGTCGGTTTCATCTGGACTATCGAGTTTTACTAAATTCATATAAAAAATGACACCACCTATTCAGTTTGCAATTTTTTAAAAAATATTTTTTCGGTTTATTGAATATTATTTTCTTTTTTATGTATTTTTAATATTTCTATTTTCTATTTTTTAAGTATTTTCCAAAATTTTATTAATTATTGAATATTTTTTCTATTTTTAAATAGAAATTTATTTTTAATTAAAAATCTACTTTGTTATTTGAAATAGTTTTTTTTGCAATATTTTTTTTAAACTCTTTAAAGTATTTACGCATTTTTTTGCGGACTTTTTAAAATATTATCCAACATTTTATGTCTTGACCCGATCAAGTTCACCCTCTCGCGAACCGTGGTCGTAAGTTTGTGAGTTTTGTTTTTTTGAGATTGATGTTTTATCAATACAAATTTTTAGATTTTTTTTAGATTGATAGATGAAGATTTTTTTATTTTTTCCTTGATATTTGTTGATAATTTTTTATGTATTAAAAAATAGTTTTTTGGATAAAATTATTTTTCCTTGAAATCATTTTTATTTTTCTATAAAATATTTTTTTTTGATGAAAACATTTTTTTTGCTGTAAATATTTTATCAATATTATTTTGTATCTTTTTTTAATCATGATTAGAATTTTTATTTTTGGAAATTGTTTTTCTTTTTTTCTTATTTTTTAAATATTTTTCTCGATTTTCCTTTATATTCTAAATTTTTTGTAATTACTGAATTTTTACTGATTTTATTAGAAATTTGGTTTTTTATTGGAAATTCATTTTTTGCAATATTTTTTCAAATTTTTTAGAATATTATTCAGTTTGCAATTTTTTAAAATTATTTTTTCGGTTTATTGAATATTTTTTTATGTATTCTACATATTTTTATTTAGGTTTTCTGTTTTTTATGAATTTTTCGTATTTTTAGTAATTATTGAATAATTTTTCTATTTTTAATAGAAATTTGTTTTTAATTGGAAATCTACTTTGTTATTGGAAATAGTTTTTTTCACAATATTTTTTTTAAACTGTTTAAAGTATTTACTCAGTTTTTTGCAAACTTTTAAAAAATATTATCCAAATTTTTATGTAGATTTTTAGTATTTTCCTAATTTTAATATGAAATCTTTTTTTAATAAAAATCCATTTTTTGATAACATTTTCAATTTTATAAATGAAGTTTTATTATATTTTAAGTTTTCCTTAATATATATATATATGAGAATAAACTTTTTTGCAGGTACTATTTGGTATATCAATAGTTTGTCAATACATATGTCAGTTATATATAATGAAATAATATAATTTTGAGAATATATTTAAATAATATATTTCGTTCAACTATATTCGTAACATACATTTAATTTTAAATATCATTTTGTTTATTATAAATAACATTAATGTATTTCTACAAAGAACAATGTCATTCATAACATTTTATATATTGGATTAGTATTAAATTTTATTTATTTAAAATAACATTATCATACAAAAACATAATGTATTTTATATAACTTCGGTCACGCATCGCGTGGGCTACATGCTAGTAGAATGAAATAATTAGGATCCCTTTATTTTACAATACTAAAGCGTGCAGACCAGGCGATGCGTGGCCGAATTTATCTAAACCGTATTATTTTATTGTTATAGAATGTTTGACACAATATATTTTACGGATGAAAAGAGATTGCATTCTAAACAATTTAATTTTTAAGGAATAGTCGTGAACTATAAATACGCATTGGAGATAGAAGAGCATATATATGATGTCCAATAATAACGCCATGTGTCAAGTTGAGGTTTAAGCCTACAACTTTATAATAATTAAAATTTTGCATAATGGAAAATTACATAAAAATTTCATTCTTACAACTTATATATATATACATACATACATACATACATACATACATACATTAATGTTGACACAAGCATATACACTCGGATATCAATAAAAATATAACTAACGCTATGGGTGCAAAGGAATTATATAAAGATGCTATACAATCAAATGGGACATTGCAATAAAGTATTGGACATCACTCAGCGCAAGACATTATACAACACTTTATTGCGCTGCTTTATCAATTGGTGTAACTTTTTGTGTAATTTCTTTGTACCTAAATCATTTTTCTAAAAAAATAATTTGGCAATCTCAATAAGGCCAACACCAAGGAAAATGTTATGCATACTAAGTTCTTACATAAGTTTTGTGAGTGTACACTTCTCATTTTTATTCACGATTAGTATTTGGTTTCAATTGCCGTAACACTTTCTGCAGTCAATAATGAATGCTGAGATTTTGTGAAACCAGATTCACAATTTTGATTAATTACGGATTAAAATTTTAGTAAATGGATAACATAAGAATATGTGGTTTTGTATATATTTATATAAATATGGACACAACGAACAATACAATTTAGGAACCCGAATTTCACTATATCTTGGCTAAAAGCACTGCCACATCATTGGTCTAAGAAGAAGAATGACAATATGTCTTGGTTAAAGGCACGATGGGAGTAAAAGATGTTTATGGAAAAAATATTGGACTAAATTAATTTAAGGGCTTTCTGTGTGTGTGTGTGTGTGCGCGCGCGCGCGCGCGCGCGCGCGTGTGTGTGAGTATATATATATATATATATATATATATATATATATGTAATTCAAGGAAATGAGTACTTATGAAAATGGGTTTTGACCGATCTACTGAGATACCTCTAACTATTGGCTCGAAACTTATTGGGTTTTATACCAGTTGGGTTTTATACCAAAAAAAATCACAACAACAACAGCAATGAACAACTGTTGTGGAGTTAAGAAAATTACCGTAGTCGTAGGATGACGAATCGTCGTCATCGGCGCCATTGTTTATGGTGTTGACGTCGTTGTGAAAGAAAGGAAAGTGAGACTCTAAGAGAAGAGGAAAAACGAAACGATAGAGTGAGAGGGGAAAGTGACGTGCGTGCTTTGAGTCTTGTGTTCATTTTTTGGGGAATCCCAATAAATAATGGCTTAAAAAATAGTGGAGAAGAAGTGAAGAGTTACATAAGTTCAGGATTCTTTTAAAACATTTAAGTCTTACAAAGTTTCGAAGTGGGAAAGAAATCAGCCTACTACTATTAAGGCTTCAGCCACTTGTCAATACAAAACAGTTTGGGACTCCTGTTTTATATATATACATAGATATTATATTATACTTATATAAATATGACATATTTCTCGTAAACAACTTCTTAGCAAATTCTTTACAATGAGTTGGAATCATCCGCACATGCCCAGAATTAGAATTTATGATTAAGAGAGACAAGTTGATGATCCATATATGGCACGAGCAACGAGCAATAGTATAAAATACATAATAATAGTTAAGAATTATTACTACTACCAAAGCAAGAACTCGACAAGACCAACATTTTAGCTTAGATTTAGAGTTAAAAGGGGTCCTCGTTTGAAGTGTTAGATGGCTCCTACAGTCACCTCAAACACTCATTTAGCCAATCTCCAACAGACTTGGCTTTCCATGCACACGAAAACGAACGGCATAATTTCTCCTCTGCTACAAAACCAAAGTCCCCCAATCAGATTTTATTCCATCAGTAGTCGGCCATTATTACACTACTCAATATCTGCTCGCTCTCAACCCTTTTTTTCTAGGTATCACTCTATAGTCTATACTAATCTGTATATATTTTTATATTAATATATGACCCAAACATCATTTCTTACTTTATGTTGTTTATTTCGCATGCACTTTATTTTATACCATATAGGGCTTTGTGCTTTATATTTTATTTTCCTTGTTGGCTATGAATACTGTAAAATGGGTATACATTTATGTTTCTACCTTCAGAAAATAGGCATATTTAATAATACCAATTTGTTGTCCATGGATGTCATGACTCATGGATTTAGCTAAAACGTTTTTTATAATATGAATTTGGAGTAAGAAAAAAAAACTTGTAAAAGTTATTTACCACCTCGTGACAAATAGGTCTAGGGTTATTAACTCAAAAGGGTTCCAAGTTAGTTAGATGTTTCATCCCATTTAAGAACTGTTAGTTGACATGTCAAACTTCCAAATTTGACATAAAGAGAAATGTAATAGGTGTTGGATTGTGTCAACAAATTAAATAACATAATTGTTTAAAGGTTCATTTAAAGTTAAAAGTCAATAGTGATTATTATTTGGGGCTAGGATTCACTAATTTTTGCACTAATTATTAGGTTTTAGAAAAATAGAAATAGCCCCTTTTGACAAATTTAATCATCATTTAACCAACTTTCTTGACTTAAAATATTATTTTAACCCTGAATATATTATTATATTTATACATTATACATTTATACGTTCAATATGTAAATTTAATATTAAAAAAGGCTATTTTCATTTAGGGTGTCATTTGTTCTTTTCTATTATAGGTTGAGTGTCATTTCTAACAGATTCTATTAGAATTCAAAATGGATTGTTACTCTCTCTCTCTCTCTCTCTCTCTCTCTCTCTCACATATATATATATATATATATATATATATGTGTGTGTGTGTGTGTATTCTCTTGAAAAATTAAAAAATACATAATATTCTTGAATATTAATAAATAACGTAATATTTAGAATATAAAAAATTTCTAGAAGAGTTATAAAAACTATTTTATATAATCATTTATCAAAATTGATTTATCGAAAGTCAATTTTTTATTTGTAAAAAATTAATTTATTTAAAAGAATACAAAATAAAACCTTTTTTTTAAAACATATTAAAAAATGTTTTGTAAAAGAGTTGAAAAAACTGTTTCGTTATTAAAAAAAAAGTTAGACATTATTTTTATTAAAAAAATAGCTAGACGTAAAAATATTTAAGAACTATACTTTTTATAAAACGTTTTTGAAAACTATCATTTTTATTAAAACTGATTTATAAAAATGGAGTGTTCTTAAAAAAAAGTTACATCTAGCTATATAAGAAAAATAATGTCCACTTTTTTTATAAAAAAAATAACCAATCATTTTTTTATAACATTTTAAAAACAAATTGTTATAAATAATGTCCAACTATTGTTTTTACAAACATTTTATAATAAAAAAATCTAATTATTTAAAAAATAATAATAATGTCCGAAATAATTTTTTATAGCTTTTTCACAAAACTGTTTTTTCTGTATTATATATTTTAAATGTGTTATAAATAACTATGAGTGAAAGAATTATCACAATAAATGATCAAGAAAGCAATACCAAGATAAAAGCAATTAATTACACACACAACAACATATATACGTGGTTCGACAACTTGCCTATGTCCACGACGAGGTTAGTATGTTCCTATTAGTGTCTCTCAATGCTCGAGGTTACATCACCTTGCCCTGGGTATAGATGTCTAAAAAAAGAAATTGAGTGGTACAAGTAATTTAACTAAATCGTGGATAACTTGTGATGTCCCTCAATATCTCCTGCAAGATTGTTGGTAACCAATTTGAGTCTATCCATATGTATTTAAGTGCATGTTAAATACATGAGTTCTTTAGTGAATAACTAATTTGGGTCGGGCAGTCCATTGTCCATGCTGGGATGGTCGGCTACTCTCTTGGGTTGAAAATAAATGAGCCTCCACAATTGTCCCTAAACATTTTAGGCTAAACATTTGGGCCAACGGATTTTAATTGAGTCCAATGCCCATGGCCTAAAACTGTTTATAAAACCGGAATGGAAAACTCATAATAGTAATGAACTTGAAGTGGTATGCTCGTTCGAGGTCAAACACCATGGCACGATTGTAGTTTTGCTAAATAAGTAGGGGTATGCTAGTCCGAGCAGGCATATGGAGCACCAAAATCTTCATAGGTACATGTGCTCTATCATTAGCTCGAAGTTCAAACAGAGATACATCACCTCCAACTGTCGATTTTCGAACACTTCTCATCCACGTAACTTCCAACATTATTTTCTTCAATTCTTCGTATTCCATGGCGCTCATTCATTCCTGTAAGTTCCTCTCACTCTCCCTTTGCTTTCACTTCTTCAACTATTTATCTTCTGTTACTAGAGTTTTTCTCTTTTTTATCTTTCATGGAGCTGTTAAATAAAAAATCGATAAAAGAATTTAGGAAGTCTTACAATATTCCTGATTGGGTGGAAATCGATTGTGCCCCCATCCCTAAAGATGTTCGTGACATTGAAGGGGGCACTGGATTCATACCCTCTTGATCACATAGGGGGGTTTGGCATTTCCCCCAAACCGTATTTTTCTAAGGTTCCTCAAGTACTTCGATATCGTCCCTACTCAGTGTGACCCAAGTGTTTAGAAGATTATAAATGGGGTTTATAGAATAAATGAGTTGTATGGGACCAAGTTAGGACTTGTTGAGCTCTGTTACTGCTACGTTTAGTCGCCTACTAATGACGAGATTCTCTACTTGAAGATGAGAAAATTAGATAGGGTTTTAGTTATGAATCTCCCTGACTCTCATAAGGATTATTGGGGTCATGGTTTTATTGCCAAAAATTGGCAACATCCTCCCCTCCCTAAGGGCGAGATGTACTGAGGCCCTTGGATCTCTGATTCATTGGAGGATCACATAAGTCGCTTTCTTTTTTCTTCTGTTTGCTTGTTGTTTCTTTTTCTTCTGTTTACTTGCTCGCTACTTCTGTTTCATTTCCTCTGGCTAATGTTTTCTTCCTTTATTTTTCATCTCGCGATAAAAATTAAGAACCTGACTTGAGCGAGGTGAACATTGTTGATCTCGTTAAAGCTTGAAAAGTTCAAAAGAGACTTCCAAATGGCGAGCATCCTCATTCTATATCTTATCTGTTAGACTACAAGAATACCACCACCAGTTTTATCACTCGACCGATTGATAAAGTCTCTAACTTGGAGATTCCTGAGGTAGGGACCTCTGAACCAATTATGATAGAAGAAGAAGAAGAAGAAGAAGAAGAAGAAGAAGAAGAAGAAGAAGAAGAAGAAGAAGAAGAAGAAGAAGAAGAAAAAGAAGAAGAAGAAGAAGAAGAAGAAGAAGAGTTGGAGATGGAACCCCTGTAAAGAGGAGAATGCTTAATGCGAATGATGACGATCAAGCTATCTTATCTGATCGGATAAAATGTTTGAAGAGAACAGAAGGGGACTCGCCTAGGGATAGTGGCTCCATCCCGGGATCGAAGGGGGAGGAGAAAGAGATGGAGAAGAAGAACAGAAAAGGAGAGATATGTAGAGAGAGAGAGAGAGAGAGAGAGAGAGAGAGAGAGAAAGAGAAGGAAGAGGCCAATAAGAGGTTGGACTTAAGGCCCCTGCTATGCCATTTTTTACTACTATTGCTCAGGGGTCCAGTGTGGTCAACACCCCCATTCTTGCCCCTAACCTGGTAAAGGGGGTCGTGCTCGCGACCAACTACGAGTGCTCATCACGATTGGGGTCGGCCCAACTGGCACTCATGTCCGTCCAAGGACTTGCTCTAGTGAGTTTATTCTTTCTTCTATTATCTTTTTTCTCTGTATTTATCTTCATCGTACTGATCTTGCTCTTTATGTTTTGTGCAGTTTTTGGTTGACTTCACTACCCTTTTGGATGGTCACACCAATCAATCCAAAAATAAGGAGCTGAAATATGCCCTGAAGAGGTCTGAAAAAGACTTAGCTAATGCCCGCACTGCTTTGGAGCAGAAAAAGCAGAGCTCAACAAAGGCCTATGTTAATCTGTAGATATCCAAGGACTTAGTGGTCGCCGAGAAGGAGAAGCTCGCTGAAGAGAACCTGAGCCTTATCGGGAAGGTTCAAAAGTTAGAGTAGCTACTGACCGAGAAGGACAGCAGCTATAGCGAAGGCTGGAATCCGGCCTATGATGATGCTGAGATCCAGATCAGGTACGCCAAGAAAATATCCTTAAAAAATGATGGGATCAATCTTTGGGAGCAACTGGAGTCCCTTAGGATTCTGATCTTTACCAGCTTCACTCTCTTGGCCCCAACCCACTTGCAGAGGAAGAACCTCATATTGGTCAACCTGTCGACCATACTGAGAATGGGTCTACTGAGGTTGGGACGACTGCTGACCAAGAAAGAAGGGATACCGAGAAGGGAAAGGTAACAGTCTTCTCTGAGTAGGTGAAGTAATAGAGTCTTTCAGTTATAGGACTTTTCCTTTTTCTTCGTTTGAGCCTTGTAATCTCTTTTATTTCAGATGCACTGGTTTTTTACCTCCCTTTGTTAATTAATATAAAAGGACTTTGCTTTTGACCTCCTTTTTAATAATGCATTCTTCCCTTTCAATTATGTTGATATTAGTTTCATTTCTCATTTATTGTTTTGTTTGTAACCCATCATCCTATAGGACTAGACGCCCTACCTCAAAGTTGGGGATGATTTTAGGACCAGGCATCAGCAGCCAAGCTCTCAAGGCATTTATAAGGATTTACAAGTAGCTGAAAGCGAGGACTGAGCAATACAAGGACTAGTCTGAGCTGGTCTCTAAGATGAAAGATGATCTCTAGGTCATGGAGGACATCGATTCCTTGATGAAAGAGGAGATTAATGGTTTGAGGTCCAAGCTCTTGAAGAATAAGGACATGAGTCATGTGGGTGAGATGATTCAAGCTGAGAACGATGTTTAGAGGAAAGAGGTCGCCGAGATAAAAAAGTATGTCCAAAGGGGATATGTTATTACATCCAAACTCCAAAGAGACGTTATAAAGTTGAGAAACTTGTTTAAAATGGGCCCTCGAGAAGTATGGGCGACGGGTTATGACGAAGGCTAGACTGACACACCAGTGAGGCTAAAGGAGGCTGAGGATGTTGCATTCAAGAGTAGGGCTTCTTATCCGACTAAATAATTTAAGAACAAGTGTTAACCATTTTGGTCCCCTGTCGACTAAATTAGTTTGCTAACTTGCGTTCAAACATTCTCCCAGTCCAGTATGCCTTAGCAGTATCATTCCATCTACCTTACCTTTTCGATTGTGTCATCACACTCCCTTAGGCCTAGGTAAGATGATGTCGAGAATGTACCTGGTTGATAGGTCATCCACACGATCAGGTTTTTAATGGCCAACACAGTTGTCGACCAACCTAAGTTGGCTTTTCTGCCTCAGGATCCCCTACAGGGCTTTCGTTGGTGTCAGGGCAACTCATGAGGTCTATTGTATTTGTGACAAAGACTTGTGGGTTGTAGCAGTTGAAATACTTTAATAATTTATTGTAATTATTGTGAACCCTAATTGGCACAATGAAATCCCTTGATTGAAATAAGTTGAATGACTTATTGTATACATATGAGTTTTGTTATGCACGAGGAAGTTCTTCAGCTAAGACAAATTGAGCAGATTATTGTAACCAAAGATAATCTTTTTTGTGGTTGAGGGAGTTATCATTTGGAAATGGTGCATAATACTGAGATACATATAAAAAAATTTAAAACAACTAATTTACAAGATCAAAATGCGATAGCTGATAGGCCTTTATTCATAATAACTTGCAAGTGACATAAGTTTCAAATAAAAATTTTGCATAAACTAAATGTGCTGATAAAAGATAAAGAATACTAAAAGTAAAATTTCTTGAGATTGGTTGCGTTCCACACTCTTGGTATCTCCCTGCCCTCTAGTGTTTTCAAGTGATATGCTCCTTAAAGGTCGTCCCTTATTACCTTAAAAGGTCCTTCCCAGTTTAGTCCTAGTTTGCCATCTGATGGTTTTATGGCACTGTTGAGGAATTTTCTTAGGACAAAGTCCCCCACTTGGAATTTCTTTGGATTGACTTTTTTGTTGTACTGTTTGGACAGCTGCTGTTGGTAGGAAGCCATTTTGATCATGACATGTTCTCTTCGCTCGTCCACTAATTCAAGTTCAGTACACAATGCATCATCATTTAGGCATTGGTCGACCCAGGTGGTTCTCATGGTAAGGAGACCTACTTCAGGAAGGATAATATCTTTCATTCCATAGGCGAGCATGAAGGGTGTTTCCCAAGTTGGTCTCCTAAGAGTAATACGGTAGGCCCACAAAATATGGGGGAGCTTGTCCACCTAAACACCCTTTGCTCTTTCCAGACTCTTTTTTAGGTCGTCAAGCATGGTTTTGTTAGATACTTCTTCCTGACCATTGCTTTAGGAATATTCCACAAAAATGAAATGGTGCTTGATGTAATGCTCATCATAGAAACCTTGAAACAAGTTGCTTTCAAATTGTGCCGTTATCGGTGATGATAGTTCTCGGTACACCAAAACGTGTTATGATGCTTTTCCAAATAAACCTCATCATGTCGGCATCACGAATATTTTCTAGTTGTTATGTCGCTACCCACTTGGTGATGTAATCTATGCCGACCAGCAGATACTTACGATTTTCAGGTGCGCTCAGTAGTGGTCCCATAATATCCAGCCCTAATTGCATGAACAGCTAAGGACTTGTTAAGGATTTCAGGGCTCTGGATGGCTGGTGTACCATATGAGAGAATTTATGGCACTATAGTTACTTGCATCCTTTTGCATGTGAGACCACTAGTATCCTTCCTTGATCGTTCAAAAGGCCAATGACCTTACTTCATCATGACTCCCACAAATACCATCATGAAGTTTACTGAGAACTTGCTTAGTGTCGTGTGGATGGACACATTGGAGGTAAGGGCCTATGAATGATCTCTAGTAGAGTTTTCCCCCTAGAGCAAGGTATAAATAGTATGCTTTCACCCATACATGATGAGCCAATCTCCTTTCATCAGGCACCGTGTCACACTACAGATAGGGAATGATGGGATCCATCCAACTAGGGACCTTCCCTATGGGTAGGACTTGCTCAACGACCATTGTCTGGTCAATGCTTGGTTGGGCGAGGAACTCTATCTGGATAGTTCTTCTGAGATCAGAACCCACTACTGAGCTTAGGGATGCTAAGGTATCAGTGTGACTATTCTTCCCCGAGGGAACTGTTGAATATCAACCTTTTCGAATCCTTCCATAAGTCCTATTACTATGGCGAGGTATGCTGTTATCCTATCGTCTTTTGCATTAAAATCTCCACTTACTTTCCTGGATACCAGCTTAGAATCACTGAATATGTTAAGGTGACTTGCTCCAGTATTTGGGCCTTGCGCAAGCTAGCGATCTGTGCTTCGTATTCAGCTTCGTTATTGGAGGCTTCAAATCCCAACCCGATTCCTTATTCGATGATAGCTTTTTTTGTGACAAGGATAATTACTACTCCTATCCCTTGGAGTTGAAGGCTCCATCAACATATAGGGTTCAGTCCTTTGACTGTACTTCCTCGTTTGTTGACTGCTCCATTTCCTATTGGTCGATAGGTGGGTTCCTTATGAACTTAGTGATAAAATCATCCAGGACTTGTCCCTTAATTGTTGTTTTTTGGCTGAAAGTGGATATCGAACCTCTCGAGCTTGACTGATCACTTTGAGAGTTGGCTAGAGAGGTTCGCTTTCTGAAGAACAACTTTGAGGGGATATGAAGTGATCACTGTTATTGAGTGAGCTTCAAAATAATGTTTTATCTTCCTTGAGGCAACTATTAACGCATAGGCAAGATTTTCCAATGGTAAGTAGCATTTTTTTGCATCCAGAAGCATTTTGTTGGCGTAATAGACGGGGTATTGTCAACCTTCCTTCTCGCATACCAAATCCAAGCGAACAACGTGGTCTGATACTACGATATAGAGATATAAAGGATCTCCATTATTGGGAATCACAAATAGAGGTGATTTGATAAGGTAGGACTTCATCTTCTACAAATCTCTTAAGAAGTCATCGCTCCGCATGAGGCATTTGTCCTTCTTTAAAAGCTGAAAGAATGGTCGGCAACGTTCTGAGTACTTGGAGATGAAGTGGTTGAGTGTTGCGAGCATATCAGTAAGCTTATGAACATCTCGCAATGTTCTTGGGGGCTGGACCTTGGTGATCGCATCAATATGATCTGAATTGGCCTCAATTCCTCTTTTACAGACTAAATAGCCCAAAAATTAACACAACTAGACACCGAATGAACACTTACTTGTATTAACTTTCATCCGGTACCTCCTAAGGATATCAAAGGTTCTGGATAAGTCCGTGAGGTGGTCGCCTATATTCTTTCTCTTTACTAACATATCATCGATGTAGACCTCCATTGTGTCTCCCATCTGTCGCTTGAACATCTTCGTGACCAGTCTCTGATAAGTTTCCCCTGTAATATTTAGGCCAAACGCTATGACCTTGTAATAGTATAACCTAATTGGGTTAATGAATGGTGTTTTATCCTTGTCGGGGACGAACAATGGAATTTGATGGTACCCTGAATAGGCATCCAGAAAACTCATCATTTCGTGTGCTACCGTAGCATCAACTAGCTGATCAATCTTAGGCAGTGAGAAACGGTCTTTAGGGTAGGCCCAATTTGAAAAAGTGTTACTAAGAACATTTAATACAAGATAAAACTACTGAAGTAACTCCGAACTATTTTTTGAAGAAATTATTTTCTTTAAATCAAAAGAATTAATCACAAGATGTGTTTAATAAAACATGCACGAGATTTGTTCAAGATTAGTTAACTAGTTTTGGAAAACAGTTTAAAGTAATTAAACTCAGCGCACCAGCAAGAATGAGATGAGAAGATGTCAAAGATTAAGTACAAGATATTTTTAACGTGGTAAAACCTCACCCAACTAAGGAAACATCCACGGTGACTTCTTAGTCACAAACCAAAAATCCACTAAAACAAAATTCTCAAGTTACAAACAATATAACACACATGTACACAAAACAGTCCTATCTAAGTTTAGAAATGTACCCACTGGTTGATTCTAACTGCTCTGCAGGTCTGATGTTTATGTGGCTTTCTCAGTTTGCTAACTTCTCCAGTTTTGTTCCAGTCTTTATGTCGACTCTTGAAGATTCAAGATCTTATACCCACCACTTCTGTGTTGTAGTGTGACAGGTGTTTGTGAAAGTGATTCTATCACATTCATGCACACACACACACACACACTTATTTTATACAAACAATCCTAATGAATTACAAATCAGATCTAAGATGAATTATTTTCGGTTTCTCTCCTTTTTAGAAATAAAAAACTATAATTGAACTTTAATATAATCCCGAAATCCAAGGTTACCTTTCTCGTAAGACTGCCAAGGTCATATCCAATTTCAGAGGTTTTTGAAAATGATTTTGAAATTGGAAACCACCAATTCCGATTCCAATTAGGTCAACAGTCTTGTTTCGTAAGCACTAGAAACAGAAAGGAGATTTATTGATTCTAAGTTTTGAAAAACATTTATACAAGAGCAATCAACAAAAGTGATTTCTCAAGATGAGAAACTAAAATATGCAGATCTATGTGTAATATGACATGCAATAGCCAGATCTATTGTTTCTATTAAAGAGAAATATAGATCTAACACACAAAGTATAAGTTGGAAACAAGATCTTAAACTCAAAGGATAATACTCTTTAAACTCCCTTCAAACCCCTACCAACAAACACTCTCAAACACACATGTATATTATTTGGTAAAATTGTTTATGAATTGATTTAGGGTTTGAAGAAAAAAAGGGTTTGGACGATTAGGGTTTCTCTCTCTCTATGGCTTTCTCTCTCTTATTTTTCTCTCAGTTTTTGAACTGGCAAAAATCTTTCGAAGGCTGAGGATAAGCCTCCTTTTATAGGGAGAAAGGAAGGATCGAGAAGGGTTACTCAAATCAAATTCTTAGATTCACTCTTTGCCTTTTGACTTTGATCCAATGGTATAATAGAAGCGGTGTATTAAACATCCTTGGATTGGACAAGAGAGGTTACACGGGGATTGGGATTAAACGCATGCAGAGCGTTGATAACAGGAATCCAAGGGCTGAGATCAAACATGAGTTATATGTCTACAAAGAAACATAAATCAGGCCGGTATAAGGTCGACAAGTGTAGGGCTCAGATCTGTTCTCACACGCGCGTTCCAAAATAATTGCACAGGCACCCTCAAGTCTCAAGCGCTTTCGGACCCTACCCAAACAAACTTTTAGTTATGAAAAGGTAGAACCAGAAATTGCAGAATGACCCCAAAATTTTAATAAACCAAATTTTATTATGAAAGAATTATTTAAAAAATGTTTTAAAAACTCCCAAAAATTATTAAAAGCCAATTTGAAAGGGCTTTAACTCACACACAATCAAATGATGCAATATATGAACAATGTATGCAACCCTAGAGTGTGTGATTTATTTATACCTCCAATTGAATCAAGTGTGGCTTTAAGAAGAAGATTCTAAGGCTCTTTGGTTTTTAGGGAATGAGACACTAATTTTGTCAATATTTCCAAACTAGATGAGCACTTATACAATGTAGATTCAAGTGAGTCAAGAGTATAAGGTGCTTTAATCTCCCCCTTTGGAAATATGATACAAAATCTCCTTTGGGTCAACTAGGACTCGTAGGGCTACAAAGAAATAAGGAAAAAAACTTATTCCTATAAAAAAATTCTATCTACCCATTTCCTAGAAAGACAATTACATAACTCAACTAATTACAAATTAATACCCTAATAACATCATCGGTACAAATTATTGCAAAGAATACTAAGATCAAGCTTTTTAGAAATAGGTACAAAACAAATGAACTCATTAGACTCAAACAACTCCCCCATTTTGTCTCAAATGGACAAAGGGAAAAACTTAAGTCATAGGAGTTTATTCAGCACTGACCATTCCTATCGATTTACGCAAATAAAGAAATATATTATAATCCAAAGGTTTGGTAAACATATCTGCGAGTTGCAAATCAGTAGGAAGATAATTGATTTCTAAATCCTTAGTCTCAACTAATTCGCGTATAAAATGATGTCTAATTTTTATATATTTTGTTCGCGAGTGTTGAACCGGATTTTTAGAGATATTGATCGCGCTTTGATTATCACAATAAATATGTAATTGATCTTCTTGAATACCATAATCATTTAGCATTTGCTTAAGCCAAAGTAATTGGGCACATCAACTACCATCAACTATGTTCTCAAATTCAGCTGTGGATAAAGAAGTGCAATTTTTCTTCTTACTACTCCAACCTACTAAATTGTTACCTATATAATAGCAAGCTCCTGATGTGCTCTTACTATCATCAGTACACCCAGCCCAGTCGACATCAGTGTATCTAATTATAGTACTAGGAGTATCATTGGTGTACAAAAGTCTTAAATTTAGAGTGCCTTTTATGTACTTAATGATTATTTTTACACAAATTAAGTGGCTCTCTTTAGGATTATTTTGATAATGGGAACACACGCAAACTGCGTACATAATGTCAGGTTGCGAAGCAGTAAGGTATAGTAAGGTTCCTATCATACTACGATAGAGAGTAGGATCTATGGATTTACCATTCTCATCCTTAGAGAGTTTTACCGTAGTACTCATGGGAGTTTTAGAATCTTTGGCACTTTCAAGACCGAATTTTTTGACAATAGCATATTTAGATTGTGAAAAAAATAAGCCTTCTGAATTATGTTTGACTTAAAGACCTAAGAAAAACTATAACTCCCCCATAAGAGACATTTGAAATTCTTTGTTCATAATTGCAGAAAAACATTTGACTTCTGGGGGAGAAGTGGATCCAAAAATGATATCGTCAACATAAACTTGAGCTATAATAATATGTTTGTCAAAATGTTTGACAAAAAGGGTTTGATCATTTCCAACTCTATTAAAACCTTTGTCTAAGATAAAGTTGAAAAGACGTTCATACCAAGCTCTTGGTGCTTGTTTCAATCCATATAAAGCCTTTTTAAGACGAAAAACATGATTTGGATACTAAGGGTCACTGAACCCTTTGGGTTGTTCAACATAGGTCTCTTCAGTCAAGATTACATTAAGAAAGTCAGATTTGACATCCATTTGGTAAAGTGTAAAATATAAGTAACAAGTTATTGCGAAAAGAAGACGAACAAATTCTAATCGAGTAACAGGTGCAAAAGTCTCGTTAAAATCTATTCCTTCAATTTGAGAGTATCCTTAAGCAATTAATCGGGCTTTATTTCTAATGATTATCCCACTTTCATCAGATTTATTTTTAAATATCCAACGTGTGCCAATAACCCTTTTATGATAAGGCCTAAGTACAAGATACCAAAAATCATGAATGACAAATTGAAGTAGTTCTTCCTGCATTGCAGAAATCCATTGAGGATCATTCAATGCCTCATTTACATTCTTTAGTTCCACAAGGGAAACAAAACATGCATAATGAGCATAATTTCTTAATTGAGATCTTGTACGCACAGGTTCACTAGGGTTACCAACAACATTATCTATAGGGTGATCTTTAGAAACCCAGTTAGGTACTTCAGGGGTCTCAATTGGTAAAGAATCATCTATTTTTGGAGAGTCATTTTCTAAAACATTTTCAGACTCTTCCACAATAGTTGATTCTCCAGTCTTACTTTCAATAGTAGTGTCACTCACAATAACTTTTATGGATTCCTTTAAGGTCTTAGTGCGAAGATTATAAACACGGTATGATCTACTATCAGGAGAGTATCCTAAGAAGATAGCTTTATTCCCACGAGTCTCAAATTTGGATAGGTGTTCTCTGTCTTTACAAACATAACAAGTACTAACAAAGGTTCTAAGGTATTTAAGATTGGGATTTTTCCCATACCACAGTTCGTAAGGAGTTTGTTTTGAATTCTTCCTAAGATAGACCGTATTAATGATGGGACAGGCAGTTCTAATAGATTCTACCCAAAAGTATTTAGGTAAGCACTTGGCATGAATCATAACAGGTGCCATCTCTTAAAGAGTACGATTCTTGTGCTTAGCAACTCCATTCTGTTGGGGAGTTTTTGGGGCACTGAATTCATGTTTGTAACCACTATAGTCACAATACTCTATAACACCTGAATTTATGAATTCTCCACCTCGATCACTACGAATTCTATTTACTTAAGTGTCCTTCTCATTTTCAATTCGAAGTAGAATTTTCAAAAAGGTTTGGAAAGTGTCAAATTTTTGTTTTAAGAACTCCACCCAAGTAAATCTAGAGAAATCATCAACCATAACCAGAATGTAACAGTGTCCAGAGAGACTAACAGTTCGAGAGGGACCCATAAGGTCCATATGGATGATCTCCAAAGGTTTAGAAGTTAGGATATCTTTAACTTTCTTATGAGGTTCTTTAACAATTTTTCCTTCCTGACATGATCCATAGATAATATTAGATATAGGTTTGATCTTTATAATTCCTCCAACTATTTCTTGTGAAGATAATCTACTAAGGTTATCTTAATTCATGTGACCCATCCTGTTATGCCATATTTCATTATCATCCATTCTGGCAATGTTATAGACCTCAGTGACAGCCTGGGCAGTATAACAATTGTCAGGTGTCCTGAGTCCTATAAGAATGCACTCACCTTTTTCATTTAAAATTTTACAATTATTCTTTGAAATGGTGACAGTATGATTTGAGTCAAAAAATTACGAGATACTAAGTAGATTAGCCTTGAGACCTTTTACTAGGAGAACATTTTCAAGTATAGGTAATTCCTTTTCTTGGAGTGTTCCTTTACCAATGATTTGAGATGATACACCATCACCAAAAATAACTTTTCCTCCAGCAAAGCTGGTTTTGTTTAAAAGTTTTGTATCATTACCAGTCATTTGTTTTGAACATCCTGAGTCTAAATGCCATCCAGAAGGAGTGTGTTCAGCTTTTAAAGCAGTAATCACAATATTACACTTCATCTGGGGCAGTAGCTCATCTTTTCTAACCCAAACAACTCTTGTTTTTATTTTGCGCATATTTTCTCTAATTTGATAAAATTTGCGAGCATTAGATTTTTGTTGAAAAATATTTTGCGCATGATTTTATATTTTATGGAAGATATGAGCATTTGATTTAGAAACGTGTTCACTTGTCCTTCTTGGAAATGTTCTTTTAGGCTTGGTATTTCTCTTCCTACAGTTAGAGCTTTTGTCTGGTTGTCTAGGCAGAACATAATTGTTACGGCTTCTCCTAGAGTAGTTAAAGTTCTGGTATAGAGGGGTATTACAAACAGGTATTACAAAGCGTTTAGAATAGCAACTTCATAAGAATGACCATATATGTCACAGTAGGAGCAATATAAATTGTTTGACGAGGGTATCTCCTTAGGAAAGTCTCTAAACATAGGTTTCATGGAATTTTGATTTTGAACCTTGTTCCTAGGGAGAAAAGTTTGAAAGGCAGACTCACTCTTCCTAATTTGAGGGAAAATGTATTTAGCCTTAGGTGGACTTTCACACTTAGAGTTACTTGATTCCCCAATATTAAACTTATGTTGTTTTTCATCAAACTCATCTTTTAGGGAATGAAAATCTAGGCAAGTTTCTATAGGTCTTTTGCCTCCTGACACAAACTTGATTGATTCAAATTTTTTGTTTGTGTCTTAAAATTTGGGAAAAAACCCTATTCCAGTTCGATCATCAGAATTATTTTTTGAATCAGCAACAAAACCATCAAAATAGTTGGAATTATTATCAAATTTTACAATTTTTTTGAAAACAATTGTTGTCTTTTCTTTAGCTTGTTCCAATTCTAACAATGTCCCTTTATATTTTTTCTCCAGAGTTTCATTTGTTTCAATCAAATCTTTCAACTTCGGATCAAAAGTTTTGACTTCATTTTCATGAGTTAGATATTGGGTAGTGTACTCTTCAGTGTTAAATTTAACCATCAGGCTTAGGTCTTCTAGTTTCCTAGTGAGATCTTTCACAGTCTTCTCTAGTCTAGAGCTTTTCTTGAGAGTCTTAGCATAAAGTGTGTGAATATCAGGGAGGTCTTCACTGTCGGAATCACTAAGTGTAGTGTGTGAATTGACCCCTAAGGATTTAATTTTTGAACTCACACACACATTGACATCGTCATTATCTCTTTCCCTTTGACTCACACACCCTGCAGTAGAACTAGCAATGTTCTTAGAAATTAACGCATCTAAACCGATAGCAGCATGATTCATAACAACAGAAGTAGAGCTATTACCATCATTCACATACATAGGCAAAGGCATATCATCATTATAGATTATATTGGCATAGAAATACATGCAAGGATCAAAAACATCAGATGACTCAGGTTCCTCGTTATCAGAATCACTTGAATCATCCCATGTCTTGCAAAT
Organism: Sambucus nigra; assembly: GCA_949130495.1. Taxonomy (NCBI): domain Eukaryota; kingdom Viridiplantae; phylum Streptophyta; class Magnoliopsida; order Dipsacales; family Adoxaceae; genus Sambucus; species Sambucus nigra. Next base: position 3,979,197 of record OX422217.1, read on the forward strand.
GTTGGCCCTAGTGTGTTTATTGGTATTGTTTAAGTTAACTCTACCGTCTTGTTCTATGTGACCCAATTTACCACATCTATAACATTCAGTATTCTTATAATCTTTGTTATGTCTCGTATGATTGTCCTTGTGATGTTTGTCTTAACCTTTCTCATGAGGTTTGTGATTAAACTGTGTTGGATAATTTGGCTTGCCTTGTCTAGTTGCCATTTATTTCTAAAATTCATAATTTTCTTAAACTGTTTTGACATCAAGGCAATTTGATTATCCAAACTATCTATATCACATTCCTCATTAGAGTCATTATTGGAAATACTAAGCTCAGTTTTATCAGCTTAGAAGAAAAACTCAAATCGAAACTAATCTGTTTCCTATGGGACTGGGTCAATTGTTTCTTAAATTCTAATTCCATTTCCACAATTCTCAGTTTACTACTGAGTAATTCAGGAGTGAGATTTTGATCACTCATTTCCTCAATAGCATATCTTTTGTTATCAAATTTTTGTGGTAATGACCTTAGAATTTTTGAGACAATTTCTTGTCTATCATAATTTATTCCATTAGCATGCAGTTTGGTCACAATATCAGTCAATTTCATGTAAAACTCATCAAAAGATTCAGAGTTTGACATAACTAAAGAGTTATACTGTTGGACCAGCATCGGTGTTTTAGCAGCTTTTAACTCTAGTGTCACCTTCATGTGCAGTAACCAAGGTATCCCAAGCTTTCTTAAATGTGGCACAAGATAAGATCCTTTTGAGCTCATGTTCATTTATAGACATAAAAATGGCATTCTTTCCTTTGTTATTTTTTTGATAAACTTTCTTCTCTTCTTGAGTGAATTCACTTAATACTTTCTTAATCCTCTCATTACTTCCTTCAGTGGCTGGTTTAGTAGGATAAGTGTATCCATTTTCAACAATATCCCAGACATCATCTCCCAAGGTTCCTTGTATGAAAGCAACCATTCTTACCTTCCAGTAAACAAAGTTGTTTCCATCAAAGGGAGGAGGTATGGTCAAGTTACCAAATCTTTCATTTTTCTCGTCCATATATTGATATTAGGAAAATAATTTCAGAAACATGAGATCTTTTGAAAATAAATTTCCCAAGCTCTGATACCAATTGAAAAAGCGTTACTAAGGCCGTTTAATACAAGATTAAACTATTGAAGTAACTCTGAACTGTTTTTTGAAGAAACTCTTTTCTTTAAATCAAAAGAATTAATCACAAGATGTGTTTAATAAAACATGCACGAGATTTGTTCAAGATTAGTTAACTAGTTTTGGAAAACAGTTTAAAGAAATTAAAATCAGTACACACTACACCAAATCTGCCGAATTGTCAAGGTCATTGACCTTGACAAATCCAACTTGTCAAGGTCAATGACCGTGAAATTTCGAGGCGAGACAACTTTTTTTGTCACGGTCGTGTCATGGTCATTGACCTCGACACAAAACTCGCGTTTTGTGTAACGGTTGTGTTGCGGTCAATGACCGTGACACGTTTGTCACGGTTTATAACCATGACAAAGCCGTGACCCTTTTTAAAAAAATTGTCACGGCCATTGACCGTGACACGTCCGTGACAACTTTTTGTCACGGACTGGTCACGGTCAATGACCGTGACAATTCTGGGCAGAATTTAAAAAAAATCTGTTGGGCAGTATGGCCACTGCCACTGCCCAGCAGTATATTTGTACCTGTTATAGCAACGTTGTACCTGTTCCAAACATCATATATCCAAACAAACTAAAGATAATGCAAATATATATTCAAAATAGAAACTATTTAAGAAGAAACACCATCACCATCAATTATCTCAAATCTACAAACTATTTGCATGGAAAAGAGATTTTGTACCGCGACGCTCGGGGACACCTCCTTATCCTTCCCTTCTCGTCCGAATAGCCACATAAGTATAGAGAATATGTGGCCTACCCTTAGGGCCACTCCCTGTCCCCTGAATTGAAATAAAGTAAAATTAGTATCCGCCCCTCAAATATAGATAAATATAAATCGTAATTGAAATCGAAATCGAAATTGACATATAAATATAAATACATTACCTGTAGTGTCACTCAAACAGCTAACTTGAGCTCATATGGCACCTCCTTCCAACTAATGTACCCCGGGCAATCGTGTCAAATATAATTCTCTTCATATCTAAACACTAAGAAATACCATAATCCTATGGAGTTATGCGTTGCAAATTCCTTCCAACCGTTGTGTAGCCAAAAATCATCAGTTGAAGTTGTCAATTCCACCTTTCAATGGTCTCCCATGTTTTGCTAGAAGTTCCAAGTGGTGTGGTATGGAAAGTGGAATTGATAACTTCAACTGCTGATGTTTGGCTACATAACGGTTGGGAGGAATTTGCAGAGCATCGCTCCATAGGATTATGGCATTTCTTAGTGTTCGGATAGACGAAGAGATTCAGTCTCCTCTCCACAAATAGGACACCCCAAATAACTATGTACTAATCACCTATTAAAGGTAAGAAGCGTATATTCATGGATTAGTATAAACAAAACTTAGATGTAGTTGGAATATTTATGTATTAATCTCCTCCCCACACATGCACACTACACAAGAGTGAAAATGATAAAGTGCAGATCAATTAAAAGCATTAAAAATGGATGTTTCGGTACAAATTGAAATATTTATTACAAATTGAAAAATTGTTTCAAATTCGGGTTATCATCAAAAATGGATTGATATTCGGTAGGAGTAGCCAAGTCATCCACACTACTATTTAGACGCCTTGGCACGTGTTGGACAATTGACCACGGCTCATTGTTGATATACTCCGAGTAAAACACTTGCTTAACCTTTTGAAATGCACAAACAAACGGCTCATCGCTCACGTAGTCGTTGCTCTTCAACTTGGACAAGTCAACCATGATCAAATTGGTGACAGGATCAACTTTACAAGCATTTTTATCCTCAACTCTTACCCATTCACAGTAAAATACAACCTCTTTGAAGCTTATATAATCCAATTCAAATATATTTTGGATTACACCATAGTAAGTCATTTCAGCTTCAACGAGATTTTTATCTTTTGCGCTCGCTCGAAAGAAAGTAAGAGCCTTGTATGAAATTCTCGAGTTCTGTACATTTGTACTTTCCTCGTACACTTTAGCGCCGAAAATGTAACCGTTCAATCGATACTTTTTTTACTCTTGTGCCACGAATAAGGGTCCAGTGGCTAGACGAGCAAGCCTTGATGTCACATCACCCATCTTCAGGAGCTGAGAATATAGATAAATTAATTATATTAGTGGTAAAATTTGAGTGTAATGTAACGTTATATAACGACTGTTTTCATTATAATTACCTCTTGTGTCAACCATAGCCTAAATTCGTTGCCTGATTATACCATTGTTTTTCGTCTTTTATTATTCTCACAGGCTTCATATTTACTGCATATTACAAAATTAATCATGTATAAAATAATCTAAAATAATGTTAAACATTATAATATTCAAAACTTACTTTTTCCATTCTTCGACATCTTCATGTGTGTCAAATAGATAACGAGCTACTTGTTCATGTTGTAAACTCGTTAATTTCACTCGTTTTCCCATCACATTACCACCATTATCGAGGAATTCATCAGTGTCATCAACGTTGGTCGAGTCAGGCATATATTCCCGAGTATATATTAATGACTCCACGGTGATGTATTCCTCTGCAATTGATCCTGCAATATATCGCGTATTCTTGACGTAATCTTTAAAAACTTTCATCAATCTTTCAAACGGATACATCCACCGATATCTAACTTAACCACAAAGAAGTGCCTTGTCGCATAGGTGTACCAACAAGTGAACACTTATGTCAAAGAATGTTGGGGGAAAGTACTTCTCCAATACACAAATCTCTTCGTTCACAGCCAATTTTGCGGCCACTATGTGTTCTCGATTCACTACCTTCTCACACAAGAGGGAGAAGGTAATACTAATTTTCATAATAGCCCTACGCAAATCCTTGTGCTTGGAGAAAAATTGCTTAAACAATAGAGGAACCAATTGCATGATCACATGCCAATCGTGGGACTTACACTTATGTAAATCATGAGTAGCATAATTCACAATCCTTTGCAAGTTGGAAGAAAAAGTATATGGGCCCTTCAAATTATATATTGTGTCTAGAAGCACCTTCCTTTCCCCACTCGTCAAAGTAAACGCACCAGGGGGAATTATTGTCCTTCCCCTACTATCTTCTTTCAACCATAGTTGTGGCTTAAGTTTTAACGTTTTAAGGTATTTTCGTGCATTTTCTCCATCCTTCGAATGACTCCCCCCAAGGAAAGTACCCACAATATGTTCAACGAAGTTCTTCTCTGCATGCATCACATCCAATACATGGCGCACCGGGTTTTTCTTCCAATAAGGAAAGTCAAATAAAATTGACCTCCGAGACCATGCCTTTCTTATCTCAGTTGCATTCCCAGTTGGGGTCTTCTTATGCTTGACATTCTTAAATTTGGGATTCTTACCTGGCATATTTGGGCCACATTCAGAAGATTTACTTTCAATTTCTGAACCTGAAAGTTGTCTCGGCGGTAGCCTATGTTCAACTCCGCCCAATAAAAAATTGGAACCTTTCTCAAATCTGAAACTATGAGCTGGGGGTAAAAACCTCTTGTGGCAATGGTATACATTTTTTTAAGCTAGAGGATAGACGAAGAGATTCAGTCTCCTCTCCATAAATAGGACACCCCAAATAACCATGTACTACACATCCGGATAATGTCCCATAAGCTGGAAAATCATGAATTGCCCACAGCATAGCTTTAAGCGTAAACTCTTCTTTTCTAAAAGAGTTAAATGATTGCACACCCTCTTCCCACAACTCATTTAATTCTTCAACCAAAGGATCCAGGTAGATATCAATATCATCACTTGGTGCCTTTGGCCCAGGTATCAATAAAGCCATCATCAAAAATTCAGGTCTCATATACTGTGAAGGAGGGAGGTTGAGTGGGGCTAGGATCACTGGCCATACACTCTGATTTGTTCTTAGATTTCCAAATGAATTGAAACCATCTGTTGATATAGCCAAACGAATGTTGCGTTGTTCTCGAGCAAAATCGGGATACATTCATCCTCCGTCAGGCAGTAGAATCAATAGGATGACGCATGATATTACCCCCTACTTCTTTCCTAGCATGCCAAGTCATTGCCTCTACAATCCATGGTACTGTGAAAAATCGCTTTAATCTAGGCCCAACGGGAAAATATTTCAATACTTTTTGAGGCACTTTTGAGCTTGTGCCTTCCTTACTAGTAGATTGGACATAGCTAGGTTCATCGCATACCGGACAACGATCGATATTTTCATACTCCTTTCGGTATAGTATGCAGTCATACACATAAGCATGAATCGATTTATACTTCATTACCAAACCTTTCAAACTGTTCTTCATAACAGGATAGCTATTTGGAAGTGTATTCACCTTGGGTAATAAGCCCTTCACCCATTTCAGAATTCCCGTCACGCTATTGCCAGACAAACCGTACTGCGTCTTCAAACTGTGAAAACCAACCATGGCATGTAAAGTTGTTTGATCTTTCTCACAGCCAGAGTATAATGGTTGGGTCGCCTTAAATTTAAACTTTGGTAGTCATCGTCAAGTTTTATCGTGTTATCTTCACGAGCACTTGAATCTTCTACATCATCAGTAACCTTATTCTCCTCAGCTTCATAAACTCCGTACGCATCATCAACTAAATCCTCTAACATATTATGATCTACGTCGTCCCCTTCTACATCTTTTCTACTTGTTGAAGGTTGTTGTGAAGGTTGGTCGGGGACAAAAGGAACTTTCAATTCACCATGAAAACTCCAAAATCGATAACTATCTTGCATACCCGATCTTAACAAATGTAGTTCAACTGTTTTCCACTCAAACACCTTACCATTCTTACACCTAGCACACGGACACGGAAACTCTTCATCATTACGACATCTCTTTGCATATTTCACAAATTCGTTAGCACCTCTGCGAAACACATCCCCAATTCTATTAGTCTCACCCATCCACTCTTTGTATTTCGGATATCCCATCACAGCTACCATAACTAAACACCTATTAAAGGTAAACAAAACTTAGATTTATAGTATGTTTTATTTAATTATCCCATCATTTAATTATCCTATTAAAGGGTAAGTGGTCATATCCCATTTAAGACTGCATTTTTCTGTAATATACTTAACAGCTCATGCACATTGTTACGATTTGAAAAAAATTCGACAGCATATCCCCTTAGTTCTCCAAGTACACGACGTAGATTGGCAGGTGTGAGTGTTATTTCAATTGGTCAATTGAAATAACAGTCACACTTGTCAATCTAGTATGTACCCAGAGAACATTAAGATACGACTGCAGAACTTCCTCCAAAAGTAACAACTTTAAGCCAATAAGAATATTATACAGAAATTATACAGTCTCAAACTGTCCAAACGGGACAATTCGAGAGATCTCATTACAGGGGTAATGACTCTCGAACGGGTCTAAGGGCTATTGAATGCGTACACATAAGAACTAGAAGTCTAGTATCTATGCGCACTATATTTAATTTCAAGTATGTTTCATATAATGGGTTAATTCAAATACAAAAATAAATTCATGGGTTAATTCAAATACAAAAATACAAATTCATGGGTTAATTCAAATATATACACATACACACACATCCCTCCACACCCCCCACTCACCACATACACACACACCACCACCTCCCTCCACACCCCCCACTCACCACATACACACACACCACCACCTCCCTCCACACCCCCCACTCACCACATACACACACCCCACCACCCCCACTCACTATTTAAAATAATCTCAATGTTAATTTCATGTAGTGACTGTCTATTTAAAATAATCTCAATGTTAATTTCATGTATTGAATTTCTACTACTGTTTTGTGCTTTTTATAAATCATATTCAATTTTAGATATGTGTTTTGTTAAGATATCTAAGTTGTTCTATAGAATTATTTTTTGTATCTTGAAGTTTAAGTTTTAAAATAATCAACCTAAAGTTGTGGTTCATAAAGTATTATCACAAATATAAACTAAGAGTGATAAAATAACTTTGAGGCATATAAATTAATTGTGACAAAGTAAGATTATGCACCAGAACCTAAAATTTAAAAAAAGTGTTTTTATTTAAACCCCACTTTTCTTTCTATAACTCCTATTTTATTAAAATTTAAATATAATTAAGGGTGTATAGAAACAAAAGTTAAATAGGAATAAAAACAACATTTTTAAAATATGAAGGGCTCACCAATTTGATCAAATTTTTCAACAACATAGAATAAATGATATTTTATTTTTCATGCTTTTAGCAATTTCGGATGCCATTTTAACCCTTATTGTAGTTTTTTGTTGTAATGTCATTTAAAAAAAATCATTTAGGTATGTAAATATATTGTAATAGATCTTGCCTTCCACAAAATGATATTTTATGGTAAAATTTTATTTGATGGATATAAAGTCATGTGATACCTATATGTGTTATTTTGCATCTAATAAAAACAAAAAACGTCATATATGGTTTTTTTCTCCATTAGTATAAGTATATAGCGATTATTTCACACTTAAATCACATATTAAGCCGGCCTTCATTTTTTTATGAAATTTGTAGAAAATTACTTATTTATTTTGAATGAAAATAAATTGTTATCCAATATTTTTGGATATTATTTATAATTATGAAACTCATACACAAATTAATGTTGTATCAAAATAATATTACATTTTTAACCCCCTACCCCCACCCTACCCCACCCCCTACCCCCACTCTGCCCCCACCCTACCCCCACGCTGCCCCACCCCCTACCCCCGCACACACACACGCACATATATACACACATACACACAAACATATATATAAATGGAAGAGAGAGAGAGAGAGAGAGAGAGAGAGAGAGAGAGAGAGAGAGAGCAGCGTCGAGAGAGAGAGGGAGGGAACGGCGAGAGGAAAAAAAGAAGGGTTAAAGGGTTTTTGCTACAAACATTGTCACGGACGTGTCAAGGTCAATGACCGTGACAATTCTTTGTCACGGTCGTGTCAAGGTCAATGACCGTGACACAAAACGCGTGTTTTTTGTCACGGAAGGGTGACCAGCTGAAAGGTGACAATTTTGTCATTTTGGTGTAGTGACCCCAGCCAGAATGAGATGAGGAGATGTGGAAAGATAAGTACAAGAGATTTTTAATGTGGTAAAACCTCACCCAACTGAGGAAACATCCACGGTGACTTCTAAGTTACAAACTAAAAATCCACTAAAACAAAATTCTCAAGTTACAAACTATATAACACACATGCACACAAAACAGTCCTATCTAAGTTTAGAAATGTAGCCACTGGTTGATTCTAACTTCTCTGCAGGTCTGATGTTGATGTGGTTTTCTCAATTTGCTAACTTCTCCAATTTTATTCTAGTCTTTACGTCGACTCTTGAAGATTCGAGATCTTATACCCAACACTTATGTGTTGTAGTGTGACAAGTGTTTGTGAAAATGATTCTATCACATGCATGCACACACACACACACACACTTATTTTCTACAAACAATCCTAATGAAATACAAATCAAATCTAAGATGAACTATTTTCGGTTTCTCTCTTCTTTATAAATAAAAAAATATATTTGACCTTTAATATAATCCCAGAATCCAAGGTTACCTTGCTCGTAAGACTGTCAAGGTCATATCCAATTTCAGAGGGTTTTGAAAATCATTTTGAAATTGGAAAGCACCAATTGTGATTCCAACTAGGTCAACATTCTTATTTCGTAAGAACTAGAAACATGAAGGAGATTTTTTTATTCTATGTTTTTGAAAAACATTTATACAACACTAATCAACAAAAGTGATTTCTCAAGATGAGAAACTAAAATATGCAGATCTATGTGTAATATGACATGCAATAGCTAGATATATAGTTTATATTAAAGAGAAATATAGATCTAACACGCAAAGTATAAGTTGGAAACAAGATCTTAAACTCAGAGGATAATACTCTTTAAACACCCTTCAAACCCCTACCAATAACACTCTCAAACACACAGGTATATTGTTTGGTAAAACTGTTTATGAAAATGATTTAGGGTTTGAAGACGAAAAAGGGTTTGGATGATTAGGGTTTCTCTCTCTCTCTGGATTTCTCTCTCTTTCTCTCTCTTCTTTTTCTCTCACTTTTTGAACTCGCAAAAAGCTTTCGAAGGCTAAGGATAAGCCTCCTTATATAAGGGCAAGGAAGGATCGATAAGGGTTAATCAAATCAAAAGCTGAGATTATGTCTTCGCCTTTTGACTTTGATCCAACGGTATAATAGAAGCGGTGGATTAAACATCCTTGGATTGGACAAGAGAGGTTACATGGGGATTGGAATCGAACGCATGTAGAGCGTTGATAACAGGAATCCAAGGGCTGAGATCAAACACGAGTTATGTGTCTATAAAGAAACACAAATCAGGTCGGCATAAGGTCGACCGGTGTAGGGCTCAAATCTGTTCTCACACGCGCATTCCAAATAATTACACAGGCACCCTCAAGTCTCAAGCGCTTTCGGATCCTACCCAAACAAACTTTTAGGTATGAAAAGGTAAAACCATAAATTGCAGAATGACCCCAAAAGTTTAATAAACCAAATTTTATTATGAAAGAATTACTTAAAAAATGTTTTAAAAAATCCCAAAAATTATTAAAAGCCAATTTGAAAGGGATTTAACTCACACGTAATCAAATGATGCAATATATGAACAGTGTATGCAACCCTAGAGTGTGATTGATTTATACCTCCAATTGAATCAAGTGTGGCTTTAAGAAGAAGATTCTGAGGCTATTTGGTTTCTAGGGAATGAGATACTAATTTTGTCACTATTTACAAACTAGATGAGCAATTATACAATGTAGACTCAAGTGAGTCAAGAGTATAAGGTGCTTCACTATTAAGGTTTGTAAAGTCAATACACACCCTCCAAATTTCATTGTTCTTTCTACTACCACTGGGTTAGATAGCCACTTAAGGAACTGGACTTCCCTAATGGATCCTACATCCAAAAGCTTCCATACTTCATTCTATACCACTTTAGTCTTCTGGAGGGATGCTAAACGAGACTTCTGAGTGATAGTCTTGAAGATTGGGCCAACATGCAGTCGATGGTAGGCTATGCCGAGATCAATCCCAGGCAGTTCATATGGTACCCAGATAAAAACATCTAAATTTCTTTTCAAGAAGCCGATCAACTCTTACTTTTCATGATCAGCGAGTGCAGTTCTGATCAGAAACTTTCTCTCTGGAAAGTTATCATCAGCTCCAACTTTTTTCGGTCTTTCAATGACCCTATCAGTAGGGTGGAACTTGGTCTCCTCTACCTCTGGTCAGTCGTATCGTAATTGCTATTTAAAGGATGTATCCACATCCTGGGTTTCCTCTAGAGCATTTTTGGTTCCTTTTTCTTCTTCTTCCTAGGGCGGATGGCCGTGATGAAGAGCTTCCTTGTAGTCGCCTGGTAGTATTAATCTTGACCATGTCTCGGTCAGTAATACATTTATGCTTTTGGTGGTAAGTATATGGTACGACCCTCATACTGTGCAACCAACCTCTACTTAAAATGGCATGATATGGGGACTATATGTCCACTATCAAGAACTCAATCAGCTTTAAAATGTTACTTGCCCTAACTGGTAGGACTATCTTTCCCAGTAGCATTGCAATTATCCGTGCAATGCTAACCAACAGAACTGTGGCCTCCTTGAGGTCGGTTAGGTTGAGTTGTAGCTTGTGGAATAGCTCTAGGTACATCACCTTTGATGAGATTCCTTGATCCACCAGAAGCTTGTCGATGTCCCAACTTGCAATTCTGAGGGTTATCACAAGTGCATCATGATGTGGAGTCCTTACTCCTATCAAATTTTCTTTAGTGAAGACAATGTGTTTGGTGTATTCAACATCCTCCTATCAAATGCATCCATGATAGCAGTGACCTTCTTTAGCTCTTTTCGAACAGCATTCCCTTGGATCTGCTTTAGGTTGGACGCTCCATGGATCACCACAAACTCCTATCCCGTGTCATCATCAACGACATTATCTAATTTTTGGTCACCATGGGCTGCGACCTTGTTAGAATTCTTTTCAATGTATTCATTGAGATGCCCAACTTGGGCCAACTCTTTTAAGTGTGACTTCATAGCCTTGCAATTCCCAGTCTTATGGTCGCCCTCTTTGTGGGATGCACATCTCGGTGCATTGTTCCTCATTATTGGGTCACCACCCATCTTTTTGGGCCACTTGATGAACAATAGATCCTTGATTTTTCTCAAGATCTTGTAAATTGGTTCTTTAAAGACTATGTTAAAAGCCTAGAATGCCTTTGAAGGATCAACCTTACTCCTATTTTTATATTCATTATTGACCCCATTCTTGTTCCCTTTCATTATAGTGTCACTCTTATCTCCTCTATTACTTACCTTTACTCGACCGTTGGCCGTTACATTAGAGTGCGTCCTTAACCTTGGCGTTTTTCTCAATACGTGCCATAAGGTCGTCGATGGTGCTGACTTCTTTCTTTATCAGGGACTGGTGCAGCAAAGATGTGGTCGGTAGACTAATCTTGATGGATGAAATGGAAACCTTCTCCAAGCAGACCTCAACTTTATTGAAGACCTTCCAATATCTTTTGGCATAATCACGAAGGCTCTCTTGTGGATTCTTCTTCATCATGAGAAGTGAATCCATCCTTTTGGGGTGGGAGTTATGGTTATGGAGCGAGAAGTAAACTCCTCTGCTAGGGACTTAAAGCTCTTAACCGACCTGTGGGGCAGCTTTTCAAACCACTTACGTGTTGTGTCATGTAGGCCACAAGAGAAAATTTTGCATATTAAGGCATCGTTGTGGCTCCACATGGTCATTGGCTGCTTGTACTGCCAAACGTGGTCTATGGGATCCATCTTCCCACTATAAATCTTGAACCTTAGAATTGAAAACTTACTTGGGTATTCCTTTTCTTCAATCTCCCTTAAGAAAAGGGATTTCATATGAGTGTTGAGAGCTCTCCTGGCAAGCTCCCTAGTAGATATGACTCCTCGATGGGCTGAATGTTGGTCTATCTCTCTGCGGACCAAAATCTTAATGCTCTCATCCTGATGATCATTGTTTTTGTGGGGTCTCTCAGATTGGCCATGTTCTGATCGATCACGCTCTGAACTGCCACGTTCAAATCTGTCTTTGTCGTGCCTGGAGCTCCTCCCTCGACTGTGAGTATTGCTTGCCTGAGGACTAGGATTCCTATCACGACGCTTCCTGGTATCTTTATGGAGATCTCTCTCCATCCTTTCAAGTCGCCTTTGCAAGCGATCATTTTCTTGAAGCACCTTATACTCTTGACTCACTTGAGTCTACATTGTATAAGTGCACATCTAGTTTGGAAATTGTGACAAAATTTGTGTCCCATCCCCTAGATACTAAAAACCTCAAATTCTTCTCATGATGCCTCAATTGATTCATTTAAAGGTAAATTATCAACCACACACACACTAGGATTTCATACATAATATATATATTGCATTAATTGCTTGTGTGAGTTGATTCCCTTTTAAAATAAGTTTTTACTAATTTTTGGGATTTTTTAAACAATTATTAAATGATTTTTAAGAAATTAAAAGTTGGGTTTTAAAACATTTGGGGTCATTATGCTAATACTGATTTTATCATTACTTACCTGAATGTTTGATTAGGTAGAATCCGAAAGCGCTGGATACTTGAGGGTGTGTGCGTAATTAAGTTTGCATACGCATTTTAGTTTCATCTGAACCTTACACCTATCAACATTATGACGGCTTGATTTGTGTTTATTGTTAGACTCAGAACCTGTACACAGTCTCAGCCCTTGGATTTTTATTATCAACATTATGTATACGTTTTATTCTAATCCTTGTGAACCCTCTTTAGACCAATCAGCGAACGTTTAATCCACCGCTGATGTTAAACCATTGGATGGATGTCAAATGCCAAAGACCAATTCCCAACCATTATATTTGAGCTGATGTTCTCGATCCCTCCTTGCCTAGTATAAAAGGAGGCTGAGCCTCAGCATTTTGGAACTTTTGGCCAGTTCGTCAAGTTGAGAGAGATAGAAGAGAGAGAAGAGAGAGAGAAGAAAAAGAGAGAGAAACTAGAGAGAGAAAACCCTAAAATCGTCCAAACCCTAATCTCATTTCAAACCCTAAACGCCTTTTAAATCCAAAATTAATTTACAACCAAAACCAAACCTGAGTGTTTGAGAGTTAATTTGGAAATGGTTTGAAGCTTGTTCGTGGGTTGAATCATCTGTGTTTGAGATCTTTTAACCAACTTATACATTTTAAGTTTGATCTCTTTTTATTTTTTTAGAAATTGTAAATCTTGTTGTTCTATGTCATATATCTCTTAGACCTGCATTATTTCGTTTCTCATCTAGAGAAATCATATTTGTTGATTAGTTTTCTGTAAATGTTTTTCATAACTCAAGAATCAACAAATTTATTTTCTGTTTCTAGTTCTTATGAATCAATACTTATGATCTATATGGAATCGCAATTGGTGATTTACAATTTCAAAAACATTTTCAAACCCTCTAAAATTGTTTAAGACCTTGGTCGTCTTCTGAGCAAAGTAACCTCTGATTCTGGGTTAGTTTGAAAGAACAAGAAAGTATGTTGTTTCTAAAGAAAAGAGAAACTGAAAACATTACTCATTTAGATCTTTCTGTAATTTGATAGGACTTGTTTGTATATATACGTGTTCATGTGTGAATGCATGTGTTAGGACACTCTCACAAACACTTAACACACTACAACATAAGAAGTGTTGGCGAAAAGATCTTGAAACATCAAGAGTCGATGTAAAGCTGGAACAAAGTGTTGAGAAGTTAGCAAGCTGGGAAAGCCACATCAACATCAGAACTACAGAGAATTTAGAATCAAATCAGTGGGTACATATTCTAAACTTGCATAGGTCTGTTTTATTTGCATGTGTGTTAAATAGCCTGTAACTTATATATTTTGTTTTAGTGGATTTTTGGTTTGTGAATTAGAAGTCACCGTGGATGTTTCCTCAGTTGGGTGAGGTTTTACCACGTTAAAAACTGTGTACTTAATATTTTTATATCTCCTCATCCCATTCTTGTTGGTGTGCTGATTTAACTGATTTAAACTATTTTATTTTTGTTTTCAAAACTAGTTACATAATCTTGAACATATCTCGTACATTTTTATTAAACACGTCTTGTGATTAATCTGTTTGAATTAAAGAAAAGAGTTTCCCCAAAAAATAGTTCGGAGTTACTTGGACAGTTTAATCTTGAATTAAAGGACTTAAGTAACAGTTTTTCAATTGATATCAGAGCTTTGGAAATTTTCTTTAAAGATCTTGTGTTTCTGAAATTATTTTCCTAAAATCAAATAATGGACGAGAAATATGAAAGATTTGGTAACTTGTCCAGACCCCCTCTCTTTGATGGAAACAACTTTCCTTTCTGGAAAGTAAGGATGGTTGATTATATACAAGGAACCTTGGGAGATGATGTCTGGGACATTGTTGAAAATGGATACACTTATCCTACTAAACGAGCCACTGAAGGAAGCAATGATAGGATTAAGAAAGTATTAAGTGAATTCACCCGAGAAGAGAAGCAAACCTCTCTCAATAATAATAAAGGCAAGAATGCCATTTTTATGTCTATAAATAAACATAAGTTCAAAAGGATCTCATCTTATACCACATCAAAGGAATCTTGGGATACACTGGTTACTGCACATGATGGAAACACTAGAGTTAAGGCTGCTTAAACACAAATGCTTACATTCTAATGGGATAACCTATGATAGGCATGAAATTGTCTCGAAAATTCAAAGGTCAATTCCACATAAATTTGATAATAAAAGATATTCTATTGAGGAAATGAGTGATCAAAATCTCACTCTTGAATTACTCAGTAGTAAACTTAGAACTTTGGAAATGGAATTAGAATTCAATAAACAATTAACCCAGCCCCATTGGAAGCAGACTAGTTCCAACTTGAGTTTTTCTTCTAAGCTGATAAAACCTGAGCTTAGTATTCCCAATAATGTTTCTGATGAGGAATGTGATATAGATAGTTTGGATAATCAGATTGCCTTGATGTCAAAGCAGTTCAAGAAGATTGTCAAATTTAAAAATAAAATGGCAACCAGACAAGGCAAGCCAAATTATCCAACTCAGTCTAATCACAAACCTCATGAGAAAGGTCAAGACAAACATCACAAGGACATTCATACGAGACCTAACAAAGACTATAAGAATATTGAATGTTTTAGATGTGGAAAATTGGGTCATATATCACAAGATTATAGAGTTAACTTGAACACGACCAATAAACATATTATGGTCAACATCTGCAAGACATGGGATAATTCAAGTGATTTTGATAATGAGGAACCTGATTCATTGGATGTTTTTTATCCTTGCGTGTCTTTCTTTGCCAAGATAATCTGTAATGATGATATGCTTGTGTCTAAGTATGAGAATAATGCTAGGAGTTTTACTTCTGTCGTTATGAATCATGTTGCTACTGGTTTAGAAGCTTTAATTTCTGAGAACATTGTTAGTTCTACAGCGGGGTGTGTGAGTCAAAGGGAAAGCGATAATGACGATGTCAATGTGTGTGTGAGTTCAAGAATTCAATCCTTAGGGGTCACTTCATACACTACACTTAGTGATTCGAACAATGAAGACCTCCCTGATGTTCACACACTTTATGCCAAAACTCTCAAGAAAAGCTCTAGACTAGTGAAGATAGTGAAAGATCTCACTAAGAAATTGGAAGACCTCAGTCTAACGGTTAAACTTAACGTTGAAGATTATACTACCCAATCTCTAACTCATGAAAATGAAGTCAAAAATTTTTATCAAAAATTGAAAATTTTTATTGAAACAAATGAAACTCTGGAGAAAAACTATAAAGGGACATTATGGAAACCTGTCCAGATTTTTAATCCCTAAATGATGAGTTTGATAAAAAAAAAAAAAAAAAATTGGATATTAGGGAATCAAGTCAATCTAAGTGTGATAGTCTACCTAAGGCAAAATACGTCTGTCCTCCGATTAGGAGGAGTGATTCTGCGTTTCAGACTGTACTACCTAGGAATAAGGTTCAACGTCAAAATCCCATGAAACCTATGTTTGGAGACTTTCCTAAGGAGATACCCTCTACAAACAATTTGTATTGTTCTTAGAGTGAAATTTACGGACATTCTTTCAAAGGTTTCTACTCTAGACGTTTAGGTAATCCTGTCTATAATACTCCTTTATACCAAAACTTTAACTCCTCTAGGAGAAGACGTAACAATTATGTTCTGCCTAGACAGCTAGACAAAAACTCTAACTATAGAAAGAGAAAGACCAAACCTAAAAGATCATTTACAAGAGGAATACCTAGGCAATTTTCTAAACCAAATGCTCATATCCTCCATAAAACTCAAATGCATGCGCAAAATATTTTTCAACAAAAATCTAATGCTTGTAAGTTTTATCAAATGAGAGCAAATATGCGCAAAACAAAAATAAGAGCTATTTGGGTTAGAAAAGAAGAGCTATTGCCCTAGATGAAGTGTAACATTGTGATTACTGCTTTAAAAGCTGAACACACTCCTTCTGGTTGGTATTTAGACTCTGGGTATTCAAAACATATGACTGAGGATGATACAAAACTTTTCAACAAAACCAGCTTTGCTGGAGGAAAAGTTATTCTCGGTGATGGTGTATCATCTCAAATCATTGGTAAAGGAACACTCCAAGAAGAAGGATTGCCTCTGCTTGAAAATGTTCTTCTAGTAAAAGGTCTTAAGGATAATCTACTTAATATCTCGCAATTTTGTGACTCAAATCATACTGTCACCTTTTCAAAGAATAATTGCAAGATTTTAAATGAAAAGGGTAAGTGCATACTTACAGGACTCAGGACTCAGGACTCCCGACAATTGTTATACTGTCTAGAACAATACTGAAGTCTGTAACATTGCCAGAATGGATGACAACGAAATATGGCATAATAGGACGGGTCACATAAATTACGATAACCTTAGTAGATTGTCTTCTCAAGAAATAGTTAGACGAATTTCAAATATCAAACCTATCTCTAACATTGTCTGTGGATCATGTCAGGAAGGAAAAATTATTAAGGCACCTCATAAGAAAGTTAAAGATATCCTTACCTCTAAACCCTTGGAGCTCATCCATATGGACCTAATGGGTCATTCTCGTAATGTTAGTCTATGTGGACACAGTTACATTCTAGTTATGGTAGATGAATTCACCAAGTTTACTTGGGTGGCCTTCTTAAAACAAAACTCAGACACTTTTAGAACTTTTTTAAAATCTTACTTCGTATTAAAAATGAGAAGGACACTTAAGTAAATCGAATTCGTAGTAATAGAGGAGGAGAATTCATATATACAGGTGTTATAGATTATTGTGACTATAATGGTTACAAACATGAATTTAGTGCTCCTAAGACTCCTCAGCAAAATGGAATTGTTGAGCGCAAGAATCGTACCTTTCAAGAGATGGCACGTGTTATGATTCATGTTAAGTGTTTACCTAAATATTTTTTGGTAGAATCAATTCGTACTGCGTGTCACATTATTAATAGGGTCTATCTTAGGAAGAATTCTAAACAAACTCCTTACGAACTATGGTATGGGAAGAAGCCCAATCTTAAATACCTTAGAACTTTTGGTAGTACATGTTGCATCTGTAAAGACAGAGAACTCTTATCAAAATTTAAGACTCGTGGAGATAAAGTTATCTTCCTAGGATATTCTCCCGACAGTAAAGCATACCGTCTCTATAATCTTCGTATAAAGACTTTAATGGAATCCTTAAACGTTATTGTAAGTGACACTTCTTTTAAGAGTAAGACTGGAGAACCAACTATTATGGAAGAGTCTGAAATTGTTTTGGAAAATGACTCTCGAAAAATAGATGATTCTTTACCTATTGAGAAACCTGAAGTACCTAACTGGGTTTCTAAAGATCATCCCATAGATAACGTTGTTGGTAACCATTGTGAGCCTGTACGTACAAGATCTCAATTAAGAAACTATGTTCGATATGCAGGTTTTGTTTCCCTTGTGGAACCAAAGAATGTAAATGAGGTATTGAATGACCCTCAATGAATTTCTTCCATGCAGGAAGAACTTCTTCAATTTGTCATTCATAAATGTTTGGTATCTTGCACCTAGGCCTGATCATAAAAAGTTTATTGGCACACGTTGGCTATTTAAAAATAAAACTAATGAAAGTGGGATAATCATTAGAAATAATGCCAGATTAGTGGCTTAAGGATATTCTCAAATTGAAGGAATCTATTTTAACGAGACGTTTGCTCCTGTTACTCGCTTAGAATCTGTTTGTATTCTCTTTGCCATAGCCTGTTACTTACACTTTACGCTTTTCCAATTGGATGTAAAATCAACCTTTCTTAATGGAATCTTGACTGAAGAGACCTATGTTGAACAACTCAAAGGGTTTATTGATCCTCAGTATCCAAATCATGTTTATCGTCTTAAAAAGGCATTTTATGGTCTGAAACAAGCAACAAGAGCTTGGTATGAGCGTCTTTCCAACTTTCTCTTAGATAAAGGTTTTAAGAGAGGCAGAAATGATCATACTCTTTTTGTCAAACATTTTGACAAAGATATTATTAAAGATCAAGTATATGTCAACGATATCATTTTTAGATCAACTTCCCCTTCAAAAGTTAAATCATTTTTTGAAATTATGCATAAAGAATTTCAAATGTCTCTTATGGGGGAGTTGCAATTTTTCTTGGGTTTTCAACTCCAACAGAATTCAGAAGGTTTATTTGTTTTGCAATCAAAATATTCTTTAGAGATTGTTAAAAAATTCGGTCTTGAAAGTGCCATAGAAGCTAAAACTCCCATGAGTACTATGATCAAGTTATCTAAAGATGAGAGTTGAAAATCCATAGATCCTACTCTATATCGTAGTATGATAGGAAGCTTACTATACCTTACTGCCTCACGTCCTGATATTATGTACGCAGTTTACGTTTGTGTCTGTTATTAAAATAATCCTAAAGAGAGCCACTTAGTATGTGTAAAAAGAATCATTAAATACATAAAAGGTGATGAGTGCATTATTTTGTATATTTTATACCCAACTTTATACCTTGTTAGTACCATTTTGTTTTATTTAATAAGTTCTTAGGATCATTTTTTTAAAAGGGAAAAAATGCAAGAATGATTGAATTCAAAGTTAAAATGGCAATTTTAAGTCAAAAATGAGTGATTCAATAATTTTATAATATTCTTGTGTTAATTTGTGAAAAAAGTTTCCTATGAAATTTTTGCATGTAATTATGGAATTTGGTGGAAATTGATGATCAACTTGAAAAAGGTGCGAATTGGACTAAATTTGGCATGCGTGTTCATCAAGAAATAAGAAGACTTTTCAAGTGGGGGGAAATTAAAGAGGTGGAAATTGAAGAGGTGGAAATTAAAGAGAAGACTTTTCGAGTGGGCGGAAAGTAAAGAAGTGGAAATTAAAGAGTTCCACCAAAACCCTAAGCCTATAAATAGAACCCGTTGGCTCATTATTTCGTGTGTAGAACAGTGAGAGATTTGTAGAGTAATTTTGAGAGATTGTATTCAATTTGAGGGCCAAGTTTTTAGAGGATTGAAGATTATTATGAGAGAATTATTGTAAGTTTGATTTATTAATGAAAATCTCTTTTTCTTCTTGCAATTTTTCTTTCATTATTATATCTTGATTATTGTATTAGGATTAGGATGAAGTTTATCATAGTTAGCTAATATTGTCATGTTAATTTTATTGTTGTGTATTCCCTACTTGTTTTAATTGTTATTAAAGATTCGGTATTCATTTTAAAATGACACGAGAGTGTGTTTTAAAACCTTCAAAATTGTTTTGTCAATCAAGTTTGGAGATTTAAAAATAGTAATTTTTGATGGATTATGCTTGCACTTTGATTATTTTGATAGTTCATGCTTAAATACATTTGCAAATTTTAAAACTTGCATTTTCTAAGGGAATAGGGATTTTAGATGTCTAGTAGAGAGGTTAAAAATATTTTGAACATAATCGTCATATTTTCCGAATTCAACGGGGCGAGAGTTTGTTTAATTTGAGTTATAAAAAGGGAATCGCAACATTAAATTAGTGTGCAATATTAGTTACATGATAAATGGACCCCGAATCCTAATTATTTTCTAATTGTTTACAAATCTCTTGCGTTACTCTCATTTATCATAGTTGCTTTTATTTAGTTTAGTACATATTCCCTATTCCATTTTATCTAGTTGGAAAGTTGCAATTCTTTTAAAAATTAAAATTGACAAGTCTCTGTGGGTTCGACCCGTACTTACACCTGCTATTCTATAATAGCCCGTGCACTTGAGGTATTTTAATAAAATTGACAACAAAAAGCACTCTAAATTTGAGTCTCTAGTACAACAATGATACTCCTAGTACTATAATAGGATACACTGATGCCGACTGGGCAGGGTGTACTGATGATAGTAAGATCACATCAGGGGCGTGTTACTATATCGATAACAATTTGGTAGGATGGAGTAGTAAGAAACAAAAGTTCACATTACTATCTACAGCTAAATCTGAATACATTGCTGCTGGTAGTTGCTGTGCCCAATTACTTTGGCTTAAGAAAATGCTAAATGATTATGGTATTCACGATCTCTATTGTGATAATCAAAGCGCAATCAATATCTCTAAAAATCCTGTTCACCACTCGCGAACAAAACATATCAAAATTAGACATCATTTTATATGCGAATTAGTTGAAACTAAGGAATTAGATATTAATTATCTTCCCACTAATTTGCAGCTCGCAGATAGGTTTACAAAACCTTTGGATTACAATAGATTTCATTCTTTGCGAAAATCGATTGGAATGATTTGTGCTGAATAAACTCGTGTGACTTAAGTATTTTCTTTTTCCCTTTGTCCATTTGAGACAAAATGGGGAAGAAATTTAAGTCTTGTGGGTTCATTTTTTCTTGTACATATTTCTAAAAAACATGATCTTAGTCTTATTTGTAGGAATTTGTATAGTTTTCTACAACATATGTTATTAGAGTATTGGTTTGTAATTAGTTGAGTTATGTAATTTTCTTTTTCTAGGATATGGGTAGATAGAATTTTGTAAAGGAATAGGTTTTTCTTATTTTTTTTTATCTCTAAGAGTCCTAGATGACTCAACGGAGATTTTGTCTCATATTTCCAAAGGGGGAGATTGAAGCACCTTATACTCTTGACTCACTTGAGTCTACATTGTATAAGTGCTCATCCAGTTTGGAAATTGTGACAAAATTTGTATCCCATCCCCTATATACCAAAGAACCTCAAATTCTTCTCATGATGCCTCAATTGATTCATTTAAAGGTAAATTATCAACCACACATACACTAGGATTGCATACATAATATATATATTGCATTAATTGCTTGTGTGAGTTATTTCCCTTTTAAAATAAGTTTTTACTAATTTTTGGGATTTTTTGAACCTTTTTAAATGATTTTTAAGAAATTAAAAGTTGGGTTTTAAAACATTTGGGGTCATTATGCTAATACTGATTTTATCATTACTTACCTGAATGTTTGGTTGGGTAGAATCCGAAGGCACTTGAGATTTGAGGGTGTGTGTGTAATTAAGTTTGCATACGCGTTTTAGTTTCATCTGAGACTTACACGTGTCAACATTATGATGGCTTGATTTGTGTTTGTTATTAGACTCAGAACCTGTACACAATCTCAGCCCTTGGATCTTTTTTATCAACGTTCTACATGCATTTTATCCCAATCCTTGTGAACCCTCTTCTGACCAATCAGCGAACGTTTAATCCATCGCTTATGTTAAACCGTTGGATGGATGTCAAATGCCAAAGACCAATTCCCAGCAATTATATTTGAGCTGATGTTCTCAATCCTTCCTTGCCTAGTATAAAAGGAGGCTGAGCCTCAGCATTTTGGAACTTTTGGCCAGTTTGTCAAGTTGAGAGAAAGAGAAGAGAGAGAAGAAAAGGAGAGAGAAAACCCTAAAATCGTCCAAACCCTAATCTCATTTCAAACCCTAAATTCCTTTTAAATCCAAAATCGTTTTACAACCAAAACCAAACCTGAGTGTTTGAGAGTTATTTTGGAAATGGTTTGAAGCTTGCTCGTGGGTTGAATCCTCTGTGTTTGAGATCATTTAACCAACTTAGACATTTTAACTTTGATCTCTATTTCTTTTCTTAGAAATTGTAGATATTGATGTTCTATGTCATATATCTCTTAGATCTGCCTTATTTCGTTTCTCATCTTGAGAAATCATTTGTTGATTAGTTTTCTGTAAATGTTTTTCACAACTTAAGAATCAACAAATTTATTTTCTATTTCTAGTTCTTATGAAACAAGACTTATGATCTAGTTGGAATTGCAATTGATGATTTACAATTTCTAAAACATTTTCAAAACCTTCTCAAATTGTTTAAGACCTTGGTCGTCTTCTGAGCAAGGTAACCTCGGATTCTGGGTTAGTTTGAAAGAACAAGAAAGTGTGTTGTTTCTAAAGAAGAGAGAAACTGAAAACATTACTCATTTAAATCTTTCTCTAATTTGATAGGACATGTTTGTATATATACATGTTCATGTGTGAATGCATGTGTTAGAACACTGTCACACACACTTGGCACACTATAACACAAGAAGTGTTGGCGAAAAGATCTTGAAATGTCAAAAGTCGATGTAAAGCTGGAACAAAGTGTTGAGAAGTTAGAAAGCTGAGAAAGCCACGTGAACATCAGAACTGCAGAGAAGTTAGAATCAAATCAGTGGGTACATATTCTAAACTTGTATAGGTCTTTTTTGTTTGCATGTGTGTTAAATAGCATGTAACTTGTATATTTTGTTTTAGTGGATTTTTGGTTTGTGACTTAGAAGTCACTGTGGATGTTTCCTCAGTTGGGTGAGGTTTTACCACGTTAAAAACTGTGTACTTAATCTTTCTACATCTCCTCATCTTATTCTTGTTAGTGTGCTGATTTAAGTGATTTAAACTATTTTAGTTTTCTTTTTCAAAACTAGGTACATAATCTTGAACATATCTCGTACATATTTTTATTTAACACATCTTGTGATTAATCTGTTTGAATTAAATAACATTTTTTCAATTGGTATCAGAGCTTTGGAAATTTTCTTTAAAGATCTTGTGTTTCTGAAATTATTTTCTTAACATAAAACAATGGAAGAGAAATATGAAAGATTTGGTAACTTGTACAGAACCCCTCTTTTTTATGGAAACAACTTTCCTTATTGGAAAGTAAGGATGGTTGATTTAATACAAGGAACCTTGGGAGATGATGTCTGGGACATTATTGAAAATGGGTATGTTTATCCTACTAAACCAGCCACTAAAGGAAGCAATGATAGGATTGAGCAAGTATTAAGTGAATTCACTCGAGAAGAGAAGCAAGACTCTCTGAACAATAACAAAGGCAAGAATGCCATTTTTATATCTATAAATGTACATGGGTTTAAAAGGATCTCATCTTGTACCACTTCAAAGGTAGCTTGGGATACACTGGTTACTGCACATAAAGGAGACACTAGAGTTAAGGCTGCTAAAACACAGATCTTATCCTGCAGTATTGACGCGACTGAAAATGTGTCTCAGAAGTGTGTTCACTCTAGGCTCAAGTGTAAGCCTGTCGCTCAAGTAATAATCCTGGTAAGTCGGGTATCGAATCCACAGGGAAGAAGGACAACGAAGTTGTGACGACGGGACGAGACAGAAAGATCCTAACTTTGACTCTAAAGAAAAAGGAAAATTGATTTGGTTTTGGGAATGATTAAACTAAATGCGATAATGAAAATGAGGAAAGATGCAACTAAATTAATCTACCGAAATGGAGAATGACCGAAGATTTCAAAGACTTTTTATTTTAACCTATGAGAGAAACAGGATGGGAATACAATCCCTCAACCCTATTGTAGTGCAGTGATAATGTTAATCATAAATTTATCTGGTTGATCTGACCCGGAATTTAGTACTCCCAAGCATTATGTATACGAGGTTCAAGCCCGCGTCATACCTAATCTGAGGATGAGTAAATCGGTATCGCGGTAATGACACTCAAATTGTACTCTAAATCATCACGAGTACCCAAAGGTAAACGAGATATAAAGATCCGTAATTATTATGTAATTACGCAATACGATCATATTCAATCATTAAATTCATCGGATTAATTTTATACACATGCACTAACACATTAGGTTGGGTTCATGCATCCCAACCTTTTAAACCTAGCCGTACATTTTAAACTGAACGATGCATGAAATAATAACGTTGCATGCGAATGAACTCATGATAAAACTAGATCAATATACGTAGTTAAATATTATAAACGCATAAATTCATTTAAATCATACATAGAAATTACCATGCAAGAATACCAAATATCATAAAAATAAAGCATGGAATAATACTTGAAAACAAACCAGGAAATGTATTGTTCATGCAGCAATTAATTGAAGTTATGTTCCTAGATGTTTTCCTCTCTTTTTCTCTATCAAAAACTACTCAAAAATATCCATAATGGCTGTTCCTAAGTTCCTACCTACGTGTTCCACTCTTTTTGGAGAGTTTTAACCTAATAGGAAACTTTTGAGCCAATTAGAATGAAGGAGAAAATTCGCGCATCAGGCCCCCCGAACCGGTTCGCATGTACCCCGAACCGGTTCGCCCCCCAAACCGGTTCGCCCCTGGGTTCGCGAATGCTTGCTGGTTTGGGGTGCTTTTTCTTTCATTCAACACTTAGAATTTTTCTTGCTTTCCTTCCTTTCTTCCTTGGATTTTTCTTCAATTTCAACTGGTCATAACTCATCAACCGTAGCTCGGATTTGGGTGCTGTTTCTTCCAGTGTTCTCGTTGTTCCGAGATCTTCAACTTTCCAGTTGACTCCTCCTTCGGTATCTGGCTGCAGAATTACCAAAATTCCCTTCAACTTGCCTTTTTAGCTTTTCTTTCATTGTCTCGCTTTCTCTTTTGCGCTGCTTGCATAATTAACATGTAAAACCAATAAGAGAAGCACGAGACACGAAATACTTGCCAAAGAAGATTAGTAGCATAAATGTGCATCAAATCCATATAGGTTACATCACTCGGGTTCACAAATGCACAGAAATTAGGGGAATAAATATACAATATTTATGTCCAATCAAACTCCCCTAACATTGAACTTTGCGCGTCCCGAGCAATGTAAAAGAATCCTAGTAAGGCTTAACTCTTGAACATCACATTTTATTGGAATAGAATACCTTTTTCGTAGGCAAGCGATTGCATTTAGCGTATGCAACAAGCCTTTAAGCCCCTAGGTCACCCTAGTAGGATGAGTTGTGTCTCGTGAGGGTTTGCAGTGAATATACCCACAAAATTCGTTATTGACACAAAGAAAATTCAAAATATGCAAAAATTGAGCAATTCAAACTTTTCCAGAAAATAGTCATCATCAAGTCATATGTCCAAGTCTCAAATCATAGTGCGTGTGTGCGAAGCCGAAAATATAACCGCCAATTTCCACCAATTGATCATAACGTTACTTATTCGAAAATTCGTTTTGATTTCAATTTCTCACGGAACGCTCTCACGAACGAATCTCTCGGATTATGGCTATTCTCTCGGCATGCGTGATATAAAGAGTAAATGTAATGGAAGAAAATTCACGCATGCAATTAGAAAGACAGAAACTTTATGGTGAAAGGATCTCATCAACGGATTATGATTTTAAAAACGGGAACATTGCCTCTATTTTGCGCACTTAACCTCTTATATTATCTTTTGGTGTCTTAACTCTCCACGCGGTAATCAATTTTTGCAATTTGGACTCGGTTAGGACTTTTTCGGGTTGAAGGTTGCATTGGGTAAAATGAAGGAGGTATGGAAGGTTGGAATTGGAAAAATCATTAATGATGTCCAATTGTGCTTTTTCCGGGCTATTGCTCATTTTTTCTTCTTTTTCTTTTTTTTCTGTTTTTTTTCATTTCATTTCTTGTTATTTTTATTGAGAATACTATTTTGTTTCTTGCCCCTTTATATGCACTTTTTGGACTTAAAATATGAATTTTCTCATTTTTCACAATTCCGGCTATTTTTTGTTTTTCGGGTTGTCAAACGAAAGGGAAAATTATTCGGCTCAATTTGGGTTGCAAAGGGTGATTTTTCGCTACTTTTTTCTGGCCAAAATTTTGGGTGACAAACGAGGGCCTACTTCATTGTCCAAAATACCAATTGCGTTACCCTATGCGTTTCGAGATTAATTTAAGTTTAGAGGCTAATTTGGCACGTTTTTCAAGGCAATATTGCACACATTTTTTAAAACCGATCAAAATGAAAGGATTGAGATCCTTGATAACTTATTAAGCGCTAAAAAGAACTTTGAGTTAACAATTAACTCGAATTGATTTAAAAACTCGCAAAACGTGATAGGCTCGAATCTCACCAGGTTTGTTAATCTCCACATTCGTTCGTTAAGTCGTCAATTTTCGCTCAATTTCCATCTTTGGTCAATTTCGGTTTTGTGTATGTTGGATAGTTACAATTTGAGACTCCAATTCGACTTTTAATGATATTTTTGAAAATTTTGAATTCCAATTTTTATTTATTTTGAACAAAAATATTTTTGGATTTTTCAAAATTTTATGATTTTTTTTTTTTTGGAAATTTTTGGGCATTTTGAAATTTGTGAAGTTTTAGAAATACACACTTGTGCCCCCCCCCCCCCCCCCCAGCTTAGACTTTTTCATTGTCCTCAAGCAAAAAGGACAAAAATCTAACTCAAAGCGAATGAGAAGTGCGGAAAAATAAAACAAACAAATATTAAAATGCAACAAGACACTATATGACACTCATGCAGGACTCAAAAATACAACAATAATCACCCCATACGCGTCGGGGGTGCGACGACCTCTCATCTCTCCATAAACTCACCCGACCCCACTCACGGGGTTTGATGTTCTCCTTGTCTCTCCCGTCCTAGGATTATAAGCTAACAATCGGAACAAGTTGGGACCTCGCCCATAGATAAAGGATAGACCGGGAGACTCATCGTGACTAACTGGAAAGGGATCCTCGTGATGCTGGCTCAATGTGTGATTTGCGTGCACTGACTCGGAGGGAACACCTAGGTTTTGTTCAATTTTTAAGATCTGGCTCTAAGTCAGATGAACCACAACTTTTCACCTCACTTGCCTTCGGGGCCTCTAGTGTTGTGGGTGGATTGTCACAACGAAGGAATTCATCAATTTTTGCTTTCAATTCACTTTCGTCTAAGTGACTACATGAATCCAATAGGGATTGGCCTTTAATAGTAATACTTTCATCCACCTGCCCGAATTCTCTTTCAAAATCTTCCATGCTCATGTCTCCTAGTTCTCTCTCTCGAGTAGTGCCTACGTCCTCTCTTACTTGCTCGATCTCCAACTCCACCAGTTTTATCTCTTCTAACCCTCTCTCTCTCTTTCAATTGCGGTCACTACACACCTCTCCCCCACTTTTCTCTCAATGTCACAACTACCACTATTACTTGATGAAATAGGGCACACCCCTAACGGCTCTCTCTTGTGGGACCCCTCATTCTCATGGATCGACACTAAAGAGGATCCTAAGGTGTCTCCACTATAATTCTCCTCAAATTATTCCTCAACGATCTCATCTATACAACTTACCGCGTGAAGATCATCTACTTCCCCCGTATGTTGGGCGACATGAAAGATGTTGGTCTCTAAGGTCATGTTCCCAAAGGTGAGTTGCATTCGCCCATTCCGAGTATTGATGATTGCGTTAGTCGTAGCTAAGAAAGGGCTCCCAAGGATGATGGGAACATGGTTGCTCGAGTTAAAGGAGGGCTCCGTGTCCCAAATGACAAAGTCTACCGAGAAGTAGAAATTATCAATTTGGACGATCACGTCCTCAACTATGCCTCTTGGGATCTTCACGGTTCGATCCGCTAATTGGAGAGTGACCTTTGTGGGCTTGAGGTCGCCCAAGTCAAGTTTCCTATAGATGGAGTAAGGGAGGATATTGACACTTGCTCCTAAATCAAGTAAGGCTTTTTCGATTTTAATTTCTCCAATGATGCAAGAAATGGTGGGTGCACCGAGATCTTTGAATTTAGGTGGGAGATCATTGAGTAGAATGGAGCTCACATTCTGTGCTAGAAAGACATTTTTTTTTACCTTCATCTTTCTCTTTACCGTCAACAAGTCTTTAATGACTTTTCCATAAGCTGGAATTTGCTTAATGGCATTGAGGAAAGGTAAATTCAGCTTAACTTGTTTTAGCACGTCTAGCACGTCATCACGTGGGTTTCCTTTATGGGAAGGAAATAGCCTTTGAGGAAACGGTGCCGCGGAGGGTGGTTTCACTACTACCTCGGCCTCACTAGAATCTTCTTTGTCACTCTCATTCAAGGGGACATCTTCGGCCTCTTTCGTGCCAAGCGAAATCTCCTTGTCTTTAAGTACGTCTCGTGGGGGAGGTGACAAGTTAACTACTCTCCCACTACGTAGAGTGGTAATTGCGCTACATTGCTCAGGATGGTCATGGGGTGTCGAGCTAACACTAGTTTGACCTTGGAGAGGTCTTTGGCCCTGGGCAGGAAACTTGCCCTTCTCTTGGACACTCAACGAGGATTGTATTTTTGACAGATTCGCATTTATGTCACCAATCAGACGATCATATTTGGCATTGGTTGCGGTCTGGTTTGCAATGAATTGATTCAGGGTATCCTCGAGAGTTCTCCGTTGTGGTGGAATATAATTTCCTTGAGGTGGCGGTGCTTGCACATGTCCTTGCATGTGTGGAGCTTGTTGAAAGTGTTGTGGTGGAGGAGGGGCAACATGTGAAGGAGGGTTCATTGCAGCATGTTGTTGCCCATAGCTAAAATCGGGATGATTTTTCCAAGAAGGGTTATATGAATTCCCGTGCGGGGCACCGAAATTTCCCTTAAAACCTCTTACACCACTAACTTGCTCTTGCAGCATTGCTTTGTAGGTGGGTATCGTCGGACATTCCTCAGTTGAATGTCCCACCTTGCAAATAGCACACACCTTTACGACTAGGTTTGGAATGGGTCCAGCTGGTCCTTTTCCATATATCTCGCACAGATCTCGAAATCCTATCTCAAGAGTCTCCAATCGGTTGTCCATCATAGAATTCTTATCTATGTGGAATAGACCGGATGTTGATGGAGTAGTGGTCGCTTGTCAATTTTGATTTTGAGAGTTCGGGTCGGAGGTATCCCAGGATTGGGTAGTCTCGGCGACATACCTCATGTGAAGATCAGCATCGTGGGCATCTAGATCGACAAATGGACCGCTTCCCATAGTTTCAACAAGTTGTTTGGAGTTAAGAATAAACCCATTATAGATAAAGGAGATGATTTGCAATGGATAAAATCAATGATGGGGTCATGAAGCAACTAACTCGTTGAAACATTCATAACATCGATGGAATGGTTCATTTTCATGTTGCCTGAACGCTTAAATTTGAGCCTTTATAGAGATTGTTCGATGTGGTGGAAAGAATTTCTTGAGAAATTTCGATTGTAGCTCATTCCAGGATGGAATCGAGCTTGGAGGTAGAGACCATAACGAGGCTTTAGCTTTATCTTTGAGCGAGAAGGGGAAAAGTTTGAGGCGAATTACTTCTTGTGTGCAGGTTTGATCGTTGAGAGTATCGCACACGTTCTCAAATTCCCTAATATGGAGGTATGGCTTTTCAAAATCCATACTGTGGTAATGCGGTAGCATCTGGATCATTCCATTTTTTAAACGAAACTGCCTGGCATTATACGGGAGTATAATGCATCCCGGAGTGACAGTGTGCTCGGGATATAAGAATTCTCTCAACGGGCGGTACGGAGGCTCCTCCTCACCGGTGGGTGCATTACTATGTTGCGACATCCCTCTCTCACTTAACGACTTGGCGCTCTCACTGGGTGTGCTCGAAGTGTGTCCTAAGAAGGGAAAGGGAGTGTTATCGGAGATTGAGTGCGACGGTGTGGGAGGTTGAATCCAAATATGTGGGTCGTTTGGAGTGTGGGGACTATTAGGATTATACTCAAAAAGTGGATTTTCGTGAATACTGGTTGGAGTATTATGGGGTGTGGGAGTGGTTTCAAAATTTTGCATTAAAGCTTAAGAGAGATGATGGTGAATCCTTTTGTGTTTTTTTTTTATGTTTTTGGATTTTTGAACTTTTTTGGTCAAAGCTTTGGATAGACTCAATCTAATCCTAAGTCTACCTACTTCCCCGGCAACGGTGCCAAAAACTTGACGCGACTGAAAATGTGTCTCAGAAGTGCGTTCACTCTAGGCTCAAGTGTAAGCCTGTCGCTCAAGTAATAATCTCGGTAAGTCGGGTATCGAATCCACAGGGAAGAAGGACAACGAAGTTGTGACAACGGGACGAGACAGAAAAGATCCTAACTTTGACTCTAAAGAAAAAGGAAAATTTATTTTGTTTTGGGAATGATTAAACTAAATGCGATAATGAAAATGAGTAAAGATGCAACTAAATTAATCTACCTAAATGGAGAATGAATGATGATTTCAAAAACTTTTTATTTTAACCTATGAGAGAAACAGGATGGGAATACAATCCCCCAACCCTAGTGTAGTGCAGTGATAATGTTAATCATAAATTTATCTGGTTGATCTGACCCGGAATTTAGTACTCCCAAGCATTATTTATACGAGGTTCAAGCCCGCGTCATACCTAATCTGAGGATGAGTAAATCGGTATCGCGGTAATGACACTCAAATTGTACTCTAAATCATCATGAGTACCCAAAGGTAAACGAGATATAAAGATCCGCAATTATTATGTAATTACACAATACGATCATATTCAATCATTAAATTCATCGGATTAATTTTATACACATGCTTTAACACATTAGGTTGGGTTCATGCATCCCAACCTTTTAAACCTAGCCGGACATTTTAAACTTAACGATGCATGAAATAATAACGTTGCATGCGAATGAACTCATGATAACACTAGATCAATATATGTAGCTAAATATTATAAACGCATAAATTCATTTAAATCATACATAGAAATTACCATGCAAGAATACCAAATATCATAAAAATAAAGCGTGGAATAATACTTGAAAACAAACCCGAAAATGTATTGATCTTGCAGCAATTAATTGAAGTTATGTTCCTAGATGTTTTCCTCTCTTTTTCTCTATCAAAAACTACTCAAAAATATCCAGAATGGTTGTTCCTAAGTTCCTACCTACGTGTTCCACTCTTTTTGGAGAGTTTTAACCTCATAGGAAACTTTTGAGCCAATTAGAATGAAGGAGAAAATTCGCGCATCAGGCCCCCCGAACCGGTTCGCATGTACCCTGAACCGGTTCGCCCCCCAAACCGGTTCGCCCCTGGGTTCGCGAATGCTTGCTGGTTTGGGGTGCTTTTTCTTTCATTCAACACTTAGAATTTTTCTTGCTTTATTTCCTTTCTTCCTTGGATTTTTCTTCAACTTCAACTGGTCATAACTCATCAACCGTAGCTCGAATTTGGGTGTCGTTTCCTCCAGTGTTCTCATTGTTCCGAGCTCTTCAACTCTCCAGTTGACTCCTCTTTCGGGATCTGGCTGCAGAATTACCAAAATTCCCTTCAACTTGCCTTCTTAGCTTTTCTTTCATTGTCTCGCTTTCTCTTTTGCGCTGCTTGCATAACTAACTTGTAAAACCAATAAGAGAAGAATGAAACACGAAATACTTGCCAAAGAAGATTAGTAGCATAAATGTGCGTCAAATCCATATAGGTTACATCACTCGGGTTCACAAATGCACGGAAATTAGGGAAATAAATATACAATATTTATGTCCAATCAAGTATAACTCTTTAATCATGTCAGACTTTTAATCATTTGATTACTTTTACATGAATTTGGCTGACATTGTGACCAAATTACATTCTAATGGGATAACCTATGATAGGCATGAAGTTGTCTCGAAAATTCAAACGTCATTTCCACAGAAATTTGATAACAAAAGATATGTTATTGAGGAAACGAGTGATCAAAATCTCACTCCTGAATTACTCTATAGTAAACTGAGAACTGTGGAAATAGAACTAGAATTCAAGAAACAATTAACCCAGTCCTATAGGAAACAGACTAGTTCCAACTTGAGTTTTTCTTCTAAGCTGATAAAACCTGAGTTTAGTATTCCCAATAATGATTCTGATGAGGAATGTGATATAGATAGTTTGGATAATTAGATTGCCTTGATGTCAAAGCAGTTTAAGAAGATTGTGAAATTTAAAAATAAAATGGCAACCAGACAAGGCAAGACAAATTATCCAACTCAGTCTAATCACAAACCTCATGAGAAAGGTCAAGACAAACATCACAAGGACATTCGTACGAGACCTAACAAAGAATTTAAGAATATTGAATGTTTTAGATGTGGAAAATTGGGTCATATAGCACAAGATTGTAGAGTTAACTTGAACACAACCAATAAACATACTAGGGCCAACATTTTCAAGACATGGGATAATTCAAGTGATTCTGATAATGAGGAACCTGATTCATCGGATGTTTTTTTATCCTTGCATGTCTTTATTTGCCAAGATAATCTATAATGATGATATGCCTGTGTTTAAGTATGATAATGATGCTAATAGTTCTACTTCTGTCGTTATGAATCATGTTGCTACTGGTTTAGATGCTTTAATTTCTGAGAATATTTCTAGTTCTACAGCGGGGTGTGTGAGTCAAAGGGAAAGCGATAATGACAATGTCAATGTGTGTGTGAGTTTAAGAATTGAATCCTTAGGGGTCACTTCACACACTACACTTAGTGATTCAGACAGTGAAGACCTCCCTGACGTTCACACACTTTATGTCAAAACTCACAAGAAAAGCTCTAGACTAGAGAAGATAGTGAAAGATATCACTAAGAAACTAGAAGACCTAAGTCTAATGGTTAAACATAATACTGAAGAGTATACTATCCATTGTCTAACTCATTAAAATGAAGTCAAAATTTTTTATCAAAAATTGAAAATTTTGATTGAAACAAATGAAACTCTGGAGAAAAAATATAAAGGGACATTATTAGAATTGGAACAAGCTAAAGAAAAGACAGCAACTATTTTCAAAAAATTTGCTAAGTTTGAAAATAATTCCAATTGTTTTGATGATTTTGTTGCTGATTCAAAAACCAATTCCGATGATCGAACTGGAATAGGATTTTGTCCAAATTCAAAGACACGAATTAAAAAGTTTGAACCAATCAAGTTTGTGTTAGGTGGAAAAGACCTATGGAAACCTGTCCAGATTTTCAATCCCTAAATGATGAGTTTGATAAAAAACAACAAAAGTTAGATATTGGGGAATCAAGCCACTCTAAGTGTGATAGTCTATCTAAGGCTAAATACGTCTGCCCTCTGATTAGGAAGAATGATTCTACATTTGAGACTGTACGCCCTAGGAATAAGGTTCAACGTCAAAATCCCATGAAACCTATGTTTAGAGACTTTTCTAAGGAGATGCCCTCTACAAGCAATTTGTATTGTTCTTACTGTAACATTTATGGACATTCTTTCAAAGGTTGCTACTCTAGACATTTAGTTAATCCTATGTGTAATACTCCTTTATACCAAACTTTAACTACTCTAGGAGAAGCCGTAACAATTATGTTCTGCCTAGACAACCAGACAAAAACTCCAACTACAACAAGAGAAAGACCAGACCTAAAAGATCATTTACAAGAGAAATTCCTAGGCACTTTTCTATACCAAATGCTCATATCCTCCATAAACTCAAATGTATGCGCAAAATATTTTTCAACAAAAATCTAATGCTCATAAGTTTTATCAAATGATAGCAAATATGCGCAAAACAAAATAAGAGCTATTTGGGTTAGAAAAGAAGAGCTATTGCCCCAGATGAAGTGTAACATTGTGATTACTGCTTTAAAATCTGAACACACTCCTTCTGGTTGGTATTTTGACTCTGGGTGTTCAAAAAATATGACTTGGGATGATATAAAACTTTAAAAAAAATAGCTTCGCTGGAGAAAAAGTTATTTTCGGTGATGGTGTATCAACTTAAATCATTGGTAAAGGAACACTCCAAGAAGAAGGATTGCCTCTTCTTGAAAATGTTCTTCTAGTAAAAGGTCTTAAGGCTTATCTACTTAGTATCTCACAATTTTGTGACTCAAATCATACTGTCACCTTTTCAAAGAATAATTGCAAGATTTTAAATGAAAAAGGTTAGTGCATACTTACCGGACTCAAGACTCCTGACAATTATTATACTGTTGATTGGGTATAAATTCTTCCAAATTTATCCCTTTAATTTAGTTACTTTTAGTACCTCGAACAACGTAATCAATTTAATTTTATCTCATAATCTTGCTACTGACTTATTCAAACGAGTACCCCGAGTTTCTGGTATTTCGTACTAATTTTGCAGGTACTTGATGACAATAAAGAAAGAAAGAAACCAGAAGAATCGAGAAAGAAAAGAAGGAAAGTCAGAAGGGTAAAGTTGTAATTTTAACTCGAAATTTGGATGAGGATGCAAAGTTGAAGATATCAAGTTTATGAGCTCATAGGAATAAACGGCACCTCAATCGGAGTCTCGGTGTGAAAGTTATGAGCAGTCAAAGATTGAATCAAAAGTCAAAGGAAAATCGGACCAATCCGAAATGCAAAGTTCCAGTGAACCCCGGATCGAAGACGGATCGAAGCTGAGAGAAAAGAAATGAACTGATCCGTACCAGACCGATTCGGCTAGAAATTAAAAGAACCGATCCGGATCCCAGCAGAATCGAACCGAAGGAGGACCGGACCGGTCCGACTATCGAAGTTTTGTTTTCTTATTCTTCCTCCAATGGAGAGTCCTGGTTAAGCTAAAACTCTTGGAGTGTTGCAGGATATTTAAACCCAATTTATTATCATTCTGAGCACGAAAAAAATTAATCTAGTTTTTCCCTATTCAGTCAAAACCCTAGTTTGCAGATTTATTGCAATTTTAATTTCAAGATCAAAGTTTGTTCAGATTTCTATGATTACAAGTAATTTAGTTGATGATTTTAGTGCTTTGGTAAGTTATTTGATTACTTTCTTCTGTCTAATCTTCTTTCTACATCATTCTTCAATTCTCCCTTAGTTTAATCATGATTTCCTGCAATTCAACAATTGTTTTCATTAATTTTAGAATGTTAGGCTAAATTTCTAAAGGTTGGGATGCCTGAAATCAACCTGATGTGGTAGTTGCATGTGTATAAAAGTAATACTCTAAATTTAATGATTTGATTACGACCGTATTACGTAGATGTGTGACGATTGTAGATCTTTGGATCTCATTTGCTTCAGGGTAACGGGGATGCTTCAGAATGCAATTCGAGTGCAACTATCACAATATCGATTTACTCTTCCTCTGATTAAGTATAGTGCAGTCTTGAACCTCATATACGTAATGCTTAGGAGTACTAAATTCTGGGTCTAATTATTTATTTAAATTTATGATTAGTTTTATACCAGAAATACACTAGGGTTGAGGGATTGTATTCTCGTCTTGTTTTCTTCATCATATAGTTCGAGTTTTAAAATCATTCATCGTTAGCATTTTAGGTAATTTTAAGTTTTGCATTACATTCATACTTTAGTTCATTAGTTAATTATTTTCAAAATTGCATTTAATTGTAGCCAATTCTCAACACAAATCATCTTTTCCTTTCTTCGTAGAGTCAGAGTTAGCATTTCTTCGTCTGTCCAACGTTGTTAAAATTCCATTGTCTTATTTCCCTGAGGATCGATACCCGACTTATCGGATTATTACTTGAGCGACGGGCTTGCACTTGAGCCTAGAAAGTACGCATTTTTTAGACACATTCTTAGTCGCGTCAAGTTTTTGGCGCCGTTGCCGGAAACTTAGGTAGACTTAGGATTAGATCAAGTCAATCTCAAACTTTGACCAAAAATTTCCAAAAATCCAAGAACATATAAAAATTTGAAAAAAGCACAAAAATATTCATCATCGTCTCTCATAAGCCAGTTAATGAAAAATTCTGAACTCACTCCAACTCCCCATAATACTCTAACCCGCATTCACAAAAACCCAATAGGAGAGTACGACCCTGATATCCCTCACACTCCTAACGATCCATAATTCTGGGTTCCACCTCCCACACCGTCACACTCAATCGCAAATAACACTTCGTTTTCCCTCTTAGGACACACTTCAGAGCATGCCCTGAGTATACCAAGTGAGGATACCGAGTCTTTAACATAGAGAGACATGTCGCAACACGGTAGTGCAGCCGCTGGTGAGAAAGAGGCCACATACCGCCCATTTAGAGAAATCTTATATCCCGAGCACTGTCACTCCGAGATGCATTATACTACCGTATAATGCAAGGCAATTTCATTTTAAAAATAGGATGATCCAGATGCTCCCCTACTACCATGGGATGGATTCTAAAAAACCATATCTCCACATCAGGGAATTTGAGGATGTGTGTAAAACTCTCAATAATCAAACTTGCACACAAGAGGTGATCCGCCTCAAACTCTTCCCATTCTCGCTAAAAGATAAGGCTAAGACCATGGCATTACCTCCAAGCTCGATTGCATCCTGGAATGAGTTGCAATATAAATTTCTCAAGAAATTCTTTCCCACACATCGAACGATATCCATTAAGGCTCAAATTCAAGCTTTTCGACAATTGCAAAATGAATCGTTTCATCGATGCTACGAGCGTTTCAATGAGTTAATTACTTCATGCCCCCATCATGGATTTGATACACCGTAAATCATTTCCTTCCTCTATAATGGGATGAACCTTAATTCCAAGCAACTCGTTGAAACCATGGGTAGTGGTCCGTTTGTCGACTTAAACTCCCACGATGTTGAGATTCACCTAAGGTATGTCGCCGAGACTACCCAATCCTGGGATATATCTGACCCTAATGCTCAACATGGAAATCGCCAAGTGACCACCACTCCATCGAAGTCCGGCCTATTTCACATCGGACAATCGATTAGATGTACTTGAGAAAGGACTGCGAGACCTACGTGAGGTATATGGAAGAGGACCAACTGGATCCATCCCAAACCCCGTCGAGAAGGTGTGTGCGATTTATGAGGTGGGTCATCCAACTGAGGAATCCCTGACTATACCTGCCTACAAAGTGATGCTTCAAGAACAAGTAAGTGGTATAGGAGGATTCAAGGGTAATTTCGGTACACCGCACGGGAATTCTTACAACCCTTCATGGAGAAACCACCCTGGTTTTATCTATGGGGAACAACATTCTACGATGAATCCTAATTCACATGTTTCCCCTCCTCCACCACCGCACTTTCAACAAGATCCACACATGCAAGGAAATGTGCAAGCACCACCACCTCAAGGAGCATATATCACTCCACTGCGGAGAAATCTCAAGGATATGATCAACCAATTTATCAATACCCAAACTGCAACTAATGCTAGGCATGAGCGCATGATCAACGACATGAATGCGAACATTTCAAAGTTGCAATCCTCGTTTAGTATCTAAGAGAAAGGGAAGTTTCCTTCCCAGGGACAAAGACCACCCCAAGGTCAAACTAGTATTAGCTCCACTTTGACAGAACATCAGGAGCAATGTCAAATTGTGACCACTCTTCGTAGTGGGAGAGTCATTGATTTATAACCTCCCCCACACGACGCAACCAAAGACAAGGAGATTTTGCCAGGAACGAAAGATGCCAAAGATGTCCCCTTGAATGAGAGTGAAAAAGAAGACACTAGTGATCCCGAGGTAGTAGTGAAACCACCCACCGTGGCATCGTTTCCTCAAAGGTTGATTCCTTCCCACAAAGGAAACCCTCGTGATGAAGTGTTAGACGTACTAAAGAAAGTGAAGTTAAATTTACCTTTCCTCGATGCTATTAAGAAAATTTCAGCTTATGCGAAAGTCCTCAAGGACTTGTTAACAGTGAAGAAGAAGATGAAGGTAAAGAAAAACGTCTTTCTAGCGCAAAACGTGAGCTCCATCCTACTTAATGATCTCCCGCCAAAATTTAAAGATCCCGGTGCACCCACCATTTCCTACTTCATTGGAGAAAATAAAATAGCAAAAGCCTTAATTGATATGGGAGCAAGTGTTAATGTCCTCCCTTACGCTATTTTAGGCAACTTGATCTGGGCGACCTGAAGCCCACAAAGATCACTCTCCAATTAGCGGATCGAACCGTGAAGATCCTAGGAGGAATAATTGAGGACGTGATCTTCCAAGTTGACACTTTTTACTTCCCGATAGACTTGGTCATTTGGGACACGGAGCCCTCCTTCACTTCGAGTAATCATGTTCCCATTATTCTTGGGCGCCCATTCTTAGCTACGGCTAACGCTATTATTAACACTCAGAATGGTCAGATGCAACTCACTTTTGGTAACATGACCTTAGATACTAACATCTTCCATATAGCCCAACATACGGGGAAGAAGATGATCTTCACGCATTGAGCTTAATAGACGAGATCGTAGAGGAGTATTTTAAGGCAAATTATTATGGAGATGCCCTAGAGTCCTGTTTAGTTTTGAGCCACGAGTGTGAGAGGACATACACCTAATTTGAGAATAAGGTTGAGGAGTTTAGCGAGTTACTTAGAGCGTCGGACGAGGATGCGAGAGATGCAAGTTGGGTTTCTCGATTCGAGGAGTTACCAC
Source organism: Sambucus nigra (assembly GCA_949130495.1). Lineage (NCBI taxonomy): Eukaryota > Viridiplantae > Streptophyta > Magnoliopsida > Dipsacales > Adoxaceae > Sambucus > Sambucus nigra. Next base: position 4,018,036 of record OX422217.1, read on the forward strand.
CGAGGGAGACAAGCATGGTTACCTCTAGCAACAAATTTATGACTCTTGAATTGAAGAAAATACCCTCCCATATTAAATATGCATACCTAGGAGAGGATGAGACATTTCCTGTTGTTGTCTCCTCTAGCCTAGATGAAGAGCAGGAGGGTAAATTATTAAAGATTCTGAGGAAGCACTAAAGTGATTTCGGTTGGTGTATTGCTGATTTGAAAGGGATAAGTCCTTTTATTTGCACCGACAAAATCCTTCTCGAAGAGGATGTCAAGCCCTCGAGAGAAATGCAAAGAAGTTTAAATCCCAATATAAAAGAAGTGGTGAGAACCGAAATTATCAAGTTATTGGATGTCGGGATTATCTATCCAATCTCGGATAGCAAGTGGGTGAGCCCTATTCAAGTGGTCCCGAAGAAGTCGGGCATGACAGTGATTAAGAATGCTAAGGGAGATCTAGTTCACCAACGTACCACCACTGGGTCGCGCATTTGCATTAATTACCAGGAATTCAATGCGGGAACTAGGAAAGATCATTTCCCCTTGCCATTTATTGATCAGATGCTTGAGAGAGTAGCGGGCCACCCTTATTATTGCTTCCTTGATGGTTATTCCGGATATAACCAAATTGAGGTAGATGTACTTGACTAGGAGAAAACAACCTTCACTTGCCCTTTTGGTATGTTTGACAACAAACGTATGCCATTCGGCTTGTGTAATGCACACGCGACCTTTCAAAGGTGCATGTTGAGCCTATTTAGCGACATGGTCGAGAGAGGACTTGAAGTGTTCATGGACGATTTTAGCGTTTTTGGCACCTCTTTCGATCTTTGTATCGAAAAGCTGGAAAAAGTACTTGCCCGATGTGTGAAACAGAAATTAGGGCTAAATTGGGGAAAATGCCATTTTATGGTCACTGAGAGAATAGTTCTTGGCCAATAGTTTCATCCAAGGGGATAGAAGTTGATAGAGCTAAGATAGATGTCATATCCGATTTACCCCCACCAAAATCACTCAAAGACATGCGCTCCTTCTTAGGCCACGCGGGGTTTTATCGAAGGTTCATTAAGGACTTTAGCGCTATCGCTAGGCCCTTAAGCAACCTACTCATGAAGGACACCCCATTTGAGTGGGACAGAAGCATGTCATAGCGCTTTTGAAAAACTGAAAACCATGCTTGTGTCCACTCCCATCATGCAAGTTCCAGATTGGTCTTTACCATTCGAACTTATGTGTGATGCTAGCGATTATGCGATAGGGGCTGTTTTGGGCCAAAGAAAAGACAAACAGGCTCATGTCATCTACTACGTTAGCCGGACTCGTACCGGACCATAACTCAATTACTCCACCACAGAGAAGGAGTTGATAGCTGTAGTCTTTGCTCTTGACAAATTTTGGTACTACCTTATTGGTTCTCCAATCACTTGCTTCACCGACCACGCGGCATTGAAATACCTACTTGCGAAGAAAGATGCAAAGTCATTCCTCATAAGGTGGATCCTACTCCTACAAGATTTTAATCTCGCCATTAAAGATAAGAAAGGAGTAGATAACGTTGTTGTCGACCACTTATCACGGCTTTCGTCTGACGTACCTATTGATCCAATACCCATAGATGAATACTTTCAGGATGAGTAACTCTTTGCTACCTCTTCTTTGCCCTCGTTTGCGAATATAGTGAACTACATTGTCACGGGAGCTGTCCCTCCCGATTGGACACCGCAAGATAAGAAGAGGTTTATTACTTGGCCGCGCATGTTTTTCTATTACGATCCTTTCCTGTTTAAACATTGCGCAGACCAAATCATCCGACGATGCGTACCGGATGACGAGATCCCGAAAGTCATCCAATTTTGTCATTCGGAAGCTTGTGGAGGTCACTTTTCGACGAAAAAGGCGGCCACTAAAATTCTTCAATGCGACCTCTATTGGCCTATAATATTCTAGGATGTGAACAATGCTTGAAAATATTTTAATAGGTGCCAAAGGATGGGAGCTAATACCCGACGAGACATGATGCCATTAACCCCGATACTCATTATTGAGATCTTCGAATGTTGGGATATTGACTTCATGGGACCTTTCCCCCCGTCCTTTGGTTTTCTATACATCCTAGTCATAGTAGATTACGTTTCTAAATGGGTGGAAGCTATATCTACCAAGACCAATGACAACAAAGTGGTTATTAAGTTCCTACAGGAACACACACTTTCCCACTTCGGCGCTCCGAAAGCGATAATCGGTGATAATGGCACACACTTTTGCAACATCCCTTTCACGAAGCTTGATCGAGTGGAAAAACCGAGCGTCCATGTAATACGCTAGTCGTTGTTATCGGCTTCCAACCTCAATACAAAAAACCTAAACTTTAACTACATTCTTGCGGAGTATAGTGGTGAGTCTGGGTATCGAATCCACAGGGAATGGTTGATAGAATTTAATTGATTTATTACTTCTAAAGAAAAAGTGAAAAAGATGATGATGGTTGAAAAGGGGAAAAAAATAAGTAAATAAAGAAGTTAAATTAATTAAGATGAATGAGAAAGTAGGTTGGAATACAATCCCCCTAACCCTAGTAATTTACCGTATAGAAACCTAGAATTGTAAGTTATAAATTTGAATGAATCCAGTCTTTATAGATCCTAAGCATTACATATATGAGGATCAAGCCCGCACGATATCAAATCAAAGGTAAATATAAAGCGGTGATAAATAATTTTACGCACATCATATTCTTAAACATCCCAAGTACCTAAGGCAAAAGAGATTAAAAGATCTACAATGGTTTTAAAATTGTCTCGCACAACTCTTTCAAATATTTAATTTAAATTCTATTTTCTACATAAGTAATTTACATTGGGATGGCTTCATGCATCCCAACCCTTAAAAACTTAGCTAGGCATGATTTTATTAAATGAAAATAAATTCATAACAATGCATGTAATTGTGGATCTAATAAACATTGTAAAAACAAAAATTACAAAACAAGTGATAATTGAATTGAAAATAGAATTGAGATAAAATAAGAGAAAGGGAAATTGATACTTGAAATCTGCACTAAGGAATAGAGATGATTGAATCCATAAATACTTCTTCTTCAACCTTACAAACTAGGGTTTATGAAAATTTCTATGTAAAGAAAAACTAAGAAAACTCTCTAAAATTTGACTTTCTCTCTCTAAACTTCTATTCTACTCTTTAGAATTCGTCTCCCCTTGAAATGAGGTAGGGCTTGTTCTTTTATAGCACCAAGTAGCACGAATTTGACAGCTAAAATCGCTTGTTGCACAAGTTTTCACCAGCTAATCATCTCAAAATCTACACAATTAATGCCAACAATTCACACCTCCGGACCGGTCCGGACCCGGATCGGTCCTGTTCCATCCGGATCGGTTTAGTTTCTCGTCCATTTGTCTTCATTATCGCGCAACTTCAAAACATCGTAACTTCTTCACCGTAGCTCGAATTGAGGTGCCTTTTTTTCCAGTGTTCTTGTAATTTCGAGCTCTTCAACTTTCTAGTTGGCCCCACCTCTGGACTAAGGATGAAAAATTAAAAAAATTCCCTTCAACTCTCCATTTCTTGGTTTCTTTCACTGTTTTGAGTTCTCTTTCGCACCAATTTGCATGAAATACCAGTAAAACACATGAGAAATACACAAAACAAGAAATACTTGCCAAAAAAGGTTAGTAGCATAAATACGAGATAAATCCAAGCTATTTACACTGCACGGGATCATAAAAATACCGAAATTAAGGGGATAAATATAAAGAATGTGTGCCTAATCACACCCCCTAACTTAGAACTTTGAGCGTCCCGATCAATGTAAATGAATCTAACCAAAATTCCACTCTTGAAAATTCCTTTATTAAAATAAAATCCCACTTTCGCAGGCAAGCGATTGCATTGAGCATATGCAACAAGCCTTTAAACCCCTACGTTACCCTAGTAGGACGAGTTTTGTCTCGTGAGGGTTTGCAGTGAATATACCCACAAAATTCTTTATTGACTCAAATAAATATCAAAATATTTAAAAATTGTACAATTTAAATTTTTCGAAAAATAATCACCATAAATTTATATTCAAATGTCTCAAACCGTAGTGTGTGTGTGCAAAGCCAAAAATTCAACCTCAAATTTCCACCGATTGAGCATTACGTTACTTTTCGAAAATTCGTTTTGATTAAAATTCTTACGGATGCACTCAGAAACGAATCACTCGAATTGTGGCTATTTTCTCTCGGAATGCATGATATAAAGAGTAAATATAATGGACACAAATGCATGCATACAAAATTAAAAAGAAAGAATTATATGGTGAAAAGATCTCATCATCGGAATACAGTTATTATTAAACGAGAAACATCATCTCTTAATCACACCATTTTAATCTCTTTTATTATCTTTTCATGTCTTAGCTCTCCATGCAGTAATCAATTTCGCCATTCGGACTCGGTTAGGACTTTTCAGGTTAAAAAGTGTAAAGGGTAAAAATGGAAATGGTCGGAATGTTCGGAATTGGAAAATACCCTTATGACGTCCATTAGTGCTTTTTTTCGGGCATTTGCTCATTTTTCTCTTTCTTATTAAATTTTCTTTTTTTTCTTTTTTTTCTTTTTTCTTTTTTTTCACTATTTTTTTGTTGAGCATTTTTTTTTTTGTTTTTCTCTTGCCCCTTTTTATTGCAAAATTTGGACTTACTTGACGAATTTTCTCAATTTTCACAATTCCGGGTTATTTGGGTTTTTCGGGTTATCAAACGAAAGGAAAATATTATATTAGGCTCAAAGTGGGTTGCGAAGGGATAATTTTACTTTTCACAACTTTTTATGGCTAATATTTTTGGGTAAAACAAACGAGGGCCTACTTCATCGTCCAAATTGCTAATCACATTAGCATATGCATCTCGAGATTAATTAAGTTTAGAGATATATTTAGCACGAATTTCGAGACAACATTTCACACATTTTCCATAACCGATCAAAATAAAGGATTGAGATCATCAACGACTTATTAAAATACTGAAAAGAACTTTGAGTTAATCATAAACTCGGATTGATTTAAAAACTCATAAAAAAAATTGAAAGGCTCGAAATCTCACCGGGTTTGATCAATCTACACACTTATTCGTTAAGTCGTCAATTTTCTTTCAATTTCCATCTTCGATCAATTTTGGCTTAGTGCATTTTGATTTTTACAATTTGGGACTTTAAATAGAATAAAGGTGATATTTTTGAAAAATTTAATTTCCAATTTTTATTTATTTTGAAGAAAAATATTTTTGGCATTTTTCAAAAAAAATTTGTTTTTTGTTTTTAAATTTACTAAAAAACACACTTGGAAAGAACATGTGATTGAATCAATGAATCTAAACAAGAAACCAGAAGAATATCCCACACCCCCTAACTTAAATGTTGCATTGTCCTCAATGCGAATCAAGAACACAACATAAAGAGAGGAAAAGAAAGATATTACCCAAATGGAGCGATCCCCGATGAGTGCGAGTCCATTGAATCTACAAAACACGTTAGAACCAAGTATAGAAGGAAAAAAAATAACTAAAACTCTAACTATCGAAACTAGACTATAAAAATAGAAAAAGTAGTAATAAAAAACTAACTATTTACATCCTAAAATTTGAACGGCTAATAAATCATACACTAGAAGTCGAAAAATTTGAGGGTCCACCCAAAATACAATTTGACTTTGAGGGATTAATGGTGTACCCTCACTAGAAAGCATGCCTCCCGAAAAATAAGAATTCCGTTTGAAAAACGGAAGGCATGTGCAAAGTTTAAAAAATGAACCATCACCAATTAAAAAATTTAGGGGGATAATGAGGGATTTGAGTGCACAGGGGGACAAGTACCATTGGGATCCAAGAAAAATAGAATCACTTCCCAAAGATTTTTCAAGTAGTATGGGAAGGGGATCACACAAACAGAAAGAGTCCATCTTGGAAAATAATTTAAGCATAGAGTCATTGTCCTCAAAATCTACTATCCCAAAATTTTCAGTTGGATCTGGTGGAGTGACACATCTAAGTGTATGGCCCATAATATATTCACCTCATTCTTTTGATGAATTTAATGGTTCGATAATAGTGGGGACACAAGGAGACAAATGATCTTCAACCTCAATAGGTTTTAAAATATTTATAAAAGGTAGATATTCAAAAGAACTTGGATCACTCTCAATGATTTCATTCTCAAAAGTATTAGGTGAAGCGCAAGTCTCGACCTTCTCTAAGTTTTCCAAATAATCACTCAACTACTTGCAAGTTACTGTAATTTTTAACTCGGTAGCAGCAAGGTTATCAGATTTCTTTTTTATAACAAGCAAGAGTTCTTCCAAAGTGGGCTTCCTTGGTTCTAGCACCTCGGATTCCTCATTTGGTTGAAAACTTACTCCAACCTCAATACAAAAAACCTAAACTTTAACTACACTCTTGCGGAGTATAGTGGTGAGTCTGGGTATCGAATCCACAGGGAATGGTTGATAGAATTTAATTGATTTATTACTTCTAAAGAAAAAGTGAAAAAGATGATGATGGTTGAAAAGGGGAAAAAATAAGTAAATAAAGAAGTTAAATTAATTAAGATGAATGAGAAAGTAGGTTGGAATACAATCCCCCTAACCCTAGTAATTTACCGTATAGAAACCTAGAATTGTAAATTATAAATTTGAATGAATCCAGTCTTTATAGATCCTAAGCATTACATATATGAGGATCAAGCCCACACCATATCAAATCAAAGGTAAATATAAAGCGGTGATAAATAATTTTACGCACATCATATTCTTAAACATCCCAAGTACCTAGGGCAAGAGAGATCAAAAGATCTACAATGGTTGTAAAATTGTCTCGCACGACTCTTTCAAATTTTTAATTTAAATTCTATTTTCTACATAAGTAATTTACATTGGGATGGGTTCATGCATCCCAACCCTTAAAAACTTAGCTAGGCATGATTTTATTAAATGAAAATAAATTCATAACAATGCATGTAATTGTGGATCTAATAAACATTGTAAAAACAAAAATTACAAAACAAGTGATAATTGAATTGAAAATAGAATTGAGATAAAATAAGAGAAAGGGAAATTGATACTTGAAATCTGCACTAAGGAATAGAGATGATTGAATCCATAAATACTTCTTCTTCAACCTTACAAACTAGGGTTTATGAAAACTTCTATGTAAAGAAAAACTAAGAAAACTCTCTAAAATCTGACTTTCTCTCTCTAAAATTCTATTCTACTCTCTAGAATTCGTCTCCCTTGAAATGAGGTAGGGCTTGGTCTTTTATAGCACCAAGTAGCACGAATTTGACAGCTAAAATCGCTTGTTGCGCAAGTTTTCACCAGCTAATCACCTCAAAATCTGCATAATTAATACCAGCAATTCGCATGACCGGACCGGTCCGGACCCGGATCGGTCCTGTTCCATCCGAATTGGTCCTGTTCCATCTGGATCGGTCCTGTTCCATCCGGATCGGTTTGGTTTCTGTTCCATTTCTCTTCATTATCGCGCAACTTCAAAACATCGTAACTTATTCACCGTAGCTCAGATTGAGGTGCCGTTTTTTCCAGTGTTCTTGTAATTTAGATCTCTTCAACTTTCTAGTTGGATCCACCTCCGGAATAAGGCTAAAAATTACGAAAATGCCCTTCAACTCTCCATTTCTTGGTTTCTTTCACTGTTTTGAGTTCTCTTTCGCACCAATTTGCATGAAATACCTTTAAAACACATGAGAAATACACAAAACAAGAAATACTTGCCAAAAAAGGTTAGTATCATAAATACGAGACAAATCCAAGTTATTTACACTGCACGGGATCATAAAAATACCGAAATTAAGGGGATAAATATGAAGAATGTGTGCCTAATCACACCCCCTAACTTAGAACTTTGCGCGTCCCGAGCAATGTAAATGAATCTAACCAAAATTCCAATCTTGAAAATTCCTTTATTAAAATAAAATTCCACTTTCGCAGGCAAGCGATTGCATTGAGCATATGCAACAAGCCTTTAAACCACTAGGTTACCCTAGTAGGACGAGTTTTGTCTCGTGAGGGTTTGTAGTGAATATACCCACAAAATTCTTTATTGACTCAAATAAATATCAAAATATTTAAAAATTGTACAATTTAAATTTTTTGAAAAATAATCACCATAAATTTATATTCAAATGTCTCAAACCGCAGTGTGTGTGTGCAAAGCCAAAAATTCAACCTCAAATTTCCACCGATTGAGCATTACGTTACTTTCCAAAAATTCGTTTTGATTAAAATTCTTACGGATGCACTCAGAAACGAATCACTCGAACTATGACTATTTTCTCTCGGTATGCATGATATAAAGAGTAAATATAATGGACACAAATTCATGAATACAAAATTGAAAAGAAGGAAATATATGGTGAAAAGATCTTTTCATCAGAATATGGTTATTAGGAAACGGGTAACATCATCTCTTAATCAGACCATTTAATCTCTCATATTAACTTTTTGTATCTTAGCTCTCCACGCGGTAATCAATTTTGCCATTCGGACTCGGTTAGGACTTTTCGGGTAAAAAAGTGTGAAGGGTAAAATTGGGAATGGACGAAATGTTCGGAATTGGAAAATGTCCCTACGACGTCCATTAGTGCTTTTTCGGGCATTTGCTCATTTTTCTCTTTCTTTTTCTCTTTTCATTTTTTCTTTCTTTTTTTTTTTCTCACTATTTTTTTTTTGTTGAGCATTTTTTTTTCTGTTTTTCTCTTGGCCCTTTTTATGGCACAATTTGGACTTACTGAATATTCCATTTTCGCAATTCCCGACTACATCGTTTTTTCGAGTTATCAAACGAAAAGGAAATATTTAATAGGCTCAAATTGGGTTGCAAAGGGATAATTTTTCACAACGTTTTTATGGCTAATATTTTTGGGTAAAACAAACGAGGGCCTACTTCATTGTCCAAATTGCTAATCACATTACCATATGCATCTCGAGATTAATTAAGTTTAGAGATATATTTAGCACAAATTTCGAGACAACATTTCACACATTTCCCATAACCGATCAAAACAAAGGATTGAGATCATCAACGACTTATTAAAACGCTGAAAAGGACTTTGAGTTAATCATAAACTCGGATTGATTTAAAAACTCAAAAAAATTGAAAGGCTCGAAATCTCACCGGGTTTGATCAATCTCCACACTTATTCGTTAAGTCGTCAATTTTCTTTCAATTTCCATCTTCGGGTCAATTTTGGCTTAGTGCAATTTGATTGTTAACAATTTGAGACTTTAAATAGAATAAAAGTGATATTTTTGAAAAATTTAAATTCTAATTTTTATTTATTTTGAACAAAAATATTTTTGACTTTTTCTAAATTTTTCATTTTTTTTAAAATAAAATAAAAAATATACTTGGAACAAACATGTGATCGAATCAATGAATCTAAACAATAAACGGGAAGAATATCCCACACCCCCTAACTTAAATGTTGCATTGTCCTCAATGCGAATCAAGAACACAACATAAAGAGAGGAAAAGAAAGATATTACCCAAATGGAGCGATTCCTGATGAGTACGAGTCCATTGAATCTACAAAACACGTTAGAACCAAGCATAGCAAAAATAATAACAAAAACTCTAACTATCAAAACTAGACTATAATAAAAGAGAAAAAGAAAAGGAAAAAAAAAACTAACTATTTACAACCTAAAATTGGAACGGCTAATAAATCATACACTAGAAGTCGAAAAATTTGAGGGTCCACCCAAAATACAATCTGACTTTGAGGGATTAATGGTGTACCCTCATTAGGATGCATGCCTCCCGAAAAATAAGAATTTCGTTTGAAAAACGGAAGGCATGTGCAAATTTTAAAAAATGAACCATCACCAATTAAAAAATTTAGGGGGATAATGAGGGATTTGAGTGCACATGGGGACAAGTACCATTGGGATCCTAGAAAAACAAAATCACTTCCCAAAGATTTTTCAAGTAGTATGGGAAGCGGATCACACAAATAGAAAGAGTCCATCTTGGAAAATAATTTAAGCATAGAGTGCTTGTCCTCAAAATCTTCTCTCCCCAAATTTTCAGTTGGATCTGGTGGAGTGACACGTCTAAGTGTATAGCCCATAATACTTTCACCTAATTCTTGTGATGAATTTAATGGTTCGATAATAGTGGGGACACAAGGAGACAAATGATCTTCAACCTCAATAGGTTTTGAAATATTTATAAAAGGTTGATATTCAAAAGAACTTGGATCACTCTCAATGATTTCATTCTCAAAAGTATTAGGTGAAGCGCAAGTCTCAACCTTCTCTAAGTTGTCCAAATAATCATTCAACTCCTTGTAAGTTGCTGTAATTTTCAACTCGGTAGCAGCAAGGTCATCAGATTGCTTTTTTATAAGAAGCAAGAGTTCTTACAAAGTAGGCTTCCTTGGTTCTAGCACCTCGAATTCCTCATTTGGTTGAAAACTTACTTCATCTTCAAAACTATCGGAAGAAAAATCCTCATTGGGTTCAAATAATGCATCTAACTCTTGTTCCCAATAACGATTTTTTTTCTCGATATTCTTTTTCAAGTCTTTCTTCTTCAAGCAATTGATTTTGATAAATTTGGATTGCCTTAGCACTAGGCTTGTATTTATGAGAATCATCTTTAGTGATATTGATCTAATGTTCATAAATCGTGAGTTCATTCTCCTCCTCACTATTAGCATAACAGTTAAAGCCACTGGAAGAGTTAAAATAAGACATTTCAAAGTGGGCAATTCAAAAACGTGACACACAATTTTATTATTTATTTATTTATTCATTTATTTTATTTACTTTTTTTTTTTTACAAAGTAGTAAGTCAATTATAATCTATAACAAACACTCCCCGGCAACGGCGCCATTTTGATCGAGTGGAAAAACCGAGCGTCCGTGTAATACGCTAGTCGTTGTTATCGGCTTCCAACCTCAATACAAAAAATCTAAACTTTAACTACACTCTTGCGGAGTATAGTGGTGAGTCTGGGTATCGAATCCACAGGGAATGGTTGATAGAATTTAATTGATTTATTACTTCTAAAGAAAAAGTGAAAAAGATGATGATGGTTGAAAAGGGGAAAAAATAAGTAAATAAAGAAGTTAAATTAATTAAGATTAATGATAAAGTATGTTGGAATACAATCCCCCTAACCCTAGTAATTTACCGTATAGAAACCTAGAATTGTAAATTATAAATTTGAATGAATCCAGTCTTTATAGATCTTAAGCATCACATATATGAGGATCAAGCCCGCACCATATCAAATCAAAGGTAAATATAAAGCGGTGATAAATAATTTTACGCACATCATATTCTTAAACATCCCAAGTACCTAGGGCAAGAGAGATCAAAAGATCTACAATGGTTGTAAAATTGTCTCGCACGACTCTTTCAAATTTTTAATTTAAATTCTATTTTCTACATAAGTAATTTACATTGGGATGGGTTCATGCATCCCAACCCTTAAAAACTTAGCTAGGCATGATTTTATTAAATGAAAATAAATTCATAACAATGCATGTAATTGTGGATCTAATAAACATTGTAAAAACAAAAATTACAAAACAAGTGATAATTGAATTGAAAATAGAATTGAGATAAAATAAGAGAAAGGGAAATTGATACTTGAAATCTGCACTAAGGAATAGAGATGATTGAATCCATAAATACTTCTTCTTCAACCTTACAAACTAGGGTTTATGAAAATTTCTATGTAAAGAAAAACTAAGAAAACTCTCTAAAATCTGACTTTCTCTCGCTAAAATTCTATTCTACTCTCTAGAATTCGTCTCCCCTTGAAATGAGGTAGGGCTTGTTCTTTTATAGCACCAAGTAGCACGAATTTGACAGCTAGAATCGCTTGTTGCACAAGTTTTCACTAGCTAATCACTTCAAAATCTACACAATTAATGCCATCAATTCGCACCGCCGGACCGGTCCGGACCCGGATCGGTCCTGTTCTATCCGGATCGGTTTGGTTTCTGGTCCATTTCTCTTCATTATCGTGCAACTTCAAAACATCGTAACTTCTTCACCGTAGCTCGGATTGAGGTGCCGTTTTTTCCAGTGTTCTTATAGTTTCGAGCTCTTTAACTTTCTAGTTGGCCCCACCTCCGGACTAAGGCTGAAAAATTACAAAAATGCCCTTCAACTCTCCTTTTCTTGGTTTCTTTCACTGTTTTGAGTTCTCCTTCGCACTAACTTGCATGAAATACCTATAAAGCACATGAGAAATACACAAAACACGAAATACTTGCCAAAAAAGGTTAGTAGCATAAATATGAGAAAAATCCAAGCTATTTACACTGCACGGGATCATAAAAATACCGAAATTAAGGGGATAAATATGAAGAATGTGTGCCTAATCAAAGCTCATGAGAAAGTATGGAATGACTTATCACCCACAAACAAACGGGCAGGCCGAACTAGCAAATTGGGAAATCAAGAACATTCTAGAGAAAACCATCAACCCTACCCGGAAATATTGGTCACTTAGATTGACCGATTCGCTATGGGCCTATCGTAAGGCATACAAGAATCCGCTCGGCATGTCCCCATTCCGCTTTGTGTATGAAACACCTTGCCATCTTCCCATTGAATTAGAGCACAAGGCATATTAGGAGATTAAAAAGTTGAATTACGACATGGATAAAGTCGGTGAAGCTCGCAAGCTTCAATTAAATGAGTTAAAAGAGATATGCAATGATGCGTATGAGAACGCAAAAAATGCCAAAAAATCCCAACTTGTTCCGATTGTTAGCTTATAATCCTAGGACGGGAGAGACAAGGAGAACATCAAAACCATGAGTGTCATATAGTGTCTTGTTGCATTTTAATATTTGTTTGTTTTATTTTTCCGCACTTTTCATTCGCCTTGAGTTAGATTTTCGTCCTTTTTTGCTTGAGGACAATGCAAAAGTCTAAGTTAGGGGGGTCACAAGTGCGTATTTCTAAAACTTCACAAATTTTCAAAAATGCCCAAAAATTTCCAAAAAAAATCATAAAATTTTGAAAAACCCAAAAATATTTTTGTTCAAAATAAATAAAAATTGGAATTCAAATTTTTCAAAAATATCATTAAAAGTCGAATTGGAGTCTCAAATTGTAAGCATCCAACATACACAAAGCCGAAATTGACCAAAGATGGAAATTGAGCGAAAATTGACGACTTAACGAACGAATGTGGAGATTAACCAAACCCGGTGAGATTTCGAGCCTATCGATCTTTTTGAGTTTTTAAATCAATCCGAGTTAATGGTTAACTCATAGTTCTAATTCAGCGTTTTACAAAAGTCGTTGATGATCTCTATTTTATTGTTTTGATCGATTATGGAAAATGGAATGTTGTCTCGAAACGCGCGCTATAAATCTCTAAATTAAATTAATCTCGAGACGCATATGGTAAATTAATAAGTAATTTGGACAATGAAGTAGGCCATCGTTTGTTACCCAAAAATATTAGCCATAAAAAGATGTGAAAAAGTATCCCTTTGATAACCCAATTGAGCCGAATAAAATTTATCCTTTTCGTTTGGTAACCCGAAAAATCCAAATAACCCAGAATTTTGAAAAATGAAAAAAGTCATAATTTAAGTCCGAAAAGTGCAACAAAAAGGGGCAAGAAAAAAATAGAAGAATGCTCAACAAAAGTTAGCAAGAAAAGAAAAGGGTGAAAAAAATAGAAAAAGAGAAAATGAGCAATAGCCCAAAAAAAAAAAGCACTAACGGACATCATAAGAAAAATTTCCAATTCCGAATTTTCCAACCATTTCATGTTACCCAATTACACCTTAAACCCGAAAAAGTCCTAACTAAGTCCGAATTGCAAAATTGGTTACCGCGTGGAGAGTTAAAACACAAAAAGATAATAAAAGATATTTCATGGTGTGAAAAAGAGATGATGGTTCCCATTTGCCTATGACCGTATTTCGATGAAGAGATCTTTTCACCCAAAAATTTTCGTCTTTCAATTTGTGTGCGTGACTTTGCGTCCATTATATTTACTCTTTATAAATCACGCATACCGAGAGAATAGCCACATTTCGAGAGATTCGTTTGAGAGAGCATCCCGTGAGCATTTGAATCAAAACGAAGTTTCGAAAAGTAATGTAATGATCAATAGGTGGAAGTTAGCGGTTCAATTTTTGGCTTCGCACACACACACTATGACTTGAGACTCCTAAATAAGATTTTAAGGTGACCATTTTTGAGGAGTTTAAATTTTACAATTTTTAAGTATTTTGATATTTCTTTGAGTCAATAATGAATTTTGTGGGTATATTCACTGCAAACCCTCACGAGACACCACTCGTCCTACTAGGGTAACCTAGGGGTTTAAAGGCTTGTTGCATACGCTAAATGCAATCGCTTGCCCGCAAAAAAGGTATTCTATCCCAATAAAGTTTTTGAAGGGTCCTTAACTCATACTCTCGTTCTTTTACATTGCTCGAGACGCGCAAAGTTCTAAGTTAGGGGGGTTTGATTAGGCATAAATTCTTCACATTTATCCCCTTAATTTCGGTATTTTTACGATCCCGTGCAGTGTAAATAGCTTGGATTTATCTCATATCTATGCTACTAACCCTTTTTGGTAAGTATTTCGTATTTTTGTATCTCTTATGTGTTTTACAGGTATTTCATGCAAGAAAGATGGAAAAGAGAACTCAAAATAGTGAAAGAAACCAAGAATCGAGGAGTTCAAGGGCATTTTCGTAATTTTGTAGCCTTAGTCCGGAAGTGGGGCCAACGGGAAAGTTGAATATCTTTTAATTATACAAGAACACTGGAAAAAATGGCACCTCAATCCGAGCTACGGTGAAAGAGTTATGATCCCTTGAAGTTGCAGAAAAATCATAGAAGAAAGGCTAGGAAGGCAAGTTCAAGGGCATTTTCGTAATTTTTCAGCCTGATTCCGGAGGAGGGGCCTTCTGAGAAGTTGAAGATCTTGTAACAATGAGAATACTGGAAAACACGGAACCCAAATCCGAGCTACGGTGAAGGAGTTATGATCATTTGAAGTTGAGAAAAAATCCAAGGAAGAAAAGAAGAAAGTTGGAAAATATTGTAAGTGTTGAAAGAGGCCCAGAAACCAGCCAATTCACCCGAACCGGTACACCCAGAACCCGAACCGGTTCTCCCATTTGTCACGCTCCAGAACCGTTACAAAATTAGTCACTCTTTCTAAGTGTGACAAATTGGCAGATACGGGATTTTTATTTTGTGCTTATCTTTTAGCCAAAAGAGTTTTATGTTTTGGGGACTCTTCTAAATGACCTCTAGCCTATATATTTAGTCATTATGACTCTTTTTATTAAGATTTCATTTATGTAAAAGCTCCATAACAAGTAGGAACATCTAGGAGAAGAATTTACATACTTTGCACCATTAATTCAAGAGCTTTTCCGGTTTTTCTTCAATCTTTGATTTCTTCTTGCATGTTCTTGTTCTCCAGTCGTGGTAACTTTTATTTCCCGCACTTTTATTATTATTTACCATGTTAGGCTAGGTTTTTAAAGGTTGAGATACATAAACCCAACCTGATGTGTTAATTGCATGTGTATAATATTAGTCCTCTGAATTTAATGATTGATTATGACCGTATTGCGTAGTTACACAACAATTGTAGATCTTTATATCTCGCTTGCCTCTGGGTACTCGTGATGATTTAGAATGCAATTTGAGTGCTACTATCGCGATACTGATTTACTCATCCTCAGATTAATTATGACGCGGGCTTGAACCTCGTATACGTAATGCTTGGGAGTACTAAATTCCGGGTCAAATTAATCAGTTAAATTTACGATTAGTTTTATACCATCAATACACTAGGGTTGGGGGATTGTGTCTCTACCTTAATTTTCCAATTTGTTTTAGTTAACTTATTTATTTTTCCCTTTTCCCTTTCTCACTCAATCATCTTAATTTTTATTTCTTTTTTGAGTCAAGTTAGGGTTAACAGTCTTACCTTTGTCGTCACGTTCACTCGTCCTAGTTCCCTGAGGATTCGATACCCAAACTAGCCACTATACTCCACAAGAGTGTAGTTATAGTTTAGGTTTTTGTATTGCGGTTGAAAGATGATAACAATGACTAGCGTATTTACACGGACGCTCAGTTTCTGACTCGATCAATCAACATTCTGCATACGTTTTATCCCAATCCCTGTGAACCCTCTTTAGACCAATCAACGAACGTTTAATCCACCGCTGATGATAAACCGTTGGATGGATGTCAAATTCTAAAGACCAATTCTCAACCATTATATTTGAGATGATGTTCTTGATCCTTCCTTGCCTAGTATAAAAGGAGGTTGAGCCTCAACATTTTGGAACTTTTGGCCAATTCGTCAAATTGAGAGAGAGAGAGAAGAGAGAGAGAGAAGAAAAAGAGAGAGAAAACCCTAAAATCGTCCAAACCCTAATCTCGTTTCAAACCCTAAATTCCTTTTAAATCCAAAATCAGTTTACAACCAAAACCATACCTGAGTGTTTGAGAGTTATTTTGGAAATGGTTTGAAGCTTGTTCGTGGGTTGAATCCTGTGTGTTTGATATCTTTTAACCAACTTAGACATTTTAAGTTTGATCTCTATTTTTTTTTTAAAACTGTAGATCTTCCTATTTTATGTCATATATCTCTTAGGTATGCATTATTTCGTTTCTCTTAATGAGAAATCATATTTGTTGATTAGCCTTCTGTAAATATTTTTCACAACTCAAGAATCAACAAATTTATTTTCTGTTTCTAGTTCTTATGAAACAAGATTTATGATCTAGTTGGAATCGCAATTGGTGATTTACAATTTCAAAAATATTTTCAAAACCCTCTGAAATTGTTTAAGACCTTGGTCGTCTTCTGAGCAAGGTAACCTTGGATTCTGGGTTAGTTTGAAAGATCAAGAAAGTCTGGTGTTTCTAAAGAAGAGAGAAACTGAAAACATTACTCATTTAGATCTTTCTGTAATTTGATAAGACTTGTTTGTATATATACTTGTGCGTGTGTGAATGCATGTGTTAGAACACTGTCACACACACTTGACACACTACAACACAATAAGTGTTGGCGAAAAGATCTTGAAACATCAAGAGTCGACGAAAAGCTAGAACAAAGTGTTGTGAAGTTAGCAAGCTGGGAAAGCCACGTCAACATCAGAACTGCAGAGAAGTTAGAATTAAACCAGTGGGTACATATTCTAAATGTGTATAGGTCTGTTTTGTTTGCATGTGTGTTAAATAGCCTATAACTTGTATATTTTGTTTTAGTGAATTTTTGGTTTGTGACTTAGAAGTCACCGTGGATGTTTCCTCAGTTGGGTGAGGTTTTACCACGTTAAAAACTGTGTGTACTTAATCTTTCTACATCTCCTCATCTCATTCTTGTTGGTGTGCTTATTTAACTGATTTAAACTATTTTAGTTTTGTTTTTCAAAACTAGTTACAGAATCTTGAACATATCTCGTACATATTTTTATTAAACACATCTTGTGATTAATCTGTTTGACTTAAAGAAAAGTGTTTCCCCAAAAAATAGTTCGGAGTTACTTAGACATTTTAATCTTGAATTAAACGACTTAAGTAATAGCTTTTCATTTCTTCCACCTGGAGGCGTGTGGCCTCATCTTTTTCTCAAAGCCGCGCTTCATAAGCGTCGACCAACCTGGAGATATGTGTAGACCTAGGTGGTCCCTGACTTTCTTTAGAAGGTTGCCTTTCTTGGTGAAACTTGGGATTTAGTTGCTAGAGAATCTCTGACCTGACCCTAGTGGGACTGGATCATCCTGCACATCGCCAACCTGAGGAATGTTGCTGTTGTGGTGAGACATCAAGGGCTTTTATTGATGAATGCTTTCGTAGAAAAGGAATCATTTCCCATAAACGACGTCAATTGTGAGTGCAAGAATTATCACAATAAATTATCAAGAAAGCAATAGCAAGATGAAAGTAATTAATCACATGCACAACAACATATATACGTGGTTCGAAAACTTTCTTACGTCCATGAAAAGGTTACTATGTTCTTATTAGTGTCTCTTAATGCTCGAGGTTACACCCCATTGCCCCGATCCACAGTTTATAATTTATAGATGTCTAAAAAAAGATTGAGTTGTACAAGTAACTCAATTATATCGTGGATAACTCGTGGTGTCCCTGATATCTCATCAGAGATTATTAGTAACCAATTTGAGTCTATCCCTATGTATTTAAGTGCATGTTAAATACACAAGTTCATTAATGAAAAACTGCTTTGGGTCAGTTAGTCCACTGTCCATGTTGGGATGGTCGGCTACTCTCTTGGGCTGAAAATAAATGAGCCTCTACAATAACGTCCAACTATTTTTTCATAAAAATATTATATACTTTTTATAAACTTTACTCTATATAAATGCTTTACAAAAACACACTTTTAAAAAAAGAAGTTACGTTCATCTATATTTATTAAAAAAGTCCATTTTTAACAAGGAAAAAATGTTTTTTAATTTTTTTTACAAAGTAGTTTTTTGGTAACATTTAAAAAAAATATTATTTTTATAAATAAATATTATTTTTAGAAATAAAAATCTGACTTTTAATAATTCATTTTTTTGTAACTCTTCCTATAAAGGATTTTTTTTAAAACTTTAAAAAAAATATATTCCAAATATTACTTTTTAAAATTTTAATAATTTTACGATTTTTAAAAAATTTCAAACGTTATAAATTATCTTAAAATTGAGAGAGAGAGAGAGAGAGAGAGACTAACGATCCATTTTGAACTTATAAGAGTTTCTATTGGAAATGTCACCCATCCAATTATACTCAAAATTTTGGCACCCAACCAATAATAAACAAGAAAAAATGGCACTAAAAACGCAAATAACCATGTAGGTGGTATAATCCTACTGGTTATATTCAACACAATATTAAATCGGATAGGAAGTAAATCATGCATAATCACACTAGAACACTATTTACGTGGTTCAGCAATGTGTCTACGTTAATGGAAGGTTTTCTCCTTTCTATTAGTCTTGTTCTAGTAATTATGATTATATCCCTTTTCCCTTTGTGGGCCAGGGTTACATTTATAGGAAAAGAGATTGTTGAATCAAATAAGGCTCAACGACTTTGATAGTTATCCTAGCTTGAACGGTTGTATCTCACTTCTCACAAGTCAGTTAGCTCTAAATTTTAATAATCATTATCTTCATGAATGAGATCTTGGATGGATCACTGGGCACATGCCCTCTTCACAAGTGTATCCGAATTATTTCCATCACAAACCCTATTAAAATTACATTGATATATAAATTTATCTTAATACATTTATATTTACACACACACACACACACACACACACACACACACACATATATATATATATATATATATATATATATATATATTGGGGGGACCAGAGTTTCGAAGGCACATGACCTGCACGTGATCAGCCCGGGCCCACAAGTTCCTTGCGTATCAAGTCAATTAAGGATCCATATCACATAGAACTCCCGCATGTATATCCTTTAGTACGGCTTAAGCTAATAAGAGATAGGTCCTATCTTATAGGGATAATTGTTATTTAAGTTAGGACTCTCTTAAGATCCTCTATAAATGTAAACCCACTCCTCTTGGGGAGGGGCATGTAAGATTGTAACGTCAAGCAGTACTACAACTCTGCCAACCTGTTCTCTAAGTTAACAAAATAGAAACTCCAAACCCTGTGAATAGGCACGTTACCGAACCACGTATATTTTAATGTTGTGTGCTTTTTGATCCTCCTGCTTGCGCGTTTTTTCTTTATGCGCATTGAATACAAACATTGTAGGAAATTACCACCTACAATTAGTGTCGTTTGTGGGAAACAATCTGAGTTCTTTGCCACTAGCTAAATCTTTGAGATGTTTCACTCACCCAACCCAGAATATGTGAATGTCAATGACCAGAAGGGTCATCAACATCACGTTTGTGGAAATCCAGAGGGTTATCCCCCCGGCCACAAAAAGATTATGAACACTAGGAGGGTCGTCAGCTGACCCCTCCCTCTCAGAGGGTTAGATCTGAGATTGGTGAGTATTACCAGTCCTTAGATGCTTGTTATCGTCCTCAGGAGAATAGGACGGTTAACAGTGATAATCGTGAGCGATCTAACCAGTTCTCAGGGCTCATAGACAACTATGAGAAGCGCCTCCATGATGAAAGGGCTACCAACAGGATCAGAATGCCACACTCCAGTGACATCTAGAGAAGCTATAAAAGTAAGCCTATATTGAAAAGTGTAAGCGTGGCTGCCACTCGCAAACTCCTAGCCCTTGGGTGAGCAGAGCTCGCAGCCGAGGAAGAGGTACCCAGCAATAGAAGGAATATTTTTCTCATCGAATGTCCTCTAAAGGGCGACCACGCCCTGACGACCGACGAGGATATACGGAGCTCTATGACTTTATCAGGAGGGAGGTAGATAGGAATCTAGCCTATCAAGAGGCTCGTACTACTAAGGAGCTCGCCAGAAGAGCACTCGTCTGCCAAATTGAGTCATAATCTAGCTGATCCATAGAGGATTTTAAGCCTCCCTAAAAGTTCACCTCCCCAAGATTCAAGATTTATAATGGGGAGATTGATCCCACTAATCACGTCAGGCAATATCGCTAGACAATGACCCTATTGAACAGTAAAGAAGGATTGATGTGTTGGATTTTGCCCTCCAGTCTTAGAGACACTACCCAAAAGTGGTTTAAAGAGTTTCCTCATTAATCGATATCTTCCTTCAAGCAACTGGTTGAATCCTTCACAGCCAGATTCATTACTAGCAGCACTAATCCTAAGCAGATGGACTCAATTCTGACGATGAAGAAAAAGCCCCCAGGAAACACTTCGCGAGTACGTTAGAAGGTACTAGGAAGTGTATAATGAGGTGGAGTATTACACCGAGCAAGTCGCGGTGGCATCCTTCAAAATAGGCCTATCAAGTGGTTCCATGCTCTACCAGCCCCTTACTAAGTGAGAGGCCATCATGATCGATGACCTGATGGCTAGGATCAAAAAGTATGCTAAGGTCGAAGATAAGATGGCCAGAGTTGACCAGGATGGAGGGTCATAAAAGCAACCCAAATACGGGAATAAGGAGGGGGTAAGCAAAAATGCATGAAGGAAACATAATGAAAATCAGAAAGGAGTCAAGAAAAAGGATCCTAAAAAATCATTTAAAGAAGTTAACACGGTGTTCTCTGAAAAAATCAATAAGATATTTTACAAGATCAAAGGGTGATAATTTTTCAAGTTGCCCGAGAAGATGTTCAGCGATCCGAAGAAGAGGAACCCAACACTAAAATGTGCATATCATAAAGATCATGATCACAAGATCGAAAACTGTAAGGAACTAAAGTCACATCTCGAGGAGCTAGTTGAGGTTGATCACCTAAATGACTTTATAGAGAAGAATGAAAGTAAAGTGCAATCTGTGCGTGACCAGAGACCAGACAACATCCTAGAGGATGATATGGGACATGAATTTACGATAATCCATGGGGGCCCCGGACCAGAAATGTCTTGGATGAGTGTTTGGGCCATGAGTCTGCAGTGATTCATGGAGAATTAAACCCAAGCCAAATTAAGGGAAACATTTGTAATATCCCATAATTTTAATGAATTTTAATATGAGATAACTTAAAAGTTAATGGGCCAAATCAATGGGGATTAGTTTGAATTAATTATGAAAAATTAAGTGGGATTAATTCTAATTGAATATTACTAGAGATTAAAGTAATATATGATTTTGAATATTACTTAGTGATATAAAATTAATATGTGAATAAAATAATCAAGGTTCTAAAAAACATGGGGCATGATCGAGGCGTCAAGGCCAAGCCTTAAGCCTTAGAAGCTTAGGCAGGCCTTAGGCGTAAAAAGGCGTTTAGGCATTTTTTAATATATTTTAACATTTTTAACTATAACAACGCTATTAAAAATATTAAAATGGTACATACCTTAAAATATGTATGAATATATGCAAGTTAAAATACTATTTTTCTAAAATACAAAGAAAAAAATAAAATGAAAATGAAAAAACGCTCCTTTTTTTGGACGAGAGGCAAAGAGGTTTAGGATACTATTTGTCTTTTGATTGTTTTGAATGAGATATTGGTCCATTTTTTTTTAAAAAAAAATCTTTAAAAAGCAATATCGCTTTACTAAAGTGTTTTTTTGTTTTTAAAAAAAGTGCGCCTTAAGCCTTTTATCAAGAATAAGGCGTGAAAGGCATAAGGCGGGGCGTTTCTCCCAAGCCTCATGCCTAGGCAGAGCCTAGGCGTGCCTTTTAGAACACTAATAATAATTATTGTCGGGAGCTACAAATACGGAAATAATGGAAATTAGTTCGGGACGCCCTTATGAGTCGTGTCGGGACTAAAGTTGGGAAATAAAATGAGATTTATTTTTAAGTCATTTGGATGATCATTTCGAGTTCTTCGTTGAGTCCGGCAGGGTCAAAATAGGCAGGAAGTTCTACTCAGAGGTTTGATTTGGGTCTCGGGTCAATTGGAAGATGAAAAGACACCCCGAATGGGTATTTTAGTCATTTTGCTTGGGAGATGAATAGTACCTACGTTTTTTATCTTTTAGCTAACCTTGGATGCTTGTTATATATGTGAGTTTATATTGTATGTAGGGTTCATTTCATCAAAACACAAAGTGAGGTCTTTTGAGAGAGAGAGTTTAAGGACTTAGAGAGAAAGTGAAAGGTTATATAGAGGAGAAGAAGGGTTGCTTGGAAAGGAAGAGTCACCTAGGGAAAAATTAAGGGTACAACCACCATCTCTACACCTTTCACCACCACCGGATAGTCACCGGAAAAAAGGAAGAGGAGGTTCCAAACACTTGTCTTCTCCAAAGGTTCAAACCTACACATAAGGCAAGTGTAATTCTTGCTCTATTTTGGTGCTTATATTATCCATGTTAGAATAGGATTTTCTTTTGGATTTATGAACTTATGAATTTTGGATTAAAATGATTGATAAATCAGTTTAATGGATAGGCAAATTCATGTAGTTGGAGATTTATACATGTAGAGACTACGAACATGAAAATGGATAGGTTTGACGTGTAGAGGATATATATATATATATATATATATATATATATATATTTATGATATGAAAATGATGATAGTTATTGCATGTAGATGAATCCTACTCATGTTGAATATGAAATTTGATGATTTAGATACAAAATGATAGTTCTAAATTCTGGGTTTTTAAGAAATATAAAAATGGAGAATTTAGCTAAATTGGGTTTTTAAGAAGGATAAAAATGGAGAATTTAGATAAATTTAGATATGAAATTTGATGATTGATAATTTTGTTTTAATTGGGTTTAGGACTGATCACCCAGGATGGAAAGTGAAAAATCTCATAGCAGTCATGGAAGCCTTTCATATTGATCTAGCCAAGCCCATTGAGGGAAAACATCGGCGACTAGAATACATTGATTACACGAAACACATCATGTTTACCAATGATGATTTGGTCGGAGTGAGAAACCCCACCACGATGCTTTTGTCATCACTCTCAGAGTTGCCAATTAGGGTGTGGAAAAGTTGTTGGTAGACTATAGGAGTTCTTTGAAAGTTATGTACCTCAAAATGTTCAATCATTTGAACTCACATATAGAAGACCTGTAAGAAACCACTGTCCCACTGGTCAGATTTGTAGGAAGAATGACCTTGCCTCTAGGAAAAGTAGTTCTCCCTGTCCGGGCTAGAAGAATCTCCAATCTTATAGAGTTCCTTCTGGTGGATATAGACTCCCTATATAACGCTATCCTCGGTAGAGGGTGGTTACACGCCATGATGGTTATACCATCCACCTACCATCAGAAAATAAAGTGCATCACTGATAAAGGAGTCATATAGATTTGCGGGAACCAAGCCTTGGCCATAAAATATGTCATAGCTTCCATCCGATCTAAGCAGGAGAAGAAGAAAGAAAAAAAATAGTAGAGTCAAAAGAGGGCTTCATGCCTTATAAATAGCAACAAAAGTACAGGCGACCTGGTGTTAAGGAAACCAGGGTTGCCCCTGCGAACCGCATTATGGAATCCCTTAAAGAGGTAACGTTCAATGATAATCAGCTTGAAAAGAAGTTCATGATCAGTAGTTCACTCATGGAAGAGGAGAAGAAAGAGATGGTTGTTTTCCTCAAGGCAACCAAGACATATTTGCACAAAGGTCATATGACATGCCGGGAACAGACCCGAAAGTAATGTGTCATAGGCTCCACATGGATCTGCTGCATCCACCATTAGCTCAAAAGGCATGGACAATTATGCTTGAGAAGGCTAAAGTTGTTGAAGAGGAAGTGTGGAAACTTCTGGAGACGCGGTCCATAAAAGAAGTTCAATTCCCCAAGTGGCTGTCAAATCCTATAGTCATAAGGAAAAAAATGGGAAATGGAAAGTCTGCATAGACTTCATTGATCTAAATCACGCATGCCCGAAGGATAGTTTTCCTCTATCAAAGATAGACTAGATGGTCGACGCCACCGCTAACCATGAGTGTATGAGTTTCCTCGACGCCTACTTTGAGTACCACAAAATCCCTTTGTTCGCTACTGACCAGGAAAGGACCTCGTTCACAACCACCCTAGGGATATATTATTATAGGGTGATGCCGTTCGGATTGAATAACGTTGGGTAAACCTACTAGAGACTCGTAATGAAGATGTTCAAGGAGAAATTAGGAGATACAGTGAAGGTATATATTAATGACATGCTTATAAAGAGCAGTAGGAAGGGAGATCACCTTGTAGACTTGGCAAAAACTTTAGAAGTGCTTCGTTATTACAAAATGGAGTTGAACGTGACGAAGTGCTCTTTTGGGGTATAATCGGGAAAGTTCCTCAGATACCTAGTTAGTGAAAGAGTTATCGAGGCAACCCCCGACCAAATTGAAGCCATCAAGAATGTGCACTCGCACCCCCTAAGACTGTGCATGAGGTACAAAGATTGACTAGCATGATAATCGCCTTCAATCGCTTTATATCGAGGTCCTCAAAGAATCACAGACCTTTCTTTTAAGCACTTAAGAAATAAAGGAAGGAAGTATGGAACGATGAATTCATCAAGGCATTTGAAGAAATAAAGAATTATCTGAATAAACCACCACTGCTGATAATTCCAGACGATAGAGGCCATTTGTCAAAGTCGCCAGCCGACCAAGGAAGGACAAAGCCCAGTGACCTCAAAGTGATACTAAGCTTTGGGGGAAATTATGGGGACTAGAATTTCAAAGGAACATGACCTTCACGTGATCATCATGGTCCCACAAGTTCCTTGCGTATCAAGCCAATTAAGAATTCATATCATATAAAACTCCTGCATGTATATCCTTTGGGATGACTTAATCTAATAAGAGATAGGTTTGAACTTCTAGGGATAACTGTTATTTGAGCTAAGACTCTTTTAAAATCCTCTATAAATGTAAACCATTCCTCTTGGGGAGGGGCATGTGAGATTGTAACATCGAGAAGTACTATAACTCTGCCAACCTGTTCTCTAAGTTAATAAAAGAAAAACACCAAACCCTGTAGACATAGGCTCATTGTTGAATCACGTATATTCCTGTGTTGTGTGCTTTTTTATCCTCCCTCTTGAGCGTTTTTCGTAGTTAGCTTGTGCGCATTGAATACAAACATTATAGGAAATTACCACCAACAATAAGTATTATATATAATAAAATACATTAATATATAAAACAACATTTTTTAATTTGGAAAAAAGTTTTATAACAAAATATATTTTTATTATAACGATTTTTTTAATAAAAAAATGTTTTTTAATATGTAAAACAGTTTATTAACGTTTCTTTATACAAAACAGTTTTTAACTTTCTTTTATACAAAATAATTTTTTTGAAAGAAATAATTGTTGATGTCAAAAACTGGACTAAATCCAATTTAATAATCACAAATAATTATATGAAATAATGAAATAAGAGACGAAGAGTTTTTAAAGTGGTTCGGCTATAAACAAAGCCTACAACCACTGTTATTGTATTGATCTGAGTGATTACAGACAGATAGGCCTTCTTGTCAAGAAGAATATCCTAGAATCCATTCTCTCTTGCCTTTAATGAAAGGTATACAATGTATTTATAGTGACCCGGAGATCAAGGGGTGGAATGCCTTTATATATTCAAGCATTTACACCAGTACGTAATGAATATGATGGTTGATAATCTAGACCACGTACAGAATGACCCTTGGGTGTTTCCCATGTGTTGACTGCTCATCTACTATGGTCTGCATTCTTCATGTTGGTCGGCCTTCTAGCCGAGCAGCCATCTTCTGGGCCGACTAATTGATTACTGACTAGGATTATTGCCATGTAAGTAGACACGTGTCCATTTTTTATTGTTCCACATAGATGGATAATTTTTTGTATCAACAAAAGCCCCAAATACTTCATTTTTTATGTGTTTATTGATAGGATGAAGTATATGGTCAACTTGGTTGGCATAATCCGACGTGTGGGACTTGGGAAAATTTTCCATGTTTTGATCTCTGTAATGGAATTTTTATAAATAATTTAAAAATTAGTGAACCGTCCAGGGGTATGTTAGTAGTTTTGTGCTTTTGAAGCTGCAAAGCCGCCAGAATGTCAATCGCCAATACAAGTAATCATTCCTTGCACGATTTCCAAGGTAAGCTTATAAAAATGAGATTTTGTCGAATTTTCATACCCTAACTTTCAAATTTCTAAACTCTCCATCTTCTTTAATCTTTCTTTTTCTTGCATCCTACATTTGCCTCTGCCTCCATCTCTTTCTGTAAGCTTTCTTCTTCCCTTTTTCTTTTCGATTTATGTCTTTCTGCATTGTAGCCATGGTTTATATTATTCATGGGGATTCTCTAGAAGAGTTTAGGGGGGAATGGAATATTTCAAACTGGGTAGACCTTGAAATGCCTATCCCACCAGTTGATGTCTTTTCATTTCCATAGGGTCATTGGATTCCCTCTTTATTTATTGTTGAGTGTGGTTTTACCATTCCTCTAAATTGTTTATGTCTAGAATTTTGCCAGTATTTTGATATCGTCCCTAGTAGGGTAGCCCCTAATACTTGGAGAGTAATAAACGGGATTCATAGGCTTAACTAAATATATATAACTCACATTGGCATCCATGAGCTGATGTTCTGTTATGAGTGGGTTACTAGTGACAACACCTATTACTAGAAAACTAGGTTTTTCAATAAAGCCCTAGTGGTTAACTTTCTCGACTCCAATAAAGACTACTTTGATTATGGAGTTATTACGAAAGACTGGCAGCACATTCCTCTTTAAGGAGAAGATGTGTATGATGGGCCCAGGTGTCCTCAAATAGGGCATGGCATAGGTTGTTGAATTTTATTACAGCATTTCTTTTTTGTTGTTTAACTGTTTGATGATATGCTGACTTGCATTTTCTTATCATGTCTTACACATTTGAAATTAAGTAATCGTGTCCCAAATAAGGGTAAGCCAACATAAGCAAATTAAAATTTCTTTAGAATATTCATCAGAAAATCGGAGAGACACGCCATAAAGCTGCCTCATATTTGTTGCAATATAGGAGTTCAATTACTTCTTTTATTGGTGGGCCAAACATATTTTATGTTGTATCACCCATCAACCTTGAATAAGAGCTAATTCCTACTTCTTCAACTCAGGAGTCTACTTGTATCGAGAAAGACTTTGGAAGCTCATCCTCTACCATTCCCACTTCTCCACTTGTTGTCATGGGAAAAATAAAAATTCCTGACTTGATGCCAAGAGCTTTATCTCCTCCCCCTGCTAAGAGGGTTAATGAGCAGATTGGCAAGGCTATTGACGCTAAGAATCCAGAGAAAACCTCCAAGGTTATTACAAAAGTCCCTCATACCACAACCACTGAGAAAGTTGAAACTGTTGGGCACCAATTCAGGAGGTTGAAGAAAGGTTTTCTTGAGAAACAAGTTGAAAAGATCTCCACCGACCAAGAACTGGTTAAAAAGATTCAAGAGGATATGACTATTATAAGGTCCTCTTCTATTATTATCAGTCCTAGCTTGGCTAGGAAGTTAATTATGACTGGAACTCGTTCTGCTCATAGAGCAGCCTTGGATCCTTTTCGAAGAATGAAGTTGGAATAAAATGCTTGCCAAAGTTTGGTTATGGTAAGTCTTTGTCCCTTCACCTTTTTTATTTATATCTTATTGTTCTCCCTGTAATTTGTCTTTATCTCCGATGCAGTTTTTGGTAAATTTTAACCAATTGATGGAAAAGGATGATCAAATTTGTGTAATACCCCGTATTTTTATGCTATATTAATTTGGGGATTTATTAAATTTAATGTGAATTAATTATTTAATAAAAATTTGGAAATTAATTATGTTATAATTATTAACGTGATGAGAGTTAGTAATTATGGAAAAATTTGTTGAATATTACTAATGAGCAAAGTAATATATAATAGTGGTCATATTAAATGTCACGAGTGAATAAAATGACAATTCTAGAAATTTGAGTCGGGACGCGCCCGTGTCGCGTCGGGACTAAATATTGATAAATAAAAGTAAATATTTTATAAGTTGTTCGTATGGTCATTTTGAGTGCGCCAACACGTCCGGAACGTTCGAGATAGTCAGAAAAGTATACCCGGGAGTTTGATTTGGGTCTCGGGGCGTTTTTAGGCCTAATTAGTACCCCGGGAGAGCATTTTAGTCATTTTATATTTTTGGGTAATTAAACCCACGAAAATTAAAGGGGTTATATCAGATGTTTAGGTTATCTCCTAGGGTAGATAACTCAAAACACTAGAACGTCCATTGGAGAGGAGAGGAGAGAGCTCTCAAGGCATTCCAAGGCTCAAAACTCACCCGTTTGCACCGCCGCCACCGCCAACGCGTAGATCGCGAGACGGGGAACACAACCACACCAAATTCAACACCAAACCAGATTTCTGAAAATCCCAGGCAAGTGTTTATCTTACTTATTTCGTTGATGCATCATCCATATAAATTTAGGAGTTATTAGGATGATTTATGGAAGAAAAACCCAATTTGAGATAGGAAATTTTCATGTAGTGATGATTTATAAGATATTCTGGAAACCCTTTGTCATGTAAAGGATTAAGAGTTTGATTAAGAAAAGAGTTCTAATCAGATACAAACACTAAAAAAAAAAATTGTTCCGGACGATCGGACCGTTGGAATTGGATGAAATTGTACAGAGAATTAGCTGAAGACGAGAGGAAGCTACAGAAAAAATTCAGCTCGATCGGACTGTTCAATATTTTTTACTATTTTTTTTGCTAGACAGTTTTATGTTTTGAGGACTCTTAGAGATAATAAAAAAATTCAATTAAAACTCCATTTTAATTTCGATTTCGAAACCATTTGAAATTCTCATCTTTAAAAATAAAATTCAAAATCCTTTAATGTAAGGCGAAATCTATATTTTTGGGATATTTTGCATAAGGGACAATGTAAGTAAATATTAAAGGGGAGAGACACGTAAGAGAGAGTTACGTTGGAACATAAATGGATATCTACTGAATTGTACATTTGGAAGAATAGAGTCCATGAGGGTAACGTAGTAAGTTGGAAAAACCCTTCGAATTAAAGTTAGAAACGAACCATTATACTTGATAAATAATAATGGGAAAATAAGGATAAATGTTGTGAATGTGGGTTATTGGATAAACCTAAATTGATATAATAAAAGTGGTATATTTATATGATTGTGTATGCATATATTATATACTTGTGAAAATCATGCCCGCGCTACTTGTTATCCCTGAGGTTTCCATGCTGGGACGATCTTATCTTGTGTGCCTTATGGGGGATATTGACTCGTACCCTAGAAGATAGAAATCCTAGGTACAGTCTATCGAATCGGTAGTCACGGTCCTAAGAGACATGAGGGTATGTACTGACCTCTTGGACTTGGAAACTATGCTTCGCCTTAATATTGTTTGTGTATGTATTTATACAGTTCGAGAGTGATTCCGAACTTGTATTCCCTTTAGTACAATTGATTCGGGGATTGGATAGCAGAGTATGCCCGCACCATAGTTTTTATGTGGGGTGTTGTTAGAATATATATATTATACGAGTATTTAATATATATATGAACTTCTGAAAATTTGGGAAACTGCCTACAGTGTTATGGTAACTAAGACATGCATAATGACTCAAATTGGAAATACTTGTTTTGAAAAGTATAATATGATATTGAAAAACTTTATGAGTTAATAAAGTTAAAATGAGCTTTTGGGTACTAAATGAAATTATCTTTTTAAACCATGATGTTGTTAAATCTTAAATCTTGAGAGTAACCTAAGATAAGTTAAATCCTTGGGGAAAGATAGTGTGATATATGATGAGATAGACCATTGGGAAGGTTAGTGCGATAGGAGTGCACATTAGAAGAGAGGTGAGAATTTCTCAAGAGAGTGTCGCACTAATATGTTGTTGCATTGGCCTGTATCAATTTAAATACTTGCTAAACGAATTTTTAAATCATATACACTATCGGGCTCTGACCCGTTTCTATTCCTCTTTCTCTCTTGTATATATATGTATATATTACAGGTGCCCAGCCACAGGGGCTTCTTGTTTAGGAACCCTTGGAAGGAACGTGTTGCAGCTTAGGTGGGAGTTGCAGGCCACTTGCTTAGACGATTTCATTTACTTGATTCCACTTCTATCATTCTCCTTATTGGGCATGTGTCGCCCTTTCCAATATTTATCTGTTTTATTGGGACATTTGTATTTCAGTTATTTCTAGTACTATTACTTTGGGATTTATTCAGCATGTATGTTTTACTTTAAGTTTTAAATGCTGGGGTTTAGTTGTTGAATGTTTAAATTAATTGGATTATATGTTCCAGGATTATTGTGGTGTGATTCTTTAAATATTGAATTGTTGTAGATAATTAAATCTTTATTTTCAAAATAAAATTTGGAAAGTAATGTTAAAAAATGGTTTTGACACTTAGCTTAATTAAATAGGGTGTTAAATTTGGAAAAGTTATTTTTACGACAGTGATGCTAAGAATGAACCAACTGTTCATCTTGATTTTAATTTAATAAAGGAGTGATCGCCCGGTATTTAATTAGGCAGGGTGTCACAGGTGGTATCAGAGCATCAGGTTCTAGTGTCCATAGGATCTGTACGGCTTATTTTCGCTTTCAGCTTAACGTTTTTGCTATAGAGCCATATTTTTAGGATTGTTGTATTCCTTCTTTTACGTTTACGTCTCCAGCCATTTGGGATTTGATAATGACTGGAGACTAATAAACTTCTTCACGTTTTAGATGCCTCCGAGACGTGCATCGAAGGATAGGCGTGCCCAGGACGAGCAGCCAGCAGCTCCGGCACAAGGCACTATGAATGCTAATGAAGTAGCCGCCATTGTTGCTCAGGCGGTGAATGCCGCGCTAGAGGTGGTTCAGTAGGCTCCACCCCAGATTCAGGCAGTGGCGCCAGTACCAGCACAGCTTCCATCTGCATAGGAGAGGGTTAGGGACGCTTTTTAGAAGGCGCATCCCCCTGAGTTCTCTGGTAGCTCAGATATCGTCACAGTCAGCCAATGGAAGAAAGACATCCAGTGGCATCTTCGTATGTATGAGTGCACTGACGTGCAAAGGCAGTTGTTGGCTCCCTTTAAGCTGGTGGGGGCCGCTTTGCAGTGGTGGGAGTCCACTACCACCTTGGAGGAGAGGGACACGGTCCCTATTCAGTCATTTTGTGAGCGGTTTGACCGTAAGTACTTTTCACCCGCCGTGCAGACTGAGATGAGGTGGAAATTACTGAATTTGAAACAGGAGAACTCTACCGTTGCTGAGTATGAGGAGGAGTTCACGAGACTTCTCACCATAGTGCCAGATGAGGCACCTACTAATAGTAATAAGATAATGTTATTTGTGGACGGGTTAGCTTGGAGGATCCGTCAGCATCTTATAGGGAATCTATCTCTGAGTACTTTCACTGATGTACTGAGTGCTGCGTTACTACATTGCCAGGATCACCGCTTCCATCTGCAGGGAAGCAGGAGAGCAGGAGAGTCCAGCCAGCAGGGCAGGATCGGGGGTAGTAGTGCTAGTGGGGCACCATCTCATGGACAGACTCGTCAACACGAGCAGAGTTCCCATCAGGGGGACCCTGCTAAGCGATTCCGTTCAGGTGATTCCAGGCAGAGATTTTGGGGTTATAGGCAGGGCCAGTCTAATCAACAGGGCCAACAGCGTGCTAATCAGGGCCAACAGGGCCAGTGGAGGGGAGGTAACGGCCAGAAGGGCCGTGGTCAGCAGGGTCAGAGGGGAGGTAACTTCAGAGGCCGGTGTTTTGTATGCGGCAAGCATGGTCATAAGCGCCAAGATTGCCCAGAGGGTAATAGGGCCCCACAGCAGCAGGGTGCCCGTAATGAGCCACATAGACCACTTTTTCCAGCTGCCCACCCAGCTCCAGCCCAGGTGTCAGCCCTACCAGCCATTCCAGCAGCTCCAGTGCAGCAGGAGAAGTTACAGTACGGACGTGTCTATAACGTCCACCAGGCAGAAGCTCCACAGGCACCACCCGCGATTGAGGATATGTTTCCTATCCATGGTACTATGGGTCGGGTTTTGTTTGATACTGGGGCGACGCATTGTTTTATAACTACGCATTTTGCGAAGGCCTTAGGGTTGTTAGCCATAGCAGAGAGCACAGTGACGTGTGTAGACTCACCACTGGGGAGTGGGTCGCTTATCTTCTTTATATGCCGGGGAGTGGGGGTAGAGATTGGTAGTTTGGTATTACCTGCAGACATGTTAGTCTTAGATATGCATGAGCATGATGTTATTATAGGTATGGATAGGCTCGCAACTTATAGAGCCATGATTGATTGCTTCGGTGGGAGCATTATTTTTGTCATTCCGGGGCAAGAGATGTTTGTAGTGGCGATGCCTCGCCCAGAGGGAGGTTCGACCTCTCATTTGTACTATATAGAGGAGGATACCTCTAAGGAGGTTGTGATTCCTTTAGACTCGATCCCATTCGTTCGTGAGTATTCCGATGTATTCCACGAGATATCAGGCCTACCCCCCAGTCGAGAGATAGACTTTGTCATAGATTTATTGCCAGATATGAGACCTATGAAGCCCTTATACTTTTGACTCATTTGAGTCTAGACTGTATAAGAGCTCATCTAGTTTGGAAATAGTGACAAAATTGTGTCCATCCTAGAAACCAAAGAGCCTCAGAGATTGGTTTGCTTCTTCTCATATTCATCTTGTAATGATCCTGAGACTATAGCCATCACTCACACACTTAGAACTTATTTTTGCATATCATATTGCACCTTTATGTGTATTAATGTGGTGAGTGTGTTTTAATCCCTCAATTTGATTTTTATTAATTTTTTGGGAATTATAAACATATTTTAATTAAGGTTTTATTAAATTAAAACTTGATTTAAAAAGTCTTGGGGTTAATATCTAAATATGTATTGTTGTGTTTTTTGGCCTTAAGTTACTTTGGGTAGAAACCGAAAGCGCCAGAGACTCCAGGGTTGGCTTTGTAATTAGTTTGGGACGCGCGTTTGCATTCGTCCTATGGCCAACACTTGCTGCTCTCTGATTGGCCAGAGTTGTGTTTCTTTACAGAGACAAAACTTCGCATGTCTACAGCCCTTGGATCAACCCTTATCAATGGCTTGCATGTCGCCTGAGTGAATCCCCATGTAAACCTTTAAGCCAATCACAGCCTGTTTAATCCACCGCCTGTTGTGAGCCCTTAGATTGAAGTCAAAGGAGCTTGACTCAATCTCAGACGTTATTTTTGAACGATAGTCTGGAACCTTCTCCTCTTCCTATTTAAAGGCCTCTCATCTCAGCCTTCGAAAGCTTTTGCCATTTTGAAAAGTCTCAGAGAATAGAGAGAGAGAGAGAGAGAAGAGAGAGAGAGAAACCAGAGAGCCAAGTTAGAAACCCTAACTTTGTCAAATCTTCTTCAACCTAAACCACTTACCTCTCCAAAAACACCATAACCAAATAAACACCATCCTTAGTGTTTCTTGAGTTTATGAGAGTTCGAGTTGAGTGATTTCTGGGTTGCTGTAACCTTTTGTTCATAAAATCTTATTTCCAACTTAGACACTTTCTCAGATCTTGTTTCTGATTCAATAGAAATCATAGATCTGAAGTTTTTCATGTCACAACACACTTAGTTGCATTTTATTTCTCATCTTGAGAAGTTCGTTGTTGATTGTTTTATGTTAAAACATTTTCTTACTTCAGAATCAACAATAGATGTTTTTCTATTTCTGTTTTTACAAAACTTAATCTGACCTAGTTGGATTCGTACTTGGAGGGTTTTCAATCTCCTAAATATTTTCAAAATAGATTGAAAAAGGTCTTGTCCGATTTCTTAAGCAAGATCTCCGTGGAATCTGGGTTATATTGAAAGGTCAAAAAGGTTCTTGGTTTTGTAAGAAAGAAAAATAATAAACTCACTGCATATAGACTTTATATGTAATTTGTTTAGGACTGTTTGTATATATAAGTGTGTGTGAGTTCATGCATGTGATATAGAACACTATTCACAAACATCTTCACACTACAAACACTGAAAGTGTTGGCTATAAGATTTGGTGAACATAAGTCGACGTATACTGCTGAAACAAAGGAAGAGTTGACAACCTGAGAAGACTACATCAACAATCAAGATCTGCAGAAAAGTTAAAGGACGCCAGAGGGTATAATCCTGAACTTGTATAGACTTGTTATTGTGTGCATGTTAGTTAAATAGATTGTAACTCACATATTTGTTTTAGTGATTTTTTTTTTGTTTTACTCCGTAGAGGGAGTCGTGGATGTTTCCTCAAGGTTGAGGTTTTACCACGTTAAAAATCCTGAGTATTAATATTTTTACATCTTCTCATCCCATTCTGATGTGTGCTGAGTTTAAAACATTTTAAACTGTTTACTAAAACTTGTTATCAAATCTTGTCCATTTCTCGTACATAATTTTTGTTAACACATCTTGTGTTCAAAATTATTTTGATTTAAGTAAAGAGTTTCTTCAACAAACTTTCGGAGTTGCTTAAATAGTTTATTTTCTATAAACGGCTTTGGCAACGCTATTTCAACCTATAGCACGCGCTCCATACCGTATGGCTCCGGCGGAGATGTGAGAGATACGAGATCATATAGAGCAGTTGTTAGGTAAGGGCTTCATTCGCATGAGTACCTCACCTTGGGGCGC
Source organism: Sambucus nigra (assembly GCA_949130495.1). Classification (NCBI taxonomy): domain Eukaryota; kingdom Viridiplantae; phylum Streptophyta; class Magnoliopsida; order Dipsacales; family Adoxaceae; genus Sambucus; species Sambucus nigra. The sequence continues at coordinate 4,053,294 of OX422217.1, forward strand.
TCCAGTCTTGTTTGTGAAGAAGAGAGATGGTTCACTGAGGTTATGTGTGGACTATCGGGAGTTGAACAAGGTCACGATACGGAATAAGTATCCGTTGCCTCGAATCGATGATCTGTTCGACCAACTGAGGGGAGCAACTTTTTTTTCGAAGATAGATCTGAGGTCGGGGTACCATCAGCTACGTATTAGAGAGCAGGACGTTTCAAAGACTGCCTTCTTGACGAGATATGGGTCTTACGAGTTCAGAGTGATGCCATTTGGTATCACAAATGCTCCAGCCGTGTTCATGGACTTAATGAACCGAGTATTCAGAGAGTTCTTGGATCAGTTTGTCATCGTCTTCATAGATGACATTTTGATATATTCACACTCCGAGGAGGAGCATGCCGAGCACTTGAGGCAGGTTCTTCAGACTTTACGAGAGCATCAGTTGTATGCTAAGTACGAGAAGTGTGGATTCTGGTTGCGAGAGGTACAGTTCTTGGGGCATGTTGTTTCTGAATAGGGGATAGTAGCTGACCCGAGTAAAGTGTCAGTGGTGAGGGAGTGGGGACAGCCCAGGACACCGACAGAAGTGCGTAGTTTCTTGGGGTTAGCCGGATACTACAGGAGATTCATTCGGGGATTCTCCAAGCGGGTCCATTGACGAACCTGACTCGCAAAGGGGTACCATATGTTTGGGATGATGCTTGTCAATTGGCTTTCGACGAGCTGAAAGACAAGCTTACTTTAGCACCAGTCCTTGCTTTACCGAAGCCGGGTGTGGAGTACCTGGTTTACACCGATGCCTCTTTACGGGGACTTGGGGGAGTACTTCAGCAGGAAGAGAAGGCTATAGTTTTTGCCTCCCGCAAGCTTAAGCCGCATGAGAAGAATTACCCCACCCACGACCTGGAGTTAGCAGCGGTCGTCTTTGCATTGCGAATATGAAGACACTATTTATTGGGGGAGAAGTTCCGTTTGTTCACAGACCACAAGTCACTGCAGTATCTGTTCACTCAGCGAGAGCTGAATAGGCGTCAGCGCAGATGGTTAGAGTTTGTGAAGGACTATCAGTTCGACATACAGTATCATCTGGGGAAAGCTAACGTAGTTGCTTATGCGTTGAGCCGAAGATCGGTAAATGAGGTAGCGGACGTCTGGAAAGCGAAGTGGAAGGAGTTGGGTTCCCAGGACGCAGTAGTCCGTTCCTTCATATCTGTTATGACAGTCACACCCGAGATTGTTACGAGCGTTATACAGGCCCAAACCACAGACCCATTTTGCCAGGAGCAGATTGTACGACTTTTAGCCGAGGGTGATGAGTCCTATTCTGTTAGTTCTGATGGGGTTTTGATGTTTAATGGGAGGTTAGTGGTTCCGAAAGGGGCAGAATTGTGTCATGCAGTGATGACCCAATCTCACGGGTCCCGATTTGCAGTACATCCTGGAGGAGATAAGATGTACCAGGATATGAGGAGGAAATACTGGTGGAGTGGGATGAAGAAGGACATTGCTGAGTTCATGTCCAAGTGTTCTACCTGCCAGCTGGTGAAGGTGGACCATCAGAAACCGTCATGATTGCTTCAGCCATTGGAAGTACCCGCGTGGAAGTGGGAGAGTATTTTCATGGATTTTATTACAGGGTTACCTACATCACAGCGGGGCCACGACTCTATCTGGGTGATTGTAGACCGTTTGACCAAGGTGGCTCATTTTCTGCCGGTGCGGACAGATTATACCATGGGTCAGTATGCTCAGTTGTTCATTTCTGAGATTGTCAGATTACATGGGGTGCCCCCGAATATTGTGTCAGATAGAGACAAGATTTTCGTGTCAGGTTTTTGGGAAAGCTTTCAGGAGGCTATGGGTACTGAGTTGAGGCTGAGTTCAGCTTATCACCCACAGACAGATGGACAGACAGAGCATACTAATCAGATGTTAGAGGATATGCTACGCATGTGTGTTCTTGATTTTGGAGGAGGTTGGGAACCACATCTTCCACTGGTAGAGTTTGCTTATAATAACTCTTATCAGTTTACGATTGGTATGGCTCCATTTGAGGCTTTGTATGGCCGGCCTTGTCGTTCTCCAACTTGTTGGCTCGAGGTGGGAAATAACAAGTTGCTAGGACCAGAGGTGATTCAGGAAACCTCCACGAGGATTGAGATGATCAGGAGTCGCATTCGAGTAGCCCAGGACAGGCAGAAGAGCTACGCCGATGCAAAATGGTTCTTTTGGGAGTTTAATGTGGGGGACCAAGTGTTACTGCGTGTATCTCCTATGAAAGGAGTGATGAGGTTCGGGAAGAAAGGGAAATTGGCCCCGAGGTACGTAGGACCATTTCCCATTATCGAGAGGATTGGGCCGGTAGCATACAGATTGGGACTACCAGAGCATTTACATCGCATTCACGATGTATTCCACATCTCGTCGTTGAGACGGTATCTTCGGGATGATATGGCCCATACTCACATCACGATAGATGAGATAGACTTACAGCCTGACAACTCTTACGAGGAGAGACCGGTGGCTATCCTAGACTATAGTGAGAGGAGATTGGGGTCGAAGATAGTTCCACTTGTACGGGTCCAGTGGGAGCATCATAACGTGGAGTAATCCACTTGGGAGCGCGAGGCCGATATGCGCGAGAGATATCCAGATTTGTTCTTACCAGGTACGCCTTATTTTCCGAATTTCGGGATGAAATTCCGTTATTAGGGAGGAAGTATGTAATACCCCGTATTTTTATGCTATATTAATTTGGGGATTTATTAAATTTAATGTGAATTAATTATTTAATAAAAATCTGGAAATTAATTATGTTATAATTATTAACGTGATGAGAGTTAGTAATTATGGGAAAATTTGTTGAATATTACTAATGAGCAAAGTAATATATAATAGTTGCCATATTAAATGTCACGAGTGAATAAAATGACAATTCTAGAAATTTGAGTCGGGACGCGCCCGTGTCGCGTCGGGACTAAATATTGATAAATAAAAGTAAATATTTTATAAGTTGTTCGTATGGTCCTTTTGAGTGCACCAACGCGTCCGGAAGGGTCGAGATAGTCATAAAAGTATACCCGGGAGTTTGATTTGGGTCTCGGGGTGTTTTTAGGCCTAATTAGTACCCCGGGAGGACATTTTAGTCATTTTGTATTTTTGGGTAATTAAACCCACGAAAATTAAAGGGGTTATATCAGATGTTTAGGTTATCTCCTAGGGTTAGATAACTCAAAACACTAGAAGGGCCATTGGAGAGGAGAGGAGAGAGCTCTCAAGGCATTCCAAGGCTCAAAACTCACCCGTTTGCACCGCCGCCAACGCCAACGCGTAGATCGCGAGACGGGGAACGCAACCACACCAAATTCAACACCAAACCAGATTTCTAAAAATCCCAGGCAAGTGTTTATCTTGCTTATTTCGTTGATGCATCATCCATATTAGTTTAGGAGTTATTAGGATGAGATTTAAGGAAGAAAAACCCAATTTGAGATAGGAAATTTTCATGTAGTGATGATTTATACGATATTCTGGAAACCCTTTGTCATGTAAAGGATTAAAAGTTTGATTAAGAAAAGAGTTCTAATCAGATACAAACACTAAAAAAAATTATTCCGGACGATCGGACCGTTGGAATTGGATGAAATTTTATAGAGAATTAGCTGAAGACGAGAGGAAGCTACAGAAAAAATTCAGCTCGATCGGACCGTTCAATATTTTTTAATATTTTTTTTGCTAGACAGTTTTATGTTTTGAGGACTCTTAGAGATAATAAAAAAATTCAATTAAAACTCCATTTTAATTCCAATTTCGAAATCGTTTGAAATTCTCATCTTTAAAAATAAAATTCAAAATCCTTTAATGTAAGGCGAAATCTATATTTTTGGGATATTTTGCATAAGGGACAATGTAAGTAAATATTAAAGGGGAGAGACATGTAAGAGAGAGTTACTTTGGAACATAAATGGATATCTACTGAATTGTACATTTGGAAGAATAGAGTCCATGAGGGTAACGTAGTAAGTTGGAAAAACCCTTCGAATTAAAGTTAGAAACGAACCATTATACTTGATAAATAATAATAGGAAAATAAGGATAAATGTTGTGAATGTGGATTATTGGATAAACCTAAATTGATATAATAAAAGTGGTATATTTATATGATTGTGTATGCATATATTATATACTTGTGAAAATCATGCCCGCGCTACTTGCTATCCCTGAGGTTTCCGCGCTGGGACGGTCTTATCTCGTGTGCCTTATGGGGGATATTGACTCGTACCCTAGAAGATAGAAATCTTAGGTATAGGATATCGAATCGGTAGTCACGGTCCTAAGATACGTGAGGGTATGTACTGACCTCTTGGACTTGGAAACTATGCTTCTCCTCAATATTGTTTGTGTATGTATTTATACAGTTCGAGAGTGATTCCGAACTTGTATTCCCTTTAGTACGATTGATACGGGGATTGGATAGCAGAGTATGCCCGCACCATAGTTTTTATGTGGGGTGCTGTTAGAATATATATATTATACGAGTATTTAATATATATATGAACTTCTGAAAATTTGGGAAACCGCCTACTGTGTTATGGTAAGTAAGACATGTATAATGACTCAAATTGGAAATACTTGTTTTGAAAAGTATAATATGATATTGAAAAACTTTATGAGTTAATAAAGTTAAAATGAGCGTTTGGGTACTAAATGAAATTATCTTTTTAAACCATGATGTTGTTAAATATTAAATCTTGAAAGTCACCTAAGATAAGTTAAATCCTTGGGGAAAGATAGTGTGATATATGATGAGATAGACCATTGGGAAGGTTAGTGCGATAGGAGTGCACATTAGAAGAGAGGTGAGAATTTCTCAAGAGAGTGTCGCACTAATATGTTGTTGCATTGGCATGTATCAATTTAAATACTTGCTAAACGAATTTTTAAATCATATACACTATCAAGCTCTGACCCGTTTCTATTCCTCTTTCTCTCTTGTATATATATGTATATATTACAGGTGCCCAGACACAGGGGCTTCTTGTTTAGGATCCCTTGGAAGGAACGTGTTGCTGCTTAGGTGGGAGTTGTAGGCCACTTGCTTAGACGATTTCATTTACTTGATTCCACTTCTATCATTCTCCTTATTGGGCATGTGTCGCCCTTTCTACTATTTATCTGTTTTATTGGGACATTTGTATTTCAGTTATTTCTAGTACTGTTACTTTGGGATTTATTCAGCATGTATGTTTTACTTTAAGTTTTAAATGCTGGAGTTTAGTTGTTGAATGTTTAAATTAATTGGATTATATGTTCCAGGATTATTGTGGTGTGATTCTTTAAATATTGAATTGTTGTAGATAATTAAATCTTTATTTTCAAAATAAAATTTGGAAAGTAATGTTAAAAAATGGTTTTGACACTTAGCTTAATTAAATAGGGTGTTAAATTTGGAAAAGTTATTTTTACGACAGTGATGCTAAGAATGAACCAACTGTTCACCTTGATTTTAATTTAATAAAGGAGTGATCGCCCAGTATTTAATTAGGCGGGGTGTCACAATTTGCGCCTCGAGAGGATATGTGGAAGAAACTTTTGAGGGCTTAAATAAATCTTTGGCTATTAGCCAACTGGCTTTGGATAGCAAACAAAAGTTGTGGGATGAAGAGCTGCAGAAAGCCACTTATAGGGCTACCATTGCTGAGGGAAAACTGGTGATTGTTGAGACCAGTTTAAAATCTTTTTACACTAGGCCCAAGTTAGCCGAGGATAATTTGGTGGGAAATTAAGCTCTCCTCAAGTCTACCCAAGAGAAAAATATTGATCTCACTACTTATTTGGTCGCTGAAAAGGCCAAAAATAAGAAAATAAAGGAAGACTTCTTTAATCAAGGATGGGATAAATCATTTCTCGCCGTTGCCGCTTAAATTGAGTTTGTTGGGAAGAAATCATTCAAGGATGGTTGGTCGACTGCTCTTAAGGAGGTTGGAACTACTGAAGATTCTAAACTTTTTCCCGAGGCAAGACACAGGTTTTCCTCCAAACCTGGAGGAAGACTTTGATGATGAGGAAGGTTCTGGAAAATCCTACCTTTAAGCTATTAGATCTTCTTTGAAGTCCACTAATGAGGTTCTTCCTTCTACCGACCAACCTTCTGGGAGGAATGTTTAAGACAAGGAGAAGGTTTAACTCCTTTATATTGCTTTGTATTCTTCTGCCCTATAACAAGACCAACATTATGTACATGTCTTAATTTATTAATGAAAACATTTCCCTTTTTGTTAAATGTGTTGTATTTGTCATACTTATGCATTCTTTGTTTGATGAATTGGACTTTTACGTTTTGTGTTTGCTCGGCTATCATACTTGTGTACTTACATTTGCAATTTTCAGTTTGATGTCAGGAAAAAGATTATAATGTCTGCTAAATCCGACCTTCTCAGGTGGAGTAAAAATCTTCTAGAAGTTGGCCAATTTGATCTAATTGAAGAAGATTTGGTCGACATACTTGGCCCAGATGCATCTGGCTAAGTCAAAGAAATATACCTTCATGTTTACAGTTTGTTGAACGGGGCAGTGGCCAATAATGATGCTTATCATGAAATGATTGAAACTTTTCAAACAGAGAATAATAAGAGCAAATAACTATTACATACTGACTATAAATCCAAGTATAAAGTGTTGAGTGAAGGTTGGGGCTTTGAGAAAAAGTTAGAAAAATATGCCTCCATGTATAGAATAAAGGAGTTCCTGCTGAACTGTAAGGTAAATAAGGCTAGGGAGATAGCAAAACTTCTTGAGGAGGAAAATAATAAGTTGAAAATTGAGTTAGATATTATAAAGAAGTCATCTAATAATGGTGATGGTAAAGGTGCCTCTTTCTTAGAGGCTAAGAATGTCAGGTTAATAGAAGAACCTGAGTCTTTGAAGAAAACAAAATTTGGGCAGACCAAACCTGGACAAGAAAGCACCAGCCGACCAACTATGGAGGAAACCAGACAATAGTCGACCAAGCAGCTTAGTTGAAGGTAAAGAGCCGGGTTATTACTGAATTATTTATCCAATTAGGAGCTAAGGATAAAGCCTTCTCCAACCAATCTGTTCAGTTGAAAGTGAAAGATGATGTTCTTAAGAAATTTCGACACCAGCTTGAGAGGTTAACTTTCCAGTTTCATAAGCAGCCCAGGGAAGTATGGATGGAAGGATATAATGAACCCTTAGCCATTTTGATGATCACTTGGTATAAAGTCATCGTGAAGGCTATAAGTGGGGCTGGACCAATGTGCTGACCTTGTTAAGGCATGATCAAAATAGTGAGCTATGGTCTTGGAATGATCCTGACTTTGGGATTATCAAAAACCTCCATTTAAACTGGATATCTAGTGGATCCCTCCTATTACAATTACTCAATGCTTGATTACCAAATACTTGGGGGGGTATGGTCTGCATGGAGTAGATGAAATAGTTCGTCCTCCTCATTTGATTAATGTGTCGACCAGTAGCAATAGGCGAATGTTAGAGGATTTTAACTTCATCAAATATCCCTATACTTTGGATGATCCTCCTGCTGGCATGGAACAAGTGCAGCCGCCCTCCAAAGCTCAAGGGAAACGTCCACTTAATATTTTTTTGAGTATTTTCTATTCATTTAATCTTATATGTAATACGGTTTATTATTGGAAATGAAAATTCATACCTTTGTGACTGTATTATGGAACTGTGATTGTAGGACCATATATTCTACTAATACACTTAGATTTATTGGTTTAAGTTTGTATTAGTTATCAGTGGTGAAGCCATAGATTCTACCAATACACTTAGATTTATTGATCTAAGTTTAGTATCAGTTACCAGTGGTCAAGCCATAGGTTCTACCAATACACTTAGATTTATTGATCTAAGTTTAGTATTAGTTACCAGTGGTAAAGACATAGGTTCTACACTTATATTTATTGATCTAAGTTTAGTATTAGTTACCAGCGGTGACCAAGTGTATGAGGAAGATATGTTTGTACTCCACTATTGAGGAATATATGTTTTTACTCCACTATTGAGGAATATTTAAGTGTCTTCCTACATTTAACTTAGTCGAGTAAAACTTATTTCTAACTTCTTGAGTTCTATACGAAATTATACCTATTTCTTGTTCTTCAATTGTTGAAGAAGAAAGTCATACATGAAGTGGAATAGTTGTGCTGACCATGTGCCGACCAACTTAACCATATTGTGCTTCAAGATGTTGATGCATCTCGAATTTGATAATGTAAGGACACAAGTCTGCAATTGAGTCTTACGTAGTGTTGGCTCAATTCCGGACAAAAATATTTGAGTCATATAATAGAGTTTATATGTATCCTTCCAAGCCTATGACGTGCTTGTTGAAGACGTAACGGCCAGATTTGTAAAGCTTCATCATTGTCGAGTTTCGAGTGCCTCGTTTCTACATCATCAACTCGAATATTCCATAGTCTCAAAAGGTATGGATGCTTTTATATATTTGTAGGAGACTTGGAATAAGTTTAAAGAGTGTAATTTTATTTTGAAAAGAAAATTTATTTTCAGAAAGTTAATTTAGAACTTTGAATAAAAAGTTTTTGGGCTTAAATTGAAAAATGAACATTCTGACATTTCGTTCAAAATTGTCGTTCGAACAAGTTTACCAATGACTTTTCCCATTTGGCCATTGGATCATCGTTAGATGGTCGTTCGAACGAGACTTCGTTCGAACGAGATTTCCGGCGGGAAAATATTTTGGCAGCTTTTCTCCATATTCCCACTTCTCTTTTCCCACTAACTTTTGACATAATTAATATGTGCGGGAACCTACATTGAAAAACTAACTTTTGATAACTTCTAAACACTTTCTGAGAGAAAAATTAGAGAGAAAATTTCCCAACATCAAAAGTGCATTGTTTTGTGTTTTTGTGAACCCATGAAATAATTCCTACCAAAAACACATACACCCAACTGTTTTAGTGTTTATCCAAGTTTCTATATCTATATTATTTTCTTGGAGTGTTTGGCACCGGGTTCACTTTTCAACCTAATAAGGAAAGAGTTTTGGGTTTGTTTCTATATCCCTCAAAGAAGAAGAAGCTTTTATTTTACTGCGGCATTCTCACATGGTGAAAGGCACCATGTGTGGTTGATGATAGCTTGCTCTCAATTAGTGGACTCTAAGGTTTCGGTGGACTCCGGGATTATTTGTTAGGCGGAGGTTGAAGTTCAAAGAGCGTGTCAAGGCTTGAAGGGAGTCGAGTCGGTTATGTAAGTGCTATTGTCAAGTCTTTGTAAAATTCATACCGTACTTAGTGAATTTGTTAGGCCAGGGCCATCCGAGGTTTTTTCCCGATTTGGGTTTTTTCTCGTACAACGTCGTGTTGTGGGATTGTGACTTTATTTTATCTTTTCAAAAATTACCTAGAACTCATGCTTAGGGTAAAAAGATAAAATTGGGTTTAATTTGCATTCTTGATTAAAATGGTGCATGTTTAATTATTTGGGTAAATTTTGTTTAAGTTAATTTATTTCAAGCTGGCACTAAATTAATTAGTTAATAGTCTTGTCTAATTTGTTTAAACTTGATAATTAAATTAATTTGGTTTGAGTGAATTTAAAGTGTGTGTGAGAGTTTACTTTAATTCACTTTGTTGTGTTTAATTTTAATTTGTTTTAAGAAATTAAAATTTTTCATTTAAGTGTTTTGAACCATATTTATTCCGCATGAAAGGAAATTCATTTTTTTATAAAATTAAAATTGGGTCCCTACGTGCTCCAACAAGTGGTATCAGAGCCGGAGCGTTAATTTATTGTGGTAAGGTCCATTTAAATATTTTTTGTTAAAATGGAATTTTCCCCATTTTCAAAATTTCCAATTTTCGATGGTTCAAATTACGCGCGCGTATGAAATCGGCACTACATTGACGAGAGGGTTTGGTTGTCAGTTGTTAACGGGTGGTCCCACCCACATACTTGGTAGAAAATTAGCATGTTCCCAAACCCGCAGATAGATGGAGTGACAATGAATTTAAACTTGCAAATTTTAATTCCCGAGGTTTAAATGTCTTGTTTAGCGCAGTCACACGGGATGAATTTCGACGTATCATGATGTATGAAACCACTAAGGAAGCATGGGATATACTACAACTCACTCACGAGGGAACTAGTGTCGTTAAGGCTTCTGAACTCCAAAACCTCACCACTCAATTTGAAACCATCAAAATGAATGAAAAATAAACTTTTAATGAATTTTATGCTAGACTTTCTGACATTGTAAATTCATATTTTAATTTAAGAGAGAAAATACTCGACAACCGAGTAGTAAAGAAAATTTTAAGGTCACTACCCGAGAGATTTATCCCTAAAGTGACCGTTTTAAACTCTTTACCCACCTTGAACTCTACCAAACTTGAGGAACTAGTAGGAGATTTACAAACTTATGAACTAGATATGTTCCCCTCCAAAAATGAAAAGAAAATTGATAAGGGCATTGCTTTGAAAGCCCAAAAGGAGGACAAACAAGTTGTGGATAATGAGAGTGATAGTGACTCGGAGGACATGGCCATGTTTGCTAGGAAGTTTCATAAATTTATTAAATTTAACAAAGATAAGTTTAAAAATGATTTTAAGAAATTTGAAAACTCTATGCATGATAAAGCCGAAAAGATCCCTAAAAATTTAAATGAAAATTTAAATAGGGACGAATCTAATAGGTGTTACGGTTGTGAGGGTTATGGCCATAGGTTTTTTGAATTCCCCACTAAACTAAGGAAAGAAGGTAAACAACTAATTTTATATAATGTTACCCTTAGTGATAGTGATAAGGAAGGGGGACCTGCTTCCCCCATTGAGCGCAACTTTGTCGCGTTCATGGCAAGTTATGTGGGCACCGATAATGAATCTTCTCATGAAGATATACAAATTCATGACACTTCCAAGGCCTTTGTTTGTGAAGTTATAAAAGATGATGGTAGTGAGAGTGGAGAAGAAAGAGAGAGTGAAAATGAAGAAGAGGTTGATGTGAGTGAACTTCAATTTGAATTTCAAGAATTATATGAAGAATCTATTAAATTAAAAAGAGCAAATTTGAAGTTAGAAGAGAGTTTAAAGGAGTGTGCCAAGGTTGTCGATGAGAGTGTGTTAATTGATGACCTTAGGACACAAGAGAGAGCTCTTCGAGAGAAGCTTGTGTATTAGCCTTAAGGGCTTAATAGAATCCTTGAAAAATGAGCTTCTCGCATTTGAAGAGCGCAATGTTTTATTAGAGTCTCACATTTTAGATTTAGAAAATAAATTAAAATACTCTAGTAAAGTAAAATTTGATTTGGAGTGTCGTTCGGAGAAATTAGATAAAATATTAGAAACGGTCCAAATTAAAAATGGCACGTGTGGTTTAGGCTTCGATACTTATAATGAATCAACTCATAAAGCCAAAACCAATGTTGTAGGATAATCCTCTAGGAACAATGTTATAGATCATTCCTTGGGTAAGTATTTTCACCGAGTCTTTAGGTGCTCTCATTGTGGTCGAAAAGGTCATCTTAGGAAGTTTTGTTGTGATCTTAAATGAGGTCCTAGAAAATCCCAACGTAAGGTAACCGAGGTAGCCAAGATTCCTATATCCCGTGATCGTCATTCATCATTAGTTTGGGTTAGGATATCCGACTTGATATCTTTACAACATAGGATTTTTTATTCTCATTTACTTTCACACGATACCTCCCTTGAAAAATCCAAAGGTTTAATGTGTTAATTGTTTGCATACTTTAGCTTTTGTGCTTCATGCTATACTATCATGCTAATTGTATGCTTGTTTATCATTTTCTAGTCATTGCTTTATCGCATATCTCATGCTAGAATTATGATTTTTGTTTATCTTTTGTATTACGGTTCTTTCATTTTAGTTTGCATTAAATGAAAAATACCATAAGATTTTGTTTGTCTTTTGAGTAAATATTTTTATTTTTGGTTAAAATTTTCAAAAACTCAAAAATATTTTTATTTTGTGTGTATATTAGTTTGACACACTTTATGTGGCATATACTTGTGTTTGAATCCCTTCTTTTACGCTTCCATATGGCTAGAACTTTTGGTTAAGATTACCAATCCTTAAAATGTTCTTTGTCATGCATGCATAGAGTAGTTAGATTTTGTGTTGCTTAATGGATTCAATTTTCATATGCCTCAATTCACACATGCACGAGCTCATTTGAAATTTTAACTTCACATGTATATTTGAGCTTTATGAGGTGTTATCCCACCAATCTAGTCATCTACATATTTTGTGACCTAGGAGGACTTGTGCATGTCAAATCCGTTGCACGTGAGATGTGTGTGATAAAAAAAATTATTATATTAATGTGCACGGGGAAGGGCTCCGAAAGGAAATTTATCCTTTGCGAGTAAGCCACCGTTTATAATGGACCTAAAAGAAATACGCGGTCTAAAGCCTAAAATAAAATGGCATTAAAAGAAAATATTTGCCAAGGCCTATTTTGTTTAGTTGATATAGTCATTCTATAACAATATATATTTTGAGGGAGTTTGGATGGTATATTAACGGTTTTCCATAATGTCCATTTATCCTAGTTGCGCTTTCATTCTCATGACTCTATTGGTTTGTAGAATCATTAAAATTCTAGGCTTATATGCATTGTGTATGTTTGTTCATTGAGTTCAATTTATATTGCCACATGAGGCAATATTTAAATGTGATAAATTTTTGCAATCAAATGAGAACTCCGTGAACATGTTTTAAGTGATTGGGTCTAAATTTAATTTTTATTAGTTCACACCCCTACACTTTCATTTACCACATGTATTTGGAAACATTTTTGCCATATGAGTGTGAAAAAGCTTAATGTATTTTGTGGCATGTGTTGTGTTTATACCTATATATATGTGCATGTGCGTTAGTGATATTCATTATGTCTACATATATATGGTAATTTTTTTTTCTTTTCCTTGCTTGCTAGTCCATCTATGCCTCTAATTCATGATTGGTATCTATCTTGTTGCATATTTCGATTGATATCACATGCTTAGTATCTTATGTATCAAATTGGTATCATTTTTTCTGCATCTTAGTTGGTATTCTTTATTATGTATATGGACTAGTTATGATTTTGTTGCCCATATGCTTTCATGCTCTTATCACCTTATGCTTCATCTTATTTAATTAGTTCGTTTATCCTTTGTCTATTCCTGAACAAAAAGGGGGAGAATGATAGTGTGAGAAATGGTATCTAATCCTATTATAATCGTATCTTAGTTTGGGAGATTTATGAGATTTAACTTAGGGGGAGTCGTGACCTTCTTAGGTTAATCATAGTTGATAAAGGAAGAATTAATTTAGGGGGAGTATTTATTTTACATGCATTTAATATTCTTGAAATTCCCTATGCGTTTGATAGTTTGTTTAAGTGTGCAGGAATTTTTCTATGCGGCAACTTTCATCGACAAAGATAGTCATCCTTGGGTTTTGAGTCAAGCTTGTATTTTTATTTTGGGTGGGATGTTTTGAGTCTAGTAGAGCTTGACGGCCCTGTAGGATTTTGTTTTGGTTTTTGTCCCGGAATAGCCAAAGGGGGAGATTTTTAAGGACACACGTCTCCAATTGAGTCTTATGCAGTGTTGGCACAATTTCGGACAAAAACATTTGAGTCATAAGATAGAGTTCATGTGTATCCTTCCAAACCTATGACGTGTTTGTTGCAGATGTAGCGGCCAGATTTGTAAAGCTTCATCATTGCCGAGTTTCTAGTGTCTCATTTCTACGTCATCAACTCGAAGATTCCATAGACTCCAAAGGTATGAATGCTTTTATATATTTGTAGGAGACTTGGAATAATTTAAAGGGTGTAATTTATTTTAAAAAGAAATTTTATTTTCAGAAAGTTATTTTAGAACTTTAAATATAAAAAATTTGGGCTTAAATTGAAAAATGAACATTCTGACATTAAGTTCGAACGAGTTTGTCATTCGAATGAGAATTTCATTCGAACGAGTTTGCCAAAGAATTTCCCCGTTTGGACACTGTAACATCGTTAGATGGTCGTTCGAACGAGACTTCGTTCGAACGAAATTCTCGTTCGAACGAGATTTTCGACGGGAAAATATTTTGGCCATTTTTAGCAGTTTTTCTCCATGTTCCCACTTCTCTTTTCCCACTAAATTTTGACAGAATTAATATGTGCGGGAACCTACATTGAAAAACTAACTTTTGATAACTTCTAAACATTTTTTGAGAGAAAATTTGGAGAAAAAATTTCTCAACATCAAAAGTTCCTTGTTTTGTGTTTTTGTGAATCTATGAAATAATTCCTACCAAAAACACATACACCCAACTATTTTAGTGTTTATCCAAGTTTCTACATCTATATTATTTGCTTGGAGTTTTTGGCACTGGTTTCACTTTTATACCCAAGAAGGAAAGAGTTTTGGGTTTACTTCTACATCCCTCAAAGAAGAAGAAGCTTTTATTTTACTGTAGCATTCTCACATGGTGAAAGGCACCATGTGTGGTTGATGGTAGCTTGGTCTCAATTGGTGGACTCCAAGGTTCCGGTGGACTCCGGGATTATTCTCTAGGCGGCGGTTGAAGTTCAAAGGAGCGCGTCAAGGCTTGAAGTCAGTCGAGTCGGTTGTATAAGTCCTCCTGTCGAGTCTTTGTAAAATTCATACCGTACTTAGTGAATTTGTTAGGCCAGGGCCGTCCGAGGTTTGTTCTCAATTTGGGTTTTTAATCGTTATCTCCGTGTTGTGGGATTGTGAATTTATTTTATCTTTCAAAAAATTACCTAGAACTCGTGCTTAGGGTAAAAAGATAAAATTGGGTTTAATTCGCATTCTTGATTAAAATGATGCATGTTTAATTATTTGGGTAAATTTTGTTTAATTTAATTTATTTCAAGTTGGCACTAAATTAATTGGTTAATAGTCTTGTCTAATTTGTTTAAACTTGATAATTAAATTAATTTGGTTTGAGTGAATTTAAAGTGTGTGTGAGTTTACTTTAATTCACTTTGTTGCGTTTACTTTTAATTTGTTTTAAGAAATTAAAATTTGTCATTTAAGTGTGTTGAACCATCTTTATTCCGCATTAAAGGAATTTCATTTTTATAAAATTAAAATTGGGTTCTACGTGCTCCAACAGATAAGTTCAAATTAATTAAGTATGCACTCTTGATTAGGACATTCGGGGGGATGGGTAGCACCGTTCTTTAAAAAAATCAAAAAATTGAGGGAATGCAAGATATAATTGAACTTGAAAATTTATTGTGATGAACATAAAGTAAAAAAGAAATATATCATTGTCCTACCTTCAATCACTAATATTACTTTCGAAGATGTTCGGCATTCCAAGGGTTTTTGAACTCTTCCCCTTCAAGTGTCTCAATGTGATATGTCCCTGGTCAGACGATCGCAAAAATGAAATATGGGCCATGCCAGTTAGCTTCAAATTTGTTTCCCTTTTGCACGACTTTCTTCAAGATATAATCTCCCTCTTTAAGAGTGGTTGGTTTAACCCTTTTATTGTAGAAGCGGGTTTTCCTGTGTTGGTATGCATCATTCCTGATATCAGCTTTTTCTTTAACTTCCTCCAATATTTCCAAGTATATCCTTCTCATTAGATCATCTGTGGGGAATTAAAATTTAGCACCCTGTGGGTTGGTAAGCCTATCTCGGCTAGTACCAAATCTTCTCTTCCAAACGCTAGAATATATGGTTTTTCCCTAGTCGTTGTCCTCGGCGTTGTTCTATAGGCCCAAAGAACAGAATGTCGCTCATTAATCCAGTTGCCATTGGAAGAATCAAGCTTTTTCTTCAGCCCATTTAGTAAAGCTGCATTCGTTACTTCAGTTTGACCATTGCTTTGTGGATGGCCTGGTGCAGAATGGAGTTTTTGGATCTTGGATTAAAAAACGTATGCTTCGAACTCATCATTGTAGAATTGGGTTCTATGATCTGTAATGAAGGCATATTGCATGCCATATCGGCATATGATGTTCTTTCAGATGAATTGGTACACCTTCTCGTATGGCATCTCTATCAATGGTTTCGCCTCCACCCACTTGGTGAAATAGTCAATAGTAACTACCAGATATTTAAATATGTGTTTGGTGGCCTGCAATGGGCGGACCAAGTCAATATCCCAAATAGGGAATGGCCAAGTAGATATAATTGGTGCGATAGCAGCATTGGATGTTCTATAAATTGCAGAGAACCTCTATCACTTATCACACTTTCTACTGTTTGCCTTCATAGTTAGCCAGTAATACCCATGGATGTTGATTCTATGGAGTAACCTCTTACCAGTAGAATGAGCTCCACAAGAGCCATTATGTACCTCCTTAATCAAAGCTTCCACTTTTTATGGAAGAACACAACGCATTAAGGAGACATTTAATCCCCTTATATATAAGACTCCTTTATCTAAAACATACCGAGCTTCTTTGTAGCAGATCTTTTTGCTTCCTTAGAGTTAACTGGCAAAGTCCCATCTTTAATGTAAGCTTTGATTGGATCCATCCAGGATGGACCCAAATCGATAGTAACGGAGTTGACCATTAAATCATCATCAATGCTTCTACTTGCTAGGACTTTAATTGGGATACTTCTTCGACGTTCAATTCTTGTTATTGAAGCTAGCCGGGAAAGTGCATCAGCTCGGGCATTATCAATTCGTGATATTCGATCCATTTGAACACTTGGAATTCTAAAAATAACCTCCATGGCCTTGGACAAATTTTTGGTCATAAACTCTCCCTTGACTCCATATATATGGAGTATTTGGTTAACAATCAATTGTGAGTCGTTGTGCATAACTAATTGCTCGGCACCTAATGATTGGGCTAATTCTAGTCCAGTTATTAAAGCTTCACACTTCGCTTCATTATTTTATGATGTGAATTAAAACCTAAGAGCATACTCAATAGCAATATCATCAGGGGTATTGAGTATGATACCTGCTCCACTCCCAGTTGTATATGAAGACCCATCCACATATAAGTTCCACACTGGTATATCATTACTGAAACCTTCTGCTGACATAACTTCATGGTGGAATATCATCTTACTCTCTTTAGCATACTTTTGAACCATTTCTTAACATTTGGATGATTCAAGTTGGTCAGCTACGACATCAGATTGCTTTTGAACTGAGCTCTCTTCCGTAGAATTTTTCTCGGTAGGCAAGTTCTGTTGGTCGGCGATCTCTAGATAAGTAAATAATGTAATGAAATCCGTCATAGCTTGGCCCTTCAATAAGGACCTTGGTTCATACGCAATGTCTTACTCTCCCAGTTCTACAGCCCATTACATTAATCTCCCTGACTTCGCAGGCTTATGGAGCACTTACCGAAGTGGTAAATCAGTATACACAACTATAGTGCGTGCTTGGAAATAAGGTATCATTCGTCAAGAGGCTTCAATAAGAGACACAGCTAACTTTTCCATACCTGGATACCTGATTTTGGCTCCTCGGAATGCTTTACTAGTGTAATAAACTGGTTTCTGAACTCCACTATCCATTCGAACCAATGTCGAGCTAATTGCAGACTCAGAAATAGTTAAGTAACAATACAACTTTTCTCTCAGAACATGTCGGGATAGTAAATGCGATGATCCCAGGTACTTCTTCAGCTCCAAGAATGCCTCTTCATAGTCGACATTCCATTCAAAGGTCTTTCTAAACACCTTGAATAATGGTAAGCATATGTCTGTTGCCCGAGAAACGAATATGTTTAAAGCTAAAGCTTTACTAGTAAGCCTTTGTACTTCCCTCTTGGTGGTCAATGACTGCATTTCAATCAAAGCTTTAATTTTCGTAGGATTAGATTCAATTACTCTTCGATTTACCATGAAGCCGAGGAACATTCCTTCCTGCACCCCGAAGACACATTTGGTCGAATTTAACTTCATCCGATACTTTTCCAACTGATTGAGGTCATTGATATGATCTGAAGCCTTTTCTCTTTCAGTAGATATATCATTCACATAAACCTTCATTTTTTGGCAATCTGGTCTTCAAACACCTTGTTAACCAACCTTTGGTATGTCTCCCCAGCATGTTTTAGCCCAAAAGGCATCACATTATAACAATAGGTACCTTAACTAGTGAAAAAAGTACTTTCCCTATCTTTTGGCTTTATCTTTGTCTGATTATACCCGGAATAAGCGTCTATAAAACTCAACAACTCATGTCCTGATGTAGCATCTACCAATGATCAATTCTAGACAGGGAAAAATGATCTTTCGGGCATGCTTCATTTAAATCAGTGAAATATATACACATTCTCAACTTATCATTTTTTCTTTTTAACCATCACTACGTTAGCTAACCAGGTTGTATATTTAATATCCTCAATGAATTGGGCCTTTTGTATCTTCTCCACCTCTTCTTGAATTGCTTGATTTTTCTCCGAACTAAAAACCCTATGCCTTTATTTGATCGACTTGGCATCTTTACTAATGTTGAGCTCATGATAAAGGAAATTGGGATCAATCCTAGGAATATCCTCGTGACTCCAAGTGAACACACTATTCTATTGTCTCATAAATGCAATCAGTTCATATTTAAGGAGTGGATCCAATGTTGAGCCGATATCGGTAGTTCTTTTAGGTTTATCATCATCCAAGATTATGTTTTCGGTGGTTTCAATAATCTCGCCTCTAACTAGCTCGGCTTCCTTTCTAGGATCCAGGGTTTCAACCTCTGACTCACTCCTAGGCTTCGTCGTATCTACCTAATAAGCGGTGGTCCTTTTCTTCAAATCCACCAGTTCTTCTTACTCAGCTGAGGTCTAGTCACCTTTTACCACACCGACCCCAAAATAAGTCGGTAACTTCAAACACAGATGAATTATGGACAGTACAGCTTCAAACTTTTTCAACCCTACTCTGCCGAGGATCACATTATAAGAAAACTTAACGTTCTTGTCCATCACAAATAAGCATATTCTTTCTATACGACTTGTTGGCCAAGTGCCAAACAAAACTTGTAGCTTGACAGTTCCTAAACGATAAACCTTATCGCCCTAAAAACCAATCAACGGCCTATGGTATGGCTCCAACTGATAAACTTTTAGACCCAAATTTCGAAGCAAGAGTATAACATGATATCAGTCGAGGTCCTATTATCAATCAAAACACTGGAAATAATGGCTTCTTGGATTCTAAACTTGATGAGCAGTGGATCATCATGGGGATACAGTACTCCAGATAGATCGTTCTTTTGAAAATATGATCACCAACTTATCTTGATTGAGTTTTCTGGGACGATTATATTCATTCAGATTGATTCTCTGAATATAAGAGCGGGGTTGCGCTTAATTCAAGTACGCCTTTCTTTCTGCAGTGTGATCTTCTCCTATAACATTGCCACCTATAATTACATGGCAATTAAAAGACCCAAGACTTATCATAGCTACCTCGCGCTCTAGTTTTTTAGGCTTCTTCGACAGGTCGGGATCATCTTCATAACAATCTTCGTGATTTCTCTTTATTTCCTCCCTGGGCCGGAAAGGAGAATTTGACCTTCCTCTAGCTTCTATGCCTTCTCGTCGATCAATAAATTTATTTAACTTTTCTCTGCGAATAAGGGATTCCACTTCGTTCTTCAAAGAGACACGGTTATCTGTCGTATGACCATGATCCTTATGGAATTCACAATATTTTAGACATTTCCCTCTTGTTAGGCGGTTCCCTCAATCTTTCAGGCGTAAGTCTTTGTTGTGTCTGATTTCCTCTAGGATATGATGAATGTTGACTGTCAGTGGTGTATATGCTCTATACTTTTTCAGTTTATCTTCTACCTTTGGTTTCTGCTCCGTCGGTTCCTTCTGATCCTTTTTTTCCTCATTTTCAAGCTTAGTAGTTGGACTTTGGTTTGCAGCCATTGTTTCCTCGGCATTCATTGTTTTTCCTGCCTTAGCAATGATCTCAGTTATGGTTTTAGGTGGATCTTTATCTAGTCTGTAGTGTAATTTTTTTGGAAGTAAGTCTCCTATTAGAGCAGTAATGGATGTCTTTTCCTCGTAGTCAACTACTTTTAACTTCTCGTTATTGAAATGAGTGATTTAATCCCTGGTAGTTTCCCCTACTTGTTGCCTAACGCTCAAGAGATGAGCTACTATTTTCATTAGTTTGACCACAAAACAGAAATTACTAATGAACAACTCAGCGAGTTGATTGAAATTAACAATTTATCTTCGGGGTAAGTTCTTATACCATATTTGGGTCTAAACCTTAATGGTTCTTGAAAAATTCCTACATCTCATCTCATCAAGGACCGAATAAATGTCGGTTGCAGCTTGGTACTCTTCAATATGCAACATTGAGTCAGTTTTTCCATCATATTTAGGGGTTACTTGTGACACTCCTCCTAATAAAATATCGGGTGATGAGTCCTATACCAAATTAAAATAGGAATCCCAGTTGGTTCATTCTTAGCATCACTATCGAAAACCTTTTTAAAATTTAATAACCACCCAGTATTCCAAAAAGCCGGTGCCAAATTTTTTCTTTTTATTTAAACAAAATAATAACATGCGAAAATATATATATAAGCCATTCACAACAACTGAATAAATAAATAAACTACTTGCCGAATAAACCATCGGCCACCAAAGTAAATAGTCCAATAACAATCATCCAACAACTAAATAAGTAAATCTGAAAGTTGTACTTAAAAGTTCGGGTGACAAGCCCTAAGTAAAACTGGAACTCATAAATGATTCTGATCAGGCATAAATTCTTCCAAATTTATCCCTTTAATTTAGTTACTTTTAGCACCTCAAATAACGTAATCGATTTGATTTTATCTCATAATCTTGCTACTGACTTATTCTAACGAGTACACCGAGTTTCTGGTATTTCGTACCAATTTTGCAGGCATTTAATGTCAATAACGAAAGAAAGAAACCGAAAGAATCAAGAAAGAAAAGAATGGAAAAGTCAAAAGGGCAAAAGTGCAATTTTACCCAAAATAAGAGCCTTCAATTATGAGTACATAGGAAGAAACGACACATCAATCGGAATCCTGGTGTGAAAGTTATGAGCAGTCAAAGTTTGGAGACAAAGTCAAAAGGAAGCCCGAACCGATCCGGTTCGGACCGATCCGCAATGCTAATTTCCAGAGAACCCCGGACCGAAGACGGATCGAAGCTGAACGAATATAAAAGAACCGATCCTCACCGGACTGATCCGCCCATAAAATAAAAGAACCGATCTGGATTCCAGCCAGAGCGAACCACAAAAGGATCGGACCGGTCCGACTGTCGAGTTTTTATTTTCTTATCTTCCTCTAATGGAGAGTCCAACTCCAGATAAAACTCTTGAAGTTTTATAGGGTATTTAAACCCGAGTTATTATCATTTTTTATCACGGAGAATTACTTTAATTTTCCATTCTTTCTGTAAAAACCCTAGTTTGAAGGTTGAATATAATTTTAGTTCCTAGATTGAAGATTATTCAGAATTCTGTGATTACAAGTATTCTTAATTGCTGCTTTTAATGTTTTGGTAAGATTAGTAGTTAATTTCTTCTGTCCAATCTCCTTTCTACATCATTCTACAATTATTCCTTAGTTTAATCATGGTTTTTTGCAATTCAAATACTGTTTTCATTAGTTTCAGCATGTTAGGCTAGATTTTCTAAGGTCGGGATACATGAACCCAACCTGATGTGATAGTTGCATGTGTATAACATTAATCCTCTGAGTTTAGTGATTTATTACGACCGTATTGCGTAGGAAGATGACAATTGTAGATCTTTGGATCTCGTTTGCTTCTGGGTAACCAGATTGCTTTAGAATGCAATTGGAGTGTAACTATCTTAATACCGATTTACTCATCCTCTGATTAACTATGGTACGGGCTTGAAACTCATATACGTAATGCTTGGGAGTACTAAATTCTGGGTCTAATTAATCATTTAAATTTACAATTAGAATTATACCTGCAATACACTAGGGTTGGGGGATTGTATTCCCGTTCTGTTTTTCTCATCATATAGTTTAAAGTTTTAAATTATTCTTCATCAGTAAATTAGGTAATTTAGAATAGTTGCAATTTTTCATAATTTTCTAATTGCATCTAGTGTATTTATTCCACAATTTAAATCACCTTTTCCTTTTCTTTTAGAGTCAGAGTTAGTATTTCCTTATCTATCCAACATCGTTACAACTCTGTTGTCCTATTTCCCTGTGGATACGATCTCGACATACCGGGTTTATTACTAACGCGACAGACTTGCACTTGAGCCTAGAAGAGAACGCACATTAGAGACACTTTCTGAGTCGCGTTAGATTCCTACTCTAGGAAAGAATGAACGATGTGTCTAATCCAAGCTCTTACTAGCATCCACATGTGCCGCAGCTACGCATCCCTGGAATAGAATATCAAGCCTGGCGTCCCTGTGGCTAGACACCTTAAAGGTTTTGAAAATAGTTTTATAGCAAGGGTTAGAACCCAAAACATATTGAAAATATTTAGCAAGTGAATTAACTGCAGTAATATAAAAGGCATGAATGCGCTTCATACATAAGTTAGTGTCACACTCTCTTGAGGACATACTCACCCATCCACTGATGTGCACACCTAACGGTTACCTTAACCCCACCTAGTTATCATGCCTGTCCAACTAGTCCTAGTATAAACTCCTCTTGCCATACTACTCTAAATCGAATATTATTATTATTATTATTATTATTATTATTATTATTATTATTATTATTATTATTATTATTATTATTATTATTATTCGTGGGTTATAAGTTATTTCTCACATTAACTTAATTAATTCCTTTAAAATGATATCATATAACCGTGACACAAGTTATATTAGTAAATACAATTTCTCACTTATGTATTTAATGCCGTATATAATCTTTTTCCCATCTATACATAAAATTATAATACAACAAGTATCCTTTTTAAATAAACTATATAACAGTCTCACTAGTTATATAAAATACATCCATTCTCGCAACATGTATATAATACTCGTATATAATTTTCTATACTATTATATACGTAACTATACAACAATATCCACACATATGTCATACGTATATCCATCCTTACGAGTATACCCTCACCGGATGATTTCCTCTAAAGTGCTATTATACCAGGTGTGCTCACTTAACCTAGTTACCCCAAGTCGGACTCTCTTGCGAACTTGGCCAAAAAATAAACGTTGGAGGCGGTCATATTTTTTACCTGAAAGTGAGATAAGACCCTCACCCATATAACGGACGCGATGACCTGGGGATATACTCTCCCTACTCATCAAGCTAGGGGATTCACCCGCATCCTCCCTTAATAGCAGTAGAGTACACAATTTAATTAAATATCTAGCCACTGATATTTACAAGCACACAATATATCTATATATATATATACTATCACACACCGCATATATATAATATAAATCCCGGCTTAAACATGTACTGAAATCCGTAACACTAGCCTATATATTCCCGAGTCTATGGTCCGACTCTAATTTAATAGTTAATTAAATACCTTGGCATCACTCAATCAACATGCCCGGACTTGCTCACTCAATCCATATATGATTATTTTTTAATTTACTTCCCCAAATTTGTCCGTAAAGTGCCCCATGTAAATCCTCCCTAATCCCAATTATTTTTCCCTATAATTGTTAGGAGCATGTGCTTCAGATATATTTCTCACTAAATAATGTATGGGATTAAATCTTAAATTAATTTCCCCTATTGTATAAATTGGCGGACCTGTCAAAAATCTGGGACCGTCGATCGATCGACTCCCAGTGTCGATCGATCGATCAACCAGTTCCCTTTCTTCTCCGATTCTCTATTTCAGCCATTAACGAAACCCAAGCTTTATTTTCTCAGTTCACAACCTTAATCCTTCCTATTGATCATGTTTTTACATCTAAAATGAACTATAATCATCATCCAAATATTTTAGCATCATTGATTTTCACGAATTATCACCAACTCTAAAAAAAGAATTCCTACGGTATAATCCCAATCATTTTTTGAAAAATCTGATTCCACAATGCAACATAATTCACATCGATTCCTAGACTTCTGGTATAGTTCCAAATCTAACAAAATCCAACAACACTATAACATCAATTTAACCATTAATTCACAAGCCATCACTAATTTATCGAAAATCCCGTTTTCTCACCGAAAACCCACCTTAAAATAGATTTGGTTTTACACATCACCATAATATGAATTGGATATCATAAAATTGAAATCACGGCAAGTTAACCACTTGCCTTATAGGGTTCATAGAGTCTGATCCGTTGGTGAAGAGGATGGTTTGATGAAGAACACCCAAATCTCTCTAGATTAGTCTCCAAAAGATCCCTAATTGCTCTTATTTCCTTCCCTCAAGGACTTAGGTTTATGATTTATGAAATCTGCCGTAAGACCCTTTTTCTCTTAGGTTAAATCACATTAATCTCGTCTTTAGCCTAATGGACCAATCTCAAATGACTTGAACACCCCCGTGTCGGTCCGATTATACCTAAAAACGTCCCGAGACCCAATTACTACCCCCCGGGTACTCTTTTCTAACTATCTCGACCCATCCGGACTCAATCATGGACTCAGAATTGTCATCCGAAATACTTTATAACATTCTCAAATCCGGCCTCAAAATGCAACACAACAATAATTCGAATAATTAAACCTAAAGTCGCCAAATATAAATAATTCTTCCCACTCGAATAAATTCTCCAAATCATAAATTTAAGTTTCTTCAATTTAAATAGTTTTATTTCTCCCAAAAATAATTAAATACTAAATCCTCAAAACTATGGGGTGTTACATACTTCTCCCCATACAAAGGAATTTCGTCCTCAAAATTAAGATAAGCCTAGTACTCCAAGCTTCGAATATCACTCTCTAGTCATGTGCCTCTAAGATCGTTGCATCTATCTATCTATCTTTTAATTATGAGTTACACAAATATGCATTTTAATTACCCAAGGTGCCCATACACCCTGTACCCGTGCTTAACCGCATGAAAGTCACCCGACTTATACTAGCCGTGAGATGTAATATAACTTCCAACCTATAGTAATATCACATACATGAATAATACCCGGGGTACCCAACCTATGTACTAATGACCAAATATATCCCCACTCCCAACGATACGCTAAGTTGCGTGTGTGGGACGTCTTGCAAAGCGAAATCCAAATAAGGAACCCCCATGATACACTACTACTTAACATTGTCGGTCGTTGAGATCCATTAAGCCCTTAGTCCACAGCACGCACTACCAAATACCTGTCTCTTAACACAAAAGTATACACGCCCACTCTTATGCTACAAAAGACAACATAAAATACCGCGCCCTTACTATCACTAGTTCCTGCGCAAAATAAACCCCGAGTTATCTCTCCCTACTCGAAAATAAATCTAACCACCCTGATTCACTTCAGTAGACACCCCTACTTACCCGGATAAAATATAAGAACACAAGACATCCATATGTGTCTATCACACCACAAATACAACATATATACACACATATATATAGGCTAGATGCCCACTCAGGTGACACCTAGTAAAAGTCATCCATACCCTGGTATCGCGAACACCAAAACTTACCCTCACTATCCACAATAGTACAAATCCATCGCTATCCAGCTGATATTTCGAAAAATCATCCACCCTACTCCTATAATTCTCGAAAGTAGTGACCCATCATACAATTCAAACCCTCTCTATGGGTAAACCCCCACTCTCTCATGGTTAACACCAAAGAAATCCGTACCCCATGGAAATATATATACGTAATATGATTTATATAGCCAGCGCACCCACTAAATTCGACTTATTCCGTGAACTCTAGTGAAAATAAATTTTACATTATGACACCCTCACTGTCACTCAAAACATACCCCATGTTCATAGGATAAAAAGATAACTACCTCCATACGCTAGCTATAATGGTTGATCCTCGGGTTCCTGATTAAAATTTTCTTGTCTGAACTGGCCCAGAAACTGTTGTAACGGTTGTACATCCAGACCCTCGTCCTGCAGTTGCCCCCTACCTCGCTTAGTGAAATATCTCTTCATGTGTCCCGCTTCCCCACAAATGAAACACTTCCTAATAAATTCACCTTGCCACTGATCCCTTCCTTGTTGGCCTTATTAGAAGTCCAGGCCATCCTGTCGATAGCCCCCAGATCTAGATCGCTTGGCTTTATTCCCCTATCGAGAATCCTTCCCCTGATGCCCCCATGTCTGCTGTGGGGATACCCCATTGGAACTTCCCCCTCCTGCCTTGTCCTGTTGACTGGGTTCAACTCCTCTCTTGCTTCCCTTCATGTGGAAGCAATTCTCATGGTAGTGTAGGAGTGTTGTATTAACGACCTCTGTATAAGATGCTAATGCGGGATTACCGATCAAATGTTGCCTGATCATCCAGGATAACCCATCCATGAATCTTTCTTTCTTTATTTCTTCATTGTTGACATCATTCGGTACAAAATTTGCCAAACGAGTGAACTCTTCATCGTACTCGGCCACTGAACGGTTCCTTTGAGTCATCTCGCTGAATTTCCTCCTCATCTCGGCCTCAACTGCTGGAGGAAAATATTTACGGTCGAACCGCACCCAAAACTCAGCAATAGTCAAAGCGTCCCTATCTTTAACGGTGGTGATCGACTCCCACCACTGTAGCTCTGCCCCCACTAGCCTAAACGTGGCTAGCATTTACTTCTGTACCTCAGTGCAGTCAACCATGCGCAAGTGACGTTGTATGTATTTCTTCCACTTACATGCTAGCACCATATCTGAACTCCCCTGAAACTCTGGTGGGTGGCCTTTCTGAAAGGCCTCTCGTACTCGCTGCCACTCTGACGGCCCTGGGTGGGCCTGAACATCTGGTGCCACTAATGGCTATAGCTGATTTTGTGGAAAGCATCTCGCCATTGCGATCGTCATCGCGTTAATTGTCTGCACCACTAATTCAGTTACCTGTGCATCCGAAATCATCTCTGGTAGTTACTGCGGTAACTCTGGCTCCTTATGAGCCTCTCTAGTCTCATCTCCCCCTACTGCCCTAGTTGCTCTCTCTCTCTCTCTCCTAGACGGAATTTGAAATGAGAATCGAATCGTATGAGTTCACCATCAAATATAAAGTAATTGGCAGAAGAACGTAAACACGCATACGTATAAGAATACAATAATCCTATGATAGGGCTCTATATTAAAGGACGCTAAGCTGAAATGTGAAAAGTCGCACAGATCCTAAGGACACTAGAACCTGATGCTCTAATACCATCTATGATACTTCGCCTAATAAAATACCGGGTGATCAGTCCTATATCGAATTAAAACTGGAATCCCAGTTGGTTCTTTCTTAGCATCACTGTCGAAAACCTTTTTAAAATTTACTAACCACCTAATATTCCAAAAAGCTGGTGCCAAATTTTATCTTTTTATTTAAACAAAACAATAGCATGCGAAAATATATATAAGCCATTCACAATAACTGAATCAAAACAACTAAATACATAAATAAACTACTTGCCGAATAAATCATCGGCCACCAAAGTAAATAGTCCAATAACAATCATCTAACAACTGAATAAATAAATCTGAAAACTGTACTGAAATGTCCAGGCGACAAGCCCTAAGTAAAACTGGAACTGATAAATGATTACTACTCTAGGAAACTAGAACTGGCCTAGTTAAAAAAAGGAATTTGGGCTCATTTGGGGGTCCAAAAGTTGGGCCCATAACCCAACTCGGATTAGCACTTAATTTAGTGGTTTAGTGGGAGTAACCCACTTCCCCATTATCACAAATCAAAACTTAAGATAACAGCCTTGGGAGAAAGAATAGAGAAATACCCATATAAGGGAAAAGAGGAAGAACAAGGAGGGATCAAAGGCTTTCAAGGGTTCTCCTCTAATGTATTTCTCAATGCATAATCTATTCCCTCTGTATATTTCTAGAAATTAAGACTTCTTCTATTTGATTTGATGATTGAAACCCACATGTAGAGGAAGAATATACATGTAGAATTATTCCAGAAATTAGGGATTTGAAAGTCTATATGTTGATGATTATATTTCCCTTAGGTCTTAATAGTTATTGGAAAATAATAAGAAATAACTATAGAGATAATTGATGATCATATATGGGTTGATTTCTAGATGTAAGTTTCCCCCAAATCAATACCCCTCTTATGAAATAATCCCGAACCAATCCCGTGTCGACAAAGATATACCGGACCAGTAGCAGTGTCAAATCTGAAGAGCGGATCGGTCCGTCAGGAAGTAAAAATGAAGCGGTCTGGTGTACCAAACCGATTTAGTTAAAAGCAAAAGCGAATCGGTCCGGTGTACCAAACCGATCCGATAGCCCCAGACCGGATCGATTCGGTATTTTGAGATTTTCTGCCTTGTTTTTTGCTTAAAAATTTGAGTTCTTGAATGTTGATGACTTAATTCCTTAAACATGGGAGTATACTTATGATTACCATTAGGATTGGAATTTATAATTCAATAGATTTTAAATTTATGAACAAATGAGGAAATATTGTGAGTCATTTAATGAACAATATTATTGGTAATTGTAGAGGAAACTTGCCTATACATATTATAGGGATTAATAATATGTACTGCTATGTATTTGTGTGGACATACCATATTCGTGGATCGTCCTATCAACTCAGGGGTTCCTACGTTCGATTCGCGTACCACACGTAGGCACAAGTGGGCTTTACGATGTGTACGCCATATAAGTACTACGTAGAGGCTCCACCCACTAGAGGTAGGGTTGGCGCTGATCCTTCCTGTATTACCACTGGGTATGGGTCATATACAGGTGTCCTGCGTAGGGACCTTCCTGAACGTATGTGTGCTTATGTTGTCCGCTTAGGAATAAGAGAATTCCTCCGGACTTACGGATAGAGCACGAATTTACACCAACAGTAGATGCCCTTGTGTGTCAAATATACGAACATTTATTATAAATTGACCAGACTTGATTTGAATAACTTGAATTGTCTAAGAAAAGTAGACAATAGTAATATATGAAATCCTATAATACATAATAGAAGCTTATGCTTTTCAGGAAGAACTATAAAACTAAGATAAGTGACTATCGAGAAATTTAATATTATACTTAAATGATTTATTACTGTTATCACCATTTATAAATTGAGGCATTTTCACCATTTATGATTTGGGAATTTCGAGATGCAAATGATATTTCGTTTAGTGGAGGGACGAGGTGTCATATGCATGGGTGTCGAAAAAGGGGGATGTTTATTTTGCATCTTTTGTATTATTACATTCATATTTTATTCAAGTTAATTGTTCCACACCTCGGACTATAAACCTAATTTAAATGTTTTCCACCCAGGTGCTCCTAGACATGGATAATTGGACTCTGCTATTGCAGTCCTGCGATCTCGCTTACTCTCCAGATTCAGATTCAGTCTTCTCTAAGCATAGGTGCTTTTTAGATTCAGTTATTTATCATTTGGGATATCTGTAAGCGCATAAACCCGATACTCTTTTATTTCCTGTTAGTTGGGATTTATTATACTTGATTGGATTTTATTACTTATATTATTAGGGTGGCGTGGGTTTTGGATCATTGTGTATGTATTCTTCATTTATTAATGCCGAAATTGTGGGAAATAATCTATCTATATTTACTATGGTGCTGAGAATGGTATAAATTGTTGATAATCCCTATCTTCGGTGTATTGCGCCTGGCCAGCCTTTTTGTGAGAAAATAGGGGTTGTTACAGTTGGTATCAGAGCACGGTTTTAGTGTCCTTAGGATATGTGTTTGCGCTCATTACGTTCTGCGTTGCGTTCTTTGATATATAGAGCTTATATTTCGAACCTTATTTGCTTTCAAATGGAAAACGGACGTAGGGGCAGACCCAGGAGAGTAGCCCCGCCAATTGGGAGGAGGAGGGTCATTAGGAGCCACCCCATCCACCGCAGGCCCCACAGGTTCCGCAGGCCCTGCAGGCCCCCCAATTGATTAATCAAGCAGAGATTGACATTATCTTGTCCCAGGCAATATCCAAAGTGATGGTTGCTATGCTACAGCATTTCCCACCACCTCAGGAACCACAACATCCCCCACAATAGGTGGATATTACAGCGCATGCACCGAGCTATGCGTGGGACGGGCTGAGGGAGGCCTTTGTTAAAGGCCAGCCTCCAGAGTTTGCAGGAGGGTCTGACATTCTGATTGCTAGTCGTTGGAAGAAAGATATTGAGAGACACTTAAGGATGGTGGAGTTCTCAACCGTTCAGAAGAAAATGCTGGCATCCTTTAGGTTGGTTGGAGATTCCCTCCAGTGGTGGGAGGTAGTGACGACGGTTGAGGAGAGGGGCAGCCTCACGATAGACCAGTTTAGGGAGAACTTTGTAGGGGAAATACTTTCCCTTAGCTATGCAGCCCGAGATGAGGACTAGATTTATAAATCTGAAGTAAGAAGGACGTACAGTTGCAAAATTACGAGGAGGAGTTCATTGCTCTCTCATATTTTTCAAAGGAGGATGTTCGGATAAAGTAGATGAGGATGAAGCACTTTATCAGGGGGTCAGCTTGGCAAATTAGGAAGGATCTTTGGGGAAATCCAGCCTTCTTGACGTACAACCAGATGCTTAATGTTGCACTCCTTCATTGCTAGGTTCAGAGAGCATTTCTGAAAAGCAAAGGGAAAAAATGCCACAGAGGAGAGTCATATGGCCAGCAGGGCAAGGCGAGTGGGAGTAGTGGGTCTGGGCCCCAGCACAAGGGCACCCCACCCACTGATCAGAGTAAGAAATTCAGGGGTGAGGATGACAACCAGAGGTAGGGCCAATCGGGTCAGGGTCAGACAGGACAGGGCCAATAGGGCAAACAGTATTGGGGCCATTAGGACAAAAGCTAGCAGGGTTAACAGACTGACAGAGGTCCCTTCTCGGGGAATTGCTACACTTGTGGTGAGAGGGGACACACCTCGAGGAGTTGCACTAGAGGGGACCAGGAAGCCCAGGGACAGGGAGGCTAGAGAGGATAGCAGGCGCCACGGGGATAACACCCACCATTTCAGGCCTAAAGAGCCATAGCACTAGTCTCTCCAGCACCCGTCGCCCCACCACAGGGGCAACAGCCATTGCAGTATGGTCGGGTCTACCATGTAGTAGCAGCAGATGGACCCGTACCTCCTCAGGCAATTGAGGGTATATTTCCCATCTTTGGTCATGTTGGTCGCGTACTTTTTGGCACGGGTGCATCGCACTCTTTTGTTGGCACGGGGTTTTCATGGGAGTCGGGTATGATAGACTTTGCCTCAGATGTAGTTTTTCATATAGACTCACCAGTGGGTAGAGGGGCACCAATACGGTCAGTGTGTCAGGAATAGGCATTGAGATAGGTTGACTTACTTTTATTACGGACTTACTAGTGCTAGATATGCATGAGTATGATTGGGGATGGATAGGTTAGCCACTTATAGGGCATGTGTAGATTGCATCGGGAGGTCCATCATTTTCGCTTATCTGGGGCAGGAAATGTACCTAGTTACGATGCCTCGCCCCGAGGGTGGGTCGAGCATGCATATATATTATATTGAGGAGGATACTTCTTCGGAGGTTTTGGTGACTCTAGATTCCATTCCTGTGGTTAGGGATTTTTCAGATGTTTTTGGGGATATTTTGGAGTTATAGCCGAGATAAGAGATCAATTTTGTGATAGACTTGATCTCGGGCACCAGACTTATTGCCCGCACACCGTGTAGGATGGATCCATTGTTGGAGATGAGGGAGTTACGAGAGAATATTGATCAATTATTAGGGCATGAGTTCATTAGGAGGAGTACTTCTATCTAGGGTGCTCCAGTGTTGTTCGTCAAGAAGAGGAACGGATCCTTACGGCTTTATGTCGACTACAGAGAGTTGAATAAAGTCACGATTCGAAATAAATACCCATTGCCGCGCATCGATGACTTGTTTGATCAGTTGAGGGGTGCTGCTTATTTTTTGAAGATTGACTTGAGGTCGGGATACCATCAGTTGAGAGTCCGGGAGCAGGACGTCTCAAGGATCGCTTTTCTTACTCGTTATGGGTCGTATGAGTTTTTGGTGATGCAATTCGGGCTAACCAATGCATTGATGATGTTTATGGATTTGATGAACTGAATTTTTAGGGACTTTTTGGATCGGTTTGTTATAGTCTTCATAAATGATATTCTGATATATTCTCGGACTGCGGAGGAGCACGCAGAGCATCTACAGGTGGTCTTACAGACACTTCGGGATCACCAGCTATATGCGAAGTTCGAGAAATAGGGATTTTGGATGATGTAAGCACAATTCTTGGGTCAGGTTGTGTCCTAGCGGGGGATATCCATGGACCGAGGGAAGGTTTCCGTCGTGATGGAGTGGAGACATCCCACTACACCCACCGAGGTGCGCAATTTTTTGGGATTGGTCGGGTACTACCGTTGATTCATTCAGGGGTTCTCGAAGATAACTGGGCCCTTAACAAATTTGACGAGGAATGGGGTACCTTTTGTCTGGGATGAGACGTGTCAGCAGGCATTTGAGGAGCTGAAGACGAGATTGATGACAACATCTGTTCTAACATTACCTCGGGTGGGAGTTGACTAAAGGGTTTCTACTGATGCGTCCCTGAGGGGACTTAGTGGGGTTTTAATGTAGGAGGAGAGGTCGATAGCTTATGCTTTTGGAAAGCTTAAGCCTCACTAGGGACATTACCCCATCCTCGACTTGGAGTTAGCAGCCGTGGTTTTCGCCTTACGAGTATGGAGACACTACCTACTGGGGGGAAAGTTTCAACTTTTCACAGATCATAAGAGCTTGAAGTATTTGTTCATACATAGAGAGTTAAACATGTGACAGAGGTGGTGGCTCGAGTTTGTAAAGGACTACCAGTTCGACATTCAGTACCACCCGGGGAAAGCGAATGTCGTAGCGAATATGCTGATTCATAAGCCATTTTTAGAGTTGGTAGTGGTGTGGAAGGCGAAGTGGAGGTCACTTCATGGAAATGATGAGTTAACTCGAGCATTTATGTCAGTTCTCACCATCACCCCCAAGATCATTATTCGGGTGGTGAAGGCACAGGCGGAGGATCATCTTTGTCAAGAGCGAGTGAGACAATTGCTAACCGAGGGGGTGGAGCATTTTTCTATCGGGTTTTATGGCAGTTTAAGCTTTCAGGGGAGACTGGTTATTTCGAATGATGCTGAGTTAAGACGAGCCATTATGTCAGAGGCTCACGATTTGTTATACATCGTGCATCCTAGTGGGGATAAAATGTACAACGACATGTACCGTTAGTATTGGTGGGTCGGTATGAAGAGAGATATAGTAGAGTTTGTGTCCACATGTGCTACTTGTCAGCTAGTGAAAGTAGATCATCAACATCTTATGGGTACTCTGTATCCCTTGCAGATCGCGGTGTGGAAATAGGAAAGCATATCTATGGACTTCATTACGGGGTTACCTACTTCACAGAGGGGGCATGATTTGATCTGGGTGATTGTCGACAGATTGACAAAGGTGGATCATTTCATACCGATCCGCACGAATTTTAGCTCCGAGCAGTACGCCAGACTTTTTATTACAGAGATCATTAAGATGCATGAGATGTCGCTTAATACAGTGTCAGATAGGGATAGGACATTTGTGTCCCACTTTTGGAGGAGCTTCAAGCAGGCCTTGGGGGCGGAGTTGAGACTGAGCACTTCGTATCATCCTCAGACAGATAGGCAGATGGAGAAGGTGAACCTAATGCTAGAGGATATGTTATGTATGTGTATTTTGGACTTTAAGGGAGGTTGGGAGAATTATTTTCCATTGGTGGAGTTCGCCTACAATAACAACTACCAGTTCACTATAGGGATGGCGCCATTTGAGGCACTCTATGAGAGACCATGTCGTTTTCCCTCATGCTGGTTAGAGGTGGAGGAGAATAAATTGTTAGGGCTGAACTTCATTCAGGATACCTCAGAGAAGGTAGAGATGATTCGGACCGGGATACAGATTGCTCAAGATAGGCAGAAGAGCTAAGTGGATGTGGGTCGGAGACACTTAGACTTCGATGTTGAAGACCAAGTTTTGATTAAAGTGTCTCCCATGAAGGGAGTGATGAGATTCGAGAAGAAAGGAAAGTTGGTGCCTTGATACGTGGGATTGTTTCCTATTTTGGAGAGGATTGGGCCCGTAGCATACCGGTTGGGATTACCGAAACACTTACAGCGGAAGCATGACATCTTTCATATATCCTCACTGCGGATATTCCTTAGAGATGAGGTGGCGTATCAGCACATCGATGTCGACGAGATTGAGCTCCAGCTAGATTCTACTTATGAGGAGAGACCAGTAGCCATTTTGGATAGATGGGAGTCTCGACTATGGTCCAAGATTATTTCTTTAATTCGGGTGCAGTGCAGGCGCCACCAGGAGGGCAAGTCGACTTGGGAGAGAGAGGACGACATGCGCGCAAAGTATCCAAAAATCTTCTAGCTAGGTACGTACTTTCTTGATTTCGAGGATGGAATCCCATTATTAGAGGAAAGAATGTAATACCCCGCATTTTGTTTCTCTTAAATAATTAGTGGAAAATATTTTTCTAATAAATAATTAATTTTGGAAATTTAATCTAATTAAATATTTTTATTCGGATATGTTAAGTGAAAACTTGTTACTTAGTATACTTGTGTGTATTATGCATTTTGTGCTTGAATATGTTATTTCCATGTCATTAAAGAAAATTATATAACTTAAGCGCGAAACCAAAAAAAAATGGCACAAATAATTCGGAGCCCGTTTTAGGACTTATATGAACTCGTTTAAGTGGTTTAAACCCTTAAAAATGGTCTTGTGTCGTTAACATATGGGTTGGTGGAGTTTTAGACTAATTAGAAAAGGAATTCAGGCTCATTTGGGGTCCAAAAGTTGGGCCCATAATCCAACTCGGGATTAGCACTTAATTTAGTGATTTCGTGGGAGTAACCCACTTCCCCATCATCACAAATCAAAACTTAAGATAACAGCTTCGGAAGAAAGAATAGAGAAACACCCAGAGAAGGGAAAAGAGGAAGAACAAGTAGGAATCAAAGGCTTTCAAGGGTTCGCCTCTACAAAACTATAAGGCGAGAATTTCTTGCATAAATTATGTTTCTAATGTATTTCTCAATGCATAATTTATTCCCTTTGTAGATTTGTGGAAATTGGGACTTCTTATGTTTGATTTGATGATGAAAACCCACATGTAGAGGAAGAATATACATGTATAATTATTCCAGAAATTAGGGATTTGAAAGTCTATATGTTGATGATTAGATTTCCCTCGGATCTTAATAGTTATTAGAAAATAATGAGAAATAATTGTAGAGATAATTGATGATCATTTATGGGTTGATTTCTAGATGTAATTTTCCCCCAAATTCAATACCCCTCTAATGAAATAATCTCGAACCAATCCCGTGTCGATAAAGATATACTGGACCAGTAGAAGTGTCATATTTGAAGAGCGGAGCGGTCCGATACGAAGTAAAAACAAACCGGCCCGATGTACCAAACCGATCCGATAGCCCCAGACTGGATTGGTTTAGCATTTTGAGATTTTCTGCTTCAAAATTTAAGTTCTTGAATGTTGATCACTTAATTCCTTAAACATGGGAGTATATTTGTGAGTACCATTAGGATTGGAATTTATAATTCAATAGATTTTAAATTTATGAACAAAGGAGGAAATATTGTGAGTCATTTAATGAAGAATATTAATGGTAATTGTAGAGAAAAATTGCCTATACTTATTATAGAGATAAATAATATGTAATACTATGTATTTGTCTGGGCATACCATATTCATGGACTGTCCAATCGGCCCGGGGGTTCGGGCATTCGGGTCGCGTGCCACACGTAGGCACAAGTGGGCTTTACGGTGTGTAGGCCATATAGGTACTACGTAGAGGCTCCACCCACTAGAGGTAGGGTTGGAGCTGACCATTCCTGTATTACCATTGGGTATGGGTCGTATATAGGTGTCCTGCGTAGGGACCACCCCCAACGTATGCATGCTTGTGTTGTCCGCTTAGGAATAAGAGAATTCCTCCGGACTTTTCGATAGAGCACGAATTTGCACCAACGGTGGATGCCCTCGTGTGTCAAATATATACAGACATGTATTATAAATTGACCGGACTTGATTTGAATAATTTGAATTGTCAAACCTATAATGCATAATATAAGTTTATGCTCTTCAGGAAGAACTATGAGACTAGGATAAGTGACTGTCGAGAAATTTAATATTATACTCAAATGATTTATTACTGTTATCCCCATTTATAAATTGAGGCATTTTCACCATTTATGATTTGAGAATTTTGGGATGCGAATGATATTTCGTTTAGTGGAGGGGCCAGGTGTCATATGCATGTGAGTGTTGCATCGACTGTATTATTACATTCATATTTTATTCAAGTTAATTCTTGCACACCTTGGCCTCTGGCCCAAATTTAAATGTTTTCCCCCCAGGTGCTCCTAGACAGGGATAATTGGATAGTTGGATTAAGTTTTGTCAATGGATCTCCTTTTGTGCAAGACATTATGGATTTTCCTACACTAGCCAAGTTTAAAGCTCCAGTAATAACTACCAAGTATGATGGGAAAATAGATCTTGTCTTGCACATAGAGCAATACCAAGTGACTGCTGATATCTATGTCGTTCCCGATGAAATGAGGTGTAGGGCATTTTTAGGAACAATAACTCGACCTGCTCAAATCTGGTACAATAATCTTCCTCGGGGGTAGATTTCTAGCTTCCAGTAACTCGGCGAGCTATTCATTGGTAATTTTTGCTTTGGAGACAAACCAGTGAAGCGAGCAGCTCATTTGGTCAGTGTGAGACAGAAGGTGGGATAAAGTACCAGGGATTACATCACTCGTTTCAACAACGAGAAATTAGAAGTTATTGATTATGAGGAGAAGACTGCGATCATAGCCTTTATGAGTGGTTCGCTTCCTGACAAGCTCTACTATAATTGGCAAAAGATCCCCCAAAGACAATGACTAAATCGATGGCCAAGGAAGCAAAGATTATGAATGCTGAAGAAGCAATGACAGCTAAAAAGAGTGCGGATACAAATGATGAAAGTAAGTCTGACAAAAAGGGTCACAAAGACCACTCTGAGAGCAAGGAGTCGAAGGGAAAATGAAGCCTAGATCGGATCAAGAAGTATATTAATTATACTCCTTTGACAGTGGGTATGCATCACGTATTGGAAGAAATAAAGCACAACAATGAGCTACGGTGGATAGAGAAGTTGAAATCACTTGCTGAAATGAGGGATAAGTCCAAGTATTGTGAGTTCCACAAGGACCACGATCATATGACCAACAGGTGTATTTCTCTATAGAACAAAGTTGAAGCATTGGTCAGACGAGAAAAGTTAGATAGATTTGTTAATTGGCAAAATAATGACAGAGCTCGGCAGAGGTCTAAATCTTCTTGTAAGTCTAGAGAGGGGAAGAAGAGGAATCATGATGATAATCCAGAAGATGATCCCGATATCCCCAAGAATCCAAGATAACCTTAACGTGAGGTATTTATGCTCATATTTGGGTCTTTTGATTTTCATATGATTACTGGTGGAGATGCAGGGGGAGGAGATTATACAACTAAAAGGAAGGCTTACCTAAATGAGGCTCAAGCTTGTTCCTATATCCAACGAATCAACCTTGCCGGGGAAGACCGACCAAGGAAAGTCAACAAGGATAAGCTCGTAATTGGATTTTCTAAGAATGATCTATCTGGAGTGTTGTATCCTCATGACGATCCTTTGGTGGTCAAAGTCAGAATAGAAGATGTGCTGGTAGTAAGAGTGTTAGTGGACAATGGCAGCTCGACTGATATTATATTTTACCCCTATTTTGATAGTTTTAATTTAAAGCTCAGCCAACTGGAGACTTACCACAGGCCCCTTATTGGATTCTCTGGCGAGAAGGTATTTTTGCTAGGAACAATCAAGTTAGATGTGTCGATCGGGACATGGTCGGTAAGCAGGACAGAGAAAGTGAGATTCTCTGTAATGGACAAAAATATTCATTTTGCTTACAAAATGATCATGGGAAGAGTAAGTTTGAAGAAATTTAAAGTTGTACCTTCTATAGTCCATCAGTGTTTGAAATTCCCGACCAATTTCGGAGTTGGAGTAATGAAAGGTGATCAGAAAGTAGCTCGGGAATGCTATTACCCATCTGTAGAGCGGGATGATATGATATAGGTAAAGAGAAGAACAACCACTTGCCAAGTGGATATATTTGAGCCGAATAGTGAATCTGGGGTGGAAAACTTAGACCCACGAGATGAGTCAGAACTAGTGAAAGGCCAGGTAATGGAAACGACGGAGAATATTGTTCTGGATGATGAAAAGCCAGAACAAATAACTCAAATAGGATCATCCTTGGATTCAGTTATCAAACAAGAATTGATAACCTTTTTAAGGCAACGAAAGTGT
This sequence comes from Sambucus nigra, assembly GCA_949130495.1. Classification (NCBI taxonomy): domain Eukaryota; kingdom Viridiplantae; phylum Streptophyta; class Magnoliopsida; order Dipsacales; family Adoxaceae; genus Sambucus; species Sambucus nigra. The sequence continues at coordinate 4,091,798 of OX422217.1, forward strand.
GTGTTCATATGGAGCCATTAAGATATACCTGGCATAGATCCAAACTTCTTATGCGACGAGCTCAATGTTAATAAGGAGGTCAAGCCTATAAAGCAGCAGAGAAGAGTTTTTAGTCCAAAAAAGAATAAATCCATACAATAAGAAGTGGAAAAGCTTCCTTTATTGAAGATGTGAAGTGCCCAGATTTGTTGGCCAACGTAGTTATGGTAAAAAAGAAGAAGAATAAATGGAGAATGTGCATGGATTTTACTGACTTGAACAAGGCATGCCCAAAGGATCATTTTCCTTTGCCTCTAATTGATCAACTGGTGGATACTAATTCGGGGAATGAGCTGATGAGTTTTATGAATGCATATTCTAGCTATAACCAGATTAAAATGAAGCCTGAAGACAGATAAAGTACTTCATTTATTACTCCCCAGGGAACTTATTATTATAATGTTATGCCATTTGGTCTAAAAAATGCAGGTGCCACTTATCAAAGACTGGTGAACAAAGTATTTGAAGAGCAGATAGGCAAGAACATGGAGGTATATGTGGATGATATGATAACAAAAAGTAAGAAAGCAGTTGATCATATTATCGACCTCATCCAGATGTTAGACCAGTTGGAGAAGCACCAATTGAAGTTGAACCCGACCAAGTGCGTCTTTGGAGTACAGGAATGAATATTCCTAGGGTATATAGTAAATCAAAGAGGCATTGAATCTAATCCAGATAAGATCAAGGCCTTGATCGAAATGCAGTCCCCCGATCAACAAAAAGGATATCTAAAGGCTAACAAGGCGAGTAGCAGCACTCAACAAATTTGTGTCCCGAGTACCAGACAAATGTCCGCCATTCTTTAAGGTGCTTAGAAAGACCTTCTAATGGAGTGATGATTGTGAAAAATTCTTTTCTAGAGTTGAAGAAATACTTGGGATCACCCCCATTGCTCTTCTGACTAGTTTTAGGAGAAAAGTTGTACTTGTATCTAGCTATTTCTGAGTCAGATATTAGCTCCGCCTTAATTAGAGAAGAGAATGGTGTTCAAAAGATAATTTATTACACAAGCAAAGATTTTCGAGGAGCGGAGATCAGATATCCCTGACTGGAAAGCTTAGCACTGGCTTTGATTGAGTCTAACAGACGAATGAAGTCGTATTTTCAAGCCCATACTATAGTGGTATACACTGATATGCCACTTAGGCAAGCTTTGCATAATCCAGAGAAATTTAGAAGATTGATGTATTGGGTTGTGGAGTTGGGGGAGTATGACCTTATATATGAGCCAATGTCTTCTTTAAAAGGCCAAGCTGTGGCAGATTTCATCACAGAGTTCACTTACCCAGAGGTTCCCGAGCAACAAGAGACTCCTATCGAGCAACAGTTAGGAGCTTACAGACCTACTAGAGAAGTTCTCAACCAATTCCTAATAAAGGAAACTAATGAAAAAGTCATTATCGACCAGTAAAAGTCTTCCAGTAGAGCAAAGGAGATGCCTAGGAGATGTGAGGAAGTTCGGAGCAAAATATTCCATCAAGGGATTTTGACAGACCAATCGTTTAATACCAATCTCCCCATATGGAATTTGTATGTTGATGGGTCTTCTTGTGCAAATGGGTGTGAAGCATGTATCATACTCAATACTCCAGATGGTATAGATATAGAGTATACATTGCGATTCCAATTCCAGGCTTCTAATAATGAGGCAGGGTATGAAGCTTTAATTGTAGGCTTAAGTCTAGCCAAATCATTAAATGTCGAGCAGGTTGTGATATATAGTGATTCACAATTGGTGGTAAATCAGGTGTTGAACTTGTATCCAGCTAAAGGAGAATTGATGTCCAGATACTTATTTAAAGCTTTGAAGGTGATCGCAACTTTGACAGCTATCTGAATGACCAGAATTCCAAGATTAGAAACTGCCCGAGCAGATGCACATGCTCGGCTAGCATCAGTAACTAAAACCGAGCTGCGTAGAACTATTCCCATTGAGTTGCTTACTAGTAGAAGGAGTTGATATGGGACCATCTTGGATGGATCCCGTAAGAGCTTATATTGAAGAAGGAGTTCTACCAACTGACCTAATTGCAACCAAGAAGTTGCAGTACAAAGTTGCAAGATATGTGCTAAATAAGGGAGTTTTGTACATAAGAGGATTGACAGAAAGTTTACAGCATTGTGTTCATCCAACTGAAATGAGAGAGTTGATTGAAGAAGTTCATAAAGGATCTTGTGGATCCCATATAGCAGGCAGAACGTTATTACAGATGATCAGTACACAGGGTTACTACTGGCCAACTATGCGAGCAAATTGTGTAGCTTTTATTAAAAAAATATGATTGTTGATGTAAAAAACTAGACTTGATCTAATTAATTAATCACAGATAAATATGAAATAAGAAATAAGACAAAGATTTTTAAAGTGGTTCAGCCTTAGGAAAATGGCCTACGTCCATTGTTTTATATTGCTGGTTGTTTTGTCTTAATCTTTATGATGATCATAAATGATTAATTCTCAATCATCCCGTTATGGAGGGGATTACAATGCATTTATAGCCCTTGGGTTGTCCATATGAATAGACTATACGCCGTTATTTAATTGACATATACATTTGTACATAATAAGCATGTTCACTGAATCTGATGTTCATTGAATCTGTAATTATCATTTGATCTTCCTGGCTAGATGCTCTTAAATTATCTGAGGAACTTGCCTTCTCGTACGCCAAATACGCACTTAGTCGGATTCAGCTTCATCTGATATTTCTCCAGCTGATCAAAAGTTTGACTCAGGTAAGCTATGTGGTCAGCGGCTTTCTTGCTCTTATTCATCATGTTGTCGACGTAAACCTCGTTGTTTTTGCTAATTTTCTCTGCGAACACCTTATTTATCAACCGCTGGTACGTAGCACCTGCATTTTTAAGACCAAATGGCATAACATTATAGTAGTATGTTCCTCTTGGGGTAATAAAAGAAGTACTCTCCCTATTTTCTGGTTTCATCTTAATTTGGTTGTAGCCGGAATAAGCGTCCATGAAGCTTAATAACTCATGCCCCGAGGTAGCATCTACCATCTAGTCTATTTGGGGCAGAGGGAAGTGATCTTTTGAGCAGGCTTTGTTGAGATCTGTGAATCTATGCACATCCTCCATTTATTATTCTTTTTTTTTACCATCACCACATTGGCTAACAAATCAGGATATTTGGCATCCTCAATAAAGGAGGCCTTTTGTAATTTCTCGACTTCCTCCTGAATAGTTGATTCTTCTCTCGGCTAAAGACCCTTCTTCGTTGCTTCACCGGTTTGATCTCCTTATTAATATTGAGCTCGTGGAATAGGAAGGCTAGGTCTATCCCTGGCATATCTTCGTGACTCCATGTAAAAGTTTGCTTTTTGTGCCTAAAAAATGACACTAACTCTCGCTTGATTGACGGATCTAGTGAAGCGCCAATTTGAGTTGTTCGTTCTGGTCATTCGTCATCCAGAATAATGTTCTCCATTGCTTCCATGACCTGACCCTTCACGAGCTCTGATTCATCTCTAGGGTCCAATGTCTCAATCTATGCATCTTCAGACTCATCCACTTGGTAAGTGGTAGTCTTCTTCTTGGCTTCCTCTAACTCTTCCTGTTTGGCAAATGAATAGTAGCATTCCCGAGTTACTTTTTGGTCTCCCTTCATAATTCCAACCCCAAAGTTGGTTGGAAACTTCAAGCATTGATTAACTGTGGATGGCACTGCTTTGAACTTTTTCAGGCCTACCCATCCCATAATTATGTTGTAGGCGAATTGGACGTTTTTGTCTTTTATGAAAAAACATAATTTTTTTGTTCAACAAGCAGGCCAGGTACCAATAAGTATGTCCAACTTGATCGTTCCAAGTGGAAAGACTCTTTCGCCAGTAAAATCGAGGAGGGGCCTGTGATACGGCTCCAACTAGGCTAGTTTCAAGTTTAAACTGTCAAAGTAAGGGTAGAATATGATGTCTGTCGAGCTACCATTGTCTACCAATACTCTTGAGATGATCACATCCTTCATCCTCATCTTGATCACCAAGGGGTCGTCATGAGGATACAAGACACCTTCCAGATCAATTTTGGAAAAACCAATGACTAGTTTATCTTGTTAACCTTCCTCAGGTGATCCTCTTTCGCCAGATTTATTCGTTGTCTATAAGAACAAGCTTGGGCCTCATTTAGGTAAGCTTTCCTTTCAACAGTATGATCTTCACCTCCTGTATCTCCACCTGTAATTACATTACATTCAAATGAGCCAAAATGGATTGAAAATACCTCGTGTTCTAGTTACCTTGGCTTTTTAGGGAGGTTGGGATCATCCTCTGAATCATCTTCGTGGTCCCTCTTCTTACCATCTCTTGTTCGACGAGTAGATTTAAACCTTTGCCTTGCTCTGTCGTTGATCTTCCCATCATTCTGGCGATCAATAAACCTGCTCAATTTCCCTCGTCGAATGAGTGCCTTAATTTTATTCTGAAGAGCTATGCACCACTTGGTCGTGTGGCCGTGGTCTTTGTGGAACTCGCAATACTTAGACTTATCCCTCCTTTCAGGGGTTGTCCTTAACTTATCCAGCCAATTGAGTTCTTTACTATTTTTTATCTCCTCCAGAATATGGTTTATATCCACCTTTAAGGGAGTATAATTCCCATACTTCCTCAAGTGATCTATCGTGTCTTTGCCTTTCGATTGCTTATTGCTCCCATTATGCTTTTGATCTTTCTTCTCCGACCTGCCCTGAACTTTATTCTCTGCTTTGGTCTCACTATTCTTCTTTGCAGCTATAGATTCTTCAGCGTTCATAATTTTGGCTGCCTTAGTCATTAATTTCGCCATGGATTTGGGGGGATCTTTAGCCAAAGTATAATACAGTTTGTTTAGTAAAAGGCCACTCATCAAAACTTTGATTGACATCTTCTCCTCGTAGTCAATGACCTCAAGTTTCTCATTACTAAAATGAGTGATGTAATCCCTGGTGCTCTCTCCTGCTTTCTGCCTTACACTAAACAAATGTGCTACTCTCTTAACTGGTTTCACACCAAAATAGAAATTTCCTATAAAGAGCTCTGCCAGTTGATGGAAAGTAGCAATCTGCCCCCGAGGAAGATTATTGTACCATATTTGAGCTGACCCAATGATGGTTACTGAGAATTTCCTACATCTCATCTCATCAAGAACTCCATAGATATCGGCAGCAGCTTGGTACTGCTCTATGTGGAGGACAGGATCAGTTTTTTCGTCGTATTTCGGCGTAACAACAGGAGCTTTAAACTTCGATGGTGTGGGAAAATTCACAATTGCTTGTACAAAGGGTGATCCCTTGACAAAAGTTCTTTGGAGAGAGTTCCTGGCCTTAGCCATTTCCCCTAACCTATCTTCCAACCTTTGGATGGAGCCCTTCCAAGCGTCATTCCCAGTCTCTGATCTATTTTCTCGAGCAACAGAGCACGCATAATTCTCCTCTTGGGATCTCTCGACAGGGTGTGATTGGGCAGAACGTTCCCTTAAATTATTTGGTTGTTGAGAATTTCCAGACGCAATCCAAGGAGGATTTCTATTCCTCCTAGGGCCCAAACGATCAAAGGGGGAGACTCTACTCAACCTCTCCAGGACGCTTGTTCGTTCCGGAGTTAGAGTGACATTTTTTATAGAGTCTATGACTCTTATGGGAGATTCCTTCCCAGGTTGATAGGATGGGTCGCTGGACCTCTCAGTATGACGCGATTCAGTGTGCCTGGATAAGGACGCATGAGGGAACAAAGTATGTGTGGATCTTAAAGACGGCATGTGAGTGTTTCTATGAATTCTTCGTTGGTCTGACTGGGCAGGCGTTGCATTTTGAACAGTTTGAATGAGTTGTCGCATGGTATCCTACATAGTTGTTTGTCCCTTGGATAAGTTAGCCACTATTCCAGTGAGTTCATTGACAGTTGGAGGAATAGACGGATTAGGAGGAACTCCGTCATTATTCCTATTACTAGATTCTGGGAGCTCAGCCATATATGATGAATGTTTTAGTGAAAAATGCTACGTATAGTCGATTCCCACAGATGGCGCCAATCTGTTGATGTAACAAACTAGACTTGATCTAATTAATTAATCACAGATAAATATCAAATGAGAAATAAGACAAAGGATTTTTAAAGTGGTTCAGCCTTAGTAAAATGGCCTACGTCCACTGTTTTGTATTGCTGGGTGTTTTGTCTTAATCTTGATGATGATTATAAATGATCAATTCTCAATTTCCCCATTATGGAGGGGATTACAATGCATTTATAGCCCTTGGGTTGTCCATATGAATAGAGTATACGTCGTTATTTAATAGACATATGCATATGTACATAATACGAATGTTCACTGAATTCGATGTTCATTGAATTTGTAATTATCGTTTTATCTTCCTCGCTAGATGCTCTGCACGTTGAGTAGCTCGGTGTGCTAAGTAGCTCAAGGTGCTGAGTAGCTCGGTGAATATATATTTTTGTCATGGAGGACTATACGTGTTGTCATATAATTGGTCCATGTCATCTGACTTATTTTTGTATCAACAATGATAAGTTCCAGGGGTTCTCTAGTATACGCAAAACTCAACAGGAAGTTTTGACTCCAATTACTTCACCCTGGCCCTTTGTCATGTTGGGGATTAACTTGGTTGGGCCACTACCAACCACCTAAGGAAGGTTCAAGTACTTGGTTATAGCAGTAAACTATTTCACTAAGTGGGTAGAAGCTGAACCCTTGATAGATATGTCCTATGAGAGAGTTTATCCGTTCATTTGGAAGTGTATAATAAGAAGATACGGTTGGCCCTACGCATTTATCACTGACCATGGCATGTAGTTCGATAATGAAGAATTTACTGCTTATTGCGCCCAATTCAATAATTAAAAGCTCCATTCTGCTCCAGGTCATCCACAGAGCAATGGCCAAACTGAGGTAACAAATAGGACTTGTTAAATGGGTTGAAGAAGAGGTTGGATGAAGCCAAAGGCAATTGGATCAATGAGTTGCATTTTGTATTGTGGGCCTACCGAACAACTCCTAAAACTGCTACTGGGGAAACGCCCTATATGTTAGCATTTAGTACTGAAGCAGTACTCCCAGTCGAGCTAGGTTTACCCACTCATAGGGTCCTTAATTTTAATTCTCTAGTCAGAGATTTGATGAGAAGGTTAGATTTAGACATGTTGAAAGAAGTACGTGAAGATGCAACTTTGAAGAAGGTGAATCTGACCAACTTGAAGGAAGGAGATTACGTGTCCTTATCGTATTTTGGCAGTTATCCGACCTGACACGTACATAATTGGGACTTTGAAGAGTGAAGAATTCAAAAATCCATGGAACGCAGAACATTTGAGAAAATATTATCAGTAATATAGCCAACCAAATTGTACTCATTTAATTTCAGTAACAATGAAAAATAGATTTCCCCAAATTTTTTCTTTTTTTTCGGGAGTACTAGTACCATGCATAACACCTTTAATGTGACAACCCGGATATAATTATGATAAATTATAATTAAATCAGGCTTATCTTATTTGATATGAAGAATGTGTTATTATTATATCTAATGTGAAGTGATTATGTTTAGTCTAATCCTACTTTCATAAATCACGAAATTCGAATTATTTACAAACACAAAATTTTGTTGTTTTCGGTAGAAATGTTCATGTTAGAGACTAGTTTTTATCCTTATCACATTACAATTGACTTGAGGTAAAAACTAGATAGTTGTATACATGTCAGTTAGGGTTTTAACACAATAAACGGTTCATCAAATGGATGCACGAGTAAGGAGTTATACCGAATTTACGAACAATGGCAAATCTGTCCATTTCCTTTAAGTGGTAAATTGTCTTTTAGTAAACCAAATGGCTTAATTTGATTGGATGGAAAGGAGGCATGCCTTTTCCAACTTAAACTTCTCCCTTTAACTTATTTCTTCAGAAAATTAAGCTCTAGATTCAGTTTGAGGTGTTTTTATGCTTGAGAAAAGAGAAATTAGAAGTTAAGGGAAAAAGGGTTGCATTAAAAGTTAAGAAAAATTCCAACAAAATCCTTAAGGTGTTTTCAAGGTAAAATTATGTGTTAATATTATTTTAATCTTTTATTATACTTATTTCAAAGTATATAAATCGTGAATTATTGATTAAAACCCCATCATCCTTTGTGATAACATGTATTCGTTCATATGTGAAATAAGTGGTGTTTATATGTCATATTGCTTTGTATTGAAACCCCTTGTATTCAAATCTGCATATCTCTTTGTGTGATTACTGGAATTGAGAAATTCTAATTGGATATGAAATTAGACTCATATATTCATATCATATCCGAGAATTAGAATTTAACTCCTTGTGGTTAGGCCTTGGTGATGATTACAAGTTGGTATATAGTTGTTGTTTGTATGATTCATTTCGGTATGCCCTGAGTTTGGTCAATCTTTTGAGATAGCAAATGAAGGCCAAAAAATTCTGAAACTTTAATTCTATACTATTCATTATGTGTACTGAAAAGGGGTTAAAAATCATGGAAATTTATGTTGTAGAAAAAATTATGAAAATTCTTGGAAGTTGAAGGAACAATAGAGGAACTTGTAGGGAAGATTTCTTGCATTGTAAAGAAATGGTCATAACTTGCTCTAAAAAGATTGAAAAATTAGACCGTCACTTGTAATGGAAAGTATATTCAGATAGTATTTCATATTTACAACTTGCATACCTTTAGTCGTGCAATTTATGAATATAGGATGGTTAAGTAGGTAGGACAGTAATTTGAGGCCGTACTAGATACCCCATGAAATAATATTGTTATCTCCTCTTTCCAAAGAATATTTTGAGTACATGTTTCATGTGTATATACATTGAGAAGTATACTTTCATGTTCACTTGGCTTTGTTTATAAATTCCTTGTGAGGTATTTCCTATAGTTGAATGTTCATAACTTTATCAACATGTGTACAATTGTTTTATCTTTACTCATGTTTCATGGAATGTGACTGAAGTGGAATTATATTGTTGTTGTATAGTCATGGAAAGTTACAAAATTATGTTAGTATAATACTTATGATTGAGATTCAATACTGATTTAGTTGGATGGACAGGTGTAAGGTTTAATCAACCCAGTTCAGCTCCACCTGAAAGAAACATAAATACATAGTTGACAACCCAAGGTGAGTGTACTCACTAGAATGATGTATTTGTATACTGTTACGAATATGATCATAATGTTATGAATATAAAATTATTCATTTCTATTTATCGAAATGGGAGGTTACTCCTCAACCCGGAATGGGGGAGATTTGTCTATTAATGACAAGGGGTTACTCCTCGACCACGAATGGGGGAGAATTGTCTATTTAGATAGGATATGTGAATCATGATTCGAAAAAGTTAGTCATTCATTATGAATGAGACGGATAAGTTAATACATAATTATATGGACATAATTTATTGCATTTAAATTCATGCAGTAGTATAGTAGTGATGCATTCACTGGGGTATTTTGCTCACGGTTCCTATGTTCACATTTTTTCAGGTAACGCGATGTCACTGCCAAATCTAGGAAGTCGGGTTGGGTTAGCAAGGAATGGGAGAAACAAAGATTTTTTTTTAATGTAAATGATGTAATTAAGTTAAATTATTCTTCAAGCAAGTTTGTATAAGTATGACTAGTGTACTGTTGTAAAAAGTTTTTAGTTTTATGGAATTACGTTGATGACTCTGAAATTAAAACCAGTTTTTATGGCTTAGTTAAATGAATTATGGTTTAGCTCACTTTGAATTTCAAACTTAATTATAAGTAACTGGGTTGGGATGTATCATCTTTTGGTATCAGAGCCTAGGTTTTAGAGGTTCTGGAGTGAGAAGAGTCTAGGTTTGGCAGTGAATGTTAGAAATATATTTTATTTGATACTAGCAATTATGTTAGGAAAGATATGTATATCTGCATGTTGTTATATCTTTGATTCATTTCAGATACAAGATAATGGAACGAGGGAATGTAAATGTGAGAATAGAAGATGAGGCTTAAAATATTCCATCAAAAGCAGAGGTTGAGCAACCTATTCAAATAAATGTGGAACCCGAGCCAGAACAACTGATAGATATGCAAAAAATGGCACGTGTTATGACTCTAATAGAAGAGAAGCAAGCTAGATTTATGGCTCAGATGGAAGAACAACAGACCAGGCAACTGGAGGCACAAGCATTGTCTAGGGTTGAGGAGGTGATACACCGAGAAGAAAGGAGTACGTCACATGAGAAATTTATTAAGATGAACCCACCATCGTTCGAAGGAGCAGTTGATCTAGCATAGCAGAAGTCTGGGTTAAAGAGATTGAACTTATCTTTGGGGTAATGAGGATGCCTGAAAATCAACAGGTGACCTTGGCGACGTATATGCTGAAAGGAGAAGCTAAGTACTGGTGGGATGCCACAAAACATTTGTTGATTACTCCAGGAGGTGGGAATGTGATCTCATGGGATTCTTTTGTTAAAGCCTTGTATGACAAGTATTTCCCCCCAATGTATCGAAAACAAAAGAAGAAAGAATATTTCATGTTGAATCAGGGAAGCATGACTGTTAGAGAATACGAAGCTAAGTTTACAGCTTTATCTCGGTTTTCTTCGAGGTTTATACGGAATGAGGAAGATATGTGCAGCCGATTTTTAGAGGGACTAGAGTTAGTTATTAAATCAAAGTTGTCAGCTTTAGACACTGTTAATTATTCAGCCTTGGTGAATAAAGCCCTGCTGGTAGAAAAGGACGTGAATGAAGCGAGAGGGAATCGAGAACGAGGTGTAAAAAGAAGCAGATTCGATCCAAGTTATCAAAAAGGTAGTGATACAGAATATTCGAGACTTGAAGGGCAGAAATTCCAGCATGGTAGAGGCATGGGAGCTAGTTCGCAAAGGGGTGAAGCAAACGGTGGAAGAGGTTCAAGAGTTTCAGCACAAGGAGATCCGAATGTGTGTTTCTTTTGTGGGACATCGGGTTATATAAAGAGAAATTGCCCAAAGTTACAGAATATAGAATGTTTTAACTGTCATCAGAAGGGCCATCTAAGAAAGAATTGTCCTATGTTATCAAGAGCGGTTTTAGTTAGTAGTGTGGGGCCTCATAAATGATCATCTCCAGGAAATGCAACCAAGGGAAGGGATACAGGACAAGAAAGTGGATCGAAGGCAGGAGGAAAAGTGTTTGCGATGACATTGCAAGATGCTCATGCTACACCATAAGTGGTTACAGGTAAACTCTATATTACAAACAAAGATTTATATGCACTCATTGATCCTGGATCTACGCATTCATTGTGGCATTACATATTGTTTCATATTTGGGTAGAGCATGTTCATTTCTCAATTGTGCCTTATATATTTCTACCCCAATGGAAAGTGTAATACTGGTGGAGCATGTTTATAAAGATTATGTCATACGAATGGGGGAACGAGATTTCTATGTTGATTTGATACCGTTGGCCATTCTAGATTTTGATATTATATTGGGGATGGATTGGTTATCATCATATCATGCTTCCATTGATTATTTTCGAAAAGAAGTTACATTTCATCTTCCTGGTGAACCCGAGTTCCAGTTTATAGGAGAAAGGAATGTTGTCCCTAATTGTCTTATCTCAGCAATTAAGAGTAGAAAGTTAGTGAGTAAAGGTTGTACATGGTATTTAGCTTATGCTATTAATATTAGTAAGGAAGCACTTAAAGTTGAAGATATACCAGTATTTAGAGAATTTTCTGATGTCTTCCCAGATGAATTGCCAGGATTGCCAACCGATAGGGAAGTAGAGTTTTCCATTGAATTAATTCTAGGTACTGGTCCGATTTCCCTTGCTCCTTATAGAATGGAACCAACAAAGTTTAAAGAATTGAAAGTGCAATTACAATATCTGATAGGCAGAGGTTTCATTCGGCCTAGTGTTTCTCCATGGGGAGCCCGAATGTTATTTGTGAAAAAGAAAGATGGGACAATGTGATTATGTATTGATTATCGGCAATTCAATAAGGTGACAATTAGAAACAAGTACCCTCATCGATGATTTGTTTGACCAATTACATGGGACCACAGTATTTTTGAAGATTGATTTGAGATCGGGTTACCACCAATTGAAAGTAAAGGATAGTGATATTTCCAAAACAGCTTTTCGGACACGATATGGGCACTATGAGTTTTTGGTGATGCCATTTGGATTAACTAATGCTCCAGCAGTTTTTATGGATTTGATGAACCGGGTATTCCACCCTTTCATTGATTCATTTGTGATTGTATTCATAGACGATGTGTTGATTTACTCGCGTAGCATGGAGGAACATGAGAAACATTTGAGACTTGCATTGCAGATTTTGAGAGAGAATAAATTATTTGCTAAATTTAGCAAGTATGAGTTTTGGTTGAATGAAATTGTATTTTTAGGGCATGTTGTCTCGGGAAATAGGATATATGTTGATCCAAAGAAGGTGGAAGCAATCGTTGAATGGGAAAGTTCTAATAATGTGACAGAAATTAGGAGTTTCCTAGTATTGGCAGGTTACTATCACAGATTCATTAAGGGATTTTCAGCAATAGCATTACCATCGACAAAGTTGACTCATAAAAAAGTGAAGTTTTTATGGGATGAAGAATGTGAGAGGAGTTTTAAAGAATTAAAGAATCGGTTGGCTTCAACCCCTATACTTACTATTCCATGTGGGAATGAGTCTTTTGTGATCTATACAGACGCTTCATTTCAGGGGTTAGGATGTGTTCTTATGCAGGATGGGAAGGTAATAGCATATGCTTCCAGACAATTAAAGACGCATGAACGAAACTACCCAACACACGATTTGGGGATAGCAGCCATTGTTTTTGCTTTAAAGTTGTGGACACATTACTTTTATGGAGAAACTTGTGAGATATTTACAGATCATCAAAGTTTGAAATACTTGTTTACACAGAAAGAATTGAATTTGAGACAGAGGCGTTGGATAGAGCTAATTAAAGACTATGACTGTACCATCCATCATCATCCTGGGAAGGCCAATGTAGTAGCAGATGCTTTGAGTCAAAAATCATCAGGGATTCTTGGTTGCATACGGTGTGCCCGTGTTGGAAATATTTTTGACTTGGCATCGATGGGGATTGAATTAAAGTTTTCAAAAAGGGGAGGATTATTAGCACATGTCACAGTGAGACCTTTATTGGCAGAACGCATACGAAATTTGCAGATCAGTGATCCATTCCTTAAGAAGAAGAAACAAGATGTCCTGGATGGTAAAGAGAGTGACTATGAGATTAAAAATGATGAATCGTTGTGTTATAAAAATAGGATTTGTGTACCAAATGATACAACCTTAAATAAAGATATATTAGAAGAGGCACGTAGTTCTATTTACTCTATGCATCCGGGAGGTACCAAAATCTACAGAGATTTGAAAGAGTATTAATGGTGGAACAATATGAAATGGGAGATTGCAGAATTCATAGCTAAATGTTTAGTATGCCAGTAAGTGAAAGCAAAGCATCAGAAGCCGACATGATTATTGCAGTCATTGCCTATTCCAGAATGGAAGTGAGAGCATATAACGATGGACTTTGTTATATGATTTCCTCGGTCACCAAAGGGGCATGATTCTATTTGGGTGATTATAGACCGATTGATGAAGTCAGCTCATTTTCTTCCAGTTAAGACCATCTACACTATTGATAAGTATGCACGTATGTACGTTGACGAGATTATCCATTTACATGGGACACCAGTGTCAATTGTATCAGATAGAGATCCAACGTTCACTTCTAAGTTTGGGCCTCGTCTTCAGAATGACATGGGCACAAGTTTGAAGTTCAACACTGCGTTTCATCCACAAACTGATGGGCAATCAAAAAGGACAATTCAAATATTAGAAGACATGTTACGAGCTTGTGTAATTGACTTCAAAGGTAGTTGGGATGATCATTTTCCATTGATGGAATTTTCATATAATAATAGTTAATAGTCGACTATTGGTAGGGCTCCTTATGAAGCTTTATATGGGGGGAGATGTAGAACGCCTTTGTGTTGGGATGAAGTGGGTGAAAGGAAAATATTGGGTCCTGAATTAATAGATGTGACGATTGAAAAGATCAAAATTATTCAGGAACGGATAAAGATAGCGCAAAGTCAGCAGAAATTTTATGCAGATAAGAGGAAGTATCCATTGGAATTTCAGAAGGGAGATTTTGTATTCCTGCGTATTTCACCGTGGAAAGGCATTATGAGATTTAAGAAAAAGGGGAAACTAAGTCCAAGATACATTGGACCATATGAAGTGTTGGAAAGAATTGGGGCCCTAGCATATAGATTAGCATTACCTCCATATTTATCCCATTTACATGATGTGTTTCATGTATCGATGCTTCGTAAGTATTTGGCGGATCCATCTCATCAGTTGAAACTCAACCAATTGAACTGAAGGAAGACTTGTCGTACTTCGAGGAACCAATGGAAATTATTGATCGTAAAGACCAAGTATTGAGAAATAAAGTTATTCCTTTATTTAAAGTTATGTGTATGAGCCATGGGATTAAAGAAGTAACTTGGGAAATAGAGGATAGCATGAAGAAATAATATCGCCATTTGTTTGGTAAGTTAACTTAATATTAAATTTTGGGGAGGAAATTTTCTAGAGGGGAAGTTGTGACAACCCGAATATAATTATGATAAATTATAATTAAATCATTCTTATCTTATGTGATATGAAGAATGTGTTATTAGTATATCTAGTGTGAAGTGATTATGTTTAGTCTAATCCTACTTTCATAAATCATGAAATCTCGAATTATTTACAAACACAAAATTTTATTGTTTTCGGTAGAAATGTTCCTGTTAGAGACTAGTTTTGACCCTTATCACATTACAATTGACTTTAGGTAAAAACTAGATAGTTGTATACATGTGAGTTAGGGTTTTAACACAATAAACGGTTCATCAAACGGATGCCATAGTAAGGAGTTATACCAAATTTATGAACAAGGGCAAATCTGTCCATTCCCTTTAAGTGGTAAATTGTCTTTTAGTAAACCAAATGGCTTAATTTGATTGGATGGAAAGGAGGAATGCCTTTGCTGACTTAAACTTCTCCCTTTAACTTATTTCTTCAGTAAATTAATCCATAGATTCAGTTTGAGGTGTTTTTATGCTTGAGGAAAGAGAAAGTAGAAGTTAAGGGGAAAAGGGTTGCATTAAAAGCTAGGAAAAATTCCGACAAAATCCTTAAGGTGTTTCCAAGGTAAAATTATGTGTTAATGTTGTTTTAATCTTGTATTATAATTATTTCAAAGTATATAAATCATGAATTATTGATTAAAACCCCATCATCCTTTGTGATAACATGTATTCGTTCATATGTGAAATAAGTGGTGTTTATATGTCATATTGCTTTGTATTGAAACCCCTTGTATTCAAATCTACATATCTCTTTGTGTGATTACTGGAATTGAGAAATTCCAATTGGATATGAAAGTAGACTCATATATTCATATCATATCAATTAATTATAATTTAACTCCTAGTGGTTAGGCCTTGGTGATGATTGCAAGTTGGTATATAGTTGTTGTTTGTATATTTCATTTCGGTATGCCCTGAGTTTGGTCAATCTTTTGAGATAGCAAATGAAGTCCAAAAAAATTCTGAAACTTTAATTCTGTACTATTCATTATGTGTACTAAAAAAGGGTTGAAAATCATGGAAAGTTATGCTGTAGAAAAAATTATGAAAATTCTTGGAAGTTGAAGGAATAATATAGGAACTTGTAGGGCAGATTTCTTACGTTGTAAAGAAATGGTCATAACTTGCTCTAAAAAGCTTAAAAAATTACACCGTCACTTGTAATGGAAAGTATATTCAGATAGGATTTCATATTGACACGCTTGGATACCTTTCGTTGTGAAATTTGTGAATATAGGATGGTTAAGTAGGTAGGACAGTAATTTGAGGTCGTACTAGATACCCCATGAAAGAATATTGTTATCTCCTCTTTCCAAAGAATATTTTGAGTACATGTTTCATGTGTATATACATTGAGAAGTATAATTTCATGTTTACTTGGATTTGGTTATAAATTCCTTGTTAGGTATTTACTATAGTTGAATGTTCATAACTTTATCAACATGTGTACAATTGTTTTGTCTTTACTCATGTTTCATGGAATGTGACTCAAGTGCAATTATATTGTTGTTGTATAGTCATGGAAAGTTACATAATTATGTTAGGATAATACTTATGATTTAGATTCAGTACTAATTTAGTTGGATGGACAGGTGTAAGGTCTAATCAACCCAGTTCAGCTCCACCCGAAGGAAACATAAATACATAGTTGACAACCCAAGGTGAGTGTACTCACTGGAATGATGTATTTGTATACTGTTACGAATATGATCATAATGTTATGAATATAAAATTGTTCATTTCGGTTTATCGGAATGGGAGGTTACTCCTCGACCCGGAATGAGAGAGATTTGTCTATTAATGACAAGGGGTTACTCCTCGACTAGAAATGGGAGAGAATTGTCTATTCAGACAGGATATGTGAATCATGATTCGAAAAAGTTGGTCATTCATTATGAATGAGCCGGATAAGTTAATACATAATTATATGGACATGATTTATTGCATTTAAATTCATGCAGTAGTATGGTAGTGATGCATTCACTTGGCTATTTTGCTCACGGTTCCTATGTTCACATTTTTTTCACGTAACGCGATGTCACTGCCAAATCTAGGAAGTCGGGTTGGGTTTGCAAGAAACGGGAGAAACAAAGATTTTATTTTAATGTAAATCATGTAATTAAGTTAAATTATCTTTCAAGCAAGTTTGTATAAGTATGACTAGTGTACAACAAAAGTTTTTAGTTATATGGAATTACGTTGATGACTCTGAAATTAAAACCAGTTTTTATGGTTTGGTTAAATGAATTATGGTTTGACTCACTTTGACTTTCAAACTTAATTATAAGTAACTGGGTTGGGGTGTGTCATTTACTCTCTTCAAAAGGTATAATGAGTTATACTGAGTTCCAAGTTGAACAGAACACCAACAAATATTGGTCGTCCGCAAATAAAAACTAAGCAAGGCAAAATTATAAGTCCTAAATGCTTGGCAAATGAAGTCACAGATAAATAATTTTTTTCTAAACTGGGCTAAATGATGGAGAAATCTTCCACATATGCCTGGGTACCGCTGGTAACTAATGCACAACCTAAAAATTTTGGTACATTAGTGTATCCATGGTAAAACGTTAGTAATTGATACAAAAACTTGGGTAAAGCCTGAATGTATCAGTAGAACTAACGAAGCTCAAGAGTCATTAACATTAAGAGATTAACAAGAAAAGTTGATCCATTAACATTCATAGACTGACCAGATAAGTTAATCCAAGTTTTCATTCATTAGTAATTACATATTGTTGCATGTAACTAAAATGCAGGAACAAAAGTCAAAATTACAAAAACAAAAGCTACTCTAAAGGACGCTTTCCTGCTGCTTTAAAAGAACTTGGCAATGGATCTATTCCAGTAGGAGCTTCGTCCAAAGTATAAGGAGAATTTATGAAACTAAAGTCCTGAAGCATTCGTTGACTGCTTTTTCTTGGGATATCTAAAAGGTGAGGAAGACGAACAAGTTTTAGCTCTACATGCAAGTCATAGTCACTAAGGTATTTGGAGATCAAGCATTGAGGAATTGTTTCCACAGGAATCCAACTCACATCAATCTTAAATGGACAATTATCACAGTCCAAGTACCCTGGATCATTCTAAGACCACAAATTGTTGTTCTTATCATGTTTGACTACTACCAGAGCGTTTGTCCAGACTTTTTATAGCCTTCCTTGCACTTTTGCTCCAACTGATCATCCAAGTGATTAAGGGCTTCGTTGTACCCATCCATCCAAACCTCCTTGGGTTATTTGTGAAATTGGAAGTTTAATTTATCCACTTGATGTTGCAACCTTTTCAATAATTCATCTTTGGCCTGCATTTGGGAAGTTTGTTTGGATAGTTGCTCATTCAAACTCTTGAGACATGTTGGCAATAGTAGAATTCTCTCTTTAATTTGGGTAACCAAGTCAGCAGATGGTCGGGTAGGTCTGGATCTTGCTCGGGATGAAGAAGCAGGATTAACTTTCTTCGATTCTTCAACTTCCTCTCTCAGTTTGGCATTCTCAGTCTCCAAAAAGGAGACCTCTTCATCAGCAGCAACAGTTCCGGAGGCAGACTTCAGGGACTTCAATTCATTTATCAAGTTATTATTTTCCTCCTCCAAGAGTTTGGCAATGGCTCTGGTTTCCTCAGCTTCAAACTTAAGCAAAATTTCTTTCTTCTTGAAGCCGAAAACAAAGTCATCAAAACCCCGAGCTCAACTCAAGTCTTTATATTTTTGCTCATAACTTTAATGCATAAAAGAAATGGATTCTTTATGCTGCTATTGAAGTTCCTTTACCATTTCATAGTAGGCAACATTGTTTGCTATCGCCCGATCAAGTAAGTACTTCAAATGTCTGTAGGCTTCTTTTTCCTATTCTGATGCACTATCCCCTAGCAACTGGGTCACTTCTTCCTTGGATAATTCCATATGGCAAACTTTAAATAAGGTATTGCACATCTTCAGTAGCTCAGTCGCATTGGAAGAAATTTATTTCATCTTTGCCATAAACTAACAATAAGGAAATACAAGCATAATCAACAGGAGATAAGCAGTAATGAACAAAAAGTTCTTTCATTAATAATGGAAAAGTACAAGTACAATAGAAGTGAAACAAAATAATTAAAAAGAGCAAAAGGAAAAATATCGAACAACTCTACACCTTATCCCTATCAACCTTTCCATCTTTCTCAGTAGAAGGGTCTGTAGACTGAAGTTGTTCGGTTGGAGGTAGAGAAGACTCACTAATAATTTTAGGTTGGTCGGTAGCAGAATCAACTATCATACAAGACTCTTCTGAACTAACTTCATCTTCAATCTCATCCTCTATGATGGGAGGAGAACCATGAGTATATCTTTGAAAGAGTTTAGAGTCTTCAGCAGTGTTTAGCTCTTGATGATCAGTAACCCAACCATCCTTGAAATATTTCTTTTTTGCATACTCAATTTGAGTAGAGGCAGTAGAAATAGTTTTGTTCTAGCCCTTGTCCCAACCAACGTTGAAGGAATCTTTTACAACTAATTTTCCTTTTATCCTCTCAAAAGAGAGGTTAACCTTCAGTTTGATCACTAAATCCTCAACAATCTTTGCCCCGCTCTCAGCTTCCTTTGCCCTCCTCTTAACTTTAAGCGCATCTCTATTAGACTTTTGTCGAGCATCTTCAGCAGTCTTCAATTTATTCTCCCAATTCTTTCTCTCAGATTCCAAGGCTTGTTGGGAGCCAAATATAGATTTCCTCAGCCTAGCAAGGCCTCGTCCACATCATTAGAAAAATAAGTAGAAATTGCATCATCGTTCTCCATCATATTATTAAAATGCACCAAGAACTACAGCATAAAAGATCAAGTTAGTGTATGAAACTTATAAAGATATATAGAATCAAAAGGATGAAAATTCATTACTGATGCAAGGCTCTGGCCAGCCAGTGCAGAAACCTCTATTCGGAGCAGCATAGCATCAGCTCCCCTATGATCTGGAAGAGTTCCTGACTTGATCAACTTCCTATCAAAACTAGGAGTAATAACAACTGAAGGACCAGCATCAAAAGAAGTCACACCGACCAAGCTCTATTGGTCGGCATCAATCAATGGTTCAATCCGCTTCTCTACAGGTCCGCTCCTGATCCTCTTTAAAGGTGATTCATCACCTTTGGGGGTTGGAGGCTCTTTCATAGCCCCATCCTTTTTCTTTTTGTCCCCCTCAACAAGTTTTTGGGTGCTAATGGTAGTGTCACTAAGAAGGTCAGGAAATCTTCTCTTCTTTATGATGTCAGAAAGGGGAACGTCTGAATCAACAACAAGTACACCACCAGACGTAGTGGCGGAAGAAGTAGAAACTGGTTCTTGATCAAAATCAATCACCAAATCAAGAGGAGATGTAGGCTGAGTAATAAAAGAAGTAACTGAAGCTTTGTATTGCAACAGATAGGATGCAGACCCGGTATACTCTTCTCCAATCTTTTGATGAATGTTCTAGATGAACTTTAATTAAGTAAGATTAACGTCTCTCCCCTTGGGACACTTCCTCTTACTATCAACTGTAATCATTCAAGATAAAGCAAGTTAGTACAATCAGTATGGTTTTTAAATTATCAACAAGATTTACAAAGCAAAGTATCCACCTATCCCATTGCCATATGGGGGACATTTGGGACCTTGGTATCTTTCTCCTTTAGGTAGTGGGACGTATTGACAATTCTTTACTATGACGCCATAGTCAATGTAATCTCTGTTGGAATCAGGGAGGTTTACAACTAAAGCTCTATTTACATCCCTAGTTTTTAAATAATATGTGTTGTCACTAGTAACCCAATTGTAACAAAACATAATTTTTGAGATTCCTAAGTGTGTATCATGGATTTAGTTTAGCCTATAAACTCCATTAATAACCCTCCAGATGTTGGGGGCTACTCTAGCAGGTACGACATCCAAATAATGATAGAACTCAAGACATAGGGGATTTTGGGGAAATGTGAACCCACACTCAGTAATAAAAATGGATGGGAACTAATGACCCTCTAGAGGGGCAAAATAATTGACAAGCGAACTATGAAGTTCCAAGTCTACCCAGGTTGGAATATTCCATTCATTCTTAAAATCATCTACATACATTACTGAGTAAACCATGATTGAAGACGGAGAAATAGAGAGAGGATAAAGAAGTTCTTACAAAAGTTTAAGGATTCAACAAGAACTGGGAAGCAGAAAGAACGATAGCACGAAAGCTTAAAGGACAGCAGCAGAATCAAAAGGTTTGAGATGGAAGAAGATCGAGCTTTTAACTTTTTTTTATAGATTGCCTCATAAATCAGGAAAGCAATGATTAAAGACGACGACGATTGAAGTTACAGTGGTTAGCAAGAGAAAAGACGAAATTACCCCAAAAGTGTTCGCTAAAATTTGAAATATTTACAAAGTTGCCATTCACGCTCAAAATTCTCAATCAAATTCACAAGTATGGAAGGTATGCAACCAGCCAAGTGACATGAAGATTGCCCGAGCAATTGTAAGAGATAAATGTTCCACACTTTTGCCTCAGCTTCAAGTATGAAACATTGGGGGCTTCTTTTGATACCAAAATTTACAATCCTACATGAACCAGTCACAGGCTAACATGTGCCATCCATCATGGAAAAAGACCAAGTCAGCATGGAACCAGTCCCCGACCTACAACCCAGTAGCGTCGACTAACAAGGGAAGCCCGACCAACATCAGGAAGACCGACCAACAACATCAGTGAAATGCCAACAATTGTATACATAAATGTTGTATAGATGTAAATGCCTATGATATAAAGGCATTATATCCTTACATTTTTCGAATCTTGGACACCCTTATGGGGACTATAAATACATTGTAAACCCTACAACATGGAAGACATGAAAAATGAGACAAACAGCACAAGGCAATACGCAATAGTGGACGTAGACTTTTCCTTTTTGCCGAACCACTTTAAAAATCCTTTGTCCCTTTACTAATTCTTATATGTGGTCAATTGATTATATCTAATCTAGTTTTTTGCATCAACAAACGTACTTCAAGTTAGTTTTTTAAATGTATTTTTCTATAAACTCTCCCGCTCAAATTCTTCCAAAGCGAATGTACTTCCAAAGCCCAAACCCTCACCTCCCAGTTATCCACCTTAACAAAAATCCTTTTAGTTCAGCTATATGTATACACGTAAAAAAAATTAACATAAAAAAATGATTCATAACAAAATACCTTTTTATATTAACAGTTTTTTTAATTAAAAAAGTCATTTTTACTTTAAAAATAATTAAAATTTGTTTTTAACGTTTTTATTTATCAAAAACGTATTTTAATGAACCATGTCTATATAAAAAAACTTTTTAACATTTTTTGTAACAATTTCTATTTAAAAAAATGTTTTATTTATAAAAAACAATTTTTTAATGTTTTTATTTACAATAGAATTAAAAAAAATAGTTTTTGTATAAAAAAATTAAAAGCGTATGTTTTTTTTTCATAAATGACGTATTTTTTTACAAAAAAACTATTTTAAAAACTGTTTTTAAAAAATTGAATTTAAAACTGACTTTGGTAATAAAAAGTATGTTATTTATTGAAAACACATATGTCTTTTTTTATTAAAATTATTAACTTTAAATAAAACAAAAAATATTTTTAACTTATTTTTATTTAACTAAAAAAAGTTTTATCATAGGAAAGGAAAAACTATTTTATATGAATAAAAACGTTAAAAAACTGCTTTTTCTAAAAAAAATCTCTTTAAACAAGAGTCATTTACAAATATTACAGACTTATAGATTTTTGAGTTATACTTGAATTGATTGAGGATGTTGTTGGACTCAAGGCAATTACATCCTCACTCCAGTACTTACGGTATGTTGAATGAATGTCTCCCTAGATACAAATGATCTTACAAATCAAAATAAGTACTCTAATTTGATTTGTCTACCAACCAACTATTTTGTGATGAACTATAAAAAAATACAGACTCAAACAATAATGACAAATCTTAGTATTTGATCATACAACTTTTTCTTATTAAATGTAGGGGTATGGAGCAATTTATTTATATGAGAATTGTGTCTCTTCTGAACAGATACAAGTTTATTCATTATATTAGTCACAAAACAAAAGATACAACTCAATGAGAAGAGAGAACGAAAGGACATAACCTTAAGTAGGCATAATTCGAAGAAATAATTGCAAAAAACGATTGGAATGTTTGTCTGAAAATTCTTCACATATGAGTCAGGTCAAAACAGTGTAATGGGTAGAATGTGAACTTTTGGCCCAAAATCCAATCTTGCATTTGACAGTAATGTTTGATGCATCTTTAAATTTTATAATAATTTAATGATTGATAAAATTAAAATACCGATAAATCTTACATTTGAAGGTAATGTTTGATGCATATTTAAATTTACACTCTTCACTAGGGGTGCACGCAGTTCGGGTTGTTTTGATTGGACTACTAAATCAAAACTAGAATCGGAGTGGATCGGTTACAGAATTTTAGAACCGGAACCAAACCAAACTGAACCGATGGTTCTTGGGTTAGTTCAGATCGGTTCCCAATTCTAATCACATTTTTTTAGTAAAATATTAAAATACATTTCAAAAATAATTTTCATGTAAAACAACATTTGTTCCTCCTTAATGTTTTATCACGTTATTCAACTATAGTTTTCAAGTTGGTCCCTAATCTTTTATCATATTTTAATACATAGTCATTTCTTTTTCACATTAATAGTTCACATTACACTTAAAAAAGCAACATTAATAGTTCACATTACACTTAAACAAAATATTAATAGTTCACATTACTTAATACTACAAAATAACATTAATAGTTCAAATTACACTTAAATAAACAGCCATAACAGTTCACTTATAACACCAAGAATTAAAAAAACAACAGAAGTCCTTGAAAAAACAACACAAAATAATTTTAAAAAAAAACAATACCAACAACTACAAAACAACAAAAAAAGAAAACAACAACAAAAACAACAACATGACAAAACCTAAACAACCACTTGACAACACCCAAACAACTTCTAAACAGCACCACTTAACAACAAATAAAATTAATATATACATAAGCACGCCTAAAAATGAAAAGATTAAGGTAAAAACAATAATTTTTCCTTAATACGGAGGATTTGAGAACACATTAGCAAGCTCGAAATCTTCCATAATGACTTAAAAATAGCACAAGCAAATTATTAATGAGAATATTTAATAACAAAATTAAAATGACATGTTATGTTCTCATCTCAACTTCTATAGGAATTGGCGATGAACGTACCCAATCTTGTGCACATACTACGCATTCTGTGTTCTTAAACTTCAAAATTAATCAAGCACAAATCCTCCCTTGCTAAAAGCCAATTTCGAGGCAACCGTGGATACCAGAATAGCTAAAACATCTCTTTCAACTAAAGAAAGAATCAGATACTTAGTGAAATTGAGTTTCCACCAACTTAAAATATCAAAATTAGACCTATTATTTTTCACTCCTTCTAAAAATCTATCAACTTCGAATTTTGCATAAACATTTTCTTCTTTTTCTAATTGTTGGAAAACCTCCAATTGAAGAGATTTCCTTTTATCATCTTCCTCAATTTCTCTAAATTGATCAACCTCCATTTCATTTGAAGTTGAGTTTGAATCCCTCTTGTTGAATGTGAACTAATACTGTTAAGCATTTGATAATGAACGAACATTCTAGTTAAAAGGCCTTTAATTCGCATATCCAAATCATTAACCTTTTCCAAGTGATACATTTTTTAGAAACAAAACTTCATAAATTTCAACATGTAATGAGGATCTAATGCACCGCAATCAATATCATCATGTTAATTTCATCAATGTTCCCTCAATACTTATCAAATTTCACACATTTTAACTTGTAATAAGGTCTTTTGTGTAATACCCCTTACTTTTGAGTAATTATTTTTATAATTGAATTGCCATGTGGGTTAGTTATATAAAGTAAAGGAAATAGAGGTAAATATTAATTTCAGTAATTTAAGAGTTAATATTTATGAGTATTGAATATTTACCTTTACGCGAATGTAAATAGTGTAATATTATGTTAATGATTGAGTCGATGTGCCTTGAAATGACGGTTATGGTTTATATTCCAATTGGATTATTATTAGAATGTTAATAGGACGTTGGAATAGAAAATAATGAACGATATCCTGAATGCCAGTTTAGAGGGAACGATTAGTCCAGAAAGGGTCGAGATAGTCAAAATAAGTGCCAGGTTTATTTTGGGGTTCCGGGGGTACTGTTGGCTATTTATGATTTAAATAGAAGTTACGAGTCATTTTAAGTGTGTAGTAGCATTTAATGTTGGACTTAATGCATTTGAGTTATATTTAGGTATCTAAGTCTTGCAAGAGCATTGATATCTCATTTTGTGTAAATTCTAAACCTAAAAGTTAGAGAGAAGTGAGAGCTTGAGAAAGAGAAGAGATTGTTGGTTAGAGCTTGAAATCGCAACTACGAAGAGAAATCCGAGCCTACAATCTTGAGGCAAGTTATTATACTTGCAATACCTTATGAGTATATTGAATAAATGATGTGATTAGTTAGTTTTCTTAAGATTTAACCCATTTAGAGTTTTGATTGAGTTTGTTGTTCAAAATCTTCACCTAGATAAGTTAGATATGATTTGAATGTTGAATATTGGTAGGTGATCGTATAGAAACGAGTTATTGATAATATTGTTAATGATAGTTGGTGTAGAGGGAAGAAGAAGAATTGGAAGATTTAGGTTTTGTAAGAAAAATGGGGGATGGCCGACTTATTTAGTATGACCGGTCGACCAAGGCCAAGCCGCTGATCAATCGAGCCTAAGGGGAAAAGCCTACTGGTTGGTTTTCAAGGCAAATTCCAAACACGCGGTCGACCAGGGGTCAGGGGCCGGTCGACCGATACTCTGTTTTCAGCCTAAGAATAGGACTTTCTTTCTACTCTTTTTCTTTTGGGTTTAAGGCTTAGGAATATTCTCTTAGGATGTATTGAGAAGTAATATGATCTCACATAAGGAGAGTGGTACTCTAAGATAGTATGGGAGTGTACGAGCTTATTTCGAGAACTATTTATAAGGGTAAAATATCTCATTTCGTCTAGTAAATGAGAGTCGGACTAGTATAGAGTCGGGTAGTGTGTGTTGGACCTTTGGGGGCTAGTATGATAACAAACACCTCTTGTAGCCAAATTTGTATGTACATATGGTTTCGAAATTTAAGGATCGTATATTCAACTTAACATAGTTTGTAACCATGGCGCAATTTACACATACCTCTCTAAATGTTATCATAGGGGAAGTAAGCGTTAGAGGTGAATCCCCTGGCTAATAATGGAGGGAGAGTATAGTCCTCAGGCCATGATACCGGTTGTTACATTGTATGGTTCGAAGTGAGGTAATTTCGGGTATGATTATGACTCGCTATCGAAGGTATATGGCCGCTTCCCACGCGTTGTGAATTAGGATGCCCAGGTGGTCTTGGTTATAGGCCCTGGAAGATGATAGTATTTAGGGGCACATCCAGTGGGGTGACTCCCGGAGGGACGGTCTTAGAACCGTTATTATTATGATTGTAACTGTTCTCAGTGAAATGGTATTTCATCGGAATGATTAATTGATTTAAGAAAACTGTGAACCAACTTTAATTGCCTATGGTCCCTAACGATTATTGACTTGTAAATATATCTTAAATCGGTAAACTTGGTATGTAGGATATAGTTAGGTTACTCCTATTAAGTATATGGGTAGTTTAACTTAATATGAATTGTACGCGTTAGGATGTGCACTAAGAAAAGATGTGAGGATGATTCATTGAATGAAGAGAGAATTCTATTTGTTTATAAAAGTAACATTCATAACTGTCATGCATTTTATTCACATGTATATCATATCAAACCGGGCCCTGAACCGTTTATATTTCTTCTTCTTGTGTGGTTCTTATATATGTTCAGGTGCTCCGCCGCATGAGCGCCCGCTTTGACTTTCCTTCCCAGTGTTAAGGAGCTACGATATTTTGCTGATGTTGTAGAATTTTTGTAGTAGACGCACCATTCCTTTTGATACTCTAGCTATGACCCGTATGTATATTCGGGTGTGTTCCCCAATCTTAGTATTCGTACATATTGTCATACTTGGTGCATTCTTTTGTATGTAGTCTGTTAACCGACTGCTTATTCGGTTATGCTTTCAAGTATTGTTGTTAAACTGATGTATATATATATTTATACTTATCAACCTTTTATTATAGACTCGATGATGAAAATTGCTTTTACCCTATTTGCGAAATTATATATGACATCCTTTTTCTAAAATATTTGATGGTTGCCTCGTATATTTACTATGCGACAGTGATGCTGAGAATGAACCATTTAAGATTTCTATTTTGTATTGGAGTATTGGGCTGGCCACCTCTTATTTTAATAAGTGGGGTGTCACATTTTGTTCCTTATCATTTAAGGGATACTCGTTATAATTTGATGAGTGTTTCCACAAAGTGCTAGTTCCATTTTGATTAGAATATATGCATATTCAGATGAACAATAACTACACACGACTTTATTTGGTTTACTTCCATCTTTTTTTTCAACCTTATTCAAACGATCCCAAATATCTTATTTATAAGATTTTTTAGAAGCTACCTGAGGTGATGGTGCTTGTGATACAACAACATGTGTTGCATTTGTTCGCTCGGTTGAGGGATGTATATCACGTTGAGACAGATTTGTATCACCCATACTTGACACCTGAAAAAAATAAAAGAAAAAAAAATCAGACTATGATAATAAATAAAAACACATTATCTATAGTCAAAATACAAATTATATAATATATATATATATATATATATGTGGGGGGGGGGGTACCCGAAATAAAGAACTATGGGCCTGGACGAATAGCCCAGTTCTGGCGGCCCAAAGTCCAGGCCCCTCATCTTTTATAATTGATCCAGTCTCCCCCCACGATCCCATGAAGGGAAGTTATGGGGGAAATGGAAAACGTGGAGGAACCTATCACCCCCACTCATCTACATGCACATGTATATATTAAACCCTAGGTCCGGGGCAAAAGGACAAGTTGAATTCTCTGTAATCACTCTCCGAAGTATATAGAAATAATATCGACTGCACCACGGTGGACGTAGGAACATCTTGGCTGAACCACGTACATCCTTTGTTGTGTGATTGGAATCTTGTATTCCTTGTTCTCTTCTTGATAATTTTTCTCTCATATTTATTTGTGTTGCATAATAATTGCTTCTACAATTGGCGCCGTCTGTGGGAAGCATTCATCTTTCCCTGAGAAGAGCCCACATCAAGAAAGGAGTTTAAGATGTCTGGTCACAGCAGTAATGCCCCTCAAGCAGGAGATATTCAAGAGCCACCTGCTTCTCGCAGTATTAGGTCTGAAGTCCGACGTTCAGATCAGAGAGCTCGCCTGGAAAGACCAGCCTCAGAAGAAAGTCAGGGATCAGCGAGGTCCACGCAGATATCCAGGTTGATTGATGCGTACGAGGCAAGGCTCCACGAGCAGAGAGAGTCTTCTCGCAGGTACGAGGCTGAGAATGCTAGCTTGAAAAGAAGACCGGAAAGACTAGAAAGGGAGTTTCGTCCTGATAATCGGAGACGCCCATATCGCACTCCTAGCCCTCAGGCGAGCAAGTCTCGCAGCCGAGGAAGGAGCCCTAGGCGAGGATCTCAAAGGGACGAAGGAGGCGAGTCAGACGACGACCTCCACGAACAGCTGCGAAGAGCTCGCCGCCACAAGAGCCCTGCTCGCAGCGCCGAGCTCATACGAAACATGGTCCAAAGGGAAATGGACCAACATCTCGCTCACCACGGGACAAGATCAACTAGAGAACTCGCGAGGCGAGCTCTCAAAACCCAGATGAAATCACCATTCACTAAAGAAATCGAAGAGGAGGAATCTCCCAAGAAATTTTCCATTCCAAGGTTCAAGGTTTACGATGGAAAGACTGATCCCATCGATCACTTCAGGCAATACCGACAGGAAATGACCCTCTGGAGTCACCGGGATGCCCTGATGTGCCGTATTTTCCCCTCGAGCCTTCATGATGTAGCATAGAAGTGGTTCGAAAGGCTCCCCCACCGGTCGATCAAGAATTTTAAGTCCCTAACCGAACTCTTTACAACCCGATTCATTACCAGTAGCTCCCATCCCAAAAGGATGGATGCTCTACTAACAATGAAGAAAATGCCTCAAGAAACCCTTCGAGAATACGCGAAGAGGTACTGGGAGTTATTCAATGAGATCGAGGACTGCACGAAGGAGGTGGCAGTGGCCTCCTTCAAAATTGGGCTCCCTAATTCTTCCCTCCTCTACCAATCCCTGAAGAAGAAGGAAGCTATGACCATTGACGACCTTATGGCCCGAATCGAGAAATATGCCAAGGTGGAAGATGTCACCCGCTCTAATACAGGAGAAAACGGTCGAGCTAAGCTCACTACCAAGGTAGGTGAGAAAACTAAAAACCAGAGGAAGGGAGGAAAGAACGGGGGAAAAATGGCTCCAAAAATGGAGGGAACCAAGACGCATCGAAAGCATTCCAGGCGGTCAACACCGTCTTCAAAGAACCAATTTATAAGATTCTCGCGAAGATCAAGGATGAGCCATTCATCAAGTGGCCCAGAAAGATGGGGGAGATCCCTCGAAGAGGAACAATGCGTTGAGATGCGCTTTTCACAAAGAGGGAGGGCACAAGACCGAGCACTGAAAGGATCTTAAGTCTCACATCGAAGAATTGGCCGAGTCCGGGCATCTGAACGACTTTGTGGAGAAAAGGGCAGAGAAAGTGACTGCCAACAGAGAGATGAGACCCGACAATGTGCTGGAGGATGATGCTGGACACGAGTTCGCCATAATTCACGGAGTATCTAACGTCAAGCAGATACAAGTGAACTCAGCTCGAATGGAGCTGAAAAAACTTACAGCGGTAATACAGGCCTTTCAAATCGATCCAGCAAAATCACAGTCAGGAAAGCATCGACGAGCAGAGGACGTCAACTATAACAAGCATATTGTTTTTACGGATAAAGATTTGATGGGAGTAAGGACCCCACATCATGATGCCCTGGTCATTACACTCAGGATAGCCAACTTTGACATCGACAAGTTGCTCGTCGATCAAGGAAGCTCATCCGAAGTAATGTACCTCGACCTGTTCAGGACATTAAAGTTGAGTGTCGCCGACCTAAAGGAGGCTACTGTACCTTTGGTCGGCTTCGCTGGGAAAATGACCATGCCCCTAGGCAAAATAGTGCTGCCAGTTCGTGCTGGGAATGTCTCCAAGATGATTGAGTTTTTGGTAGTTGACATCGAATCACCGTACCAGGCCATCCTCGGCAGAGGATGGCTTCATGCAATGAAGGCGGTCTCCTCGGCCTACCATCAGAAGCTCAAGTATATAATCGAGTGAGGAGTGATGGAGATCCACGGCGACCAGGCGATGGCGAGGAAGTGCTTCATAACAGCCATCCGACCAAAGCCAGAGAAGAAGGCCGGTCAACCCAGCGAGGAAGTTAAAAAGGGTGTGATACCTTCTAAATAGCAACTAAAGTATGGAAGACCAGGAGTAGAGGAGACCAGGCTCCTCCCCTCCGAGCGTGTCATCGAGGACCTGGTAGAAGTTATAGCCGAAGTTGGTGATAGTAGCAGAGTCTTCTTGATTAGAGCATCTCTCACCGATCGAGAACAGAAGGAGTTGACGACCTTACTGAGACACAACGTAGATGTTTTCGCATGGGAACCATACGAGCTGCCTGGCATTGATCCTGATATGGTCTGTCATCAGCTGCACGTCGACCCCACGTTCAAGCCAGTCACGCAGAAGGCACGAAGAACTGCACCTGAGAAGGCTAAAGCGGTCGAAAAGGAGGTCGAAAAACTACTGGATGCAGGATCCATACGGGAAGTACAATTCCCCAAGTGGTTGTCCAACCCAGTAGTAGTCCCGAAGAACAATGGAAAGTGGAGAGTTTGCATCGACTTCACTGACCTCAACAAAGCATGCCCAAAGGATAGTTTCCCCCTCCCAAAGATAGACCAACTAGTAGATGCCACTGCAACTCACGAGCGAATGAGTTTCCTAGATGCACACTCAGGATACCACCAGATCCCCTTGTATGCCCCAGACCAGGACAAAACGGCGTTCATCACGACGGTTGGGTTGTATTGCTACAAAGTCATGCCATTTGGGCTCAAGAATGCAGGAGCAACCTACCAGTGGCTGGTCACAAAAATGTTCAAGGATCAAATGGGAGACACAATGGAGGTCTACATCGACGACATGCTCGTTAAGAGCAAGGAGAAGGAAAATCACCTCTCAGACCTGTCAAAGACCTTCGAAATCCTCAGGAAGTACCGAATGAAGCTTTATGCGAGCAAATGTTCCTTCGGTGTCCAGTCAGGAAAATTTCTTGGATACTTAGTCAGCAAGAGAGGTATAGAAGCTAATCCGAACCAGGTCGATGCAATCAACAAGGTACAACCACCTCGAACAGTCCGGGACGTGCAAAAGCTCACTGGAATGCTCGCTACCTTAAATCGCTTCATTTCCAAATCTTCCGAGAAGTGCAAGCCTTTTTTCCAGCTTCAAAAAGGGAATAAACCAATAGAATGGAGCCCGGACTGCTCGCGAGCATTGGACAAGCTCAAGGCTTACTTAAGCTCTCCACCGCTGCTTGTCATACCACAGCCAATGGATTCTTTATACCTATGCCTCTCGGTATCCAGTCACACTGCCAGCTCGGTGTTAATATGCGAGATCGAAGGAATCCAACACCCCATTTACTACGCGAGCAAGACCTTATTAGACGCCGAGCAAAGGTACCTGCCATTAGAGAAGCTCTCCTTTGCACTAGTGATAGCCTCGAAGAAACTGAAGCATTACTTTGAAGCTCATACTATCATCGTCCTTACATCACACCCCCTTAAGGCGATACTAAGGAAAGTGGATTTGTCGGGCAGATTGTCTAAGTGGTCAGTCGAGCTCGGCCGGTTTGACATCCAATTTTAACCAAGGACCGCCATCAAGGGAAAGATCCTTGCTGATTTCATAGCTGAATTCACTGGCAAAGAACTCCCTGACCAACCTCAACCAACAAAGCAAAAAGAGAACCCAGCAATAGTGGAAACCTGGAAACTATTCGTTGATGGAGCCTCCAACTCAAAGGGGGAAGGCGTAGGCATCGTCCTCATCACCCCAGAAAACACCATCCTTGAGCAAGGAATCAGGCTTGGATTTGCAGCCTCCAACAACGAAGCAGAGTACGAAGCCCTAATAGCCGGTCTCCAAAAGGCGCAAATTCTAGGAGCAAAACGTTTACAGGTGTTCGGCGATTCTCAACTAGTTTCCAATCAGATAAGTGGAGATTACAACGCGAAGGATGAAATGATGGCAGCCTACCTCGCCCTAGTGAGGAAACTAATGATGAGCTTTGAGGAGATCAACATCCAGCAGTTTCCCAGAGGACAAAATAGTCACGCCGATGCCTTAGCAGCCCTAAGCTCGACAGTCGATTCTAGTCTTGAAAGGGTCATTCCCATCGATTTCCTCACTTGTCCAAGCATTAACCACAACAGCAAGCTACCAAATGTGGAACAAATACTCCAGGTGGGATCAGCCTCCAGCTGGATCGACCCCTTAAGAGACTATTTAAAGGAAGGCACGCTCCCCGAGGATAAGAAAATCGCCCACCAGATAAGAGTTAAAGCTGCTCGCTTTCACTTATCTACAGGAGGCGATTTGTATAAGAAGTCCTTCTCCGGTCCCTACCTTAGATGTGTCCACCCAGGCGATGTCGAGCAAGTTCTGCGCGAGCTTGACGAAGGAATCTGTGGAAGTCATGTCAGAGGAAGGTCTCTATCCTTTCGAGCAATGAAGGAAGGCTACTGGTGGCCATATATGCAAAACTACTCCACAGTATATGCCCGCAAATGCCCGAAATGCCAGCTTCACGCTCCAATGGTCCACCAACCAACCAGCGACCTAAAATCCCTGACCAGCCCTTGGTCCTTCGCCCAATGGGGGATGGACATCGTGGGACCACTACCCACTGCTGTCGGCAATCGCAAATACCTGTTGGTTGCAACTGACTACTTCACCAAATGGAACGAGGCAGAACCATTGGCAAACATAGCAGACACTAACATGATAAGATTCATATGAAGGAATGTAATCACTCGATTCGGAATCCCCAGAACCATCATCACTGATAATGGGACACAATTCGAGAGTGGCCCTTTTCAGGACTTCTGTAACGAGCACGGGATCAGGCACAACTTTAGTTCGGTGGCCTACCCTCAGAGCAATGGCCAAGCAGAAGCTTCCAACAAAACTGTGATTGATGGATTGAAGAAGCGACTAGAGCGAGCCAAGGGTGCATGGGCAACCGAGCTACCCCATGTCCTATGGGCATACCGAACAACTCCTCGGCGAGCAACAGGAGAAACCCCATTTTCGCTAACATATGCCATGGAAGCAGTCATTCCACTAGAAGCGGGCTTGCCAACAATGAGATCCGACCTTATCGAACAAGGCCGGAATGATGGGGCGTTGCTCACCGAACTCGACTTAGCCGATGAACGTAGAGAACTGTCCATGGTGAAGCTTGCGAGCTATCAGCAACAGCTCACAAAGCACTACCACAAAAGGGTTAACTCGAGAAGATTCCAAGTTGGGGACTATGTTCTAAGAAAAGTCCTGGGCAACGCGGTGAAGTCATCAGATGGAAAGCTAGGCCCAAACTGGGAAGGACCATTTAAAATAACTAAAGACGACATGCGAGGTGCCTATCATTTGGAAACGATGGAGGGCAGAGAGATACCACGAGCATGGAACGCAGCTAATCTCAAGAAATTCTATTTTTAGAATCTCAAGAAATTCTATTTTTAGATTCTCAAGGAATTCTATTGTTGAATCTTTTTCTTGTATTTGTTATGTGAAAGGACAGTTCATTTCCCTTATTACTAATGAAATCAGTAACAGTTGCATTTCATCACACATATTTTCCAAATCACAGGCACGATGGTCGATATAGCAGGGGAATACCCCTCCTCAGGTCATCGTCATGAAACACGAGAGACCTCTTAGCATTGCCCCTGTCAATATATAAAGCCCTACAGAGGATTCTTAGGCAATGCGACCAGATTTTATACTGGCCATCAAACCTACTTTGGTTGAGCAAAATCCTGATCGGATGAAGACATCCAATATCAGGTGTGTCCTCGCCAATTACCCTACTTAGGCCAAAGGGAGTGTGGCGACACAACCTAAAAGGTAAAGTGGGGCATAATGGTATTTTGGTATTATACTGGACTGGGGGGACACTTGCATGGCAAAATAAAAAGGATTTTCAAGCAGCAAGAATATAAAAAGATTGGATGAACACGATTAGTCGGCAAAATCGCCCAAAACACGAATTTTTCATTGATCTCTTATATTTACAACAGTGATAATACATGTTTAGTCGGCGAAGCTCGCCCAAAGCATTTACATTATCGAAAAGGACAAAAGAATTACAGCTTATATTTACAAAAAAGATAATACACGTTTAGTCGGCGAAGCTCGCCCAAAGCGTTTACATTATCAAAAGAAAAAACTTACAAATTATTCAAGGAGGAAGCCTCCGAGCAAGATAGTCTGCCACCCTAGCTCTACGTCCATCATCAGGAGCAAGGACCAGCTCTTCCACAGCCTCTTATGCATCCAACTCTAACAGTTGCCGAGGAATGGCATCAATAGGGATCCATCTATCATCCCTCCTGAATGGATTGGGCATCAGAGTGGAGGAGGACATCTCGTGACGATACCATAACACTGAGTTCCTCGGGACCTGGAGTTCTTTTAAGGCACTCAACCACCCTCTGATGAAAGAAATTTCTTCGAA
Source organism: Sambucus nigra (assembly GCA_949130495.1). Lineage (NCBI taxonomy): Eukaryota > Viridiplantae > Streptophyta > Magnoliopsida > Dipsacales > Adoxaceae > Sambucus > Sambucus nigra. The sequence goes on from OX422217.1 coordinate 4,126,408, forward strand.
CTCGGATAATCTTGTGGGAGCATCTAGCCAGCCTTGATCATAACCGTCAGCCCATGCTTGTCGAGGACCCTTCTTGAATAAATGTCGCAATTGAGTAACGTCCCTTTGAAGCCCAGCAGCAGTTACATATGCTCGGCGGACATCATCACGGAGCTCTTTCATCTCCTTATCCCGCTGTTCTTCTGCTTCCCTGTTCCTGCCTCTGGTGCTCCTACCAGCTCGCGGGAGGGGAGGACGAGTGGAACCTCGCGGCATAGGAGCATGTCCAGCTCGCGAAGATGAGGAGCCTTACAGAATCGCTGAAACAGTGCTCGGCGCATGCTCTCTAAGTTGCAGGACTTCCCTCCTCAGGCTTTCATTCTCCTGCTGGAGGAATTCCCCAACTTGATTTATCTCGGTGGTCTCTAGCAACCTTGCTCTCAATACATTTACTTCCTCTTGTACAGAAGCACCAATGCTTTCCATCTCCTGGAGCCTGTCCTTCAGCTTAGCCACTAGCTCTGACTGATCCTTATATTTTTGGTTCCTTGACTTAAGAGACTTGCAAAGCCTAACAAAGGTCTGACGAACCTGAGGACTGGCATTGGGACCAAGAGTCCTGCCCAATTGAGATGTGGCAGGAATATAGTCTTCTACATCAGTCAACTACAAGACATAAAAGGGCATGGGAAAGAGAAATCAATCAATGCATCGGAAAAAGAAGCCTTTTTATTTCATTAATAAAAGTCAAGTGCATCAAGTTGGAAATGAAAAAATTACAAGCAAAAGTACAAAAATAGCCCTAAGGGAGGATTAACTAGCAACCTCAGGCTGTTCAGAGGTGGCTGGCTGCTTCCCCTTGTCAACAGCAGCAGAAGCATCCCCCTCTACAGAGATGCCCTCATCGGCAGGAGTTGTCTGAGAAGTAAGATCAACACCCTCGATGGCCGGGGCAGGGGCTTCTTCTTCCACGGTTGGCCTTGGACTCGAGTCATGCTCGTCGAACAGAGGAGACTCAGCGTCAACACCAGCAGCTAGGATGGCCTTGTTCCAGCCCTTCTTGAAGTTCAAACGGCTGATATAGCCTATTTTAACTTTGGCATCTTCATAAGCAGCAGTCCATCCGGAGTTGTATGAGTCCTCCTTGATGGCGGCTACCTGGGACTCCTTCTCCTTCAGCTGCTCGGTCAGAGCCTTGTTCTCCTCCACAACACCCAGCTTGCTCGAGCAGACTAGGTCATAGGCCTGCCTTAACTCGGCCAGCTCCTTGATCGCAGCGTCCCTCTCTCGGTTAGAATTTTTAAGGGCCAGATCAGAAGAGGCACGGGCGGCATCAGCAGCCTTCAAATCAGCCTCTACCCGAGAACCCCTGACTTCTAGAACGGACTTCTGCTGCTTCAGCTCGCCATTCATTCTCACCAACTCGTCGCAAGAACGGTAAAGCACAGCGAAGTCCGTCACAAACTGCCAAAAACAAAAGAAGAAATCAATAAGGAGAAATAATTGAAACTTGTTAAGGAATTAAAAAAGGGAGAGAACCTTACCAAAGCTAGTCTCTGGCTAGCTTGAAGGGCTAATTGATCAGACCCCAGTGCCCTCTGGCGATCTGCAGGAAGAACTTCCCTCTCAAGCAATGCAGGAACTAGCTGAGGGGAAGTGGCAACCGAGGCCCCCTCGGGCAAAGTTGACACCAGAACCAAGGCTTGCCCAGCCTTCGTCCTCGACTCCATCTTCCTCCTCTCTTCCTCTCTCTCCCTCTCCATCCTCTTCCTCTCCTCCACCTTCTTCTTTTCCTCCACTTTATTTCTCTCCTCCTCCTTCTTTCTCTCCCTCTCTCTCACCTGCTCTTCCTCTCTCTTCTTCCTCTCTTACTCCTGAGTGGACCGAGAGCCAGTAGCCACGGCCCCAGAAGAAGACTTTTGTTTCTTTGACCTCTGTGCAAGAAGCATATGGTCCTCGTCATCATCGTCTCTAATCAGATTCTTCCTTGGAGGCATCTCTTCGCCTGAACTACTGGAAGAGCTCGACGATCCTCGAGCTTCAGAATCTTCTTCAGAAGAACTACTACTGTCAGAGCTCCCTTCACCCAAATTGCTCGCAGCTCCCGCAGGCTCACTCTCAGAACTGCTCTCCTCTTCGTCCAACTGGATAGGCTCAGCAGTAGTCTCTCCAAAAGAATCAAACTCTGGAACACTATCCACAGGTCGTGCTATGAAGCTGGAGCCTGCGTTCTTGTACTCGAGCAAAAAGGCAGCAGACCTGGGGTGCTCGTCGTCACCCAGAGGCTCCCTGATATTCCAAGCTTTCACCAACTCTGAAATACGGACCTCGCTGAGAGCAAGCTCCAAATTCTTTGTCCTCGCTGTGGAAGAAAAAGCAAAGAAAGGTCAGAAAAGTCACAAGTCAGCAAAGGTTGAAATAACAGTACAATGTCTACCTATATATTCTTCCCCGTAAAAAGGGACAGTGAACCTCTCAAACCTCGACCCATCAAACTGGGGAGGGAACTGCCAATTCCTAACAAGGAAACCCTCTTACCAGTAGTCCTTATGGGAATCAGGTAAGTTTACTACCAATACCCTATCAGGACTCCTAACTTTGAGGTATAAAACACCTGAGCTAGTTCGAGAGAAGGAATAACAGAAACAGATCTCGGGAAGTCCTAACCTAGTACCATACAACTGGTTTATTCTATGGACGCCATTTACTATCTTCCACACATTGGGCGAGCACTGTGCGGGAACAATACTTAAATAACCAAAAAAGTGCAGAAATAGATCATTAGGGGGAAAAGTGAGTCCCCCCTGAGAGAGCAACAAGACATGGATCCAGTGGGCATCCTCTATATCCCTAACGTTCGTAGGAGGGGAAGCACAACATTCAATATCTACCCATTCAGGAATATTATAGAACTTCCTGAACTCAGAGATTGACCTATTTTCAATCTTCGCCATTGAAAAACTCAAAGAAACTCTACAAACCAAATAGAAAGTGCAAAGAAAGGGAACGAGAAACTTATAAAACAGAAGATCAGTTCGAGTGATGAAGAAGCACGAGCTCAAGACGACTAAGAAGCAATGGGAATGGGGATTCAGAGAAGAAGGTACGAGGCACTAGAGTTCTCAGAAGAAGGAAAAGTAATGGAAAGGCTGAAACGATGGATGAATAGTGGTTATCCCAACTAGCCTTCAATTCTAATCATAGCGCACGGATAGCGAAGCGGGTGGCCCCAAAGCAACTGCACAGTTTTCGAAGAATCACAAATCAGCCATGATGGCTGCTCATTTAAATCCATTGGACCCATAAACATGGCCCAACAAATTTAGGGGCAATTGTGGGTACCCGAAATAAAGAACTATGGGCCTGGACGAGTAGCCCAGTTCTGGCGGCCCAAAGTCCAGGCCCCTCATCTTTTATAATTGATCCAGTCTCCCACCACGATCCCATGAAGGGAAGTTATGGGGGAAATGGAAAACGTGGAGGAACCTATCACCCCCACTCATCTACATGCACATGTATATATTAAACCCTAGGTCCGGGGCAAAAGGGCAAGTTGTATTCTCTGTAATCACTCTCCGGAGTATATAAAAATAATATCGACTGCACCACGGTGGACGTAGGCACATCTTGGCTGAACCACGTACATCCTTTGTTGTGTGATTGGCATCTTGTATTCCTTGTTCTCTTCTTGATAATTTTTCTCTCATATTTATTTGTGTTGCATAATAATTGCTTCTAAAATATATATAACGGATTAAAAACATGATATTGTATATCCTTAATATAAATGAGTGCTCACCGATGATGGGAGGTGAGATCTCATCGTGATTTCATTGTGAAAACAACCTGAGATTTGATCCGAGTTGGGTTTCTGTGATCCGATTGAGATTCAACTGATCTCACTGAGATTTGAATGAGATTTGATTCAAGAAACTTTCTATGATCCAAGATGGGTTTTGATTGTTTTGAAAATAATCAAAACAATTTGAGATTTGATCCTGCCGATGGGTGAGGGCTGAGTGATAGATGAGAGATGAGTGAGAGATGAGAGATGGGTGAGGGATGAGCGATGAGCGATAGATGGGTAAGGGTGAGATCGACTCAGGGTTAGAGAGAGAGAGGAAAGCAACACATTTGAAATAAAAATGGGTTAGGAGTATTAGGGTTTGCGAGTGTTAGTTTAGTAGTGTGTATATATATATTCATTTTGGTCCCGGGTTCAGTGTCGATTCCGATTATTAACGGATTTTGGATTGGATTGGGTTGGTATCGTCCTATGACCAGGAGCTGAACCGAAAATCATTTTTAGTGCCGGAACCGAACCATTAGTAATACCCCTGAACCGAACCAACCCGATACAATCGATTTGGTTCGGTTTATCGGTTCCACTGTGCACCTCTATCACTCAATAAACAACGTCGAAATTGTCTCATTTGTGTTATTTTCATCAAACTAGTTTAATTTCCAATCGAGTAATGCTATGCTTCCAAAGCATCCCTCAATATATCCTCAAAATGCCTCAAGTGATTGTAATTTATGTGAATTCCACCTGAATGTATAAACACTTAATACACTTTGAGAATATTTTTTAGATATGTTTTAATTACATATTATTATTGTTTTCACTCATCACGAATGAAGAGTGTTGTCAACTTAACCAAGCCTATCACAGATGGACCATTGCACGAGTTAGTCTACCATCACCACTCATAATTAGGTGAAATGAAGTGGAATTGCAATTTTTTAAATTCTATTACTTTTTTAATTTATCTATTGGATTTCACTTACTTTGGAAAGCGACAGTGCATGTAGCATCTCCATTGGGAGAAGTTCCAGGCAATTGGAACTAATCTTGTTAGAGATATGAAGTAAATTAAACGTGATGGTCTTTTTAAATAAATATGTAATATTTTAAATCCTTATAAGGAAGGGGCCACTCCAAAAGCAAGATTCACTTAAGATTTCTTACGTTTATTATGAAATAAATAGCCCTACTCATACTAATTCACCAACACATTAGTGTTGAACAACTGGATCCTCCGCAAACTAAATTTTCTCAACTTTCCCTAGTACATGATGTTAATAAATTTTTATTGTATTAGTAAAACTTAAAATATAAGTTAGTAAGAAAAATTAAACCCACAAATATGTATAATATACTTCATATACTAATCGAGAGATCAATTTACTCTTTTAAGTTTCAATGGATTATATCTATGGATTTAATATTTTTAATATATTCTACAATTTTGGTCCTAAAAAAATATGATTTGGGTTTATTATTTTTCATTACCAAGAACCAAAATTATTGAAATCGAAATTAGCGAAGACTTTGGGCTTGATTTTGATTTAAACATTTAAAATTTTGATTTATTAAAATTACCATATCAAAGTAAAATACTGAAACTACCCCCCCAAATTCCGATTTAATATACCTGAAATATCCGATTATATATATATATATCATTATGCGGACTTATTTATCACAATTGTTAATATTGAAAGTGATCTCAATCAATAATTAGCCTTTTCATATGCACCCTGGGTTGTTCTATTGGTAAGGGGCGACTCGTTTATGCCAAAAGTCTCGAGCTCGAAACCTCCCACATATAACAAACTTTAACCGATGTGTGTGTTAGGCTCGCTCTAGAGCATTGTCCTCCCTGTTTAGCTTGCATGGGGGAGTCCAAAGGGCTCGTTCATATGGAGGCTCAAGGTTATAAGAAAATTAAAAAAATAATTAGTTTTTTTTTTAAAAAACTCTTAGTTAGTTTTCACTATTTTCTGCTTTTAACAAAGTTTATGTAGTAATTTTAAGGATTTTTTACTATGCACCTGAGATGATGCCGTAATTAGACATAACCCACAACTTTTTAAAAAATTAGATTTAAATCCCGCATGTGCATCATCTCGCCTGTACCTTATGCATACATGGGTAAGTCTAATTATTGAAAAACAAAGGGGGTATATCTGAATACAACATTATCTCAGAGAGTATAGTAAAAAAACTTTAATTTTAAAATTAAAAATGCATACTTATTTGTTTATTTTGTCGTGGGTATGAGTTTTTTTCACTTCTTATGTGAGTAAATTGTGTATAACCCTAAGTTAATAGATAACTTATGTGTATGGTGTATAAACAAACATGTAGTTTGTCTGATAGTTTATGTGCTAGTTTATTTAATACATTTGGAAATTGAAGTACCAAAAAAAATATAAAAAGTAAGAAAATTGAAACTAAAAATAATACGGTGAGGAGATCATCTATAAAAAAATCCATCATAGAATGGTGCGAGACGATGATAAAAAATTTGAAGGATAAAAAATGCAGATGTATATCTAATTTTCATTTCACACACTTCCAAGATGAATTTTAAAAAATTGGTCTGTTTGTAATATATATATATATATATAAGAAGAATCAGGCGAGGATCAAGTTCTTGTGGACCAATTGTTTTAGACTACTAAAAAAAAATTATTTTTAGTGGATTTTTTTGTGAGGTATTTAAATATTTCAACCTACCACTAAAAATAAATCATCTCAAAATGAAATTATTTTAGTGATAAGATGAAATGTTTTAATACTTCACAAAAAAATCAACTCATAATAATTTTTTAATATTTAAAGAAAATTAGTCCATCCCAAATTAGTTGTTAACAATTATGGTGATAGGTTAAACTCCAAAAAAGAAAATCTATATCTATATTATACTTTTAAAATAATAGAAAGAGAGTTTAATGAGGATCATTTATTGCCACTTTAAAATTCATTCCAATCAATTTCTTAGAAACCTCTCCCTTCTCCCAATCTTTTCGATTTCTCAGGAAAAAAAAAGTGTCTCTCGAGTTTGCCTCTTTACGTCTCTTCTCCCATAATAATTTCTTTTATATTTAGGCAATACATGAATTTAGTTCGTTCATGTATTATGAAATTCATGTATAGAAGTTTAAATGGAGGTTCATATATTTAGTCAATACATGCAGTTAGTTGGTTCATGTATTAGGATGTTCATGTAAAGACGTCTAAATGGGGTATGTTTTAGTTAAAAAGTTAAATGATATTTGAGATAATATAATATGTAGGTTTTATTTATGGAAGTTATTATGAATATATTTTTGCCAATCAAAATTTATTGTTTGACTTAAATAATGAGTTTTGCTTCGTTCATGTATTGTACAAGATATTAATTTGGAATTATTTGTATAAATTGATATTTATTATAATAGGAACAGGAAAACACAACATAAAACCAATTATGATTTAAACATGAATATTATTGATCTAATTGAACTAAATGAAAATAACATGATTTATCATATTATGTTCGGGTCAATCTTATATCGATTTAGTCATGTTCATGTGAGTTATAAAATTACCACCCCGATATAACTTCGTTCTTGACCACATATATGTATCGAAATATGATAGGAAAAAAAACAATATGCGCCCGTGCATTGCGTGGGTTAAATGCAAGTTATACCTCTAAAAGGGTAGTATTGGAGGTATAAATTCCCATTAATGATAGAGATTGAAGATAAATCGTCTCCTTCCAAAGCAAACGAGCGTCTCCTCTGCAAGTAAAGATGTCTGTCCAAATCCCCACTTCATTTCATATTTAATGGGCAAATGGTTATATAAAACGTCTGTCCCTTGACCCTCCAAATTCCATGAGCTCTTCAACTTTCTTTAGCCCATACATATTTCCCCACATTATATATGGAGATTTCAAGCCCCTGAATCTGCAAGCATCTTCAGGTATGCCGACTCTCTATCATACTCTCCTCAATTTTCTTTTTCCCACCCAATGTTCCTCATCTTTGATGTCATTTCTTTCTTTTTTTGTAAGAAAAATTAAACGATTATTTTTTGTTCAGTGTATTGTTTGGGAGCATATTGTTGGTCATCATTCATTCTTCATTAGAAGTAAGTTTCTTAACCTTCTCTTCCCATCATTGTAAAATGTGGTATTCAATTTTGCATATTAGGTGTTTGATTTTTTGCTTCTTTGATTGTTATAGCCCCCATTGATATATTTATCACACTGTTTTGTTTGCTTTCTAGAAATTTAAAATTTCCATGTTTTGAATATACTTTTAATTTACTTGGATACTTAATGATTGAGGGGAAACATTTCAATCTAATTATAATATTGAGCAACTCCTACAATGCAAGGTTGACACAATGAGATGACAAATTTCTTGATTATAGAATTTTTCAGTTTGTTTTGTCTTATCGATGACTTGAAACTCATACTTCATATTCTGAATAAGTTGGAGAAAGGGATAAGTTAGGAGATTCAGTAGGTACTATATATATATAGTATATGAAGTTGATTAAGATATTGAATTTGAATTTAAAGAGTAAAATAACTTACGCTTGAAAAGTTAGGCGGAGGATTAAGAAAAGAGTAAATAAAAGAGATAAGAGTTGTAGAGAGGGGCATTGAATTAAACTGAAAATATGGGAAAGTTAATGAAAAATAACATGGCGAGAGACAATGTTTTTATTGGTGTTTAAGTTGAGACATCTATACCCTTCAGATGTAGAGGAATAGTCTAGAAAAATGCAAATGGAAGGCCTAGAAGCTGATTGTGGAAACTGATATTATCATTTGTAAACTAATGAACATATATTAATTTTTTGGTGATTTTATAAACAACTAAAACTTTGGGCAGAGAAAAATATCTTTGATGAGAAAATATAAGACTGAGAGATGACAATAGAGTCATCATAGACTTAAATTATCGAAGATGTGTGGCCATAAACACTTCCTTATTGAGTGATTATAAAAATACATTTTGAGTATTGATACCCAACTCCCGATCATTGAATTGATCATAGGACATTTGTTTAATGGTAGATCATGCCTATTTAGCAGTCAATTGTGAATTGTGTTTGAAAATAGCAGGAAGAATGTCAGTAGAAACAGCAGCCTTGATAGAGTAACCTTATTATTACCAGTTGTTGTGATTAAGCTTCGGGGTTAGATTTATTTAACAAGAAAAAATTGTATATTCTCCTGGAATATTATGGAGTATCTTTTATGGGTAATTTAGTGATTAATCCATTTATGGTAACTTGTGCTCCAAGTCCATTATACCAAAATATATACTTTGAGTTTTGCAACCATATGTATATATATATTTATAATTCAGTCAGGGCATGTGTGCCTTATAGAGAGGGAGATAAGGTAGGTTGGGCAATAAGGATATAAGATAATATAATTTGGAAGATTTAGAGATTTTGATTGAGTTTATCTGTAGGAAATGTTCAAGGGTAGTAATGGAGATTGCATGTGACTTCTAGGTGTTAGGAAGATGATATATTGAAGGTTGTAAGGGGGTATTGAAGATCGTACCTTTCTTTTTGTTTTGCGTTGATTATAGAGACAATTATAGGAATAGTATAAGGAGACATAATACAGTCAATGCTCCAAGGGCAGATCTGCAAAACATTAGCAGTAGATGCTCTGCTCGGAGCAGGAGTGTTCTTAAGATTTTAGAGAGCTTAAGATAGTTGGGAAAGTAGTAAATTTAGGAATTCTTTCACTATTTCAGCATTCTTCCCGAATCTGAGTCATACCTTTAATTAACTCAACTAATAATGCAAATGCTTATTGTGTGTAAATCAGGGAAGAATTGAGGAACATCCAAGCCCACTACACTCCTGACTCAAATTCATTAACCCATTTGAAGAATTATTGCATTATAGAACTTAGCTAGAAAGTTATGAGAAAACTAAAGTCAAACTGCGTTTCAAAACTGTGGGTGAGTATTATGTGATTTAAGTTTGATTAAGCCCACAAAGTTCACTATTTCCAGCATACACCGAGGCGTTGAAGCCTTGCAGTTGATTTCTTGATGGAATCTTATTAGAAAGGTTCTTATTTGACAAGTCTAAGACACTAAGAAATGTAAATCGATGCAGGCTCTGATACCAATTTGAAAGGGCTGACAATTTCTTTTTTATGTAAAAACTCGAGATTAATGCGGAAGTGTAAACGATGATGGTTCAACTTTAAAACAAAACGAATTTTAATTTCATTAAAACCAAATTAACATCAAACCGAGTGAAGTAAAATTAATCAATTAATATATTCAACTTTAACCGATTAAATTCAATTCAAGCCCTAGAATTTGCCTAAGTCATAATTAACAATTAACCAAAGTTAGGCGAAACCAATTTTAGCAAAGGACTTGAATAAACCAAATTTAGCCAATATTTAATCTAGCACCAAATTAAATGAGTGTGATGATTTAAACCGAATTTTATCTTGAATTATTCTAAGCATGAGTTCTACGTTATTAAAGCAAGATAAAATAAACAAATCACACTACGCCGCGATGTACGAGGAAAAACCCAAGACGGGAAACAACCTCGGACGGCCGTAGCCACAAATCCACTAGATACGAAATTACAATTACAAGACAGGTAGACTTACAACGACTGACTCGATCCCTCTCAAGCCTCGATGCTTCTTCTTGTAGACACCTCTTCCTAGCGGATAACCTCGGAACACCACCGCGGTCTCGGAATCCACCGATAGGGCTTTCTATGGTCACCGTCACCCGAGCAAGGAGCCTTTCTCCAAGTGGGTAGAATCACAACAAAATGTCTTCTTCTTTGATGGATGTAGAAGCAAACCAAAAACTTCTCTTTGAAACGGAAGAGATAAACCGGTGCCAAAACTCCAAGCAATCTGATATGTAAATAAGAACTTGGACTAAACACAATTGGGTGTAAACTAGAGTGTGAAGGATTTTCTCTTTGAAAAAATTAACACTCAAAACATGAACATTATCCTAAACCATTTTTACTCTCAAACACTCTCTAAGAGATGGAAATATTTTGGAAATGTTATGGAAATGTTAAGTTGGAAAATGTCATTTCCGCACCTATTAAAGTCTGTGAAAGTTGGTTAAAAACCAAGTGGGGAAGTGGGTGCAAAACTTCCAAAAAACTGCTAATAACTGTTCCCGCCTGACAGCTCATTCGAACGACATTTCGTTCGAACGAAATCTCGTTCGAACGAGTCTTCTAACGACGCTCCAGTATGGACTGGTTAGAAGCTCGTTGGAAATCTCGTTAGAACGACAATCTCGTTCGAACGACATTTCTAAGGACGGACCAGTATGCCTTAGTGGGAACTCGTTGGCAAAACTCGTTCGAACGACATCTGGTTCGAACGAAAAAACTCGTTCGAACGACATATCTAACGAACGACCAGAAAGTTTGAAAAATTCATTTTTAGCCCAGAAAACTTTATAAACATTTATTTAAAGTTTTAATAAATCCTTTCTTAAAACCAAACGCAGTTTTTATAAACCTAACACCCAATAAACTTGTTCCAAGCTCCTATATATATATAATTGCATTCATACCTTGGGAGCATGGAACTATGATTGATGACGTAGAAACGAGGCACAGAAACCGGCATTTTGATGAAGCTTTATACTCTTTGCCGCTACGTCTTCAACAAACACTTCATAGGCTTGAGAATATTACAATTTAAATATTATCCTATGAATAAATGTTTTTGTCCGGAATTGAGCCAAAACTATATATGGACTCAATTGGAAATTTGTGTCCTTACAAATCTCCCCCTTTGGCTATTCCGGGACAAAAACCAAACAAAAATCCTAAAGGGCCGTCAAGCTCTACTAGACTCAAAACATAACATACCCCACCCAAACTTGACTCAACCCAAGGATCAAACGCTTTGCCGTTTAAACAATGCCGCTTTAGAAGAAATCCTGCACACTTAAGCAAACTCATCAAATGCATAGGGAATATCAACGTATTAAATGCAATTGTAATTAATTACTCCCCCTAAATTAATTCTCCCCTTTATCAAACACATGACCTACTTAGAAAGACGTCTCCCCCTAAGATAAATCTCCCCCAAACTAAGATACGATAATAATAGGATTAGATACCATTTCTCCACCTATCATCATTCTCCCCCTTTTTGTTCAGGAATAGGCAAAGGATAAAGAACTAATAAACATAAAGGCATGTTGAAGCTTAAAGTGATAAAACATGAAAGCATATGGGCAATAAAAGCATAGGCAAAGACAAAACAAATATCATATATATAAACTAAAATATACCAATGAAGCACTTGCATATATATATAGATATAAACACACACAAGACACAAAATACAATAAGTTTGCACACTCGTATGGCAAAAATGTGTCATATGGAAACGGAAGTGTTGGGGTGTGAGCTAGCAACAATTAAATTTAGACCCAAACACTTAATAAACATTCACGGAGTTCTCATTTGATTGCAAACTTCATCACAGTTAAATATAACCTCATGTGATAATATAGATTGAACTCAATGAACAAACATACACAATGCATACAAGCCTAGCATGATGATGATTCTACAAACCAAATAAAGTCATGACATTATAGACAACTAGGATAAACGGACTTTGTGCAAACCGTTGATATACCATCCAATTCTCCCTCAATAAGCATATATATTCTTTTGCTTTGGAATGAATATATCAAACAAACATAGGCCTTGGCAATTGTTTTTCTTTTTAATGCCAACTATTATGTTTTTAGGCCTTTGGATCACGTATTTATTTTATATCCAATAAACGGTGGCTTACAGTCGCAAAGGATTTAATTCATCCTTTCGGAGCCCTTCCCCGTGCATATTTATTTATCATGTTTTCATTTTCACACAAATCTCACATGCAACGGATTTTGACATGCACTAGTCCTCCTAGGTCATAGATATGTAGATGACTAGATTGGTAGGAGAACACCTCAAAAGGCTCAAATATAACATGTGACATTAAGATTTCAAAAGAGCTCGTGCATGTGTGAAAAGAGGCATATAAAAATAGAATCCATTTAAACAATACAAAATCCAACTACTCCATATAAAGAATGGTAAAGAACATTTTAAGGATTGAAAATCTAAACCAAAAGTTCTAGCCACGTGGGAGCGTAAACGGTGGGATTCAAACACAAGTATATGCCACTTAAAGTGTGTCAAACTAAAATACACACAAAAAAATCTTTTTGAGTTTTTAACATTTTTTAATCAAAAATAAATATTTACTCAAAAGGACAAACAAAAATCATTTGTATTTTTCATTAATCTCAAATGAAACAGATAAAACACAACAAACGTTAAAGTATGCAAATACTAACACATTCATCCTTTAGATTTAGCAAGGGAGGAAGCATGTGAAAGTAAATGAGAATCAAAAACCCTATTTTGCAAGGCAACCAAGTCGGATTTCCTAACCCAAATTAATGAAGAATGACTATCTTGGGGTGTTGGAACGTTAACTACCGTGGTTACTTTACTATGGGATTTTCTAGGAATTCGTTTAAGATCAAAACAAAATTTCCTAAGATGACCTTTTCGACCACAATGTGTACAAGCTAAAACATGTCGAAAAGATTTACTTAAGGAGTGATCTTTAAATGCATTCCTAGTAGATTCTCCTAAAACATTGGTCTTGGCTTTATGAGAAGATTCATTACAAGTATTGAAGCCTAAACTACAAGTGTCATTTTTAATTTGGACCGTTCCTAACATTTTATCTAGTTTTTCCGAACGACACTCCAAATCAAATTTGACATTACTAGAATCTTTTAATTTAATTTCCAATTCTAAAATGTTAGATTCTAATAAAACATTTCTCTCTTCAAAAGCAAGAAGCTCCTTTTTCAAGGATTCCATTAAACCCCTAAGGCTATCTCTTTTGCCTTCTACATATTCTAGCTTCTCTTGAAGAGTCCTCTCATGTGTCCTAAGATCTTTTATTAAAGCATTTTCATCAACGACCTTGACACTCTCTCTTAAACTAGCTTCTAACTTCAAATTAGCTCTTTTCAATTTAATAGATTCTTTATAAAGTTCTTGAAAAGCATTTTGAAGTTCACTCACATTAACCTCTTCTTCATTTTCACTCTCACTTTCTTCTCCACTATCACTATCATCAAAAACAAGAGAATCATGTACAATGACCTTGGAAGTGGCATGTGCTATCGTTTCATCAATCGATGAGTTCTCACTATCACTCACATGACTAGCCATAAAAGCCACAAAATTTTTCTTAGTGGGGGAATCGGGCTTCTCTTCCTTATCACTATCACTCAGGGGTGCATTATATGAAATGGGTCGCTTACCATCTTTCCTTAGTTTAGTGGGGCACTCATAAGCCCTATGGCCATAACCTTCACAACCAAAACACTTATTAGACTCGTCCCTATCTAAATTTTCATTAGTAGGTTTAGGGATTTTCTCGGCTTTAGAAATCTTCTTGCTTTTATCATGTTTAGAAGTATCAAATTTCTTAAAATCATTTTTAAATTTATCTTTGTTAATTTTAAGAAATTTTCTAAATTTACGAGCAAACAAAGCCATGTCTTCCGAGTCACTATCACTCTCGCTCTCTACTCCTTGTTTTACCTCTCTTCGGGCTTTTAAAGCAACGCCCTTCTCGATTTTCTTTTCAGTTTTAGAGGGAAACATATCTAGTTCATAGGTTTGTAAATCACTTACAAGCTCTTCTAATTTCGTAGAGGCTAAAGTGGGTAAAGAATTTAAAACGGTCACCTTTGGAATAAATCTATCGGGTAGGGACCTTAAAATTTTCTTTACAACACGGTCGTCAGGTATTTTCTCTCCCAAGTTAAAAGAGGAATTAACAATATCAGAAAGTCTAGCATAGAATTCATCAAAAGTTTCTTTTTCATTCATTTTGATAGTTTCAAATTGAGTGGTGAGGTTTTGGAGTTTTGAAGCTTTAACGACACTAGTTCCTTCATGAGTTAATTATAAAATATCCCAAGCTTCTTTAGCGGTTTCACACGTCATAATACGACGGAATTCATCCGGTGTGACAGCGCTAAATAAAGCATTTAAACCACGGGAATTGAAATTAGCAAGTTTAAACTCATTTTCAGTCCATTTATCGGCGGGTTTGATAACACGTTCATTTTCAACTAAATAAGTTGGTGGGGACCACCCGTTAACAACAGACATCCAAACACGTTCGTCGATAGATTTTAGTGCCGATCTCATACGCGCTTTCCAATACGCGTAGTTTAAACCATCGAAAATAGGAAATTTTGAAAATGGGGAAAAATCCATTTTAGCCAAAAATTATTTAAAAGATCGTTAACGAAATAATTTATCGCTTTGGCTCTGATACCAATTTGAAAGGGCTGATAATTTCCTTTTTATGTAAAAACTCGAGATTAATGCGGAAGCGTAAACGATGATGGTTCAACTTTAAAACAAAACGAATTTTAATTTCATTAAAACCAAATTAACATCAAACCGAGTGAAGTAAAATTAATCAATTAATATATTCAACTTTAACCGATTAAATTCAATTCAATCCCTAGAATTTGCCTAAGTCATAATTAACAATTAACCAAAGTTAGGCGAAACCAATTTTAGCAAAGGACTTGAATAAACCAAATTTAGCCAATATTTAATCTAGCACCAAATTAAATGAGTGTGATGATTTAAACCGAATTTTATCTTGAATTATTCTAAGCATGCGTTCTACGTTATTAAAGCAAGATAAAATAAACAAATCACACTACGCCGCGATGTACGAGGAAAAACCCAAGACGAGAAACAACCTCGGACGACCGTAGCCACAAATCCACTAGATACGAAATTACAATTACAAGACAGGTAGACTTACAACGACTGACTCGATCCCTCTCAAGCCTCGATGCTTCTTCTTGTAGACACCTCTTCCTAGCGGATAACCTCGGAACACCACCGCGATCTCGGAATCCACCGATAGGGCTTTCTATGGTCACCGTCACCCGAGCAAGGAGCCTTTCTCCAAGTGGGTAGAATCACAACAAAATGTCTTCTTCTTTGATGGATGTAGAAGCAAACCAAAAACTTCTCTTTGAAACGGAAGAGATAAACCGGTGCCAAAACTCCAAGCAATCTGATATGTAAATAAGAACTTGGACTAAACACAATTGGGTGTAAACTAGAGTGTGAAGGATTTTCTCTTTGAAAAAATTAACACTCAAAACATGAACATTATCCTAAACCATTTTTACTCTCAAACACTCTCTAAGAGATGGAAATATTTTGGAAATGTTATGGAAATGTTAAGTTGGAAAATGTCATTCCCGCACCTATTAAAGTCTGTGAAAGTTGGTTAAAAACCAAGTGGGGAAGTGGGTGCAAAACTTCCAAAAAACTGCTAATAACTGTTCCCGCCTGACAGCTCGTTCGAACGACATTTCGTTCGAACGAAATCTCGTTCGAACGAGTCTTCTAACGACGCTCCAGTATGGACTGGTTAGAAGCTCGTTGAAAATCTCGTTAGAACGACAATCTCGTTCGAACGACATTTCTAACGACGGACCATTATGCCTTAGTGGGAACTCGTTGGCAAAACTCGTTCGAACGACATCTGGTTCGAACGAAAAAACTCGTTCGAACGACATATCTAACGAACGACCAGAAAGTTTGAAAAATTCATTTTTAGCCCAGAAAACTTTATAAACATTTATTTAAAGTTTTAATAAATCCTTTCTTAAAACCAAACGCAGTTTTTATAAACCTAACACCCAATAAACTTATTCCAAGCTCCTATATATATATAATTGCATTCATACCTTGGGAGCATGGAACTATGATTGATGACGTAGAAACGAGGCACACAAATCGGCATTTTGATGAAGCTTTATACTCTTTGCCGCTACGTCTTCAACAAACACTTCATAGGCTTGAGAATATTACAATTTAAATATTATCCTATGAATAAATGTTTTTGTCTGAAATTGAGCCAAAACTATATATGGACTCAATTGGAAATTTGTGTCCTTACAGAATCTCATCTAAAAACTGATTTCTCGATAACTCAAGGGACTTCAACATTTTCATCTGATCAATATTTGGAATGATATTTCCTGTCAAATTGTTTGTTGATATAGGTTGAGGGTAACTAATCCGTCAAGACTTGCAAATTCTTGGGTTTAAGGGTTTGCCACTTAAAAGATTACATTCTACAATATGGTTATATTTTATGTTTAGAGGTGTACTTTTCACAAATTTCTTTAATACAGTAAGGTTCGTGCTTATTTGGAAAGACTAGAGCATAACCTCCTTTCAATTTTTTGAAATCTCAACTAAACTACTTCAACTATCATATTTCAAAATTTTAAAACTATTAGCTATCTTTTTCACAATATAAAAGTAACATCAAACTACTCGAAATCTAATCAATTTTTCTCTCTGGAACCCTCATATCTTTATTCCCCTCACTCCCCTATCTGTCTAAAAATAAACCTTTCAGGTGTCTAATATCAATCCAAGTCTTTATACCCTATTTACTCAAGACATCATCTCTCTTATTGAATCCATTTTTTCTCCTCATTCCAAGCCAATATGGTTACAAGCCAAACGCTTGCCCGTGAGAAGTAAATTCTTCAAGAAAATGGGTATTTTTAGGTTCTTTAGTTATTTTGTTTAAATTTGATCATGATTTTTTTTTTAATTTTGCCTAACGGTGTACTATAACCTTATCTTGCATTACTAATTATGGTGATACAGATGAGATAAAAAAATCCATCGTTAAGACAAACAAGGCAAGAACTTCGGTTAGAGCGAATCCTAAAATGGAATAATCAAATAATTGTTTAGCCAATGATGGATATCGAGCCACAAAATGAATTAAAGAACTGAAGACGTTTCCAATACCGACAGCAGCTCCAGCTGAAGCAATTGTAGCAGCTTCGGCATCTTTTGATCTTGGACATCTTTTTTTATTATTTTACTTCATTATTTAATAAATCTCAAACTTGAATTTGTATTCTCGATCTAGTATCATTTTATGCCTGCAATTTTGTTGTAAAAATGTCAATCACACATCCTTCAATCGAATGTCCATTAAATTAAAAATAAGTGTATAAATACTGAGATTTTTTTTACACGCATTGTTAATTTACACTAAACTAACTTACACTATCATCATGGGAGATACTACAATCAACTGATTACAGTTTATAAGTATAACTTGCAAGTTGTATAATTTAGAAAATACATTGGTATCAGTTATACTTTACATGACTATTGAGCTTTTTTTACACGCATTGTTAATTTACACTAAACTAACTTACACTATCATCATTTTAGATGCTACAATCAACTGATCACAATTTATAAGTACAACTTGCAAGCTATATAATTTACAAAATACATTGGTATTAGTCATCGTCAATTACATCATACAAACACAAACGATACATTTAAATATAAACGTGTTGGTAATTTTGAACCTGGTTTAAGTAAATACTGTCAGAGCTCAAGCGATGAGACAAATTATGTTTTGTTTAAACTTAAAAAAGCTAAATTCACGAGGAGCTATTTACTGAATGAAAGAGTAAATTTACATAAGCTAAACAAACCCAATGAGATAATCAGCCTTAAAGCTGAGGCCTTATTGCCGTGGCGAGTACATGAGAAACTAAATGGCATAGGGGGACAAATTGGAATATCCCAACTAGGTTGTGACCTCCCATATTTATAACAACCCTTCTAAAAAAAGAAAAAAAAATGGGTTTTTGTTGTTTGAAAAGGTTACCATACAAAAAGAGATGAAAGAAAAGTTACTCAGATGAAACAATACAAAATAATGAGTGAAGGGTCAGGAATGAACAACAACTAAGTCTTTATATTGGAGAGTACAGAGACTGTTACTGGATTCCCATGATAATACCATAGGAGATGGCTATAGGATGGTTTGTTCTTAAACATGTTTGCCATCATTTATTATCAAAATGTATCTGAAAAAACATTTAGGTAGTTAAGTTAATTAAGTTGACGATCGATATAATGTCATGAACCATTGGGTTAAGGTGACATTCATTATGTAATGTTAGATTTTATTTACTATTTCAATTTTCATTACTAATACCAATATATAACATAATATGTTAAAAAATAACTATTTTCGTCCTGTTTAATACTGTTATAACTGTAGAACATACAAGTTGAACATTGAAATTCGAATAGTATGAATCATATATAATAATCTAGAAATAGTATGCTACCTACAAAATTATAAAAGAGGTTCTGCATATAATCTTTGGAGCAAACATTTGTTGCAATCAAACATTCTTGTCTTTAATTATTTTGATATTGAGGCATTTGTGGTTTAATTTGACTTAGGAATAAAAATATTTAGTGTTGGATAATCCTTCCTCAAGCAATTTCATTTAAGACTTTGATCAGAAAAATATTGTTCTATATAAAGAGACAATTAGAGTATAACTTAAGACTCATTATAATTCATCGTACTAAAAACAACATTATGCTGCTTATATTTCATATAAAGAGTAAGAATTTCAGATTCCAAATTTTTTTGAGTAGACCACCTATAATTAAAATGGTCTTGGAACAATATTAATCTCTTAGGTACGATAAGTACATTGTACTAACAGTTTTCATTAACTGACTTGAATCATGTTTCGGCACATCACGGGAAGTTCGGAATCAGATACGCATATTACTTTCGATAACATGGTTCAAGCTCGGGTATGTACATGCTACACATACGTTTTAACTCATAAACAACTATTCATCGTATTTGTAACTGCATTTTTGCATATTTCAAGTACGGGAAATAATGAATCGGATTCGCAACAATCCTACACTGAAATGTCTGCTGCCGAGGTAAACACATTATACACAAAAATTAAAACATTAAAAAAAATGATGTCAAAAGCCCCAAAATTAATATAACATTGTAACAAAATAATCAAAAATATATATTAAAGCCAATTGAATTGTTCTTTTACTTTATTATTTTATAAATGACTGCCTTCCAAATGATTCGACTACTAACACATTCTTCCAAAAAACGCGTTAATGCAGGACACTAACATCTTCATTCATGCCAATGTTGAGAGAAATTTCAACGACGGCAGCAACATAAGATCTTCAAAGAGAATCAAAAATTCCAAGCATAACTAAAAAAATTACGTTACATTCAATGACAGACATTTTAACGTTTTCTTATTTTATAAATATTGTACAACCATTTAACCTAGATTTCATTATTTTGCAGAGGCAAAGGAATACAAATCAATGATTGAGGAAGTGACAAAATTAGGGATTGATGAAGACTTTCACTCAATTAAATTAGAATAACGTTGTCCTTTTCATTTACATCTCAATAGATGAACGATTTCCTATATTTTATCATAATTCAATTGTCTTTTTAACGATATTATCTTTTTAATTGAATGCTCAAGATGTTTTTTCATATCAATATAAATTGCGCTATGTAGTCTACTTAATTCAATTTCTTGAATATTAGGTATTCATTACGTATCGGCCCGACAATATGGGTTCTTGAGAATGAAACCGTCCATAACCCATCCAAAATAATGTGTTTGAGGCCTATTAATTGTGTTTGTGAGTCAAAATGGTTTGAGCGATCCAATAAGACGATTTGTTGGCGAGTCATTAGCGGGTCAAAATAGTTTTCGAACCTCTCAAAAATAAAACTCAAATTACCAAAGAGTTTAAAGATTTTTATTTATTTAAGTACTTACTTGTATATTTTTTTCAAAATTATTATACCATATTTATCCGTATATGGTATAATAATTGTAAAAAAAAAGAAAAAGAAAAATGGGTCAACCCGACCCGACCCGAATTTGCCCAGACCCATCCCGCCCGTACAAATTATTATGTTCAATCCGCTTTTGACCCGTGCAAGTTAGAGTGACAGCAGCAACAATGGAAGTGAATGGAAAGCAAGGTGAAAGGTGAACGATCTGTGTGTCTCTGTCTCTCTCTCTGCCTAAGTTGAAATAGAAATGGTTATTTTGTTTGGGTTTCATTGAAGGTATGCTGTGGTAACGGGAGCAAACAAGGGCATCGGCCTTGAGACCGTCAAGCAGCTCGCCGGCGCCGGAGTGACGGTAGTATTAACGGCCAGGGACGAGAAGAGGGGTACCGAAGCGGCGTCATTTCTCCGAGCTTCTGGTTTGTCCAACGTACTCTTCCACCAGCTTGATGTGCTTGATCCCATCTCCATCCACTCGCTCGCCAATTTCATACGTACCAAATTTGGCACCCTTCACATCTTGGTACCTCTCTACCTCTTCTTTCTTCGTTTTTTTTTTTTTTTATATTCCAAATCTTTCAACCTCAGGCCTGTGACTCTGGATAAATGAATTTTTTGTATAAAGGGTAATCAATGGAGGCTTTTCTAAGGTTGCGCTTGTTTTTTTTATCTGAATCTGAAATTTGAGTCTGAAATCTGAAGACTGAATCTGAAGTCTGAAATCTGAATCTGAAAAATATGTTTGTTTTTATGTCTGAATAACAGACTTCATATTCAAGACTTCAGATGTAATTTTACCTCTTAACCATTAAGAGGCAAATATAGCCGTTAACCTCTTAATCATTTAAAAAACAAACACATTTTGGTACCTCTTAAGTCTTTTGGTACCTCTTAAGTCTGAATGGTTCAAATTCAGACTTAAGAGGTAAAAACAAACAGGACCCAAGTCTTTGATGTATTTTCATCGCTAAACACCTAAATGATGAATGCATCTCTACCGGATGTCACAATCAACAAATAGGACGTGCCAAAATTCTGTATAAACCCAACAAAACGATAAATATAACAGTTGACAACTCATAAAAAAAAGCCCATCAAAATTTTAAAAGTCCGTAACTTCAAATCTACAAATTCAAAATTTACAAAATTTATATATTTGAACACCCATATTCGTTTTTTTTGACGAAAAAATCGAAACGGATAAATTTACTATTTCACTAAAATCTCCAATTTTTTCTTACGAAAAATCTTATTCTCTAGCTCTGACAATGGTGCCGTTGGAGCGGACCAAAAAAAGAAAAGAAATAGACGAAGAGAGAGAAACGAGGGAGAGAGAAACAATCCAGCAAGAATTCCGGCGATTTCGGCTGACTGTTCATGCGAGAATTCTAGTGGGTGGGATCGGGTGAGGGTGGGATTATTATTATTTTTTTTTTAAGCGCTGAACCTCCACACGAACGATCTCTTTGGACTCCCTCGTGTTTGCTAAACAGGGGGGTGCAAGTGCCAAAGCCACCCTGACACACACCCCCATTTAAGTCTCGAACCTAGAATCTTACGGCGAACCCGCACGGCTCAGTGCCCGCCCTTACCCTCAGGGCAGGTATCCGTGGGGAGGGATCGAACTCACGACCTATGATCTAGAGCGAAACCCTCCTTACCACTGGACCAAGCCAGGGTGGATATGCATTTATTTTTAGAAAAAGGGTATAAATATTTTTTTAACTAAAACAAATAACAATTTACCTGCTTTGTATACTCCTATCTCTAAAGGGGCCACACAAATAAATGTTATTGTACTATAGGGACTATATTTATAAACATAAAAACCAGTGTCCTAGAAATCCAATTATGGGGTGGAACATGACCTTGGGCCAAATTCTTTATAAAAATAAAAAAAGGTACCACACTATAATTAATCAAAATGATGTTGTACCGACGTCAAGACTATCCCAAAAGTTCTTTTATTGGAAACAAATAAGAAATATGGCTTTTTTGCCCATTTGTATGCACTTATTCCTATATTTTATGAAGCACGTACACAGGTACATGGACACTAACACGATAAATCTAAAAAATTAGGGCACGACACGACAACAAATAAATACAACTTTGTAATTATATATATACATATAATTACGGTTGGTGCGATGGCAAGTTCCCTCACCCAAGTTACGGTTGGTCTCAGTTCGAGACATGGGAGCAACCTCTCCATATATGAGGGTAAGGCCAACCGACATCCGCCTCTCCCAGGCGCTGCAGTTAAGGAAGAGTCTTGTGCACTGGGTACGGCATTTTATATATATTTATCAATATTAACATGGTTAAATATTGGGTTTTTTACTAATTAGTCCCGTTTAGTATGTAGTTCAATATAGGTCCTACGATTTTTTTTGCTTTAACTGGTTCCATCAAATTTTTATCCTCAAATAGGTCCTAATTGTAAACATACAGTGAATATTCACTACATGTATAAATAGGACCTATTGAGAAAAGAGTGTTTTGATAGGACCCATTATAAATGTCTTATGTAAACTTATTTGTCAAGCTCGAGCGAGAGACTAACTTCATTCTTTTTAACTTTTCTTCTTATTATTTACAAACTCTTAAAAGATTTAATTTACATCATGACACTACAATTTATTAAAGTTTATTAATTTTTGACGCCTTATCGTGTCCGTGGAGTGTCTAAGTGTCCACGTTCTTTAAAATATCAAACAAGTACGACACGCCAATTGGCTTGTCGCGTAAGTGTCCAAACCGTTTTATACGTGTGTCGGAGTGTCCGACACAAGTACGTCACCTCAGGAGAAGTGTCCGTCCTTCCTAGCCTCTATTATGGTGGACACCATACTGCAAAAATTAAATTATCTAACATAAGTACATAAATGAGTAAATGTGTGTATATATATGTAGGAGTGTTTGTATCCAATGCGCACAAGCTAAATTAAGAGAAGTATTTAAGGAAGAATATAAAAAATACACAACACAAGATATACGTGATTCGGCAGCGTGTCTACGTCCACGGGTTTGGGGCTTTCCCTTTTATTAACTCAGAGAACTGATCGGCAGAGTTGTAGTATTGCTCGGCGATACAATATCACTTGCCCCTCTCAATGAGGGGGGTTTACATTTAGAGAGAAGCTTAGGAGAGTCCTAAGCTCTGTTAACAACTATTCCTAGAAGTTTGGACCTATTCCTTATCGGTTTGAATCGTTCCAAGTGATAGATACATGGGAGTCTTCCGTGACTTGGACTCTTTATTAACTTGATGCACAAAAAGCTTGGAGGACCTATTCCTTATCGGTTTGAATCGTTCCAAGTGATAGATACATGGGAGTCTTTCGTGACTTGGACTCTTTATTAACTTGATGCGCAAAAAGCTTGGAGGCTTGTGCCGAACACGTGTAGGTCACATGCTATTGTAATTTTGGTCCACACAATTGCCCCCTAAACTCGGGATCGCTTTGAGGTCATTGGACTTTGTTGTATCTAGGTCGGTCGTTGATTCTGACAAGTCCTCGTACTTAAGGGAGGAGTGGTATCTGTTTGTTAGTCGAGAGGCAGCTTCATAAATACCCTTAATCATTGGAGGATTTTTTTTTCCCGTTGAGTGCCACAGGGGATGCCAGTAAATATTACCTTTTCCCTTGGACCGTCGCTTCAATAATTGTCACACGCTCGTGTAATCATCATGCTTTTAGGGCACCTTGAGGGCATTTCTCACAACAAGACAACGACACCCACTCTTTTCCTCACTTTCTAGTTCATTTAAAAAATCTGCAATCTGTCAAAGGAGAACTGATGTGAATGAAGAATTGGGGCTATTTTGTCTTTTTGTCATTTTTAGTCTTTCTTTTATTTTTAGTATTTCATTGTATTTTCCTTTTGTTTAGTATTTAGAAGAATGAAGGTTATTGGCTTTTAGGGACATAAATGTAATTATATTCTTAGCTTAGAGGCCAAGCAACCTCTTTACTATAAATGCCCCTTATGTAGCCTCATTTGAGGTATTCTACCATTTTGAGATATAGTGATTTGAGACAGTTTAGAGGGATTTATCTTCTTAATTCCCATTTGACGCCATTTACGTCAATTGGTATCAGAGCCTCGTTGGTTCTACCCATTGTTGTTGTTGTGTAGGCACAAAAAAATTGTAAACAACGACAAATGGATTTTAAGAGGAGATATTCTCCCGTTGAAACTCCTTATGATCGATTTGTGCGAGTCTTGGACCACCTCTTGACGCGACTTGAGGATCTTGAGGCTCGTCTCCCTCCCACTACCACACAAAACCCAAACTCTAAACCTAATTCAAGAAACTACTCTAGCCCCCAAAATTCCTCTACCTACGCTTTCGCAACCCATTTCATGACCCTTCCCCCCAAAAAGGTTCTCCCAACAAACCCCAACCCTATACCTACCAATCCAGTGGCAGCCGAGGGTGCTAGAGGCAACAATAACCCTCCAAAATTTTGCCAGAATGGCCGGACAACCTTGTTCAGCGCTCCAAACCACCCTATAGTGGTCGGCCTTTGCCAAGAAGTCATGAAGCCCACTGGAATCAACTTCGGCCCACCTATCTTAGGCCGGATTCTATAAATGGTGACCGAACATCCTGGAATGTAGAAAAACAGAACCCCCGCTTCGGAACAGGGTCGAAACATCCCCAGGGTGGTCAGAATCCACCCGGGTTCAAGCCAGCACATCGGGAGCCGCTCAAGCGACGCAAATTCTGGCCGGAATCACTTCTTGGAGGATGAAAATGTCCAGAAAACTAGCGGGACCCACTGGTCTCACCATAGAACCACCGGAAACCCTTCTCAAGGCCAAAATCATGGTCGGGAAATGGTTGGCAGCCCTAAACTAATTTTTGATCCGGGTGGTAGATAATTTTGATGATGTATATGAGAGGCGAGAGGAAAAAGTTGAAGATTGATCCAAGAATTGCAGAATGCCCTCTGCTTCTCAAAATTTTCAGAAATTACGTTTTGGCCCCTCAAGTTTTGCCACTTTCGCACATTTTGAGAATTTTTGCATTCGACCTCAATTTTAAAGTTCGAAGGCGGAAAGAATGATGTGAATGAAGAATTGGGGTATTTTTAGTATTTTTGTCATTTTTAGTCGTTCTTTTATTTTTAATATTTCATTGTATTTTCCTTTTGTTTAGTATTTAGAAGAATGAAGGTTATTGGCTCCTAGGGACATAAATGTAATTAGATTCTTAGCTTAGAGGCCAAGCAACCTCCTTACTATAAATACCCCCTATGTAGCCTCATTTGAGGTATTCTACCATTTTGAGATATAGTGATTTGAGAGAGTTTAGAGATATTTATCTTCTTCTTAATTCCCATTTGACGTCATTTACGTCAAGAACTTTTCATTGTCGTCATTCCGCCTATAAGAACTTTTCGAAACTCTTTCTCCATTTCAATCTTCTTCATTCTCTCTTTTTTAATTCTTTCATTGAGCTGTCATATTTAACCATGGTGTATGTTATTGACGCAAACACCGTGGAAAAATTCAAACTTGATCATCAAATCGCCCCGTGGGTATAAGTGGGGTTAGTTGAGGGTCCTTGTGACATTTGCGCCCTTTCTGAAGGCCATTGGTTGCCTTCAATTTTTGTTGCCGAGTGTGGGGTCATTTTTTCCCCAAAATTGCTTATTTTTGGAGTTCTGCCAACACTTTGATGTGATCCCAGCCCAAGTTGCCCCAAATATATGGAGGATCGTTAATGGAGGGAATCGTATTAATGAGCTATATGGAACCCATCTTGGGATTACTGAAATTATGTATTGTTACCATTGGATGACGACCACTGAGAACATTAATTACATAAAGACGAGGGTGGCTAATCGAGCCCTGGTTGTGAATATCCCTGATTCTAATAAAGATTATTGAGATCATAAGCTGATTGTGAAGATTTGACAACGTTCTCCCCTTCTTGAGGGTGTGGCGTATGAAGGGCTGATTGTGAAGAATTGACAACATTCTCCCTTCCCGAGGGTGTGGCGCATAGTTGTCAAATCGCGAATGGTATTGCGAATCATTTACCCCCCGAATCGCGAATCGGGAATCGGGAATCGAATCGGTCGAATCGGAACCAAATGATAAAAAAGTAGTAGAACATACGTAAATAGGATTTAACACTATAGAATTGGTAATTAAGCGTAATATGACAAAACACTAATCATAGTACATGATACTATATCAAAATATATCACAAAAATTAACCGTAGCACATGTTCTCATTCATTTTAAGCTTAAAAATGTAAAAAACGAAAATATATCATAAAACAGCCTACATATTAATTTAAAACATCCTACATATTAATTTAAAACAATAAAATAAATACTAAGGTTAATTT
Source organism: Sambucus nigra (assembly GCA_949130495.1). Classification (NCBI taxonomy): domain Eukaryota; kingdom Viridiplantae; phylum Streptophyta; class Magnoliopsida; order Dipsacales; family Adoxaceae; genus Sambucus; species Sambucus nigra. The sequence continues at coordinate 4,153,352 of OX422217.1, forward strand.
AAAACAGTAAAACTGTAAAACAAATACTTCCAAAAAATTTAAACAGCCTACTTACTAAGATTAACAATATTAATTTAAACCAACCTACAAAATTACAACAAAATTAATTTAGAACAGTATAACATATTAATTTAAAACAATAAAACAAATACTAAGATTAACTATAAAACAATATTAATTTAAAAGAGTCTTCATATTCATTTAAAGCAACAAAAAAATAATATACCTTCAAAGATTTTATAACAAAAAAAAAAAAAAAGTGAATCGGACCCGAATCGGAAGATTCGAATCGTGAATCGCCGATTCGGTCTGATTCTTTAGACAATTGCGATTCTCAACTCGATTCGAATCGTTTTATGTGTGAATCGAATCGAATCGTACGATTCGAATCGCGAATTGTACGATTTTGACAACAATGGTGTGGCGTATGAAGGGCCGAGATGCCCTCAGGGAGGGCAAAGAATAGGTTAGAAAGCCATTTTGTTAGCTTTGTGATCTTCTTTTGGTTTAGGCTAATGTTTTGTTCTTTCTATTTTTTGCAGCAAAGAGCAAGAAGAAGATTCCTCGTGAAAGCGACGTTAACCTTTTGATCTTCGGATAATTTGGTATATTCAACATAGAGTTGGAACTATTGAGCACCCAAGGTTGGTAAGATTCTTGCTTGGCTACAAGAGATCTACCACTTCTTTTATTGCAAGGCCAATAGTATGAACACCGACGAGAAGACCAAGCTTCAGAAGAAGATTGACGATTCTGCCAAGCTGGTGGCTGCTGTCGAACTGGCTAAGAAGGATGCCAAGGATGCTAAGGTTGGGGCTTATCTTGCCAAGACGTAGTCCTTGCAGGCCAAGTCCAAAGCTGAGGAGGCCTTAGCCGGAGTGTTAAAGGCTAAGAATGAGGCCTTCACTCGTGGCTGGGATAAGGTCTTCGCCAATGCCCAGATCCAGATTGCTAAATTAGAAAGGTGTTCTTCAAGAATTGTTGGGATGAAGTTCTTGCTAAGGTCAGCACTACTGAAGATTCCGACCTTTTCCAATAGCACAACGCAGTTCCCCTCCTCAATTTGAGTAAGAGGTCGAGGATGATGATGAGGTGATGGTCGGATAATAGGCTGCTGCCACTGAGCTTGCTCAGGTGCAAATTGATCAAATAGCTGTGATTGGGGGCGATCATCAGGCAACCGAGAAGGAGAAGGTCAGGAATAATGCCCTTTATAGTTGTTTGGGGAGCTTTGTATTATCTTTTTCTTTTGAACATTGTAGGGGTTCACCCCTTTTGTAATTATTTCAATGAAATACTTCGTTTTGATTCAACCATTGCCTCTTTTCTTTTATTTCCGCATGCCTTTTATATTCCGAGTATATATGTCCAACCATTTGTTTATTCAGTTTAATGTAAGACTTGCAGCGCCGAATGCTGCTCAGAACGATTTTCTGGAAAGACGTGGAAGACTGTTCGTTGCTGGTCATAATGAAGATGATGAGGACGATGATCTTGACCAACACTTGGGCCTTGACGTGTCTGTTCAAGCAAAGGAGGCACACTTGGATTTTTGCTACCTCTTTCAACGGGAGGTTGCAGATAACAACGCTTTTCATGACATGATTTTTTCACTGCCCAAGGCAGTAATAAGGAGTCTCTGGCCAATCTGAACTCTGACTTCGAACGGAAGCTTGCCGATCTGAGCAGAGACAGTGGAATTGATGAGAGACTGGCCGCCATTGAATCCTCTCATTTGAGAAGAAATTTAATTCTGCATGTTGATCTGGTGGGTGCCAGAGAGGTCACCACGATTCTTGAGAAGGAGAACAATGATAAGAGGGTTGAGCTTGAAGAACTCAATAAGTCCAAATCAAGTGAGCAGGCCGGATAGTGCGCTTCCTTTTTAAAAGAAGAGAACGCCCAACTTAGAAAGGAACTAGACAAAATTCAAAAGGCTTTGAATGACAAAGTTGTGACCATCAAGGGTCAATCCTCCTCCCAGAGGCAAACGAAAGGTCGTCTAGCAGAAGAGCTAGGGAAGATCAAGGAGACTTTTCTTAATGAAGTATTAACCATCAAAAGCCTGGCCGAGAAGATTGACCGTCTCATATTCGAGTTCCATAAGTAACCTCGCCAGATATGGATGGATGGTTATGACGAGGCCCTTCTCAATATGGATTCTGCCTTGAACGATGATCGAAGTGTGTGGGCTACAAACATGGTTGGCTTAAGGCCCTTATAGTGGCAAAGGTCCCACAGGATTATGAGTTGTGGTATTGGAACGACTCAGGTTATCTTGATTAATAAGACCCTCCTTATAAGCTTGATGTTTCGTAGATCCTAACGGATGCCATTCCAGTTACCCTTGTAAAGAAGTACCTCGGTGACTACGACCTTGATGGAGATTATGAACTCTACCGACCTCAACACGTGGTCGACAGGGTGAGTCCTGGGGGGACGTCAAGGATTAGAGATATGACTGCGATCATTACTCCTCACATATTGGATGTTCCACCTGCTAAAGTTGGGCGGTCAATGAATGAGCCATCCCGGTCGCGAATTGATCTAGCAATTGTTCCAGTTGTATTTATCATTTTGTCGTAAATTGTTTGCTTTTCAATTTCCTTGTAATAACTTGACGTAAACTACACGTCACAAGGCTCCTAAAAATATTTAAACACACTTTAGAGAGAGAAATACTCTTTTCTATTTGAAATTTCAAGTCTACCTCAAAATGAGGCTTACAAGTGGGTATTTAAAGGGAAGGAGCAGCTTAGGCTCCAAGCTAAGACACTAATTACAAAAATGCCATTTCTACTCCTTACTTCTAAATAACAAATCAAAAGAAAGAAAAATACAATAACAAAATAAAAGAAAATAAAATGACTAAAAATCCCTAAAATAGGGACTCATTTCCATCATTCTCCCTCTCTTAAGACCAAGCTCGTCCTCGAGCGTTCAAAAAAATCGGGGATTCGTGAGGAAATTCCAAAAATCGTGCCAAAAACTTGTGGGAACCAAAAATTAATTTCTGAAACTTGAGGAGCGCACTTCCCACAAATCTTGGTCTTCATTTCTTCATCTTCTCTCTTCTTCACCACTTTCATCACCCAAGCAAACCATAGAAAATTTCACCCGGGTCAAAAATCATCATTAGCATCTTGAAGGTGTTTTCTGAGCCAAAATAAGGCAAAACCCTAGTTGTTCTGGTGTGTTGGGGTTCAACAGTTTTTTTTTTTTAAATACTTGGGGAGGGTTCTGGCCAGGGGTGGGGTTCGGACTGTTCGGGGTCGGGTGTGATGTCGGCGGGCTGGGGTAAGACTGTGACTGCCGACGGGATAGAAAGGGAGGCTGTCGTGCAGGGGAGGATTGCGACGGTAGCAGGTTTAGGTTTTTGGGGAGGGGCGGGGTTAGGATTTGAAGGGGGCGGGGCTAGGGCTTGGACGGCATAGGGGTGTGTGGGGAGGTAGGGCTGCTGGGTTGAATATAGGGCTGTGGTTAGGGCAGAACTAGGGTTTGAGAGGGTGGCAGCTAGGGTTTGGACTGGTGGTGGTGGAAGGTCTAGGGTTAGGGTTTTGGGAGTTGGAGGAGATTAGTTGGATGAGGGTATCAAATTTTTGGTTGAGTTTTTTGGTTAGGACTAGGGTTTGTGTAATGCCCCGCCCCGAATTTATGGGTTACCCGTGAGTCAACCCGATCCGAATCGAGTCATTAGGTGTGAAGTTCAATGAGACAACCTAAATAATGTTGCTAGTCCGGTTTTATTTTAGTTAACATTCCACTTGTTAGCACGCGATTCCAATTTCAAGGTAAGCTAGGTGTGGGACCCAAGGGGAACACCCCGGAGTCTAAGTAAACAGAGCTACTAACGTAAACAAATAAAGTACACTTGTATAACATCCTCAAAATAAGAACCCGCACCCAACTTGCCGTAAACAAAGAGAGGGTGTAAGCTTATGCCCAGTGGAAATGTACAAAGCTATGACACCCCGCTTATTAAAATAACGGGTGGCCAACCCTCTACTCAAATAAAACAGGAATCTCAAATGGTCCATTCTTAACATCACTGTCGCATAAAATATATATACCACTAACCACCCAAGTCAAATAAGAAGGATGCCAAATAAAATTTTCCACAACACAAATCATAATAAACCATCATCAACAATAGTAATAAGAAGATATATATACAAGCAACTGTACATCGGAGTGTAACAAAATACCAAGAATAACCGAATAAGTTGTCGGTGAACATACCATTACAACATGATTGTCTAAGATGCCATAACTACAACTGATACAAAACTTGGGCAATATACAAAAATGAGATGCGTCTATGTTGTAACTGTATAGCCTGTACTAGGATACAAAAATGAGATGCGTCTATCACAAAAATCCCGCAACATCACACACATGCTGTAGCTCCAACGACACTGAAAGGATTTCAAACCTGGCGCCCGTGTGGTGGGACACCTAAAGTAACACAAGGGCAAGAGACCAGAAAAGATAGAAACGGGTCAGAGCCCGATTTAAAGAAAATGTTTAGCAAGTGAATTAAAATGCATAATGATTATGAATGTTATGATTTCATAATTAAGTTAGTGCCGCACTCTCTCTTGAGACTCATAGTCACCCCTCAACTAAAGTGCGCACCTAAGCGTATGCATTTTAATCTAAGTTAAGCTACCCGACCCAACTATGGATAACCTAACCTAAATCCTACGTGTTAGCTCGCAAAACACGTAAAACCATCAATCTCATATAACTTACGCTATTAAAACATATAACCTTCACTAGTTATTTAAAATTACGAATCACACATTTATCTTACAGCTTGTATAATGTTACTCACTATCATACATGATTAATCACGTATCTAGTATAATTATATTTCATACATAATATAAGTACTAAGACCATCCTTCCGAGCATTACCTCACTGGATGTATTCTCTAAGTACTATCATCTTCCAGTGAATACACACATCATCCTGGGACTCAAGACGAACTCACTCATGAACTTGAGAAAACAAAACATGACGTAAGGGAAACGGTCATAGTTCCGTACCTGAAAGTGAGAATTAATCATACCCAAGACTTCTCACTCAGAATAAAATCACACAATGTATATGATGGACGACTATGACATGGGGATTATACTCTCCCTGCTTCTAAAGTTAGGGGATTTACCCACATCGCGCAACTTCCCATGATAGCACTAGAGGGGTATAGTCCAACATTATATACCATACACATAAGATATATATATACAAAATTCAGGGCATTAGACCTCTCTCAACTAGCCCGTAACTCCATTCAATTGAACTCCCGCTTCAAAACATCAATCCCGTTAAAACGGGGCAAAATTCTCTTTAACGAAATCCCCGAAATAGGCCCGGATGCCCCTCAACCATCCTAGAATATCAATTTCCCAATTTGAACCCATAAACATTGATTTCACATCTTTTTAGAAGGTTTCCAAGCTTTAAAACCAATTGGAAAAGTGTTACTTAGAAATTCACTCTTTTACAACAATCGATTTGTCATTACCCGAATCGATTCGGTCAACCAGACCTGTTACTTTGTCTTGTGGCGAATCAACTCGCCAAGGAGCGAATCGATTCGGTCAACCAGACTTCCTACTCTGTCTTGTGGCGAATCAATTCGCCAAGGAGCGAATCGATTCGGAATGGTTCAACTTCTACTATTTTCCCTTTCTGCATAAACCCACGAAATTTCTACTTAAACCTTCTTCCAATCCATCTCTTCCAACTCCCAACCAACATTTTCATCACAACAATCTACCCATATGAGAACCCAACAATTTATACAACCCAAATCATCATTATAACATCAAATTAAGGGTTTAATCAACAAAACTCAAGATTTAACCCTAATCGTGTAAAACTCAACAATACACCAACAATTTATGCAATAATTCTCACATAAGAATCATTAGCAAGTTTAATCACTTGCCTCAAGTTTGTAGACTCGGGTTTATCCTCATTAATGCGGAAATCAAGTTTGAATCTCCAAGTTCTTCCTTTTTCTCTTCTTTCTCTCAAGTGTTTATCTCACTAATGAGGGCTTAGTAGCTCATCCAAGACTAAAATCCCAAACTTAATTCAAATTCACTTAATCTTAACATTAAATAAAATTACACACTTAAAATGACTCGTATACCCTTATTCGAGTCATAACTAGTCAAAAAGACCCCAAAACCCAAAAATGACCCCGGGTACTCATTTTGACTATAACGACCCATCCCGGATCAAATGTACACTCCAAATTGTCATCCGAGATTCCGATACTAGAATCCTATCCCAACGTCATATAACTCACATAAATCTAATCCGGTTGTGAAATAACCAATTCCCTCCGCTTATATCAAAATACGACGCAATAACATTTAGTATTACTCTATCTACTCTATCAATTTAATAGATATGCAATACATATAAGTATTAACTCAATCTCATCACAAATTAATATCTACTCAATTTTCACAAATTCTTCATTATATTAAACCACTCACAGAAGGTAATTTAATTAAAAAAAAATATAAATACTCAAAAGTAAGAGGAATTACATACTCCTCCCTTACAAGGGAATTTCGTCCTCGAAATTTGAACGTACCTGGTAAAAAGAGGTGAGGTTACTTTTCTCGCATATCGTCCTCTCGTTCCTATGTCGACTCATCGGCGTTGTGGTGTCCCCACTGGACTCGCACCAAGGGCACAACCTTCGACCGTTACTTACGCTCACTATGGTCTAAAATTGCAACCGATTGTTCTTCATACGAGATATCTGTGACACCCCGCCTAATTAAATACCGGACGATCACTCCTTTATTAAATTAAATCAAGGTGAACAGTTGGTTCATTCTTAGCATCACTGTCGTAAAAATAAATTTTCCAATTTAACACCCTAATTAATTAAGCTAAGTGTCAAAACCGTATTTAAACATTACTTTCCAATTTTTTTTTTTTTTTTAAGAAAAATTATTTATTTAGTTATTAACAACATTACCAATAAGTAAGAATCATACCACAAATATCTTGGAATATAATCCAATTAAGTTAAACATTCAACATCCAAAATCCCAACATTTAAAACTTAAAAGTAAAACATCCATACTGAATAAATCCCATAGCAACAGTACTAGAAATAACTGAAATACAAATGTCCCAATAAAACAGATAAATAGTGGAAAGGGCGACACATGCCCCAATAACTGAGAATTAGATGTAGAATCAAGTAAGTGAAATCGTCTAAGCAAGTGGCCTGCAACTCCCACCTAAGCTGCAACACGTTCCTTCCAAGAGATCCTAAGTAAGACACCCCTGTGGCTGGGCACCTGTAATATATACATATATATATACAAAAGAAACGAGAAAGAGAAACGGGTCAGAGCCCGATAGTGTGTATGATTTAAAATTTGTTTAGCAAGTATTTAAATTGATACAGGCCAATGCAATAACATATTAGTGCGACACTCTCTTGAGAAATTCTCACCTCTCTTCTAATGTGCACGCCTATCGTACTAACCTTCCCAACGGATTATCTATCATATATCGCACTAACCTCTCACTTTAAATACGTAGTTTCATCGTTCCTTATGTAATTATCCCAAAACACGATTCTCGTCTCATAATAAAAGTCCCAAAATTTTTCATATGTCCTACTGGTCTTCCATATCTCCCAAAACACTTCATTAAGGATGTCCAAGAATTATTTCACGATAAATTGAATTTAACTCATTTAAAAAGGGAAATAGAAGTCTGCCAGGAGGGGTCGATCGATCGAGGTCTGGGTCTCGATCGATCGAGCCTTCGATCGATCGAAGCTCTTGGCTCGATCGATCGATCAAGCAGGTATGGCGAATTCTGCAGATTTGCAGTTACGGTTTTCATCTTCTAACCTTCACCAATTTCATATTTTTCATACCCAATCGACCCAAAATTCATACCACAAACATTATATCATCATACTAGGTATTTCTAACGTAAAGCATGTAGATTTCTAACACCAATCATGGATTAATGGCCCAATAATTTATATAATTATCAAGAACCCTAGAATTCTCATAAACAGGGTTCTAACAAGTATTTCCAGAAAATTGCTTCTTATAAACACCATAATTTCGTGGGTAAATCCTCTACATGGCAAGGGTTTCCAAAATTATCATTTAAACCATAACTACATGAATTTTCCTATCTCAAATTGGGTTTTTCTTCCCTATAATTCATTCTTAATCATTCCTAAACTAATATGAAAGATGCATCAACGAAATAAGCAAGATAAACACTTGCCTGGGATTTTCGATGTTCCGGTTTGGTGCCGAATTCAGTGTGGTTGCGTTCCCCGTCTCGCGATCTACGCGTTGGTGGTGGCAGTGGTGCAAACGGTTGAGTTTTGATCCTTGGAATGCCTTGAGAGCTCTCTCTTCTCCTATCCAATGGCCGTTCTAGAGTTTTAAGATTTCTAACCCTAGATGACTAACCTAAATGGCTGATATAGGTTATTAATTTTCGTGGGTTTAATTATCCAAAAATACAAAATAACTAAAATGCCCTTCCGGGGTACTAATTAGGCCTAAAAATGCCCCGAGACCCAAATCAAACTCCCGGGTACACTTTTCTGACTATCTCGATCCTTCCGGACGCGTTGGCGCACTCAAAACGACCATACGAACAACTTATAAAATATTCACTTTTATTTATCAATATTTAGTCCTGACGCGACACGGGCGCGTCCCGACTCAAATTTCCATAATTGCCATTTTATTCACACGTGACAATTTTATAAAAATAAATCTCATATATTTCTATATTCATTCAGTAATATTCAACTAATAACAAGTTTCCAATAATTACTAACTCTCGTCACGCTAGTAAATATTTAAATCAACATTCCGGATTAAAATTAAATTAATTTACCTCAATTAAATTTAATAAATCCCATAATTTAAAAGCCATAAAAATACGGGGTATTACAATATCAGGTTGCAAATCAATTTCTTCAATCGGAACATGCCAATGAGCCCCCTCACATCTTTTATACTTCTTCAAAGATGAAACATGAAACACATCATGAATTCTCTGCACATGGTTCGGCAAAGCAAGTCTATATGCTACAGGACCTATCCTCCCAATAATGGGAAAAGGCCCTACATATCTTGGCGCAAGCTTGCCTTTCTTCCCGAATTGCATCACACCTTTCATAAGGGATACCCGTAACAAAACTTGGTCTCCCACTTCCAACTCTACATGCGTACGATCCGCATCGACATAGCTTTTCTGTCGATCTTGCGCCACGCGTATGCGATTCTGAATAAGCTCAATGTTCGCAGAAGTATCTTGGATCATTTCAGGTCCAAGTAGCTTATTATCCCCCACTTCCAACCAACAAGTGGGCGATTGACACGGTCGGCCATATAATGCCTCGTATGGTGCCATACCTATTGTAAACTGATAAGAATTGTTATATGCAAATTCTACCGGCGTAAGGTATTGCTCCCAACTTCCTTTAAAGTCAAATATGCACATTCGGAGCATATCTTCTAACATCTGGTTAACCCGTTCGGTTTGCCCATCAGTTTGCGGATGATAGGCCATACTCAACCGCAATTCAATGCCCATTGCCTCCTGGAAACTTTGTGATAAATGGGATACAAAGATTTTATCTCGGCTGGACACTATATTAACCGACACCCCATGCAACCTCATAATCTCGGCTATAAAAAGTTGGGCATACTGTGCCGTCGTGAAATCCGTCCGTATGAGTAAAAAGTGTGCAGACTTGGTCAGACGATCTACTATAACCCAAATGGAATCATGACCTCGTTGCGTCATCGGTAATCCCGTGATAAAATCCATTGATACACTCTCCCATTTCCATACCGAAATTTCTAATGGTTGCAACATCCTGGTCGGTCGCTGGTGGTCCATTTTCACTAACTGACAAGTGGTACATTTGGAGACAAACTCAGCTATGTCCCTTTTCATTCCTGCCCACCAATACTGTCTGCGCATATACTGATACATTTTGTCCCTACTTGGATGTACTGCAACTTTCGAGCCGTGGGACTCTGTCATGACAGCATGCCTCAAATCCCTGTCATTCGGGACTATAAGCCTCCCGTTGAAGCATAGCCCACCCTCAGAACTGATAGAATAGGATTCCGCTCCCTCGGTCAACTATTGTTGCACCCTGTCCTTGCAATCTTTATCTCCTGCTTGAGCTTTCACAACTCGCATCACAATCTCAGGTGTGATAGTTAACACTGCCATACATGCCCTTGCAACTGCATCATCCTGACGGAGTTCTTCCCACTTAGCTTTCCATACCTCTGCTAACTGCCCGGTGGGCCGTCGGCTTAGCGCATCAGCTACTACGTTTGCCTTGCCCGGGTGATATTGAATATGAAATTGATAATCTTTCACGAACTCCAACCACCTACGCTGTCTCATATTTAAATCCTTCTGAGTGAACAAATATTTCAACGATTTGTGATCCGTGAAAAGACCAAATTTCTCCCCTAGGAGATAATGCCTCCAAATCCTCAAGGCAAAGACTATCGTCGCTAGCTCCAAGTCATGTGTGGGATAATTTCTCTCGTGGGGCTTGAGCTTACGGGACACATAAGCGATAGCCCTGTGTTCCTGTTGCAGCACACCCCCGAGTCCTTGGAGAGATGCATTCATGAACACTAAGTACTCCACCCTTGCCCTAGGTAACACAAGCACATGTGTGGAAGTCAACCTGTCCTTTAGCTCATCAAAGGCTAACTGACAGTAATCATCCCAAACAAATGGCACTCCCTTACGGGTCAAATTCGTCAAAGGGCCTGCAATCTTCGAGAAACCCTTTATGAAACGGTGATAGTATCCCGCTAAACCCACGAAACTGCAGATCTCCGTCGGTGTCATGGGCTGACCCCACTCCCTCACCGCTGCCACTGTACTTGGGTCCACTGAAATACCCTCAACTGTTACCATATGACCCAAAAGCTGTACTTCCTGTAACCAAAAACCACATTTCTTGAACTTAGCGTATAACTGTTGATCCCGGAGTGTTTGCAGAACCAAACGCAGATGCTTAGCGTGTTCGCCCTTAGTCTGTGAATAGACCAAAATATCATCAATAAACACTATCATGAACTGGTCCAAGAAGTCCCTAAACACTCTGTTCATAAGATCCATAATCACTGCAGGTGCGTTGGTTAGCCCAAACGGCATAACCAGGAACTCATAAGATCCATACCATGCTAAGAATGCAGTTTTCGAAACATCCTCCTCTCGTATTCGCAGTTGGTGATACCCCGTCCTCAAATCTATCTTGGAGAAGTACGACGCGCCTCGCAACTGATCGAATAAATCGTCGATCCGCGGTAAAGGGTATTTATTTCGGATGGTTACCTTATTCAACTCTCTGTAATCGACGCATAACCGAAGGGAACCATCTCTCTTCTTCACGAATAAAACAGGGCACCCCATGGCGATGTGCTACGCTAAATAAAACCCTGCCCCAAAAGCTGCTGAATTTGGTCTCGTAATTCCCGCATCTCCAAAGGAGCTATACGGTACGGAGATCGCACAATTGGTCTAGTCCCAGGTGCTAAATCAATGATGAACTCGATCTCACGACTAGGCGGTATGCCCGGGATCTCCTGAAAAACATCCTCAAGTTCTCTAACTACAGGAATCGAGTTTAAGGAAACAACCACTTCTTGCGAGGTTTCCCCCTTGATATAATACAAATGGGTACTTGAACCTCCTTCAGGAAGAGGCATGTCAACTAAGAACATTTCCTGGCCTGGAATGGCAAACACAATGCTCCTCCCAAAACAATCCACCATCGCCTTGTATTTCACCAACCAGTCCATACATAAGATAACATCGTTCCCAATCATATCTAAAACAAGTAAGTCAGCCGCTAAACACAATGTTCCGAGGTCTATTCCCACCCCTCTACAAATGCAGTGAATAAGCGCGCCACTACCCAAGGGAGAATCTACACTCATAAAGATGTTATCGGCCGACTCTAATAATCCCGCCGCACGTGAAAATTGCATGGCTATAAATGAATGCGATGCTCCCTTATCAAACAACACCCTACCCATATGCCTATGGATAGGAAACGTACCGTCAACTGCTGGTGGCGCCGCCGGTGCTAGTGGTAACATCGCATTTTGGACATGATAAACTCGCCCAAACTGCATCTGTCCTTGCTGTGGTGGGCCGACTAGAACAGGTGCTGGAGGTGGTAAAGGTGCCTGCTGATTCTGTTGAGCCCCCTGTTTCGCTGTGGGCACTCCCTCCTTATGTGGCCTGCCTCCCCGCACTGAAAGCAACGACCCGTAAGATTCTCCTGCCTCTGGCCCTGTGGGTTAAATCGAAACGGCCCTTGTCGCTGGACTTGTTTGCCTCGACCCCCATTATTTCCTCGGCTTGCTTAGCCCTGAGGAACAGTCTGCTGCTGTTGCTGGGCACCCTAGCGATTCTGCCTGAACCAACTACCATCAAATCTGAAACCTCCAAAATGCTGTTTCTTCATGAATCTCCCTGATGAAGATCTCTCTCGTACTGCTTGTTTCCCTGCTGCCGCGGTTCCTGTGCCCCACCGGCACCATTCCCTCCGGTCTTACTTGACTGACTTTGCTCCCCAAGTCTCTTGTTACCCTTCAAGTGAAGGTGGTGGTCCTGACAATGTAATAAAGCTGCATTCATCACGTCTACAAACGTTTGCAATGCAGGGTTCCCCAATAAATGCTGCCTGATCCGCCATTGCAAACCACCCACTAACCTCGATATTCTCTTCTCTTTCGTATTTACCTCTTTGGGCACAAAATTCGCTATCCGGGTAAATTCCTATTCATATTCTGCAACCGTCCGATCTCCCTGGTTTATTACATCAAGAAGTCGCCTCATCTCCGACTGAATTGCAGGAGGGAAATACTTACGATCAAATCGGACCAAAAACTCCAATATAGGCATTGTATCCCTCTGCTCCGAGGTAGTAATGGATTCCCATTGTTGGAGTGCTGCATCGACTAATTTACAGGCGGCAAGGATTTCTTCCGCACTTCACTACATTCAACCAGGCGGAGATGACGTTGAATTTCCTTTCTCCACTGACTCGCCACAATCACATCTGCACCACCTTGAAATTCCGGAGGGTGTCTTTTTTGAAAAGCTTCACGTACTCTTTCCCACGTCGAAAGCCCCGTGTGGGGTTGAATACCGGCGCTGCAGGCTGCTGGGCTTGGGGAATTTGCTAAGTCATAGCGGTCATAGCAGCATTAACTGCTTGAGCTACAATATTAACCACTTCATCTGCAGCTAGGGTTCCTTGAGGTAATTGGGGCTCTGCATCCTCGGCCCCTCGATTTGCCCGAGCTGGGCGACCCCTTATCGGCGGCATCTGAAACAAGAACAAATGTATCAGCAAAACAATAGGGCTCTATATATCAAAATGCTATGGTAGAACGTAGAAAGCTCGCACATATCCTAAAGACTCTAGAATCTAAATGCTTTGATACCATCTGTGACAATCCGCTTATTAAAATAACGGGTGGCCAACCCTCTACTCAAATAAAACAGGAATCTCAAATGGTCCATTCTTAGCATCAATTGTCGCATAAAATATATATACCACTAACCACCCAAGTCAAATAAGAAGGATGCCAAATAAAATTTTCCAAAACACAAATCATAATAAACCATCATCAACAATAGTAATACGAAGATATATATATATACAAGCAACTGTACATCGGAGTGTAACAAAATACCAAGAATAACCGAATAAGCCGTCGGTTAACAGACCATTACAACATGATTGTCTAAGATGCCATAACTACAACTGATACAAAACTTGGGCAACATACGCCCGGAGTTGTATCTATATAGCCTGTACTAGGATACAAAAATGAGATGCGTCTATCACAAAAATCCCGCAACATCCCACACATACTGTAGCTCCAACGACACTGGAAGGATTTCACACCTGGCGCCCTTGTGGTGGGACACCTAAAGTAACACAAGAGCAAGAGACAAGAAAAGATAGAAACGGGTCAGAGCCCGGTTTAAAGAAATGTTTAGGAAGTGAATTAAAATGCATCATGATTATGATTGTTATGATTTCATAATTAAGTTAGTGCCGCACTCTCTCTTGAGACTCATACTCACCCCTCAACTCAAGTGCGCACCTAAGTGTATGCATTTTAATCTAAGTTAAGCTACCCGGCCCAACTATGGATAACCTAACCTAAATCCTACTTGTTAGTTCGCAAAACACGTAAAACCATCAATCTCATATAACTTACCCTATTAAAACAAATAACCTTCGCTAGTTATTTAAAATAACGAATCACACATTTATCTTACAGCTTGTATAATGTTTCCATCATACATGATTAATCACGTATCTAATACAATTATATTTCATACACAATATAAGTACGAAAACCATCCTTCCGAGCATCTAGTGAGTTCTCTAAGTGCTATCATCTTCCAGGGAATACACACATCATCCTGGGACTCAAGACGGACTCACTCATGAACTTGAGAAAATATAACACAACGTAAGGGAAGCGGTCATAGTTCCTTACCTGAAAGTGAGAATGAATCATACCCAAGACTTCTCACTCAGAATAAAATCACATAATGTATATGATGGACGACTATGACCTGGGGATTACTATCCCTGCTCCTCAAGCCAGGGGATTCACCCACATCGCGCAACTTTTCATGATAGCACTAGAGGGGTATGTCCAACATTATATACCATGCACACAAGATATATATATACAAAAATCAGGGTATTAGACCTCTCTCAACTAGCCCGTAACCCCATTCAATTGAACTCCCGCTTCAAAACATCAATCCCGTTAAAACGGGGCAAAATTCTCTTTAACGAAATCCTCGAAATAGGCCCGGATGCCCCTCAACCATCCTAGAATATCAATTTCCCAATTTGAACTCATAAACATTGATTTCACATCTTTTTATAAGGTTTCCAAGCTTTAAACCCAATTGGAAAAGTGTTACACAAAAGTTAGAAATTCACTCTTTTATAGAAAGATTTCGAATCGATTCGCCTCTGGCCGAATCGATTCGCCCTTGAAGCGAATCGATTCGCCTAAAAGAGAATCGATTCGGTCAAGAGACCTGACACTTGTGCTTGTGGCCGAATCCATTTGTCGATACCCGAATTGATTCCGTCAACCATACCTGTTACTCAGTCTTGTGGCGAATCGATCTACTACTCTGTCTTGTGGCGAATTGATTCGCCAAGGAGCGAATCGATTCAGGATGGTTCAACTTCTACTATTTTCCCTTTTTGCATAAACCCATGAAATTTCTACCTAAACCTTCTTCCAATCCATCTCTTCCAACTCCCAACCAACATCTTCATCACAACAATCTACCCACATGAGAACCCCACAATTTATACAACCCAAATCAACAAAACTCAATATTTAACCCTAATTGTGTAAAACTTAACAATACACCAACAATTTATGCAATAATTCGCACACAAGAATCATTAGCAAGTTTAATCACGTGCTTCAAGTTTGTAGACCTATCCTCGATAATGCGGAAATCAAGCTTGAATCTCCAAGTTCTTCCTTTTTCTCTTCTTTCTCTCAAGTGTTTATCTCACTAATGAGGGTTTAGTTGCTCATCCATCCATGATTAAAATCCCAAACTTAATTCAAATACATTTAATCTCAACATTGAATAAAATTACACACTTAAAATGACTCGTACATACCCTTATTCGAGTCATACTGTACAGTCCAAATTGTCATCCGAGATTTCGATACTAGAATCCTATCCCAACCTCATATAACTCACATAAATCTAATCCGATTGAGAATTAACCAATTCCCTCCGCTTATATCAAAATACGACGCAATAACATTTAGTATTACTCTATCTACTCTTAATAAATATGCAATACATATAAGTATTAACTCTATCTCATCACAAATTAATATCTACTCAATTTTTCACAATCTCAATTATATTAAACCACACACTCACATATGGTAATTTAATAAAAAAAATATAAATACTCAAAAGTAAGGGGTATTAGAAAGCAGTATAGAAGCGAACGGCAGAAAAGAATAATCACACGCTACAATCACAAGCATGCGGGAATATATATATGTATCAACATTTATATGGATATACCTTAGAAAAATACATATTCAATGCGTTAACCGTTTTACTTTCGAAAACCTTACTCATCCAGATTAAATTACCTTAATCTTCTAAAGACTTTCCTTATTCATACTTGGCATTTCTCACTTTGTTTAACACATCTAGTTCCATACATTAACACCACTACACCTCATTTATCCCAACCATTCCTTCATATTCATTTAATTATACTTTAGTATTTTCATTGAAAAGTACCATTTCAATGCACGCATACACCGTGTTAGAAAGTACTTGTTTATCATTTGAAAACCTTTCAATACATACTTATGCAAATCATGGGTTTAACAACTTAGGTTACTCAATCACCCATTTGCCCACTTTACTTTAGCCTTTTCACCTTAACTTATGGACAGTAATAGATTTGCGCATTTACTTGTCCATTTCACCTTTATCAGAACATTTAATTTATTCATTCAAGTTAGGTTGTATTAACATGTTTCACCACACAACCCATTTCTTGACATGTTCCTTAGTCCTTTTATCTTTTCTCGGAATTATTCCACTTAACCACATACTTCAACGGGCTCCACACCGCCGGCTATGTGCAACATATATGCTCTGGCCAGTGATTTAGGGCTTTTCACCCAAGTGCTGCTTATTCCCGGTTGCATCTGAGTCCTTATTAATGTGTTTAACATTTTACACATGTCCACATTATTCCACTTCTTTACTTTTACCCGGTCGAAGTCAAAACCCGGAGTTAACCGTCCATTTTTCAATTAACACTTGAAAAATTGTTTCTTTTCTTCTTTAAGTCCCTTATCCACACACATGTGATTTATATTAAAATCATTCACGCTTTAAGACTTAATTCATTTTCACACACATTAATGTAAAGACATTCTTTAACATTTTTATTCCATAAAAATGTTCCACTTTAAGTAAATTACCAATTTACCCTTTGTTTACAAAACTTGCAATTTAGTTCCTTATTAAGTATTATTTCTCGAAATGGTTATTAAGTCTCCAACTTAACATTTAAAACACTTTAGTCATCTTAACACTTGTTTAATATTACATCTTTGCCCTACTTTCACACTTGTCACTTTAACACATAAATAACACCTTTTACAATTTAAGCTCCCAAATCTCCATTTATCTTATTTCATGCTTAAACCCAATGAGACCCTCTTTAGACTTGCTCACGTATTTATTATCAAAAGACTACAAGTTTATATGCATAGAAGTGGACTTTAAATACTAAAATCCTACCAAGTGGATTAAACATGCATTTCAAGTAAGAAAGACATTTTATAAATTTCTTTAAAACCGACAAATATCCATTTATTCATAAGTCCCCATTTTGCAACAAACTAAAAATATTTATTTCATAAATATTTTGGCAACATAAACATCATTCCACATTTTTATTCTATAAAAATGTCCATTATTTCTCTTTACTATACACAAAATATCATTTTCTTCACATTTTCATTCCATAAAATGTTCACTATTTCTTTTTCACTAGAAATACACCAAAATGACATTTCTTACATTTTTATTCCATAAAAATGTTTATTATTTATTTTCACTAGAAAATACACCAAAATAATATTTTCTAACATTTTCATTCCATAAAAATGCTCATTTTCAGTATTTACTAGAATATACACTACAATAATATTTTCTAATTTTTTTAATCCATAAAAATGCCCATTTTCAGTTTTTACTAGAAAATACACTACAATAATATTTTCTAACATTTTTATTCCATAAAAATGTCTATTTTCAGTTTACTAAGAACACACCATTATATCTAACAATCCTACTCTTAATCATACACAACAATAAGACTACAATATTTACCAAATAGAGTCTCAACATTATAAGAGTAGATTACCCCACCTAAATGACTCCAAAGTGGTGGTGGTGGTGATGAAGATGGGTGACCCCCATCTTCAAAGGTGGCCCCAAAGGGAGTCACAAAAGCTCCACTATGCAGTCCGCAATAGAAGCTCCAAAATACACCAAGATACTCAACAAACCCATCTTCTTCCTCCTAGGACACCCTCCTCAAATACTCATCAGAACCCCCAACAAACACTTTTATGTTCTGTCGCTCCATTTTTAACAGTGGGAAAATTATCTCTTTGTGGTGTAATTGTGGTTACTATGACTAACAGTGGTGGGGGACGGTTTAAGGAGGATAGAGAAGGTTGGAGAGTTCTCACGACTGAGGCAATGGTCCTCTAACACCCCACCTTCTTTCTTATATATACCCCAAAACCTAAAACAACTAGCTCTAGTTATTTGATCATCTAAATTGTTAGCTCCAAGAGGTAACCCTCAATTTGATCCCACGGTTCCAAAAGTGACAACAGAATTGGCAGAGGACAACATCAAATGTCGTTCGAACGAGATACCCTCCTCGTTCGAACGACCGACTTTAATGATTCGCAGTTTTGCCCCGATCAGTTTCCTAAATCTTAAGAAAGGCATCTTTAATTTATAACCATTAGATTCTATAACCCTTATATAACACCTAATCCAATAATTCTCTTTATTAACCCAATTTGTTACCCACAATTTTGTTTTATAATTATCATTAGTTCCTCCCCATATATAATCCAATATATAATTTGTCGGGGCGGGATATTACAGTTTGGTTTTATTGTTCGATCACGTGCCTCCATTCTTGAATCTCTTTATTGTGTTGTTTGGATTTTCTTGGAGCCATTGCGAGTAGCGTACGATTTGATTTAAAAAAACCACTAATACACCTAAAACCAAACACCAATGTGGAGCGACACTCGCTCTGATACCGATTTGACGTAAACTACACATCAAAAGGCTCCTAAAAATATCTAAACACACTTTAGAGAGTGAAATACTCTTTTCTATTTCAAAATTCAAGTCTACCTCAAATGAGGCTTACAAGTGGGTATTTAAAGAGGAGTAGCTTAGGCTCCAAGCTAAGATACTAATTACAAGAATGCCATTACTACTCCTTACCTCTAAATAACAAAACAAAAGAAAGAAAAATACAATAACAAAATAAAAGAAAATACAAAAGAAAATAAAATGACTAAAAATCCTTAAAATAGGGACCCATTTCCATCATAACTTAAAAGTGTTGATGGAATTTTTTGCATTTTTGTTTTCCTATATGATGTGTGGTTTTCTGGTCTTACCTTTTAGGTGATGTCAGCACATCTAACCTTAGGCCTAGAAACAGAAAAGACAAAAATGCACCTATTTGTGGGGCGTTCCCTAGCGAGGATTTTTATGACCTAGTGGGTCATAGGTGCTTAGGGTTTTCCAGTAGGCCTTTCATCAGCTGTAAGTCATTGGTCATGTTTTGTTATACGCAAAAACTCTTTATGTTGGTTGATCGTAGTCTCGTACGTAGACCTTTATTCAGAGTTGGTTTATGGTCGCTCAGCTAGTCAGTCTTAAAAAAAACATTTGAGAGAAGACAATCTTCACAGTGATAAGTAGTATGTTGAGAACTCATTCAACTAATTGATTTGCTTTATTAAATACTTCATATACTTGCTACTTGGAAGAAAGGATAGAGATACGTGCGAGAAGTTTGAAAGAACTCCTTAAAGAAACTTTAAAATTGAAACAAACAAAGCAAGCTTAGTCATAAATTAAAAATTTAAAAGTAAAACTTCTTTAAATTGACTGCGTTCGAAGCTTGAGGAACTTCTTTTCCCTCCATTGTTTCCAAGTGGTAGGTCCCCATGAAGTCGTCTCGAATGACTTTGAATGGGCCTTCCTAGTTGGGCTCAAGTTTCCCATCTAAGGGCTTTTGGGCACTGCTCACAATCTTTCTAAGTATGTAGTCCCCGACCTTGAACCCTCTCACTTTGACCCCCTATAGTATTGCTTTACTAACTTCTGGTAGGAGGCAAGTTTTACAAGAGCCAATTCTCTTTTTTCATCGGTTAAGTCAAGCTCTGATCTGATTGCTTCGTTGTTGAGATCTTGATCGACTAAGGTGGACTTCATGGTTAGGAGGCTTGCT
Source organism: Sambucus nigra (assembly GCA_949130495.1). Lineage (NCBI taxonomy): Eukaryota > Viridiplantae > Streptophyta > Magnoliopsida > Dipsacales > Adoxaceae > Sambucus > Sambucus nigra. The sequence continues at coordinate 4,173,535 of OX422217.1, forward strand.
TCCAGTGGGATGATCGCCTCCATTCCATAGGCCAAAGCAAATGGTGTTTCTCCCGTTGATCGCCCGGGTGTTTTTGGAACTGCCAGAGAACGTAGGGGAGTTAGTCGACCCAAGCGCCCTTTGCTTTTTCCAATCGCTTTTTGATTCCGTTGAGAATGGTATTATTGGAAGCTTCCATTTGCCTGTTGCTTTGGGGTAGGCCACTGAACTGTAGCAGTGCCTAATACTGTGCTCGTCACATAGGCTTTGAAAGAGGCTGCTCTCGAATTGAGTTCCGTTATCTGTGATGATAATCCGAGGGATGCCAAACTGTGTTATGATGTTCTTCCATACGAACCTGGTCATATCGACATCTCAGATGTTTGCCAAAGATTCCCCTTTAATCCATTTAGAGAGGTAAGGTCCTGAAATGTCCTTGACGCTCTTTTTTAGGACCTTACCTCTCTACCTGCTCATTTAGATGCTTCTTACTGCCAGACGCGAGGGGCAACGTATCGACGATTTCAAATCCCCACTGGGCAAATGGTCAAGGATTTATGAAGAACTTGAGGTCGCTGGCCGGTTGGTGTACTAACGATGAGAAAAGCTGACAGTTCTTGCATTTTTGAGCATAGGCAATTACGTCATTTTGTATATATGGCCAACAGTATCCCTCTTTCATTACCATAAATGCCAGCAACCTGCCCTACGTGGCTTCCACATATCCCCTCATGAAGCTCGTAGATGGTCTGCTCGACGTCGTCTCGGTACACACATTGGAGGTAAGGTCCTGAAAAAGAGAGTCGATGAAGGTTCCGATCTGTCACTATGTGGAAATGAGGAGACTTCACACGTATTTTGTGTGCTTTTGATCAACTGGCAGGGCATCTTCCTTTAGGTAGTGCACGATCGGATCCATCCAACTCGGAGTCTTATTGATGACAATAACTTACTTGGCAAATTTTCCTTTAGTGATGTTGGGCTAGTTGAGGTATTCCACCTCAATTGTCCGTGTCATATCCCCCTTAACAGCTGAAGCGAGCGTGGCTAGTGCGTCTGCATGACTATTGGTCTCTCTTGGGAATTGTTGCACTTGTACATTCTTGTATTGGGTGATCAAGTGCTGGGCTTTTTCAAGATATGTGGTCATGCGCTTGTCTCTGCCACTGTAGTCTCCTAATATTTGATTTGATACCAACCTTGAGTCACAGAAGACATCAAGGTGACGGGTTCCCACGGAGAGTGCTTTCAGTAATCCGCCGAGCAAGGTTTTGTACTCAACTTCATTGTTGGAGGCTTCGAATCCCAAGCGAATTGCCTGCTCAATAACTGTTTTCTCCGGGGATACCATTACTATCCCTATTTCTTTTTGAAAATTGAATTAATTGACTGAACTCTTACACTCATTTGTTAGTGCTTTAGTTTTGTTCTCAGACTCGTGCTTGTTGGCGGTGGTTGTCTTTTTATTTATTTTAAGACTTGCACGGATAGTCTCAAGTTTATTATTATGTTAATATATTTTTTATATATTGAGTCTAAATTTTTAAATAGTTTATGTTGACCATAAATCATCTTCATAAGTTTTATATTCAAATATATGGGCGATTAACCCTTAGCACCTTGGTGTGCCTTGTTCCGTAATTAGTTACAATTTTATTTTTTCATCTTGGATTATGTATTAAATAAAAAATGTATATCTAATATAAATTATAAGTGATGGTATGATATAATAACATTACTATATATGTAATATATAAATAAAATATGTTTTTTTTGTATTTTTTGTAAAAGTGCGCCTTGCTTCGATCAGGCGCGTGCCTCGCCTTGCGCCTAGGCTCCATGGACACCTTTGCGCCTTAAACAACTATGCTCCTGCGCCCATGGAATTTGAGGCTCCATCAACATACAATACCCATTTATCACCGATCGGCTGTAGGAAAGATTTTTTACCTCCGTTGCCAGTCTCTAGCGGTTCTTGGTCATTGAAAAATTCGGCGATGAAGTCTGCTATGGCTTGCCCTTTGACCGAGGTTCTAGGCTAAAACTGGATATCAAACCTTCCGAAATCTATCGACCATTTCCGTCCGGATAGGTCGGCCTTTTTGAGCATTGCTTTAGATTAATGATAGTGCGCGCCTCGAAGTAGTGTTTCGACTTCCTGTAGGTTATCACCAGCGCGTATGCAAGCTATTCCAATGGGCATGTATCTTTTTTCAGCATCGAGCAACATTTTGCTTGCATAATAAATTGGAGCTTGACCCCCATTCTTCTCACGAACCAGTCTTGAACTTACAGCGTCATTGGACACTGCCAGATACAAGTACAAAGGGCTTCTATTGTCTGGAATGGTCAACAATGGTGGTTTGCTCAAATAGTTCTTTATTTCTTCAAGTTTCCTGGTGCATTCGTCATTCCATACTTCCTTCTTTTCTTTCCCAAGTGCTTGAAAGAAAGGTCGACACTTTTCTGAGCATCTGGATATGAAGCGGTTGAGGGCGGCTACCATACCAGTCAATTTTTGTACCTCGCTCACAGTCTTTGGGGGGCGGCACCTTCCCGATGGCTTCAATCTGGTCGGGGGTTGCCTCGATACCTCTTTGACCGATTAGGTATCCAAGAAAATTTCCCGATTGTACCCCAAATGAGCACTTTGCTGCGTTTACTTTCATCCTGTAAGAATGAAGGACTTCAAAAGTTTTTACCCCGTCTGTAAGGTGATCCTCTTCCTCCCACTCTTCGCAGGCAAGTCATCTATATACACCTTCACAGTGTCTCCCAATTGCTCCTAGAACATCTTTGTAATAAGTCTCTGGTCGATCACCCTAGCATTTTTCAATTCGAACGGCATCACCCTGTAGCAATATAGTCCAGCGTGGTGATGAAGGAAATCTTTTTCTGGTTGGGGGCTAAAAATAGGGTTTGATGGTTCCCTCAATAGGTGTTGAGGAAGCTCATACGTTCATGGTTAGTGTGAGCATCAACCAACTGATATATCTTGGGCAAAGGAAAACTATCATTTGGGCATGCACGGTTCAGGTCAGTAAAATCTATGCAGACTCTCCACTTTCCGTTGCTTTTTTTTACGACTACTGGGTTTGATAGCCACTTGGGGAATTGAACTTCCTTTATGAACTGCGGCTCCAGAAATTTCCCTACTTCCTCTTTAACAGTTTTGGCCTTCTCGGGCGTGATTCGTCGCGCCTTTTGAGTCATTGGTGGATGTAGTGGATCCACGTGGAGCTTATGACACATCACTTTTGCATCTATTCCTGGCATGTTATAAGTCCTCCAGGCGCTTTTGATGAAAATGACCAACTCTTTCTTCTCTTCTTCTGTGAGTGAACTGCGGATCAAGAACTCTCTTGAAGGGGTTCCATAACACGATCGGCAAGGATAACTCTCGTTTTCTCCATACCAGATCGCCCATACTTTTGTTGCTATTTGGAGGGTATGGAGCCTTTCTCTGGCTCTATGGCTTTTTCCTTCTTCTCCTGCTTAGTCGAATAACAACTATGAAATATTTTCTAGCCAAGGTTTGGTTCCCCCGTATCTCCATAACTCCTTTGTCAGTGATGCATTTTGTTTTCTGGTGGTAGGTGGACGGTACAACCATTATGGCGTATAACCACCCTCTGCCAAGGATAACATTATATGGGGAGTCTATATTTACCACGAGGAACTCAATAAGCTTAGAGATCCCTCCTACCCGAACATGGAGAACTACCTTTCTCAGAGGCAAGGTCATCCTTCCTCGAAATTTGACCAGAGGAACAGGGGCATCCTGCAATTTTTCTATTTGCAAGTTCAACTGATTGAACATCTTGAGGTACATGACTTCCGAGGAGCTCCCTTGATCCACCAACAGCTTATCCACATCCTAGTTTGCAATTCTAAGAGTGATGGTAAGAGCGTGGTGATGGGGAGTCCTTACTCCGACCAAATTGTTGTCAGTAAAAATGATATGCTTCGTATAATCAAGTTCCTCAGATCGTTGGCGTTTTCCTGTAATGGTCTTGGCCGGTCGATCTGAAAGGCTTCCATAACTGTTGTGAGCTTCTTAACCTCTATCTTGAGGCGTTCCCCTTGATTTGGTTTGGGCTTGACGCACCATGAATCACCGCGAATTCATGACCCAAACATTCGTCCAAGATGTTATTCGGCTTTGGGCCCCCATGGATTACCACAAATCCGTGTCCCACGTTATTGTCCAGGACGCTATCTGGTCTCTGGTCGCGCACAGGTTGCGATGCGCCCTCCTTCTCTCAGAAATCATTTAGGTGCCCAGCTTGAACTAGTTCCTCGAGGTGGGACTTGAGTGCCTTGCAGTTTTCGGTCTTATGACCGTGATCTTTATGGTATGCACATTTCAGTGCATGGTTCCTCTTCTTCGGATCGCCGAACATCTTCTCGGGCCATTTTAAATATTGCCGACCTTTGATCTTGTAAAAGATCTTGTAGATTGGTTCAGAGTACACCATGTTAATTGCCTTGAATGATTTTTCGGGATCCTTCTTCTTGGCCCCTTTCAGCTTCCCGTTTTGCTTTCTCCCTACTTTCTTGTTCGCCCCCTCCTTATCCCCATTTTTGGGCTGCTTTTGTCGCTCCGTCCTAACCAACTCCGGTCACCGTATCTTCAATCTTGGTATATTTTTCAATCCTTGCCATGAGGTTGTTGATCGTGATGGCTTTCCGCTTTGTGAGGGATTGTTAGAGAATGGAACTGCTCGACAGACTAATTTTGAAGGATGCCACCATGACTTGCTCGGTGCAACCCTCTACCTCATTGTACACCTCCTAGTGCCTTTTGGTGTACCTCCGGAGTGTTTTCTGGATCTTTTTGTTCATCGTTAAAAGTGAATCCATCCGCTTGGGATGGGTGCTGCTAGTAATGAATCTAGTCGTAAAGAACTCGGCCAGTTGCTTGAAAGAGGCTATCGATCGGTGTGGCAGCTTTTCAAACCATTTTTGGGCAGTGCCTCCAAGACTGGAGGGGAATATTCGACACATTAATCATTCGTTAGTGTTCCATATCGTCATCGCACGGTGGTATTGCCTGACGTGATCGGAGGGATCAGTTTTCCCGTCATTGATCTTGAATATTGGGGGAGCAAACTTCTTGGGAGGCTCAAACTTTTCTATAGATCGGCTAAAAGGTGATTTCATATGGTAGATGAGTGCTCTCCTGGTGAGCTCCTTGATAGTACGAGCCCTTTGATGGGCTAGGTGTCTCTGTACCTCCCTTTTGATAAAGTCACACAGCGCTCTGTCTTCTTGCTGATCATCGGTGTGGTCTCCCTTTAGGAGACCTTCGGCGAGGAGAACATTCCTTCTGTTGCTGAGTATTCCTTCCTTGGTTGCGAGCTCTGCTCGCCTGAGGGCTAGGAGTTTGTGAGCAACAGCGACGTGTGACACCCCGCCCAATTAAATACCGGGTGATCAGTCGTTTATCCATTTAAAACAGGAATCTCATTTGGTTCATTCTCAGCATCAGTGTCGAAAACTTTTTAATATTTACTAACCACCTAATATTCAAAAAGCCGGTGCCAATTTTTTTTTAACAACAATAACATGCGAACATAAATACAATAACCAAACCATCCACGCAATAATAATAATCTGAAACAATCACCAGATAAATAACTAAAATAAAACTAATACTGAATAAACCATTGGTTCACAATACAAAAGTCATACTAAACATCTAATGAAATCAAACTGAGTCCATAACACAAAGTCTGATAAAGTGAATAAAAGAAATAGCTGAAGCGGTGACATGCCCAAATGAAATAACTAAACCGCATTTACTCTAGGAATGAATTAACCGAAGTGACCAAGTCCAAATTCTGCAAACATCCACACGTGCTGCAGCTACGCATCCCTGGAATAGATCATCAAGTTGGACGTCCTTGTGGCTGGACACCTAAAAGGTTTTGAAAATATTTTGTACACAAGTCAGAGCCCTAGAAAACCTTTTGAAAATATTTAACAAGTATTTATCACCAATTAAAAAGTAGTTTTTGATTACACATGACGTACACTCACATGAGATCCTCACCTCTCAACTAATGTGCACACCTAACGTCTCCTACCTAGCTATGCTACCCATCCCAACTGGGTCCCATCAATAACTAACTAACCACTAATATGTTCAGCTCCTCCGTACCGCCCATACAGTACTCCATCGAACTAATTAATAATTAACATCTCCCTATGTAATTATTAAATCAAAGTTAACATTTCACCTATGTTATCGTTCAAACCATTTCATTGACTTTCTTTACTTAAATTTCATTTTAGATAAACGCTATCTAGTCTCCCTACTATCACCCATAAGTAGATTAAGCATTTTTTTACACTATCTAGTCTTCTTACTGTCACACATAAGTAAGATAAATTATCTACGTATATATATATATATATATATGTCACACACACTATATATATATAATCTAGCACCTACCGGACTAGCCACCGCGATGCACACTTGCGTACACTGCTATCAACTCCATGTACCTCTCGTACCATATCAAGGACTATCAGTTCGGATAACACCCTTGAACCATAAAATCAATCAACACAACAATGGAAGCGAACACGGTTCTAAGTCTTTGGGATACGCACATACCTAACGTACCTAAACGACACGCTGGTCCCACTAATACACACAGTGCGCCGCCCTAAGTTCCATGTTTTGGGGCACAAATCCAGACCTCACTAGAATCGTCAAGATGGGATCGACCTCTGTGCGGAAACCTCCTAATAGTAGACAGCGTAGGCATGTTCACACATAACGAAGCACATGATAGGCATACACACAACCTATCCATATGTATTTTCAATATCGGTATACACACAACCTATAATAATAATCTATAGAGGTATACACTCAACCTATAATAATAAACAGTGTAGGTATATTCTCAGCCTATAATAATAATAATCTGTACGTACTATTTATCCCTCGAATACTTACCATATCATTAATTCACAATATTAACTCCCTATCGTATATTCCCAAGTATTATTCTCTACCTGAAGGGCCCGTAGTTACCCCTTAAGTTAATTCAGTAGCTAATTCACAATACCCTATTGGTCTACATCATAATTTCCCTTACCCTCTTCGTAATCCATTCTCATTCTCTCGAATTATTATGTTAACAATTAAGCGCAACTAACCTTAGCCTTAAACTCTCACATATGACTGTGTCTCAAACCTACCAAGGCCTACTATCATCCATTATATCCCTCATTATATTCTAAGGATGTCCCAAAAAGGTTCCCAACAATTATTCGCAAGTTCTGGGTTTAAAAGGGAAAAATTGTGAAAATATGGTAATCGAATCGATTTGCCCAGGAGCCGAATTGATTCGAAACTGTAAGGTCTTCTTCTTCCTCTCATTTTTGCGATTTTCTCCATTTTTACTCCCGTAAACCTCCATGCAAACGCCCCAACTCCCAACCAAACTTCATATAGGATCATTTTAACAGTTCCTAACGAGTTATATCATAAATCCTCAACAAAAACGAATCATGCAAGATTTAATCTTCATAAATCATAAAAACCCTAGGTTCTCATGTTATTCATCTCTTTTAATCAAGTATCCAAATTTCTTACTTGTTAAACATCCCAAACCCTCTGATTTCGTATTACCAACATAAAAGAATATCACTACATACAAATCCTACCCCAAATCATATGTTTAAATCATCAAAACCTCAAGATTCAATTTAAATTATCAAATATAAGACCCTTTACACTACATGAGTTTTATAACTCTTCAAAAACAAGCAAGATGAACACTTGCCTTTGGTCCAGCAGGTCTGATTTCGTTTGATGATGATGTATTGGTTTGTTTTCCCCTTCAATCCACTTTCCAATGATGATGGTGGTGCAAGAACAAGGTTGAATCCTTTGATAAGTCTCACTTAAGCTTCAAAAATGGCTTATCCTTCTTCTCTAATGACCTCTCTTTGTTTTCTATCTTTCTAACCCTAGCCTCTCACAACTATATGCTGATAAAGACTTTGGAAATTCGTAGGTCTCTTTACTCTAAGTTCCCAAATGACTAAAATGCCCTCATACGGTGCCGTCCCGAGACCCAAACTATACACCCGAGTATACTATATCGATCCTTTCGGAATCAACCGTGACCTCAAAATCATCATCCGAGTCGCTCTATACCAATTTTCTTATTTCCACCTCAAAATACGATACACGTGAAATTTAATATCCTCAGAAATACGGGGAATTACATGACGCTTGCGCTTCTCTTTGTAGGCTTTCTTCTCTAGCTTCTTTAGGCGCCGCTGGAGCGTGACGTTCTGCTCTTATTGGAGCCTGTTTGTATCCCTTTCATCTCGAAGACGCTTCTCATAGTTGTCAATGAGCCATAAGATCTGGTTGGATTGTCCAAGCTCATCATTGTTCAACGTTCTATCCTGCTGAGGACGGTAACAAGCATCTGAGGATTGGTAATACTCACCAATCTCTGATCTAACTCTCTGAGAGGGAGGGGTTAGTTGGTGACCCCCTTGGTCATCGTGATCCCCTTGGTCAAGGGATAACCCTCTGGTCTCCATAACTGTGTTGTTGATGACCCTCCAATCATTTACATTCATATGATCTTGGTTGGGTGAGTGAGACATCCTCGGAATTTAGCTAGTGGCAAAGAACTCAGATCGATTATCACAGACGGCGCCAATTGTAGGTGGTAATTTCCTACAGTGATTGTATCCAATGCGCACAAAAAAATACACAATACAAGATACGTGATTCGGCAACGTGCCTACGTCCATGGGGTTTTGGGTTTTCTCTTTTATTAACTAAGAGAACTGGTCGACAGAGTTGTAGTCTTGCTCGACGACACAATATCACATGCCCCTCTCAATGAGGGGCGGGTTTACATTTATAGAGAAGCTTAGGAGAGTCCTAAGCTCTGTGTTAACAGCTATCCTTAGAAGTTCGTATCTATCCCTTATCAGTTTGAACCGTTTTAAGCGATAGATACCTGGGAGTCTTCCGTAACTTGGACTCTTCATTAACTTGACGCGCAAGAAGCTCGAAGGCTTGTGCCGAACACATGCAGGTCATGTGCTATTGTAATTCTAACCCCACAATATATGCGACACTTTGGGTCTTATTGTATCATGGATTTCTGCAGGTAAACAATGCTGGAGCTTCTGGGGTGATGGTTGATGAAGATGGGCTAAGGGCTTTAAATATAGAACCAGCAGCTTGGGTAAGCTATAGTTGTTTTTCATGTCACTCTGACCTTTTTTTTTACGCTTTAACACCAATTAGGATGATATTCAATTATTTTATGTTAACAATGCAGCTCTCGGGAAAGGCGACCAGCTTGGTTCAAGATGTGATTAAAACTACATATGAGAAGGCAGAAGAATGCTTGAACACCAACTACTATGGTGTTAAGAGAGTAACTGAAGCCCTTCTTCCCCTCCTGCAGCTTTCCACTTCAGGCGGCAGGATAGTAAATGTCTCTTCCCTCAGGGGTGAATTATGGGTAAGAAAATTGAGCATTATTAAGTTAAGCAACAACACAGATATCATTATTTTCAACCACCTTTGTTTAGAGTTCTCTATATCACAACCATTCACAAAAATTTCAATGGTGCAGATGTTTCCACATTACAGATATCACAGTTCCCCACAAATGGGATACCACTCCCAAATAGGAGTCCAGGTTTTAAAATTCATAAATTTTAAGGAAGCGTTTTTTTTAATCAATTTTAGCCTCCAAAGTCTGAACCAACATCACCTGATGTTAAACTTCATACCTTGGTGATGTTAGGATTTACGCTGTTTTGTACACATTCTAGAAAGTAGAAACATGTCTCTCAATTTGGGATAGCGCCAAAAGAAAAACATCACGCTTAGTTTAGTACGGAATATATTAGTTATATCTTAGTCATGAAGTTGTGTTTTAGTCACCAAGTCTTTTACTTGGCCACCATGTTTTGTAAGCTATAAATAGGCATCATATACAAGTTCATAACACATCAATACAATACACATTCATCTTTCTCTTGTTTCTATAAGTTCACATGGTATCAAAGCTGTGTTGAGGTCCTAAATCATTACAGCTCCTGCTATCAGCTCTGCTCTAACCCATTCAAACAGACAACAGCCATCATCGCATTCACCTGTCTCAGCTCTCCCAAAAGTTTTGTCACCACCTCCATCACCTGCAACCCGCCATAGACACTTCATTATCGGTGATCCTCAGAAGCTCTCTTCATCATCACCACCAGCGTTCAAACTATAACTCGAGAAACAGCAAACCCCCATTCAAATCCAACTTCCCACATTAAAATCACTCGCCAACATTGATTTGCCTCACCCGTCGAAGAATATCATCGAAAACCATTTCTGTCATATCTAGAACGATTTCCGGTCACATTTGTCCGCACCTTTCCCCATCCACCCACCACCTTCAATATTGCAGCCGCCTCTCGCCGGAAAAGCACACATCATATCTACCTTCTTCTCTAATGTCAATTTACTCGCCAAAAGCATAAGAATGGCCAAAAAAAATTCAAATCATCACAGCGATATTGGCTAAATCTCGCCAGAAATAGTTGATATCGACAAACTCTTCTGCCACCTTCTGCTCCCATCACCTACACGCTCGCCACCATGCTGTCCTTCAATCTCCCACTAAACCCTTTGTGAGCAGCTCCGAGCCCGTCGCAACACACTAAAGCCCTAACCAAAATCATAACCACCACCACACAAGACTCAAAATCGCAACCACCACGCAGCCAAACTGATTGTAAACCCTTGCCTCTCTAAACCTTCGTCGGAGACTCCCTCCCCTACACTTTCTTCACTTCACCAAAAACAACCACAACAAACCCTTAATTTTCAACTCTCCCTGATCTCTCTCACCCGATCAAAGCAGATTCTCAGTTGAAATACGTCACACCTCTTTAATCATCATCATGAAATCATCGCCCTGCCCTTCCCTTCCCGCATCATCGCCGACCTCTAATCAGGGTCCTCCTCCATCCGCCAGAGCTTGGATCATTGCTACATCACACCTACAATGACAACCGCACCTTAGCCACCATCCAAATCCCAGCTCTTCCTTCTCTCCTATCTCCCATGAACCATAATGGGAATCCATTAAACCGAAATCCCTAGCAGCAATTTACCTCAATTTATTATATCCCCGTTTGAAGCCCACTTCACTTATTTTTACTTAAAAGTTGGGCCATTTCATGTTTTCTATGGTTCAAGACCGGCCAAATTCTTTTTAGAACTCATAACCCATTATTCTCCTTCAAGTCAAAACAAATTTTCTTTTTGTTAAGCCTAATCGATTGTTTTTAGCCAAATTTTCGTTTAATTAAAGAAACTTCATCCCAATTTTTTTCTCCTCGTTACAAACCCAAGTTGGTTGACAACCACGTTGACTATGAGGGAGGGAGGGAGGGGGGGGGGGGGGGAATAACCAGTGGTGGAGCTAGGAAAAAATTCTGGATGGGGCACCGCTATGTAAAAATAATCGACCACTTTGGGGGTTCGGGGGCGGGAGTCTCCGAGCTGAATTTTTTTAGGTTACTTTAGATTTTTTACAAATATTAACTTGATAATTTTCACTTCTAGACAATAATAATTCAAATAAAACAACCTAAATTAATTCAAACCCTTAATTATCTCAAAACCTAATCTAAACAACAAAATAAATTCAAATAATCCAAGTGAAATAAAACAAGTAACAACACCAAAATAAAACTAGTAACAAGTAACACAACTCAAACCAATCTCTTTTACGATTTAGGTTACTTTTGAACATCGAGGTTTTCGGTTATACAAATTGCAAGTTGAATTAAATGTAGAATTTAAGAAAAAATGTCCAAGGTAGAATTCCTCCACTACAATTTGCAAATCCCTAAAAAACAAAACAATAACAACATCAAAGTAAATCAAACTTTTTATATTTTTTACCCTCACCTTATATTTTTTTAATTATTGCAGATTTACCCTAAAGTTTTATAGTTTTTTTTTTCAAATTTCTTGATGGGGCACTTGTCCCACCCCTATACACCATAGCTCCGCCACTGGGAATAACACCAAGACCTAATCTACTACATCACACTTACATGCTCGCTACAATAATCTCATCTCGATGATTCCAAAACCACGTCCCAATCCGAACTCACCATCGACCAGGGAACCTCGTCGGATCACCATCCACCTCCAACATCGTCTCAACATTGCAAAAACCCTCACGATCACTCTGGAGACTCTACGCTCGCCGCCCTCCGGTTCTCGTCACATAGTTCTTCGACAGTCTCTCTTCGTGCATTCTCGTAGCATCTTGTGTACTCATTCATTAGTGCTCTGTGCACTCACTCATAGGTGCCTTGTTCACTCTCATAGTGCTTCATGCACTCTCTTATCAGTGCATATATACTCTCTTTCAATTAGTGTTCCGTACACTCTAGTGCATCGTGCATTTTCCCATCAGTGCTTTGTGTGCACATTGATTTCGTACACTCATACGGTCCATACACTATGGATCTTCTGGCACAGTGTTGTGCTCCGACATCTTATCGGATTACCGCGTGCTATCTCTACCAATGCTCTGAATGTCGATATCTTCACCAAAGTTCATCTTTTAGGGCATTTTCAACACATGATTACCAAACTGAAGTTGGTCCATACTTGCCATGTTGAGTCTGAGGGGGGATGCTAGTGCCTTTACATACACATATCTGTATCTTAGTCATTAAGTTCGTATTTTAGTCACCAAATCTTATACTTAGCCATCAAAATTTGTAAGCCTATAAATAGGCATCATGTACAAGTTCATTACACGTTCATCTCTTATTTTTCTAAGTTCACATCAAATTTAAAATTGGTCCAATATGATCATATTGTATTTATTGAAATCTGTGTGACTTGTAGAGTTCCCCATAACTATTCAGGTGTAACTCTATATCAAATTTTAATATATATGATATGCCTAAACTGAGTACTATTACTCCAAAAGTAGTCCAACTTCCAAAATGCTCCAGGAACATCATTTGGGATGGAATTTCTAGAATCTAAACTTCAAATACAATGAGCTCCAAAAAAAAGTTGCTCAACAAACTGATGTGTTACTATTTGAGTGAGATTAAAATTGGTCCATGCTCTATTCAATCAAATGGTAACACATCAATTTGTGCAGTTTTTTGTAATCTAGTTTTATTAAAGATATAATATGCATGGATTTAATTCCTTATATAAATTCATTCTGATGTAGCGGATTCCCAGTGAGCACACCAGAAGAGAACTGGGTAATATAGATAGACTGACCGAAGAGAAAATTGATAGCCTAATAGAAAATTTTATGAGGGATTTGAAACAGGACGCACTTGAAGCCAACGGGTGGTCAAAAATGTTGCCGGCGTATAGTGTATCGAAGGCCATGCTGAACGCGTATACTAGGGTTTTAGCAAAGAGGTACCCTAACATGTGCATCAATTGTGTCCACCCGGGATATGTGAATACAGATATTAATTGGCACACAGGGACGATGACAGTGGAAGAGGGAGCTGAAGGTTCAGTCATGTTGGCTCTTCTACCTGAGGGGGGTCCTACTGGTTGCTATTTCGATCGCACCCGAGTGGCGGAATTTTAACCAGTCTAGATTATGAAATTCATCACTTCATTTATGGCTCTGTGAGTCAATTCAGTTATGCTCGAGAGTTGAGAGTTTGGTAATTTGTGTCATGCAAATATCCATTCATAAGAATTTGCTTCCTCAGTTGCGGGTTGATGCTGTTCTGTGAATCACTGAATTGGTTAAATAAATTGCTAGTATTTTATTATAGTTACAAATGAAAATTTGGAAGAACTTATTCTAAAACAGATTTGGTATTTCAAACAGCTCTGTACTGTAACTTTTCTGACTCCAGTTCCTTTCCTGTCAACGTTTGGACAAAACTAAGGGGAGAGGAAGAGACTTTTTAGAGTTAATTATGTGACAAAACTTCACATTACCTCTCTTTAAAAAGGGTAAATTACAAAATATACCCTCAAGTTAGGGCTCAATTTCAAATTAAATCCATAAGGGGACAACATAAGATGTTGATGTGGATTTTCAGACTTTTTAAGTTGGAAGAAGATAGCCCTAATATTGACTATTGCTTAAAATACAGAATTTCAAGTTTTGAATCATAACAATTAAAATTTCTCTAGCGATCATATGTGACATTCAAAACAGTTTATGTTGCAAGCTTCAAACCCATTTTAATGCTTCATAGTTCTGCTATTACGTCTAAATATTGCAAGCCCTTTTTCCAATAATAATAGTCAGAAGATAACGTACGAAACACAGGTATCAGAGCGTTACTAAAATTTCATTTCACGCATATAGGAAGCAGTATACATATGCCAATATTCCATTTGGAATCACCAAATGATTTGTTTTCCTTATTCTTGAAAACGGCATAAACGGTGAGTATACAAGTGACGATGTTGTTATTCAGTCTGCTGAGAAGGTGCAAGCAAAGCACAGTTATCGTATACTTTTGCACCATTTGCAATAATGTGGGACTCATATCCCTTGGCCTCGGGTAATCCCACAAACAACTTCACAAGAGCCTTTATGGCACTCCAATCCCATCTGCACCAGATTGTGGCAGCAATACTTTCATCATATTATTGGCAATCTCTTCACTGTCATTTCGTTAGTACAGTTCTCTATAAACCTCTTAAAGTTTTCTGTCAAATTCTGTATGTAAAAACCAAGCGTCTTGGACTAGTGGTATAAGGTGGCCACTAGGACAGTGTTGGGGATAGATTGTGGTTGGTCCCGAGTTCGATTCCTGGCACTGTCAAATAATGCTTGACCAGCGGAAGTCAGGAACCGCCAATGAAGATTAGTCGAGGTGCGCGTAAGCGGGCCGGAACACCTCATGGTAAGATATAAAAAAAAAAAAAATTCTGTATGTAAAGCTCGTCAGGAGATGGTGAAGAATTTGGTTCCCATAAATTTCTAAACTCTGTTAATACGAGCCTTGTAGGGATCATCACTACACCCATGACCATGAACAAGATAGAAAACCTGTCAAACCCTGCCATTTTGTGCTTGAGGTTAGATTAACTTCTGCTTTTGAATGTGTTCTTTATTTGTATGAAATTACATGCGGAGGAAAGGGGGTATATATAAGGTTGGAAAGGAGGTGAGAGTTTCAATTTACTTTCATTTACGTTAATTGTGTATTTATGTGTGCAGTATTTTTCTTGGGTGTTTTTATTTAGGATCAATTACCAAAAAGTTTCTCAAATATTTTTGAATACACATTTAGTCTAAGTTTTTTTATTTTGTTCCAAAAAATCCTTCAACACCCATTTAACCAATATTATCTTATTTTTAAAAATCCGCGCTAGCGACACGTTGAGGGACTTTTTGGAACAAATAAAACGCCTTGGACTAAACGTGTGTTAAAAAATGTTCGAGAAACTATTTAGTATACGCCCCAATTATTTAAACCATTTTGTTCTTTCTACAAACCCCTTTTGAGAGTTATTAGTATATTAAATGATGACGTTTGTAATAGACATGAGTACCCCTATGAAAATACCCCGATTAACTTGAACTTTGCTTTCGCATATACATAGGAACTGAAGAACTTCTATTCACATGGATGAACCCATTTGTATGAATCCTCATTCATTCTAACTCACAAGTATCTAGAAATTGGCTATATACTAGAATACAACCCGTGCGATGAACAGACGATATATAATAAACAAATATAATGGTAATTATACAAATTAATATATATCATAAATTCAATGTGTTATCATAAAGCCATTATAAAAAAATAATTTTCTCATAAATAAAAATTGTCTATTATTATTAAATGTTTATTATATAAAAACTATTTTTTTATAAATAAAAACTTCAGAACAACTGAACGTATTTTATATAAAAAAAAAGTATACATATTTTTTATTTGTTTTTAGTTTAAAAAATTGTATGTCATTTATAGATACAAACTTAAAGTTTTTTTATAAATAAAACGTAAAAATATTTTTATAATAATTTTTTATTTATTTATATTAAAAACAATTTAAAATTTTGAAAGCTTTTTTTTAACGTAAAAACTATTTTTTTTATAAATAAAACTTCAAAAAAATTGTACATATTTTAAATAACATTATTTGTTTTTAGTTTAAAAAACTTTATGACATTTATATATAAAAACTTGATGTTTTTTCTATAAATACAATGTTAGTAATGTTTTTATAATCGAAAACTTTTTTATCTATATAAAAAAAATTGTGAAATTTTGAAAACTTTTTAAACTTTTTTTTTGAAATAATTTTCATTATATAGATGTAGTAGTATTAGTATCATTGTGTAATGTGATTTGGGTGGAGAATAATAAAAATAGATTAATTGAATTTAGATTGTGTTGGATCGAGAGATTAGTTAATGAAGTCTAGAATGGATCAACTTTTTAGTTTTTAAGAGACTTTTGATTTATTCTCTTCACAAAATATTCGAACCAGATAAGTTTGGTAAATTATTCCATGTCCACTCAACTAAATTTGGAAAACACATATATTATGCCCCTTTTAAATCAACTACACACTGAATGTGATTGAATCTAATAATACATGTTAGATCTTAATAAAATATGTATTGTGTAACAACCCATATTTTCTCACGTAAAGGCTAGCCAGACACGATACGCCGAAGATAGGGCTTGCTTGTCAATTAATTCCATCCTTAGCACAAATGTAAATATAATTAATTATTTTCTAAAAGCCCGCATTTGAAATGTTAAGAATAAATCCATAATAATTAAGTAGGTCCAAACCACGACAAATGAAATAATAAATCCAACCAGTGTAAAAGAAATCTCAATCAACATAAAGTAAACATGTCTTGACCTGATGCCCTTACAATTGTTCCAAATAAATAAATAACTATGGCAGGAAAAGCACCTATGCTAGAATCGACGGATCTGAAAATCGAAGAGCAATTGAGACTGCAAGACTGCTATAGCACAATCCAACTATCCATGTCTAAGAGCACCTGGGGAAAAAATATTTAAATTTGGGTCAGAGCCCCAGGTGTGCAAGAATTAACTTAATTAATATATAATGCAATAGTACAGTTGATGCAAAATAAATATCTCCCTTTCATCACTCGCATACGTTTAACACCTCACACCTCATCTAAGTGTGATATTATTCGCATCCCGATATGTCCCAAGAAATGATTATGACATTGTGTCCAATTATAAAACTGGATGTATCGATAATTAAATATTTAAGTGTGACACTACATATAAATGCCAACACCCATTTATTCCACTGTCATAAGTTTCGCATATAAGGCATAAATATCTATCATGCATTATAGGGTCAAGAATATAATTATTGCCCACATTCTTAGACAATTAAATTTATTTTATTAAAGTCCGATTAATTATTCATATATGTCCTTTCATGTATTTGACACATAAAGGCATCTACCATCGGTGTCTAATTCGTACTCTATCGGCAAGGCCGAAGGAATCTCTTATACTAAACGGAGATCAAAACACACACATAAATTGGGGGCAGGATATGAAGAGGGTATGCACTCGCTTAAATAAGCTCTAATACCAATTTGAAAAATTGCTACAGCAGAATAAAAAGCGACTTAACAAGTAAATTCAATTTTAATTAAACCCAAATTTTAGTTAACCCTAACACATGCATCTAAGTGATATGAAATCATAAAGCAATAAGCATGCAAAGGAAACCAAATTTCAGGAAAAATCCCCCACAAGGGCAAAACCTTTTGTTTCACTATAATTTGTAAGTAACCTAGACAGATTACAATGAAATAGATTTTTGGCACACGATTACTCGCAGGTGTCAGTCGGCGTCGTCAGCAATGGATCCACACGTAGTAAACCCACAAGAACCGTCGTCCAATCTTCAGCCCAAAAATACCGCAGCACTCCCTAATGACGTGCAGTCAATCAGCCCAGTACCTCCCACAAGTGGCACCTATTTTCAGCAGTAGAGAACCTCTCTACAAGAGTAAGATCAGCAAGATCGTATTTTGGGTTCCAAAATAATTCACTAAAGGATTGGATGTTTTATGAATTGAAAATAAATGATTAAACCTTTAAAAGTGAGAAGACAAAAGTTTCTGCAGAAGCAGTTTTGTATGAACTGAAAATCACAGGTCTTCTTATGAAAAACGGAGTTGGAGAGTCCTATTTATAAAAAACTTAAGGCGGTGGCTTGTTCAAACGAGATTATATGTCGTTTGAACGATGTCCAGTGTCGTTTGATACATCGCGCGAGACTCGATGTCGTTCGAACGAGATGCTCAACATTTTTTATATTTCTTTTCCTCGTTAAATGCACCGCCTCAAAAACTCCTAAACATTTATTTTTGATGAAAAACATTTCAAACTCCGCTCCAACACTTAGAAAATATTTTATGAAAAATAACTCCAATACTCTAAGTGAAATGATAAGGTACTTAAACACAACCTAACCAAAATTAATCTTGCGAAAACTTCGTTTGATGAAGAACTTTGATATTCGGGTTCGTCTTGATGCTTGAATGGTCTTGAATACTCTTCGACGGTGTATCGGTATACGACATATTAAATTGTGACGTACATTTATAAAATCATGTCCTTACAAATCCCCCCCATGTCTATGCCGGTACAAAATAAAAACAATCCGAATATCAAATCAAAATGCCTATACAAATCTAATACCCTCCCATGAACCCAAAACTGAAAAGGTACTCGAAATGCAAGTCTTCAATCTTTTCTTCAAAAATCTTCAAAAAATCTTGATCAATCTTCATAAATTTAAGCTTTTCTCATCAGGGTGTGCAACATAATGATCTTCAATTGTACCTACACACATGAGACAAAGCAAATACCTTCGTGACGCATCGAGTTTGAAATGATATAAGAGTAAATCATTTAATATAATCAAAACTCCCCCATAATGCAAAAACTCCCCCATAATTTATTCTCTCCCTTTTTATTTGACTGAAATAGACATGGAAACGAATAAACAATATAAGCATTAAGTTGTCACGATAACAAAAAAATATGGATCAAACTACGCGTATGTAGAGAAAATGCTCAAAAGATCCACAAACTATTTTTAAATTTTCAGATTTTTCATACGAAAATGCAAAAATAATTTTACAAAAATCACACACCATGAATGTAGACTAAGATAACCGAATTGTGGAAATGGAATGAATGGGTGTGAACAAATTCAATAGGAATATCAATGTAACCTCATAACATATGTGCACGATAAATCCGGATACTCCTAACGAATGAACTCAAAATTATCCTTAGGTGTCAAATAGTGTTGAATTTAAATGACATCGAATCAATTCATCAACACATCAAGGTCAGAAGTGAGTCTCACACATATAACATCTAAAACTATGTAATGCCTTTTCAAGACGTTGTCAGGACGTGGAAACCCATTTATTTATTTCCAACCAAACTCCCTCATAAATAATAATCATATATTTTTCTTGAGGTGATCTAAACTAAATGGCCCATGTTTAGCATATTTATCTTTTTATTGCCTTCCATTTTCTTGGGCTCTTTTAAATGATAGCTACCACGATAAGTCAATTTTACATTCTTGCAACCCTTTCTTGTGAATCACTCATCATATTTTGTTGCATTTAAATCCTCACGATAAACGGTTCTTACATGCACTACTTCCATTGTCAAGTTTTATCGCACTTGGTTCGTTTTAAAAATAGAATTGAGATGACAACACTCCGACCAACATGTGATAAACAAGTACGATAGTCAATCAAATTCATGCAAGTATGCATTAAAGGCAATTATGAGTCAAACATCTAGGAAATATTACAAATCTCATCTTAATGACTCCACACATTATAAAGCACAAAATGAGATGAAGACGCATATTAAAACACTATCAAGCAGTCACATGGATATGGAGCGAAGTTGTTACTTGGTCATCCTAAATGTGCATTCATATATGGTTCAAACAAAATACAAAACCCTTTTTGTCTTTTTCAATTTTTCTAAAAAAATGATTTTTTTTTGTATTTTCCCAAAAATTTTCAAAAACGAAAATCTTTTTGTTTTTTCGAAAAATTTATCAAAATGGAAAACATAAACACAAAATGATACATACTAGCAATAGGCAAAAATGTCATCATGTAAATCGTCCTATGCTAACAAACAGTAAATCACACATAGAATAATCAATCTAAGTAGGTGTGTGTAAATGTCGTGTGTGATTAAACGAACAATGCAGTATTAGCAGTTAAACATAAATACCAAAAGTAACTGCATAAAAAATGACAGAGGCAACCCAGCAGTACCAAAAACATAAGCATATGAACCCAGGGTACTGAAACAGATAAATGCAGAAAACCAAACAGGTCGTTCAAACGAAATGCAATGTCGCTCGAACGTAAATGCTTGTCGTTAGAACGACAGCTTCTCGCGACATCAAATCTTAATCCAACGAGAAAACAAAACGTTCACATTTTGCCTATAATATTAAACAGTGTTACCCAGTGCAAAAATTTCCAGTAAAGGATGCCTGAAATTTGCCGACAGATTCAAAACAGTAGCTAAAACTAAGAAAAGCAATGTAAACTACAACAAGTTAGTCATAACACTAGCAAGAATGTATCATGGGGCACAACTAGTGTATGAAAAATATCAACACAATCAACCAAACGATCTCACATGGGGTGAACCACGTGAAAGCAAACGAGAGTCGTGAACAATTAGACCATAAGCCTCTAAATCTGATTTCCTAACCCAAATCAATGTGTAACGAGGTGTGGGGTTTTTAGGAAACGAATTTACTTTTCTATTAAACATCCTAGGTCCATTTAAAAGTTTGTAACAAAAACGCATAAGATGACCTTTCTTACCGCGATGTGTGCAAGTGTAAATCGGGCGGTGAGTGTTACCGAAAGGCGGCCCTCTCATCAAATTCCTAGGTAGTGCTCTCCTCAAATTCCTATGTGGCTCTCTCACGATGTTCCTAGGTGGCTCTCTCTTAACAACCCCAATAGGCTATCTGTGACGCCCCGAACTGGAATTAGGGTAAACGTCATCCTTAACCCACAACCAAGTTCGAGGTGCCAATGGGGGAGGGGAAAATTACTTTTAATTTATTAAATAAAATGTTTATCAAAATTGTCATATTAAAGAAAAACATCATTCAACATTAATTAAATTCCATTAAATTGAAAAACCACATTTAATCATTTTACGGAAGCATCATTTTAAAATACCATTCAAATATAATTAATACAGAAAATGCCCTATGTTATTACAAACCAAAGTTCCAAGTTCAGGTCCGAATTTAAATAGTACAACTGATACAAAGTCAAATATCAAATATCAAATATCTCCGCTACGGGATAGCGTTAATCAAAGATCTAACAACGACAGGAACTCTCGGGAACCTTACTAATACAAGCTTTCGCGTCCTTACCTGAAGTACCTGTGGATTTTGAAAAATAGGTATGAGCGGAATGCCCAGTAGGGTGCGAGATACTAATTAGTAATTTTGTATCAAAATACTATACATATACATTATCTTTTAATATTTCAAGAAAACAATTTATTCAATTTATGCAATTGAATGCAACTATATGCAATGCACCCGGTTTAGGTGTCGAAACTCACACTTAAGCCATTTCATGTCTCGTGTGAGGGACATATTTAACTATCCTTTAATCCTTAACAATTTCTTTGACTTAAGGGCCTTTAATGTAAGAATATTCTCATCCTTAATTTCCTTTTACAAGATTTATCAATCTTTGCCTTGGAGTCTAGCCAATATCCCTGGAATTTAACGGGCTCCACACCGTCGGACTCCAGCAGCCATATGCTCATCTCTACAGGCTTTGGGGTCTTTCAGCAGTAGGGACGTCATGCCCTGTTTATTACATGGAATCATGCAAGTATCCTTTCTTATATTTTCCATATATTTCACATTTATCACATTTCACATATTATGTATTTTTCATCATTTTTTCAAATTCATCATTCTTTCATTTCGTTTTTGTGTCGCACTTTGTTAATATATCGCGTCATTAATTCTTTAATTAAACTCGACCGAGGAGGCCATAAATGCAACACCATTTTCGAATATCATTTCCGTGAAACTCATTATCTTTGTGTAGCTAAAATATATCATTAATCTCCTTTTATCAGACTCAATTAATACATTTAATTGCCAAATATTTTCTTGACATCATACTATCCACTATGTTTACGGCAATGCCACTACTATTTGTTTTACACAAATATTATCATTTTAAATGGATTTAAGCATACTAATTTTGTCTCAATCAATTTATAACTTCTTAAACTATATGTTTGATTATTTCCAACATTATTTCAGTAATAAATTCCATATTTCATAAAAAGGCTTTATTTTAAATTAAATGGGTATTCTAATCATGCTTATGCCTTTGAATACGAAGTTGCGATTTTAACAATTCAGGGGCTGCATTTTGTAATTTCCTTAAAACATCTTAAAACAAACATATTCATACTTTAGTCATGTTAAAAATTAAGTCTACCAATTACTGCACATAATATTCATAGTACACAAATTTTTGCCTAAGAAATCCCTTAATATGCCACTATTCATGTCAGGTTTATGTAGTATTTCATTACTAACTTTATCCTTCAGTTTTGAACCCATGAATTATGATTAAAATAACTTTAGCAACATGAAATATTCTTAAAGTCATTTTAAATCATCTTTCAACATGGAACATGGATTTCTACCTAAGAAATCCCTTAGTATGCCACTAAAATGCTCATAATTGTGTAGTCTTTCATCCTGCTTAATTTCTCAAGATTTCATGCCATGATTACCCATTAGAAACTTAACAACATCAAATAAAATTATTTCAATTTCAAGACAAGTTTCTAGCATGAATAATAATTTTCAAGAAAGAAAAATAGGCAAAATACTTCATCATTTTAGCATGAAATTATATACTTCTACACATGATTTTAAGTTTAAAAAAAAAGAGTTTAGAGGAGAACCCTACTTGGTGTAATACCCCGTATTTTCGTGATATTTATTTTTGGGGATTAATTGAATTAAATGCGTATTAATTGGAAATTAATCCGGATAAAAATATTAACGAGATGTGAGTTAGTATTTGATTATAATGTGTATATTTAGCAATTTATAATATTGTAAATATTGAAATTGTCGCGAGATTGAAATACGGCAATTTGGGAAATTTTGTTGGGACGCGCGTGACAGTTGCGTCAGGAATATAATTATTTGAATTAAAAAGTGAATTTTATTTTTATCACCCGTATGGTCATTTTGAGTGCGCCAACGCGTCCAGAAGGGTCGAAATAGTCAGAAAACACTAGCCGGGGGTTTAGTTTGGGTCCCGGGGTATTTTTAGGCCATACCGGCAACATAAAGGGTATTTTGGTAATTTTGTATTTTTGGAAATTAAAAGTGACGAAAATTAGTAAATTATATCTGATGTGGATTTGACCCACTAAACCACTAACCAACCCATGTTAACCCAATAGGCTACGTAGGTTATTAGAATTAGGTTTCTAATTTCTTTCCCTAAAACAAACCCTAGCCACCATAGCCATTAGAGAAGAAAGCTTGGAGAGAGAGAGATAGAAGGGAATCCTGCAGAAAGAAAGAGGGAACTTCTCCAAATCGTCATCAAAATCAGAGATTGAATCAAGGCAAGTGGTTTAATTACAATTGACTTAATGCTATGCTTTTCCATGTTTAGGAATTATCGAAATTGATCTTGGAAGATGATTTAGACCCATGATTTGGAAGTTAAAAACTATGAATTATGTTAGGGACTGCATGTAGTAACAATCTGGACGAATTATAAATTCAAAATTAGGACCCTTGATGATTTAAAAACGGATTTAAGAAGAGGTTTATGAATGTTCTTGAAAGAATTTGAAAACAAGGGTTCTTGATGAAGATTGATCCATATATAGCCCTTGGTTGATGAATTATCAGTTTTAAAACGATATTAATGTTGTAGGATGGTTGTATGATGTTACTATAATGTCATAATAGAAATTCATGCATTAAAAGTATGTTTTGGAAGGATTTGAAAACTGCAAAACGAAGCAGACCGTAGCCATACCTGGTGCATTCGATCGATCGATGTTCATCAGTCGATCGATCGACCACCATCGATCGATCGAAGGTAAAGGTCGATCGATCGACCTTCCCAGAATGAGTAAAGTTTTCCCTATTTAAAATTTTGATGGTGGGAGCCCTTGGAATATATTATTGGAGACCTTAGGAATACCCTTAAACTTAAGGAAGACCAGTAGGCATGATTATGAAACTTGGACCTTAATTAGAATTCAATTTGAGGAATTATTCTAATTTAATGAAATTCGTTAAGTGAGATAATATTTGGGTTAAAAGTGTAAATTTGAATAATTTGATGAAATGAGGTTTGGGGCAGAAGTAAGGACCTTAGGAATAAAGATGTTATACGTGGGAATAATAGGAACTTTATAGTCTATTTGAGATAGGTTTTCAGTATAAGAAACTACGACGTGAGACGTATCGCCGGTTTAACTTTTATATTATCGAGTGACTTAAACTATATAAATTGGAATAATGGTATAAGGATGTAGAGTATACCTTTATTAATGTTGAGATATCTAAGATGTGTGAATGCTTAGTATATGATTTTTATGTGTATGACATACCTACCATACTTGCTATCACGGGAGGTTTACGTTCGCTTAGGGCCTTCTAATCCTTGTGTGCCCGGATTTAGTTTGGTACCTAGAGGACATAGTTCAAGGAGAACGACTTATTTGTGAGTTAATAAGCCCACTGACTATGGAGCGTAGGTATGTACGTGACCATGGATATGTTGAATTATGTTCGCCTCCATTTATGTGTGTGGTGTTTATTCCAACAATTCCTGAGAGATTCGGAATTTGTAATCCTTATGTACGTGATGTACCGGGATGGATAGCAGAGTATGTGTGCACCGTAGCTTTGCCTCGGGGTGCTTGTATTGTATATTTATGATGTGAATAATATACGGTTAAATGAAAAGGAATTTGCTATGTTATATTATAAGTATTATAATTGTAACTTTATGACAAGATAAAAGGGGACAGTTATCAATAATACGGTTTTATTAATAATTGGGAATCTGTGAATTAAAGTAGAACTCTCTATTTAAATGTCAAGGTTAGAATTAAAACGTGAACCGAGTAGAAGTGTTAGAAACTCTTTTGAACTAGATAGTTGTGAGAAAACATATTAATGGGTACAGGAATGTTAAGAGTGCACAGTTAGACGAGAGGTGAGTATCTCATGTGAGAGCACGTCCTAACATGTATTTTGCATTTATTGTTTTAATTGTTATTAAAGCACTTGCTATTTTCAAAATACTCTCCACATTCGGGCTCTGACCCGTTTGCTTTCAAATCTATTTTTGTAAAAACCATTTTAGGTGCCCAGCCACAAGGACACCATGCCTAGGATCCTCATTCAGGTGACGAGCTGTAGCTGTTTGTGGAAGTTACAGGACATTGATTATAGACGCTTCATCTATCTTGATTCTATACTCAGCATTTATCAGTTGTAGGGCATGTCGCCCCTTTCTTTTAGAGGCACTTCATTTATTTCAGTTATTCAAACTTCGGGCATGTAATTAATTCAGGATTCAGACTTGTCTTATTATTTTTGTTGTGGGATTGTTGTGAGGAGTTTTCCTCCGGACTTATTACTGTTTGTTGGTTATTTCATTACTTCGTTATGGTGAATGGATTTATGTTGTTCTTCCATTATTTCTTTTATTGCATGTTAATCAGACTTATCTTAAAATTTGGCATCTTACTTTTAAATACTAGGTGGTTAGTAATTATAAAAATGTTTTCGACAGTGATGCTGTTAACTGGACCAACTGGGCATTTTGTATTGATTTAATAAAGGAGTAGCTACCCGGTATTTAATTAGTTGGGGTGTCACAGGTGGTATCAGAGCATCAGGTTCTAGTGTCCTTTAGGATCTGTACGGCTTATTATGTTTCCGCTGAGCTTTCTTTGATGTAGAGCCCTATGCTTAGGATTGTTGATATCTTTGGTGAGATTTCGATCTCCTGCTTTAATACATATGGTAGTGAATCTTATTTGCGATCGGGTGTATTCGTGTACCGAACAATGCAGTACGTTAGGCGAAGACAGTCGGGTGAACAACATGAGGCAAACATATATTGAGGATAATTGATTTATTTAAAGAAGGATGACCGTAGTTGAAGTCACCGATACTATGGCACGGAAGTCCTGGATGATATAGAAGGCTAAGACGCAATCTGAGACTTCCGGGTACGGCTATAGTAGGAATGGGGTCAAATTAGACACATCCAACAAGATTGGAATGGGTGAGAAAGAATTAAATGTAACATTGAAGAGAACCAGCAGTAGCAATACTCGAAAGGCGAAGACGGCATGTGCTAGCCAAACGAACGCAATGTATCCAAAGGCTTGGACTTGTGTCGGAGTATGGCTAATCGAGAGTGAAAATTTGAGGAAAATTTTCTTATCTCGTGAGAGCGGAGTTTCTAAGGGGAGAAACAATCACCACACTTATAAGTGGAATGTGACGTCGAGAGAAGGCGTACACGAATGGTTTGACCATAAGTTCCTTGATCAAATGTTTAGGGTGAGAACCGAATGTCGTTCTGAACTCACACGAGAGGTCCGGACAGAGGTCACTTTGTGAGGAGAAATAAATTATTTAGTGAACCCTACACCGGGTGAAGTAGGTGAAACGGAGAAGGGGATATTAAAGGGAGAATTTACATAGGAGAATTGCTAGTCCTTCTGGCAGAACTCTGCTTGGACGGTTAAAGCAAATGGTATTGTCACATAGTGTTAATTTGGAGGTAAACATCCTCGGGTGGGGAGACACAAGAATCGAGAACTTTATATAAAGTAAGACTGGGGAAAACTGGTGTTGGAGAAGCACCACAATGGGAAGACCCAATGGAGAAACCGTTAAAATAATTCGATAGCGGAATTATTACCGAGCGATGGTAATTTCAGTAAGAAAGGTGGAAAATTAGTAGCATGTTCCTTAGGGCCGTCAACACTAAGGGAACAACAGAGATAATCGTCTGAGTCGAGACTACCAACATCCGAGAGATGAACCACCTTAACATGATTTGTGAGACAAAAGATAAGTGGAGTATGTGTAGAGGTATTTCTATGGGGAGTGAAACCCGTGCGTTATAAAAAATTTTCCCGATACAAGAGTAGGGATCAAGGTATTGTGCTTGGCGAGGGCAACAGTTATTGAAATATTCGGTTGGGACAGATATGTGTGGTACGTCCAGGAACCATTTGAGCAGCCGGGACGGTTGATAAGATAGAAGTATGAGTGACATCCTCAGATGATGATGCATGTCAATTGTGGCATGAATGAGTCGCTACGTTTGTCATAATTGTTACTTTCACTTGAGATTCGAGTTTAGTGAGTATATCAGTAAATTTATTATATATAAGAGCATTCTTCCCTGATAGTGTGGGGGTTACTTTTATTGTCATCCGCGGAGGATGAATGGGTATATTGATAGCAGTTTATAATTTATTGAAATTAATCGTTTTAGTGCTGTATTACACGAGTATGTTATGATATTATTTATGGTTTTATATATGATTATACCGATAGTGTGCTGGTATTACAAGCTTATTGGGATTGCCACCTTGGGGTAACATGTGTTGTTCTGGCGAGGCCCCATCTGTGAGAGGGCCGGACTCGCAGTTGTACTTTTGTATATAGGTATATATATACATATATATGAATATGTTGTGATTTCAAAATGGTATGATGGTCTCGGATATTTAATCCCATTATGCGTAGGGATTTCATTATTATGAGTCGTATGTAATTGATCTACTAGTCAACAAAGAGTTAGTTGGTTTTTATAATTAACGATAGAGAGGTAGTAACAAAAAGAGTGCATTGTTTTATTCCCCGTTAGAGATTTGGGAGTTTATACTCATAGTTGTGTGTCTGGGGATGGGATTTTGAGAACCCCGATTTTAGTTACATGGTGTATATGGAATATGATTACCATCAGTGTCAAGAGAAAGTGTCATTCGAAAGGAGTTCCTTGTTAAAGTGTCATTGCGGCAAAATGTAACTTTGTTGAGAAACGAGAGGGTAGGGGTACATATTATGGATAGGGCTTAACGAATTCCG
This sequence comes from Sambucus nigra, assembly GCA_949130495.1. Taxonomy (NCBI): domain Eukaryota; kingdom Viridiplantae; phylum Streptophyta; class Magnoliopsida; order Dipsacales; family Adoxaceae; genus Sambucus; species Sambucus nigra. Next base: position 4,201,784 of record OX422217.1, read on the forward strand.
ATGACCAACAATGTTAGGTAGTAGTGTATCGGGGGGGTTCCTTGTTTGGATTTCGCTTTGCGAGACACCCCACGCATGAAACTTAGCGTAAGATTGGTAGTAAGGAGAAGTGTGGCCCTTCGTTCATGAATTGGATACCTCTATCGATATGAGAGTAAGTAGTTATAACGAGAAGTTACAAGGAGGAAATTATGTTGTAAGGCCATTTGAGCCAGTTGTTAGTAAATTACGATATAAGTACTAATAATGTTGGTTTTGTCACGGCATGATGAAGGACGCATTGAGGACAGGAGGATTTAGGATTTCTAATTCAGAAGAGATTGAGAACGCCCAAGTGGTATATCACCGTTGTATTTACAGTGACAATAAAGAGTTTGGGATTTGTATGAAGCATATATAATGTTTAAAAACCGCATGGTTGGATTATAAGGGGCATAGACATCTTGATTTACTAAAGTGTAAATCAAAGGAAGAGGGTACATGGACGAGTAAAATTATTACTTATGAGATTAAACGTCATAAGAAAAGGTGTAAGTGGATATCATATGTTAGTGTAACACGTTCAAATTTGGAGAAAAGGCAGTAGAAAGCCATTTAATAAAGGGATATCTCTTGAGAAGGCGAATAAAATATTATGAGAAATTTGGAGTAGAGTTCCGATCAATTGAATGTTGAGGGTGACTCAAGAGTAAATAGAATGAGGATGTCAATCAGGTATAAAGTCCAGTTATGCACAAAGTAGTGAAAAGGGTACAGGTCCAAACTTTTGGTATTTGTCGGGAGAAAAAGATCATTAAGTATCATTTAACGGGGGAAATTTTATGTGAATATCGGCATTGAAAGAGGTATAGTAAGTAGTAGAACAGTTGGGGTTAGATGATCAACCAGATAATATTGTATCAAGACGACGATTCCAAGAATGGGAGGGTCAAGTTGGAGAATTTTCTTGAAAGGTAGCCAACTTATAGATAAGTAATGAGTTCCTTCGATTATGTGGGACATGTTGTCCAGAAGAAGAGAAATTGTTATATACTTGGGGTGATTTACACTATTAGATAGTGAACACGCCGGTACGTTGTTCGACGTAGTATTATTTAGAACTGGGATGAAATCCCCGAAATCCAATTTCTGGCGGGGTGACAATATGTAGTGGTAAATAACGATTCAAACTAAGGGTTGTATCACCTATAACCCGAAGTACAGGCACAAGGTGACTAACGACTGATGGATTGTATGAAAGAGATTTTGGATTCATTGCAATATTTTAAATTCCAAATCGAGTATAACTAGTGAGGTATATTGTAGTCATGAGGAGCAGATATTACCTAATGGTAGAGTGGGGGAAAAGCACCCATATCTATTTTATAGCGACAAGGTGCTTACAATTATTTTGTGCAGCACCAACCGGCTGTAGTAGTTTTTCCTTATGTAAAGGTCACAACATCGGGAATATAGATTCAAAGAGTGGGCAAGAGTAGTCAGATGTGTTATTGATTCCTTCCAGAATGGGTGTATCATGTTTTGATAAACGCGGGAGTTAATGCGTGGTGAGGTGCGGACTCATAATGATATTGAGACAATATGGCCAATGATGTATAAGGTATTTTTACTCGAATGTTGTTTAATAAGAGCACAACGCGAAGTGCATTTATCGAAGATTATTCTGATAAGGTATCAAGTATGTTAAACAAGCTTATTGTGAAGCGAGGGTTTTACTGATTTGGGCTTTTCTTAATAATTGTTTTGAATACTAGAGGATACAAAAAAAAAAAAAAAAAAAAAAAAAAAATTCCAGGTGTGCCTTACTTTTCCGAATTTCGGGACGAAATTCAGTTATTAGGGGGGAAGTATGTAATACCCCGTATTTTCGTGATATTTATTTTTGGGGATTAATTGAATTAAATGCGTATTAATTGGAAATTAATCCGGATAAAAATATTAACGAGATGTGAGTTAATATTTGATTATAATGTGTATATTTAGCAATATATGAATATTGGAAATATTGAAATTGTCGCGAGATTGAAATACGGCAATTTGGGAAATTTTGTTGGGACGCGCGTGACAGTCGCGTCAGGAATATAATTATTTGAATTAAAAAGTGAATTTTATTTTTATCACCCGTATGGTCATTTTGAGTGCGCCAAAGCGTCCGGAAGGGTCGAAATAGTCAGAAAACACTAGCCGGGGGTTTAGTTTGGGTCCCGGGGTATTTTTAGGCCATACTGGCAACATAAAGGGTATTTTGGTAATTTTGTATTTTTGGAAATTAAAAGTGACGAAAATTAGTAAATTATATCTGATGTGGATTTGACCCACTAAACCACTAACCAACCCATGTTATCCCAATAGGCTACGTAGGTTATTAGAATTAGGTTTCTAATTTCTTTCCCTAAAACAAACCCTAGCCACCATAGCCATTGGAGAAGAAAGCTTGGAGAGAGAGAGATAGAAGGGAATCCTGCAGAAAGAAAGAGGGAACTTCTCCAAATCGTCATCAAAATTAGATATTGAATCAAGGCAAGTGGTTTAATTACAATTGACTTAATGCTATGCTTTTCCATGTTTAGGAATTATCGAAATTGATCTTGGAAGATGATTTAGACCCATGATTTGGAAGTTAAAAACTATGAATTATGTTAGGGACTGCATGTAGTAACAATCTGGACGAATTATGAATTCAAAATTAGGACCCTTGATGATTTAAAAACGGATTTAAGAAGAGGTTTATGAATGTTCTTGAAAGAATTTGAAAACTAGGGTTCTTGATGAAGATTGATCCATATATAGCCCTTGGTTGATGAATTATCATTTTTAGAATGATATTAATGTTGTAGGATGGTTGTATGATGTTACTATAATGTCATATTAGAAATTCATGCATTAAAAGTATGTTTTGGAAGGATTTGAAAACTGTAAAACGAAGCAGTCCGTAGCCATACCTGGTGCATTCGATCGATCGATGTTCATCAGTCGATCGATCGACCACCATCGATCGATCGAAGGTAAAGGTCGATCGATCGACCTTCCCAGAATGAGTAAAGTTTTCCCTATTTAAAATTTTGATGGTGGGAGCCCTTGGAATATATTATTGGAGACCTTAGGAATACCCTTAAACTTAAGGAAGACCAGTAGGCATGATTATGAAACTTGGACCTTAATTAGAATTCAATTTGAGGAATTATTCTAATTTAATGAAATTCGTTAAGTGAGATAATATTTGGGTTAAAAGTGTAAATTTGAATAATTTGATGAAATGAGGTTTGGGGCATAAGTAAGGACCTTAGGAATAAAGATGTTATACGTGGGAATAATAGGAACTTTATAGTCTATTTGAGATAGGTTTTCAGTATAAGAAACTACGACGTGAGACGTATCGCCGGTTTAACTTTTATATTATCGAGTGACTTAAACTATATAAATTGGAATAATGGTATAAGGATGTAGAGTATACCTTTATTAATGTTGAGATATCTAAGATGTGTGAATGCTTAGTATATGATTTTTATGTGTATGACATACCTACCATACTTGCTATCACGGGAGGTTTACGTTCGCTTAGGGCCTTCTAATCCTTGTGTGCCCGGATTTAGTTTGGTACCTAGAGGACATAGTTCAAGGAGAACGACTTATTTGTGAGTTAATAAGCCCACTGACTATGGAGCGTAGGTATGTACGTGACCATGGATATGTTGAATTATGTTCGCCTCCATTTATGTGTGTGGTGTTTATTCCAACAATTCCTGAGAGATTCGAAATTTGTAATCCTTATGTACGTGATGTACCGGGATGGATAGCAGAGTATGTGTGCACCGTAGCTTTGCCTCGGGGTGCTTGTATTGTATATTTATGATGTGAATAATATACGGTTAAATGAAAAGGAATTTGCTATGTTATATTATGAGTATTATAATTGTAACTTTATGACAAGATAAAAGGGGACAGTTATCAATAATACGGTTTTATTAATAATTGGGAATCTGTGAATTAAAGTAGAACTCTCTATTTAAATGTCAAGGTTAGAATTAAAACGTGAACCGAGTAGAAGTGTTAGAAACTCTTTTGAACTAGATAGTTGTGAGAAAACATATTAATGGGTACAGGAACGTTAAGAGTGCACAGTTAGACGAGAGGTGAGTATCTCATGTGAGAGCACGTCCTAACATGTATTTTGCATTTATTGTTTTAATTGTTATTAAAGCACTTGCTATTTTCAAAATACTCTCCACATTCGGGCTCTGACCCGTTTGCTTTCAAATCTATTTTTGTAAAAACCATTTTAGGTGCCCAGCCACAAGGACACCATGCCTAGGATCCTCATTCAGGTGACGAGCTGTAGCTGTTTGTGGAAGTTACAGGACATTGATTATAGACGCTTCATCTATCTTGATTCTATACTCAGCATTTATCAGTTGTAGGGCATGTCGCCCCTTTCTTTTAGAGGCACTTCATTTATTTCAGTTATTCAAACTTCGGGCATGTAATTAATTCAGGATTCAGACTTGTCTTATTATTTTTGTTGTGGGATTGTTGTGAGGAGTTTTCCTCCGGACTTATTACTGTTTGTTGGTTATTTCATTACTTCGTTATGGTGAATGGATTTATGTTGTTCTTCCATTATTTCTTTTATTGCATGTTAATCAGACTTATCTTAAAATTTGGCATCTTACTTTTAAATACTAGGTGGTTAGTAATTATAAAAATGTTTTCGACAGTGATGCTATTAACTAGACCAACTGGGCATTTTGTATTGATTTAATAAAGGAGTAGCTACCCGGTATTTAATTAGTTGGGGTGCCACACTTGGATAATATAGTTGGATGATAATCAAGAAGAAATAAGACCAAACTTGCTCGCAGAAAAGCTCTAAGAACTCCAACTACAAGCTCCAAAGTATTAACTCCCAAAACTTTGTCAAGTTATATACTCATTGAATGGTTATTTTGAGATGTTTTTGGGCTTCTTTAATGGTCGTTTTGTGGGTATTTGAGCGATGTGAAGTTTAGCTACGATTTTGGACAAAAATCTAAGGTTTGTAGAGCTCAAAGTAGTGAGAGGCAAGAGGAGAAATCTGATGGGAACAGAATAATGAAGTCTAAGGCCATCCCCCCTCTCATATAATTCGTTTCTAACTCACACAAGCCAACATGCCCATGTGATACATTTCCCCACACACAAATGAGCCAAAATCTCTTCAACCAAGGTCTTAATAAAGGAGAGGACAACCCCAAAAATAATTAGGAATAAAGTGGGAACAAAAGGCATAAAACAAAGATGAGTTGTTGGATATATGTCCACAGCCCCCCCTCGAAAATTTTGTTGTTATTATTATTATTATTATTTTTTTCTTTTCTTTTCTTTTCATGGACTGAATATATATTTTTAGATGTTTCAAAATGTGGTCAAATAAATTTTTGAGTTTAATTAGCCTTCTACAAAAATTACGCAGGTTTATAGTTTTACACGTCGGACGCAATTTCGTGCTTTTAATTGTACAACTTGTAACTCGATTTTCTAAATTACGTTGCGTCAAATAAAATAATTTCCTTTTAATTTAAGGAATAAGAATATAAAACCATTCATGCGACTTGAAAATAGGATGCAGCGAATTAAAATTTTGAATAATTCGACGACAACATGAGGATGTTCTGTTTGCATATCATCTTCTCGTTCCCAAGTTGTTCCTTTGACACCATGTGATTGCCAAAGAACCTTTACCAACGGGATGTCCTTATTACACAGGTCCCTATCCCCATGATCCAAGACGAATATCGGCCATGTTAAGAAGGTGATGTCTTCCTCCAACTCGATGTTATTCCAGTTGATGACATGACGTGGGTCTTGAAGATACTTCTTCAGCATCGAAACATGGAATACATTATGCACACAGACTAACTGCGGAGGCAATGCTAAACGATAGGAGACGTTTCTAATCCGTACCGAAATCTCGAAAGGACCAATGAAATGTGGAGCGAGTTTACCCTTATGTCTAAATCTTTGGCTTCCGATCTGTGCCCGAACTTTCAGCAACACCTGGTCACCTATCGAAAAATCCAAAGGTATGCATCAATTATCGACATAATTCTTTTACCGATCCTAAGCCATGACAAGTCTCTGTCGAATCAACTAAACCTTGTCTGTCATCTCCTTGATTAGATCAGAACTAGTGAGGTGCTTCTCGCCAACATCTGCCTAACATATGGGAGAACGACATGACCTTCCATACAAAGCCTCAAAAGGAGCCATCTCAATGCTGTTCAGATAACTGTTGTTGTAAGAGAACTCTGCCAGATGAAAATTCTCATCCCAACTCCCTTGGAAATCCGGTGCACAAGATCTGAATAAGTCTTCTAAGGTTGAAATCGTACATTTCGACTATCCATCCATTTCTGGATGATATGTCGTACTCAAATTTAGTTCCATTCCTAACTCTTGTTGAACCCTTCTCCAGAATCGTGAAACAAATCGCGGGTCTCTATCTAAGACAATTGTCCGAGGGATACCATGAAGTCGGATTATCTCTCGAATGTACAATCTTGCTAACTTGGCTATATTATCCGTAATATTCATCGGGAGGAAATGAGATGACTTAGTGAGACGGTCTACAATAACCCAAACTGCATCATGATCCCATTCAGATTGAGGTAGAGCAGTGACGAAGTCCATCGTGATATGTTCCCATTTCCACTCGGCTATAGGGAGTTGTTGTAGCAACCCTGCTGGTTCCTTGTACTCAGCTTTTACCTGTTGATAAGTATAGCACCTTGCAACAAATTCAGCCACATCTCTCTTCATACCGGACCACCAAAAATCCTTATAAAGGTCCTTATACATCTTTGTTTCCCCGGGGTATATACTAAACTGGAAATGATGAAATTATGCCAGAACCCCTTCTCGTCCGTTCTCTAATGGCCAGAACAATCAACCTGCCCTTATGACGTACACCCCATCCTTGTCCATAATGAGAGTATCAAACTCACCACTGACTTGAATACGATCCCTGAACTGCACAATATCTTCGTCGAGTGACTGAGCATCGAGGACTTTCAGATGAGCAAGTGGTCTGGATATTATTCCCCACAAGTAGGCCCTATCGCTCCTCCTTTGAGCATGCAATCCAAAATTTTGTAGTTCACTGTACATCCTTCATCGATAGCACTTCATCGTAGTTAAGGAAGGTTCTGACTTCCTGCTTAAAGCATCTTCCACTACGTTGGCCTTTCCGGGATGATACTCTAAGGTAAAGTCATAATCTTCCAGGAGTTTAATCCATCTCCGTTGCCGCAAATTGAGGTCTCGCTGAGTGAAGATGTACTTGAGGCTCTTGTGATCCGAGAATACTTCAAATTTTTCACCATATAGATAGTATCTCCAAATCACGAGCGAAAACACTACAACTGCTAACTCCAAGTCGTGGGTGGGGTAGTTTCTTTCATACATCTTGAGCTGTCGGGATGCATAAGCAATTACTTGACCCAATTGCATGAGCACTGCACCAAGTCCTAATCTAGAAGCATCATAATACACTGTATAGCCTTTCCCTCGCTCGGGAAGAATGAGGTATGGTGCCGATGTGAGTATAAATTTCAACTCTTGAAAGGCAGTTTCACATTCACCTGACCACTCGAAGCGAACATCCTTTTGTGTCAACTGAGTAAGAGGTAAGTCAATCTTGGATAAGTCCTGAACGAATCTAGGATAATAACCTGCTAATATGAGGAAACTTCTCACCTCAGTAACTGACTTAGGCTTGTCCCAAACAAGAACTGCTTCAACTTTGGATGGGTCGATCGAAATTCCTGCTCCAGATACCACGTGGTCGAGGTATCTGACTTCATCCATCCAAAACTCACACTTGCTAAATTTTGTAAATAATAAATTCTCTCTAAGAACTTGAAAAGTAGTGCAGAGATGCTCCTCCTGATCGGCATCAGAGGATGAGTACACCAGAATGTCGTCAACAAAGACCACTACAAATCGATCCAAGTGCGGATGGTAGATACGGTTCATAAGGTCCATGAAGGCTGCTGGGGCATTAGTTAGGCCAAAAGGCATAACTAAAAACTCGTAATGACCATATTGAGTGCGGAAAGCTGTTTTGGGAATATCCCCTTCCTTGACTCGTAACTAATGGTAACCGGATCGAAGGTCAATCTTAGAAAATCTGCTTGCTCCTCGAAGTTGGTCAAATAAGTCATCAATCCGTGTCATGGGATACTTATTCTTTACCCTGTTCAGTTGTCTATAATCGATGCAAAGTCAGAGATAATTATCTTTCTTCTTAGCAAATAATACTGGTGCTTCCCACAGAGACACACCAGGCCGTATAAACCCCTTTCTCGATAAATCCTCTAACTGGGTCTTCAATTCCTGCAACTCTGCTGGAGCCGTTCTATGCGGAGGAATAGAAATGGTTTAAACACCGTTATTAACATCAATGGAGAAATCAATCTCCCAGCATGGAGGCAAACCAGAGAGGTCTTCCGGAAAAACATCGAGAAATTCTCGAACAACTAAAAGGTCTGATAACGTGTGACTATGATCTTCTTGGGAGAAAATACTACTCAACCAACTAAATAAATGTTGTTGCTCTCGAACCATAGAGAACTTACACGAATAGTTGACACTTTGTTCGCTGTTGAAACGATAACGAGATCCGTCTAGAAGTAGTACTGAGACTCTATGTCGGTGGCACTCAATAATGGCACCGAAACATGACAGCCAATCCATACCGAGTATCACCTGGAATCCATCCATATCCATTAGTATTAAATCATATTACAGAATAAAATCTCCCGCAATAACTACGTAACTTCTACAATTCTTGTTCAGAATAACACCACCACCGACGGGTAATCGTAAGAAGATCGGAGGACTAAAATTCTCTACGTCAAGACCCAAACAAAATGCTAAAGAACTTGATATAAAGGAATGAGATGCACCCGCATTGAATAATTATTTAACCCATGTACTAAACAATAAAATAATACCTTCCATGGCTGAAGGATTCTGGGGAGGTGTTGAGTGTTGGGTAAGAGCATAAGCACGACCAAGATTGAATATACTGGCCTGGACACTGTGTATTTGAGTCTGTCCATGATTTCTCTGATTAGGATGAGGCATCTCAGAACTATGCATAAGCTACTGGCGCTGTCCCGGGGAATGCTGCTGCTGCTGAGGATGTGAAGGACCGGAATAACTAGAATTTCTCCCAGGTATGAAGTTGTCACTCTAATAATGACTATGTTGTTTCCTACTATTCTACCAAGAGCACTCTCGCTTCAGATGGCTGGAAGAACAACAAATAAAGCAAGCCCTAGGAGATAGGGATGTTGGATTCTAGTTGTTACTGCTCTCTCCCGTAGCCGGTATGATGTTGGCAACAAAACCCTTGTTGTCGTATCTGAATTTCTTCCCATTAGCAGAAGATCCACCACTTAGCCTTAGTTGGGTCCCACTAGGAGTCCTTTTCTTATCTCTAATGACTCGAGAATCTTCGGCCTTGAGTTCCATCCGAATCGCCTTATTCACGGCTGCCCCGAAGTCCAGTTGATCAAAGCCCACCACAAGTATACGAATATGGGGATTCAACCCTTTCATAAACACTATTGTCTTTTCAGCTTCATCCGATTTGACAGACTTCACATGTTTCACCAGACTCGAGAAATTGGGCTTGGTATTCGTTCACCGACAACCTTCCTTGAATTAGCTCGGCGAATTCATCTTTCTTGGCATCCTTATAAGCTTGGGGAAAATACCGGTCAAGGAATACTGTTTTGAACTTATCCCATTCCACGGTCTCGGTGACACTGGCAAGGTGAGTGGCCCACCATCGTTGAGCCTGTTCTGTGAGTTGGAAAGTGGCCAACTTAACCTTATATCTAGATGGAACATTAAGAATATCCATTACTCGTGTAACTTCCTCGGTCCATTCTTTCGCGGCATCGGGCCCAGTATAACCGTTGAAAATAAGAGGCTTTAACTGCCTAAACTCCTTCAATATGGATGCCACTGTGGAACTTTCGATGGAACCACTGTGGTTACCCCTTTCACAATGGGATAAAGTGTCAGCCAATAGACGAACGACATCTTCCATATGTTTAATCCCGTTGTTCTCAGCTTCAATGCTAGCTCGCTTGGGAGGCATCCTAAAGGGAATAAATTGAGTTTGGAATAATGGTGTAGGAAAGGCGTATTAGAATAGAAAACGTAAAATTTCTTCGTCACACACGTCGAATCTAATGCTCTGATACCAAGTTGTGACACCCTGAATCGAAATTAGGGTAAACTTCATCCTTAACCTACAACCAAGTTCGAGGTGACAATGGGGGAGGGGGAAATTACTTTTAATTTATTTAAGAAAATGTTTATCAAAATTGTCATATTAAAGAAAACCCATTTATTATCCAATCATTCAACATTAATTAAATTCTATTAAATTGAAAAATCACATTTAATCATTTTGCGAAAGCATCATTTTAAAATACCATTCAAATATAATTAATATAGAAAATGCCCTGTGTTATTACAAACCAAAGTTCCAAGTTCAAGTCCGAATTTAAATAGTACAGCTGATATAAAGACAAATCTCAAATATCAAATACCTCTGCTACGGGATAGCGGTAATCAGAGCTCTAACAACGACCGGAACTCTCGGGAACCTTACCGATACAAGCTTTCGCGTCCTTACCTGAAGTACTTGTGGGTTTTGGAAAATAGGTATGAGCGAAATGCCCAGTAGGGTGGGAGATACAAAGTATTAATTTTGTATCAAAATACTATACATATACAGTATCTTTTAATATTTCATTAAAACAATTTATTCAATTTATGCAATTGAATGCAACTACATGCAATGCACCCGGGTTAGGTGCCCAATCTCACAGTTAAGCCATTTCATGTCTCATGCCAGGGACTAATTTAATTAGCCTTTAATCCTTAACAATTTCTTTGACTTAAGTGCCTTTAATTTATGAATATTCTCATCTTTAATTTCATTTTACAAGATTTATCACTCGATCGATTTTATAAAAAACATTTAGTACAACAGTGTCAGTCGTGTCATGTCGTGTCGTATCGCGATGTATCGTAACAATTTTAGCACATCGACTCCTTTGTTGTCCAAATTTCCAAGGTACCTATAAAAACGTAAAATAAAAATAATTAATTCAAATTTAGGGTCACAAATAATGAAAATTTGCAAAATTACCCCTCTTTGCATTTTAGCCCCCGAAATTCATAACTTCTTCGTTCTAATTCCGAATTCAACCAAATTTCGGGGACAACTTTATTTAGCCTAGATAAGCATCTAAAAATTATTTTCAGGCCCATAAAGTTTTTGAAATTACGGTTTCACTCCTGGAGTTACTAAAATGGTATTTTTAACTCAAATTTTATTCAAACTTGCATTTTTCTTTTATTTTACGAAAATGATTCTAAAAGCTCATTATTTATAATACAATGGGACTAACAAGGTCTAGATTTGGGCATAATTTATAAAAAATATTATACTCATCAAATATACCCAAATCTAAACTTTTCTAGTCCTCGAGCAAAACTAAAATTTAAAAATCTAACTCACTTTCGTAGGAATCACGATTGCATTTAGCATGTGCAACAAGCCGTTTGTAACAACCCGCTTAAAATAATAACGAGTGGATAGCCCTATACTATAATAAATCAAGAATCTCAGATGGCTCATTCTCAGCATCAACAAACTATACTAAAATAAATAAGGCTAACTACCCAAAACTATAAAAGCGGTTGCCGAAATTAAAATGAAACATGCAATGGACGATAAACCAACAATATAGAACTAATGGAAATGGTAGAGTACACACAAGTACCATGATAAAAAAAAGGCTCGAATTAAAATGAAATGAGTACACTAAAAAGAAATAAACCCGAAAAAGCTGTCGGGTCACAGACAATAAAATAATCAAAATAAAAAGTATAAACAACTACAAATGACTCGTGGGTATAAACCCGATATACAACATGAGTCCTATCTAGATGTGCAAAGGAACAAAAAGAGACTACAATCTAAATCCCGTAGCAGCCCGCAACTACCACGACTCCCAAGACTCTGGATAGGAGAGCATCCGGTATCCCTGTGGTGAGACACCTGTAGTATAATATACATATACATATACATATAACAAAGGAGAAATATAAACGGGTCAGAGCCCGAGGTGTAAAAATATTTAGCAAGTGTGTTAACCGTGCATAATAAATCTAAATGCACAATTTCATAATTAAAGTGGAGTCGCACTCTGGTGAAACCCCAAACTCACCTCTCATCTACAACGCGCACCTAATCGCATTCAGAAATCCAAACAAGGAATCTCCCCGATACACTACACCTTGACAATGTCGATCGTAGGGATCCATTATGTCATCTACACATATCATACCACTTAATTAAAGAGTACTATCTAAAAACATAATTATAATCTCTATTAAACATTGGGTCGTCATAACCGTAATTGTCGCTAAGTACGATCCTTCAACCCAATGAACTAGTACACCAAAATTACGCAAGATGTACGTTATAGAAACTTTGCATCCTCTTCACCTATAGGATATATACATATATATATATGCTCTAAATATATATAATCAAACATTCATCTCTATAACCACGTATACATAACATACATAATGTACACATTGCCATTGATAATATTTCACTTTAACATGAATAATTATATTACACACATATAACGATTCTAAGACCGCCCGTCCGGGTTTCCCCACTATGCACGTCCCTAAATAGCTATCATCTTCCAGGGCCTATCACACATAAGAAAACCTGGGTATCCTACATCGCATAACGTCAGGAAGCGGCCATAGACCTTCGACAGTGAGTCATAACCACACCCGGAATTACCTCACTTCGAACAATAATCACACAATATAATAACCGGTTATATGGCCGAGGAATATATTCACCCTGCATTCACTAGCCAGGGGACTTCACCTCATGCGCGTAACTTCCCCTATGATAGCATTTAGAGAGGTGTGTGTGTGTATATATATATATATATATATATATATATATATATATATATATATATATATATATATATACTAGGGTATGCCCGTGCCTGAAGACACGCTGATAATCACAAAACAACAATAAATTTCCAAGTACGTAATTGCAAAATCATTACAAAAAAAGAACAAAATATTTAGTAAATTTGTGTTTGAGGGACTAAATGCGTTAACAATCATTTTTAAAATATTCAATATTTTTTTTATCAAAAACAATATCTTTAGTGTTTGTTTGTCAAAAAGAAAAATATTAAGTGTGTTTTTGCTAAAAATAATATTTTCCCCGTTTGTTTGCAAAAAATAAAAAATTCTTTATTTTTTTTGCTAAAAATAATAATTTCTAGTGTTTGTGTGCCAAAAAAAAATTCAGTGTTTTTTTCAATTAATAACATATTGAGTGCTTATTTGTCAAAAATAAAAATACTTTTTTTTGACAAAAATGATATTTTCACGCTTTGTATGGGTTAAATAAAAATATTTTTAAAAAAAGAGTTTAAAAATAAGGCGTGCCGCTGGTGCGGACTTTTAAAAATAAAATAATATTAGGAAAATGAGTGTTTGAGAGACTAAATGCATTAAAATTCAGTATCTTTTTATCAAAAACAATATCTTTAGTGTTTGTTTGTCAAAAAGAAAAATATTTAGTGTGTTTTTGCTAAAAATAATATTTTTCCCTGTTTGTTTGCCAAAAATAAAAAAATAAAAAATTTATCAAAAATAATAATTTCTGGTGTTTGTGTGCCAAAAAACAATTCAGTGTTTTTTTCAATTAATAACATATTGAGTGTTTATTTGTCAAAAATAAAAATATTTATTTTTTTGACAAAATTAATATTTTCACGCTCTGTATGGGTTAAATAAAAATATTAAAAAAAATGAGTTTAAAAATAAGGCGTGCCGTTGGCGCGAACTTTTAAAAACAAAAGAATATTAGGAAAATGGGTGTTTGAGAAACTAAATGCGTTAAAATTCAGTATCTTTTTTATCAAAAATAATATCTTTAGTGTTTCTTTGTCAAAAAGAAAAATATTAAGTATTTTTTTTGCTAAAAATAATATTATCCCTGTTTGTTTGTCAAAAATTAAAAAATTCAGTATTTTTTTAATTCTAGTGTTTGTGTGCCAAAAAAGAATCAATGTTTCTTTTTAATTAATAACATTTTGAGTGCTTATTTTTCAAGAAAAAAATATGTAATGTTTTTTGACAAAAATAATATTTTCACGATTTGTATGGATTATTTTTCTCTTTTTTTTTTAGTTTACACTTTTAAGTTTTGTGAACATTTTGTTTGGAGATATTAGTGGGTATAGTTTTTGGGTATAAGAGTGGGTCAATTTAGTTTTATTCTACAAAATAACAATGTTTTATCCAACAGTTATTTGTTCCTCATTAATAGGCCTGTGTGACTTTTACTTTTGTACATTTATAGCTCCTAGTTTATAGCAACAGACCTGACCTCTTTCTCTTATTAAAAAGGTCACGTCACACTGTAAATGGCAGCTATTGAAAGTCTGATATTTCCATCACTTGTCTTTCAATTACTCATCCTTTATTAATTCTTTAATCTTTTCATTAACCTCTCTCGCAACTCTTTGGCTTGATAGCCGGTGGTTGCGACGGCGACGAAACCAACACCATTTTCAGGCTGTATTGTTCTCCAGGGAGGAATATGCATGCCGTTGGAATACATCTGAAGGAGAGAGTGACGTTGTCAAGGACTCCGACGAAGTTGTCGCAATACCATGAACAAATTAAAATGAATGGCAGAGATTGATGAAAAGATTGTCTTTTAATGTTTCCCAAAAGAGCTGGGGTTGGGCCCGATAAAAGATTATTCCCCATTCTGTAAGTTGCAATCGATTCCTGTTGGGATTTTTTCGGCTAGATAATTACCTCCTCGACTCAATTCTGTAAGTTGATTTGAGAGATTGCCTATGGACTTGGGTATTTCACCTCCAAAATTATTTCCATTCAAGTATAGTATTTGCAAATTGCTACAGTTTGATATGGATATAAAAATGCTCAAATATTGGGTTATATTATTACCAAGAAGATTAGACTCGATATTCAGCCACTGAAGATTTTGTAGGTCTCCCTGATTAGATGGAACTTGACTCACAAAATTGTTTTGAGGGAGGTCAAGTAGTTGAAGCTCTGAAGCATTGATCAATGAAACTGGAATTCTTCCTGAGAAAAGGTTTTCTCTGATACTAAAGAGCCGCAGATTAGGTAAAGTGAGTTCTATGTCAGGTGGAAGACTCCCAGTGAGGTGATTAGCTGCTACAGAAAATACAGTAACAGTGAGGTGATTAGCTCCGCTGCTGTATTGTTCTGCTGTGATCAATCCCTGGAGAAAAGTCCTTGCCGACGAAAATGAATGGCAGAGATTAAAGGATCTCTTCATAATTTTCGGTTGATTTGAAATATATGTCGATCATCACATACCACAGATATGTGCAAATATGTGCAAATCATCAATTTTATGCATAGATCTAAAAAAAATATGTTCAAATCATCACATACCTCAGATATTTGAATCATTCAGAGTGTCGCAAAGCACGGATCACTTACCTAAAACATTTCCAGTCAACAAGCTCCATTTACCACATAAGTAAAGTCAGAGACACCGAGGTAAATGTAGTGAGAGAGAGCCACAATTTACCACAATTTTCTCCAGGAAAAATAATACTTGTAGTGGGAGAGAACCACAGTCTACCTCGGTGCCTCTGTCAGATAGAGATGCGTCGACCAAAGTTTGCTCCATTTACAGAAGAATGTAAAGGTTTGCTCCATTTAATATCTTGAGCCTTGTATAGACAGAGAGAGACTGAGGTAAATGTAGTGAGAGAGCCTTGTATAGTGAGAAGCTCGAGGTATAGGTTATTTGACCGGATATCTGGCTTAAGATTGAGAGGCTCGTGGTTGGAGAAGTGTATGAGATAATTTTACTAATCTAACCTTAATTTTGAATTTTGAAGAGAAGGGGGAATAAATTGGAGTGTGTCAAAAGAGGGGGAATTCAAATTTGTAAGGGGCAAAATAGGTAGTACAGAAAAACTTATAAAGATGACATATTAGTTTCAACTTGTGACATACATAAGTTTTCTCCAAGGGCCATGGTTCCCAAGAGAACTGAGCCGAAGGGTCTCTCTGCCCCCATATATGTGCTGAAAATTTTAGTCTGAGAGAAGAATAAAGAGAATACCTCTTCTTCTTCAGTTGCTCTATTGCTCTACAGGAGGGTCACACCCATGGTCATGGGAAGGCCCACCAAGTAATGTCAGTGGCCAAAAATACTTCCCTGGACCCAAGTTTATTGAAGGGGGTTATATTTGCCCTTAATCGTGAAGAGGCTGAGAAGTTAACCCATGATCAGCTATCCTCCCACGCCTAAAGGCACGATCCAAAATTTTGAAAGTGTACATCTTTGATTGTATCATACGTCATTTATTTCACAACAAACAAACAATTTTTTGAAATAACCTATTGTATGAACCTATTAGTTTAAATAAATAGAAAAAATTGTAAGATTTTTTCCATACATGCTTATATCGTGTTTATGTACATACACGCATACATCTTCGTATCATGTATTCTTGTCAAAATTATAACAATAATGTCCATATTACTATAAACCTTTATATTATTCATAAACATATACCGAGATATGTATTCATCCGATTTGAAAAATAGAATAATTTAGGCGTGTATCAAATAATAGAATAATTTAAAAAATAGAATAAATCGGAAAGATAGAATAGTTTAAAAAAATTATTTAAGTGTATTCCTACTTGTGGCACAAATATTCAAATACTAGTTATTAACAGATAGCACTATCTTATAGTGTTATCTTATAGAAGTGAAGTGAATCATAATGCCAGACGTGGGCATCTGGTTCAAATTTTCAAACTATGGTTTTTTAAAGTTGTTTAATTGACCCATCATGCACCTATGCATAATGGAAAACTTTTCAAACTGTGGGTAGGTACATTGAATCATAATAGCAGACTTTTCAAATAGATTGAGGTTGGGTGTTGTGGTAATGCCAAGGCTGGGGTTGCATGTTGTGTGAGAAAAAATAGATTGGTTGTTGCACGGAGTAGATGTAATTGATTTTGTACTCTTTTCCGATGTGAAATGAATTGAAATAAAAGAGAATCCTTTTTTATAGAGCCTTGTGCTCCGCCGTAGAGGTACTGTATCAAGAAGATGCAATCAGATTGTGTTCATATTCGGTTTTTAATGGAAAAAAAAGTCGTGTCGCGATATATACATAAACTAAGCATATAATATATAAATAATTTTAAACCTATATGAACCTAAATCTTTTGAACCCCTACTTTCATAATTTAAGTACTAAAATAATATAGCATTGTAGCTAATGTACTTTCACAATTTTGCTCGTACCGAAGCATTGTAACATATACAAACCCATTATATACACAAATTGGGAAAATGCCAATTTTAGCACCGGTGTCATGAGCATTGACAAACAGATACATTAAAAAATGGGAAGAATTAAAAAAATCCCATGCGTTAAAAAATAGTAAAAAAATATGGCACTAAAGCATAAACTAAAACGTGTAGTGGAGGAGATGCACTAAAACACAATGCACGGATCATTAGAGAAACTAAAAGCAATATTAACTAATTTTACATAAGTACTGTACATTAAGGGTGGCCATGGGCCGGGCCTGGGCAGGCCCAGTCGGGCTCGGGCCGGGATTGAAAAATTAAGTGCTATCCCAAGCCCGCTCGGGCCTAGATCGGGCCTTATTATGTAATCCCAAGCCCGCCCAGATTTGAAAGCTCTTTACCCAGGCCCGCCCGATCGGGCCTTATTATGTTAATTAAAAAAAAAATTTTAAAAATTAAAATACCTATTTTTTTATTTAAAGACGATTTTTTTAAATTAAAAATCTGTTTTAAACTCCATATATTACAAAGTCCATATATAAAGTTTCCCACTCTACATGAAAAGACTTTGTATACGTTTTTATATTTATAAAAGTTCCCCCCCCCCCCCATATATATATATATATATATATATATATATATGTATATATATATATATATATATATATATGTATATATATATATATGTATATATATATATATATGTATATATATATATATATGTATATATATATATATATATATATATATATATATATATATATATATATATATATATATATATATATATATTTTGGGCCTCGGGCCTCATCGGGCTTAAGAACTCATGCCCAAGCCCGCCCGAAAAAAAATCGGGCCTATAAAAGTTTGCCAAGCCCGCTTTGCGGGCCTATTCACCTTACCCAAGCCCTATTTTTTTATTGGGCGGGCTGGGCGGGCTTGGCGGGCCTCGGGCCTATGGCCACCCCTACTGTACATCACCTCACCTTTAAAATATATGGTACTAATGCATAAACTAATAGCAAAAGCAGCATCAGGAACTTTTATACCACCGCTATAATCAACACCTAAAAAAAGAATTTGTTGAATAATTAAAAACAAAATTAAAAAAAACATTAAAAAAATAAATAAATCAAAACAGAAACCTACAGAGCAACATTCATATTTTCATATCTCAAAGAGAATAGAGACCTCGGGAACCCAATAAGTTGAACCCCCATATATGGCGAGTGTTTTCTATTTGCAAAATATTTTTTTTTTTAAAAAAAGTAGAGAAATGTTAAAACCCCATCTCGAGAAAACAGAGTATGTGGCTTAAACACCTGCTGCAATAGAAGAGAAAATAAACTCAGAAAAAGAAGAAAAAATGTAAACACTACATGGAAAGACCAAAATTCCCACATTTCTTATCTCTATCTAACCCATTTCTTTAATTCCTTAAGATCTGAACAATACCCTAAAATTTGCAGCCTATATAAAAACAGAACTCATACCCAATACCCAAAAATCATAAAAGACTTTTGAAACCCAAAACAACACCCATGTTCCACGTGCTGAACCGTGTGTTTCTCATTACCAAGGCCAGTTTTCAGCGTATGGAATGAACTGTTGGAAACACAAAACACCCGTCATATATGGGCGTAGAAAATTATGAAACTATTTGGTAATGAGAAACCATACATTTCTTATCTTGATATCTACTATTTACACTTATTATCGCCATATGTACTGTTTACACAAAGATAAGAAATGTGGGAAATAGCTGGTTGTAACAGGTTTTATGCCCAACGGTAGCGGATCCTTGTGGTTTGTGGAACAGTGAGGTTGGATTTTCGACAACGACATTTTCTATCTGCGTTAGAACATGCAAAAAATAAAACAGAGCATGTGAGAGACATGCATTATAAAAATAAATAATTGTTAGATTTAAAAAATCCCAATCTTATTGAATAGATACTACCTTTAATGGTGGTTATTGGGTGGCGGAAGTAACGCGTCGGCAATGAAGATGAGATGTGGATCAAGTGAGAGGGGATGGAGAGAAAGAGAGATAGAACGGAGAAAGAGAGATAGAATGGTGTTTAGAACGTGAGTCTTTATGAGAGAGACATCAAAATGGGTGGGTGAGATTTAGAGGCTCGAGAAGAGAGATTGTAGGTTCACGTGGGTCTTTATGATACTATCACGTGGGGGAGAGAGAAGGGGAGACACAAATGGCTGTCATCGGTCAAGAGTAATCTCAGCGCTCCATTTCGTGCCTATGTGGCTTCCATCCAAACCACAAATTGTCTTTTAAACTTATGAAACAGTAAAAACACACTTGTAACTTATTTTATATATATATATATATATATATATATATATATATATACCATCAATCACATCATATGTATAAATAATCACACAATAAATATACATATGCTCCATATTCATACAACCATTTCAGTATATATATAAATATCTCTTTCTCTATATATACATATTCTAGTTTCCAATCATTATTCATCAAGTAATATAAGCGGGCGATATATGTACACTCCCGTAATACTCACCCTTGTTACGACGCATATATATATACTCAAAGCATTCTCCCTTATACGGTGTCTCACTTGACATATTTTCATTCATTGCCCCTATGAAATGATTAATCTTCCAATATAAACAGCATTAAGACTACTAACTCAAAGTTGAAGGCATGTAACGATCACTATACATCCATCTATATCCGAATGCACTTAGATATATCTAATAAAAATCTTGACTATAGGTATACACCTAACTAATAGTCTTCAAACCAATATCTTAATCCCAAATTCATTTCATTATCCTTTCAAGTATTGGAACCCCAATTATTACTCAGGCAATCATTAAATTGTAAGCCTCAAGCTCGAAACTAGATTTATTTTATGATCCCATCATACATTGGGATATCCCTAGTTAATCACTCGCCGATATGTATAGACTAGTCTGACGATAAGTATACTCACAACTATTGGTCGGTAATAAGTTGAATTACCCTTACTTTAGATTATGGTTCAATGTCACATGATGAACCTTTCCCATTTACAGCATTACAATATTTCTCGAGTTAATCATCACTAAGGATACTCAACTTATCTATCTTCGGTACCCTAATCATATCCTAAATAGAATCCCATTTCTATAAGGAATTTGACACAAAAGTCGGCCTCCAAATTTCACACTATGCTATTGAAACTTCCTCACGGTATCCTCAACTCGCATCATGTATTACTCACATCTAATATCAAAATAGGACTCCCCTCCCTAATGAGGTTTCCCTACTCTCTTGATACAACAACTCCAGTGCATATGCGCATAAGTTTCCCCAAATAGCTCAATTTGTCCCCACAATCATATCTTAGGAGAAGCTCCCAATCAATCTCCAAAATGTATCTCTCACATCATATAATAATATCCCAAATCAATAAACCCAATCGAAATGGACCAAAAGTCTCTCTAGAAAAACCCCACTAAAACAGCCCTGTTTCCGAATCGATTCGTCCTAGCCCGAATCTATTCGGTCTCAAGGGAGAATCGATTTGCCCCATTTGCGAATCGATTCGGTCCAAAGTACCTGGGAGTCTGTCTCAGGTCGAATCGATTCGCCTTGGGTCTGAATCGATTCGATCATGCAGACCTGACACTTTTGCCTAAGCCGAATCGATTCGCTTAGGGGTCGAATCGATTCGGGTCTGCAGAACTTGAGGGTTTCTTCTTCTTCACAAAGCCCACGAACTCTAAACCCTAAAATTATCACTTCTAACCCCTAAACCTTCATCAAACCGTGATTCTAAGCTAATAAATCAACCCAATTATAATCCCAACCATCTCTACACCATCAAACCCATATATAAACATCAATTTCAAGATTTAACCTACAAAATCTTGGTTTTGACATTAATACCCAAAATCCAATTCTTTTATCCACAAATTATGAAATACACAAATGAAATATTTAGCAAGATTAAACACTTGCCTCGAAATTGTAGAGGTTGGATCGTCCCCGAGATCGCGTTTGGGCTGGAATCTCCAAGGTTTCCCTTCACTCTCTCTTCATTTCTTCTTCTTTCTTTCTTCCTTTCTTTTTCTCTCTTTATAACAAATGAGAATGGATTGATCCGTAAGCCTCTTAAGCCTTTAAAACATAAGACCCAGTTTTAATTGATAATACACACTTTAAATGACTCGTTTACTCCAATTCGAGTCAAACTGACTTAAAAAATTTTCGAACTCAAAATAAAACCCAATGGTGGTCATTTCGACTATCTTGACCCATCCGAAATCGATGGCACACTCAGAATCGTCATCCGAACTACTTTATGACGTCTTCAATTTTTTGACCTCAATTTCCAAAATTTTAAATTCTCCGATTTAAATAAATTTTATTTATCCCAAAAATTTAATTTCTCAGTCCCAAAGTCACGGGGTGTTACACCGTTAAAAATCTAGGTTACCCTAGCAGACGAGCTTTGTCTTGTGAGGGTTTGTTGCAGTGAATATACCCATAAAATTTAAAAACTTGACTCAATACAAAAGACTCAGAAGTAATATAATCATGTTTGAATGAAAACTTCATAAATATAGTAGAACATCATTTTTCAGTCTTAACTTATTGTGTGTGTGTGCATAGCCAATATAACCGTCCATTTCAAAAGATTTGATCGTTACATTTCTTATCCGAAAGTTCGTTTTGATTTCAAAATCTCACGGGATGCACTCTCAATCGAACACTCAGAAATGGGGTATTTTATCTCGGTATATGTGAATAAAAGAGTAAATTTAGGTGCACAAATTTCACATATACATGATCAAAAATGGACTTTTTTTTATAAGGGATGAATATGTTCTCATGAATGGAAAATCGATTACTTTTTAAAAACATTGAATCACACCATAGATCCTATTCATCTTCTTTCCACACTATAACTAATTTCACTTGAGATCGATTAGGACTTTCTTTGTTTGTATCATAGGCTCGGGTTTGGCTACAAAGAATAGTTTTTGGAGTTCAAAATTTCTGAGAATATAGAGGTTTTTCGGTATTTTGACTTTTAGGCACTTTTTCTTTCAATCTCCATTTTCCTTTTTTTTTTTCACGTGCTCCTTTTTTTCATTCTTTCTTTTGTTTCTTTTTTTCCCCTTTTTTTCCACACATCAATCTTTTGCAAACTTCTTTTTTTTGGCCTTTTTTTTCAATCGTAATTTCACCATAGTATTCTCAGAAAATGGGTATCGCTTCTTTTTATGGAATTTAGACTCCCAGTTAGAGTTAGGTAGGATAACGGGTTTTCATCAAAAAGGCATATTTTCTTTTTGGGTCAAATGCGCTTGCAACGGAATAATGATTTTTTTTTGAAGTTTAGGCTTAATTTTGGGCTTTCAAACGATGGCCTAATCTCATTTCTCAAGTTTTGTTTAGTTGATTTGTATCTCAAGACGACTTACTAAGACTTTTAGTGCTTTAAGATTCACATTTTGACCTTTCGTTTTTAGTAATCGAACAAAACAAAGAATTTGAGATCATCAACGAATTTATCACTGAAGGAAAGTTTGAGTTATTTTAACCCGGAATGATTTAAATCTCTCAAAAACGATGAATGGCACAAAATCTTACCGGGTTAAAATCTCCACATTTATTCGTTAAGCATATTAACTTTCGTCTCAATATCCATTTTTGGCATATTATATAGCTAACGTGTAAAAATTTTCATAAGTTGAGAGATACATGAATTAATTCTATATTAAGAAATCGTTTCAAAACTCAATTATATTGAAAATGTTTTTGAATTTTTCTGATTTTTTTTCCTTTAAAAAATATCATTCGTGCCCCCAAACCTAAATTTTACATTGTCCTCAATGTATGCTCAAATAAAAATATGGACAAAGAAAATAAAGTAAAGAAGTGAAATGACGATATTACCTGTGAACTTCACTTTGCTACCAACATCCAAAGTAACAAGTGTATGTTAACAAACTGTAACACCCCGTAAATTCGAGGACATTTAATTAAATAATATTTTGGGAGGAAAATAATTTATTTTATTTCGATAATTAAATTCATGATTTGAGAAATTTTTAATTTGAGGAATTTATAAATTTGGAGAATTGAGGATTAATTATTTTGGATTATTTTATGTCATATTTTAAGGTCTTAAATTTGGAAGATGTTATAAATTAATCCGGATGTCGATTTTGAGAGTACGGTTCAATCCGGTAGGGTCGAAATAGTAAAAAATGAGTGGTCATATGTATATATTGGGTTTCGAGACTTAATTAGATACAATTGAGCTCCAAATAAAGAGTTTGGGCCCTTTTTATAAAGCTCATAGGCCCAAAAATGGGATTTGAGTTTTTAACCCTAATGGTGAAAGGGTAAGGCAACTTAAAGTCATTTTTGAAGATTAAATTGGGGAGAGCTTAACAGGAGAGCCCTTAGAAGTGAATTTGGAGATTTTCGAAGATTGCTTCAAGAACAAGAGGAGATCCTTGTTTCCAATCCATCATCTTCATCAAAGGACTTGGTTTTACAAATCTAAGGCAAGTGGTTTAACTTGCATTTGTTAAATTGTATTTTTCCTATTCACATTAAAGAAGGTGTGAATTAATTAATATGTTGGGGTTTGTTCTACATCTTAATTTCGGGATTTAATATTTGGAATTTATAAATCGGTATAGATGATAAAATCATGTGGTTTTTATGCCCCAATTTGTGTAGCATGACACCCCGCCTAATTAAATATCGGGCGATCACTCCTTTATTAAATTAAAATCAAGGTGAACAGTTGGTTCATTCTTAGCATCACTGTCGTAGAACAACTTTTCCAATTTAAACACCCTAGTTAATTAAGCTAAGTGTCAAAACCATTTTTAAACATTACTTTCCAAATTTTATTTTAAAAACAAAGATTTAATTATTTATAACAATTCAATATTAAAGAATCACACCACAATAACCCTGGAACATATAATCCAAATAATTTAAACATTCAACAACTAAATCCCAACATTAAAACTTAAAGTAAAACATCCAGACAGAAATAAATCCCAAAGTGACAATACTAGAAATAACTGAATCACAATGTCCAAATAAACAACTGAATAATGGAAAGGGCGACACATGCCCCACTAAATGAATATACTAGGAGTGGAGTAAAATAAATGAAGTCGTCTAAGCAAGTGTCCTGCAACTCCCACCTAAGCTGCAGTGCGTTCCTTCCAAGGGATACTACGCAAGACACCCCTGTGGTTGGGCACCTGTAATATATACATATATATACAAGAGAGAAAGAGAAATAGAAATGGGTCAGAGCCCGATAGTGTAATTAATTTAAAATTCATTTAGCAAGTATTTAAAATGTTTAGAGGTCAATGCAACAACATATTAGTGTGGCACTCTCTTGAGAAATTCTCACCTCTCTTCTAATGTGCACGCCTATCGTACTAACCTTCCCAACGGATTATCTTATCTTATCTCGCACTAAACTTCCCAATGGTTTAACTTATCTTAGGTTACTCGTAAGGTTTAAAACTTGAACAATATAATTGTTTTAAAAGGAAAATGTCATTTAGTAACAAAGCTCTCATTTTAACTTTATTTATTAATAAAGTTTCCCAGTGTCATATTATACTTTTCAAAACAAGTATTTCCAATTTGAGTCATTATACATGTCTTACTTACCATAACACAATAGTCAGTTTCCAAATTTCAGAACTTTATATATATATATATATATATATATATATATATTAAATACTCGTATAATATATATATTCTATCAGCACCCCACATAAAAATTATGGTGCGTGCATACTCTGCTATCCAATCCTCGTATCTCTCGTACTAAAGGAAATACAAGTTCGGAATCACTCTCGAACTGTATTAATACATACACAAACAATATTGAGGTGAAGCATAGATTCCAAGTCTCTAAGAGGATAGCACATGCCCCCACGTCTCTTAGGACCGTCTGAACTATCGATTCGATAGCCTGTACCAATGATATCTATCTTCTAGGGTACTAGTCAATATCCCCCATAAAGGTCCCATCGAGATAAGACTATCCCAGCGCGGTAACCTCAGGGATAACAAGTAGCGCGGGCACGATTTTCACACATAGATAGTATATGCATAAACACAGTCATATAACTATACTGATATTACCATATCAATTTAGGTACATCTCAATTCCCATAATTATGACATTTGTCCTCATATCTCACTATTTAGTTCTCACGTATAACCGTTCATTTCTTACTTTGATTTGAGGGATCATTTCAACTTATTACGTAGCACTCATAGACTTTATCCTCCCAAGTGTAAAATTCAGTAGGTACTCATCCAATTTCCAACGTAACCATCTTACACGTCTCTCAACTTAATACATAATTTCATGGTCCCTTATATGTAAATATCCCAACAATACAAGTCTCGTCTTACATTAAAGGTCCCAAAATCATTCACATGTCCTACTGGTCTTCTTTATCTCCCAAAACATTTTAATAAGGGTGTCCAAGAATTATGTCTCATTAAATTGAATTCAACTAATTTAAAAAGGGGAAATATGAGCCTTCCAAAAGAGGTCGATCGATCGAGGTCTGGGGCTCGATCGATCGAACCTTCGATCGATCGAAGCTCTTGGCTCGATTGATCGATCAAGCAGGTATGACGAATTCTGCCGTTACCAGTTACGGGTTTTCTCACATAACTCCATCCAAATCCAAACTTTTCATTCCCAATCGTCCAGAAATTTGTACTACTAATAATATAAATCCATTCCATACATCTTTTACGTAAAGCATGCAAATTTCCATTAATAATCATGGATTAACAGGCCAAAATTCATGTAAATCTCAAGAACCCTAGAATTCTTTTTAACATGGTTCTAATCAGTCCTTTCCAGAATTTTCTTCTTCTAAAACATCAAAATTTCGTGGTTTAATCCTCTACATGTTAATGGGTTTCCATATTAACATTCAAATCATTACTACATACGATTTCCTATCTCAAATTTGGGTTTTCTTCAATAAAACTCATCCTAATCATCCCTAGGCTAACATAAGTGATGCATTAACGAAAATAAGCAAGATAAACACTTGCCTGGGATTTTTGATGTTCTGGTTTGATCACGAATTTGGTGTGGTTGCGTTCCCCGTCGCGCGATCTACGCGTTGGTGGTGGCGACGGTGCAACCGGGTGAATCGTTGGCCTTGGATTGCTTGGAAAAGCCTCTCCTTCCCTCTCCTATGGCCGTCACTTGTCTTTGGTTGTTTTAACCCTAGAAGACAACCTTATACATCTGATATATCCCTTGAATTTTCGTGGGTTTAATTATCCAAAAATGTAAAATGTCCAAAATGCCCTCCCGGGGTACTAATTAAGCCTAAAAATGCCCCGAGACCCAAATTAAACCCCCGGGTACACTTTTCTGACTATCTCGACCCTTTTGGACACTTTGGCGCACTCAAAATGACCATACGATCGACTTATAATATATTCACTTTTACTCATCAATATTTAGTCCCGATGCGACACGGGCGCGTCCCGACTCAACTTTCCAAAATTGTTATTTTATTCACTCGTGACATTTAATATAACCAATATTACATATTACTTTGCTCATTAGTAATATTTAAAAAAAAAACAAAATAATTACTAACTCTCATCACGTTAATAATTATAACATAATTAATTTCCGAATTTATATTAAATAATTAATTCACATTAAATTTAATAAATCCCCAAATTAATATAGCATAAAAATACGGGGTATTACATGTAGATGATGTAGTTAAATTGAGATAATCAAATGGGTGAATTTAGAACAAGTCTTGGAGGGTTGTGTGGGTAAAATCTGGGGAGAAAGTGAGGTTTTAAAGATTTAATGGCGATTCTATCAGCGATGCCCTGTAGAAAATCGCATTTTCTACATTTTGTTCTCTGATGCGTTTTCTCCAAAAACGTCTACAAAATTCCCCATAACGGCATTTTAAAAATCTAGGCAGATTCGATGGGCAAATTTTAATTTAGGGTTTGAATTTATGAAAAATTACCCTTGGATTACGTAGAGGATAAATCCAATTAGAGAATTAAGGTTTATGATTGACTGATTTGAAACCTTATTAATTAAGTGGGTAAACTTAATTGAATGAAATTGAATAATGAATTAGGGATTTTGAATTTCGGGCCAAGAGAGAGATAGTCTGAGTATATTAGTTGAGTGGCGCCAAGAAAATTAATAAAGTAATGTGTGATTTAATTCGTTTGAGTCGGGGTATTGACTCAGGTGAATTTTAGACTAGTGGTATAAGTGTTTAGGCACGAATTTGATTTAGATAATTTATTATACGGTTATATAATAAATTATGGAATATTTAAAAATTAAAGGGGGTTAACCTTAATATGTGGAATTGGAGGAATAAGTTCTACATGATGAGATTTCGGGCAAGTGATGTATGTCCGGGTGATTTTAATTGGGGAACACAACTTGAGTGATAAATTAATAATTGTGGGAATTATATAAATATCAAGTCGGTACATAGACTTGGGAATGTTAGGCTAGTGTTACGGTAATTGTGCACGGGTAGCCTGGATTTAATATATATATATGGTGTTGTGTAGTGTGTGTACATATATATATATATATATATATATATATATATATATATATATATATATATATATATTTGATTTAAAAATATTTGTATGAATAATATTTATAGTAAAGCATATCGATTTTAGTGCTATCAGGGGAGGTTGCGCGATGTGGGTGAATCCCCTGACTAGTGAATGCATGGCGAGTATAGTCTCCAGGGCATAGCGTTCGAGTTCAGGAGTGAGTCGTTTGAGTGTGTTTTAATCTCACTGCCGTGGGAAACTATGGATGCCTCCACAGCGTTTGTACATGTTTTCTGAAATGGGGAGCTAACCGTGTCAGGGTTTCGGCTGGATGAGTATACCCGATTATGATAGCATCTAGAGAACACCCAATGAGTGCCTACTCGGGGGATAGTTATATATCTACGACATGTATGTGGCTATGTTGTAGTATGATTATGTATATATGATATAATTATATACGGGTAAATACAGGATGAGAATTGTAACTTGTGAGATGGTTATATGGTATCAAATGGAATTGATTTAAAACAAGTTAGTGTGAATAATAACTTATAAACTCATATACGTGATGTGAAATGTGTAAGTGGTATAACTCGTGAGGATGTTATATGGCATTAAATGAGAAATGACTTAATTAAGTTAACGAGATTAATAACTTATAAAGTATACTAAACCCACTAGGGTTAGAGTAGTGGAAAAACGTGGGATATATGTGACAAGACTAGTTAAGAGGTGGTTAGCTAGGTGGGTCATGTATAAAACGTTAGGCGTGCACATTAGTGGAGGGATGAGGTGTCCTTAAGAGAGTGTACGACACTAACTTAAATATGAAGAGCATTCATGCATTTTAATTTACTCAATTTAAATTCACCTGCTAAATATTTTCAAAATGTTTTGGGTTATAACCCTTGCTATAAAATATTTTCCAAACCTTTTAGGTGTCCAGCCACAGGGACGCCAGTATTATTCTATTCCAGGTTTACGCAGATGCGACATATGTGGATGTTGCAGAACTTTGACTTAGCCGCTTCAGTCATTTCATTCCTAGAGTAGGATGCATTCAGTATTTCCTTTGGGAATGTCACCCTAGTTATTACTTTTGTTCCAGCCAGATGATGTATTCCGTTTATTCCTCTTGTGGTTTATTTTCGTTATTTGATTTGTAGTCGATGGTTGTCTCGGCAAGGATTATATTTATTCCTGTCTAGTATTATTCATTTCAGTGTTTGTGTAAATGGTTAGTTATATATTCTTTCGCATGTTGTTAGTGAGGTTTAATAAAAAAAATAAAATTTGACACCATGTCTTTTGAATACTAGGTGGTTAGTAAGTTTAAAAAGTTTTGGACAGTGATGCTAATAATGAACCATATGAGACTCCTGTTTAATTTGATATAGGACTGATCACCCGGTATTTTATTAGGCTGGGTGTCACATAAACACACAAAAAAAATAACAAGAAAAAAATGAAAAACAAAACTACACTAATAATATACAAACCCATGAAAATTACCATCATCACCATAAATTAATAATCGAAAGAGTTGTGGGTCATTCCAATTAAAAAACTTTATAGCACTAAGTGCCAAAACATCATAAATTTGAGAGTATAATCGCACAACACAAATTTCAACCATAAATCTATGATCATAATGGTGTGCCCCGACATCATCAATTACAAACAAATTTGAATCGTACGAATCATATGTCGATGCATCACATCGGGGTAGTAAATTAAAATAAGGATCCAAATATTTATTATTCATTTTTCGAAAATAGTCAGGTAAATTTGGGGATGCATAATCCACTCCTAAATGTGAGACTTTACGAAAAGCCCGAGAAGAAGAGTTATCGTGGGGCGAAACACTTTTTTCATAAAAAATAGGAGGGCCGTCATAATTACTTGAAGTATCACTAAAATCGGATGACAAATCCTCAAATAAATTTTCCCACATATAAGAAGAATCAACATTTTTCTCAATTAAATTACGAGAAAAATCTCGACAGAAATTAACATCCAACTCATCACAACTATTATATGTGTCAAGATTGTCAATTTTTTTCTCCTCAGAAAATTGATTATCCCCATTTAATTCATGATTATTTTTAGAAATAATATTATTATATCGTTTGTTTATCTCTTTCCAATTGATACACTTTGGTGGACAAATAGTAATTATAGGGGTTGGATTCTCATCCATACCTTCTTTAATTTTTAAAATGACTACTGACCCAACTGACTCAAATTGAAATACGTAGTCATCTAAATTTTCAGTATTTTGTAAAAACATGTCTACATGATCAATTGAGGAATATGAGAAAGATGACATGATAACAATATGAGGATCACCCATTGTAGTTTACAACGCAAAAAATTTTATCTTTTTTTTTAATTTATAATGCAAAATTAATTATAATTGACTCAAAATCGAATTAGACAACCCATACTCTTTGACAAAGGAGAATTTAAAAGACGACTAACTACGGTTATCGCCTTAAATTCCGCTTTTTCCTCCAGGTAGGTGGTCGGTACAAAGACACATTGACAACCACCAATCCCAGACAAGGTAAAACGAAATCGATTTGATAAGTTCGCGTTGGAGTAGCTTTTAATTCAGCCTCGTTAAGAGTTTTACCCTTAAGTCAATTTATGCAACGTGCTAAATTAAGTGCGAAATTAAACCACAAAGGAGCACACAAAAACGTACCTCCGACGTGGATTTTTTACGGTCACTTGCTTACGCTGGGCCAAAGTTTATGTTGACGTCGATCGGGAGAAAAATTCGCTTATGTTTCAGTCCTCCCCGAGAGTTCCTTGTGTTCGTGGCAAGATTGCACCAGTTTTCTTCACGTTCGATCACTGTTGCACACTTTTTTATTTTCTTCACTTTTGCTTCCTTTTTTTTTTTCCGAATGTGCTTCTGAAAGAAAAAACACAAAAGAAATTACACCAAACGTAAAGTGCGACACCAAAAAAAAATAATAAGGAAAAGAAAAGAAAAAAAATAACACGGCATGTGCACTAATGGTGTATTCAACACATTAACAAAAATGACCAAGCAGACTTATGAAACATTTTTTTGTATTTATTTTATTCTGGGAATTACTAGTGGAATCTTTTTTTTTAATTTTCGAATTTTTTTTTGAACTTTCAGATTTTTTTTATTTTTATTTTTATGGACCACTGACTAAAAAAATGAATCTGGAAATTTACAGGAAAAATATTTTTTCTGAGTTTTTTTTCAGTTTTTTTTGTATTTTAGGATAAACTAGTGCAAAAAGTAAAAAAAAAAACTAGTCTGAAAGTCACAATTCTTAAAAAAAAAATTGAACAAATCTCCGGCAATGGCGCCAAAAACTTGTTGTCAATTTTATAAAATACCGCAAGTGCACGGGCTATTGTAGAATAACGAGTGTAAGTATGGGTCGAACCCACATAAATTTGTCAATTTTTTCGTTCTAAATAATTGCGCCTGTCCAACTAGACTAAATGTGATAGAGAATGATTATGAAGTACAGTAAATAAAAGCAACTATGATAAATGAGGGTAACACAAGATATTTGTAAGCAATTAGGAAATAATTATGATTCGGGGTTTATTTATCACGTAACTAATACTGCACACTAATTTAATATTGTCATTCCCTTTTTATAACTCAAATTAAACCGACTCTCGCCGCTTTTAATTCAAAAAATATGACGGTTATGATCAAAATATTTTTAACGTCTCAAATAGACGGCTAAAATCCATATTCCCTTAGAAAATACAAGTTTTAAAGTTCGCAAATGTATTTAAGCATGGACTATCAAAACAATCAAAGTGCAAGCATAATCCATAAAAAATACAACTTTTAAATCTCAAAACTTGATTTGAATTTTTTTTGAAGGTTTTAAAACACACTCTCGTGTCGCTTTAAAATGAATACCGAATCTTTAATAGCAATTTAAAAAAGTAGGGAATAAACACCGATCAAATTAACGTGACAATATTAGCTAACTATGATAAACTTCACCATAATCATAATAGAATAATCAAGCTACTATAATGAAAGAGAAATTGCAAGAATGAGTAGAGATTTTCATTAATAAATCAAACTTACAAATAGTTATCTCAAAACAATCTTTAATCCTCTAAAAAATGATAAAGACTTGACGCTCAAATTGAATACAATCCCTAAAAAATTACTCTCTCTAAAATTCTCTTCCAAAATAATGAGCCAAAAGGTGTTATTTATAAGCTTAGGAATGAAGTGTTTGAGATGGAGTAAAAT
The DNA here is from genome assembly GCA_949130495.1 of Sambucus nigra. Classification (NCBI taxonomy): domain Eukaryota; kingdom Viridiplantae; phylum Streptophyta; class Magnoliopsida; order Dipsacales; family Adoxaceae; genus Sambucus; species Sambucus nigra. The sequence continues at coordinate 4,234,162 of OX422217.1, forward strand.
TCTCTTTGATTGGTTATAGTTGAGCTGATAATTATCTCTTGGAGTCTTAGGAAGAATTGGAGATAATTGAGAAGTCTATTTTTTTTAAAAATAATTATCCCAAATTTTGGCAGTATTCACGTCATTATTCACAACACCATCTTTAATCGCATTTTTGGCCTCCAATACTTCAAAATCTCATTTTCGTCCGAACTTCAAAGTTGTGAGTATTGTCAAGACCTTTTCGAAATGTTATGGAACGACCTTAACGGACACTCGAGCGATTTTATAAAAAATATTTAGTACAACTGTGTCAACCATGTCGTCACGACGTATCGTAACAATTTTTGCACATCGACTCCTTTGATGTCCAAATTTTTGGGGTACCTATGAAAAATGCAAAATAAAAATAATTAATTCAAATTTAAGGTCACAAATAATTTAGAAATTACAAAATTACCCCTCTTTGCATTTTAGGCCCTGAAATTCATAACTTTTCCGTTCTAATTCCGAATTCAACCAAATTTCAGGGAGAGCTTTATTTTGCCTAGATAAGCATCTAAGAATTATTTTCAGGCCCATAAAGTTTTGAAATTATGGTTTCACCCCTGGAGTTACTTAAATTGTATTTTTAACTCGAATTTGATTCAAACTTGCATTTTTCTTTTAATTTACGAAAATGATTCTAATAACACTTTCTTGCATCTCCTTTACCACCGGAGTGATATTAGAAGGAAAGGAATGGATCATCATCTATAAAAAATGAAATCAGACCTACTTGATAAGGCAAGTGTGTATCTTGCATAATTTTATAAGTTATAATACCCATGTAGTGTAGGGTTCTTAATTTAATGTGAATTGATGATGTTCTTGGGAGTTTGATGAATATAACTCATAAATTTTGGGTAGGATTGCACGTAGAATGAATCCAATTGTGTAGATAAAATGAAATCATAAGTTATGGAATAAAGAACATGAAAGAAATATGGGCTTTGATGAACTTATATGAAGAACACCATAACTAGGATTTGGGTACAAAACCTTGATGAGATCTTGAGATGTATGAATTTAATGATGTTTTAACGTTAGAGATTTGTTACAATTGTTATATATACTCTTGTTTGATATTGGTGTAAATCATATTGGAGTTAGGTATGTTTTCATGAAGACATGTTTAATTAAAAATGGTGAAACACGTTAAAGCGGAGAAGATGAAGTCCCAGGTAATCTGGTCGGCCACATACCTATTCGACCTCCAAAATTGGTCGGCGTACATAATATGTCCGGGTATCAAATTTGTTCGGCCCCAAAATATTTTCGGCATCCAAATTTGTTCGGCCATAATCTGTTCGAACTTCAGATCTGGTCATCCAAATCTGGTCTGCCACATACCAGGTCTGGTCACCCGTCTGTCAAAAAAAATTTATTAGCTGAATTTTTAAGAAAATTTATTTTGGGAAATTTTAGGCACACTTAATAATTATACTAAGACTACGGAAAACCAGTAGGTACAAAATCTATACTCGGTCATTCTTAGTGACGGTAAATTATGGCTTGGACTGACGATGTTTAGCCAGTTGAGGGACGTATCGGGAATGTGCGATTTAGGTTACGTAAAGAGTATAATGATAACTTAAGACTTAAATTAGTAGTATAGACTTTTATAACTACTGAATTTATATAAGAGATAGATGGGACCCTTTGGGTAGTGCGTAATGCCCAGAAATATATGAGATAAATAAAATGTGAGAGTTATTTAGTACGTTGAGTATGTGAGAGATATATACTATGTACATGCTTATATGATTGGGTTGTGTGAATAACTACAAAATAATGTGCATATATATATATATATATATATATGTTGAGTGAATACCTATTGTTATTACTTGCAACATATCTACGCTGCTTGCCATCATGGAGGTTTACACGCAGAGGGCGATCCCATCTTGACAATTCCAGTGAGGTCTGAATTTGTGCCCCAGAACATGGAACTTAAAGCGTCTTGCTATGTGTGTGCATTAGTGATATTGACAGGTCATTTGGGTACGTTAGATATGTGTGTAGCCCAAAGGCTTTGAACCATGTTCGCCTCCATTGTGTGTTGTTAGGTTTTGGGTTCGACGGGACATGCCGACCCAATAGTCCTTGATTTGGTACGAGAGGTACATGGAATTGATAGCAGAGCATGCCAACACTGAAAAGCCCCGGATTTTAATTTCACACGATTAAAAATATTTAATTTCCCTTTTAAGTAAAATCGATGCGGAAGCGTATATAAGTGATGGTTCAACAAATAAACAAGGCCGAATTTTAATTTCTCCAAAACAAATAAAAATAAGTTAATCCAAGTCCTAGAATTTGCCTAAGTCATAATTATCAATTATCCAAAGTTAGGCGAAACCAATTTTAGCAAAAGACTTGAATAAACGAAATTTACCCAATATTTAATATAAGTCCCAAATTAAATGAGTGTGATAATTAAACCAAATTTTATCTTGAAATTATCCTAAGCATGGATTCTAAATTATGAGCAAGATAAAATAAACAATATCACACTACGCCGAGATGTACGAGGAAAAACCCAAGACGGGAAACAACCTCGGACGGCCCTAGCCACAAGTCCACTAGATACGGAATTACAATTACAAGACAGATAGACTTACAACGACTGACTCGATCCCTCTCAAGCCTCGACGCTCCTTCTCGTAGAAACCTCTTCCTAGCGAACAACCTCGGAACACCACCGCGGTCTCGGAATCCACCGATGGGACTTTATATGGTCACCGTCACCCAAGCATGGAGCCTTTCTCCGTGTGGGTAGAATCTCAACAAAAGTCTTCTTTGTGATGGGGTGTAGAAGCAAACCCGAAACGTCTCTTGAATTCGGTAGAGAAAACCGGTGCCAAAACTCCAAGTAAAGAATATGAATATAGAAACTTGGAATAAACAACTATTGGGTGTAAACTAGAGTGTGTATGAATTTTTCTTTAAAAAATTGACACTCAAAACTTGAACATTTTCCCTAAATAAATTAGCTCTCAAACTCTCTCTAAGAGATGGATATGGAATGGAAAAGTTGACTTGGAAAATGTGTTTCCCGTACATAATAATGTATGAAAAAAGTTGGTTGAAAATCAAGTGGAGAAGTGGGGAAAAAACTGCCAAAAACTGCTCAAAACTGTTCCCGCCCTAGCGTCTCGTTCGAACGAACTTGACTCTCGTTCGAACGAGACTTCTAACGAGCGACCAACCTGGGCTCGTTAGAATCTCGTTAGATACCTCGTTAGAACGAAAAACTAGTTCGAACGACATATCGAACGACTGGCCAGTTTAGGGTCGTTGGCAAACTCGTTCGAACGAAACCTGGTTCGAACGAAAAAACTCGTTCGAACGACATTTCTAACGAACGACCAGAAAGTTTGTAAAATTCAATTTTGGCCCAGAAACTTTTATATACTTATTTTAAAGTTCTAATTGATTCTTTTTGAAAATAAAATGCAGTTTTTATTTCACCTAACACCCAATAAACTTTGTTCCAAGCTCCTATATAAATATAATTACATTCATACCTTGGGAGCATGGAACCTTAGTTGATAACGTAGAAACGAGGCACACAAACCGGCATTTTGATGAAGCTTTAAATTCTTTGCCGCTACGTCTTCAACAAACACTTCATAGGCTTGAGAATATTACAATTGAATACTATCCTATGAATAAATGTTTTTGTCCGGAATTGAGCCAAAACTATATATGGACTCAATTTGAAATTTGTGTCCTTACAAACATCACGAGGGGCCATTACGGGGATGCTATAGTAGTATATATTATATATGTGAGTTAAATATATACACGTGTGATTTATATTCTTATGGGTGATAGTAGAATTGATAGATTGTGTACATCTAAAAGTAATTTATTTAGTGAGACTTAAATAATTGATTTAATTATAACACATGGGTGATATTAATTATTGATACTGTAGTAGCATCTTGTATGGGTAATACGAGAGAGCTAGACCTTTGTGGATAGTTAAAGACATTATCTAGTGGGGCTGGGAAGCACAGCTAGATAGGAGATGTTAGGCATGCACATTAGTTGAAATGTGAGAAACTTAAGGGAGTGTACGTTAAACTAACATGTGTATCTAATAACTGATTTAAACTGTGATCTAAATACTTGCAAAATAATTTTCATACGGTTTTACTAGGGCTCTGACCCGTGCCAAAATATTTTTAAAAACCTTTAAGGTGTCCAGCCACAGGGATGCCAAGCTTGAGGATCTTTCTAGGGATGCGTAGCTACAACATTTGTGGAGTCTTACAGGAGTTGTCTTAGACACTTCAATTTATTCATCTCTAGATATGAGTTTCTATTCAGTATTTGAATTTGGGCATTTTCTCCACCAGACTCATATTATTCAGTATTTATTAGATTTTGTTCAGATTCAGTTTCATTTAGTTCAGACTTGTATTGGATTATTCATTTTGGGAACCGATGGTTTATTCGATATTATTATTAATTTATATATATTTGTTGTGTGTTGAATTCAGATGTTTACATTGTGTGGATGGTTTAATTTAGTTCTTCTGCTTGTCGTTATCTGTTAAATGAAAAGATAAAATTTGACACCGACTTAATTAACTAATAGGTGATAAGTAACTAATGGTTTTCGATAGTGATGCTAAGTGTTGATACCAAAATTCACCACCTTACATGGACCAATTACAAGCCAACACGTGTCACCCAGTGTAACACAAGTCCAAGTCAGCATTAAACAGACCCTTGACCAACAGGGATGCCCGACCAACATCAGGAATTCTAACCAACCTGGATAATGAAACGTCAACAATCTTATATTTAGTTCTCATTATGTACTGATGTAAATTCCTAAACAATAAAGGAATTCCATCCTTTCACATTACAACTCTTGACACCCCTTGTGGGTTATAAATACATTATAACACCCTCATTGCAGGAGGACGAAACAAATTAAGGTAGTCAGGCAATACATAATAGTGGACGTAGGATTTTCCAACCACTTTAAAAATCTCAGTTGTCTTATTTATCTTACTTATTTATCCGTGATCAATTAATTAGTCATAGTTTAGTTTTTTGCATCAACAGATTGGCGCCGTTTGCGGAAACGTATTTCTAAACGTTTTCACTAATTCTTCATACATGGCAGATATCACTGAAACAAGTTCCTGGAATTAGGGAATTCCACCTAATCCCTCTGCCCCACCAAATAATAATGATTTGACAGGAATTTTGGCCAACCTGGGTAATGGCAAGAGGCTATGCAAGATACGATAAGACAATTGTCCCAAACTCTACAAACTAGAGCTCCTACCCAGTCCATTCAGAGAAATATGCCTCCACCACCGATAAGGATTATTAGGCATAGCTATTCCATAAGTTCTAGAGATCCTTCGTATCGTACTGGAGCCACTTCTTCTATTAGGACTCCTAATTCCTATGATGGGTAGTCTCTCACTCCAGAAAGATTAAGTGCCTTAGAAAGGCTAAGTAGGGCTTCTCCCTTTGATCACGTGGGACCCAAGGGAAATAGAAATACCCTTAGGGTTGCGTCGGGAAATACTCGACGACCATCCAACCTAAGGGAAGGTCCAACTCAGTCCAGATCAAACGCCCGCCAAGCAGCTCGGTCTAGTAAAAAGGAAGGTTCGTAAGAGGAAAGCTCAGCACAATCAGTTGGTCAGAATGAAAGAGCCGACACCAATATATCTGGTGATGGAAATGATGCTTGGAAGGGGTCCATACAACGTTTGGAGGATAGACTGGGGGAAATGGCCAAGGCTAAGAATCCTCTTCAGAGAAGTTTTGTTAAGCGATCTCCCTTTGTGCAGACCATTGTAGATCTCACTACACCCACCAAGTTTAAAGCTCCAGTGGTTACTCCCAAGTATGATGGGAAGACTGACCCAATTCTTCATATAGAACAATACCAGGTAGTAGTTGATATCTATGCCATCCCTAATGAGATGAGGTGCAGGGCATTTTCAGGAACAATCACTGGTCCTGCTCAAATCTGGTATAATAGTCTTCCTCGGGGGAAGATTTCTAGATTTTAACAACTCGTCGAGCTATTCATTGGTAATTTATGCTTTGAAGCCAAACCAGTAAAGCGAGTAGCTCATCTGCTTAATGTATGACAAAAGGTGGGCGAAAGTACCAGGGATTACATCACTCATTTCAATAACGATAAGTTAAAAGTAATTCATTATGAGGAGAAGACTGCAATCACTGGCCTCATGAGTGGCTTACTCCCCACAAATTATACTATACTTTGGTAAAAGATACCCTGAAGACGATGTCAGAATTGATGGCCAAAGAAGCGAAGATTATGAACGTCGAAGAAGCTATGGCACCTAAAAAGGTTTCAGATGCAAAGGCAGAAGTGAGGTCTGAAGGTAAGACAAATAAAAAGGAGCACAAGAACCACAATGAGTGCAATAATTCAAAAGAAAAAGATAGTCTAAATCGGCTCAGAAAATATACCAATTATACCCCATTAACGGTGGATATACATAATGTTTTGGAAGAAATCAAGCACAACAATGATCTGAATTAGCCTGAAAAATTAAGGATGCCTACTGATAGGAGGGATAAATCCAAGTATTGTGAGTTTCACAAAGACCATGGTCATGTGACCAACAGGTGTATTGCACTCCAGAATGAGATAAAGGCGCTCATCCGACGAGGAAAATTGGACAGATTTATTGATTGGCAAGCTGGTGGAAGAGCTGGAGGTAGAGGTCAGCAGAGATCTAAATCTCCTTATAGAACTAGAGAAGAAAATAAGAGGAACCATAATGAAGATCCAGAAGATGATCCTGATCTCCCCAAGAAGCCCAGGAAACTCGAATGTGAGGTATTCACACTTAGTTTTGGATATTTTGATTGCCATATGATTACAGGTGGGGATATAGGGGGAGGATACCATACATCTGAAAGGAAGGCTTACCTCAATGAGGCTCAAGCTTGTTCCTATATCCAATGAATCAACCTTGCCGAGGAAGAACGACCAAGAAAAGTCAATAAGGATAAGCTTGTAATTAGCTTCTCCAAGAACGATCTATCCGGAGTATTGTATCCTTATGACGACCCTTTAGTGATCAAAGTCAGAATGAAAGATGTACTGGTAGCTAGAGCACTAGTGGATAACGACAGTTCGATGGACATTATGTTCTATCCCTATTTTGATAGTTTGGATTTAAAACTCAGCCAACTCGAGCCTTACCACAGTCCCCTCATTAGATTCTCTAGTGAGAAGGTAATTCCATTAGGAACAATCAAGTTAGATGCGTTGATCGGGACATGGCCCGCGAGCAAGATAGAAAAAGTGAGATTTTTTATAATGGATAAAAATGTTCATTCTGCTTACAACATGATCATGGGAAGAGTAGGTATGAAGAAGTTTGAAGTTGTACCTTCTACTATTCATCAATGCCTGAAGTTCCCAACCAACTTTGGAGTTAGAATAGTAAAAGGAGATCAAAAAGTAGCTTAGGAATGATAATACTCATCTCCTGAACAAGAAGATGTGGAAGAAGTAAAGGGGAAAACAACCACTTATCAAATGGATATATCTGAGCTGAATAATAAATCTGAGGTTGAAACCTTAGATCCAAGAAATGAATCAGAGCTGGTGAAAGGCCAGGTGATGGAGACAATGGAGAACGTTATTCTAGATTATAAGGTGTGGGTTCTTCAAATAAAGTTAATATTAAGTGAGGCGTAACCCCTTATCAAGACCGAGGTTAACACCATTAAATATTAAATGCTGAAGACGACCACAGGTGAGTCAGAGACAATAGATCCCAATGTTCAGACTTATATTAAATTGCCTATTGGCATAAAAGATGCATGTCAAGCACAATAAATAGATGGGACTAGCAGGAAGCGTGGTCATACGGAGAAAGAACAAGCACTCTGGGCACAATGAGGTCAAGGTAAGAACTTTAGGCTCAGTTAATGCTCAATGATGAATGTATTTGATGGGTGTGGGGAGTTAATTTTCTTCTCGATGATTCTTAACTATGGAGGAATTTGGGAAGCAATTCTAGTCTCAGAACGCTCTCCTTTTTATAACGTGTTCTTCTGGTGTATATATGTGGGGGGCAAGGCTGCTCGAGTAAGCTTTCCAGTGATCGATTTGATCGGGTGCATTAAATGCACGAGATATTGCATTAAATGCATGGGATCTCATGATTTTAGCGGGAAACCATTCTTTTGGCCTGAAGCATTGTGGGAATTAATAAGGGACGTGACATGTCAATTTGAGGCTTACTTGAGGATGCCTAAACGGTCAGGTTTGGTGAACTAGGCCTGCCATCCTAGGATAAACTCACTTAAGTACTACATTTTGGAGTCCCTATATGCCAAACATCATGATGTCAGAATGTGATTTAAATAGTGACTCTGTCAGATATTCGATTACATCAGTCAGGCAGACTAGTATCTATTTCTAGGCTGTTCGACTGGTAGGTGGCTCGAGTGGATTGCCATCTATTTATTGGATGAGAGTTATTTTTAGGCCAATGTAGAAGAACCTAGAGGAGGTTCCTTCGAACAGGTAAGCATTAAGGTGTCTCGACTGTTGTGGCTCGAGTGACCATTTATTCTGAATGAAGTTTCGCCCAAGTGTGCTAAGAGGGTTGGTAACTGCATTCTCAACATTTCCTTATTCTTAATCCTCCAAACTATGTCCCTATAAGGTTCCCAAGATGAAGTTGCTCGATAGAGCATGTTAGCTCTCCCATGACCTGCCAGGCATGGTCCCTGATGGGTACCAAACAACCTCACTCATCATACATTTATAGGATAAAGTAAATGACACAGTATTCTATTACTTATTACAAAATATTGTCATCCAAGTGACCTTCATCTATGAATTGGATCCTTCGAACTAGGTCTTTCGAGACGCTTCTGTGAAGAATCTTCGAGGTGGGAGCTTCGAGCCACTTCTGTGAAGAATCTTTGAGATGGGTCCTTCGAGCTACTTCTGTGAAGAATATCTGAGGTGGGTCTATAGGGTGGCATTCATTCTCTTTCTTCGTGAACCAATCAGTCTTCTTGACTAAGTTAACCATCCCTTTGGTGTGGACGCCCCCTACATGGATGATGATAAGCCATAATGAATAACTCAAATAGGAGCGTCATTAGATCCGGTTCTTAAATAAGAATTAGTGACCTTCTTAAGGCAGCGAAAGAAAATGTTTTCATGGAGACATGAAGATATGCCAGGCATCGATCCAAACTTTTTATGTCAGGAGCTCAATGTTAATAAGGAGGTTAAACCTATAAAACAACGAAAAAGATTTTTTAGCCCAGAGAAGAACCAGGCTATACAAGATGAAGTGGAGAAGCTTTAAAAAGCTTCATTTATTAAAGATGTGAAGTAGCTAGATTAGTTGGCCAATGTGGTTATGGTCAAGAAGAAAAACAATAAATGGAGTATGTGTGTGGACTTTACTGACTTGAACAAAGGGTGCCCAAAGGATCATTTTCCTTTACCACGAATTGATCAGTTAGTGGATGCTACTTCGGGGCATGAGCTGCTGAGTTTTATGGATGCATATTCTGGTCATAACCAGATCAAAATGAAGCCAAAAGACAGAGAAAGTACTTATTTTATTACTCCTCGATGAACGTATTGCTATAATGTTATGCCATTTGGTCTAAAAAATACAGGTGCCACTTATCAAAGACTGGTGAACAAAGTGTTTGAGGAGCAGATAGGCAAGAACATGGAGGTGTATGTTAATGATATGCTGACAAAGAGAAAAAAATCTACTGACTATATTGCCGACCTCAGACATTTGATCAACTGGAAAAGCATCAGATGAAGCTAAACCCGACCAAATGCGTCTTTAGAGTTCAAGAAGGAATGTTCCTAGGGTATATAGTAAATCAAAGGGGCATTGAAGCTAATCCAAATAAAATCAAGGCATTGGTAGAAATTCTGTCCCCGACCAGTAGAAAGGAGGTTCAAAGGCTAACAGGGTGTGTAGCTGCACTCAACATATTTGTGTCCTGAGCAACTGACAGATGCTTGCTGTTCTTTAAGGTGCTGAGAAAAAACTTCGAATGGAATGATGAATGTGAAAAATCTTTTTTGGAATTGAAGAAGTACCTGGGAGCACCCCGATTACTCTCCCGACTAGTGTTAGGAGAAAAGCTGTATTTGTATCTTGTTATTTCCGAATCGAGCTCTTCCTTGATCAGAGAGGAGAATGGAGTTCAAAAGCTGGTTTATTACACTAGCAAAGCTTTTCGACCAGCAGAGATTAGATATCCCAGGTTGGAGAAGTTAGTACTAGCTTTAATTGAGGCTAGTAAACATATGAAGCCATATTTTCATGACCATACTATAGTGGTATACACTGATATGCCATTAAGGCAAGCTTTGCATAAGTTAGAGAAATCAAGAAGATTGATGTATTGGGCTATGGAGTTGGGTGAGTATGATATTGTATATGAGTAGAGGTATTATTTAAAAGGCCAAGCTATGTCAGATTTTATTGCAGAATTCACTTAGCTAGAGGTTCTCGAGCAACAAGGGACTCCTGCTGAGCAATATTCAGGAGCTAACAGACCTACTGGAGATATTCCCGACCAACTCCAAACAAAGGAAATTACAGAAGAAATTACCACTGACCAACTAGTACCCTCCATCAAAATACAAGAAATGAAAAAGAAATATGAAGAGGGGTATGATAAAATCTCCTATCAAGGGATTATGACAAACCAAGCGTTTGACAACAATATTACCATATGGAGCCTATATGTTGATGGGTCGTCCTGTGCAACTGGATGTGAAGAAGGGATCATCCTCAATACCCCAGATGGAATAGATATAGAGTACACTCTATGATTCCAATTTTAAGCCTCCAATAATGAGGCTAAGTATGAAGCTATGATTGTTGTTTTAAATTTAGCCAAATCGCTGAATGCCAAGAAGGTTGTGGTATACATTGATTCACAATTAGTGGAAAATCAGGTGTTGAATCTATATGTAGCCAAAGGAGAATTAATATCCAGATACTTAGCTAAATCTTTAGAAGTTATCACTACTTTCCCAGCTATTCGGATGACCATAATTCTGAGATTGGAAAATGTTCGAGCTGATGTACTAGCTCGGCTAGGCTCAATAACCAGAACTGAGTTGCGAAGAACTATTCCTATTGAGCTACTTGCTAATAAGAGCATTGATGAAGATTTGATGGTCAATTTTATTACAGTTGACATGGGGAAGTCTTGGATGGATCTCATAAGAGCTTATATTGAAGATGGAATTTTGCCAACTGACCTACTTGCAGCTAAAAAGTTAAAATACAAAACCACAAGATATGTGCTAGACAATGGGGTATTATACAGAAGAGGATTGATTGTTGGTCTACAACCCTGTGTTCATCCAGCTGAAGTAAAAGATTTGATTGAGGAAGTACATGAAGGGTCCTGTGGAGCCCATATAGCAGGGAGAACTTTATTGTGAATAATTAACACAGAGGGGTATTACTGGCCAACTATGAGAATGGATTGTGCAGCATTTGCTAAGAAGTGTGATAAGTGCCAGAGGTTTTCTAGCATACGCAAGATTCCATAAGCTATGTTAACACCAATTATTTCACATTGGGCCTTTGCTATGTGGGGAATTGACTTGGTCGGGCCATTGCTGACTACCCGAGGAAGGTTCAAGTACCTGGTTGTAGCTATCAATTATTTCACTAAATGGGTAGAGGCTGAACCCTTGATTGATATGTCCTATGAGAGAGTTTATTAGTTCATTTGGAAGACCATCATATGCAGGTTTGGTTTTCCCTATGCCTTTATCACCGATTATGGCACACAATTTGATACTGATGAGTTTGCTACTTATTATGCCCAATTCAATTTCTAAAAACTCCACTCTACTCTAGTACATCCTTAGAGAAATGGACAAATATTGAATGGGTTGAAGAAAAGGATGAATAATGCCAAAGGTAATTGGATCAATGAACTGCATTCTGTTTTGTGGGCTTACCGAACAACTCCTAAAACAGCTACTGGGGAGACGTACTACATGTTGGCATTTGGTACTGAGGCCGTAATTCCTGTCGAGCTAGGATTTCCCACTCACAAAGTTCTTAATTTCAATTCACCAATAAGTATTTAATGAGAAGGATAGACTTAGACATGTTGGAAGAGGTACGTGAAGATGCAGCACCAAGGAATGAAACCTATCAACAATGGACTGCGTGTTTCTACAACAAAAGGGTGAAGCCAAGTGACGTAAAAGAAGGTGAATATGTCTTGAATAAGGTGATTCATAAGAACAATAAACTTGAAGCCAATTGCCATGGTCCTTATTTCATTGCAGTAGTTATTCGACAAGACACATATAAGATTGAGACTTTAGAGGGTGAAGAGTTCAAAAATCCTTGGAATGCAGAACACCTGAGGAAATACTATCATTGATGTGACCAAGTTGTACATAGTGCACTTCAATATTAATGAGAATGATTTATTTTGAATTTTTGATTTTTCTTTTTGGAGTACTAGTGCTATGCACTACACTACAAATTTGTTGTCACCGGCTAAATGTTGGTCGGCATCCATAATCACCAACTAAATGTTGGTTGACATCAATAACCACCAACTAAATATTGGTCGACGTCAACATAGACACCAACAATGTTAGTAGTCAACAGATAAAAACCATGTAAGGCAAAATTGTAAGTCCTAAATGCTTGGTTAATGAAGACCCGGATGAAAAATGTTCATTTAAAATGGGCTAAAAGATGGACAAATGTTCCACATACACCTAGGCACCAAGGTAACTGATAAATAACCCAAAATTTTGGTCATATTAGTAGAACCATGGTAGAACATTGATAATTGGTACAATACTTGGGTAAAACCTAAGGGTATCAATAGAATCGATGAAACTAAGAAGATTTTTACATTCAGAGATTTACTAAAGTTGATCCATTCACATTCAAAGACTGACAAGATAAGTTGATCAAAATTTTCATTAATTCAATTAAATGATTTCATATTATTTCTTGGTACTAAAAATGCAGAAACAAAAATACAAGACATTATTATGTAGGGCACTTCCCTTAAGCTTTAGAGACAGGATCCATGCCAACTGGAGGATCTTCGAAAGTATAAGGGGAATTGATGAAGTTGAAATCTTGAAGCATCCTTTTGTTGCTGCTACTAGGTCGATCAAATAGATGGGGAGGTCGAACGATTTCTAGCTCATCATGCAACTCATAATCTCCCAGATATTTTTCAATCAAGCATCGGGGAATGGAATGGATAGGAATCCAGTTAACATCCATTTTAAAAGGAGAATCCTTGAAGTCAATCAATCTAGGTCATACTAGTCCCATAGCTCGTTCTTCTGGTCCACTTTCATCACTGTCAGTGCATTCATCCAACCCCATTTGTAGTTCTCATTTTGGACCTGCTTAAACCTAGCATCAAAATGCCCCAAAGCTTCATTATAACCTTCCATCCAGATCTCTCTAGGTTGTTTATGAAACTGAGGTCAGTCTATCAACTTGGTAACCCAACTTCTTCAATACTCCATCTTTGGCTTATAACTGCGAAGTCTGAATAGAAAGTGGCTCAGTCATAGTTTGGAGCTTTTGGGATATCTCAGTAATAGGTTGATTTTTGGAATTTAATTGAGCAACATGGTTAGCCAAAGCCTGATGAGTCCTACCCTCCTCTGTGATACCTCATTCAGGTTTATTTCTTGCTTGGGAAGAGGATGCAGGCTTGGTCTTTTTCAGCATTTCCAACTCTTCCCTTAACCTTGCATTTTCAGCTTCCAAAAAGGAATAACCTTCATCAATAGTAGCAACTGCAGTACCAGGGGCAGACTTTAGAAGATTCAATTCATCTCTCAAGTTATTGTTCTCCTCTTCCAGGAGTTTAGAAATAGTCCTGGTCTCTTCAATTTCAAATTTAAGTGAAGCCTCTTTCTTATTGAAAGTAAAAGTAAAGTCATCAAAACCCTGAGCTCCACTCACGTTTTTATACTTTTGCTTGTAACTTTAGTGTAGTTCTTGTAGGGAAAAAGTGCAAACCCTCACGAGACACAACTCGTCCTGTAGGGCAACCTATAGGTTTAAAGGCTTGTTGCACATGCTAAGTGCAATCGCAAGTGCCCACGAAAGTGGTACACTTTTGGTTACTTATCTTTCTCTTTCTCTCTATCTTATTGCTCGAGGACTAGCAACGCTCTGTTTGGGGGTGTTGTGATAAGCACCCAAAACTGTACAATTTATACCTCAAATAGACATACTTTAGTTGCTAATTCTCGGCAATATGGGTCTTATGTGCTTAAATGTTTATTTTGTAGGCCGATTGTGCATTGCAGAGTTCAAACGCTTAAATCAAGACAATTGTGTTTAATATGGAGCTAAATACCCAATCCCTTAACCCTAACCTATCCCATCCTAGCCTAAGCCTACCCCGAAACCCGTGTGTTTGTTTCTGTCCTTTTATTATTATTTTTTAGATTTTTAGTTTGAGTCATTTTACTTTTTAGGTTTTATTTTAGATTTATTTAGGATTTTAAGGTTTTACTTTCTATTTTTATATTTTATTAGTATATTTTTATTTCATCTTTATTTTCATTAGTTATTAGTTTTATTTTTATTCGGATTAAATTTTTGTACGATTTCATTTATTTTTTAGTTTTATTTGATTTTACATTTATTTAGAATTTTAGTTTTAGTTTTATTAGATTTTATTTTTATTATCTCTCTTTTTAGTTTTATTTTTTAATTGGGTCTTTATTTTATTATTAGAAGTAGGATTTTTATTTTTATTTTTTTAGAGTTTACTTTTATTAGTTTTATTTTTTTTTAGGAGTCCAAATTAAACTCACACCCCCTAAAACTACCCTCACCCATCCTAACTTACACCCACCCACACACCATAACCTACACCCCTTCTTCTTCCACCTGCCATCACCCCCTCTCTCCTCTCTCCTACTTCCATTACAATGAAACACACCAATACCATTAACAAAATAAAACCCATGGCGGTGCTGCCCCGACCCAAACTCACAGTCCTTGCCCCACGCCGGTACCTGCGCGATCACAACTGACGGCCGGTGCAACCCAAACTCGCAGCCCTTGCCCCTGTCGGAACCAATAGTGCCGGCGGTGACCCATTACCCCGATGACCTGCCCCTCCGATCGCGACTCAAGTCGCCACCTGCGAACCCAACTCCAGCGACGATGAATCCATTCAAACCCAATCTCAACCCAATTCCCAAAAGCCACCAAAGCCATTTTCATCCAAAACCCATCTCCCGATTTTTGCCACCTGCTAAAAATAAAAGCCAAAACCAAAGACAATAACCTCTTTTACCCCACTTCCAATTTAAACTTTTACCCAAATACCCTCCAACTACCTATTTTACTCAATACCCAAAAATAACCCTTATACCAAATCAGATTTTATACCCTAATTCTCCCACTATCACGACCTCACACCCAAACCACATGCACCCTCCATTAAATTCCTAAAAAACCCTCACCCAATACCTTACACACCCTATTGCACCTTTGTCTATCCAAAATACCCCTTAGCCCCATGTGTGCCATGCATCTACTATAAAATAAGACTCAAGACACCATTTGGGAGACTCATCATCAAATAGAGAGAGAAAATTCTAGAGAAAAGTAGAGAGTTAGGTTAGAATAAATTAGGTAGAAATATTTGTAAATAGTTTATCTTTATTTTTATTTTTAGATATTTGTGAGTGATAATTGTGTGAGATTCAAGTTGAGTAAAATTTTCATATATATCTTTGTTGATCACTCAGTTGGAGGGTTGTATGCTTCAATTTCAAGGATAGAGTTCAAATTGCCAATTTCAAGGAGACTTGTTGAAGATTTGTTCTCTTTCTCTACTCTTTTATTATATTAAATGCCTATTGAATATTTGTGTATTATGTTTGATACCATGTTAGGATAAATCCCCTTTCAAGGGGTGGGGTAAAACCCTTATTTGATGTTATTTTATTTTTATTAGTTTAATTACTTAAAAAGTCCATTTGAATGTTAATTTTGATCCCTCACCCTTAGATTTACGCCTCGAGAGAGGGTAAATGATTTTTGAGAGAAAATCGAAATTCTAGTTATAATACCCATTTTAGATTCGAACTAGAGATAGGGGTCTCTTAAGTGGGGTATTATAACTTGAATTTCAACTCTAAATTTATTTTCTAAGATTTACATAAATTTTAATCGATCGATCCTAGCGGGTGATTAATTAAAAGGAGTGTGGATCTATTTTTCTAGAGTTGTGAGGTGTCAAACCTAACATTCTAAAAGATTACTATTATAATTACACTTGCAACGAGAGTTGGTTTGTAATTTTGATATTAATTTGGGAGAATTCAAATAATTAAATTAATTAATTAGAATAACTAAAATTTGTGGTGTAATCCCACTCCTTGATTGTTCTCACAATTATTTACCTCACTTTATCTCATATTTTAGTGTTAGACTTTGTTTTCATTTGAGTCACTTTCTAATTAGTTATTTTCATCTTGGTTTAGTTTAGTTTAACACCTCACCTCACCCTATTGTTTTAATATTGAAAAAGCTAAAAAAATTAGAAAAGTGAAAAAGCACAAAAATAAAATAAAAATTGAACTACAATCGAATTTATCTCGAACTTACTCCCTAGCAAGTGGATTGATACCCTTACTTACCTCTACACTTGAGAATGTTTTATGTTGTAGGTATTTGAGGATTTTGACTAACTTGGCTTTCAACAACGACACATACGCAAAAGTTAAAGTTATCACAAGGCAATGGATTCTTGGTGTTGTTCTTGAAGTTCTTCAATCATCTCGTAGTATGCAACATTGTTTGCTACCGCCCGATCAAGTAAGTACTTCAAATAATTGTAAGCTTCTTTGGCCTATTTTGAAATATCATTCCCGACCAACTTAGTTTCTTCTTCCTCGGATAATTCCATATGCCCAGCTTTGAAAAAGGCATTAAACCTCCTCAGTAGCTCGGTATCATTGGAAGAATTTTGTTCCATCTTCTTTATAAACTAACAAGAATAAAGGGTCACCGATCAACAACAAGAATACAATACATGCATAATCAATGTAAGACAAGCAATAATGAGCAAAAATTTCTTTCATTGATAAAGGGAAAATTCAAGTACAATAGAGGTGAAAAAAAGAATTACAAAGGGAAAATCCCAAACAACTTTACACCTTCTTCATATCATTCTCAACCTTCCCATTTTTCTTAGTAGAAGGGGCGACAGGCTGAGGTTGCTCGGTTGTAGGAAGAGAAGACTCAGTAACTTTAGGTTGGTTGGCAGTAGTATCAACCGATATAGATGACTCTCCAGAAGTAACTTCATCTTCAAACTCATCCCCCATGATAGGAGGGGGACTATAAGTATATCTATGAAAAAGTTTAGAGTCTTCATCAGTGTTCTTATTTTGAAGGGTAGCAACCCATCCATCTACTCAATTTGAGCAGAGGCAGCAGAAATGGCTTTGTTCCAGCCCTTGTCCCAACCAACACTAAAGGATTCCTTCACATTAGACTTTCTCTTTGACTTCTCAGAGGATAGGTTGTCCTTCAGTTTGGTCACCAGCTCCTCAGTAGTCTTTGCCCTGTGCTCAGCTTCCAGGGCATCTCCATCAGACTTCTTCTGGCCATCTTCAGCAGCCTTCAGTTTATTCTCCTAACTTTTTCTCTCAGTCTCCAAGGCTTGCTGAGAGTCAATCACAAACTTCCTCAATCCAGCAAAGGCTTCCTCCACATCATTTGAAGAAGAAGTGTAAAATACATCACCCTTATCCAAAATATTATTGAAATGCACCAAGAACTGCAAAATAAAGGATCAAGTTAGTGTATGAAACTCATAATGACAGACAGAATCAAGAGGGTGAAAATTCCTTACTGATGCAAGGCTCTGAGCAGCCAGTTCAGACACTTTTAATCGGGGCAACAAAGAATCAGCTCCCCTATGTGTTAACCACTGAAAAACACACAAAAAGAATCTATGTATGATACTTATTCCCTCTAATATTTTAGTTTTCATTGTGTAGTCTGAGGAAACTTCATAAATAATAGATATTTATTAAGTTACAATTAAATCTAATTTTCAACATATAATTTTTTGTAGTAGAGGGCGGACACAAGTTGATCGAGATATTCTAGATCTGGCCAATTATCTAAAGTATTCAAATATGGAAATCCTTGCCTCACGGTTACTATGACACCATATTATATTGGTGACTATTCTCTCATGGTAACTTGAAAATATCTCCGTCGTTATAGAAATTATGAGTGCAAGAAAGATCAGAATAAAGATCCACGAAAACAATTATAAGTGTAGAAAGTAAAGATCACACACAAAACAACGATATATGTGGTTTGCAACTTACCTACGTCCATGGAGAGGTTACTAGGTTCTTATTAGTGTCTCTCAATGCTCAAGGTTACATACCATTTTCCCGATCCAGGGTTTACCATTTGAAGATGCGTAAAATGAGAGATTGAGTTGTATAAGGAACTCAATTAACATGTGGATAACTCATGGTGTCCCTGAACATCTCATCCGAGATTGTTGGTAACCAATTTGAGTATATCCGTATGTATTTAAGTGTATGTTAAATACACGGGTCTTTAATGGATAACTGATTTGGGTCGGGCAGTCCACTTTGCATGTTAAGCTGGTCGGCTACTCTCTTGGGGCCAAGATAAATGGGTCCCCATAATTGCTCCTAAAATTTTTGGGCCGAACATTTGGGCCAACAAATTTTAATCAAGTTTAAGGCCCACGGCTTAAAACTTTGTTTTAAAATTAGAGTGGTAGTTTCTCAATTCCGGTGAACTTAAGAGGGCACGTTCATCCGAGGTCAAACACCATGGTAAACTTGTAGTTTTCTTGAAGAAGTGAGGATACGATGGTCCGTGCAGTCATATGAAGTGCCAAAGTCCTCCTTGGTTTCCTTGTTCCATCATTATCTCGAGCTTTAAGCACATATACATCACCCTAAACTCCTATCTTTCAAACATTTCTTTATCGACAGAGCTTCCAGTGTCTACTTCTTTAGCTTCTCGTATTCTTAGAGCTTCCATTCATTCTTGTAAGTTCCCCTCGTCTCTTATTCGTTTCCACTTATTTGATAGTTCTTCATGTGTTACTGGGGATTTTCTCATTTGTATTATCCATGGAGCTATTTGATAATAAGTCGATAGAAGAATTTAGAAAAACTTATAATATTCCTGACTGGGTTGAAATCAACTGTGCTTCCATCCCTAAAGATGTCCATGACATTGAAGGGGGGGACTGGATTCACACCATATTAATCACCCTAGGGGGGTTGATATTTCACCCAAACCCTTTTTTTCTAAGGTTATTCAAATATTTTGATGTTGTCCCTGCTCTCTGTGTTCCCCTAATGTCTAGAAGATTATAAATTAGGTTTAGAGAATAAACACGTTATATGGGACCAATTTAGTTCTTGCTAAGCTATGCTATTGTTAAGTTTGGTCACGCACCAATGATGGCATTTTATATTTGAAGATAAGAAAAGCTGATAGGGTCCTGGTTTAAAACCTCATAGATTCTCACAACCATTATTGGGTTCATGGGTTCGTTGCTTGAAATTGGCAACATTCTCCCCTTATTGAGGGCGAAAGAAACCGAGCCCCCCGAATTTCTGACTTGGGGGAAGAACAAATTGGTCTCTTTCTTTTTCTTCTACTTACTTGATATTTCTTCTTCCTTTGTTTACTTCCTCGCTGCTTATGTTTCATGTCCTTTGGCTTATGTTTTCTTCCTATATTTTGCAGCTCGCGATAAAAATCAAGAGTTTAATTTAAGCAAGGCGAGTGTTATTGATCTCCTTAAGGCTTGGAGAGTTAAGGAGAGACTTCTAGACATAGAGCATTCATGTTCTGTATCCTACTTTCTCAAGTCAAAGAATACTATCAATAGTTTTATTGCTCGATCACTTGATAAAGTCCCCGACTTGAAGGTTTCTGAAGTTGGGCTCTCTGAATCAGCTATGTTAGAGGAAGAGAAAGAAGAGGGAGAGGAAGAAAAGAAAAAAGAGGAGGGATAAAAGGAGGAGGAAGAAGAAATGAAGGAGATGGAAGCCTCATAAAGAGGAGAGTCTTAAATATTAATGACGAGGATCAGGCGGTGCTGTTTGATCGAATAAAATCTTTGAAGAGGTTGGAGGTTAATTCCCTAAGGGCTAGTAGCTCCATGCCAGGAGCCAAGGGGAAGGAAAAAGATAAGTAGAAGAAGAAAAGACAAAGAAATATTAAAATAAGAAGAAAGAGGCGGATAAAAAAGACTTGCCTTAAAGTCACCCATTTTCCCATTCTTTACATCTGATTATGAGAGGTCTACCGTGGCCAACACCCCTATCCTCACCCCTAACCTACTGAAGAGGGTTGTTCTCGTGGACGACCATGAGCGCACCTCGTGGCTGGGGTTGGCCCAACTTACACTCAAGTTCTCTCAGGGACTTTCACTGGTAAGTTTCTTTCTTTATTATTTTATCTCTTATGTTCTACATTTATTTTTTTTGTACTAACTTGGCTCTTCCTGTTTCATGTAATCCTTGGTTGATTTTACTACTCTCTTGGATGGTCATGCCAACCAATCCAAAAATAACCAAGATATGAAATATGCCCTGAAGAAGTCTAAAAAAGACTTGGTTGTTTCTTGTGCTTCTTATTTTCACAATCCTTTCTCGAGAGATGAAAAATGGATCCACATTAATGATATTGCTGCCCATGTCCTGAACCATTACCTTGAGGATGATGAGGAGGTGTTTTCTCCTAACCCAAATGATGGATAAAGAGTGCGCATTGCGGATTATATTGCTCTCCATCCTTTATTGGTATAGGTATTTGTTGAGTCTTTATATATTTTGCCTTCATGTAATTGTAGTTTCAATATATAAAGTTTAATTTATCAACTCGTTCCATATTTTAAGCATGTAATGACGTAATAAGATTTAATAATTGTCTTTCTGTTTGGAGTTTTAACTGGAAAGGGCTGTTTTTTTACTGACACACTTAAGACCTTTGCCAGCCATGTAGTATTGTTGATCATTTTAGGCCTCTTGCCAATTAAATGAGTTAGTGTCTAGGGTTAATTATTTTGGTCTTATTAGTCGACTAAATAATTTAAGAACAAGTGTTAACCATTTTGGGACTTTGCTGACTAAATGAGTTTTCTAACTTGTGTTTGAACGTTCTCCCAGTCCAATATGCCTTAGTTGTATAATTCCATTTGCCTTACCTTTTAGGTCATGTCGTCAAACTCCCTTAGACCTAGGTGAGATGATGTCGATAATGTACCTGGTTGATGGGCTGTCTGCTCGATCAGGTTTTTTGTGTCCAACGCAGTTGGAGACCAACCTAAGTTGGCTTTTTTGCCTACGGATCCCCTGTAGGGCTTTCTCTATTACCGGGGAAACTCATTAAGTCTACTATATTTATGACAAAGACCCGAGGGTTATGGCAGTTGAAGTATTTTAATCTCTTATTATAATTATTGTGAACCCTGCTCGGCCTGATGAAACTTTTTGATTGAAATTACATAAACAACTTATTGCAATCCACATTAGTTTCATTATGCACGAGGAAGTTCTTTTCCTAACACAAGCTAAGCTACCTTCTGTTGACCAAAGGTAGTCTCTTATTGTGGTCTGGGGAGTTATCATTTGGAAAGGATGCACAATATTGAGATGTAATTAAGAACTTTAAAGCAGCCAATACATGAGATCAAAATGCGAGAGCCAGTTGTTCTTTATTTATTGAATAATAACTTGCAAGCAACATAAGTTTGAATTTTTTTTTTGCATAAACTCAATGTGCTAATGAAAGATGAAGAAGAATAAAAGTATAACTTCTTGAGATTGATTATTTTCCATGCTCTTGGTATCTCCCTTCCCTCCAGCATTTTGAAGTGATATGCTCCTTGAATGTCGTCCCTTATCACCTTAAAAGGTCTTTCCCAATTTGGTCCCAGTTTGTAGTCTGATGGTTTTATTGCACTACTGATGCCTTCCCTTATGACATAGTCTTATACTTGGAATTTCATCGAATTGACTTTTTGTTGTACTACTTTTCCAACTGTTATTGGTAGGAAGACATCTTGATCATGACTTGTTCTCTTCGCGCGTCTGCTAAGTCAAGCTCAATGCGCAGTGCATCATCGTTCAGGCCTTGGTCGACCAAGGTGGTTCTCACAGTAGGGAGACCTGCTTCAAGTGGGATAATAGATTCCATTCAATAGGTGATAATGAAGGGTGTTTCCTTAATTGGTCTCATAGGAGTAGTATGGTAGGCTCACAGAACATGGGGGAGCTCATCCACCCAGGCACCCTTTACTCTTTCCAACCTTTTCTTTAGGTTGTCGAGCATGGTTTTTTAAAAGCTTATGCCTGACCGTTTCTTTTAGGATATGCCACTGAACTAAAGTGGTGCTTGATGCCATGCTCATCACAGAAACTTTGAAAGAAAATTCTTTCAAACTGCGTGTCGTTGTTGATGATGATGGTCCTTGGGGTCCCAAAGCATGTTATGATGCTTTTCCAGATAAACTTGATCATGTTGGCGTTATGAATGTTGGCCAGTGGTTCTGCCTCTACCTACTTGGTGAAGTAATATGTTCCGACCAATAGATACTTGTGATTTCTAGGTGCAGTAGGTTGTGGTCCCATAATATCTAATCCCCATTGTGTGAATGGCGAAGGAATTGTCAAAGATTTTAAGTCGCTAGCTGGCTGGTAGACTATAGGAGAGAAAATATGGCACTTTTCACATCTGCGAACATAGGGACTTGCATCCTTTTCCATGTGAGGCCACCAATAAAATTCCTTAGATGCTCGAAAGGACAGTGACCTTCCTCCTGCGTGACTCCCACAAATACCATCAT
Source organism: Sambucus nigra (assembly GCA_949130495.1). Taxonomy (NCBI): domain Eukaryota; kingdom Viridiplantae; phylum Streptophyta; class Magnoliopsida; order Dipsacales; family Adoxaceae; genus Sambucus; species Sambucus nigra. The sequence continues at coordinate 4,257,118 of OX422217.1, forward strand.
GGAGTTCACTAAGAACTTGCTCGGTGTCGTGTGGGTAGACACATTGGATGTAGGGGTCTATGAATGATCTCTCGTGGAGCTTTCCTCTTGGGGAGAGGTAGAAACAAAATACTTTCACACTTACTTCATGAGCAAATATCTTTTCATTACGAAACATGTCACTCTGTAACTAGGGAATGATGAGATCCATCCATCTAGGGGCCTTCTCTATGAAGGGGACTTGTTCAACGACCACTGTCTGGTCGATACATGGTTGGGCGAGGAACTCTATCTGGATATTTCTTCTAAGATCGGAGTCCACTATTGAGCTGAGGGTTGTTAAGGCATCGACGCGACTATTCTCCCTCGGGGGAACTGTTGAATGTCAAACTTTTCGAATCCCGCCATAAGTTTTCTTACTATGATGAGGTAGGCTACCATCCTATCACATTTTGAATTAAAATATCCACTCAGTTTCTTGGAGACCAGTTTGTAATCGTCAAATACATTTAGGTGCCTTGCCCCCATAATTTGAACTTTGCATAAGCCAGTAATCAGTGCCTCATGTTTAACTCCGTTGTTGGAGGCTTCAAATCCCAATATGATTCCCAGTTCGATGATATTGTCTTCTAGGGTGACGAGGATAGTTAATACTCCCTCCCCCTGGAGTTGGAGGCTCCATCAATGTAAAGGGTCCAATCCTTAGACTGTCCTTCCTCGTTTGTTGGCTTCTGTGTTTCTTGTTGGTTGATAGGCTGGTCACCCATAAACTCGGTGATAAAACCTACCTGGACTTGTCCCTTAATTTTTATTCTTTGTTGAAAGTGGATATTGAACCTTCTAAGCTTGACCGACCACTTTGATAATCGTCCAGAGAGGTCGACTTTTTAAAAAACAACTTTGAGGATGCCTAATTTTACTTAGTCGAGCAACCATTTTGGTGCTTTAAGTAATACTGGGACTTTTTTAAGCGACAACAATTTACCTAGTTGAGCAACCATTAAGATTCTTTTGGCAAATTGGGGCTTTGAGAATGCCCAATTTCACTTAGTGGACTAACCATTTAGGTGCTTTAACTAAAACGGGGAATTTTTAAGCGACGATAATTTAGCTAGTCGAGCAACCATAAAGGTACTTTAGGAAAATTAAGGCTTTGAGAATGCCCAATTTTACTTTATCGAGAAACCATAGTGACAAAAATTTACCTAGTCGAGCAACCATAAAGGTGCTTTAGGCAAACTGGGGCTTTGAGAATGCCTAATTTTACTTAGTCGAGCAACTATATAGGAGATTTAAGTAAAACTACACTTTTAAGCGACAACAATTATATAGTCAAGCAATCATAAAGGTGCTTTAGGCAAACTGGGGCTTTTGAACATATGTTATGTCCATGCTTGTTTTCCTCCTCCTTTAATTCGATCCTTTTTCTTTCAGGTTGGAGTGAACCAGCCAAGCAGTTTAGCAGATGTTGTTGCCTATATCGAACAAGTGCTGCAAGAGGGTGCCGAGTCTATTTTTGGAAATCTGGTTACTGGGGATTTTGTTGAACCAAGAGTTGTGCCCATAACTTCCCAAAATGTTGAGGGGGGATGAGAGAGATACCTCTCCTATTTTATAAGAGGGTGATAGGGCTTCAAATTTTGTTTTTCTTTCTGCGAGTGATAGCGCCTTTAGCATGCATCCTCTTGAGGTGGCACCTACTGAAGTTGTAAGGCAAAATTTGAATGATTTTCCTCATATTCTAACCCCGCCTTATAAGGAGTTATCGAGTGACTACTAGATCGTCACCCTTCCACCTATACTTTTTGCTATGTTCAAGTCATTCTTGTTCTGATGGCTTGTAAGTTGTTGGGGTTTTCCATTGTATTAGGTGATGTATTACACAGCCCTTTTACATTCTTAAGCCCCTAGAAGATCAAGGACATAATGAGCCATATCAATGTTCTTATTTGTGATGGTTTTTATTTGAAGTGGCTGACGAATTTTCTTAAGGCTTTCAAGAAAGTTGACTTGCCCTCGTTCTATGCCAAAATCCAATCTTCCACTCGTTCACAGACTTCGCTTACTGAAGTGATGGAAATCCTAATTCCTAAGATTCCAAAGCTGAGGAGGAGGTTTTGTTATCAAATAAGCCTTGGTCAAAGATGAGATAAAGGTGGACTAACTTCAGTAGGAAATGGGCCTCTATCAATCAGAGATGGCAGATCTATCAAGCAAGTAGTCTTCATTGGCTTGTCTATTGCCCCATCACCATCATAGGCTTTTGGATTCCTCCAACTTGTGTTTTTTTGTAGACGACCCATGTGATTATAGCTAGGACTTTGCAGTTGTTATTTTCTTCATTCCCCCCTTTTTTGTATGTACTCCGAGGCGGTTGCTCCTCTTTTGTTTCAATATTGTTGAATTGGGCTTTTGTAATGAAAAAAATGGAAGTGTTTCTTATTTCTCTTTGTTTTCATGCAAGTTGTTTTTGAAAAAAAACTTTTGCATTTCATCCCAAAATATCTTCGTATTATATATAACCCCATAATTACTACGCTTCGAAAAGTAGCAAGAACATGCTCTCTATTCACCTTTTAAGATTTACAAAGCTATTTACAATCTTAAGAAAGAAAGAAAGGCAAAGGCAGTTAAAAAAATAGATCTTGAGCCACTTCCTATTGAGTTTGAAAGTCACATCATCTTTAACCTTCGAGATCTCACAGTAGCTTGAGTCATAGGACTTTCTAATAACATATGGTCCTTCCCTATTTTCCTCGAACATAGGTAGTGAGAGGCCCCGGATGTGCCTCGTACAAGCCTCTAAAACTAAATCCCCTTCTTGGAACTTTCTTGACATTACTAGTTGGTCATTAGACCTGGATAGTTGCTTTATATACATCTCAAAATGAAATTTTGTGATATCTCTGTGCTCATCCACTGCTTTAAGTTGTACGTGCTGATTGTGGTGGAGCATTGCACTTTGTAGGTTGTACCGTGCAGAAGGTACCTTGAGCTCCACTAAAATAATTACTTTAGTTCCAAACACTAAGGAGAAAGCAGTATAGACCGTTGGTTACCTCTTTCTAGTTATGTATGCCCACAAGACCTCTGGTATTTTGTCATCCCAAGTTCTTGGAAAATCTTTTAGAAACTTCGAGAGAATATTCACCAAAGTCTTGTTGGTAGCTTCAGCCTGCCCATTGAACTTATGGTATGGTGTCATTGATTTGTGGTGGATAATGGTATATTTCTATGTGAGCAAACTCATAACACTATTCATATATAAGGTACCATTGTCCGATAGGAACACCTTTGGGATGCCAAATCAACAGATAATATACTCCTTCATGATGCACACAACAACCCCGGCTGTAGCTTTCTTCAATGGTATGGCCTCTGCCCATTTAGTAAAATATTCTATGGCTATAAGTATCCAGATTTTCCCCCTTGAAGATGGGTTTATTTACCCTACTAGGTCGAACGCTAATGTGTGAAATGGAAAATGAGTGGAAAGATAATGTAGGTCCACCGAGGGAGCATGAATCATGTTCCCAGGAAGCTGACATGCCTTGCACTTTCGAAGAAAATCTGCCAAATCTTTTTCCATGGTAGGCCAAAAATATCCCATTGTCATTAGTTGGTCGTAGAGTTTTATTCCTCTGATGTGGCCTGGCTCGTGGGATTGTTTTAATACCTTATCTCAGAGTTTTATTCCCTTGATGCACCACTAAGTTAGAATCCCCTTTTATTGTGAGCACATGGATACCTTTGTGCAAAGCTTCCAACAATCCTAGCACTAAGGCCTCATACTCAGCCTCATTATTTGAACACCCGAAGTTCAATTTGATGGATAATCAAACTTCTTATTCCCATTAGCATAGGATCACTCCTTCCCCTCCTGCGCCTTCAGTCAAAGAGCCATCGAACTACATGCTCCATTCTTCCAAGATTGCCTTAAGGTAGTTGGCTTGAAGTTCGTCTCATGAAAGATCCTCAATAGGTGTTTCGAATGTCCTCGATGGGAATATCACCAATAAATCTACATAAGCTTGGCTTTTGATATCGTGAGGGACTACGCACTTAAGATCGTACTCCGAAAGGATTAGGAACCCTCGAGCAACCTTGCCTATTAGTACAGTTGCAGTAAGTAAAAACTTTATGGGGTCACACCTAGTTATGATGTGAACTTTGAAAGATAACATGTAGTGCCTAAGCTTTTATGCAACAAATACACGGGCTAAGAATTGCCTCTCGATGCAGGTATACCTGGCATTAGGCCCATGTATGATTAGGCTTAACTAACACACATGTTTCTCTACCCCCTCTACTTCTTAAGCTGGCAATGCCCCTATTGATATTCTAGTAGACATGAGATAGAGGTGCAAAGGAATACCTACCTTAGGAGGAATCGTTATTTATGAGGATGTTAAAATCTTCTTTAACTGGTCTAGAGATTCCTCATGCGACTGCTCCCATATGAACTTGGTTTTCTCTTGCCGCAGCTCCGTCAACCGGTATAAACCTCCTTAAATAAGAAACCTTCCCCAAAAATCTCTTCAAATCTTTCGCTGACTTGGGCCTTGGCATGTTGAGGATGCCCAAATCCATTTGCACTTTTGGCATGTTCACTAAAAAGCCTAGGAATTTTCCATTGCTTACCCCGTATGCACATTTGAGGGGGTTGATCTTCTACATGTACTTTCTGCACCTTGTGAACACCCTACTTAAATCTACCAAATGGATAGCCTCCACCTTGGACTTTATCACAAGATTACCAACGTAAAACTCCATAATCTCATGTAAGAGGTAATGGAATATGGACATCACAGTCCTCTGATAAGTAGCGCCAACGTTATTTAGTCTAAAAGGCATAACATTATACATGAATTTACCTAATAGGGTGTGAAAGGATGTCCTCTCGGCGTCCTATGGTCCATCTTGTTTTGGTTGTAACCCATATAGTCATCCATGAAATTGTACATCTCATGTCCCGTTGTTGCATCTATTAGGCTATTAATAGAAGGTAAGGGGAACTCATCTTTTGGATTGGCTCGGTTCAAATCTCTAAAGTCCATACAAATCCAAATTTTGTTCTTATCCTTCTTCCACACCAGCAGGATACTGGACAACCAAATGGGATGCTGGATGGGCATAATGAAGCCTGTGGTGAGAAACCTTTGGACTTCTTCCTTTAACTTCATATCCAACTCCGGTTTGTACATTCGAGTGGCTTATTTCACCAAAAATACTGAATGTGTAACATTCAATTTATAGCAGCTCACCTCTTTGTCCACTCCCGGTATTTTAGTATATTTCCATGGAAGACATCTTTGAATTCTCACAGTAGCTCCACTAGAGCACCCTTGGCTACATCACCAAGCTCTTTCGAGACGAACATTAGTCTAGGGTCATCACCTTCATTGTCTAAGTCTGTCTTCTCTAATTCTTGAATTTGGGGTTTTGGCCTATCCCCCATGCATTCTAGTTCTTCCTCGACCTCCTCCATGAACTCCTGGATGTTAGATTTGTCAATCACCAAGCAGTAACCCAAATTATCCACTAAAAATCATTCATAAATTGGGTCATTCTGAACATCCGGGCATTCAGCTGTCCGCTCACACCTTCAAAGTTTATAAATGATCTTGCCCTTAGTCAAAATCACCCTTTTGCATTGGCAAGGATTTTTCTCTTAGCAGGGTCTCTTGCGCCTATTTTCTTCTAACTCCCTCACTGAGGATCTATTGAGCACACTTAGTTACTAGCCTTGGAGCTCAATTGGCTCAATTCGGGGCATCATTCTTTCACGAAGCTGTCTAGATAAGTTGGGAGGCATAACCTCCTTGCAAATAATCTCTTCCTCCTCGTAGGCCACTACCTGGTGAGATGGTGCATGCACCCTTTCCCTAGTGCTAAGAATCTTGGTTCCCCCAGTATACCGAGTGAGTACAATAGCTTCTTCATCTAACTCTGTGTAAAACACCGCATCCACCATGTGTGATTATTCTCTTGCAAAAGGCTTCTTAGATGCCCAGATGACCATCTCCTTCCCCTTAACATTTTCCTGGGCACATTGGTTATATGTGGAAGGTACAAAATTATGATTATGCATCCACACTCTTGCCACGATCAACTGGTAGGATGGCTCACAGTCCATGAGATGAAACTTAATATGGGAAGTGATATTCCCCATCGTGATTCCCATATTCATGTAGCCAATTGACTTGGAGGACTGGTTATCATACCCCGCAACTGACAATGAATTTTGCACAATCCTTGTCTCCGAGATGTTGTAGGTGTAAAAGGACACCATAGGCATAATATTTACAGCATTTCCCTCATCCATCAAGGCACGGTTGAAACTTCACCTGTTAACACTCATCGTTACATAAAATGGTCTGTTATGGTGATATCAGACCAATAACTCTGCCTCCGAGAATGTAATCTCCGAGAGAAATTTCTTCACTAACTTAGACATTGACCCCTTCCATCGTAGGTTTGGGGCCATCTTCTACTTAGTAATTTCTAAGATTGCTCGAGTAACCTCCGACCGAGAATTCTATAGTAATCCCACTTGGTCAAATAACCATCCAAAATTTTGTGATCGTCCTACTACAACGCATTCTAACCAAAGGTCAACTTTTTCTTCTTCCATCTCGTAGACTTCTTTCGCATCTCTGTTTGCTGATTCATCATATGTTATCATAACATTTCATACCCCTAGGGAGCAAGCTTCCAGTTGCTTGCTCAAATCATTAATTGGGCTCCATTCGTCTTCTAGCATCGAACAATACATCTGGGACATGAATTCTTCCAAAGGATTCTCAAAATCTTCCTTACGGAGCCAATTCTACTCCCTTAGCCATTTTTCATCCTCATTAAAAGTGATAGCCATGCTTACTCCATGTGATGGCAAGGTATTGTTGTTCACATTGGCTTGTGGCAGCTGGATATCTCCTTTTTTGATATGCCTATCTATTAATTTTTCAGAGCACAAAACATTTGCATTAGTTAGGATGCGATGTGTCAACTATGAACTTACCATTCTAGGAATATTTTCACTTGAGTGCTATTTTATTGAGTTCCTAAATGTCAAACATGGCGACGTTAAGGAGTTGGTAACAGTAACCTGAAAAAGATGTGATGTCACGTCACTCAAAAGGTAGTTCATCGAATTGAAGGTTGCTCAACTAATAATGGCTCAAGCAACTTGTGATATGTATGTGATTATAAAAGACTAACATTTTGGTTAACTATTTTGGACTGGGGTCCTTTGAGAAGGTCCCCCCCATAAATGGTATCTCGAGCTACTATTTGAGCAATATTTTATATAAACCAAGATTTTGCCTCAGTACCCTAAAGGGGTTAGTATCTTCCAACGTTGCCTTGCTACCAATCCTCCAAACCAAATCCTTGTGAGATACCCAAGATGAGGATGGTTGATAGTGAATGTAATCTCTCCCATGCCCATCCAGACATGGTCCCTCGAGGGTACCGATCAACCTCACAAATATTATAATTCGGACTATATATTTACAAGGGAAGCTAAATACAAGTACATCATAATTCCTATTACAGGTTGTGTTTTCCATGTTTGCCAGCTGGTTTTGATCTTTGTGGGAGATCCTTCGAGCAACTTCAGGCTTATGTGAGTGACCATCTTGGATCTTGTCTGTTTAGTGTCGACCTTGTTTAATCAACGCTTAAGCCTAGACCTCCCTCTACATGTTTATTGTAGGTAGGTGTGTGTGTGTGTACAATTTGAACTTAAAATTTAAAACTATCTAAAAATTGACCTAAAAATAAAATCTATAAAAACTAAAACCCCCACCTATATAAAAAATATATATATTTACAAGTCTATTAAAAATTACTAAAAAAAATTAAATTCCCATTCTCTAAATAAAAATACTCAAAATAAAATAAAATAAATAATGAATAATGAATATAAACTAATAAAATTAAAAACCAATTAAATAAAAATTAAAGAAAAACCTAATAAACTAAAGACACCTATATAAAAGATTGAACCAAAAACTCATATTTGCAACGCATACCTATAAAACTATAAGAACACTAAATATAAAATAAGATAAAAATGCCAATACAAATTTTAAAGTGAAAATAACACCACATGACCAAATTAACGCCCCCCTACATTTACTGATACAAGTTTAAAACAAAAATGTAAAATGACACAAACATACTTACACACATAAAATAATAAAGCACTAAATAAAATGAAATGAAATGAAATGAAAAAAAATAATAAAAATGACTAGGAAAATATACGTATATAAAAAATAATAAAAATAATACTACACACACACACACACACACACACACACACACACACACACACACACACTCTATGGGTTTAGGATGGTCTAGTCTTAGGTCTTGTTTGGGTAATTGGTACAAGAGTTAGGTTTGGATGGTCTCGATTTAGGTTCGGGTTTGGGTAATTGGTACATGAATTGGGTTTAGCCTCTTTTAACTGCATTACTGCCACATTTGACTTAAAATAAAGGTTTTAAATCTTCAAGTGCAAATATACCTACAAGATGAACATATATGAGAATAAGTCCAATTTTATTTGGAACAAGCATTTGAAAAGAGACTATTTGGGGTATAAAATATACACTTTTGGGTGCTTATCACACCACCCCAAACAGAACTTTGCAAGTCCTCGAGCAAATAGAGAGAACAAAAGAGGATAAGAAACCAAAAGTGTACCAATTTCACAGGTACTTGCGATTGCACTTAGCATATGCAACAAACCTTTAAACCTATAGGTTGCCATATAGGACGAGTTTTGTCTCATGAGGGTTTGCAGGGAATATACCTACACAATTCTTTATTTATAAATTGTAGTCAATCTCTTAGTAGATGTAGAACAAGCGCACAATCCATCATGAGATATATATTTTGAGGAATACAAGCTAAAAGTGTATACAGAGTTGAGCTAAGTGAATAATCAAGGCACATCCTTCATAGAACTGAACGTGTTTCGTGTGAATTAGTCAAAATTGGTTGAATATCATAAGAGTAATTCCCAGAACACCTTTTTGGAATCAGTGATTCAAATTTAAAATCTCACGGATATAGCTCTCTCAAACGAACTCACGAGATTTGGATAAAGTATATCGTTTGTGAGGGAGTGAGTAAATCTTAGCAAGTTCAAACGTATCACACGTATAAGAAAGAACAAACATTTTAGAAAGAAAAATGATCTCATGAAATAATTTTAATCACTACAGTGAGAATATCGTGTTATTAACCACGTTGATCTTCATTTGTCCTAACACCTAGGGGGAAACATGGATGCTTATGGGTAAGGGGAAAATGAAATGAGAAGGATATGATGGGATAAGGTAGGACGGTTATATGATGGATGTTTGAGAAGAGTGTATTATAATTGAGGAACAAATGTTGTTATTTCACAAGATCTTGATTGCAAACTTTCATTTTTTTTTCATTTTTCATTTTTCATTTTCTTTTCTTCTTCTCTCTTATTTTCTTTTCTTCTTTTTTGTTTCATACTTTGTTTTAACTTCTAAATACTCATCATTGTCTGAGATAATTCCCAACATAGATTTGTATATAAGTTTTTCTCTATCAAAATGAATTCTAAGAGAGGTATTTGCTAAAAATGTAAATACTCTATATGACGACTTTTCTTTTTATATTTTCAATAGTGTTCCCTTAGTCAAAATAGTGGGTAGAAAATGGGTGGTATGAAAATAGGTATGGTTTATGGTGATGATATGACAAATGAAAGGTGTATGGATAGGGATTGATGATGCTGAGATTTAGCACCACCGGATAAGTGATGATGAGCTCAAACAATAGTAACATGGCAGCCATAGAGATGTAAGTGTATAAGTATGTAAGTGTGTAAAAGGAGATGAGTATAAGAGGAATAAGACAATGATGTATAGTGGTTCAGCCAATTTGTCCTACATCCACTGTGAGTGTGTGATCCACTAAGTATGGTTACTAATGGCCTTGGATACAATGCACATAAGCTCCTTTCTCTCTCTACTTGTGTACAAGCAGAGTTTTAGCTAGGGTTACAATTCTCGATCTATCCCTTTGTAGGGTTGTAGGTGACAAGTATATATAGGTCTTGGGGGGTGTAGTGTACCCCCTAAGTATGCATGGTGCATGTGAATGATGATGTAGCCAATCCCCTATTGACACCTGTAGATGCCAAATGATGACATAATATTCCCTCATGTGAGGGTGTGATTTTGTTATAACGGTCTCCCACGTGCCATGTGAGCCTCACGCGCACTGTTCCACGCGTCTCCCAAACCACGCGCTGTGATGATGTCACCCTCGGCCTTTGATATGATGCCGAGGGCAAAGTTCCTTCCGGTAATGAGTCTGGCCTTATTTGGGCCTCGTACTTTCATACCCTCTGGGGGTCATCCGCAGCCTGATGAAGGGTCGGCCCCCTGATGGGTCGTCCGGAGCTTGATGAAGGGTCGTCCCCTTTAGGGGTCATCTGGAGCTTGATGAAGGGTCGGCCCCTTGAGGGGTCGTCCGAAGCCTGATGAAGGGTCGGCCCCTGAGGGGTTTTCTGGGCCTGGTGAGGCGCAGGGCGCCCTCGTCATGGCCGAGGGTATATAGGGGTGTATCAGGGATAATGTATGATAAAATGAAATTTGGTTTAGTGTATGGGTTAAAGTCTTTTGATTGGGAGAAACTTCAAGACACATGTTTCTTACAAATCGAAAGTGATGTCGTTGTCAGTGATCAAGCCAAAAAGTTTAGTGAAGAATAATGAGAGCATACAACGATTAAGTGTGGATCCAACGGATGGTGAATCAACTTGTGACTCAGAGATTACGTAAAACTTTCTAAAAAGGGTTAAAGGCACGAATCTCACAAGCTAAAGTCTCCACTGATGATCCTTAATGTTTTCTTAAGAATTGTAATACTCTTCAACTCTAAACCGTGGTGATGTGAAAAGTGCACAAATTTTGTTGAGTCTATAGATTCATGGTGAAAAATGCTTTGGTATATATTACATAAGCTATTTAGAAAAATATCCTCCAGCTTGATTCCTAGACTTAAAAGATGGATGATATAAAAATTCACATCAATGAGGGAGATGAAAGAAACTGCACGAAAATTAAAAAAAATAAAGTCTTGTTAATGAAATGTTTTCAAAAGAAGTACGATTTTGATAAAATTCCCCACCCCCAAACAAAAAGGAAAATCATCCTCTATGTTAATTAAAATTATTTTTGGAATTGAGAGCATAAGGTAGGAAAGAGATTGTCATAATCAACCTCTAATGATGTGAACCATACGTATCCAAGATGAAACCTAAATAAGTAATGAGATAAAAAAGTGCACAAGTCTATAAACATGGTAAAGCATTAGGTTGTGTTTCACACCACCCTTAAATAGGATAAGACTCATACTCAGAAACAGCAAGCTGCCTCCCGATAGCGCTAAGTTTAACATCTTTAGCCAGACCAAATGGAACTCACCCAAAACAAGATGAGAACTTGGATGGATCGAGGTTGAAGAAATGGTGTGGGCAATGAGAATCACCCCCCCCCTCCCCCCCAAAAAAAAGACTGGAAATTCGGTCTTATTGTATAAAGGATACAAGGTCAACTTGATATGCCCAAAGTGCACCTGCCAGCTCAGAGACATTAACCTCGGCCTATATGACGACCGAGGTAACAATAGCTCAGGATTACCCATCAGCGATGTCGTCCTTCACCAGGTCGGCCACAACTGACGTTACAAGTATCACCATAATTGGGCATCAGCCGAGGTTTGCATGACTCATGGGGTCAGCTATCCATCAGGTCGGCCACAACTGACATTACAAGTGTCACCTCGATGAGGGCATCATCCGAGGTAAGTATGGACATGGGTCATCCATCAGCATCAACATCAACATCAACATCAACATCAACATCAACATCAACATCAACCATAGCCGACATTACAAGTCTCACCTAAGATCAGCAAAGCCTTGCAGGCTCAGCATCAAGTGTCAAGACAACATCGGCCCTGGCCGACGTTCCAAATATCTAACCTCAGCTGAGATCCCAACCAAGGTTATTATATAATCCTCAGCCAAGACAGGGGTCGTACTTCACCAACCTCGTACTCATCCAGGCCGAGGTTGGTACCAAGCAAAAACAGCCGAGCATCTATGCCCACATATATGGCTTGGAACACATGGACAAATCTGTTATAACTGAATCATTCCCTCCACGTGAGGGAATATTGAGGTCTTCATTACTTAGTTGAGATCATCCATGTGTCATCCTTGCACTGTCTGGATCTCTATGCACATGCACATTGCATGCTTGGGGGTACATTACACCCCCAAGCACTATATATAGAGGTCATCCTCTACCTTGTAAAAGGATGAATAATTGAAACCTTAGTTGGAACTCTGTCATTTTTCACAGTAGAGAGAGAAAGCTTAAGAGATTGTATCCATGGAAATTAATTCCTTATTTCAGTGACATTACTCACTCACTTGCACAGTGGACGTAGGCTAGATTGGCTGAACTACTTATATTCAAGTGTTCATCCTCTTCTCCTCACCTCCTTCTATAAACATACTTATATTCTTCTGTGCTGCCATTGTTATCACTTACTTGAGCTTGTCAACATCTTACCTGGTGGTGCTGTTTCTAGCATCATCATTTAGCACCGTCTGTGGGAACGAGAAGCTATCTTTTTTTTCTTTTTTTGCATAAACTCACCGGAGACTCTGGTGGTGAACCAGGCCTCACCCCTTGTGTGGAGCTATTTCACCATTGAAAGAGGTCCTCTAAGGTATTAATCTTATCTTGTTCACAAGCTCTTTAGTTTTAATATAGCACCAGAGTTACCACCACCTCCTCCACCATCTGGTGCTAGAGGACCCAGTTTCAGCCTGGCACCACCCTAGTTCGAAATGACGGAGGTGGCAGCAGCCTTGAGGTCCTTTGCTGCGACACAACAAGAAATGGAAGAGTAATTTGCATAGCTCAGTCAAAATATGATGAGGCCACCCGGGGTCTCACCGGAGTTGATCACTCCGGCAGCTGTTTAACCCCATCCTGAAGCCAGGGGACCACCCTAGGCACCATGAAAGGACCAACCTACTCCTCAACGGAGGAGGGATGTTGCTGACCCTAGGCGTTTACGTCTGGGGAGGCAAGGAAACCCTTGCCCTGAGGATAGGTACGATAATATGGAGGCAAAGGATGCTTCAGAAGACTGTTGGGAGCCGTATGAGGTTTCGAATAACCCAGTACGTCCTATCCAGCAGAGCAGAGGTTGTGGGGATAGAAGAGATGGTGGTGCCCAACAAAGAGGATCAACTTTTGATCTCTTGAGCAGAGGGTCGGCCTTTGAAAGGCTCGGCCCAGTTAATGACGTAGGAAGAGGTTATCCAGGTCCAGAAGTGTAGCAGGCTCACAAAGGGAAGATGGGGATCATCAATATCATCATGGCCGACCCCAACATGGCCGAGACAGGGGTCAAGAGGAGGTAAATAGCTGACGTTGTGTTGTAGCTGGGGAACCCTCAGTCCACCCATTGGAGGTGGCTGGGGACAACCTCGGCCAGGACAACGTTACAAAGTCATGGAAAGATTCCATTCAATGTCTTAAAGAGAATATAGGGGACCTCATCAAAAGCCTAGACCCACTACAAAGAGGGTTCTCAGAGGGCTTCCCATTTATGGCAAAGATAATAAACTTCCCAACCCCTACCAAGTTCAAACCACCTACGGTACCTCCCAAGTATGATGGTAGTACCAACCCTGTGCATCATATTGAGATGTACTAGTCTGAAGCAGACATTTATTCGATCCCAGATGAGATGAGATGTCGGGCCTTCTCTGGGACTTTAACGAGAGCTGCACATATTTGGTTTACCTCTCTTCCGAAGAACTCTGTGGAGAACTTTAAGGGCTTGGCTGAACGGTTTATTCACAAATTATGTTTTGGGATAAGACCTCAGAAGAAGACCACACATCTGCTGTACGTTAAGCAAGGCAAGAATAAGAGCCTAAGAGACTACATTGCTAGATTCAACAAAGAAAAATTGGAGGTTGAAGATTAGGAAGATAATATAGCTACGACACCCCTCATCAGAGGACTCCAGAAGGGGAAGTTGCTGTGGAAGCTTGCTGAAGACCCTCCCAAGTCCATGGTAGAGTTGTTAGCAACTGCAGGAAGGGTCATGAACGCTGAAGAGGCTATGGATACAAAGTATGAGGATGAGAATGGAAGTAGCAGTGGGAGATTCCAAAGGAAGAAATATAGAAAAAAGAGGTCTGCAGATGAAAAGTTTGCACATTATACTCCTCTAACTGTTAGCTATGAACACATCCTCAATGAAATAAAAAAATGACCGATCCATGAGATGGTAGGAGAAGCTGAAGGCTCCTCCGCATAAGAGGAACAAGAATCTGTGGTGCGAGTTCCACCGAGACCACGGTCATATGACTGATAAGTGCTTCACCTTGAAGGATGACATTGAGAAGATGTTGAAGTCCAGAAAGCTCAGGAAGTATGTCGACGATAAATCTCCGAAGAGGGGAAGAGATTGATATACCCATACATACTTTTGGACAGGACGAAGTCTCTCTCCACCAAGACGAGCCCAAGATGGTCTCGTGACCCTTTAAGGGGTCGACCCCTCATCATGGTCCAAACGACCCTTCAAGGGGCCGACCCCTCATCATGGTCTAGACGACCCTTCAAGGGGCCGACCCCCAATCAGTCACAGACGACCCCTCAAGGGGCCGACCCCTCATCATGGTCCAGATGACCCTTCTAGGGGACGACCCCTCAATAGGCACAGAAGAACCTTCAAGGGGTCGACCCTTCATCAGGCCTAGATGACCCTTCAAGGGGTCGACCCCCCATCAGGCACAGACGACCCTTCAAGGAGACGACCCTTTATTAGGCCCAAATGACCCTTCAAGGTGCCGATCCCTCATCATAGTCCAGATGAACCTCCGAGGGTACGACAGTACGAGGTCTAAATTAGGCCAGACTCACTACCAGAAGGAACTTTGCCCTCGGCCTCGTATCACAGGCCGAGGGTGACATCATCACAGCGCGTGGTTTGGGAGATGGGTGGAATAGTGCGCGTGAGGCTCATATGGCACGTGGAAGACCGTTATAACAATATCACCCCCTCACGTGAGGGCATATTATGTCATCATTTGGCATCTACAGGTGTCAACATGAGATTGGCTCGATCATCATTCACATGCACCATGCATACTTGGGGGGTACACTACACCCCAAGACCTATACATACTTGTCACCTACAACCCTACAAGGGGGATCGATCGATAATTGTTACCCTAGTAAAAACTCTGCTTGTACACACAGTAAAGAGAGAAAGTGACCTTATGTGCATTGTATTCAAGTCCATTAGTGCCCATACTTAGTGGATCACACACTCATAGTGGATATAAGCCTAATTGGCTGAACCACTACACATCATTATCTCGTTCCTCTTATACTCACCTCATTCTATATACTTATACATATACATCTCAATGACTGCCATGGCTATTACTATTTGAGATCGTCATCACTTATCTGGTGGTGCTGAATCTCAGCATCATCAGTTTGGCACCGTCTGTGGGAACGAGAAGACATCTCTTCCTTTGTACAGCTTGAGCTCACTGGGCACTCTAGTGGTGAACCAGCTCTCCCCCTGAGAGGAGATGTTTCACCATTGAAAGAGACCCATTAAGGTTCTCCATCTCACCAATTTTTTCCTCAGTTCAGCTCTTCATAGCTCAAACACATGGCACCAGATATGCCACCACCACCACTTCCTCCACCGGATAGTGGAGTAGGACCCAGTTCCAGTCAGCCACCACCTCAGTCTGAGATGGCTGATGTGTCAGCAGCCTTGAAATCTCTGGCAACAAGCCAACGGATCATGCAGGAGCAGTTCACAGTTCGAAGCCAGAACATACTAAGACCTCCAGGGGTCTCATCCGAAATGATTACCCCGGCAGCGGCTCTAGGGCAGCATGAGGCCAGGGAACCACCCCAGGCCCCACGCAAAGACCTTCCACCCCCTCAGCGGTGGAGGGATGTTGCAGACCCCCAGCATCTGCGCCTGGGAAGGTAAGGAAACCCTTACCCTGAGGACATATATGATGATTTGGAGGGGGAGGAGGCCCCCATAGAATGCTGGGAGCCGTTTGAGGTCTCCAATAATACTGTATGACCTCTCCAGGAGAGCAAAGGGAAGTGTGGAAGGCTAAATCCTGACGATCGTCCGAGAGGCTCTACTTTTGATCGCCTAAGAAGGGGGTCGGCCTTTGAGAGGCTGGGCCCAGTAAATGACCTCCGGGAGAAATTGTCCAGATCAAGGAGTGCTGCGAGGTCCAGAAGGGAGGCAGCAGATGGCCGACCCCACGGGGGCCGACCCCAAGGACGAGATGATGGCCAGGGGGAAGTAAACAGCCAACACAGGCCTTCCGCAATAGAACCCTCTGTCCACCTCAAAGAGGCGGTAGGGGATAACATCAGCCAAGCCGACCATACGAGGCCCTGGAATGACTCGATCTAGCGACCGGAGGATAAGATCAGTGATATACTGAAATACCGGGACCCTCTTCAGAGAGGATACTCCACAGGCTCACCCTTTGTGGCGAAGATAGTCAACTTCCCTACTCCATCAAAGTTCAAGCCACCTGCGGTCACCCCAAGATATGATGGGAGTACCAACCCTGTCCACCATATTGAGATGTATCAATCAGCGACAGACATATACTCTATCTCAGATGAGATGAGGTTTCATGCCTTCTCTGGTACTCTGACTGGTGCTGCACATGTCTGGTATATGTCTCTTCTAAAAACTCCAATGAAAGTTTTAAGAAGTTGGCAGACCGGTTCATCCACAACTTTCGTTTTGGGGTGAGGCCACAGAAGAAGACCACATACCTGCTCTATGTTAAGCAGGGGAAGAACAAGAGTCTGAGAGACTACATAGCTAGATTCAACAAAGAAAAGTTAGAGGTAGAAGACTACGAGGAGAGCATAGCCATGACCGCCCTCATTGGAGGACTCCAGAAGGGGAAGCTGCTGTGGAAGCTTGCTGAAGACCCTCCGAGGACGATGGCTGAATTGCTGTCGGTAGTAGGTAAGGTGATGAACGCCGAAGAGGCGATGGCCATAAACTATGAAAATAAAAAAAAGAGGCACTAGTGGGGATAAGTACCCTAAGAGGAATAAAGAGGGGAAGAAGAGGTCTACGAATGACAAGTTCGCTGGTTATACCCCTCTAACGGTTAGCTGTGAACACATTCTCAATGAGATAAAGAGTGACCGGTCCCTTAAGTGGCCTGAGAAGTTGAGGGAAACCCCCAACAAGAGGAATAAAAACTTATGGTGTGAATTTCACCAAGACCATGGCCACGTGACAGAAAAATGCTTTGCTCTGAAAGATAAGATCGGGAATATGCTGAAAGAAGGGAAGGTCAGGAAGTATGTTGACAAAGGTGCCTTCAAGAGGGACCGAAGGGATGACCCCAAAAAGAAGCGAGGCGATGCATGTAGAGAAGTTCTTTAAAAAAAAGGGGACGACCCTTCTGACGTTGAGGACGACCCTGACCTCCCCTCGAGAGATGACTACGGCCCTGTCAAGAGACTTAATATGATCTCGCTTGGTATGGGAATGATCTCTGGGGGTCTAGGAGGAGGAGGGTCAGAGGTCGCCAACAGGAAGGCCCATGTAGCTGAAGCCAAGGCAGTGACAAAAACTGTACACTCAACCTCCCTGGAGACAAATTCAGAAAAGAGAAGAAGGTCGATATGGATACTCTGATAGTGGGGTTCTCAAGAATGGACTTCAAAGGCCTCTTAGCCCCACATGATGACCCTCTCATCATCACTACCAGTGTACATGGATGTGAGGTGCCTAGGATCTTGGTAGATGGGGGTAGCTCTGCAGACGTGATGATTTGGCCATGCTTCAAAGCCTTAGGTCTCAGCCGTGCTAGACTCATCCCGTACCATTACCCATTAATTGGATTCAGTGGGGAAAAGGTTCATCCCCTCGGAGTGTATGAGGTCGATGTCAGGATGGGGGACGAGTGGCCGAGATGGCTTACCAAGAAGGTCAGCTTCTTTATGATGGATGAGCATATCTTTTCGGCCTACAATATTATACTGGGGTGGGTAGCCCTCAAGGAGTTCGAAGCTGTGCTGTCTATTGTCAATCAGATGATTAAATTTTCAACCCCTTATGGGGTAGGGGAAGTTCAGGGAGACCAAACGATAGCACGGGAATGTTATTATAACTCCGCTAAAGAAAGAGAGGCACACAAGAAGGCTACAACCACTTACAATATTGATACCCTAGACCCTAGAGATGAGACGAAGCTGAAGAAAGGAGAGGCCACGGAAGAGGTAGAATCCATCATCCTCAATGAGGATGACCCAAAAAAAACCATCCAAGTCAGCAAGTCTTTGTATCCAAATATCAATGAAGACCTCATTAAACTGTTGAGGAGAAGACAGAGCATCTTTTCATGGAGTCATGAAGATATGCCGGGGATTGACCCTGAAATCATGTGTCACATGCTCAACGTGGTAGAGGGTGCAAAGATGGAAAAGAAGAAGAGGAGAATTTACTCTAGAGAAAAGTATTAGGTCATAAGGGATGAGGTAAAAAAATTAGAAGATGCTGAGTTTATCAGATAGGTCATCTACCCTGAATGGCTGTCTAATGCAGTCATTGTCCCAAAGGCCAATGGGAAGTGGAGAATGTGTGTGGATTTCACCGACCTCAACAAGCATTGTCCCAAAAACAACTTCCCTCTCCCCCGCGTTGACCAGATGGTAGACGCTACAGCAGGCCATGAGCTCATGAGCTTCATAGATGCCAATGCAGGGTACAACCAGATCTTCATGGACCCTGAAGACTCGAAGAAAACAACCTTCTTTACCGACAAGGGGACATACTGTTATAGGGTCATGCCCTTTGGCCTGAAGAATGCAGGGGTAATGTATTAGCGCCTTATAAGTAAAATGTTTGAAGACCAAATTGGGAAGTCTATGGAGGTCTATGTAGATGACATGCTGACTAAGAGTTTGAAGGTAGAGGATCATGTGGCTGACCTTGAGAGGACCTTTAACACGATGGATAAGTACCGGATGAAGCTCAACCCAACCAAGTGTGTCTTCGGGATTGGAGAAGGGAAATTCTTAGGGTTTATCATGAATCAAAGAGGTATTAAGGCCAACCCCTCCTGGAGATGAAGACCCCCAAGACTATTAAAGACGTTCAAAGGCTCACGGGGTGAGTGGCTACTTTGAATAGGTTCGTGTCCAGAGCCACAGACAAGTGTTTGTCGTTCTTCAAAATTCTCAGAAAGGCCTTCGAATGGAGCGAAGAGTGTGACCAGGCCTTCAAAGAATTGAAGTCATACCTAGGGTCTCCCTTGCTATTGTCACGACCAGTGCAGGGTGAACGACTCTATATGTATCTAGATATCTCAGAGTCATCCATTAGAGCAGTAATCGTCAGAGATGAAGATGGGGTACAGAGGCCAGTGTATTTCAATAGTAAGGCACTCCAAGGAGCAGAGAAAAGATACCTAAGGATGGAGAAGTTAGCCCATGCTTTGATCCATGCATCAAGAAAGATGAATCCATACTTCCAGTCCCATGTAATGGTCATCCCCACTGACTCTCCTCTTAGGAAGGTCCTATACAAGCCAGAAAAATTAGGCAGGTCAATGGCCTGGGCTATAGAGCTGGGGGATATCAACCTAGGATGGCCATTAAGGGGCAAGCATTGGCAGATTTCATGGCCAAGTTTACTTGAGAAGATGATAAAGCCGAGGATGAGAGCCTCGGGAAGATAGATACCCAATAAAATAGGCTCACTGACATACCTGCAGATAAGGTTGAGGCAAGCACCGCTAGAAGGAAAGTGGCAAAAAGCGAAGAGGAAAGATACCTCTTTAGACATGGATCCCTCACCGAAGGAAATTTCTCAGAAGATCAGACTGTGTGGAGCCTCTTCATCGATGGGTTCTCCTGCGATAGTAGAAGTGGAGCTGGACTGATAGTATGAGCACCTGATGGCACAGACATTGAGTACGCCTTGAGGTTCAACTTCAAAGCCTCCAACAACGAGTCTGAATATGAGGCCCTGATAGTGGGATTCTCCTTGGCCAAGTCTTTTAGTGTCGGCCAGATTTTGGTCCATAGTGATTCAAGGCTAGTAGTGAATCAGATACTAGGAGCCTACGAGGCCAAGGATGAACGAATGGCCAAATACCTTGAAAAAGTGAGGTCGCTATTGAAGAGCTCTAGAGAAGTAAAATTGAAGAGGATACCTAGGCTCGATAATGGTTGAGCTGATGCCCTCGCTAGGTTGGCCTCGGCGACTAGGATAGATATCAGGAGGACAGTCCCAGTGGAAATTTTGCTTGGACCAACTATTGAAGATGCTGAGGGAACATTTGGCAATTGCCTGAATGTTTCTAAGGAAGCTTCATGGATAGACCCTCTGATCAGATACATCAAAGGGGGGAGATTCCAGAAGCAAGGCAAGAAAGGAAGAAGCTGAGATACAGAGCTGCGAAATTCTCTATCATTGGAGACACCTTATACAAAAAGGGGTTCTTGCTCCCTTTGCTTAGGTGCGTGCACCCATCTGAAGTCCCACGCATTTTGTAAGACGTGCATGAGGGGTCGTGTTCAAGCCACATTGGGGGTAGGTCTTTGGAGAAGAGGATAGTGACCCAAGGGTACTGGTGGCCAACCTTGGGGAAAAATTCCACGGCATACGTAAAAAAGTGTGACAAATGTCAGAGATTTTCCACCATCCCCCACCAGCCCCATCAGCCTCTTACTTCAATTACATCCCCGTGGCCATTTGCAGTGTGGGGGATTGACCTATTAGGCCCCTTGCCTAGGGCCATCAATAATTATCGATTCCTCATCATAGCAATTGACTATTTTTCAAAATGGGTAGAGGCGGAGCTGATGGTAATGATCATAGAGCAGAAGACCTTCCAGTTTATATGGGAAAACATTATATACAGATATGGTCTCCCCAACACCCTCATCTCGAATAACGGGACTCAATTCAAGAATACATCTCTAGAGAAATACTGTGAAAGGGTGAGTATCAAACAATTCTTCTCTACCCCAGGCCAACCTTAGGCTAATGGGAAAATGAAAGTTACAAACAGGACGATCCTATATGGGATCAAGAAGAGACTTGAAGAGGCAAAAGGAAGATGGGTTGAGGAGTTATATGCTGTACTGTGGGCCTACAGGACGACGATACAGACCTCTATCGGAGAAACCCCGTTCATGTTGGCTTTTGGCTCGAAAGCCGTTATCCCCACTGAGATTGGGTTTCCTACTCATAGGGTCCAAATGTATGACCCACAGAGAAATATGGAAGAGAGGAGACTTGACTTAGATCTGATTGAGGAAAGGAGGGAAAATACCGAGATAAGGCAAGATGCTTACCAGCAGAGAACTGCAAGGTTTTACAACCAAAGGGTGAAGCAGAGGCCAATTGCAGTGGGGGACTTAGTCCTCAAAAAGACTTGGTAGAAGCCCAACAATCTCCATCCAAATTGGCATGGATCGTATAGGGTCATTGATGAAGTTATCCCTGGGACCTATAAAATAGAAAACCTAAAAGGGGAACCCTATTCCAACCCCTGGAATGCAGATCATTTGAAGAAATACTATCAGTAGTGTTGTAATTTCCTATCGGACCACAATTGTAATGGGTGTTGCTCCAACAGAACACTTGGAATGATAATGAGAAATATCAGTGTTTCCCCTCATCTTGCGTTTGTCATTTCTAGTAAGGCTGGGATCACCTTTGGATAGCCACCCTCGACTATAATGAGGGTCAATGCTGGGGACGACAGGCCGTCCTGATCCCCCTCTTCAAGTATTCGAGACCGAAGCCTTGAAACTCGTCTGAGAGTTTGTAAGACTCCACAGCATCGGCCTCTGCCTTCTTCACGACCTCAGATAGCTCTATCTTGAATTGATCCCCCCGGTTGATCAAGGCCTCATCTTTCTCTTTAATAAGCAAGTCCTTGGCTTCCAGGGATGCATCATACTGCTTCGTTATCTCGTAAAGGACCCTTACATGTTCAGCCCTCGCACTATCCAACTCGGCATTGGCAGTCTTAAGTTCGGTCTGCAGGTTAACCTCATGCTGAATGGCCCTCTCGGCTTCATGGAACTTCTGTTGGTTCTCAGCCATCCACTTGGTAGCAGACGTAAAGGCACAAACAGACTGCATAGAAAATGAAACTCATTAAGAGATCGAGGAAACAGTTAGTGAAAAACTAGCACTCAGTGAAGTAAGAACAAGTACCTGAGCCAGAGTGTGCAGACCATAGTCATACACCTTTGTCGGGGGCATCTTGGACAAGAATTCATAGTCGGTAGCTGAGGGGGAAAAAAACATAGACGCCTTGGCCGCCCTCAGGTTGGAAATCAGAGAAGACGACTCGGCCTTCAAAAATGCTAAGTTTTGGGACCATAAGGCCCCCATACTGGAAGAGGAGTCAGTCCCCTCAGACGCCTCCACCCTTGCCCTCGTCCTAGAATCTGGCCGAGGGTCAATAGGGACTTCTGGCTCTTTCCTCTTTTGCCTATCGGTGGTCGGCTCAACATGCGTCAGCCCCACGGTCTTTGACTTCCTCAGAGTCTGCTGAGGCTCCTTGCCCTTCTTCTTGCCGAGACAAGACAGCAAACTTAGGGTAGTCATTCCCAGAGTTGGTCAGACATACCTGCAGGACGACCTGAAAAGAAGACGATACATCAGAAAAATACCGAGGCAAAGATGAAACACTTGGAAAAAATCAAAGATTGGAAAAAAAATAATATAACTCACATAGCTCTGTCAGGGGGCCGACTCTCAGACCAACTTCCTTGAGGAACCGAGGGGTCATCAGATCTTCAAACTTTGCAAGTTCACCCCCTTTCCCTCATTCTCTCAAATACTTGACTATATCCTTCTCATCCAGACTAAGTCTGGGGTCCGACCTAGCCTTCATTGATGGGTTAGACCATCTCCTTGGAACCCTCAGACCATCGTCCAAAGGTTGAGCCTCGGCGGTAAATTCCCATTCTCCAGAGACGAAGAAAAATCTCTTCTTCCAATCGTAGTTGGAGGTTTGTGCCACGTGGAGAAGTTTTTTATCAGACTTCCTCGCCCCCAGATGATAGTACCCAGGCTGCTTAGACGAGGAAGTGATATTATAACAAGCCAAGAATAGATCGGCTGAAGGATCGTCAGTAAAGGCATTCTTCCATAAGGAGATGTAGTTGAGGATCGTCCTCCAGGAGTTAGGAGGAAATTGAGAGGGGGCAACATCGAGGGCTGACAAGATATTCACAATGGCAGGGTGCAGAGGGAACCTAACACCGGCCTTAAACATCTTTTCATATACCGCAATCTCTCCCTCTTCACCCTCAAAGACCCTCTCAGACTCAGAGGGGACCCTCATACTTATGTTGGGGAGCACACCAAATGCATGCCTCCACAGCAGGAGGTCCTGATCCCTGACTGAGGAAATATAGGATGAGGCATGGCAGGTGTCAACTGGGTCAACGTCTGAGTCCTCACCATCATCCTCAGTCCCCTATCCCTCAACCTCATCACTTGTCAAAGGCCCATGAGGAAAAGCCATCTAGAGGCGTGTGGGGATAAAGTTGTCACAGGAATAGCCTCAGAGGGGACCACACCCTCGGCCTGTGCTAAGATCGGACGTTTCTCTCCTCCTAGAAGGGCCAGCACCTATTGGTGACGATGATCTCTCATCCATATCTCCCTAGCAAGATTGACTCTCGGATGGACGATAGGACGACCCACAAGACACAAATGGTTTTATTATGGCTAGAGGAATGGAAAAAATGGGTCATACCCAATTAGGGTCGGCCCCTCGTCCTCTCTCCTCCTCTTCCTCTATTCGTCTTATCTCTACAAAGAACTTCTCTCTCAAGGATGGAAACTCTTTAGCTAAACTATAAAGCCTCCTAAGCATTAAGAGGAAGACCCTTCACTTGAAGAATTTGGCTAACCTAGTTACAAATAAGATTGGAAGTTGACTAAGTTAGACTTTTAGATTGAAACCAAGGAAAGTAAAAGTTTTAACCAAGAACACTCAAGAATTAGCCACCGGAGAAGAACACCAAAAAGTATGAAATAGCCAAAGAAAAATCTAGTCCTATAGACCTAAGGTAGCCGAAGTGTTAAAAGCAATGAAATGTAAAGAGGGAACTGGCTCAGAAGGGTTACTTGAGAAGGGATGGCAAAGCTTGATGCAGAAGTCGCAGAAACGGCTATGGCTATGGTGCTGTAGAAAAATCTAGAGAGAGGGAGCTTGGGCGCGAAGAAGAAGAAGAAAGAGTAACTTCAAAAAATCTGTTTAAATATCATTGCTAATGAGTGGGCCCATTAAAAAATGCAGAGCACAGCCCATGAGGAGGGCATCATTAGGGAATAAAGTCCCAAGTAGTGTGCAGCCGCCACGCCTAGAAAACTGGAATGACAGTGGATAAAAATTTGACAGGTGTCATTTCATCTTGACAGGTGTCATTCATCCAACTAATTATACACTCATCTCAAAAGCAACACTATCCCTCAGCCATCTTAACATCATCTATGGCTAAGGGCTGGGGGGTGATTGATATACCCATAAATACCCTCGAACAAGCCGGAGTCTCCCTCCACCAAGACGAGCCCAAGATGGTCTCGTGACCCTTCAAGGGGCCGACCCCCCATCAGGCACAGACGACCCTTTAAGGGGACGACCCCTCATCATGGTCCAGATGACCCTTTAAGGGGACGACCCCTCAACAGGCAGAGACGACCCTTCAAGGGGCCGACCCCCCATCAGGCACAAACTACCCTTTAAGGGGCTGACCCTTTATCAGGCCCAGACGACCCTTCATGGGGCTGACCCCTCATCATAGTCCAGATGACCCTCCGAGGGTACGAAAGTACGAGGTCTAAATTAGGCTAGACTCACTACCAGAAGGAACTTTGCCCTCAGCCTCATATCACAGGCCTAGAGTGACATCATCACAGTGCATGGTTTGGGAGATGCGTGGAATAGTGTGCGTGAGGCTCATATAGCACGTGGAAGACTGTTATAACAATATCACCCCCTCACATGAGGGAATATTATGTCATCATTTGGCATCTACAGGTGTCAACAGGAGATTGGCTCGATCATCATTCAGATGCACCATGCATACTTGGGGGGTACACTACACCTCCCACGACCTATATATACTTTCACCTATAACCCTACAAGGGGGATCGATCGATAATTATAACCCTAGTAAAAACTCTGCTTGTACACACAGTGGAGAGAGAAAGTGAGCTTATGTGCATTGTATCCAAGGCCATTAGTGCCCATACTTAGTGGATCACACACTCACAGTGGATGTAGGCCTAATTGGCTGAACCACTATACATCATTATCTTGTTCCTCTTATACTCACCTCCTACTATAAACTTATACATATACATCTCTATGGATGCCATCGCTATTACTGTTTGAGCTCATCATCACTTATCTGGTGGTGCTGAATCTCAGCATCATCAGAGATGACCCTAAAAAGAAGAGAAATGACAGATGTCGAGAAAATCCCCCAATAAGAAGAGATAATGACTCAGATGGTGATGATATGGACGATCCTGACCTCCCATCGAAAGATGACAATGCCCCTTTGAAGAGGGTTGGCATGATCTCCTTTGGTGTTAACACCATACGTGGAGGACTAATAGGAGGTAGTTCCGAAGTAGCCGACCGTAAAGCTCATGTGGTAGAGGCTAAGTAACTGACCAAAGTAGAGGTTATGAATCTGGCATCTTCAAAAGCTAAGTAGAGGAGAAAGAAGGTAGATATGGATACTCTTATTGTTGGATTCTCCCGACTTGACTTCAAAGGTATCCTAGCTCCACACGATTACCCGTTGGTAATTATAAAAAGGGTGCGTGGATGTAAGGTTCAGAGAATACTAGTCGATGGGGGAAGTTCAGCTGACGTAATGTTTTGGCCATGATTCAAGAGCCTAGGCCTCAGCAGAGCTGGGCTTGTACCTTATCATCACCCGTTAACTGGCTTTAGCGGTGAAAAGGTCCATTCGTTGGGCACATATGAGATGGACATTCGAATGGGATACGAGTGGCCTAAGACGTTGACCCGGAAGATTAATTTTTTCGTAATGGATGAAAACGTCTTCTCAGCCTTAACCTCATCATAGGATGAGTAGCGCTGAAAGAATTTTAGGCCGTGCCATCGACAGTCCACCAAATGCTAAAATTCTTGACCCTTTATGGGGTAGGGGAAGTGCAAGGTGACTAGACATCAGCACGAGAATGCTACTTCAACTCAACCGAAGAGAGAGAGAGGCCCATAAGAGGGCAACAACCACATATAACATTAATACACTTGATCCAAGGGATGAAAAAAAATTAAAGAAGGAAGAGGCCATGGAAGAGGTAGAATTCATCGTCCTCAATGAGGATAAGTTTGAAAAAATCATCCGAATCGGAAAGGCCCTAAGACCTGAGATTAAGGAAGAGCTGGTAAAACTTTTAAAGAAGAGGCAAAGTGTCTTCGCTTGGAGCTATGCAGACATGCCTGGCATTAACCCCGAGATTATGTGCCACAAACTCAAAGTGGCAGAAGAAGCCAAGCCAATCAAGCAAAGACGAAGAGTTTACTCCAGGGAAAAGTATGATGTCATCAGGTAAGAGGTCAGAGAGCTAAATGTGGCCGAGTTCATCAGTGAGGTCATATATACTGAGTGGTTATCTAACGATGTCATTGTGCCAAAGGCTAACAGGAAATGGAGGATGTGTGTAGATTTCACTGATTTGAACAAGTCTTGCCCAAAAGAAAGCTTCCATTTGCCTCAAATTGATTAGATGGTAGATGCCACAGCAGGGCATGAACTTATGAGCTTCATGGATATGTACTCAGGGTATAACCAGATTTTTATGGACCCAGAAGACTCAAAGAAGACATCATTCATAACCGACAAGGGGACCTATTACTACAAGGTCATGCCCTTCGCCTTGAAGAATGTAGGGGACACTTATCAATATACTGTAAATGAGATGTTTGAGAGTCAAATTAGCAAGACCATGGAGGTATATGTGGATGTCATGTCGACAAAGATCTTAAAGGCCGACACTCACGTGGCCGACCTGGAGAGGACTTTTGACATTATGGACTTATACAGGATGAAGCTAAACACTGCCAAGTGTGCCTTCGGAGTAAGAGAAGGAAAGTTTCTTGGATTCATCATCAATCAGAGGGGAACATAGGCTAACCCCAATAAGATCAAAGCTCTACTTGAAATGAAGATAACGAGAACTATAAAAGACGTTCAGAGGTTAACTGGAAGAGTTGCTGCACTCAATAGGTTTGTCTCTAGAGCAACAAATAAGTGTCTTCCTTTTTTCAAAGTGCTTAGAAAGGCCTTCGAATGGGATGAGGAGTGTGACAAAGCCTTTAAGGAGCTCAATACCTACCTTGGATCCCCTCTACTCTTATCTCGGCCCATTTTGGGAGAGAAGCTGTATATTTATCTAGCATTCTCAAAGTCAGCTACAAGTGAGGCCATAGTACGGGAAGACGATGGAGTGAAGAGGCCGATTTACTTCAATAGTAAGTCTCTTCAAGGGTCTGAACAGAATTATCCTCGGATGGAGAAGTTAGCCTACGCCTTGATACACGCTGCCCACTCTATTATCATCCTCACCGACTCCCAACTAAGATAAGTCCTCCACAAGCATGAGAAGTCGGGAAGATTGATGACCTAGGCCATCGAGTTGGGGGAGTATGACATTATGAATCAACCCAGTGTGGCCATCAAAGGGCAAACGCTCGCAGACTTTGTTTCTGAGTTTACATGGGAAGAGGCTGAGACTGAGAATAGTCCAGAGATTGCAGATGAATCAGACAGTAACATCTTCTAAAATCTGGAAGAGGCTGTGTCCAGCAGAGCCAGAAAAGGAGCAGTAGATAATGAGGAAGACAAATACCTCTTCAAGCAAGGGATCCTGTTAGAGGGGAACTTATCTTCAATTAAAGATGTCTGGAACATCTTCATTGACGGGTCTTCTTATAAAAGTGGAAGCAGTGAAGGGCTGATACTGTCAGCTTTAAATGGTACCGATATTGAATATGCACTGAGGTTCAACTTTAAGGCTTCAAATAATGAGTCTGAGTATGAGGTGATGATAGCGGGGCTCTCCTTGGCAAAAGCCCTTAGAGTTGGCCAACTCCTACTTCACAGTGACTAGAGGTTAGTTGTCAACCAAGTCCTGGGAGTATATGAGGCCAAGGATGAAAGGATGGACAAATATCTGAAGAGGGTAATAATGAAGCTAGGAAGCTTCACAGAAGTGAATATGAAGAGGATACCCCGGTTAGACAACAGTCGTGCATATGCACTAGTAAAGTTGGCTTCAGCAATAAGGACAGGCATCAGAAGGACAGTACCAATCGAGATCTTTCTCAAACCGACCATTGTGGAAGAAGAGGTTGCCAGTCTTTGCCTGAACTTAAACCTGGGGGACTCATGGATGGACCCCCATATCAGATATATCAGACATGGAGAGCTGCTAGAATCAAAGTTGGAAAGGTTAAAGTTAAAGTACAGAGCTGCCAAGTTCTCAATAATAAAAGATGTCCTATATAAAGAAGGATTCCTACTACCTCTCCTCAGATGCGTCCATCCCACAGAGGTCCCCCACATCCTCCAGGATGTACAGGAGGGTTCTTGCTCCAGTCACATAGGAGGAAGACCTTTAGCCAAGAGGATACTTACGCAGGGATACTGGTGGCCGACCTTGGCCAAAGATACTGCTGCCTAAGTGAAAAAGGTGTGACAAGTGCCAGAGATTCTCCACCATCCCTCATCAACCTATGACCTCAATCAGTTCCTCTTGGCCATTTGCAGTATAGGGGATTGACTTAGTGGGACCGTTGCTAAGAGCCGCTAACAACTATCAATTTCTGATAGTAGCAATTGATTACTTCTTCAAGTGGGTAGAGGCTGATCCGATGATTACGATTACAAAGCAGAAGACCTTCCAATTCATCTGGAAGAGCATTATATGCACACATGGCCTTCTAAATACCCTCATCTCAGACAATGAAACCCAGTTCAAGAATTCTTCCTTAGAAAACTATTGCCAAAGAGTGGGGATTAAGCAGTTCTTTTCCTCTCCTGACCGACCCCAGGCAAATGGTCAGACTGAAGTCATGAATCGCATAATACTTGATGGGATTAATAAGAGGTTGAAGCCAAGGGGAGATGGACAAAAGAGGTTTATGCAGTGTTATGGGCCTACGGAACAACATCAAGGACACCAATGGGGGAACCCCATTTATGTTGGCCCATGGCTCAGAAGCCGTCATACCTACAAAAGTAGGACTTCCCACTCACATAGTTCAGACCTATGACCCCGACAAGAATGGGGAAGAGATAAGACTCGACCTAGATCTAATTGAACAGAGAAAGGAATACGCTGAGATCAGACAGGCAACCTACCAATAGAGAACAAAAAAGTTCTACAATCAAAGGGTGAAGTCAAAACCTATAGTTGTAGGAGACCTAGTGCTGAAGAAGACGTTACAAAAGGCAAACAAGCTCCACCCAAACTGGCATGGCCCTTACAAAGTGGTAGATGAGGTTGTGCCTGGTACTTATTGACTAGAAAATCTCGAAGGGGAACCTTTTTCCAACCCTTGGAATGCTGAACACTTGAAGAAATATTACATATGATGTTGCAGTTATTTCTTTGTAATGCATGTACCGTTTTATGAAGAGGATATTAGTGAGAAGAGAAGTTCTTGTGTCAATACTGTTTCATTATGCTTAAACATCATTAATTTGGTGAAATTATGAGGTGAAACATCATGATTTGGTGACCTCAGACCTTAAACATCATTAATTTGGAGAAAATTAGGAGGGTAAACATCATAATTTGATGACCTCAGACCTTTAACATCATTTATTTGGTGACATAGTATGAGGTTAACACCATAATTTGATGAGCTCAGACCTTAAACATCATATTATGATGACCTCAACATCATTAATTTGGTGAAAATTAGGAGGGTAAACATCATAATTTGATGACCTCAGACCTGTAACATCATTTATTTGGTGACACAGTATGCGGTAAACATCATATTATGATGACCTTAGACCTTCAACATCATTAATTTGGTTACAAAATATGAGGTGAAACATCATAATTTTATGACCTCAGACCTTTAACATCATTAATTTGGTGACCTCAAACCTTCAACACCATTAATTTGGTGACAAAATATGAGGTGAAACATCATGATTTGGTGACCTCGGACCTTAAACATCATTAATTTGGTGAAAATTAAGAGGTGAAACATCATATTACGATGACCTCAGACCTTAAACATCATTAATTTGGTGAAAATTAAGAGGAAAACATCATATTATGATGACCTCAAACCTTAAACATCATAATTTGGTGGAAATTTATGAGGGTAAACATCATGATTTGGTTACCCCACACCTTAAACATCATTAATTTGGTGAAAATTATGAGGGTAAACATCATATTATGGTGACCTTAGACCTCCAACATCATTAATTTGGTGAAAATTATGAGGGTAAACATCATGATTTGGTGACCTCAGACCTTAAACATCATTAATTTGGTAAAAATTAAGAGGAAAAACATCATATTATGATGACCTCAGACCTTCAACATCATTAATTTGGTGACAAAATATGAGGTGAAACATCATAATTTGATGACCTCAGACCTTTAACATCATTTATTTGGTGACACAGTATAAGGTTAACATCATAATTTGATGACCTCAGACCTATAACATCATTAATTTGGTGAACATTAAGAGGGTAAACATCATATTATGATGACCTCAGACCTTAAACATCATTAATTTGGTGATAAATTATGAGGTGAAACATCATATTTTGGTGACCTTAGAACTTAAACATCATTAATTTGGTGATAAATTATGAGGTGAAACATCATATTTTGGTGACCTCATACCTATAACATCATTAATTTGGTGAAATTAAGAGGGTAAACATCATATTATGATGACCGCAGACCTTAAACATCATTAATTTGGTGATAAATTATGAGGTGAAACATAATATTTTGGTGACCTCAAACCTTTAACATCATTAATTTAGTGATAAATTATGAGGGTAAACATGCAAGAGAAGGCATTCATTGAAAGAAGAAAAATCCTCTGAAGAAGATGATATTACATTTAAGTAGTTAGATTTACCAATTGAATGTGCTGAAGATCCATCAGAGTTCAGAAAAATTACAGGCAAAAATAAGTAGAAGTTATAAATTAAAATCTTCACATAGAAAGGCCTAAGTATCTGCAGCTGGAATAGTGTTCCCTTGGCTGACGTTAGTCACCTCTGCAGCATCGTCCTGATGAATGGCCTCTTCTATTTCAGTAACCTCCAAAGGAGTAGTGTCTATAGCAGCAACACCTTCCTCATCAAACTCTTGCAAGGCCTGATCAAAACGAGGGTAGCGAAAGCCTAGACCGGTAAAGTCTGAAGTAGATAAGCTCCCTGACTCTTGTTACTTAGAAGTTGCCCACTTCCCAGTTACTTTAATACCTCTTTCAAGGTATTCAAAGCCGAAGATGATGAACTCATTAGAGACCTTGTAATCTGTAAGGATCTGCTCTGAAGCGTCCTCCAGTGAGGCTTTGATCGCAGCATCCACTTTGCTTTGAAGGGCATCATCTTTGGCCTTCAGGGCTACTTCATTGTCTTTCTTGAGGTCAAAGATGTCTATATCCTTCTGCTTGATCATCTTATCAGCCTCTTTGAGTTCCTCCTTCAGACGCTCAACTTCAGCATTCAACGAGGCCTGGACCTCTAGGGCTTCTTTTCCCTTCTCAATAAGGGGCAACTTTCTCAAGGTCCACTCGATGAATTGGTGCATGGACAAAATACCCTATAATAAAAAGTCAGATGTATAAGTTCCATTTTTAACCTATATCTAGGCCCAGGTTACACTTAGAAGATAAAAAAGCAGAAGTTGGTACCTGAATTAATGTATGAAGGATAAACTCGGCCAGCAGGGGGTGTCCAGAGAACGTAGGGAACGCTTGTCTGCATCGGTCATTGTAGAGACGATGGCATCCATTAACTTCACACCATGGCCTATAAAACTGTCGCTGATCTTCAGCTGGGCCAGACGAGCATCCAGAGTATCATTTGTTGAGATAGGGATGGCATGATCTCCCTTTTGGTTCTTACTCGACCTCTGATCCTCCGAGTTAGTGGAGGTTTTCCTTTTCTTAGTAGAATCATCCTTGGACGTGCCGACATTATATTTGGGAGAAGGAGGGCCTACATTATGCCCTGCTTTCTTCATCAGCTTAACAAGGCTTGGGGCAGACATCTCCCAGAGCTCGTCAAAGATACCTTCTGGGCATTATATAAAAAGAAACGTTTGAGTCAGTAAAGAAGAGGTATGAAAACTCAAAGGTACAACTTATAAAAAATATATATATAATACTTACGAAGCTCAGTCAAAGGAATTCCCCCCAGTCTAGTATCAGAGAGGTAATAGGGGGTCATTAGATGTTCATACTTGACTAGCCAATCGTGCTCCCCCTAATCTTGAAGATCCTTAAATTTTTGTAAGTTATCCTGGCTAAGCCCAGGGTCAGCCTTAGAAGCAAGTGATAATTTCCCCCACCTCAGAGGTGTCCTCGACTCCAACGATGAAGAGGTGGCACAACCAAATTCCCATGCCCCTGAGGCAAATAAATACCGTGGTTTCCAGTTGTGATTGCTGGTCTGGGTAACCAGCAACATCTTTTTGTCTGACTTCCTAGCTAGGAGTATGGGATATAGCATCCTGTGAAGACCCTAACTAGAAGGTCTGATTGATGGAATTCCCTCTAAAGGATGATACCCCCAATCATCACCCTCCAGGTATTTGGGGATAATTGTGAAGGGGTTAGGTTGATATGGGAAAATATTGCTCTAATTGAAGAATGGATGGGGAGACAAAAGTCCAACTTCAACATCTACTCATAGACACAGATCTCCCTAGCTCGGCCATCAAAGGCCCTCTCACCCCTTAGAGGTCTCCTAAGCTTAATGGAAGGACCTATAGAATAGAGGTGCCTAAAGGCTAAGAGGTAGTAGTCAGTGACAGATCTCTCAATCTCAGCTGCCTTTGAGGTGTCAATATCACTTTCATGACCATCATATTCATCCCTGGCAACGTCATCCTGGGAAGATACTAGGGCACCATCGGGAAATCTCTGAGTAAACTTAACCCCTATGGCGGTCGACAGGGGGATAACATCAATGGGTGGGTGAACAGCCACACTCGTCCCCACAATCTCGACATCAGAAGAAGTCTGTGAGGTGCTAGCACCATTGTGGGATGAGGCACAACTTTGGACCTCTTCTTGATCAGGGATCTGATTTTGCCCAATGGAAAAATCCATAACCTCTTAGAAAGAGTCTATAGACATAGGGTCTGAGGTAGACGACTCAGACTCAAACATGGGAGTGGGGTCTTTTAGATCTGCTGTAGGCTCAACTGGCTTAGGGTATATCACCTTTAGAGGTGGAAGGAAGATATGTGTAAGGGGGAAGGCCTCAACCCTATGAGATTCCTCTTGGGCTAGCTCTATCTGCCTAATTTTTGCAAAGGTCTTCTCTCTAAGAGAAGGGAAATCTTCTATAAGCTTATACAGGGGTCTGAGCATATGGCAGTTGACCCTACACTTGAGACTCTAAACCAAAAATTAACAACTGGGCACAACTTAAACTAAAGATCAAAATTGGATTTTTAAAGGTCTCAAACCAAGAATATCCAAGAACAAGCTCACCAGAAACTTTAAAGAGTCACCAAAAAAGCCTTAAACTACCACCAGAAAATGCAAGAAATGGAAATAAAGAGCTGAAAATGGAAAGGCAATGTGAAAATGATACCCGAGGGAGTACGCAATGAGGAATAAGAGGATTGAATAAAGAAATCCACAAACACAACCTCGATTAAGTTCTTGAAGAGATATGGAAAACACAGAAGGCACAGGCAAGAAATGAGTAAGAAATGAGGAAGAAGGAGAAGGAAAGGGGTTAAACCATCAAACATCTTGCACGCATCCCAAGGCGCATCATTGCCTTGGGAGAACAAAATACAATCAGTATCATTACACATTGTCAGGCATGCTACCCATTTTAGGAGTTAACACATGTCAAGGAAATATTAGTACATAAGGAAATACAGCCTCAGACATACATACCCCTTAGTCACCTATTTACATAGGTAATTAAGGGTTGGGGGTGATTGATATGTCGAAAGTGCACCTACTAGCTTAGAGACATTAACCTCATCCTGTATGACGGTCGAGGTAACAATATCTCAGGATTACCCATCAGCGATTTTGTCCTTCACCAGGTCGTCCACAGTCGACATTGCAAGTATCACCATGATTGGGTATCAACCAAGGTCTGCTTGACTTATGGGGTCAGCTATCCATCGGGTTAGCCATAACCGACATTACAAGTATCACCTCAATGAGGGCATCATCCGAGGTAAGTATGGACATGGGTTATGCATCAACATCTACATCAGTATCGACTATAGCCGACGTTACAAGTCTCACCTAAGATCACCAAAGCCTTGCAGGCTCAGCATCACGTGTCAAGACAACATCGGCCCTGGCCGACATTCCAGATATCTAACCTCGGATGACATCCCAACCAAGGACATCATAAAATCCTCAGCCAAGGTAGGGGTCATACTTCACCAACCTCGTACTCATCCAGGTCGAGGTTGGTACCAAGTAAAGACAGCCGAACATCTACGCGCACATGTATGGCTTGGAGCACGTGGACAAGTCTATTATAACTGAATCATTCCCTCCACGTGAGGGAATATTGAGGCCATCATTACTTAGTTGAGATCAGCCAGTTGCCATCCTTGCACTGGCTGGATCTCCATGCACATGCACATTGCATGTTTGGGGGGTACATTTCACCCCCCAAGCACTATATATAGAGCTCATCCTCTACCTTATAAAAGGATGAATAATTGCAACCCTAGCTGAAACTCTTTCATTTTGCACAGTAGAGAGAGAAAGCTTGAGAGATTGTATCTATGGACATTAGTGCCTTATTTCAGTGACATTACTCACTCACTTGCACAATGGATGTAGGCCAGATTGGCTGAACCACTTATATTCAAGTGTTCATCCTCTTCTCCTCACCTCCTTCAATAAACATACTTATATTCTTCTGTGCTACCATTGTTATCACTTACTTGGGCTTGTTAACACCTTATATGGTGATGTTTTTTCCAACATCATCACCCCCCAAAAAGAGACTATAAATTCGGTCTTATTGTATAAAGGATACAAGGTCAACTTGTATGGAAAACTGCTTCATGCAATGCAAAGAATCGGTGGACCAAGGGTGGGTGGAGATAAGGGTATGGGGAAGAAACATAAGGGTGAGGGTGAAGAGGCATCATCCACGAGCCTTATTGAGTGTAAAGGTTAGGTAAACAAGGTCCCTATAAGATGGGTTCTCTAATTGGATGGGAAGGCAATATGGTTTGGCAATTGGGATGTGGTTGGGCTCATAGAAAGTTCTCGACCGTTCTATAAATAGGCGATGATAATGGTCATTTCTTAACACATCAATGAGATGATGGGAATAAAAATTACCACGACCAAAGAGTGGAATGCATGAAGGAACAAGATTGGTGTCATGTAAGTTGAGAGTAGCACCACAAAGACTCTCATGGATGGTGGGGTGGATGAAGAGTTTATGACTGGGATCGCGGAGCATTGAGGTGGAGGGTTGGTTCAAATGCAAACGTAATTACATGGATGGAAACATGGGAGGTATAATAGAAATATCCAAACCGTGTGGTGGGTTATGAGGGACAATGGGTGGGTCAGGAGGGATAAAGGGTGGAGGGAGAGGATCTGACTCGAGGGCAAGGGACACACACTCCTTGTGAGGCTCAAAGTGATCATCAACGGTACTCATAAGAGGAAGTGTGGGAGTAAATGATTGAGAGATAAACTTGTCCACGCATAAATCACCATCTATGGTGGTGTAAGAGTCGGACGAGGTGTTCAAATCCGAGATAGAAGAATCAACACTAATATATGACTCAAAGTGAGACAAGCATGTTTGGGCATGATCCATATCCAGAGAAGTAGGAACCATATCAAATGTAATCTATGGGCTTTGGTGAGCACTTCTAGCCGGAGCTATAATATAATGAATTGATGCCTTAGAAACACACACGGTGGGCTCAATAGGTGTAGGCTCGATCATATTTTTGTATTCTTCAGGAAGGGAAATATGAACCTCAAATATGGGTTCTTTAGGACAAGGCGGCATTTTATCAATCTCACTATCTTTGGGTAAATCAATACAGTTGTCAACTTAGGGCCCAGACCATGGGATGGTCTTAACTTCGAAATTCTAGGGGTGATAGGGTTGTTCATACTCAAAATTCATATCACAAGATGACTCATCATCACTTTGTGTGGGTGCAATAATGGGTTGACTTGGGATGACATCCGACACTCTCGCACACTCAAATTCATTTAACCTTTGTTCAAGTTGTTGAAGGGCTTCATTTTGATATTAAGTTTCTTGATCTTGATCGAGGATGAATTTTAGTAAGAGGCTTTAATGAGCGGATGTGGATAATGGTAATGAAGTTTTGGCAGGTGGAGGTGGTGGTTGAGGTGGACATATTCACTATTTACACTAGAAATCAGATAATTCTCATTTGAAGTTTCAGGAGCAGGATCTTCGTCATACATGAGAGAAGCATCTCCGTGAGAGACAAAAGATTGATAATCATAGGGAGCGTAGTGAGGGGACTGATCGAGATGGGGTGCACTAGGTTTCCATGGCGACTGTCAGAAATCATGAAGATCCACATCATGGGGTTGAGATTCATATTGCGTAGGAGGGTCATCAAGCCGCCATAAATAGCTTGAGTACTCACACCACTCGATATTAGATATGTCATGATTATAGGCCGATGTAGATTCCAAAACAGTGTCATATGGATACACCCGGGACATGGTTGGTTCAGATGGTTATGAAAGGTATGGGCACTTATGGGACAAGTGATCGAATTGAAAGTAATAGGTGCACAACGAAGTATCAGACGCTTTGAAACTCATCACCGGAGGTGGTGGAATATGAGATACGTACACGGACGATGCAAGAGTATTAACAGTATGTGTGATAGAAGTGAAGCAACTATGTAAAAGATGGAGGTTGGACTCAGACTCAACTTCAAACATGCTTCGAGACAATGGAAAATCACTAAAGTAGTCCCTCAAAGGACGTTCTTTGGCCAAGGTGAGAGTAATATTTTTTTATTTTTAAATATTTTTCAAAAGGAATGGAAATATTTTTGTGATTTGTTTTTTAAAATGAGGATAAAATATTATTTTTGGATTTTTATGGAGGTATTAAAAAGAAAAATATTTTTTTTATGAATTTTTGGATTTTTAGAAAAAGAAAGAAGAAAATGTTTTTTGATTTTTGGGAAGAAAAGATGGGAGAAAAAATATTTGGACTTTTGAATTAGACGAACTAACTAAAATCGACTACCTAAAGATTGAATTAGACACGCACAAGTAAAGGATAAATCCTAACTATTACTTAGCCAATTTATATCTTCAAAATTAGTGAAAGGCTAGCGAAATTTAAATCAAATCCGTGGGAAACAAAAATCACAGAATTTATCTTTGTGATCGCCTTTGCCAAAATTTGTGTTCATACTTTAATAACAAGATAACTAGAGGATTGCCAAAGATATTCTCCATAAAGCTACTACGACAAAATGATCGACCGATACAACGATATGGAAAACACAAACCCGTTTTACTGTGCGACCGCACTTAAAACCCAGTTTCCCTCGAAACTTGCCTCAAAGTGAACCATTAGAGGATTTTCCGAATGAGAGGACTCTACGGGTTATCCTACAAGTAAAATTGATTAAAAAGGGAACTACGAACACCATATCCTATGAGGCTATCCAGTTAATTGATTTTAAATTTAATGATAGCTAGGCCAGCACACAATAAATAAGCGATTGAGTTGGGTGATAAAATCCCTTCTCGTGAATGATCGAGTGTAGGTCTTAATTTATTAATTCATCACACCATTCAAAAATAATCGTGAGAATAAAAAATCACATAAGAACACATAGGCGCACACAATATTGAATCAATTGCGGGAGATTCGCAAGTGCCTCCCACAGTTTTGACACGCGTGGGGTGAAGATCGATTTGAGTCGACTGTGAGGAGATCGCTTATTCTAGTCGGCTTCAGGAGTCCTACCGACCCAAAGTAGAGAGTCTTCACCTCCTCGCCTTTGGATGCCCTATCTACCTTGTCCGGTTTCCCTATCACTCTTTTCTTCATTTATGAATTATTACAAATATAAATAGAAAACTAAATGGTGTTTCCAAGCACCACAATACAAGACAAATGATGAAATCCTTATACAACACTTCTAATAAAAGGAAAAATGTTACTAAAAACTAAAAAGAAATAACTAATGAATTACAATCCGAAATCTTCTCAAATGAGTCAATCTCCAAAAAGCGGCAACGATGCCATTTGACAAAAAGGCTTTTTATGTGTATGTCGTTGTTCCAAGCCAATCTAATGAACAATTTCCTTCAATTTCCTACAAAAATATCACAAGAACCAGTATAGAGGTAAGTAAGGTTGTCAATTTAACTCTTCTGAGTGAAACACACAAAAAGTGATGTAATTCAATTTTCTTTCTATTCTTCTTGATTTTTTTATATTAAAACAATTGGATGTGGTGGTAAAATAACTAAAATGAATAAAATAGATTTACTAAACTAGAAGAAAAATCTAAAGAAGTTAAAGAAGTGTGTGATTAAAACGAGTGAAATATAACGAAATGAGAGATACTAGTAAGAAAGATCAATTGACGTAAGTCCACCACCATTTCATACAATTCAATCTAGTTTGAATTATTTTGATTTGATTTATTTAAAAAATATTCTTCCAATTCAAAAGTTAATTCTTATTACACTAATGAATTAAGTAAATTTTATTTTAGAAATGTAATTTCCATTCCTATAACTCTACTCCAAATGAATTAAAATTAATCAAATGAATCACCCCTAGGGAAAATTCACCCAACTAATTTTAATTAAACAAAATAAAACATGAGTAGAAGAAAACTATATCGTAATTTTAATCATTTTGATAAACCAATCTCTAGTTTGAATAAAATTAATAAAATTATAACAAAAACTTTCAATCCTTTCTCAATGATAGTTTCCCATTTCTCAATGCATAGACAAGTGTAGGAATTAAAGTTACTAATCAGTGAAAATCACACATAATTTTTTTTATCAAACTAGATAAATTGGATTCATGGGGGTT
Organism: Sambucus nigra; assembly: GCA_949130495.1. Lineage (NCBI taxonomy): Eukaryota > Viridiplantae > Streptophyta > Magnoliopsida > Dipsacales > Adoxaceae > Sambucus > Sambucus nigra. The sequence goes on from OX422217.1 coordinate 4,296,594, forward strand.
TCATTTCATCCCTTAAATGGAAAATTAGCCCTCCATAATGGAATCCCAAGACATAAAATAAACAATTAAAAGCATGTAAGTACTAAACAAGATGAGATCAAGAGAAAAAGTAATCAAACAAAATTTTTCCTTGAATTGAAATCAAACTCCGTCAATTACATCAATAATTCCCCTAATTTAATTTCAAACACTCACTCAACTATATATATTTTTTTGTAAAATAAAAACTAAAAATAAAATTTCACTCTCTATAAAAATTTATTCCAGATATATGATACTAAAAAAATAACTCTGTGTGTGTGTGTGTGTCTCTCTCTCTCAGGTCCTCTTCTCTTTAAGCAGACACCCCTTTTCCTTTGATGCATGCAAGAGGTTTTATAGGCGAGGCTTAATTAGGGTATAAAGGGAAATGGGCTATGTGGTTGGGGTTTAAAGAGTTAATTGGAGGGGTATATTCAAAAAATAGGGTGAATGTCTTTTAAACACGTGGGTTTCCTTTTATTATGGACAAAATTGGATATGGGTTAGTTAGGAATGAAATGGGGTTTGGTTGGTGTTGGGTTCACTTCGGGTGGAGCAGGGTGTTCGGTTTTGATAGGAAGTTGCTAGGAGCTCGAGTTAGTGGATGTGGGCGTTGGATATGTCTTTCTATTGGAAGAAGGCTGGGAAAGGTATGGAGGTCTGGAGGTTGGGTTTGGTAGGTAGTTTGCTGGTTGATGGCCATCTCGACTATGGACGGTCGAGTTTGAGTTGGGTCGAAGTGCGAGTTGGTGATGGTGTAGAGAAGGTAGGATTTGGTTGATATTGGATCTTTTCTTTAGCTGTGGTGATGGCCGATTTTTGCTTGGAGGTGAAGGGTGAGAGGAGAAAGAAAGGTGATAAAAGTACTTGTGTGTGGGTGTGTATGGTACTGTGTGTGTGGGTGTGTTTTTTTTGCCCTTAAAAATTAAAATAACAGTACCCAACATTTAGGATTAAAAAAATAAAACTAAAAAAATTGATAAAAATAAAAATTTATTAAAATTAATAACTAAAACTTAAAATCCTAATCTAAAAAGACTCAAATAAAAATAAATAATAGTGAACCTAAAATAAATAAAGAAAAACCAAATAAAATAAAGATGCATATATAAAAGACTCAATAAAAAACCAAAAACTCATATTTACAGCGCATACCTATTGTTGTATGTAAAAATTATCCACCAACATGGACTAATGATAGAAACACAGCTGTCGTCCTACGTGGACGACATGCCCCTATGGTCACCTTCGGAGACCCTTAGTCATCAACAATTCAAACTAACTCCAGAAGTCCAGCCAACATGAACACTAATGGTTACTCGGATGAGATGACCCACTAGCACTGAATTCCAAAAGTCACATTTATTGTACACACATGTAGACACCTGTAAATATAAAGGCATTATATCTTGGGTTTTACATCAATATTAATACAAGATATTCCCTCAGCTCGAGGGACAACTCGAATCACTCATATGCACACCATACTGAGATATTGTAAACCCTAATGAATAACAACAACAATGGACGTAGGCTATTTTACAGCTGAACCACTCTAAAATCTTTGTCTCTTGTGTGTGTGGTTTAATTTATCTCTTTTATTTTTATCTGTGATTATATAATTAGACTTAATCCCTTTTTAAACATCAAAAGATTGGCGTCATATATGGGAAACATTTATCTGTCATCATTCTTTACCATTTGTTTTGGTTCTTTCTCTCTAAAGAAATGAATGACCATGAAAATAGTGCTCAAAATGAGAACAATTCCATTATTCCATCTACTCCTCCAAGTACAATTGATTTACCAAGAATTATGCTCAATTTGACTAAATGTGAAGAAGCCATGCAAGAGTCTGTCACTCAATTAACTCGCATTATGCAAGATAAGTCCTCCAATTCTAGAAGGCAAATGCCACCACCACCATTTAGACATGACATGAGTTATCATTATCACTCTTCTTGTGATCGATCATACCGTCCTAGTTCAACTTCTTTAATCCAATGAACAAATTATTATGATGATAGATCCTTCATCAATGCGAGACTAAGTTTGTTGGAAAGGTTTTACATAGAGTATGCTTTTGATCGTCTAGGCCCCCCAAAAATAAGAGGATAGCATGGGCGTCGTATTGAATACATAGAAGATTCCACTACATCTAGTGTCTGTATGAGGGGCTCTGTACATGCCGAGCAGACCTCTCAGGAGGATAGTTCAGCACAAGAACATAGCAACTTTGCTAGATCTACCTTTGACAGATCTGAAACAGAATAAAATTCTTGGAAGGGATCCATGCAAAGGTTGGAAGATCGGTTAAGTGAAATGGCCAAGAGAAAAAATACCCTACAGAGGATTTTCATTAAAGGGACACCTTTCATCCAGGCCATAATGGAATACCCCACACCTTCCAAGTTCAAGCCAGCAGTGATCACTCCCAAGTGTGATGGGAAAACTGACCTGATCTTACACATTGAATAATATTAGACTTATGTCGATATTTACTCTGTTACGGATGAGATGAAGTGCAGAAGTTTTTCTAGTTCCATCACAGGTCCAACTCAATTGTGGTACAACAATCTGCCTAGAGGTAAAATTTCATGTTTCCATCAATTAGCTGAATTATTTGTGGACAACTTTTTCTTTGGGGCTAAACCAATCAAGGGTGTCACTCATCTCTTGATCGTACACCAAAAACTTAGGGAGCGTACCAGGGAATATATGACTCATTTCAATCATGAGAAGCTAGAATTTATCAATTATGAAGAAAAAATAGCCATTGATGTATTAATGAATGGGCTACTAGACAAAGATCTCTACTATGCTCTGGAAAAAAATCTACCCAATACTATGACCGAATTGATGGCGAAGGCTGGAAAAATAATGAACGCCGAGGTATCTATGGTAGCTAAAGAAGCTCTGGAGACCAAGGGTGAAGGGTAGAAGAATAATTCTACTCCTTTAAAAAAGGATCATAAAAATAAGAAGCTAGATGGGATCAATAAGTACGATGAATATACCCCGCCTAATAAGGGTATCAGCCATATCCTAGAAGAAATTAAAGGAAATAGATAATTGAATTGGCCTACAAAGTTGAAAACACCCCCCAATAAGAGGGACAATTCCAAGTAATAGGATTTCCATAGGGACCATTGACACAACACCAATAACTACATTGAGCTAAAGAATGCGATTGAAAATCTTATTCATCGATGAAAGTTAAGTTTGTTGATCAGAACGGTAACCAAAATAATAGGCATAGGTATGCATCCCCAACCCATGCAAGGAATGACAATAAAAGAGCAAGAAATAATGATGGTGAGGAAGATCCATATTTGCCAAGGAAACCTGATGAGCCATAAGTAGAGGTCGACATGATATCCTTTGGGTGTCATTTCATCGCAGGTGGTGATCCTAGAGGAGGAGATGCTATATGTGAAAGAAAAGGTTATTTTAATAAAGTCCAAGCTTGTCCAACTATCATACATATTGATATGGTTTAATCCAGTGATAATCGTCCAAGGAAAGTCAATAGAGATAGTCTAGTAATTGGATTTTCTAAAAATGATCTGAATGGGGTCCTTTACCCTCACGATGATCTGTTAGTTATCACATGTATAGTACATCATGACAGAGTCTCCAGAATCCTAGTTGATAATGGGAGTTCAGTTGATGTAATGTTCTACAACTATTTTGAAAGCATAGGGATGAAAATCAACAAGTTATAACCATACCATTGACCTTTTATTAGATTTGCAGGAGAAAAAGTATATCTGTCGGGAACCATCAAGCTAGAAGTCCTGGTCGGTACCTAGCCAACAAGCGAGAGAGAGAGAGAATCTGCTTCTTTGTGTTGGATAAAAATGTCCCGTCAGCTTATAATATCATTATGGGAAGAGTGGGAATCGAGCAGTTATAGGTTGTGCCATCTACAATACACCAATATATGAAGTTTCGAACAAATTATGGAGTCAACATAATGAATGGCAATCATAAGGATGCTATAAAATGTTATTATACATCGGCCAAATAGTAAGGTTTATAGGTAAAAGGCGCAACTACTTTCCACCTTGATACCCGAGGTCCTCGTGAAGAAGAAAAGCTGGTAAAGGGGCAAGTTATGGAAGAAACGGAAGTCGTGGTGTTGGCTAGGTTATCTCCTTATCTTAAAAAGGAATTAGTTTCATTCCTAAGTGAAATGAAGAAATTTTATGCTTGGAACCACGAAGATATGCCTGTAATTGATCCAAACTTTATGTGTTATGAACTTAATATTCATCCCGACTCCAAGGCGATCAAGTAACGGTGAAGAGTTTTCAGCCCCGAGAATAATACAACAATCCAAGAAGAAGTGGAGAAATTATAGTGAGCACAGTTCATTAAAGATACTGAGTACCCAATTTAGCTGGCTAATGTGGTGGTCAAGAAGAATAACATTAAATGGTGTATGTGTGTAGATTTTATAGATATCAATAAAGCATGTCCAAAGGATCATTTTATTCTACCAAAGATTGATCAATTGGTCGATGCTATAGCAGACCATGAATTACTCAGTTTTATGGATGCTTACTCTAGTTACAACTAGATTAAGATGAAGTCGATTAAGCATGAAAAATAGCGCGTGTCAAATGCCGATCGTTGCTTTCTATTCACCGCCTTAATACAAAAATCTAAACTTATGACTACACTCAAAAAGGGAGTATAGCGGCCAAGTTCGGACATTAAAAATTCACAGAGACGAGTTGCTAGAATTTAATGGATTTAATACTTCTAAAATAAAAGTTTAAAAGTTAATTGCTAACAAAATAAAAGATAAATAAAGGAAAAGATTAATCTAGGCGAGTGTAAATTAAACTATGATTAACAAAGCAAATAAAAACTATAGGTTGCGTCAAATATCCCTCACCCGAGTTAATTAGTATAAAATGGTTACATGGGTTGACGAATTATTAAGATTGCGTCTCGTTTCGTTAATTAATTAAATTAAGAGTTGTCACACCCCTATATTCGCATAAAGGACTAATATGATTTGGACGTCAACAAACCCCAGAAATTACGCACGCAAGGTCGTAAATATGGAGCATACGTGATATATCCCGTTAAATTTCCTAGGCGTAATGACTAGGACAACACACTCGAAATAAAAACATAAACACCATACCAAAGCAAAGCAACCAAATAACCCAAAGTAAGTTCAATTCGACACAGCCTAATTTAAATTAGTCCCTAAACATATTAAATGACATTAAATAAATTAACTAATTAATTAAAGAACACTAATTAAATTAACACTAATTAAATTAAACTAGACTAGAATAAATGTCAGAGCATGAAAAATAAGGAACCAAGCTTAAATAAGGGAAGAAGAAGATGAATAGTGTCCACTTATATAAATGGGTATCAAACCACCAAGAAATGGAAGAGAGGGTTTTATCTCCAGAAAATCCCCCCCAAAAGTCTAAACCCTAGAACTAAAATGAAAATGGGACTAAAACTAAGAATTTACATCATCTTTACAGAAATAAACCAAGTCTCCTATTTATACTAAGTTACGTAAAAGAAATAAAAGAAAAGGAAAAAGAAATGAAAAAGGGGAATAAGTAACAATTAAAGGATAAAAGAAAAAGTAAAAAAGAAAAAGAAAAAGAGGCTACAGATATTTCGGACAAAAACAGAGCACCGATCGATCGGGTGTGGTGACCGATCGACCGCGCGCAATAGGGGGTGCCCACTGTCTCCAACCCACGACATAAATGGAAAACTCGATCGACTGCCGATGATAGGCCGGTCGATCGGCGCTGCTGGAAACTCCCAATTCAGTTCACAACTTCCCACAGCCCACTCCCATGTCCAAATATGACCAAAAAGCTCCATGCCCATTAATGGTGACAAACACCAGATCAAGACCCATTTCCAAAAAATGCCAACGAAAACCCAACTCCATATATGCCCAAAACCATTCTTGGAAGCCAAAATCGAGACCAACTAGTGTTCCACCATTAAAATGAAAAAGCCCACTTCCAAGCTCCACAGCCTCAATAGCCATAAATGGTCACAGCTCAAACTCCAAAAAAGTGGCAAAAGAGACCCATTTGCGTTTGTGGTCCCAAATCAAGCTCTAATTTCGGACGAAAGGCTCGAATTTAGGATGAAACCAAAACCCGAGCAAAACCTGAGCCTAGGGCCAAATCGCCATTTATTTTCCTGTAAAAGAACGTGTTAGGGACATAGGTGGAATTTATGGAATAGTTATTAAAGAAGAAAAAGGACACAAGGGTAATTAATAAATTGTTAATGAATCTCTTATAATTCTTTCTGATTAATGGTCCGTGTTTCCTTCGTTCGGACTCCGATTCGCGCACCATTCATGACCACATGAAGCTTGGACCGAGGGCTACAACTTCTGTGAAGACTTCGGGCAAAAATCCCGAAGTGGGAAATTACAAAAAATGCCCCTGAACATGCGAATCGCGACGAAACTTTACCGGAACACGCCCAAACTTCATAATAAGCACTTTACTACCTATAAAAGCTCAATTATACCTCAAATAATATGTTAGCATATAAAAGGGAGGTTATCTGATTAACAAGCATAATTATAGGTATTAAAGTACCCGAGGGGGCTACAATGCATAAATTCGAGGGTAATTAATTGCAAATTCGATACGAATCACCCCCCCTAAGTTACACATTGCTAGTCCCTAGTAATGAAATTCAAAAAATAAGAACTATAAGAAAATCACAACATGTATATATGCATCGAAATATAAATGCCACTTTCATGGGGAACACGATTGCATTTAGCATATGCAAAAAGACATTAAACCCCTAAGTTACCCTAGTGGAAGAGTGTCGTCTTGTGAGGGTTTTCAGGGATGAAACCCACAAACATCATATGGTTTACTCAAATTATGCCCAAACACATGCGACACACCCAACAATAGCGAAAAATATTTCATACACGTTATTAGCACAATGAACGAATTCAAATGAAAGTTCATATTATTAACATTATAGAATGCACCTTATAGAATCGAAACCTTAAAATGTGGGAGGGGAGCGAGCACATGCAAAGTGTAATTTGGCAAAAACATAAATAAATCGTATACTAAATAAAGCAAGCATATATTCAATCCTCACGGGCATTACACTCATTAAGTGAATTCACTCAAAACAGGGAGTTAACACACGAAGCATGCGGGCATAAAGAGTAAATGTAAATGAAAACTATTCCGCACACATGTCACAAATGAAGAACGCTATATATGAAATTAAAAATTGTAATCTCAATGAAAGATACCTCACATTAAAGTAGGCGAAATGCATTTTCACAGATTATCAAAACTATTTTAAGTTTTAAATTAAATGCACCCTAAGATCACATAGGACTTGTATAGGGTTGTAATGTAGGCTAAGCTAGGATACGAAATGAAGGATATGTATGTACGGATTCAAAGTGTTCGGAATGAAAACATAGAATAATGGGAAGAATGCGGGCAATTTCAAAATTGGAAAACAAGTTCCAAACAAGCATTAGATATATCATTTTGAGAGCAATCAGAGCTTATTGAACTATATCCAACATAAACAAACTTCTATTTCTTTTCTTTTGTTTTCTTTTGTTTTTCACTTATATTTTTCTTCACTTTTTCTCATCTTTATTTTCTTTACTTTTCTGACTCTCATATACCTAAATTGCAACTACACAATAACAACATTATTCAATCCCAAGTAACATTCCAAACAAAGGTATGGAAGGTGTATGTATGGTTTAAAACTCCAATTTGGAGTTGGTAATGGGATTTGGGGTTATGAAACGAAAGGATAATATTTAGGATCAAAGGGGTTAACGAGGGGAAACATATATGGTGAGGTCAAGGCTAAAATGGGTGATATACAAAGATGGCCTATGATCATTTCATAAAGTTTATGCAATTCTCGAGTAAAAAAAAACTTTGAAAATCATGGTCAAGTAACACATTTCAAGATATGAACTCAATTAATGAATGATCAAATGAAAGAGTAGAGAGATTACCAACGACTGTAACATTTTCAAAGAGGAAAGAATAATGTATACACTCAAAAATGATGAAAGGTAGAAAGCTTACTCGGTGTAAGTATATACAATGCAACAAAAACTTACCGAGTTATAAAAATCTTAAACCAAATCAATTGAACAATAAAAGAGCATGTGCTCAAGGGATTAAAGTTTAATTCAAGAAGTTATTCATAATATCAATGATTGAGGAATAAATTCTAATAACTTCTAAAATCAAGAACATGCATCGTTGGGTTGTAAATTGGATCGGGTAATTATTAAAATTTATCATCGAAAATAAAGGCAAAATTCCCCACAAAGGGGAAAAAATAAAGATTTTTTTTTTGAAATTTTTAATTTTTTTACAAGAAAAGCATGCTTGGAAATAACATGTAATCAAAATCAAAGAAACTACCAATGAATGGATAGAATATCCCACACCCCTTAACTTAAAACCTGACATTGTCCTCAATGTAAATTAAAAACCAAGTTAAAGAGAGGAAAATAGCGATATTACCCAAAAAGGAGCGATCTCGTGAAAGTAAAAGTCCAATGATTCTACAAAACAAGTTAGTAACAAGCATAGAAAAAAGAATAACTAAAAAGTTAACTAACTACACTAGACTAAATTAAAAAGAAAGAAAAACTAAAGAAAGAAAGATTGAAAAGCTAACTATGTACAACTTACCATTTAGGCTTCACAAAAACTATACACTAGAAGTCTAAATAGTTGATAGTCCACCACGAAAATGATTTGACTTTGAAAGATCCATGGTGGACCCTCCCACTAATGCATGCCTCCCAAAAAATATGAATTCCGTTTGAACAACGGAAGGCATGTGTAAGGCGTAAGAAAGGAACCATTGCCAATTAAAAGTTTTAGAGGGACGATGGGGGATTCGAACTGAACGGGTGATAAAAACATGTGGGGACCGAGAAAAGCAGAATATCCTCCCAAGGATTTTGAAATTGGATTGGGAGGGAGCACACACGAAGGCAAAGTTTCTATCGTGGAAGGCGAGTCGAGCAAGTACTCCTCATCGGCGAAAAGGTTTAACACATTAAAGTTTGAAACCGATTCATCGGGTACCTGTGACGGTATGATAACAGAGAATGAAAATGGTGAGGAAAGAAATTCAAACTCAATTGATGAATCATCATCGCTTGAAGATTGATTTTGAAGGAAATAAGATCATTTTCAATGAAATGTTCTTCTTTGGGGGCCAAAGAAGAAATCATTTCATTGCAAATAGATATTACGTCATTTTCATCCTCACTTTCAATATCTATTATGCAATGGGCAAAGTTGATAATGATTTGTTCCAAAGTAGGCACAAAATCCTCATTTGGTTCAACACATTCCTCAACTTCAAAAGTCTCGGAAGAAAAATCTTCATCAGATTCAAATAATAAATCCAATTCATGCTCCCAATAACGATTTTCTTCCCTCTAACAATTTTTAATTTTCTCATTCTCAAGAATACGCAAGCCCTCACCGAAAGTCATAGGCCGAGACGCAGATTCTTGAAAATGCGAACTTTGAAAATTACCATCGGACTTATACTGAAACTCATTATTATAAATTTTTTGAAAACTATTGTAATTCATTTCAAAATTTCTATTATAAGGAATTAGAGGCCCAAAATCGTTATCATCATCCTCAAAATTCCAATAACCCAAGTTTTGACTTTCGTTATACTCGCCCAAAGTCATTTTTGAATTTGTAATTTTTTGGGACTCCAAGTATTGACTGAAAGTCATAGGATTACAAGCATTTTTAGAATTATAATAATGATTACCGAAAGAATTGGAATAAGACATGCTTACCCCAAAAATGGCTCGAAGTGGCGAATTACACAAAGTGATGCGCGCGCGAAAAATTCAAGCGGTTCTTGGCGCTCAAATGTAGAAATCCTGCAAAAAGGTTAGCCAAAAAGTACAAATAGAAAGAAAATACTATGAAATACTAAATCAAATAAATTCTTAAACAAACTCATCCCCAGCAATAGTGCCATTTTGGTTAAGCGTGAAAAGTAGCGCGTGTCAAACGTCGATCGTTGTTACCTGTTCACCGCCTTAATACAAAAATCTAAACTTATGACTACACTCAAAAAGGGAGTATAGCGGGCAAGTCTGGGTATCACAAATCCACAGAGACGAGTTGCTAGAATTTAATGGATTTAAGACTTATAAAATAAAAGTGTAAAAGATAATTGCTAACAAAATAAAAGATAAATAAAGGAAAAGATTAATCTAGGCGAGTGTAAATTAAACTATGATTAACAAAGCGAATAAAAACTATAGGTTGCGCCAAATATCCCTCACCCGAGTTAATTAGAATAAAATGGTTACATGGGTTGACGAATTATTAAGATTGCATCTCGTTTCGTCAATTAATTAAATTAAGAGATGTCACACCCCTAAATTTGCATAAAGGACTAATATGATTTTGGCGTCAACAAATACCTCAAAAATTAAGCACTCAACGTCGTAAATATGGAGCATACGTGATATACCCCATTAAATTTCCTAGGCGTAATAACTACGACAACACACTCGAAATAAAAACGTAAACACCATACCAAAGCAAAGAAACCAAACAATCCAAAGTAAGTTCAATTCGACACGACCTAATTTAAATTAGCCGCTAAACATATTAAATGTCATTAAATAAATTAACTAATTAATTAAAGCACACTAATTAAATTAACACTAATTAAATTAAACTAGACTAGAATAAATAACAAAGCATGAAAAATAAGGAACAAAGCTTAAATAAGGGAAGAAGAAGATGAATAGTGTCCACTTACATAAATGGGTGCCAAGCCACCAAGAAATGGAGGATAGGGGTTTATCTCCAGAAAATCCCCCCAAAAGTCTAAACCCTAGAACTAAAATGAAAATGGGACTAAAACTAAGAACTTACATCATCTTTACAAAAATAAACCAAGTCTCCTATTTATACTAAGTTACATAAAAGAAAAGGAAAAAGAAATGAAAAAGGGGAATAAGTAACAATTAAAGGATAAAAGAAAAAGTAAAAAAGAAAAAGAAAAAGAGGCTACAGATATTTCGGACAAAAACAGAGCACCGGTCGACTGGGTGTGGTGACCGATCGACCGCGCGCAATAGGGGGTGCCCACTGTCTCCAACCCACGGCATAAATGGAAAATGCGATCGACCGCCGATGATAGGCCAGTCGACCGGCGCTGCTGGAAACTCCCAATTCAGTTCAAAACTTCCCACAGCCCACTCCCATGTCCAAATATGAACAAAAAGCTTCGTTCCCATTAATGGTGACAAACACCAAATCAAGACCCATTTCCAAAAAATGCCAAAAAAAAAACGAACTCCATATATGCCCAAAACCATTCTTGGAAGCCAAAATCGAGACCAACTAGTGTTCCACCATTAAAATGCAAAAACCCACTTCCAAGCTCCACAACCTCCATAGCCATAAAAGGTCACAACTCAAACTCCAAAAAAGTGGCAAAAGAGACCCATTTGTGTGTGTTCCCAAATCAAGCTCTAATTTCGGACGAAAGGTTCGAATTTCGGATGAAACCAAAACCTGAGAAAAACTCGAGCCTAGGGACAAATCGCGATTTCTTTTGCTTCAAAAAAATGTGTTAGGGACATAGGTGGAATTTATGGAATTGTTATTAAAGAAGAAAAGGGACACAAGGGTAATTAATAAAATGTTAATGAATCTCTTATAATTCTTTCCGATTAAAGGTCCGTGTTTCCTTCGTTCGAACTCCGATTCGCTCACCGTTTGCGGCCACGCAAAGCTTGGTCCGAGGGCTACAACTTCTGTGAGGACTTCGGGCAAAAATCCCAAAGTGTAAAATTATGAAAATGCCCCTGAACGTGCGAATCGCGACGAAACTTTATCGGAATGCGCCCAAACTTCATACTAAACACTTTACTACATATAAAAGCTCAACTATACCTCAAATAACATGCTAGCATATAAAACGGAGGTTGTATGATTAACGAGCATAATTATGGGTATTAAAGTATCGAGGGGGCTAAAATGCATAAGTTCGAGGGTAATTAAATGCAGTATTCGATACGAATCAGAAGTACAAAGACAAAAAAAAAACCTCCTTTATTACTAGTTGAGGAACTTACTGTTATAATATTATGCAATTTGAATTGAAGAATGCTGGAGCTACCTATTATAGATTAGTAAACAAGGTTTATGAGGATCAAACATGAAGGTATATTTAGATGATATGCTCACCGAGGGCAAGCATGTTGCCGACCACATTGCAGACCCATCTCAAACCTTTGATTAGTTGGTAAAGCATTAGATAAAGCACAACCGAACTAAATGCCCCTTCGGAGTATATGAGGGGATGTTTCTAGGATATATCATCAATAAAAGGGGAATAGAGGCAAACCCAGACAAGATTAAATCTTTTCTTAAAATCCAATCCCCGATCAACAAGAAAGAAATTCAAAAAATGACAGGAAGAGTCACTGAATTGAACCTCTTTGTCTCCCAAGCAACTGATAAGGGTTTTCCATTCTTCAAGGTTATAAGAAAGACATTTGAATGGAATGACAAATGTGAAAAGGCGTTGTTGGAATTAAAGAAGTAGTTGGGTTCTTCTCCACTCCTTTCCTGACTAGTTCCAGGAGAAAATTATATTTGTACTTGGTTGTGTCAGAATCAGCAGTGAGTTCAGCTTTGATCATACTAGATATTGGAGTGCAAAGGCCAGTATATTATACTAGCAAAGAATTTTGAGGAGCAGAATTCAGGTATCGACATTTGGAAAAGCTAGACCTAACTTTTATTGAAGACTCTAGAAGGATGATGCCATATTTATAAGCCCATACCATCATTATTTATATGAATTTCCCTCTGAGGCAAGCACTACACAAGCTAGAGAAGTCTGGAAGTCTAATGTCTTGGGCAGTCGAATTGGGAGAGTACAAGATTGTTTATGAGCCCAGAGTTGCAATCAAAGGTCAAGTCATGTTAGATTTTATTGTTTAATTCATATATGCTGAAGAGCAACATAACCCACATTTTCCTGCTGAGTAGACTTCTACGAAAAGAGATCATCTCCAAAGCAAACAAAGATTGTGGACGATCATCTTGAGTCATCGACAGTTCAAGAAAAATTTCAATAAAGCAAGAAGGTATTCAAGTATGGGGAGCTAGTAGAAGAAGAAGTCTATGAGGACATCCCAATTTGTCCCTTATTTGTAGATGGATCCTCATGCTCTATTGGAAGTGGAGAATGCCTCATCATCAACACTCCGGTTAACTTGGATGTGGAATATGCTATGCGATTCCAGTTTAAGTTTTTTAACAATGAGGCCAAATACGAATCTCTAATCACTGGACTGTAATTAGCTTCCTCACTCGGTGCTGCTGGGTACTAGTACTTATCGGTTCTTAACAGATTGTTAATCAAATACATCAAGTGTATGGCATGAAAGGGGGATGATGATAAGATATCATGAAAAGTATTTAAAGTCATTTCATTGATCACTTTAGTTAAAATAGTGAGAATTCCCTAACTAAAGAATGCCCGAGAGGATGCTCTTGCTCGACCTACTTTAACAACTCCAATTGAACTCAGACGGACAATCCCAGTAGAGATTCTTACCCACAAAAGAATTGATGGGATGGAAATCATCATTATGTCTTTGTAATTACGTCCCTCGTGGATGGATCCAATTAGATAATACATTGAAAGAGGAACACTATCGTCCGACCAAAAGGAAGTCAAGAAGATGAGGTATAAAGATGCTAGTTATGTTCTTGAAAAAGGCATACTATACAAGTGAGGTTACTCCATTTCCCTAATTCATCGTGTTCATCCAAATAACGTGAATGATTTGATCAAAGAAGTGCACAAAGGATCATGTGGTGACCACACAACTGGAAGATTTTTGAGACAACGGATAACAATACAAGGTTACTACTGCCCGACCATGAAAGAGGATTGTGTTACTTTCACTATGAAGTGTACTAAATGAACGAAGTTTATTACCATCCATAAAAATCCAGGAGTAATCATAACACCCATTACTTCTCCATGGCCTTTCGTTATATGGGGAATTGACTTGGTCGAAACACTGCCGACCACGAAAGGAAGATTCAAGTACTTGGTCGTGGACGTTGACTATTTTACCAAATGGGTGGAGGTTGAGCCCTTAATCGATATGCCTTATGAGAGGGTGTTCCAGTTCATATGGAAGCATATCATTTGCAGATATGGTATGCCTTATGCCTTTATTACCGACCATGGCACTCAGTTTGATAATGAAGAATTTGAAGAGTATTATATTTGATCTGGAATCCAGAAACTTCATTCAACGCCTAGGCATCCATAATGTAATGGCCAGACATAAATCACCACTAAAACCTAGCTATATGGGTTGAATAAAAGGTTGGATGAAGCTAAAGGAAATTGGATTAATGAACTTCACATTGTACTTTGGGCATACAGAACAACTCCCAAAATAAAAACATGAAAAACTACATACATGCTAACCTTTGGTACTGAGGAAGTAATACTAGTGGAAATAGGTGTGCCCACTCATAGGGTATTGAAATTTGATTCACCCAAGAGTGACTTCATTAGGCGACTTGATCTGTACATGATAGAAGATGTTCGAGTAGATGATACTATTAGGATGTTACCTATCAGTAAATGACTGCAAGGTTTTACACCCAAAGAGTTAAGTCGACCAACCAAAGTAAGGTGATCTGGTACATAAGAAAGTAATTTAGAAGAACAACAAGATGGAACCTAATTGGCATGGTCCATACCGTATTTTAATGGTTATCCAATTAGGAACTTACCGATTAGAAACTTTATAAGGTGAAGAATTCAATAACCCTTGGAATGCAGACTATCTGCCCAAGTATTATCATTAGTTCAGTTTGAAAACTCTATCCTTAATGTAATTTCTTATTTAAGTTAATGAAATTTCATCTTTTACCAATTATACATCCTTTTGTGTTTTCATTTTTGGAGTATGCTACCGACTTAATTAATATGAGAAATGCTAATTTTTTATAGTTTTCAAAAAAGTTCCTCGCCAAAAAGTTATAGGGTTTAAGTGTTTCCAACTTTTCTTACTCTAGAAAAGTTTTCAATAAAAATTTCCTTACCAAAAGGACATGATTCAAACTTTTCCAACTTCAGAATAGTTCAAACTTCATGTATGACTTCGTCATTGACAATTCAAGAACAAGAAGTTCGTAAAACTTCATGTATAAACACAAGAGGTTTTACCCGACTGGGTTAAATACTAGAATATGTGTATACATTCCTAAACACATGGATACATACATACATACATTCCTAATACACTTGGTTGCAACTAATAACTAATGCTACAACTTAGTACAATAAAGTTATTCATAGGATTATCTAAGTGCATTAGTCGAATCTAAGGCCATACACAAGATTTAAACATGAATCATATATTAAACATTTAAGCATGTTATTTAGTCTATAAAGCCAATCTATTAATTTATAAAGGTCACTTAGTTGGCAAAAATATTAATCACAACCACAAACTTGAATAAATATAGTTCAATCATGAATAATTTCATTGAAAAAGACTTCATTACAATAAAAGAAATGAAGTATAAGTAAATAAAAGTTATTCGGCTGGACACTTTCTTTGGGCCTTATCCATTCCAGTAGGAGGATCATCAAGGGTATATGGAGGATGTTTAAATATCTTAGCATTTTCCTGATACTCCTACTCGATCAGTTAATCAAATGATGAGGACGAACTATTTCATGCTCATCATGAAGACCATAATCCCCTAGATACTTGGTTATCACATTGAGGAATGGCGTCAGGAGGAATCTATGTTTTATCCAATTTAAATGGAGGCTTATCACAATCCAAGAAACTCGGGTAATTACAATGCCGTAAGGTATTGTTCTGGTCATTCTTAAGTAAAGTTAGAAAATTTTTCCATCCCCATTTATAACCCTCATAATTGATTTGAGTAAGGTGCTAATTTATGTCGGCTAAAGCCTCATTGTAACCCTCCATCCAGAATTCCCTGGGCTATTTGTGGAATTGTAATGTTAACCACTCCACTTGACTTTGATGTTTTTTAAGGACATCATCTTTGGTCTTCAGCTAAGCGACTTGGTCGACTATAGTAGTATCTTTAGTTTTCAGCTGTTTAGATAGGTTAACAATAACAATATTCTTTGATTTCAACTGGGAGGCTTGGTCGGCAATCATTTTTCTGGTTCTTTCATCTTCAACAGTTGTTAGAATAATAATCCTCTACCTAGAAGTTTGCTCAGGTTTAGACTTTGTCTTATTCAACACTTCCAATTCTTCTAACAGTCTTGTGTTCTCCAGCTCTAAAAAGGAAGCTCCTTCACTTATCAATGACTCTAGTAATTTTTTAAGTTGCAAACCTCCCGAGCTTCTTCAACTTCTCGGTTTAGAAAGAATTCCTTGCTTCTATACACGAAGGCATATTCTTCAAGTTTTTTTTATCAAAATTAGCACCGTCATTCAATAATTTGTATTTGGCTTGATAGTCGACATGGAGTGAAGCCAAAGAAAATTTGTGATCTTTTTTTAATAGATCAATCATTTCATAATATGCGACATTATTAGCAACAACCCTATCCACCAAGCAATTGAGATGTATATATGATTCTTTGACTTGGTCGGAGATATCGGGGCCGAGAAACCCAATTAAGTCTCCCTTAGAGAGGGGAACATGTCCAGCTTCTAGAAGATTCTTACTTCATCTGAGTAGATCAGATTCAGCAAAAACTATGGCTTTCTTCCTAGCATCAAACTAGAAAATCACATATATACAAGTTTGTGGGACAAATTAAGGAGATCATACATCACAAGCATTAAAAAATATACTTCAGTAAAAACATTGAATAACAATTGAATGGAAAAAAGTTGTTCTTTCATTAATTTATAGTTGAAGTACAAAAGTTACTACATCATAAAGAAAGAGAACAAAGGAAAACATAAAAGTGAACTAGCTAGACATTCTCCTTGTCATTGGCTTAATCTTGGTCAGTAACTGGTAGGTCAGCATTGGTACTGGGCACCATTAAAGATTCAGGAGGCTCTGCAGGAGATTCTCTATACTCCTCCTGAATGTCAAATTCCTCGTCCAAGTTAGGAGGAGTACCAGGATCATGCCTCATGAATAATTTAGAGTTTTTTTTTGTGTCGACCACCTTTAATGCCTCAGTCGACCCTACTTTCAAGGATAACTCCTTAGAATACAAAATTTGAGCAGAGGTAGCAAAAAATGACCTTCTCTCAAACCTTGTCAAAGACATCTTTTCCTTTGGCCTTAAAAGAGACAACTTCGAAAGTCTAGCCGGTAACCTTGTCTTTAACATTTTGGTCTTGAGTGGTGACCTGTATAAGTTTTGCCTCAACCACTTTTATCATACCTTCTATAGCTTCGACTTTTTCCTTAGCAGCCTTTATTCTACCCTCACCAGTATTGGCCCTATCATTGGCCTTCCTTAGATCTTTTCCCAAGATTTCTGCTTTGCCTCCAAATCTTATCGGGAAGCTTTCAGGTATTTCTTCAAACCTTCAAAGGCCTCCTCAACTTATCCAAGAGAAGAACGTAGTTGATCGTCCTTCTCCATCATCTAGTTAAAATTAACCAGGAACTAAAACGAAGGACAAAAGGTCAGAAGGAATTCATTATTATAAGGAAGGAGACATGCAAGTAAAATTTTTTTACCAGTGCCATGTTATGACAAACCCTCTTAGTTAACTTGGACCTGGGCATGGGGGCTGACCTATCTCTATCAGCATGAAGTGCTCCAGATTTGGTTAATCCCCTGGCTAGTCCATGGTTAAAAATAATAGAGGTTGACCTAATGTCAAGGTTAACCTAAAATCTTCTTACCAACTCTTGTTGGTCACTGAACTTCTTGGCAGCCTATTGCTCGATGGATATATTCTGGACATATTTTGAAAGGTTGGCAAACCTCTCTTTATCCTCTTTAATTGTTTCCCCTCAACTTGAATATCATTAGCAATAATAGGCTTCTTGTTGCTGGACTTTGGCTTCTTTTTGCTAACATTAATAGCTTTGTGAGGAGGAGATAATGGACCACCCATCAAGTTGGGCATCTTCCTCTTAGTCGCATCTACTTAAGGAGAAAGATGAATCTCAAACACGTTTAAGGACTAAAATTAAGAAGAAGTCCCCCTATAATAATTTTTTCCCCTGCAAATTCAGTGGAAGTTGGCACAGGGTCCTCCTCAAGGTTGATATTATTTGGAGGCAGAGAAATTGTAGGCCAGTCAACAAAAGATGTGATGGAGCTTTTATATCCAAAAACAATGAAGCTACCCTGGGATGTTCTTCTCATATTCTCTATTTAACCCCCATAAAATCTTAAGATTGTTGAGATTTATCCCCCTTCCTTGGGAAATCCCTTCTTACTCTCCTCTGTATAAAAAATGAATAGTAATGTTAGTTGGCATACATCGTAAAGGCAAAGAAAAATAGGAAAAACAATTGACAAAATGATAACCTATGCTAAGTCCTGATTGGGGACTTTGGGACCCCAATTGGAAGAGGGGAATATTGCCAGTTCTTAATAATAAGATCATAGTCCCAATATCCTTATTATAATCATGAATATTTATTACCAAAGCCCTACTGGCTTGCCTAGTCTTTAGGTAGTAAGTGCTCTCTCCAACACTGAGCCATTTGTAATAGAAAATCAACTCTAACACTACAACATGGGTCCCATAAAGTTCATTCAACCTATGTACCCCATTTACCACCCTCAAAGTATTGGGGGCTAGTCTAGCGGGAACTACGTCAAAATATTGACAAAATTGAAGAAAAGGAGGATTGGGTTGAAAAGGTGATGTCACACTCTGCTATAAATAAAGTTGGGACCTAGTGTCCCTTAGAAAAGGAATAAACATCAATAGGACCCATGGGCATTTCTAAGTCGACCCAAGAAGGAATTTTCCTTTTCTTTCCAAACTCATATAAAGAATTCTCATCAATGATGTGAACCATGATGAAATAGAAGAGAAGACGATAAAACAAATAAAGAAGGAAAGAAAGCTTACAGGGATCTAATGATTCAGCAAGAACTGAAGAAAAATGGTAGCAAACGATCGAAGGAAAAGATATGGATAAGGTAAAGAGGATTTGAAGTAAAAAGAAAGAGGGAAATTCATACCTATTTATAGGTTGCCTCAAAAACTGGGAAATAAATGATTAACTGAACGAACCATATAAGCTATCGGAGGCTGCACATTTTTCAAAGTGACAAAAGATGATCGTGTCCATTGGCAGTTAAAAAAAGTTTGAATTGTTTATAAAATTCCATCCTAAAAAATGCGAGCAAATGTTTTTACAAGTATGGGAAGTTGGGTGCCGACCTAACATTCAAACAGTACGCCGAGCAATTTAGTGGGCTAGATTCTCCATACTTTGAATCAATCATCAAGCATTGGGGGATTTTATTGTATGTAAAAATTATCCACCGACATGGACAAATGATAGAAACACACTTGTCCTCCTACGTGGATGAGCTGCCCATGTGGTCACCTTCAGACACTTAGTCAACAAGAATTCCAATTAACTCCAAAAGGCGAACCAATAGGAATACTAAAGGTTACTATGTTGAGATGATAAGCCAAAACTGAATTCCAAAAGTCACATTTATTGTACACAGATGTAGATGCTTGGCAATATAAAGTTATTCCATCTAGGGTTTTACACCAATATAAATATAAGATATTCCCTCAACTGGAGGGACAACTCGAATCACTCATTTGCACACCATACGGATCTATTTTAAGCACTAATGAATAGCAAAACCACTCTAAAATCCTTGTCTCTTATGTGTGTAGTTTGAGTAATCTCTTTCATTTTTATCTGTGATTATAAAATTGGAGTTAATCCATTCTATAAAACTATAAGAACACTAAAAATAAAATAAGATAAAAATGCCACTAAAAATTATTAAGTGAAAATAACACTACATTACCAAAATTATGTGCATAACTCAATTAACAACAACCCTACATTTACTGATACGAGCTTAAAACAAAAATGTAAAATGACACAAACTTACTCACGCACATAAAATAATAAAACACTAAATAAAATAAAATAAAATAATAGAAATGACTCAAAAAATATATGTATATAGAAAATAATAAAAGTAATATTACGCACACACACACACACACACACACACATATATACACACACACACTATGAGTTTGTGATGGTCTGGATTTAAGTTTGGTTTGGGTAATTTGTACGAGAATTGGGTTTAGCCTCTTTTAACCACATCACTGCCACATTTGACTTGAAATAAGGCATTAAATCCGCAACTGTAAATATACCTACAAGACGACTATAAGTCCAATTTTATTGGGAAGTTGCATTTAAAAAGAGATAATTTGGGGTATAAAATATAAACTTTTTGGTTCTTATCAGGCATCCATCCACCCTTCTTTATAAGAAGAAGACCATGCCTCACGAGAACCTCTCTTAAAGAGATAGCTGAGGTTTTGTATGTCGTGACTTAGCCCCATCTTGGTCGCTCCATAACTCCTTATGTATTCTAGGGCTTCGACGAGCCATTTTATCAAGGAGCTATTATCATTTTGCAAGAGTGCAATAACTTCTCCAAAATCCTTGACATTATCTTTCATCTTCACGATAAAAATAGATGGCTCTTTGTAAGCCTTGTTCATTTTGAAAAGAGATATTTGAGCATACGTAAAAGAACGACGAGCTTGATTACTAGCTCCCGACAAAGGATCATATCTAGATCACCGATAAACGATTTAATCCCTAGAGATAAATTGCTAGGCTACAAAGAATAAAAGAAAACTACCCCGCAACAATTAGATGTAAAGTTAAACAGGGGGAAATATTTCAATAAATCAAAATGGGGAAAATTGATTACAAACAAATAAGTACAAAAGAAAATTCCAAGATTCTCTATCTAACTATTCCTAACTAGCTCTGATCTTCCATTTCTTTCATTTGCTATTGTGTTTCTGGACATCACCCTAATCAACCCCAGAGGTTCCTTGGTCGACCAAATTTTTCTTCACTTAGTGGGGAACCCAGATTTTTCTCACTAAAAAGTTCATATTCATCTTAGACATTGGTTTTCATCAAAGAAGCGTCCCAATCTTTCTTGAAATTAGACTTTCGAATGAAAGTCAACTAATGTTTATCTTCGAAGAAGGCTTTCATATAACCACTCTTATAGCCTTCATCCTTAGCGGCAACATGAGCTCGTACTTGATTGTCTTATGATTTCTCTATCAGGTTGCACTAAACAACAGTTGGTTACAGCCAAACTTCAATTTCTGGCATGTGACCTTTAGCGTATCATGTTTGTCCTTCAACTCATCCATCACCAAGAAGTTAGAATTATTATCTTCCTCATATGACATCTTGGAATTAACAAGGTCCTCCTTGTACTTATCCAAGGCCTTTATCAGGTCCTTGGTGACCTTGAACTAATCAGAGCATTTTTCAAGAATAGGGACAAAGTTCGCCATAAATTTCAAAAGAAGAAAGATGATTATGTCAAATTTACTAACCTAGATTAAATGGAGGATGGAAAAACTTAAAGAGAGTTGTGTTTACCAGAGATAATTCCTGAGCGATGTGTGTAGAAAGTTGATCGTGGATCAGCTTGTTAACTTGCGCATAATCAAGTTGGAGCACAATCCCCCTTAATAGGCCAAGGGCTAAAGATGCATTATTAGCCACCGAAATCAACTTTTGGCCCTTTCCAAAGTTTGGGACATCTCCTTTTTCGGGGGGAATACCAATAATGCAACATTTAGGGTCCTTATCCTTCTTATTCTTCTCTCGAATTAGACAATCCGTCACAGAGACTAGCATAAAAAAGTCCTGAAGCCATCTCCTTCTTTGTAGGAACCTTGGATTTTGAGAAGGTCGCCATATCATACTAATCAACTAGAATAATCTTCTTTTTAGGGTCCATCACATCTTCCTTGGTTGTGATGGTATTGAAGTTCAGGGGCTGGAGAGAAGAGGAAGTCAAAGATCATTCACTTGTCGATATCATGGATTGAATCTACTAGACGATCAATGAAAATATTAGTAGAGTTATTGTATTTAAGAAAAAGGGAAGTAGAACATGGTTGTTCGTCACCGGAAACTAATGGCCTCCTCATCTTCATAACTTTGATAAGTTCTTCCTTGTCAAAATGGAGGTCTCCTTTTTCTTTGATTCAGCTGGAAAAAAATCCAAGAAAAACATAATCGATAACAATATAAATGCAAATAAAATAGATGAAATTGACCTTTGTTGCTTCCTCTCTCAGGGTACAAAAACCCTTGGCATTGTTCGCTCTTAGATTGAGGGGAGTGTTGCTAATTTATCGAATTAAAGCCTTGATTCTAGTATCCCTTATTAAAATTAGGAAGGTTGAAGACCATGAATTTATCAGCCTTTCTCACCTTTAAATAGAGAATCTCATTATTTTTTAGGACCACGAGTAAGAGTACCTAATTTCTGGGATCCTTATATGGGTCCCATATAGTTTATTAATCGTATGAATGACATTGACGATTCACTAACTATTTGGGGCACACTGGGAAGGAACTACTTCAAAGAGTTCATAGAACTCCAAAAATAATTGCTTTAGGACAAAAGTTGATCCCCTTCAACCACTAAGAAGGTTTGAACTGAGTGTCCACCCTCAACATAATTATAGTCGACTGTAACATCAAGACACTTGATACTCACCCATGGGGGAATAAAAAATGTTTTCCTAAAATCCACCATGGTCCTCTCATTAATGGAGTAAACCATTATTTTTAGAAAAAATCACTCAGAAAATGAAGAAACTCAAAAAGTTCGAAAGTGTTCATGAAAATGAAAGAAAAATGATGATTCGAAAGAGCGGTGGATGAAGAATAAGCGAAGCGTGAATAAGACTTACATACTAATTATGTAAAAGTTATAGCTCAAAGAATTTATATTAAATAAGTAAAGTGTGAAAATAACGATATAAGCTTTTAATTAATCTTGATGCGAACTCCCAAACGTCTAATCATTTGGCAACTTAGAACGAGGCTCAGTAAATGCAAATGGTGATTCTTTTTCAAAATATTAACAGTGTACCCTTGATAAGATGAAGAAATTAAAAGCGTGTCCCTTCAAGACTCAATGGTCAAAATATAGTCGGCTAATTCACAATTCCTTCTCGAAGAATTTAGAATATGGGATGCAATCTACAGTGACAATCAAATGCCTAGTCCGACGAACCATCTAAGTCGGCCAAACTATTAAAACTCTCTTCCTCATTCAAACCGAAGAGATTTGGGGACAATTGTTAAGTATAAGCCGTGCAGCCTAAACCCAACAACCCAAATGGTCCAAATCCAGATGATGGCCATACCAATAACAAACATGAAAATATAGTTATAAGAGACCACATCTAAGATAGATCATTATAAGAGATAACATCCAAGATAAATCCAAGATGCATGGATATCGAAGGAGATAAACACAAAATGAGCAATGGGCTAAACAACAGTTAAAATGAGTGCAATACGATTCTGCCTCCTCCATCTCTATAAATATAACCATCACCCAGGGAAAAGGGGGGCATGTAACTTCTTGATATCGAATCATAGAAAAGTAATAATACAAATAAACATCTTGCGAATAGATCTTTCCCGAACCACATAGATATTATTATGACACCCCGACTAATTAAATACCGGGTAGCTACTCCTTTATTAGATTAATACAGAATATCAATTTGGTTCATTCTTACTGCCAAAAATATTTAATTAATTACTAGCCACCTAATATTTAAATAGAGAGATGCCAAATTTTAATAATTAAATTAACAATTAACCAAGTAATTGAATCATCATCCATCAATCGCATACACAATCTCATAGGAATAACCAAAGTAATGAAATAACTGAAGCTGGAGTAAACACTCCAATAATAATAATACCAAAGTAAATAAAATCCCAATACAAGAGTCTGAATAAATAAACCAACATCTGAAATAATGAAAGTCTATAACTACAATCTCTATATAAGAATGGGGAACATGCCCTAACTGATATGAATGACTCAGAAGGAACCAAGGATAAATGTGGAGGCGTCTAATACCGAGATCCTCTAGCTTCCACAACAGCTACATCACGTCATCAGAATGGAACTCCTATGCTTGGCATCCCTGTGGCCGGGCACCTAAAAGGTTTTTACAAAACAAAATAGATTTGGAGGAAAACGGGTCAGAGCCGGAGATGATTTTTTTTTTAAAATACCAAGTGTTTAATTTAATTAAATAGTTAATATTATATACATGTTAGTCCCCTACTCTCACATGAGTCTCTCACCCCTCAACTAATGTGCACGCCTAACGTATACCGTTAACCCATCCTAGTTATGCCACTAACTAACTAGTCGGCACTAACTCCTGCTTTCACATTCTATATAGGGTGCCTACTCGTATTACCCAAATAAGTCATATTTATAAACCATATTCACATTAATTAAATTACTTATCTTAAGTGTTATTTAAATTCTCACATTCTTAACCCATTCAAATATCGTGGTGATTCACATCTACTAAGCAACAGTGAACCAGTCACAAGTACATATAAATCACTCTCAGTACATATATACATATTTCGCACCCCTAGGCTAAGCTGCGGGTCACGCATACACTCCTATCAAATCCATATACATCACGTACGTAAGGATCACGCATTCCGAATCAATGAGGAATCATCTTAATACAAATCACACATATTGGAGGCGAACATAGTTCACATACCCATGGGTCATGCACATACCTACACTCCTATGGTCAGTTGACTTATCAACTCACAAATAAGTCATTCACACTCCTATGCCCTTAAGGTACCAATCTAAATCTCCCCGAAGGCACAGAAAGGTAAGATGGTCCTTTTTCAAAAATCAACCTCCCGTGATAGCAAGTATGGTAGGTATGTGATACACACAATAATCCAGATACTAAGTAATCACACAACTTAGGTAATCATCACATTAATAAAGGTATAAAACAGCCCTATATCTTAAGTCTCATACGTATCATAGTGTCATCCCGAATATTCTACGTAATATGTTTAACACAAGAACTCTCGTCGTATAAGTTCAGATACTTAAACCTACCTCATAAGGTTACTAAGTCTCCCACTAGTCTCTAAGGTTATCTCAGTAATTCCAAGTCCCTTTTCTACTGGTCTTAACCTTAAATTAACATTCGTCCACTTTAAATCCCAATTTTATGAAACTTCTAACCTTACCTCAGTCGGTAAACACTCGAAACTATTCCATCCAATCCCATAATGTATAACATATTTTGGGCATTAAGTACAACCCTACTGACCTTAACCAAGTCCCCAATATTCTATTAAATCCCCTAAGAGTTCTTACAATCTTGGGATTTGCCGAACCTTAACGGGAAATAATCTACAAAAATTAGGAGGATTCGATCGATCGATGAAAAGGGTCGATCGATCGATCAAACAGGTACTGCGAATCTGCATAATTTTGCCTATGGGATTCATCAAACTTAACCCTCAAATCCTATACTATAATGTCCCAAACTCCCAAATATCTATTCCTAACATCAT
The DNA here is from genome assembly GCA_949130495.1 of Sambucus nigra. NCBI lineage: Eukaryota > Viridiplantae > Streptophyta > Magnoliopsida > Dipsacales > Adoxaceae > Sambucus > Sambucus nigra. Next base: position 4,322,309 of record OX422217.1, read on the forward strand.
ACCAACATAAATACATAATTTCCAATGTTTTAGAATCATCTAATCAAAATGGGAAATCAATTATTTGGATCAATTCACATAATTTTCATAAAAAACCCTAGTTCTCCTATTTTCTTCAATAACACTATATAATTCAATACAAATTCATAATTCTCTACACATGGATCATTTTTTCATGGATGTTATATTCCCCGAAGTTAAACTACATGCAAAATCTACCCAGATTACGATTTTAATTCTTCAAATCCATTCAATCATCATTATTCAAGGTTATTCTCCAATTATAACCTAACATGGATGATATATGCACTGAATTATTGCAAGTTAAATCACTTTTCGGGTAGTAGAGATTCTGATCCTTTGATGTAGATGGTATGGGAATGATTCTCTCTTTTTGATTTATCCAGTTGTGGTGACGGTGGTGAAAAAGCCTCTAAATGGTGGTTTCTCCATTGGGAACTTCCCTCTCTTCCTCTCTAATTGCCATTGGTGATATTTGGTTGTGATAACCCTAAGATTCCCAAGTGTTGTCTGATACATTAAGTCTAAAATTCGTGGGTTAGAATTCCCCCAAAAGTCAAAATGACTAAAATACCCTCTTGGGCTGCCGATTAGGCCTAAAATGCCCCGGGACCCAAACTAAACCCCCGGCTAGTGTTTTCTGACTATCTAGATCCTTCCGAACACGTTGGCACACTCAAAATGACCATACAGATGACATAAAAATAAATTACGTTTTAAATCCATTAAATTGGATCCTGACACGACTGACACATGCGTCCCAACTTAATATCCAAAACTGTCGTATTTTCAACTCATAACAATTTTAATAAATTCAATAATTATATATTACCATAATCACTCAGTAATATTCAATATCATCATCATAATCAAATACTAAATCTTGTCTCGCTAGTTATTTAAATTCGAATTAATTTCCAATTAATTATTCCAAATTAATTTAATTAATCCCATAATTAAAAGAAATTTCATTTCATTAATCTTATAATTAAAAGCCATAAAATTACGGGGTATTACATACTTCCCCTCTAATAACGGAATTTCGTCCCGAAATTTGCAAAAGTAAGGCATACTTGGAAAAATTAGGTATTCTCCAGTACTCAAAACAAAATTTAAAGGCTCAATCACTACATCCCCCGCTTCACAACAAGATTGTTGAACCATCTCGACACTTTATCAGTTATAGGGTCGTACCTCAATAAATTCACCTCACCTTGTGTTCTTACTAAAAAACATTTGAATAAGAAGAGTTTATACATCATTGGCCGCATTAGCTCAATATTATTTGGAGGCCGCACTTCCCTTCGATTTAACTCCCGTGTTAATTTAAAAGCAAAAATCCCATCCTTGGAGAAACCATATGAACCTCTGACTACTCTTGTACATTCTTCGAATCCCTATTCCCGATGTTGTAACTTTTTAAAAAAGAAAAAAAACCCACCTAAGACGGTTTGTGGTTATCCCATTATAGTCATCGGACTCTTAACTTCTAACTAATCCAAAACTCTGATACTCCGCTTACCTCTAAATATATAGAGGAAGGATAGTAAGGTTTATCCACACAAAACCTCTGTAAGCACCTTGTCCACTATAAATAGGTATGGGTGCTTTCACACAACTCTACCATTAGGTAATATCCTCTCCCCATTACCATATTGTACTTCACTTACTAGCTATGCCCATTGTGGAAATGAAATGATCGCAATGAGTCCAAAATTACTTTCATACAGCTCCACCAGTCGTGAATCACTTTGCACCTACTCCTAGGGCAATAGGTGATACAACCTGCTCAAAACGAAACGTTATCCTTACTACTTCCTAATACCCCATATTGAAGGTGGGTTTCAAGTATCTCATCCTAGTTCAGAATAATATTGGGCAGGACTACGTACCGGTGCGACCACTATCTAATAGTGTAAATAATTAACGGATATAACAATTACTTTCCTTATGGATAACCTGTTCCACACATTCGAAGGAACTCGTTACTTATCTTTAGGTTGGCAACCCATCAAAAAAATTTACCAACTTGACTAATCGTCGGCATGATACAAATTTTTCTGGCTGATTATCTCACTCCAACTGTTTTCTATCTATAAGCGGTGCACGTGGACACTACTTACTATGCCCCGCTCAACACTGACTTTTACTTATAATTCTTCCCATTAAATGGTACTTAATGATCCTCTTCTTCCCTCGACATATACCGAAAGTTTTGACCGGTTCACTTTTCGCCACAACATGCACTTCTGGACTCTTTATACCTTATTGACATCATCATTCTATTTACATAAAAGTCACTCTCAATATTCTACTGGGAAAATATCCGCTTTAATTTGTCCATAATATTTAAATATTTGTCTTCTCAAGGGATACCCCCTTTTTAAATGTCTTCCCACTGCCTTTCAACCAAGTTCGGACGTGCCACTCTAATTGCACATGAATATATAGATTTTTGTCCTTCCCACGACGCTTAATCCACTCCACCACTTACATTTTGTCATATTAGTTCCACAAGAATAAATTTCACCCATATTTATGTATCTTCTTCCGGCGATTCTTACATCAGCAAACCAAGGTGTCTACACCCCCTATAAATTGTGCATACAGGTTTAAACATCATATACGCTTCATACGTACTCCAAACTCTTTCTTGCCCTTGCATTCGCAACGTGGCTATACCACTTGGGCATTCTCAATCACCCCCGAATTTGAATTTGTAAATCCTCCTTAACATCATTCCATCCTTCAACCCACTAGAATAAAACAAAATTTTCAATACTTCCTCACCATACAGCTGGATCTATTGGCCTTATATCGTAATTTAACTTTCGACTTATAGTTATAACTACATACCTTTATAACGACCGAGGTACTTAACTCATGGATGAAAGTCCAAACATCTCCCTACTACCAACCTTACGCTAAGTTTCATGTGTGGGATGTCACGTAAAGCGAAATACAAAGAACCCCCCGATACACTACTACCAAGAATTATTGGTCATCGAAATTCATTAGGCCCTCAATTCATAACCTTTAACCCTATATTCTTGTCTCTTGACACAAAGTTACATCACCTTCCGCAATTACACTTAAACAAGGAAATTCTTCCAAAAGACACTATCACTTAACATTGGTTGCAATCACATTCCATAAACATCATGCACATATAATCGGGGCTCTCGAAATCCTATCCCCAGACATGCAACTATGAGTATTAACTTCCACATCTCCAAAGGGTGATTTAACAATGCTCTCTTCCTATTACCAAGTCCTGAGCGTTAAACATAAAAACAAGCTAAATCTTTCCGCTAAACAGTAAACCCAATACACTATGAAATATATCAATAAAGTCCCTTCACATACCGCGATCGAATATCTCGAGACCATTATAACCTTTCTAAGTCTCTCTCTCTCTCTCTCTCTATATATATATATATATATATATAAACACGAGCCCGTCCTTCCTATAGGTGAGGTCTCTCCAGAACAAAACATCCTACAATAAGGTAGTAACCCCGATAGACTTGCGACATTCACCCACTATCGATCTAAGCATCACTATAAAATCATAATCAGGGTAATATCATACTCATATAACACATCAGATAAATGATTAATCTCAATAAGGTATATACCACTATCGATACACCCATTCATCCTCCGTGGATACACTAAAGGTAACCACACTATACCCGGAAAATATTCACATAATAATAACGTTGTTAATATAAGCACTAAACTCGTTTGACATTCGAATCTAGAAATAATCAAAATGTGGTGACTCGCTCGTGTCACATAAAATACACCTCATCCCCTGAAGGTAAAACTCATGCTTCTACCTCGCCAATCGACCTGGCCGCTCAAATGATTACTGGATATAACACGCATGTCCGAACCAAAATGAAAATTTACATTAAGCACTGCCCTTTCTAGGCACCATATTGTCCCTTTACTCACTTCGAGAAAATTTAACACATGGGGTTTTACTCTCCCCAAAATACCTCTACACATAATCCATTTATCTCCGGTCATACTGACCCTGTAAGGGTTGTCCTTCTCTCGGACTTTGGTAATCTCGACTCTGATGGATACCTCCCTTATTCCCTTACCTTTGATAACCCTAAGGAACATGCTACTTGCTCCAACATCCCTTACTGTTTAGATTCTCCATCTCTCTTCCCTCCCTTCACATGGAAGTGTTGATATTAAGATTATAAATGTACGACATTGATGAAAATGGAACCGGTCATCCTAGCCAAGTGTCTCCATCCATGCTTGTGTATTCTACCCACGAGTCCATTATCAACTTAAGGAACCGTTTTATTCTCTGTATCGACCTCGTCCGGTATGAAGTTTTCTAAGAAAGAAATTCTCCTTCACTAAGATTTCCTGAAATAAGCACTAAGATTTCCTCTGTCTCTCTGTTTAAACAGCTGATGAGAGGATTCAAGGTCAAATCGCACTCCAAATTTCTCTCTATTTAAAGGTATCTCTCCATGGATGTGGTGACTAACTCCCGTTACTACAACGCTGCTCCTATGGGCTAAAACTTTCACCCAATATTTAATCATGAGTGTCACTACACTCCACCCTATGCAATTGCCTTTGGATGGTCACCTTCCATTGGACAATAACACTTATGTACTTCCCCACATTCTTTTTTATTTCCCTTATGAAAATCCCCTTTGACTCTCTCCCTTACCAAGTGTACTGGGTGAGTTAGAATTTCGTGCCACCAATTCTATGATGGTACTTGGGGAAAACTATTGCGCTTTAGCAGTTATCCTAAAGTCAACTGACTAAACTATGTTAGTGTTGACTTCTACTGCGGTCACCATTTCCAGAATACTCTGTAGCTCTAGCTGGGCCTCACCTCTTACAGTCATCTTAAAGACCCTCATCGATCATCCTATATAATTCGATGTATAAAGCCCAACCTAGATATTATATGATTCACATCCACTATACTCAATAGCAGGAGAACATAAGTTGCATTATGAATCAACAATCCTAAGAATAGGGCTCTATATCAAGGAAAAGCAACACTAAAAACATAGTAAGTCCGCATAGATCCTAAGGACTCTAGAACCTGATGCCCAGATACCATTTCTGACACCACACTTATTTTAACCACGGGTGATTAGTCATTTATCAAAATAAATAGGAATCTCATTTGGTTCATTCTTAGCATCAGTGACAAAACTTTTTAAATTACTAACCACCTATGTGAAATTAAGTCGATGCCAAATTTTAACTTTCATTAACATATAAAGACATGCGGAAATAAAAATAACATAACTCAACCATCCACACAAATATGAGAGTCCAAATAATTAAATGATAAATAGATAAATGATAAATACCGAATAAACCATCGGTTCCAAAACTAATATCCAAACCATAAGTCTGCGGAAATACATAGTCTGATAGATAAAACTGAATGAATGTATCAACTTAAGGGGAAACAAGCCCAAATGAAATACTAAATCATAGATCCTAATCTAGGAATGAACAACTTAAGCGTCTATACAAATCCTACATACCTCCATAACTGTTGTAGCTACACATCCCTAAAATGAGTCATCAAGTTAGGCGTCCAAGTGACTGCACACCTAAGATGTTTTAAAAAATAGATTTGACATGGGCCAGAGCCCCAAACCTTTGAAAATATTTAGCAAGTATTTAAATTGCACTTTAAAATTTGTTATTAGATACCAATGTTAGTTTCACGTACACTCCCTTGAGTTTCTCACCTCCCAACTATTGTTCACACCTAACGTCTCTTATTAAACCCACATATCTATGCTACCCAACCTAAATAGCCATAAGTATCCAACCAACCACAACAGGTTTAGCTCCCCTGTACCACCCATACGATACACTACTATCATTCTAATAATTTAGAATACCCGAATATTATTATTGCACCATTAATTAAGTTTCTCATATTACTTTTAAATATTCACTATTTATATTTTCTACCATCACACATAAGTAGAATAATCACACTTGTATATATTTATCACACTATAATATATACAATCACTGCATCCCCCGGAATGGCTACCACGATGCATGTATACTATGCTATCAAGTCCATGTACCTTTCATACCAAATCAGGGACTATCGGTTTAGAATGTCTCCTAGAACCATAAATCAAACAATAAACAATGGAGGCGAACATAGTTCTAAGACTTTGGGCTATGCACATACCTAATGTACCTAAATGACCTACCAGTCTCACTAATACACTATTCATAGTGAGCCGCCCTAAGTTCTATGTTCTAGGACACACATCCAGACCTCGTTGGAATTGCCAAGGTGGGATCGCCCTCTATGCCGAACCTCCCATGATAGCAGGCAACATAAGTATGTTCACATACATAACAAAGCACATAATAGGTATTCACACACCCTATACATATATCTTCAGTATAGGTATACACACAACCTATAATATATCCAGTACGTAGTATATTCATATTTTTTATGTATCACTCACTATCGGAAGTGTTCCAATTATCCCTTAAGAAATTTCAGTAGTTAAAACATCGCTAACCTCTGGTATAAATTCTGGGTTATTATCTAAGCTTATCGTGACCCGTTTTAAATTCCTGATACTTAACACAATTGTTTAAATCTCATAGGCCTTAGTCTCATTTTACCCTTAGTATGACTAAGCCTATGCCCTGACTATAGGTCTATTGAAATTATTAAAGTACTAATATAGTTCATAAACCATTCTATACCCTGATTTAACTTCTGACTAAAGATCTTGATCTCGGATCCCCTTTCCGTAGAATCTTCATAACTAATTAAAAAAATTAGAAAAATACGAAAATAGCAGTCACGCATTCGTAACGAAAAGATCTATCTCCATGACCTAAAACCTAGGGTCATTTGAATGAAATACAAGCCCCGTTTGAACGAGAAACTAAACTCATTTGAACAATCCCATCGATCGATCGATGTCCCACGATAGATCGATTGATCCTGGGTTTTGATAGCATGTACCAAACTAATTTTTCTCCATGGTTAACACCTCAAACCTTCATGAAACCCTCCCAAACTCCTATCCAACATACCCAAGCATCAAACACATGTCTAGGGACAATTTTTAACATAAATAATACATCAAATCTATAATAAATCTACCTAATAATATATTAAATTCTAAAATTCACAAAAACCTAGTTCATAGTGTTCTTCACGCATATTCAATAATATACCAAGCTTTCTTTCAAGTTAATCATCACATAATTTCAGAATTCATATTATTTACATAAAAGGAATTAATTCAACGTGTATCCTACTCTGAATAATGAATTACACCCAATGAAATCCAAAGAATAAACCCATATCAAGTAAATTTAACCCCACACTACATGGGTATTATAACATGCTTAAAATATTTGCAAGATAAATACTTGCCTTGATAAAGTAGGCCTGATTTTTTTCTGAGATAATGAGGATGTTCTTACCATGCTACGATCTCAACTTCGGCAACGTTGGTGATGCGAAAAGGTGGGGAATAGCCTAGGTTTCTTCTCTCCTTCCTCTCCTATGGCCTCCTCTCTTTCGCAAGTGTTCTAAACCTAGACAATAACTTAAAGGGGATGATATAACACTCCCAAATTCGGCGTTCCTTCAACCATAGCCTCCTAAATGATCGAGACGCCCTTATGTGGTACCGGTTTGGTCTAAAATCGCCCTGAGACCCACCCAATCAATACACTCGGGTACACTATTCCACCTATTTTGACCCATTCAAAATAAATGTGACCTCGAAACTGTCATCTAAGTCACTTTACATAAATTTCCTATCTCTACCTCAATATAGTCTATTCGCGACTCCCGGTTGAGATATAACACATTCACGTCGATATCACCTGCTATCACTGCACCAAAATGGGAGATTTGTGAGTGCTATTAGCACTCATAAATGACCTTTATAACTGCTATTTACCGTCATAATTTAGGGGGTGAGAAAAGAAAATTTATAACTCCTAACAGCAATCACAATTTTTTATAACCCCTATGGAGTTATGACTGGTGACCCCAATTTGTAACTACTATTCGTAACTGCTTTCAGCAGTCACAAATATAACATTCGTAACTACTGTCAGCAGTTACGAATGTTATATTTGTGACTACTGACAGCAGTTACGAATCATATATTTGCGACTGCTGCTAGCATTTACAAAATTAATAGTAGTGACAAATTTGTGACTCCTATTAGGAGTTACAAAATTAAATTTGTTAAATGTTGTAAAAGCTATTACAAATATCTTTATATTTTCACAAAATGATGAAATAATGAAAGTAAAATAAATATCATGATAACAAGTCTAAAATTTTTGACAACATTTCATTTATATTTCTCATATTCCAAATATCCAGTACACATAAAACTTGTTAAACTTAATTTAACATCAAACAACCCCTAAGTGGGCGCCAAGTACAAAATGAACATAGAATAAAAAATAAACTAAAAAAAGTAACGACACAACACTTCGATGACATGGAATGCCATGAACATGTAACAAATCATTCTAAATCTAGACCAGGAGTCACCACGCAGTGGATACGATTCGTTAAGTCTAAGTATATCAGCCGTGGGGGGTATTGATGCGGTGACATCCTCCCTCGTGTACTCGGAGTATGCCTGTTGAGCAAGTTCAATGGACTCAAATTTTTTGAATACGGCGCCTCGGTATCCATTAACTTGTGCTTGTGTTGCTTGCCACGAAGTGTAAACACCTGGATTTAGGCCTTTGAATACTACGTATGCCGGATATGCCATGTGTATGCCTGCAAATAATAAAATGTTATTAATATATATATATATATATATATATATATATATATATATATACATTCATTTTTTGTGATAAAGAAACTACCATAGCATATATATATATATATATATATATACTAGCGTATGCCCGTGCCTGAAGGCACGACGAAAATTGCAAAAAAAAATCGTTACCCGACAACAAAGTGAAATAAATGTACAATATTTCTATTCTAATTTTAAAAAATTTGGGCAGAGTTCCCTTTATTTATAGGACTATCCACCCTGTTTAAAAAAATAAAAATACTCAACAACAGCAATACTACAATACTCGAGGTCCATATTGGACCTCATTTCAACCACTTCATCAATTTAACAATAATATTGACAACTATTGAATAGGATGTTGAGTCAAGAACCGCACGCATCACCGTCAAGAACCGCACGCATCACCGTTCAACTACATAGTAATCCCAAAACTTTGAATCTACAAATAACTACAAAGTAATATATATAAGGGGTGTGTGACACCCCGCTTAATTAAATACCGGGCGACCACTCCTTTATTAAATTAAATCAAGGTAAACAGTTGGTTCATTCTCAGCATCACTGTCGATAAAAATAAATTTTCCAATTTAACACCCTAAATAATTAAGCTAAGTGTCAAAACCATTTTCATACATACATTCCAAATTTTAATTACATAAAAAGATTTATGTTTATTTAAAAACAACATTTCTACAATTAAGAATCACATCACAATAAACCAAGTAATATAATGCATTCGTCAAATCGAATGTCAACATATGAAAACTAAAATCACAAATCCATACTGAATAAATCCCATAGAACAATACTGGAAATAACAGAAATATAAATGTCCCAACAATAAATGAAATAATGGAAAGGGCGACACATGCCCAATAAATGAGAATGCTAGAAGTGGAGTCAATAAGGAAGCCGTCTACGCAAGTGACCTGCAAGTCCCACCTAAGCTGCAGCACGTTCCTCTCAAGGGATCCTAAGCAAGACGCCCTTGTGGCTGGGCACCTGAAATATATACATATATATACAAGAGAGAGAGAGAAAAAGAAACGGGTCAGAGCCCGAAGGTGTGTTTGATTTAAAATACGTTTAGCAAGTATTTAAATTGATACAGGCCAATGCAACAACATATTAGTGCGTCTCTCTTGAGAAATACTCACCTCTCTTCTAATGTGCACACCTATCGCACTAATCTTCCCAACGGTTTGTTTTAACATTTATCGCGCTAGTCTTTCTAAAATATTTAACTTAACTTAGATTACTCGCAAGATTTTCAATTCACGATTTCATTTTAAAAAGAATGTTCCAAACAGTAATCAAAGTTCTCCATTTTAACTTTATAAAATCAATAAAGTTTTACAGTGACATATTATACTTTTTCAAAACAAGTATTTAATAATTTGAGCCAACAACCATGTCCTACTTATCAAATCTCAGTAGGCAGTTTCAAATATCATAATCCCATATATATATTAACTACTCGTATAATATATATATATAACAGCACCCCGAAAAAAACTATGGTGCGTGCATACTTCCACTATCCAAACCCCATACCACTCAAATCAGGGGAATACAAATTCGGAATCACTCTCGAATTGTATTAACACATACATAAACAATATCGAGGCGAAGCATAGATTCCAAGTCTCTAAGAGGATGGCACATACTCGCGTCTCTTAGGACCGTCTGAACTATCAATTCGATAGCCTGTACCAGGGATATCTATCTTCTAGGGTACAAGTCAATATCCCCCATAAAGGTCCCATCGAGATAAGACTGTCCCAGCGCGGTAACCTCAAGGATAGCAAGTAGCGCGGTATATTTTTCACATGCATATAATATATGTACACACAATCATATAAATATACCACTTTATCATATTGAAATAGGTTCTTCTTGTCACCCATAATTATACCAATTATCCTTAATTTCACATTTATAGAATTACGTATAAGGTTTCATTCCTAACCTTAACTCGAAGGGTTTTCTCACTTATTACCTAACACTCATGGGCTATATCCTCACAAATCTGAATTTCAGTAAGTGTCTTTATTAGGTTCCAACGTAACTCTCTTACACACCTCACCCTTTAAATTTATAAGTTTACCAACCTAAAGTAAATATCCCATAAATACCATTCTCGTTGAAGATTAAAGGTCCCAACATTTATTCATATACCCTACCGGTCCTCAATGTCTCCCAAATCATTTTATTAAGAATGCCCAAAAATTATTTCACGATAAACTTAATTTAACTAATTAAACAAGGGAAATAGGAGTCTGCCAGGAGGGGTCGATCGATCGAAGCTTGGGGCTCGATCGATCGAACCTTCGATCGATCGAAGCTCTAGGCTCGATCGATTGATCAAACAGGTCTGCGAATTTTTTTGCAGAATGCAGTTACGGGTTTCACTAAACTTCTTCATCCAAAACTATGTTTTTCCATTCCAATCATCCCTAAAATCCTACTATCATCATTATAACATTATATCAGGTGCTTATAACGTAAAGCATGTGTATAACTATCATTAAACATGGATAATTAACTCAAAATCCCATCTAATCATCAAGAACCCTAGAGTTTTCCTTAATCAAGGTTCTAATCTATTTTTACAAGAAATTCCTTCTAATATATCATCAAAATTTCATGGGTTATATTCCTCTACATGGCAAGGGTTCCAGAATTTCCATATAATCAAAACTACATGCATTATCCTAACACAAATTGAGTTTTCTTCCATAGTTTCCATCTCTAAACAATCCTAGACTAATATGAAGATTGCATTAACGAAAATACGCAAGTCAAATACTTGCCTGATATTTTTGGTATGCAGATTCACGGATGATTTTGGTATGGCCGCGTTCCTTGTCTCGCGATCTACGTGGTGGTGGTGGTGGCGGTGTAATCCGGTGGCTTTTTGGCCTTGAATTGCCTTGGAGCTCTCTCCTCTCTTCTCCAATGGCCGTCACTTGATTTCTGGATATTCTAACCCTAAAAGTCTAACCTAATGGCTGATATAGGTTTCTGAAATTCGTGGGTTTAATTACCCAATTATGTAAAATGACTAAAATGCCCTCCCGGGGTACTATTTAGGCCTAAAAATGCCCCGAGACCCAAACTAAACCCCCGGGTACACTTTTCTGACTATCTCGACCCTTCCGGACGCGTTGGCGCACTCAAAACGACCATACGAACAACTTATAAAATATTCACTTTTTATTTAATAAAATTAGTCCCGACGTGACACGGGCACGTCCCGACTTAAATTTCCGAAATAGTCATTTAATTCACTCATGACATTCAATATGACCAAAATAATATATTACTATGCTCATTAGTAATATTCAACAAGTTTCCCATAATTACTAACTCTCGTCACGTTAATAATTATAACATAATTAATTTCCGGATTTTTATTAAATAATCATTCACATTAAATTTAATAAATCCCCAAATTAATATAGCATAAAAATACGGGGTATTACATACTTCCCCCCTAATAACGAAATTTCGTCCCGAAATTCGGAAAATAAGGCATACCTTATAAAAACAACTCTGGATATCTCTCGCGCATATCTGCCTCACGCTCCCAAGTGGATTCCTCCACATTATGATGCTCCCACTGGACTCGAACAAGTTGAACTATTTTCGACCTCAATCTCCTTCCACTTTGCTTTCCAGACGTTCGCTACATCGTCTACCGGTCTTCGGCTCAACGCATCAGCAACTACGTTGGCCTTCCCCGGATGATACTGTATATCAAACTGGTAGTCCTTCACAAACTCTAGCCATCTGCGCTGACGCATATTCAGCTCTCGCTGAGTGAACAGGTACTGCAGTGACTTGTGGTCTGTGAACAAACGGAATTTCTCACCCAATAAGTAATGCCTCCAAATCTTCAATGCAAAGACGACCGCTGCTAACTCCAGGTCGTGGGTGGGGTAATTCTTCTCATGCAGCTTAAGTTTACGGGAAGCAAAAGCTATAGCCTTCTCCTCCTGCTGGAGTACACCTCCAAGTCCCCGTAAAGACGCATCGGTATAAACCAGGTACTCCACACCCGGTTTCGGTAAGGCAAGGACTGGTGCTGAAGTAAGCTTGTCTTTCAGCTCGTCGAAAGCCAATTGACAAGTGTCATCCCAAACATATGGTACCCCCTTGCGAGTCAGATTCGTCAATGGACCCGCTATTTTAGAGAATCCCCGAATGAATCTCCTGTAGTATCCGGCTAATCCCAAGAAACTACGCACTTCCGTCGGTGTCGTGGGCTGTCCCCACTCCCTCACCGCTGACACTTTGCTCTGGTCAACTGCAATCCCCTACTCAGAAACAACGTGGCCCAAGAACTGTACCTCTCGCAACTAGAATCCACACTTCTCGTACTTAGCATACAACTGATGCTCTCGTAGGGTCTGAAGAACCTGCCTCAAGTGCTCGGCATGCTCTTCCTCAGAGTGTGAATATATCAAGATGTCATCTATGAAGACGATGACAAACTGATCCAAGAACTCTCTGAATACTCGATTCATTAAGTCCATGAAAACGGTTGGGGCATTTGTGAGTCCGAACGGCATCACCCTAAACTCATAGGACCCATATCTCGACAAGAAGGCAGTCTTTGAAACATCCTGCTCTCTAATACGTAACTGATGGTACCCCGACCTCAGATCTATCTTCGAAAAGAAGGTTGCTCCCCTCAACTGGTCGAACAGATCATCGATTCGAGGCAACGGATACTTATTCCGTATCGTTACCTTGTTCAGTTCCCGGTAGTCCACACACAATCTCAGTGAACCATATCCCTTCTTCAAAAACAAAACTGGAGCGCCCTAAGGTGAGGTACTCCTACGAATGAAGCCCTGACCTAACAGCTGCTCTATCTGATCTCATATCTCTCGCAACTCTATCGGAGCCATACGGTACGGTGCGCGTGCTATAGGTCTCGTATCTGGCAATAAATCTATTACAAAGTCTATCTCACGACTGGGCGGTAGGCCTGGTATCTCCTGAAACACATCGGAATACTCCCTAACCACTGGGATCGAATCCAGAGTAATCACAACCTCCTTAGAGGTATCCTCCTCTATGTAATACAAATGAGCGGTCGAACCTCCCTCTGGGCGAGGCATCGCCACTACAAATATCTCTTGCCCCGGAATGGCAAAAACAATGCTCCCACCGAAGCAATCAATCATGGCTCTATAAGCTGCGAGCCAATCCATACCAATAATCACATCATGCTCGTGCATGTCTAAGACTAACATGTCTGCAGGTAATACCAAGCTACCAATATCTACCCCCACTCCCCGACATATAAAGAAAATAAGTGACCCACTCCCCAGTGGTGAGTCGACACACGTCACGGTGATCTCTGTTGTGGCTAACAACCCAAAGGACTTCGCAAAATGCGTAGCTATAAAACAATGCGTTTCCCCCGTATCAAACAAAACTCGACCCATAGTACCATGGATAGGAAACATACCCTCAATCGCGGGTGGTGCCTGTGGAGCTGCTGCCTGGTGGACGTTATAGACACGTCCATATTGCAATTGCCCCTGCTGCACTGGAGCTGCTGGAATGGCTGGTAGGGCTGGCACCTGGGCTGGAGCTGGGAGGGCAGGTGGAAAAAGTGGTCTCTGCGGCTCATTACGGGCTCCCTGCTGCTGTGGGGCCCTATCGCCCTCTGGGCAATCCTGGCGCCTATGGCCATGTTTATCGCACCCAAAGCATCGGCCTTTGAAGTTATTGCCCCTCTGACCTTGCTGTCCACGGCCTTGCTGGCCGTTACCTCCACGCCACTGGCCCTGTTGGCCCTGATGTGCACGTTGTTGGCCTTGCTGGCCCTGCTGTTGTCCCTGTGGTCGGTGTTGGCCCTGCTGATTAGGCTGGCCCTGATGGCCCTGCCTAAAACCCCCGAATCCCTGCCTAGAATCACCTGAACGGAATCGCTTAGCAGGGCCCCCTGATGGGAACTCTGCTCGTGCTGACGAGTCTGTCCATGAGTTGGTGCCCCACTGGCACTATTACCCCCGGTCCTGCCCTGCTGGCTGGACTCCCTTGCTCTCTTGCTTCCCTGGAGATGGAAGCGGTGATCCTGGCAATATAGTAATGCTGCATTGAGTACGTCAGTGAAAGTACTCAGGGATAGATTTCCAATAAGGTGCTGACGGATCCTCCAAGCTAACCCGTAGACAAACCGCAAAATCTTCTTGCTCTCAGTGGGTGCCTCATCCGGCACAATAGTGAGAAGTCTCGTGAACTCCTCCTCATACTCAACTACAGTAAGGTTCTCCTGCTTCAGATTTAGTAATTTCCGCCTCATCTCAGTCTGCACTGCGGGTGGAAAGTACTTGCGGTCAAACCACTGAATAGGGATTGTGTCCCTCTCCTCCAAAGTAGTAGTGGACTCCCACCACTGTAATGCGGCTCCCACCAGCTTAAAGGAAGCCAATAACTTCTTTTGCACGTCAGTACACTCATACATACGGAGGTGCCGCTGGATGTCTTTCTTCCATTGGCTGACTGTAACAATATCGGAGCTACCAGAAAACTCAGGGGGATGCGCTTTCTGGAAAGCATCCCGAACCCTCTCCCATGCGGATGGAAGCTGTGCTGGTGCTGGCGCCACTGCCTGAACCTGGGGTGGAGCCTGCTGAATCACCGCTATCGCGGCATTCACCGCCTGAGCAACAATGGCGGCTACTTCGTTCGCATTCATTGTGCCTGGTGCCGGAGCTGCTGGCTGCTCGGCTTGGGCACGCCTATCTTTCGGAGCACGTCTCGGAGGCATCTGAAACGTGAAAAAGTTTATTAGTATACAGTTATCATCAAATCTCAAATAGCTGAAGACTTAAACGTAAAAGCAAGAATACAAAAATCCTAAAAATAGGGCTCTATAGCAATAACATTAAGCTGAAAGCGAAAATAAGCTGTACAGATCCTATGGACACTAGAACCTGATGCTCTGATACCACCTGTGACACCCCGCCTAATTAAATACCGGGCGATCACTCCTTTATTAAATTAAATCAAGGTAAACAGTTGGTTCATTCTCAGCATCACTGTCGATAAAAATAAATTTTCCAATTTAACACCCTAAATAATTAAGCTAAGTGTCAAAACCATTTTCATACATACATTCCAAATTTTAATTACAGAAAAAGATTTATGTTTATTTAAAAACAACATTTCTACAATTAAGAATCACATCACAATAAACCAAGTAATATAATGCATTCGTCAAATCGAATGTCAACATATGAAAACTAAAATCACAAATCCATACTGAATAAATCCCATAGAACAATACTGGAAATAACAGAAATATAAATGTCCCAACAATAAATGAAATAATGGAAAGGGCGACACATGCCTAATAAATGAGAATGCTAGAAGTGGAGTCAATAAGGAAGCCGTCTATGCAAGTGACCTGCAAGTCCCACCTAAGCTGCAGCACGTTCCTCTCAAGGGATCCTAAGCAAGACGCCCTTGTGGCTGGGCACCTGAAATATATACATATATATACAAGAGAGAGAGAGAAAAAGAAACGGGTCAGAGCCCGAAGGTGTGTTTGATTTAAAATACGTTTAGCAAGTATTTAAATTGATACAGGCCAATGCAACAACATATTAGTGCGTCACTCTCTTGAGAAATACTCACCTCTCTTCTAATGTGCACACCTATCGCACTAATCTTACCAACGGTTTGTTTTAACATTTATCGCGCTAGTCTTTCTAAAATATTTAACTTAACTTAGATTACTCGCAAGATTTTCAATTCACGATTTCATTTTAAAAAGAATGTTCCAAACAGTAATCAAAGTTCTCCATTTTAACTTTATAAAATCAATAAAGTTTTACAGTGACATATTATACTTTTTCAAAACAAGTATTTAATAATTTGAGCCAACAACCATGTCCTACTTATCAAATCTCAGTAGGCAGTTTCAAATATCATAATCCCATATATATATTAACTACTCGTATAATATATATATATAACAGCACCCCGAATAAAACTATGGTGCGTGCACACTTCCACTATCCAAACCCCATACCACTCAAATCAGGGGAATACAAATTCGGAATCACTCTCGAATTGTATTAACACATACACAAACAATATCGAGGCGAAGCATAGATTCCAAGTCTCTAAGAGGATGGCACATACTCGCGTCTCTTAGGACCGTCTGAACTATCAATTCGGTAGCCTGTACCAAGGATATCTATCTTCTAGGGTACAAGTCAATATCCCCCATAAAGTTCCCATCGAGATAAGACTGTCCCAGCGCGGTAACCTCAAGGATAGCAAGTAGCGCGGTATGTTTTTCACATGCATATAATATATGTACACACAATCATATAAATATACCACTTTATCATATTGAAATAGGTTCTTCTTGTCACCCATAATCATACCAATTATCCTTAATTTCACATTTATAGAATTACGTATAAGGTTTCATTCCTAACCTTAACTCGAAGGGTTTTCTCACTTATTACCTAACACTCATGGGCTATATCCTCACAAATCTGAATTTCAGTAAGTGTCTTTATTATGTTCCAACGTAACTCTCTTACACACCTCACCCTTTAAATTTATAAGTTTACCAACCTAAAGTAAATATCCCATAAATACCATTCTCGTTGAAGATTAAAGGTCCCAACATTTATTCATATACCCTACCGGTCCTCAATGTATCCCAAATCATTTTATTAAGAATGCCCAAAAATTATTTCACGATAAACTTAATTTAACTAATTAAACAAGGGAAATAGGAGTGTGCCAGGAGGGGTCGATCGATCGAAGCTTGGGGCTCGATCGATCGAACCTTCGATCGATCGAAGCTCTAGGCTCGATCGATCGATCAAGCAGGTCTGCGAATTTTTTTTGCAGAATGCAGTTACGGGTTTCACTAAACTTCTTCATCCAAAACTATGTTTTTCCATTCCAATCATCCCAAAAATCCTACTATCATCATTATAACATTATACCAGGTGTTTATAACGTAAAGCATGTGTATAACTATCATTAAACATGGATAATTAACTCAAAATCCCATCTAATCATCAAGAACCCTAGAGTTTTCCTTAATCAAGGTTCTAATATGTTTTTACAAGAAATTCCTTCTAATATATCATCAAAATTTCATGGGTTATATTCCTCTACATGGCAAGGGTTCCAGAATTTCCATATAATCAAAACTACATGCATTATCCTAACACAAATTGAGTTTTCTTCCATAGTTTCCATCTCTAAACAATCCTAGACTAATATGAAGATTGCATTAACGAAAATACGCAAGAAAAATACTTGCCTGATATTTTTGGTATGCAGATTCACGGATGATTTTGGTATGGCTGCGTTCCTTGTCTCGCGATCTACGTGGTGGTGGTGGTGGCGGTGTAATCCGGTGGCTTTTTGGCCTTGAATTGCCTTGGAGCTCTCTCCTCTCTTCTCCAATGGCCGTCACTTGATTTCTGGATATTCTAACCCTAAAAGTCTAACCTAATGGCTGATATAGGTTGCTGAAAGTCGTGGGTTTAATTACCCAATTATGTAAAATGACTAAAATGCCCTCCCGGGGTACTATTTAGGCTTAAAAATGCCCCGAGACCCAAACTAAACCCCCGGGTACACTTTTCTGACTATCTCGACCCTTCCGGACGCGTTGGCACACTCAAAATGACCATACGAACAACTTATAAAATATTCACTTTTTATTTAATAAAATTAGTCCCGACGTGACACGGGCACGTCCCGACTTAAATTTCCGAAATAGTCATTTAATTCACTCATGACATTTAGTATGACCAAAATAATATATTACTATGCTCATTAGTAATATTCAACAAGTTTCCCATAATTACTAACTCTCGTCACGTTAATAATTATAACATAATTAATTTCCGGATTTTTATTAAATAATCATTCACATTAAAATTAATTGTAAGGACACAAATTTCCAATTGAGTCCATGTATAGTATTGGCTCAATTCCGGACAAAAATATTTATTCATAGGATAGTATGTAATTGTAATACTCTCAAGCCTATGAAGTGTTCGTTGAAGACGTAGCGGCAAAGTGTATAAAGCTTCATCAAAAATGCCAGTTTGCATGCCTCGTTTCTACGTCAACAACTATAGTTCCATGCTCCCAAGGTATGAATGCAATATTATATATATAGGAGCTTGGAACAAGTTTATTGGGTGTTAGGTTTAATAAAAACTGCGTTTTATTTTCAGAAAGAATTTCTTAGAACTTTAAAATAAGTTTATAAAAGTTTCTGGGCCAAAATCGAATTTTACAAACTTTCTGGTCGTTCGTTAAAAATGTCGTTCGAACGAGTTTTTTCGTTCGAACCAGGTTTCATTCGAACGAGTTTTGCCAACGAGTTCCCACTAAGTAAACTGGTCCGTCGTTCGATATGTCGTTCGAACGAACTTTCTGTTCGAACGAGGTATCTAACGAGATTTCTAACGAGTCCATACTGGAGCGTCGTTAGAAGTCTCGTTCGAACGAGACTTCGTTCGAACGAAATGTCGTTCGAACGAGTTGATCAGGCGGGAACAGTTTTTGACAGTTTTTGGCAGTTTTTCACCCACTTCCCCACTTGGTTTTTAACCAACTTTTTCAGACTTAATAATGTGCGGGAATCACATTTCCCAACTTAACTTTTCCAACCTAGTTTATCTCCTAGAGAGAGTTTGAGAGAAAAAATTGTTTAGGAAAATGTTCATGTTTTGAGTGATATTTTTAGAGAAAATATTTTATCACTCTAGTGTTGTACACCCATATTGTTTATCCAAGTTCTTATATACATATCTAATTTCTTGGAGTTTTGGCACCGGTTTATCTCTACCGAATTCAAGAAGAGAAGTTTTGGTTTGCTTCTACATCCATCAAAGAAGAAGACATTTTGTTGCGATTCTACCCACTTGGAGAAAGGATCCTTGCTCGGGTGACGGTGACCATATAAAGTCCTATCGGTGGATTCTGAGACCGCGGTGGTGTTCCAAGGTTGTCCGCTAGGAAGAGGTGTCTACGAGAAGAAGCGTCGAGGCTTGAGAGGGATCGAGTCAGTCGTTGTAAGTCTATCTGTCTTGTAATTGTAATTCCGTATCTAGTGGACTTGTGGCTAGGGTCGTCCGAGGTTGTTTCCCGTCTTGGGTTTTTCCTCGTACATCGCGGCGTAGTGTGATTGGTTTATTTTATCTTGCTTACATAACGTAGAACGCATGCTTAGAATAATTCAAGATAAAATTCGGTTCAACTTATCACACTCAATTTAATTTGGGACTAAATTAAATATTCGGTAAAGTTGTTTAATTCAAGTCATGTGCTAAAATTTGGTTTCGCCTAACTTTGGAATATTGAGAAATATGACTTAGGCAAATTCTAGGACTTGGATGATTTAATTGGGGTAATTTCAATTTGTTTGGAGAAATTAAAATTTTTGAACCATCATTCTGTTTACGCTTCCGCATCTCTTGAGTTTATTTATAAGGAAATTATTTTTTAATTGTCAAATCAAAATACGTGCCCTTTCAAATTGGTATCAGAGCCAAAAACTATAAATTATTTCGTTAAGATCCTTTAAATTTTTGGCTAAAATGAAATTTTCCCCATTTTCAAAATTTCCTATTTTTGATGGTTCAAACTACGCTTATTGGAAAGCGCGAATGAGATCGGCACTAAAATCTATCGACGAGCGAGTTTGGATGTCTGTTGTTAACGGGTACACCCCACCAACTTATTTAGTTGAAAATGAACGTGTTATCAAACCCGCCGATAGATGGACTGAAAATGAGTTTAAACTTGCTAATTTCAATTCCCGTGGTTTAAATGCCTTGTTTAGCGCTGTCACAACGGATGAATTCCGACGTATTATGACGTGTGAGACCGCTAAAGAAGCTTGGGATATTTTACAATTAACTCATGAAGGAACTAGTGTCGTTAAAGCTTCAAAACTCCAAAACCTCACCACTCAATTTGAAACTATCAAAATGAATGAAAAAGAAACGTTTGATGAATTTTATGCTAGACTTTCTAATATTGTTAATTCATCTTTTAACTTGGGAGAGAAAATACCCGACGACCGTGTTGTAAAGAAAATTTTAAGGTCCCTACCCGATATATTTATTCCAAAGGTGACCGTTTTAAATTCTTTACCCACTTTAGCCTCTACGAAATTAGAAGAGCTTGTAGGTGATTTACAAACCTATGAAGTAGATATGTTTCCCTCTAAAACTGAAAAGAAAATCGAAAAGGGCGTTGCTTTAAAAGCCCGAAAAGAGGTCAAACAAGTAGTAGAGGGCGATAGTGATAGTGACTCGGAAGATATGGCTTTGTTTGCTCGTAAATTTAGAAAATTTCTTAAATTTAACAAAGATAAATTTAAAAATGATTTTAAGAAATTTGATACTTCTAAACATGATAAAAACGAGAAGATTTCTAAAGCCGAGAAGTTCCCTAAAACTAGTAATGACAATTTAGATAGGGACGAGTCTAATAAGTGTTTTGGTTGTGAAGGTTATGGCCATAGGGCTTACGAGTGCCCCACTAAACTAAGGAAAGAGGGTAAACGACCCACTGCGTATAATGCGACCCTTAGTGATAGTGATAAGGAAGAAAAGCCTGATTCCCCCACTAAGAAAAATTTTGTGGCTTTTATGGCTAGTCATGTGAGTGATAGTGAGAACTCATCGATTGATGAAACGATATCACATGCCACTTTCAAGGTCATTGTACATGATTCTCTTGTTTTTGATGATAGTAAGAGTGAAGAAGAAAGAGAGAGTGAAAATGAAGAAGAGGTTAATGTGAGTGAACTTCAAAATGCTTTTCACGAACTTTATAAAGAATCTATTAAATTGAAAAGACCTAATTTGAAGTTAGAAGCTAGTTTAAGAGAGCGTGTCAAGGTCATTGATGAAAATGCTTTAATAGAAGACCTTAGGACACGTGAGAGGACTCTTCGAGAGAAGCTTGAATATGTAGAAGGCGAGAGAGATAGCCTTAGGGGTTTAATGGAATCCTTGAAAAAGGAGCTTCTTACTTTTGAAGAGCGAAATGTTTTATTAGAGTCTAAGATTTTAGAATTGCAAAATAAATTAAAAGACTCTAGTAATGTCAAATTTGATTTGGAGTGTCGTTCGGAAAAACTAGACAAAATCTTAGGAACGGTCCAAATTAAAAATGACACTTGTGGTTTAGGCTTCAATACTTGTAATGAAATTACTCATAAAGCCAAGACCAATGTTTTAGGAGAATCTACTAGGAATGCATTTAATGATCACTCCTTAGGTAAATCTTTTCGACATGTTCTTACTTGTACACATTGTGGTCGAAAAGGTCATCTTAGGAAATTTTGTTTTGATCTTAAACGAATTCCTAGAAAATCCCATAGTAAAGTAACCACGGTAGTTAAAGTACCAACACCCCAAGATAGTCATTCTTCATTAATTTGGGTTAGGAAATCCGACTTGGTTGCCTTGCAAAACAGGGTTTATGATTCTCATTTACTTACACATGCTTCCTCCCTTGCTACATCTAAAGGATGAATGTGTTAGTGTTTGCATACTTTAGCTTTTGTACTTTATGCTATATTCACATGCTAAATGTATGCTTGTTTAGTCATTTTCTTGTCATTGCCTCATTTCATATCATATGCTAGAAATTATGACTTGTTTATCTTTTTGTATTATATTTTGTGTTTGATTTAATTGAAAAATATAAAAAGATTTTTGTTTATCATTTGTGTTTTATTTATTTCATTTAAGCTTAATGAAAAATACAAATGATTTTTGTTTGTCCTTTTGAGTAAATATTTATTTTTGATTAAAAATGTTTGAAAAACTCAAAAATATTTTATTTTGTGTGTATTTTAGTTTGACACATTTTATATGGCATATATCTATGTTTGAATCCCATCTTTTCCGCTCCCACGTGGCTAGAACTTTTGGTTTAGATTTTCATTCCTTAAAATGTTCTTTACCATGTTTTATATGGAATAGTTGGATTTTGTATTGTTTAAATGGATTCTATTTTTATATGCCTCTTTTCACACATGCACGAGATCTTTTGAAATCTTAATGTCACACGTTATATTTGAGCTTTTTGAGGTGTTCTCCTACCAATCTAGTCATCTACATATCTATGACCTAGGTGGACTAGTGCATGTCAAAATCCGTTGCATGTGAGATTTGTGTGAAAAATGAAAACATGATAAATAATTATGTGCACGGGGAAGGGCTCCGAAAGGATGAATTAAATCCTTTGCGATAGTAAGCCACCGTTTATTGGATCTAAAAGAAATACGTGATCCAAAGGCCTAAAAACAGAATATTTGGCATTAAAAAGAAAACAATTGCCAAGGCCTATGTTTGTTTGATATATTCATTCAAAAGAAAAAGAATATATATGCTTATTGAGGGAGAATTGGATGGTATATCAACGGTTTGCACAATGTCCATTTATCCTAGTTGTCTTTAATGTCATGACTCTATTTGGTTTGTAGAATCATCATCATGCTAGGCTTGTATGCATTGTGTATGTTTGTTCATTGAGTTCAATCTTCATATTGTCACATGAGGTTATATTTAAATGTGATAAAGTTTGCAATCAAATGAGAACTCCGTGAATGTTTATTAAGTGTTTGGGTCTAAATTTAATTGTTGCTAGTTCACACCCCTACACTTCCGTTTCCATATGACGCATTTTTGCCATACGAGTGTGCAAACTTATTGTATTTTGTGTCATGTGTGTGTTTATATCTATCTATATATGCAAGTACTTATTGGTATATTTATAGTATATATATATAGGATATTTGTTCGTCTTTGCCTTGCTTTTCTTGCCCATATGCTTTCATGTCTTATCACTTTAAGCTTCCACATGCTGTTTATTAGTTCTTTATCCTTTGCCTATTCCTGAACAAAAAGGGGGAGAATGATGATAGGTATCGTATCTTTGTTTGGGGGAGATTTATCTTAGGGGGAGACGTCTTTCTAAGTAGGTCATGTGTTTGATAAAGGGGGGAATTAATTTAAGGGGAGTAATTAATTAATTGCATTTAATATTTTGATATTCCCTATGCATTTGATGAGTTTGCTTAAGTGTGCAAGAATTATTCTAAAGCGGCATCTTTCAATGGCAAAGCGTTTGATCCTTGGGTTGAGTCAAGTTTGGGTGGGTTATGTTTTGAGTCTAGTAGAGCTTGACGGCCCTTTAGGATTTTTTTTTGGTTTTTGTCCCGGAATAGCCAAAGGGGAGATTTGTAAGGACACAAATTTCCAATTGAGTCCATGTATAGTATTGGCTCAATTCCGGACAAAAATATTTATTCATAGGATAGTATGTAATTGTAATACTCTCAAGCCTATGAAGTGTTTGTTGAAGACGTAGCGGCAAAGTGTATAAAGCTTCATCAAAAATGCCGGTTTGCGTGCCTCGTTTCTACGTCAACAACTATAGTTCCATGCTCCCAAGGTATGAATGCAATATTATATATATAGGAGCTTGGAACAAGTTTATTGGGTGTTAGGTTTAATAAAAACTGCGTTTTATTTTCAGAAAGAATTTCTTAGAACTTTAAAATAAGTTTATAAAAGTTTCTGGGCCAAAATTGAATTTTACAAACTTTCTGGTCGATCGTTAAAAATGTCGTTCGAACGAGTTTTTTCGTTCGAACGAGTTTTTTCGTTCGAACCAGGTTTCGTTCGAACGAGTTTTGCCAACGAGTTCCCACTAAGTAAACTAGTCCGTCGTTCGATATGTCGTTCGAACGAACTTTCTGTTCGAACGAGGTATCTAACGAGATTTCTAACGAGTCCATACTGGAGCGTCGTTAGAAGTCTCGTTCGAACGAGACTTCGTTCGAACGAAATGTCGTTCGAACGAGTTGATCAGGCGGGAACAATTTTTGGCAGTTTTTGGCAGTTTTTCACCCACTTCCCCACTTGGTTTTTAACCAACTTTTTCAGACTTAATAATGTGCGGGAATCACATTTTCCAACTTAACTTTTCCAACCTAGTTTATCTCCTAGAGAGAGTTTGAGAGCAAAAATTGTTTAGGAAAATGTTCATGTTTTGAGTGAGATTTTTAGAGAAAATATTTTATCACTCTAGTGTTGTACACCCATATTGTTTATCTAAGTTCTTATATACATATCTAATTGCTTGGAGTTTTGGCACCGGTTTATCTCTACCGAATTCAAGAAGAGAAGTTTTGGTTTGCTTCTACATCCATCAAAGAATAAGACATTTTGTTGCAATTCTACCCACTTGGAGAAAGGCTCCTTGCTCGGGTGACGGTGACCATATAAAGTCCTATCGGTGGATTCCGAGACCGTGGTGGTGTTCCAAGGTTGTCCGCTTGGAAGAGGTGTCTACGAGAAGAAGTGTCGAGGCTTGAGAGGGATCGAGTCAGTCGTTGTAAGTCTATCTGTCTTGTAATTGTAATTCTGTATCTAGTGGACTTGTGGCTAGGGCCGTCCGAGGTTGTTTACCGTCTTGGGTTTTTCCTCGTACATCGCGGCGTAGTGTGATTGGTTTATTTTATCTTGCTTACATAACGTAGAACGCATGCTTAGAATAATTCAAGATCAAATTCGGTTCAACTTATCACACTCAATTTAATTTGGGACAAAATTAAATATTCGGTAAAGTTGTTTAATTCAAGTCATGTGCTAAAATTTGGTTTCGCCTAACTTTGGAATATTGAGAAATATGACTTAGGCAAATTCTAGGACTTGGATGATTTAATTGGTGTAATTTTAATTTGTTTTGAGAAATTAAAATTGTTGAACCATCATTCTGTTTACGCTTTCGCATCTCTTGAGTTTATTTATAAGGAAATTATTTTTTAATTGTCAAATCATAATCCGGGGATTTTCATTAATAAATCCCCAAATTAATATAGCATAAAAATACGGGGTATTACAGGGTGGTGGTGGATATGATAGGAATGATACAAACAAACAACTTCCCCAAAGTTGGGTAAACATATATGAATTTCATTACCATCATCTTACCTTTTCTCGTCGTTAAATGATAACTTCACATATATCTTACCTACTCCTTCACCTGAAATAAGACATGTGAATTGATAATTAAAAATGATAGCACAACTTGAACCAAAAACCATCCATTTTACTTAAATACAAAAATCATTGTAAAACAGAAGCATTCTATGCATATGTGACAATTTATAGGTACATAAAAACCATTCTTGAATATTTTCAATCAAGTCCCCCAGACTATTAATACAACAATCAAATAAACCTTATGAAATAGTAATTCACATACCTGTCATATAATTAATAGAGATGTTGTCTTTGAGAGTTTAGCAGCATAGAAATAAACAGTTACTGGTACCATACGACTACAAAGTTGTGAACATGATGGTTTGCTGATTAGTAGACCTCGGCATGGTAGTACATATTTAGGAAATAATACAGGTTTCATACATGACGCATTGGTGCGCTCTAAATAAAGCTTGTGATTCAAGTGCAAATCTATCGCAACGCATTAGTAGAGCTTCAAACACTAACCCTTGCATGACAAGAGACGTTAAGAAACTATGATACTCCAATACCAACACATGAAGTTCCATTAGAACAATTATAAACCAAACCCTAAATATGAAGTTCAAGCATCCAAGGTGGGATTATGATCCCCAATCATAAGTCTAGCTACTCATAATTGAAACTACACTACACATGCTAGTTAACAACATAATTAAGTTAGTTATCTAGTTTAAACACAAACCAATACAAGAGATGGAATTAAATGCAAATTAAAGCTAGTAGAACAAGTAGAGAAGAAGTAAATGAGTAATTTCATTAATAATCACAAGTTGTGTACATGGGGCACAAAAACCAAAATTAGTAGACTAAATGTACTCTCTCTTCCCCACACCACTACACAACTACAAAGTTACAAACCCAAAAATCAAAATAAAGAACCACAAAAGTTAGCAGCAGAGAAAGCGGGATGACAACGCCCTACATATGGTCCGGATGGTGGCTCGAGGACTCGGGCGCGGTGGGGTCACGAGGGGCATAGGGATCATAAAGGTAAGGAGGCATAGCAGCCTCGCCCCCACGAATATGAGCAAACAAATCCATCTGTGCCCGGGCAATCATGGAAGTATCTCGCTGATAGTCAGCCCGTAAGGATGCGAAGTTCGTCATATAAGTGTCCCGAAACTCAGTAAAATCACCCTGTAACGATGCGAAGTTTGCCATATAGGTGCCCCGAAACTCAGTAAAATTAGCCTGTAACTCATCCATCCGCACCCCGAGATATGGAATGGGGTCAACAGTAGGAGGCACAGGAGGTGGGAATGGATGAGGCACTTTCGGAATATCCGGCATAGGAGCATCAGGGGCATCAGGAGCATCCAACATACGCTTTTTCCTCCTCTCCCAATAATTTTTCCCCAAGATTTTAGCAATGGTATTATCATTAAACACCTTGGGTAGCCTAGGTATCTTGTCGCTGCCCAAGACCTCACATTCGGCATCCCTGCAAATCCGGGAAATCAGTCACGCAAAAGGAAGAGTTGTGGTTCCCTTCTCGCTATAGGCAGCGTTCACTATTTGATGCAACATGAGGGCGGGAAGATTGATGACCGTGTCATCCCCTAAAAGACTATATAAGAAGAGGTCCTGCTTGTAACGGAGGACAACCTTGGTCTAAGTTGAAATGATGGAATCAACGGCGATGAGATGGAGGATACGATATACATCGGGCATGCCCGAAGTGGGGAAAGTCTCCCCCGTCCAAATCTTGTCGGGTGCAAGACGCGCAATAAGTACCTCTTATGGAAACTGAGGCGCATCTACGAGGACTGGGTAATGATAGAGCTCGGGGTTAGAAGCCCCACCAAGGTGCGCAGCCAAGATGGGCTTAGAAATAGTAATCCGCCTCCCTCTCACATACGCTTCATACGTGCCGCCGCGCGTAGATACTAGAGAAGCATAAAAACGGCGCACGTGGTCCTCGTTGACCTCCCCTCTCATGGACAGATGGGCCTCCCAATTGAGTTTGGCTAAATATCGTCTTACAGAAGCCGGCATCTCATCTAAAATCACCTCCTTCTTAATAGCAATCGGGCGACTGGTTTTGAACATGGCCTGATACCACTCCATCTCATCCTTGGAACGAAAAGATTCAAAACCAGCGCCTCCCCGTCCAGTAACCGCATTGGTGGATGACTTGGTGATCGAAGGAACCTACAAAACATTAATTCAATACACACACCATAAGTGCGATGCATAAAATCAAAGTAATCGTGAAATTTGGGGAAACTAGGTTCAGAGGGTGCGCGTTGGGAAAAATTGGTCGAGTAGACGTAACCGACGCACACCACAATCAAACATGGATAATTCAACAAGAATGTGCGATAAAAGGTGCGAAGATGGAGCTTTAGCGCACAAAACCTTCACAGAGGCATTTTATCGAACATATAGCGTGCAATGTATAGAAAGTAGGGTGAAAATGGCATTTTCAAAGTGGAATAACCCTAACAAATACAACTTCATCATCAAAGCAACATAAACAAGTTGTATTTGTTGGATTCACATCACAAACAATGAGAAAATATGAAGTTTCCTGCAGAAAATGTGGATTTTACAAGAATGCATTTAACCCTACTTTTATACAAAAAACACTAAATAAGATTTGAAAACAATTTAAGAGGGTTGAATTAGTAACCTTAGATGAGGATGCCCTGGATGAGGAAGCCATAAGGGTGAAAATGAATAAAATAAAGTAAATGATATGGGAGAGGAGGAGGTCTTCGGCTAAGGGAGAAGAGAGAATGAGAAGTTGATTTGCTGATTTTGAGGGAATTTTAAGTGACCAGGTGAACCGAATCAATTCGGTAGTTAAACCGAATCGATTCGAAAATCTCGAATTCAACACTGTCTAAGGGCGAATCGATTCGGTGATAAACCGAATCGATTCGGATGTAGAGACCTGACACTTTTGGTTTTCCGAATCGATTCGGAAGGAACCCGAATCGATTCGCAAACCCTTAATTGGCTACTGGAAGGGGTCGAATCGATTCGGTGATAAACTGAATCGATTAGGAAGCTGGGATCAAACTTTCTGCTTTGCTGATTTCCTAAATCTCAGGAAATTTGATCATTGGGCAACCTTCAACTGGATTTCTTGGACCCATATGGTATATCTAATGTATGTAACAGGTCCGGAACCAAAAAATGCAACCCCACACGTGCCGGGGGATGCTCGACACCAAAATTGAGAATTTATCGAACCCAATCACCCCTGCTAACAGGGCTGCTGCGTACGATGTCCGATTGTAAATCCCCAGATATAATTAGGACGTAATTCACAATGTGAACACCTATTCTTCCCATTATGTCGAGTTCTCGATCAGAAGACATTCAAAACAGATTACTAATTGATTCAAAACAGATTACTAATATTTAAAATAGAGTTCAAACACTACTAATTGTTCACTTTGACAATTTGCTCAAATTTCTCAAGAAAAATTACTCTGGATCACTTAAGGATAAGACAAAGCAACGACCAAACTACCCAAGATTTCTCGATATCCTTAATAGTGTCTGCCCCGTGACTTCGACGATACAACGGATGATTCTCTTCTCCTGGCTCAACACTACTAACGTAAACCTTACGTTCAAATATCAGTAATTGATGGCCGTGCACCACCGTTCCAGTAGCAGCTGAAGCAATAACTTGTCCACTTGCAATCTTTCTCTGATTTCAAAAATCTAATAAATCGACATATGGATCATGTGGAGGATCAGTTAAATCTCCAAAGATTGGCGCAGTTGAATCTCCAAAGTTTGGATCAGTTGACGTGGGGGTAGGAATGTAATCATGGGGACTTGAATGCGGAACTGGAGTGTAATCATGGGGACTTGAATGCGGAACTGGAGTGTAATCATGGGGACTTGAATGCGGAAATGGAGTGTAATTACGAGGACTTGGATGTGGGACATGAGTATAATTGCGAGGACTTGGATTTGGTATTTTCAATCCATTCGATTCAAAAGCACTTAAAAGCATGGTAACGGATGATTTGAGAAATGCCATATCCTCATCATGTTTTTCTTCTCGTGTCTTTTCTCTAGTCAACTGTGATACTATAGGAGCAATTGCCTTAAATTTACTTTTGGACATGGGTCCAACACCACGAGTCGCCCCCTAGTATCTTTTCCTTTAAAGGCAATCAATGCATCTGTATCAATACTGTTTTGGCTTGAAGAACCTTGACTACTTCTCAGCTCACTCAATTTTTGCTGCAAAATTATTTATGAATCGATTAAAACCATTGAACGACGAAACTTGAATGAATTTAATTATTACAACTGAGATTACGAAACTCACCATATCATCAGCTACCTTTGGGTGAAACTCCCCAGTTTTCTGCCTACGACTTTCGAGATACACTTCCGAACGATCAACAGGTCGTTTATTGTTAAGCACCTATAAATTAATTTTCCATTAACTATTTGAGCAAGACATATAATATATATACACATTAAAATAAGAAAGGGTTTATACCATCTCCTCGGTTTTCTCAGCATACGACATCCGACCAAGACAATGGACGTCAGTCTTTTTAGCCCTGTTCACCCGGCCTTGGTGTCGTTGTTTTAATTTTGCCTCAGATGCTTCGCGCGAGACGAATTCATTCCACTCACGAACAGGGATATGATCTTTCTCCGGTACTCGATCCTTTAAGGCCTTTATCCCATCATTGTCCAATCCCTTAAAATAAGTCGAGCGGAGGTTACTTCTAAAAGTCTTCAATTGAATACCAATGGCTTTCATGGACCCCTCCTTCTGGTCGGCCGAAAGATTGAACTCTTTCATGAGCGTATCCCACAAGTCGTCCTTTTTTACTTGCTCAACCGTATCCCAACTCTCATATTTTAAGCCAATACAAGATTTTAACAAAGACAAGGCTCGAGCTTTAAAAGGATTCTTGCCACCTATTGGCAAACCAAATAGGTTAAGGGAAACGTTAGCACGAGAATCAATGGCTGAATGTTCATCATGACTTGAACTTTCTGGCCTGGATGATGGAATTGTATTCTCGGACACCATTTTCTGCATTTTTATATTTATGCATTAGTTCATATGTTAATACAATAGTAAGGAAATAATATAAGAAATATA
This sequence comes from Sambucus nigra, assembly GCA_949130495.1. Lineage (NCBI taxonomy): Eukaryota > Viridiplantae > Streptophyta > Magnoliopsida > Dipsacales > Adoxaceae > Sambucus > Sambucus nigra. Next base: position 4,353,355 of record OX422217.1, read on the forward strand.
ATATAAGTTATACCTTTTCAACATATTCTAAAAGTTTTGATAACTAAAACCAACATAACATGCCACAATTAAACATCTACTCATCTAATGCGTTTAATAATTTCTTTAATTCTGGGTTGTCATCCAGAATAGACTGAATCTCGATAGGTGCCTCTATATCGTCTACCGATGTAGTCAAGCGCTGAGGAGAATGTAAAACAACAGACCATGGATCATTGTTGGGGCTCTTTTCATAAAACACTTGCTTTAAGTTTTGGAATGCATAAACTAATGGCTCATCATTAGCATTGTCTTTACTCTTCAACTTGTCCAAATCAACCTTCACCATGGGGGTGTCAGGGTCGACCATACATGCATTCTTGTCCTCCACTCTCACCCAATCACAGTAAAATACAGGTATGCTGAAAGATATATAATCTAATAGGATAATTTGTTTTATAATCCCATATGAAATGCTTTATATGAAATGCCGCTGTTTTGTATGAAATGCCGCTGTTTTGTTTTCCAATGAGTTTTAACTCGTGTGTGCTTGAAGAGAACACAAAACCATTGACACGATATTGTCTAAACTCTTTGGCTACAAAACTAGGCCCATTTGTTAGACGTGCAAGCCTCGTCGATACTTCACCATCTTTCAATAACTGAAACCAAGAAAGTATTTGCATTGTGAATATGTTGCAAATACAGTAAATAAAAGTGAGGTAATACTGTAGTCACCTCAGAAGCTACCCAATGCCTAAAGTCATTGTCTGCGCTCGCGCCTCCCTTCCTCCTCTTGGCATGCCCGCACTCATTATATTGCCTAGGTTAAAACACTAAAAATATTAATTTCTAATGAATATAACATCGAACATATTACATTATTTTACAAAACACTTTAAATAAACTCACATTTTCCATTTATCTATGTCTTCATGCGTCTCGAGTACATATCGAGCCACCTGGTTATATTTTGTACTTGTTAGCTTCACTACCTTACCTTTCCCCAGGGCCTCCTCATCGACAAAGTCTTCTAATTCATCAATAAATCATTCACGACCTCCAACGTTTGGGTTAGGCACATATTCCTTTGCATATAAGGAAGCCTCTTCCATAATGTACTCCTCAGCAATGGACCCCTCAATGTACCGTGTATTCTTAACGTAATCTTTAAAAGTTTTCATTAATCGTTTGAACGGATACATCCATCGGTACCTTACTGGTCCACATAAAAGTGCTTCATCGCACAAATGCACTAAAAGGTGGACGCTTATATCAAAGAATGAGGGAGTAAAGTGCTTATCCAAAACACATATAGCCTCGACCAAAGTTTCTTTCGCTGCCATTATGTGCGTCCTGTTGACAACTTTCTCACACAATAGGGAGAAACATAAGCTAATTTATAGAATGGCCCTTCGAAGATCCTTGTGTTCCAAAAAATAGTGTACGAACAACAGAGGGATAAGTTGCATCATCACATGCCAATCGTGGGACTTGCACTTTTTCAAATCTTTTGTTGCGTCGCAGACAATCCTGCGTAAGTTGGATGAGAAATTAGAAGGGAATTTCAAATCCTTTAATGTTTCTAAGAACATATTTCTTCCTTCAATGCTCAAAGTATAAGATGAAATTGGCATATGCTTTTTTCCAGTGTTTGTATCTTCTTTCAACCATAATGATCTTTTAATCTTCAAATCACGAAGATCTTCACGGGCTTTTTCTCCATCCTTGGAATGAGAACCACCAATGCATGTGCTTACGAGATGCTCAATGATATTTTTCTCAGCGTGCATTATGTCTATCACATGTCGGACAGGATGTTCCTTCCAGTATGGCAAATCAAATATTATTGATCTCCTGGACCACGCCGTTTTCACATCAACATCCTTTCTTTTACGCTTTTGGGCCAAAATTATGGGGTGTTTCCCCCTCAACTTTTGATCAGCCTTTAATGACCTTTCTTCAATTTCCAAACCAGAAAGTCTTGGTGGAGGTGGTCGCGTCTCGGTACCTTCTGGGAGAAAATTGCTTCGTATTGACCTAAATTTGTGACTTTGGGGCAGAAATCTTCGATGACTATGATAAATTTTTTTACCACTTTTCTTAAGCCAGCTGGCTTCAGTCTCCTCTCCATATATAGGACAACCTTGGTAACCATGTACATTGCACCCAGATAAGGTCCCATAAGCAGGAAAATCATGAATTGCCCATATCAACATAGCTCTCAAAATGAATTCCTCCTTTTTGTATGAGTCGAATGCTCTCACACCTTCAACCCATAACTCATTCAATTCATCTATTAGTGGCGCTAAGAAAACATCAATGTCACTACCCGGTGCTTTTGGACCTCGTATCAACAACGACAAAATTGAAAACTTCTTTCTCATGCACAATGACGGGGGCAAATTTAAAGGCGCCGTAAACACAGGCCATATACTCTTATCTGTGCTCAATTTTCCAAATGGGTTAAACCCATCAGTTGATATTCCGAGGCGAACGTTGCGTATTTCTGTAGCAAAGTCCGGGTATCGCTTATTTACAGATTATAATTTGTGACTCCTCATAGCAGTTATAATTTCGTGACTGCTCATAAGAGTCATAACTTTTGTCTACTAATAAGCTTGTGACAGTTATAAATTTGTGACTGCTTATAGGAGTCACAAATTAATTATATGGTAACATTTGTGACTCCCATTAGCGGTAACAAACTAATTGACTCAAATTTTTTTTAACCAATTAATTTTATCACCCCTAATGGCAGTCACAAATAATTTTGTGACTGCTCCCGGGGGTGACTAGTTTGTCACCCCTATTGGTAGTCACAAAATTAACATTTTGGTGTAGTGTATGACTTATAATAATTTGTACAAGTTATTTACTACTCACTTAGTAAATTATGGCACATAATATTTCCTATCTCTACTGATTAATATTTTAATAAACACATAATATTTAATTCAATTCAATTACGGCACACGTGTAATTTAAAAATAACTAAATTAATTTAATTCTAAATACTCATCAATACGGGGTGTTACACCATCCTCTGCTTTGAATGGTGTGATATGGGTACTCTATGTCTACCACCAACAACTCAATTAGTTTCAAGATATTGCCTACTCTAACTGAAAGGACTATCTTTCCCACTGGAAATGTGATTCTTCCCACGAAGCTGACCAACATAATTGTGTCCTCCTTAAGGTCGGCTAGGTTGACCTTCATCTTGTGGAACAACTATAGGTACATCACTTCAAATGAGCTTTCATGGTCCACCAACAGCTTGTCGACATCATAATTTGCAATTTTGAGGGTTATCATGAGTGCATCGATATGTGGAGTCCTAACTCCAACCAAATCTTCTTTAGTCAAAACAATGTGTTTGGTGTAGTCGACGTCCTCTGGTCTTCAGTGCTAGCGAATTTAGTTCTTTGCATAATCAATCTGGAATGCCTCTATCATAGCAGTGACCATCATCCTCTCCATCCGAACAACTTTCCCTTGGATCTACTTTAGAATGGACGCTCTATGGATCACAACCAATTCCTATCGCATGTCATCATCGAGGGCATTGTTTGGCTTCTGATCGCCATTGGTTGCAACCTTGTTATCTTTCTTTTCAATATACACATTAAGATGCCCAAATTGGTCTTACTCTTCCAGGTGTGACTTAAGATCTTTGTAATTCTGAGATTTTTGGCTGCCCTTTTTGTGGAATGCGCATCTCAGTGCATTATTCCTCTTTGTCGGGTCAATACCCATCTTCTTGGGACACTTGATGAACGATTGATCCTTGATTTTACTTAAGATCTTATAGATTGGTTCCTTGAAGATAGTGTTAATAGGTTGGAATGCTTTTGCCGGATCAGCCTTGTTCCCATTCTTAAATTCGTTCTTGCTTCGGTTCTCATTCCCTTTCTTTGGAGTATCACTCTTATCTCCTCCTTTGCTTACCTTTGCTCGACCATTATCCCCTACTTTATAGTGAACCACATATTCAACCTTGGCATATATCTCAATACGAGACATGAAGTTGTCAATGGTGTTAGCTTCTTTCTTTGTTAGAGACTAGTGCAACAGGGATGTGGTTAGTAGACCAATTTTGAAGGATGCAATGGCAAACTTATTTGATCAGTCCTCCACTTCATTGAAAACATCCTTATACCGTTTGGCATAATCGTGGAGGCTCTCTCGTGGATTTTTCATCATCGTGAGTAATGAATCCATCCTCTTAGGGTGGGAGTTGATGGTTATGAATCGAGCAGTAAATGCCTTTGTTATGGCCTTGAAGCTCTTGACCGACCATTGGGGTAGATTTTTGAACCAATTTTATGTTATATCATGTAGTCTATAAGGGAAAATTCAAGACATTAGGCATCATTGTCGCTCCACAGGGTCATTATCTTCATGCAATGCCAAACGTGGTCGATGGGATCTATATTCCCATCTTAGATCTTGAACTTGGGAACATAAAACTTATTTGGGGGTTCTCCTTCTTCAATCGCTCTTAAAAATGAGATTTCATCTAGGATTGGAGAGGTCCCTTATCTAGCTCCTAGTAGAACTGGCTCCTCGATGGGCTGGATGTTGGTCCATCTCTCAAGGAACCAAAATTCAGATGTTCTCATCCTGATGATTAATGATTCTGTGGTGCCTATCTAATCAACCAAGTTTTGATCGATCACACTCTGACCGTCTATGTTCAGATCTATATTGGTCACGACTGATGCTCCCCTTCGACTGTGAGTATTGCTCACCTAAGAACTAGGAGTCCAATCATGATGCTTTTTGGTATCTCTATAGAGATATCGCTCCATCATTTTAAGTCTCCTTTATAAGAGAGCATTTTCTTCCACTTAGAGGAATGTGACCTCCTCTTATTCTCAAGGCCTAACTTCATAAGCGTTGACCAATATGGAGAGTTACATAGACCTAGATTGTCCCCGACTTTCTTCAAAAGACTACCTTTCTTGGCGAAACCTTGGATTTGGTTGGTGGAGAATCACTGACCTGACCCTAGGTAGGACTGGGTCATCTTGAACATCGCCAACCTAAGGAATGTTTCTACTCTGGTAAGACATCACGATATTTCTATTGATGAATGCTTTCTCAGGAAAAGAAATTGTTTCCCACAGACGGCGCCAATTATGAGTGCAAGAAATATCAAAATAGAAATCGACGAAAAAAATTATAAGTGAAGAAAGTAAAGATCAAACACACAACAATGATATACGTGGTTTGACAACCTACCTACGTCCATGGAGATGTTACTATGTTCTTATTATTTTCTCTCAATGCTCGAGGTTACATCCCATTTCCCCAGGCCTGGGTTTATAATTTTTAGATTTGTAAAATAATAGGTTGAGTTGTACAAGTAACACAATGAGATCGTGGATAACTCATGGTGTCCCTGAATATTATTGGTAACCAATTTGGTTATATCCATAAGTGCATGTTGAATACACTAGTCTTAATGAATACCTACTTGGGTCGGGCAGTCCACTTTCCATGCTGGGCTAGTTGACTACTCTCTTGGACTAAAATAAATGGATCCCTAAAAAACCCATCTCAAATAAAAACCAAGAATCAAGTTGTATATTACTTGGTTGAAATAGGATGCTCAAAACAGGGATAGACACGGCCCAAATCTTGATGTAGGACCTCCAATTAAGAAGAAAGCGACATGTCGACCTCTTCACTTTTTACATGCTCCTCTTAACAAATGAATCAATCATATATGAACTTCCCATATGATACTATAACACGAAATAATAAATTCAATTAAAAACTAACAAAAATGATACAATAGTAAATTATCATATTAGTTCATTAATTGCATTTGTAACTTTATTAAATATTGTGATAAAATACTCATTCAACAATTAATCAATATAATTTTACAAGTATGTTAACTTTTAACTGAAAAAACGTCGATAAAAAAAAATAGATGATTAAGTGGTTGAGTTTTAAACCTGGATAGTGATTATTCTTTTTGTCTCAAAATCTTATTCTCCCTCAAGCCTTTGTTTTTTAAAAAAAAATTGCAAAAAAGTATGAAAACTGTACTTTTAACTAAAATAAGTAAAGGTAAAAATCCATAAAAAACCGTTTGAAACAAAAAAGTATATCAGTGGTCAATTTCTATTGCTATTTTTTTTACAAGTAAATGTATTAGAAACCAACCACTAAGGGAGCAGACCCGTACACGAGAAGTATATAGAGCAGACAAATCTACTAAAACTAGCAAAACATAACAAACACCACTACTAGGGAAACCCAAAACTATAAAGTGTGTAGAGCTCCTCAACGAACTCTAGAAAATCCTAAGTAGTAATGGCAAGTCTCTCCTTACACCATCTAAGAACAGTGCTCAAGAACAGATAAAATAGTCTCGAAGGCGCATACTCAATTCCGTCAAAACAACTCACATTCTTCCATTTCAAATCATCCAGAAGATGCAATGAGGAACCAATCGCCACATATTTTTATTGCCCACCCATACCCAAGGGGGGCTCCACACCTAAAAAAGCGAATGAATAGACTCAGGAATAACCCATGTGGTCTGATTGAGGGCAGAGAACACATCCCACATACCTCTCATTACCCTATAGTGAAAAATGCGATGACTGGTCTTCTCCTGAGCCTGCTTACAAAGCCAACAACGGCTAGACATAAGTCGTTTTCTCTTCTGCAGGTCTTCATTCATCAAAATGGCATGTCTTGCTTTGTTCCACACAAAGAACCTAACCTTAGGTGGCACTTTGACCTTCCATATTTTATTTCAAAGGAAACAATCTCTGTGGGTCCCACACAAATTGGAATAATAGCATTTTGCCGAGAACATGGGTGACCTCTCATCACTCCAAAGTGTCAGCCCCCTCTCTCGGCAGGGACGCCGAACCCAACCAATCAAAGAATATGTCAGCCTCATGAAGTTCCTAGTATCAGAGCCTTCTTCTTAATTAAGGGACACACTCCCCCCACTGATAGGATGGAGAGAACTCACAGATCAGAAAGTGGATGAGAGATGCTATTTGAATAAGAAAGATCTCCAAAAATCCAACTTCTATAAAGAAAGAGAGAGACAAAAGGTTTTTCCGAACCAAGTGAAAGTAGGTATAGTTAATAGGTGGTGATAGGTGGGGTTTTAACATAAATAAATAAGATATTAAAAAGGTCAAGTGATGGCCATCAAGGCTACTTTTCGACTAAAATTATGGGACTTTTGAGTTTGGAGATAATGTGGGATTAGGTGTAGAAGTATAAACAACCAACTATTTCACATATATGTATTGTAATTAAAAAAAAATCTGGTTTTTTGAAGTTGGGGGTGTGGGGTGTGGTGTCCCCCTGTGGTCTCTTACTAGTTTTGGCAATGGTTGTCGCCTTAGGAATTGTACGACATGTAGAGATAATGGAGCTCAAAGAAAAAATGCAACCTAAGATGGTGTTTGGAAGATCGAGAGACATTGTATATCATCAGCTTTGTGTTAAATTCTTTTAAAATTACATATGTGAGCTCCAAAACAACCCTATTTTTTCGTCTCAAATTGCACCCTATACATATTTAAACTCTAAATGAATTTTAGCATGCAAGTGAAAATAGAGGAAATTACCTGTCACCTATTTTATCACGTTCACGAGAATTTTTTTTTCCATGTTAGTCAAATCGGTTAACAAGTTTGATAAACTAGAAGTCATAATTTTAGAAATGAAACAAAAATATGACACATAATTTCCCAAATTAGCAAAAAATTGACATTATAAGTCATGTTCGTGTTGAGTTTTTTTTACACGAACTCATGTTGTATCATGTTCATGCAAACTTATGAGTCAAGTCATTATGTCGTGTGACGTGACAGAAAATGTATCTCAGGAATGCGTTCACTCTAGGCTCAAGTGTAAGCCAGTCGCTCGAGTAATAATCCCAGTAAGTCGGGTATCGATCCTCAGGGAAAAAGGACAACAGAGTTATGATGACGGGAAGAGACGGAGAAACCCTAACTTTGGCTCTAAAAAGAAAAGGAAAAATTGATTTGATTTTGAGATTGATTACAGCTAAATGCGATAATGAAATTATGAAGAAATGCAACTATACTAATCTACCGAAATTAAGAATGAATGATGATTCGAAACTTTTTCTTTTAAATGATGAGAAAAATAGGACGGGAATACAATCCCCCAACCCTAGTGTAGTGCAGTTATAATATTAATTGTAAATTTATCTGATTGATCTGACCCAAAATTTAGTACTCCCAAGCATTATGTATACGAGGTTCAAGCCCACGTCATACCTAATCTGAGGATGAGTAAATCAGTATCGCGATACTGACACTCAAATTGCACTTTAAATCATCACGAGTACCCAGAGGCAAACGAGATATAAAGATCTACAATTATTGTGTAACAACGCAGTATGATCATAATCAATCCCTAAATTCATCGAATTAATTTTATACACACACACTAACACATCAGGCTGGGTTCATGTACCCCGGCCTTGGAAAATCTAGCCTAACATGTTGAATTTAATGAAAACAATGATTGATGTGCAGGAATTCATAATTAATCTAAGGAAAATGGTAATTAGATGTAGAAAGGAATTGTAAATAAGAAATACTTACTAAAGTTACCCAAGCAGTAAGTGTAACAATGAATGAAACTGGTACTCACAAAAATCACTGAATAAATCTTCAATCCTTGAATTAAAACAAAAATTGTTAGCTAAACTAAGGTTTCTGGAAAAGAGAGGAAAAATCCTACTAATTCTACGTACCAATAACAATAATAAATTGGTTTTTTATACCCTACAACAATTTCGGAGTTCAGCTGCACTACGAGTCTTTTTAGGAAGAGATAGGATTTGCAAATCTCGAAGCCCGGACCAGTCTGGGCCTTAGGCGGACTGGTCTGCCTCCAAGGCGGATCGGTTCTTTTTATTTTGGGGCGGACCGGTCCGGGGGCGGACCGGTTCCTTTCATTTTTGCCTTCTTCGATTTGCTTGTGGTCCGGGGTCTTCTGGAATTTGGCAAAGCAGACCGGTCCAGGGTAGGGGCAGACCGGTCTGGCTATTTAACTTTTTGGCTCAACTTTGACTGCTCATAACTTTTTTTCTAAGATTCCAATTGAGGTGTCGTTTCTTCCTATGTACTCGTGAATGAGATGTCTTCAACTTCTCTTTAGGTACCTTTATCTGAATTCCGTGTGGAAATTCCACTTTTGCCCTTTTGACTTTTCCTTCTTTCTTTCTTGATTCTTCCGGTTTCTCTCTTCTGTTTCTTGACATCAAATTCCTGTAAAATCACTATAAAATACCAGAAACTCGGTGTACTCATTAGTATCAGTCAGTAGCACGATTATGAGATAAATCCAACTCAATTACGTTGTTCGAGGTGCTATAAGTAACTAAATCAAGGGATAAATTAGGAAGAATTTATGCCTAATCAAACCCCCCTAACTTAGAACTTTGCGCGTCCCGAGCAATGTAAAAGAATTCTAGAAAGGCTCAACTATTGAAAAACATTTTATTGGGCTAAAATACCTTTTTTGCGGGCAAGAGATTGCATTTAGCGTATGCAACAAGCCTTTAAACCCCTAGGTTACCCTAGTAGGGCGAGTGTTGTCTCGTGAGGGTTTGCAGAGAATATACCCACAAAATTCGACTCAAAGAGAATTCGAAATACGCAAAAATTGTGCAATTTAAACTTTTCCAGAAAATAGTCATCAGCAAGTCATGCTCAACAGTCTCAAATCATAGTGCGTGTGTGCGAAGCAAAAAATTTAACCACAAATTTCCACCGATTGATCATTACGTTACTTATTCAAAAATTCGTTTTGATTTTAATTTCTCACGGAATGCTCTCACAAATGAATCTCTCGAATTGTGTCTATTCTCTCGGTATGCGCGATATGAAGAGTGAATGTAATGGAAGCAAAATCACGCATACAAGTAGAAAGACAGAAATTTCATGGTGAAAGGATCTCATCAACATATTACGGTCTTAAAAACGAACACATTGCCTCTTTTTCCGTGCACTTAATCTCCCTTATTATCTTTTGGTGTATTAACTCTCCACGCGGTAATCAATTTCGCAATTTAGACTCGGTTAGGACTTTTTCGAGTTTTAAGGTATATTGGTTAAAATGAAAATTGTAGGGAGCTTGGAATTGGAAAAATTATTAGTGATGTCAATTTGTGCTTTTTTCGGGCTATTTTCTTTTTCTCAATTTCTCTATTTTTCACTTCTTTTCTTTTCTTGCTATTTTTGTTGAGCATATCTATTTTTTTCTTGCCCCTTTATATGCACTTTTGAACTTAAATTCTGCATTTTTCTATTTTTCACAATTTTGGGCTATTTGGGTTTTTCGGGTAGTCAAACGAAAGGGAAAAATTATTCGGCTCAAATTTGGGTTACAAAAGGGATGATTTTTTCACAACTTTTTATGGCCAATATTTTTGGGTAACAAACGATGGCGTACTTCATTGTCCAAAATACCAATTGCGTCACCATATACGTTTCGAGATGAATTTATGTTTAGCGATTAATTTGGCACGTTTTTCAAAGCAATATTACACACATTTTTCAAAACTGATCAAAATGAAAGACTTGAGATCCTTGACAACTTTTTAGGCGCTAAAAAGAACTTTGAGTTAACAATTAACTCAGATTGATTTCAAAACTCGCAAAAAGTGATAGGCTCGAATCTCACCGGGTTTGTTAATCTCCACACTTATTCGTTAAGTCGTCAATTTTCGCTCAATTTCCATCTTTGGTCAATTTCGGCTTTGTGTAGGTTGAATGTTTTCAACTTGAGACTTTAAACTGACTTTTAATGATATTTTTGAAAATTTTGAATTCCAATTTTTATTTATTTTGAACAAAAATATTTTTGAATTTTACAAAATTTTATGATTTTTTTGGAAATTTCTGGGCATTTTTAAAAATTTGTGAAGTTTTAGAGATACGCACTTGTGACCCCCCCTAACTTAGACTTTTGCATTGTCCTCAAGCAAAAAGGACTAAAATCTAAATAAGACAAAATAATAAGTGCGATAAATAAAACAAACAAATAGAGAAAATGCAGTTTTTATTACAACAGGACTGTGTTACATGTGCAGGGAAAAACATACAACTGTGAACAGGGAAAAACAAATAAAAAGCTGCCAACACCATATAAAGCTTCACCGGGGTGGGGGATGGGAGGAACCGGGCGTGTTGGGGTCATAGGGGTTATGGTAGTAAGAAGGTAGTGGCTCATTAGGATCCCCTATGCGCCGATAGATGTCCGCTTGGAAGCAGAGAACGATGATCATGTCGCGCTCGTAGTTGGTCTGAAAGGTAATGAAGTTTGTTTCAAGTGTCGACATACGCGCGGATAGGTCCGTTCCCGCCCACTCAAAATCTGGGTCGTCCTCCTCGTCCGCCGACTCCTCGTCCGCGTCGATATCTCCTATCTCGACATCCTCACCGGCTGGCCCTTCTTCTTCCTCGCTCTCGCTCGAGGCAGCCTCTTCTTCACCATCATCACCCTGCCTAGCTCGGAGGATAGCTAGCTGTTTGGCGCTTTGTTGCTGGTCCCTTGTCCGAAAGGACCGGGGATGCGAGTGTGGTCGACCGAGGGTGCTATGCCAGCATCCTTAAGGATTGAAGTGATCAAACGGGCATAGGGAAGTGGGGTGGCGCCCTTCTCATCCAAGGACGCATTAATGATATCTGCGTATAAAGTGCAGCCCAAATGGATGGAAGTTTGGGGGTCGAAGAGATGATATGTCAAAGTAGCTTGCCGAGGCCGCATGGTGGAGTCGTTGGAAGCTTGCAAAATGTTGGCGCACATAATCTGAAATGTGAGGCGCGCCTTCTCATTTAGGCGTCCAACTGTGACGGTTTGCCCCGTCCAAGCCACATTTGGGGCAATTCGGGCCATGATTGTATCCTTATCGACCGGGGGGACGTTTAGGGGATAGGTGAATTCAAGAACGTCTGGGACGTCATACTCGGCCAACTTGACCGTGAGACGGGCCAAGGAAAATGGGATATCATTCCCATCCACGAAAGCTTTGGCCTCGAATTGGGCCGTCTGCACGAGAGTGCCATAGAATGAGAGGACCTCGGTCGCCCAAACTGCCTCGTAGGGTTGGTTAAGGAACGGACACCATCTCCGAGCCATGAATAGGGCGGTGACGGAGTTGGGCAGCTGTTCCCATTGGACAGCTCGCTCCATATGGAGTTTGCGGTCCAAATCGAAGAATTGATTGCACCATCGCTCCTTTTGGCGGGAGCGGAACTCGCCGTGATCGTAGGGTTGGATCTCGGTGGAGTCGTATTTGGTGGGGGCAACACGGGGGGCCATGGAAACAGAAGCGGTTTGTTGCTTGAAACACTAAAGAGGAAGAAGAGAGTATTTGGGTTGAAGGTGTGAGGAGAAGGGAAGGTGTGGGGGTGTATTTATAATGGAAAGGGTGAGGGGAGGGGTTGGTTTTGGAGGGAAGGGGTTTGGAGGGAAAAGGGGATGGATTTGGGAGGGAAAGGTTGGGGTTGGGAAGAGGGAAAACGGATTGGAGGGAATGAATGGGATTAGGGGGAAAGGGGAATGAATCTTGGGAAGGGGAGAAGACAGATCTGCAGAAGACGGACCAGTCCGGGCCTTTGACTTTTCAACACTCGCCAGGCGGACCGGTCCGCCTCTAAAAAGAAACCGGTCTGCCCCAGGGCTTTTGGGCTAGAATTCTCCTAACTTGGTTTCGAGCTCTCTTCTTCAAAAAATTTCACTTTCCCGACATACTCTCTATCCAACTGGACTAAAAACCCTATCTATTTCACTGGTCAACACCCTTTGACTCAAAATTCTCAAAACACACGAATACTTCTCCCGAACGAAACCTACTCCTAATGACTCTCAAAACACACACGACTCTCACACACACGACTCTCACCCCATACGCGTCGGGGGTGCGACGATCTCACTGTAACAGCTCACTCAACCCCGTAAACGGGGTCCGATAACCAGACGGTGTCGACTTCTTCTGCACACGACTCTAGATATGGCTTTAGGTGTTGTCCATTCACTTTGAATGTATTTCCCCCTTTTAAATTGTCCAATTCAACAGCTCCATGGGGGAAAACATTCTTCATAACGAACGGGCCAGACCATCGTGATCGCAACTTGCTCGGAAAGAGGTGAAGCCGAGAGTTATAGAGTAGAACTTTTTGCCCGGGGAGAAACTCTTTTCGTTGAATGATGCTATCATGAGCAAGTTTCATCATCTCTTTCAAAATTTTGGCATTCTCATACGCATCATTGCGTAGTTCTTCTAACTCATTCAATTGAAGCTTGCGGGCTTCAGCGGCCTTGTCCATGGCATAATTCAATTGCTTAATCACCCAATACGCTTTGCGTTCGAGCTCAATGGGAAGATGACAAGGTTTTCCATATACAAAGCGGAAAGGGTACATGCCGAGTTGATTCTTAAATGCGGTACGATAGGCCCATAGCGAATCGTTCAACCTAAGTGACCAATCTTTTCGGGTAGGATTGACGGTCTTTTTGAGAATGTTCTTAATTTCTCGATTCGCTAGTTCGGCCTGCCCATTCGTTTTTGGGTGATAAGTCATTCCCACCTTGTGAACGACACCATACTTTCTCATGAGCTTCGCGAATGGCCTATTGCAGAAGTGCGTGCCATTATCGCTAATTATTGTTTTCGGTGCACCGAAGCGGGAAAGTATGTGTTCCCGCAGGAACTTTATCACCACTTTGTTATCATTAGTCTTGGTAGCTATAGCTTCCACCCATTTAGAAATGTATTCTACCATGATAAGGATGTATAGGAAACCAAAGGACGGGGGGAAGGGTCCGATGAAGTCAATACCCCAACAGTCGAATATCTCAATGATGAGTATGGGGGTAAGAGGCATCATGTCTCGTCGAGTAATGGCTCCCATTCATTGGCACCTATTGCACGATTTGCAAGCATCGTTCACATCCCAGAAGATTGTGGGCCAATAGAGGCCGCATTGCAGAATTTTAGCGTCCATCTTTTTCATTGAAAAGTGGCCTCCACAAGCTTCCGAATGATAAAACTGGATGACTTTTGGGATTTCATCATTCGGTACACATCGTCGGATGATTTGGTCGGTGCAATATTTAAAAAGGAAGGGATCATCGTAAAAGAACATGCGCGACCAAGTAAGAAACTTCTTCTTATCTTGCGGCGTCCAGTCGGGAGGGACGGCTCCCGTGACAAGATAGTTCACTATATCCGCAAAGCAGGGATATGAAGAGGTAGCAAAAAGTTGCTCATTCGAAAATTATTCGTCTATGGGTATAGGATCACTAGTTACGTCGGATAAAAGCCGAGATAAATGGTCGGCAACGACGTTTTCTACTCCTTTTTTATCTTTGATGGAGAGATTGAACTCTTGTAAGAGTAGGATCCACCTTATGAGGCACAGCTTGGCATCTTTCTTTGCAAGTAGGTATTTCAAAGCCGCATGGTCGGTGAAGACAGTAATAGGAGAACCAATGAGATATGACCGGAATTTATCAAGGGAAAAGACTACCGCTAGCAACTCCTTCTCCGTTGTAGAGTAGTTAATTTGAGGTCCGGTGAGGGTCCGGCTAGTGTAGTAGATGACATGATCTTGCTTATCTTTTCGTTGGCCCAAAACAACCCCGATCGCGTAATCGCTTGCATCACACATAAGTTCTAATGGTAAGGGCCAATCCGGAACTTGCATGATGGGAGCGGACACAAGCATGTTTTTCAATTTTTCAAAAGAGCTTTGGCATGCTTCCGTCCACTCGAATGGGGTGTCCTTCATGAGTAGGTTTCTTAAGGGCCTAGCGATGGCGCTAAAGTCCTTAATGAACCTTTGATAAAACCCCGCGTGGCCCAAGAATGAGCGCACGTCCTTCAGCGATTTTGGTCGGTGAAGATCAGCTATGACATCTATCTTTGCCCTATCAACCTCTATTTCTTCGGATGATACTATGTGGCCAAGAACTATTCCCTCGATGCCCATGAAATGGCACTTCTCCCAATTCAGCACTAAGTTCTTTTCCACACATCGGGTAAGTACTTTTCTAGCTTTTCTAAACAATGATCGAAAAAGGTGCTAAAAACGCTGAAGTCATTCATGAACACTTCGAGTCCTCTCTCGACCATGTCTCTAAATAAGCTTAACATGCACCTTTGAAAGGTCGCGGGTGCATTACACAAGCCAAATGGCATATGTTTGTAGGCAAACGTACCAAAAGGGAAAGTGAAGGTCATCTTCTCCTGGTCAAGTACATCTACCTCAATTTGGTTATATCCAAAATAACCATTAAGGAAGCAATAGTAAGGGTGGCCCATCACTATTTCAAGCATTTGATCAATAAATGGCAAGGGGAAATGGTCTTACCTAGTTCCCGCATTAAGTTTCTGGTAATCAATGCAAACGTGCCACCCGGTGGTGTTACGTTGGGGGACTAGCTCTCCCTTGGTATTCTCAATCATAGTCATACCCGACTTCTTCGGGATGACTTGAATAAGGCTTACCCACTTGCTATCCGAGATTGGGTAGATGATCCCGGCATCCAACAATTTGATAATTTTGGTTCTCACAACTTCTTTCATGTTGGGATTCAGTCTTCTTTGCATTTCTCTAGAGGGTTTGACATCCTCTTCGAGATGGATCTTATGAGTGAAAATCAAAGGACTTATCCCCTTCAAATAAAAAATGCACCAACCAAAAGCACTTTGGTGCTTCCTCAGAATTTTCAATAATTTACCCTCCTGCCCTTCATCTAGGCTAGAGGAGATAACAACAGAAAATGTCTCATCCTCTCCTGGTAGGCATATTTAATATGGGAGGGGAGTTTCTTTAATTCGAGGGTTGGAAAATTTTCACTGGAGGGAACCATGTGTGTATCCCTCGGAGGTAATTCCTCGAATCTAGAAACCCAACTAACCTCTCTCACGTCCTCGTCCGACGCACTTTCATCGAGTAGCTCTCTCAACTTCCCAACCTACCTCTCGAAGTCGGTGTATGTCCCTTCACCCTAGTATCTCGCTGCTAAACAGGACTCTAAAGCATTGCCACAGTAATTCTCCTCAAAGTACTCCTCTACTATCTCATCTATGAGGTTCACCGCGTGAAGATCATCTTCCTCCCCTGTATTTTGGGCTATGTGGAAGATGTTGGTTTCCAAGGTCATGTTCCCAAAGGTGAGTTGCATTCGTCCATTCCTATTATTGATGATTGTGTTAGCCGTAGCTAGGAAAGGACACCCAAGGATGATGGGAACATGGTTACTTGAGTTGAAGGAGGGCTCCGTGTCCCAAATGACAAAGTCTACCGGGAAGTAGAAAGTGTCAACTTGGATGATCACGTCCTCGACTATGCCTCGTGGAATCTTTACTGTTCGATTCGCTAATTGGAGAGTGACCTTTGTGGGCTTGAGGTCGCCCAAGTCTAGTTGCCTATAGATGGAGTAAGGGAGGATATTAACGCTTGCTCCCAAGTCAAGTGAGGATTTTTCGATTTTATTCTCTCCAATGATGCAGGATATGGTGGGTGCACCGGGATCTTTGAATTTAGGCGGGAGATCATTTAGTAGAATGGAGCTCACGTTCTGGGCTAGAAAGACATTCTTCTTTACCTTCATCTTCCTTTTTACCGTCAACAAATCTTTGATGACTTTGCCATAAGCTAGAATTTGCTTACTGGCATCAAGAAAAGGTAAATTCAGCTTGACCTGCTTTAGCACTTCTAGCACGTCTTCACGTGGGTTTCCTATATGGGAGGGAATCAACCTTTGAGGAAACGGTGCTGCGGAGGGCGGTTTCACTACTACCTATGGCTCAATAGCATCTGCTTGGTCACTCTCATTCAAGGGGACATCTTCGGCCTCTTTTGGGCCGGGCGAAATCTCCTTGTCTTTCATTGTGTCGTGTGGGGGAGGTGATAAATCAACGACTCTCCCATTACGAAGAGTGGTTACATCTTGACATTGCTCCTGATGTTTAGTGGAGGTGGAGCTAACACTAGTTTGACCTTGGGGGGGGGGTCTTTGGCCTTGGGCAGGAAACTTGCCCTTCTCTTGAACACTCAATGAGGATTGTATTTTTGACAGATTCACATTTATGTCGCCAATTAGACGATCATATTTGGCATTGGTTGCTGTCTGGCTTGTGATGAATTGATTCATGGTATCCTTGAGAGTTCTCCGCTGTGGCGGGATATAATTTCCTTGAGGTGGTGGTGCTTGCACATGTCCTTGCATGTGTGGAGCTTGTTGAAAATGTTGTGGTGGAGGAGGGGCAACATGCGAAGGAGGGTTCATTGCGGCATGTTGTTGCCTATAGCTAAAACCGGGATGATTTTTCCATGAAGGGTTGTAAGAATTACGGTGCGGGGCACCGAAATTACCCTTAAATCCTCCTATACCACTAACTTTCTCCTGAAGCATTACTTTGTAGGTGGGTATCGTCGGACAGTCCTCAGTTGAATGGCCCGCCTCACAAATATCACACACCTTCTCGACGGGGTTCGGAATAGATCCAATTAATCCTCTCCCACATATCCCTCGTAGGTATCGCATCTCTTTCTCAAGTATATCAATCCGACTGTCTGCTATAGAATTCTTTTCTACATGATATAGGCCGGACGCTGACGGAGTGGTGGTCACTTGACGATTTCGATTTTGAGCATTAGGGTCGGAGGTATCCTAGGATTGGGTAGTCTCGGTGACATACCTCAAATGAAGATCTGCATCTTGGGCATCTAAGTCAACAAAGTGACCACTTCCCATGGTCTCAACAAGTTGCTTGGAATTGAGATTCAGCCCATTATAGAGAAAAGAGATGATTTGTGCTGCATCAAATCCGTGATGTGGGCATGAAGTAACCAACTCATTGAAACGCTCATGACATCGATGAAATGGCTCATTTTCAGGTTGTCTGAACGCTTGAATTTGAGCCTTTATGGAAATTGTTCGATGTGGCGGGAAGAATTTCTTAAGAAATCTCGATTGTAACTCGTTCCAAGATTGAATCGAGCTCGGAGGTAAAGACCATAACCAGGTCTTAGCTTTATCTTTGAGCGAGAAAGGGAAGAGTTTGAGGCGGATCACCTCTTGGGTGCAGATTTGATCATTGAGCGTATCGCACACATCCTCAAGTTCCCTAATATGGAGGTATGGATTTTCAGAATCCATACCGTGGTAATGTGGTAGCATCTGGATCATTCCATTTTTGAAACGGAATTGCCCGGCATTATACGGGAGTATAATGCATCCCGGAGTGACAGTGCGTTCGGGATATAGGAATTCTCTCAGCGGGTGGTATAGGGGCTCTTCCTCGTCGGCAGTTGCACTACCGTGTTGCGACATCTCCCTCTCTCTTAAGGACTCGGTGCTCTCACTTGGTGTGCTCAAGGAGTACTCGGGAGTGTGTCCTAAGAAGGAAAACGGAGTGTTGTTTGAGATTGAGTGTGACGGTGTGGGAGGTGGGATCCAGAACGGTGGGGGCATTTGGAGTGTGGGGACTATCTGGGTTATACTCAACTATTGGATTTTCGTGAATGCCGGTTGGAGTATTATGGGGAGTGGTATTTTGCATTAAAAGCTTGTGAGAGATGCTGGTGAATATTTTTGTGCTTTTTGAATTTTTTTTATATGTTTTTGGATTTTTGCTCAAAGCTTTGGGTTGACTCGATCTAATCCTAAGTCTACCTAGTTCCCCGACAACGGCGCCAAAAACTTGACGCGACTGAAAATTTGTCTCAAGAATGTGTTCACTCTAGGCTCAAGTGTAAGCCTGTCGCTCAAGTAATAATCCCAGTAAGTCGGGTATCGATCCTCAGGGAAAAAGGACAACAGAGTTGTGACGATGGGAAGCGACGAAGAGACCCTAACTTTGATTCTAAAAAGAAAAGGAAAAATTGATTTGATTTTGAGATTGATTACAGCTAAACGCGATAATGAAATTATGAAGAAATGCAACTATACTAATCTACCGAAATTAAGAATGAATGATGATTCGAAACTTTTTGTTTTAAATGATGAGAAAAATAGGACGGGAATACAATCCTTCAACCCTAGTGTAGTGCAGTTATAATATTAATCGTAAATTTATCTGATTGATCTGATCCAGAATTTAGTACTCCCAAGCATTATGTATACGAGGTTCAAGCCCGCGTCATACCTAATCTGAGGATGAGTAAATCAGTATCGTGATAGTGACACTCAAATTTCACTCCAAATCATCACGAGTAACTAGAGGCAAACGAGATATAAAGATCTACAAGTATTGTGTAACAATGCAATACGATCATAATCAATCACTAAATTCATCAGATTAATTTTATACACGCACACTAACACATCAGGCTGGGTTCATGTACCCCGCCCTTGGAAAATCTAGCCTAACATGTTGAATTGAATGAAAACAATGATTGATGTGCATGAATTCATAATTAATCTGAGGAAAATGGTAATTAGATGTAGAAAGGAATTGGAAATAAGAAATACTTACTAAAATTACCCAAGCAGTAAGTGTAACAATGAATGAAACTGGTACTCACAAAAATCACTGAATAAATCTTCAATCCTTGAATTAAAACTGAAATTGTTAGCTAAACTAGGGTTTCTGGAAAAGAGAGGAAAAATCCTACTAATTCTCCGTACCAATAAAAATAATAAATAGGGTTTTTATACCCTACAACAATTTCGGAGTTCAGCTGCACTAGGAGTCTTTTTAGGAAGAGATAGGATTTGCAAATCTCGAAGCCCGGACCGATCCGGGCCTTAGGCGGACTGGTCTGCCTCCAAGGCGGATCGGCTCTTTTTATTTTGGGGCGAACCGGTTCCTTTTATTTTTGCCTTCTTCAGTTTGCTTGTGGTCCGGGGTCTACTGGAGTTTGGCAAAGCGGACCGGTCCGGGGTAGGGGCGGACCGGTCCGGCTATTTGACTTTTTGGCTCAACTTTGATTGCTCATAACTTTTGTTTCGTGATTCCGATTGAGGTGCCGTTTCTTCCTATGTACTCGTGAATGAGATGTCTTCAACTTCTCTTTAGGTACCTCATCTGAATTTCGGGTGGAAATTCCACTTTTGCACTTTTGACTTTTCCTTCTTTCTTTCTTGATTCTTCCGGTTTCTCTCTTTTGTTTCTTGACATCAAATACCTGTAAAATCACTAAAAAATACCAAAAACTCGGTGTACTCATTAGGATCAGTCAGTAGCACGATTACGAGATAAATCCAACTCAATTACGTTGTTCGAGGTGCTATAAGTAACTAAATCAAGGGATAAATTAGGAAGAATTTATGCCTAATCATCGTGTCATTCCGATCTTTTTTTATTCGAGTTGTATTGTTTATTTTTTATTTAATATAACATAAAAATTAATAACATTGTTGTAATTGTGTCATTTTAGTGTGTGGTAAAAATGTCGTGTCCTTGTTCGATAAACCTTTATTGTCAGGGACAATTCTACATTCGGGCGAGGAGGGGTGAAGGCCCCTTCTGAGTCCCCCCCCCCAAATAAAATTAGGGTATTATATATAATAATAATAATAATAATAATAATAATAATAATAAGGAACAATGGTGTTTTCACTATTCATAATATGGGAAGACACTTCACGGTTCGGATAGAAGCCAACAAGGCAGATGGAGGGTGAGATCAATTAATTCCCGTCGTACCTATTTTGACCCTAAAATATTTGAGTTCCACCTCTCTATAATTTCACCCTTTAATTCAAATACACATGTTTCTTTGTAAACACACCTACCATTCACACACTCAGCACAAACCCTCATACCCTCAGTCCCCAATATCTCCCTCTCCCATTCCCTTTCCCCTCCCCCCCCCCCCCCCCAACACAAACGTTCATGCCTGTAAGTTTTGTTTGTTTAGTTTGCTTTGAATTTTTTGATTTTGAGTGATATATTTAACTTTTCTTTGATTTTTTTCTCAGATTCGACCATCAAAGGAACATCCATCGCCATCGTTACCACGGAGATAATACCTAAGGTCTCTAACATATTTATCAATTTATTATTACAGTTGTGTTTACATTTCTATCACATCATTACCATGTATTTTCTTTCTTTACCCAAGTTTATCAAGTCTCTGACCAAAGCTAGCAACCACCGGGTATTTTTCATATCTCGAAGTTTTTAGATCTTGAATTTTTAACGGTTATTTTCCAGATCTTAATTTTTTTGGTTTTTCATTCACAATTTTTTTATGGGGTCATAATTTTGTGCAAATTAAAGGATTTTTTGTGGTCATAGTTTTTTTATAGGGTCATAATTTTTCATTTGACCCTTTTCATCTCCTTTATTATTTGTGTGTTTTGTTTTAAATCCATATTAAGAATTGATTTTTCCTTTTGTACTGACTAGACTATTGTGGTGTAATATGCATTTTGGAATGCGATAGAGTTTAAATTACCCCATTCAAAAGACAAATAGTATCTATTAAGATCTACTATTTTTTAGTATATCCTTTCAAACTCGTGTTCAAACTATTACATAATGGATTATATG
Source organism: Sambucus nigra (assembly GCA_949130495.1). NCBI lineage: Eukaryota > Viridiplantae > Streptophyta > Magnoliopsida > Dipsacales > Adoxaceae > Sambucus > Sambucus nigra. The sequence goes on from OX422217.1 coordinate 4,374,872, forward strand.
GTTTTCTTTTTTTATAAAACATGTTTAAGGTTTAAAACTTATTCCTTTGTGTTTGTTTATTTTTCATAATTGAAATTCTGAGTATATCCGAGCCTATAACATTCATATTATATGTTAAGTTAAATGACATAAAGTTAAGTAGATGTTTTTCAGCTACTTATATTTGTTTAATACTTATTCATTAGTGTTACTCTATTAATACATTAGTGTTTGTAATATCTTTATACGTATATGTGTGTTTAATACTTATATGTGTTTAACACTTATTCATTAGTGTTTGTAACATTTTTTTTTGTGTTACTATATTAATACATTTGTATTTGTTTGAAACAAAGTTATTATCAATTGCATTATGAGGCCACAACAATGGTAAATGCAGTAGAGGCATTTTTCTAGGTGGAAGTTCATGTGACCCCCTTTTAACTTGGTATATTACTTCAATACTATGACAATTTGATGGGTAGTGTTAGAAGCCTCTTAAAATAAGATTGGTGAAGTGTGTTTGGTATTATTGTCGGTGTGTCGTAATCATTATGATCATTTTTGTGTCTACCATCATTTGTTTTTGTTTGGTATTATTTTTGGTGTGTCATAAGCGCGTGGTGTGTTGTAAAACTAATACTTATGATTATTTTAGTGTCATCTTCAATTGTATTTTAATTAATAGATATTAATACATAAATTATAGTACGAATGTCGCATGCCATAGGCATGAGAGTACGCATGTGCTACAAAAATATGATGTATAGACTCATTTCTTTTGCAATTAAATTAGAAAAATGTTTGAGTTCACTCATTATTTTGTGTCTCATATGTTTACACATTGATTTGTAGGGCATGCTTGGTCCTTTTCTTTGAAATTTGGTATTTTAGATCTGTTTTTTTTCTTTTAATTTTGTTCTACTTTTTCACATTGCAGAAAGTAGAGCCAAGAGCTAGCAGAGCATGGTGTGGAGTGACTTTCAATTTATCCCGCCATGGTTTTGAATTATGAAACACTCAATATGCATAAGGTTAAGATGTCTTCAATTTTTTGGTAAAAACTCTCTCATTTTTTGTAAGAACCTCCATATCTCTCTAAAACTGGTATAATTGGTACCTGAAGTGGCATCTTTACAGACTAGGTATTTTTATAAATATTTATTTGATTTCTGATTGGTACTAAATAGATTCCATAATGCAATTTTTGGGGTTTAATTTTTATTACTAATATAATTTTCTCGCTCTTTCTCTCGCGTCGCGATGATGCTTACTTTATTTGGTAATGCAACATATTCTATATTGCAATTTCTAAGTATTATTTTTTTCAGTCAAAGCATGTATATCATGTATATGGAGGCTATACAATGATACAAAGAAAAACGATGGTGGTGATGATTGTTCCTTTAGTACGGGCCATCGGGCCATAAGTTTTTGAATACAATCAGTAGTGTTGGGGATTTGATATAAGGGGTGGAATTCCAAGCCTATTGAGTAAGATTATAAGTTAATTTCTGAGTTTCTCTATTGGATGTATGCTAAACCAGATAATAGGTGGAGCCAAAATGACGCATTGATGTGCCAAATTTTCCTTTCCAGACTGCATGATGTAGCACAAAAGTGGTTCAAGAAGATACGATACATGTCTATCAAAAGCTTCAAGGCCTTGAAAGAGCTTTTCACATCTTGCTTCATAACTAGTAGCTCCCACCCCAAGTGAATGGATGCACTGCTTACAATGAAGAAAAAACTGAAGGAAGGTCTTCGTGACTATGCCAAGAGGTACTGGGAAATTTTCAATGAAATGGAGGATTGCTCGGAGAAGGTTGCACTTGCATCCTTCAATATTGTCCTCTCGACCACATCACTGATGCACCAATCCCTAACTAAGAAAGAGGCCAGTACCATCGACGATCTTACGCCCCATATAAAAAGTAAGCCAAAATTGAAAATGCGGTCCATCTTAATGCAGTGAAAACGGTCGGGTGAGGGTGAATAATGCCTAAAAAGGGGAGTAAGCATGTCTCTAAACATGGGAACAAGGTTGATACCTCTATGGCATTCCAGGTTGTTAACATAGTCTTTAAGGAGCCTATTTATAAGGTCTTGAGTAATATCAAAGACCAACCATACTTCAAGTGGCCCAAAAATATGGGTGTCAACCCAAAAAAGAGAAACAATGCGCTACGATGCTCATTCCATAAAGAAGGAGGCCATAAGACTGAACATTGTAAGGCTCTGAAGTAGCACTTAGAGGTATTATCCCAGGAAGGGCACCTCAATGAGTATATTAAGAAGAAAGAAGATAAGGTCAGAGCCAAAATATCCTCGATGATGATACAGGACATGAGTTTGCAGTAATCCATGGGGTATCGGACCTTAAGCAGATCCAGGGCAATGCCATAAAAATGGAACTAAAAACTGTGACTGTTATGATGGAAGCATTTCAGATCGACCCTGCTAAAACCTAGGCTGGTAAGCATCGGTGACCAAAAGACATCGACTACACCAAGCACATTATTTTTATCGAGGAAGATTTGATTGGGGTGAGTACCCCCATGGAGTATTGGCAATCATGCTCAGAATAGCCAATTGGGACATGGACAATCTCCTCGTGGACCATGGAAGTTCATCAAAAGTGATTTACTTGGAATTATTCCACAAATTAAATTTGAATGTTGCCGACCTTAAGGAAGCCACAGTTCCATTGGTCAGATTTACAGGAAGAATCATGATGTCATTGGGAAAGATAAATCTGTTAGTCAGGGCATGAAACATCTTGAAGCTAATCGAATTTCTTGCAGTGGAAATTGAGTCCCCATAGGATGCCATTTTAATAAGGGGTTAGCTCCATGCCATAAAGGCTGTGCCATCAACTTATCATCAAAAGTTCAAGTGTGTTACTGATAGGGGTGTGGTTAAAATCCATGGTTATTAGGCCACAGCCAGGAAGTGCTTCACTACGGCCATTTGCCCCAAAAAGGAAAAAAAGACGGAGGTAAAGGATGCTCAGAAAGAAGTCTAGTTTGAGTATGTCCCCTCTAAATAGTAATTACAGTACGATCGACCCGAATTGGAGGAAACTAGGGTCCTCCTCGCCGATAAGGTCATTAAAAGCCTGGAATAAGTGGTGGCCGATGTCAAATTTCCCACGAGTAAATTTCTAATCAGACCCACTCTCGCCGATCAGAAAAAAAGGAATTGGTTTCCTTCCTCATAAGTAGCCTAGATGTTTTTGCTTGGGAACCATATGACTTTATAGGAATTATGTTGACCTAGCCTTCAAGACGATCACCCAGAAGTCTCACCGAATAGCCCATAGAAGTCCAAAGTAGTGGAGAATGAGGTAGGGAAGCTACTAGATGCAGGATCTATCAGGGAAGTTCAGTTACCATAATGGTTATCCAATATAGTGGTGGTACGCAAGAATAATGGAAGTCGGAGGGTCTGTATTAATTTCACGGACCTGAACAAATCATGTCCTAAAGATAACTTCCCCTTCCTAAAATAGATCTCTTGGTTGATGCTATGGAAACACACGGAAGGATGAGCTTTCTGGACGCATACTCTGTCTATCATCATATCTCTCTCTTTCGCCCCGATCATGACAAAACGTACTTTATAACTCCCATTGGGTTATATTTCTACAAGGTTATGTCATTTGGATTGAAGAACACAGGCATGACCTATTAGGACTGGTCAGCAAGATGTTTAAAAAATAGATCGGAGACACAATGGAGGTCTACATCGACGATATACTGGTCAACATCAAGGACAAAGGTGACTATCTCACTGACCTAGCCAGAACTTTTGAGATCCTCACGAAGTATCAAATGAAACTTAATGAAAGTAAGTGTTCATTCGGTGTTTAATCATGAAAGTTCATGGTCTACCTAGTTAGCAAAAGAGGAAATGAGGCCAACCTAGAACAAATCGAATCGATCACAATAATAAATCCCCCTCAGACATTGAGAGATGTACAAAAGATCACTAGAATGCTCGCAGAACTTAATTGCTTCATTGCTAGGTCTTCAAAACGCTGTTGACTATTCTTTTAGCTTCTAAAAGATGAAAAGGGCCTCATATGGGATAGTAACTGCTCAAAACCCTTGAAGAACTCAAATCCTACCTAAGCAAAGCACCTTTATTGGTAATTCCAAGTGAAGGAGACCCGTTGTACACAGTATCCAAATAGGCTGTAAGCTATGCTTTTATATGTGAGGAGGAAGGACGCTAGCACATAGTCTATTACCCTAAAAAAACACTCCGAGATGTCGAGAAATGGTAGCTTCCTCTGGATAAACTTTCCTACACACTTGTGGTTGCCTCAAGGAAGATGAAGAACTATTTAGAATACCATTCAATAACTGTGATCACCTCCTACCAACTTAAAGTTATTCTCCAAAAGGCTGACCTATCTAGAGGACTTTAAAAATGGTCAGTTGAACTTGGAAGGCTTGACATCCATTTTCAACCAAGAACGGTAATAAAGGGGCAATTCAGTAGACTTCATCGCTGAGTTAACATGAGAACAACCAAGCAACCAATTGGAAGCAGAGAAGAAGGGAAATCAGGAAGCAAGGTTGACTGGACCCTATATAATAATGGATCCTCTAATTCCAAGGGGAAGGAGTAGGGATCGTACTTGTTACTCCAAAAAATACCATTATCGAGCAGGGAATTAGATTGGGATTTGAGGCCTCCAACAACAAAATTGAGTACATATCTCTAATCGATAGCTTGCGCAAAGCCCAATTGCTTAGGGTAATGACCCTCCATGTATTTGGTGACTCCAAACTAACCTCCAAGTAAGTGAGCGAGGACTTTAATGCCAAAGATGATAGTGAAAGAGTGCGCTTGTGTTTAAATAAAGAACTTATTTAATTCAACTCAATTTTTATCAATTAAGTCCTAAACATGCATCTAGATGTGATTGAAGATGATAAAATCAAGCAAGAACATTCAAACACACACGTGAGGAAAAATCCCCCAAAGGGGCAAAACCTTTTATTTTCACTATAATTTTGTAGAAACGATTACACGGATTAGAATGAAAATAAGTGTGACAAAGAAATACCCTTGGGTGTTGGTTTCGATGTCATCGACTGGAACTTTCCCTTTCCAAGAGGGAAACCATGAATAAGAGAGACGGCTTCTCCACAAGATACTCTAGATGAGTAAATGGTCCTCTTGAAGGTTTAACAATTCACATATATAAATGGGAGTGATTATGTGAATAAAATGACTTAAGAAAACCTTAAAAGGTGAAGTCTAATTCTGGACTATTTTTGCAGAATTCGTGTTTGGAAAAAGACTCAGGAAAATGTGTAGAAGGTACACTGGTATTTATACGAAAATCGAGGCGGTGACGTCGCTCGAATGAGATAGACATCTCGCTCGAATGAAGGACATGTGTCGTTCGACTTCGCGCGAGATGCTGATCTCGCTCGAACGACACTGCCATCTCGTTTGAACGATCTCTTCGACCGAGGCACTCCGCTTCTACACATAGAAAAAATTCTGCTTTTTGTAAAAATACATCAGACTTGGAAAAAACATTTTCTGAAAAATTTCCCAAATCTTTATGCAAATATTAACACTCCAATAAAACCATTTTACCAATATTGCATAGTGGAGTAGTGGGAATGATCTGAGCAGCACGTTGCATGTAGCATAATGCACGTGAAGATGATGGATGCATTGGATTCGAATAAAGTCCATCGTGGATGATCGTGTTGACGTACCGAATGTAGCGGTATCAGACATACAAACTGTGATCTAGGAAAAACAAAAAATTCCTAGATTTTACCCCGACATTTATAAAATTATGTCCCTACAAATCTCCCCCTATGTCTATGCTGGTACATACATAAAAAAATTCGAAATAGGCAATCTCCCTAAAACAAATGACATATAAGATAATATTCCCATTAAACCCTCAAACTGAGAATACTACATAGCATATCTTCAAACAAACTTCAGCATCTTCAAATCTTTAGCTCTTCAGAAACTCCCAAAGCTTTTCTCATTAGGGTGTGCAATCCAATAAATCAATTTTGTACCTACACACATGAGATAAAGAAGATACCCATGATAGGCAACAGTTTGAAATATAATGATATGCTAAGATCAATTAAATTTTAAGCAAATCATTGATAAGTCAACCAAACAAATTTCCCCCATAATTCATTCTCCCCCCTTTTAAGTTGTCCCCAAATAGACAAATATGAGAAGAATAAATATGGAAAATGTGACATGGTAAAAACAATCTATTTTTGAATTTTTCAAATTTTTTCACACAAAATATGCAACAAAGAATCACACCATGAAAGAGCATAAAACAACCAAGTCGATGATAGCGTATATGTAGGGGTGTGATCAAATTCGATAGGAAAATCAATGCAAACAAACATGACATATGTGCATGATGAATATCGGATACTCCTAACGAATGAACTCAAAATCTTCCTTTGGTGTAAAAAGATGGAAATATGAGACATTGACCCAATCAAATCAACAAATCAAAGCTTAAAATGATTTTCACACCAATAATATCCAAAACGATTTAATGCTTTTTCAGGACTTTCAAGGAAGTGCAAACGCGTTTAAATTCTCCAACCAAAACTCCCTCATATATATATTGTGAATAGAGGTGATCTAAATTCTCAAACTTTGGAGAATTGATGGTGAAACCTAAATGGCCCATACTTTGCATGCAATTCTTTTTATTGCCTTTAAATTTTTTCGGGCTCTTTTAACCTCTTGGAGCCCGGATAATAAAATTCCTCAATTTTTTATGTCTGATTTAATGGTGGCTTAATTGCAAAGGGTAGATAATTACCTTTCGAAGCCCTTCACCGTATTCAAATAAACACACAGTCTCACCAAGCATTTTTTTACATGAATTCCAATCTTATTAAGTTTTATCGCATATGGTACGTTGTATAGACATAATTGGGATGGAAACACTCAAGCCAATATGTGATAGACAAGTAAAATAATAAAATATAGCCGTGAATTTGTGCAATAAAGGAGATAGGAGTTCAACATGTAGAAAGATATCACTAATCACATCTCAAAGACTCCAGAAAATGTAAAGCACATGGATGAAATGATGTAGCATCTCAAATCACTATCAAACAATCACATGGATAAATGGAATGAAATTTGTGACTCGGCTATCTTAAATGCTCATCTATAATAAAATAAAAAAAAATCTTTTTGTTCTTTTACAAAAATTTTATAAAAAGAAAATCTGTTTGGAATTTTTCAAAAAAATAGAAAAAGCAAAAAAAATAGTACAAATGATACAACCTAGGAAAAGGAATCATATGATATAAACATGACAATGCATCCTATCCTAGACATGAACCAACCCCTTTGTCAACTAAAAATCCCCAAAGACTTCCTAAGACTCTCAAATCTAAGGTGATCTAAAGGCTTCGTGAATATTTCGGATAACTGAAGGTCGGTGGGTACGAAACTCAGGGATACAACTTTCTCCTCAACTAACTGACGAATAAAGTGCTCGCGTATCCAGATGTGCTTTGTGCACGAATGCTGGACTGGATTGAGGGATATGCGTATCTCTCTTGTGTTATCATAGGAAATTGTGACACCCCACCTAATTAACACCAGGTGATCAATCCTAAATTAAGTTAGAGCAGGTTTCTCAGTTGGATCATTCTTAGCATCACTGTCACCTTTTTAATTACTAACCACCTAATTGAGAAAATTAGTCTGGTGTCAAGTTTTATCTTTCATTAACTTAAATGAAACTCATGCAGAAAATAAAGCAACAATATAATCTTAATTAACTGAAACAACCATACACAATTAAATGACTAACCGAATAAACCATCAGCCCAAAATACAACAAATATAAAATAATGACAAGTAATCAATCTCAACAAGTCTGAAAAAAACTAAATGGATTGTGAGCGACATGCTTGAAATAACTAATAGGAGTCTCTATATTAGGATGAAAGAGTGAGGTGTCTATCAAACTCCCTCAACATCCACATATGCTGCATCATCAGATCCTTGAAATTGAGTTATGCCTGGCGTCCCTGTGGCTGGACACCTAAAAGGTTTTTAAATTTTTTATAGCAAGGGTTAGTACCCAAAAACATTTGAAAAACATTTAGCAAATGATTAACTTGCAGTAATAATTAAATATGCATGCTCTCCATATTTTACTTAGTGCCGCACTCCCTTGAGGACATCCTCACCCCTCCTCTAATGTGCACTACTAACGCCTTATATATATTCACCTAGTCCTTCATCTTATGACAAGATAAATTATAAAACCCCTTATAAACACCCTGCTCTAACCGAGTATGATTAAATTATGATTTTTAAGTTATTAGCATCATCAACTTAATTAAATCATTTCCCCTTTAAATTTCATATAACTTCCATTTCGGTTATACATATAATACAACTCATGCTTTGTATTAATTAGCCCGTATATAATTATTTACCTAATTATATACTCAATCATATTACAGTATTCACAAACCTACTGAAATAACATTTAATAATAGTATTTTCTTGAGTAAAGTCTCACCGGGTATAAATTCTCCATAGTGCTATCCCACTAGGTATATTCACATAACCTAGTTACCCCCAAGTCAGAATCGCTCACTAACTTGGTAGACACATAAATGTTGGAGGTGGTCATATTGCTTCCCTGAAAGTGAGATGCCCCTCACCCATATAACGAATGCTATGACCTGGGATTATACTCGCCCTACTCCTCAAGCTAGGGGATTCATTCACTACGCGCAACCTCCCATATAGCACTAGAGTATATATATAATAATAATAATACCTATTCACTGATATTAATGTACACATCATATATATATACTATCACACACTGGAATATAAAATATCCCGGCTACACCGTGCACTAAGTCTGTGACACAAGCCTATTCCATTTTATTTTGAGTTTATGGCCCAACTCTAATTATTAATTAATTTGCACATCAATTCCTTTTGATACCACCCCAACCAATGTATTCAGACTTACTCTCGTGGCCCGAAGTAACATTACCCGAGTCTAAATCCCCGACTCTAAATTATTTAGCCTTCACCTAAATAAAATTTACATTTTGGTATTGCTCAACCGTTATTCCCGTATTTGTTTACTACATCCATATTTAATCATTTAGAAATAAACTTTCCAAAATTCAACCTTAGTGTGTCACACCTAATTTTCTCCAAATCACAATTAATTTTTAATTATGATGTCACACCAAGCCGCCCTCAAATTCTAATTAATCTTGATTCACAATTAATTAGATTTAAACTCATGTATTAATTACTCAACAATTAAGGCATGGAAGGATTTTTAATTATTTTCCCTATACATTAAAAACTGGGCGAACTGTCAAAATTTCTAGACCATCGATCGATCGATGGTCCACCTTCAATCGATCGATTGATCAGGTTCTCGTTCTCTCCGAGTTGGCTGTTTCAGCCATTGATGCACACCTCCAAACCCTAGTTTCTTCTACACTGAAAACTAAGTTTTCCCATCGACAAATAACATCAAAAGCCTTATAAGGATCTTTCCTAGAGTCCAGAAACATCACTAAATTTTGTTTTCTCTACTGTTTCCACGAATTTGGGTAAAGACCCATTTAATCTTTAACCCAATTAAACATCAATTTCATAATACCAATTCGTTTCTAAATCATCCAGGTTTACACATTTTACCAGATACGAATACCAATCTCGGATTGTATACAAATTTCTACTCAATTTAGAAATCAGATTCATGGTTTACAAAATCCCATGTTTATCCCCTTTAAATACCAAAAAGAATTTCTATAATTATCCACATCACATAAATATGAATTGAATTACACTTTAAATGCTACAGCAAGTTAACCACTTGCCTTAGGGTTCGTAGAGTCTGAATTTGAAACCGTGAGTGCTCAAGGTTGAAGATGACTCCTCTTTGGCTCTCGTGTGATCCCCAAATTTGACTTTTGGCTGCTGTTAGGGTTTCCTAACCCTCTAAGTCTTTTATCCAATTAATTCATATATTCCCTTATTTCTTTTATTTGTTTAATTAACCTTAATCCCTTTTTTGTCTAATGGGCCAAGCCCAAGTGACCCAAATGGCCCCGTGTGGGCTCGGCTATGCCTAAAAATTTCCCGTGACCCGTTTACTACCCTCGGGTACACTTTTTTGACTATCTCGGCCCATTCGGACTCAACTGTACACTCAGAATTGGCATTCGAATTAATTTCTAAAAATCCTTATTTCACACCCAAATTAGTCTATACCGACTCCCGGCTGAAATAAGTACATGTCCCGTCATTAATACTCGAAATGACGTAAATACATTATTGCTACTCACTTAGTAATTAAGTTTCCCTAAATATTATCCATTCACTTCCCGATTAATATTTAAATAATACTTGCCATAATTAATTCAATTAAAATTACGACACACAAGTAATTTTGAATTCCCGAATTAATTAAATATTAAATGCATGAAAATATGAGGTGTTACATACTCCCCCCTTACAAAGGAATTTTGTCCTAGAAATTATGTCGTACCTGTGGTAAAAAGATCTGGATATTATTCCCGCATATCCTCCTCCCGCTCCCAGGTAGACTTGTCAACTTTGGGATGACCCCACTGTACTCTAATTAGTGGAACAACCTTGGATCGTAACTTTCGCTCACTACGGTCCAAAATACCCAACAGTCTCTCCTCATATGAGATGTCTGGCTTTAAATCAATTTCCTCGAGTGGAATGTTCCAGAAAGCCCTCTAGCTGCTGCGATATTTCTTCAGTGATGCTACATGGAACACATCGTGTATCCGCTGAAGGTGCTCCGGCAATCCCAACCTGTAGGCTACTGGCCCCACCCTCTCGATAATAGGGAAAGGTCCCACGTACCTTGGTGCTAACTTACCCTTCTTGCCGAACCTCATCACCCCTTTCATAGGGGACACCCGGACCAATACCTGATCCCCAATCTCTAACTCCACATGTCTCCGTGAAGCAACAACGTAACTTTTCTGCCTATCCTGAGCTATCCGAATCCTCCCTCGGATCAGCTCTATCTTGGCAGATGTCTCCTGAACAATCTCTGGCCCCAATAGTTTTTTCCCCCACCTCTAACCAACAAGCGGGTGAACGACAAGGTCTCCCATATAGTGCCTCGAATGGTTCCATACCGATCGTGAATTGGTAAGAGTTGTTATACGCGAACTCTACCAAAGGAAGATATTTCTCCCAACCTCCCCCAAAGTCTAATATGCACATTTTGAGCATATCTTCTAGAATCTGATTGACTCTCTCAATCTGCCCGTCAGTCTGTTGGTGATAGGATGTACTCAAACGTAACTCCATGCCCATGGCCTCCTGAAAGCTCTGCTAAAAGTGGGCCATAAAGATCTTGTCTCTGTCAGACATAATATTAATTGGTACCCCGTGTAGCCTAATAATCTCAGCTATGAACAGCTACTCATATCGCATCGTCTCAAAGTCTATGCGAACCGACAGAAAGTGGACCACTTTGGTCAACCAATCCACAATGACCCATATGGAATCGTGACCCTTATGCGACGCAGGTAACCCTGTAATGAAGTCCATATAGATGCTCTCCCACTTCCACATGTGAATCTCCAGTGGCTGTAGCATCCCTGATGGTCTCTGGTGGTCAACTTTCACAAGATGACACATAGCACACTTCAAAACAAACTCTGCTATGTCTCGTTTCATTCCTACCCACCAATACTGCCTCCTCATATCCTGGTACATCTTATTCCCACCGAGATGTATCGTAAATCTCGACCCATGGGATTCTATCATAATAGTGTGCCTCAACTCCTCATCCTCTGGAAAAATTAACCTCCCATTAAGGCGTAAGCCTCATTTTGAGCTGACCGAGTAACCCTCTCCTCCCTCAGCTAGCAACTGGCTCACCCTATCTCAGCAGATCTGGTCCTCTACCTACGCCCTCACAACCCGCATAATGATCTCAGGTGTGATGGATAATGTGTGAAGAGATACTGAAGTGATTTGTGATCCGTGAATAACGTGAACTGCTCTCCCAGAAGATAATGTCTCCATATCCTCAAAGCAAAAATGACTGCTGCTAGATCCAGGTCATGAGTGGGGTAATTCCTCTCGTGGTGATTTAGCTTTCTGGACGCATAAGCTATATCCCTTTCCTCCTGTTGAAGCACACCCGCAAGTCCCTATAAGGATGCATCAGTGTAAACTTGATATTCTAATCCTCCCTTCGGCAACACAAGTACGGGTGCAGATGTCAACTTGTCCTTTAGCTCGTCGAAAGCTAAATGACAATGATCATTCCAAGTGAAAGGTACCCCGTTCCGGGTCAGATTCGTCAAAGGGCCGGCAATCTTTGAGAATATTTTAATGAACCGCCTATAATAACCGGCCAATCCCAGAAAACTACGCACCTCGGTCAGTGTTGTGGGCTGTCCCCACTCCCTCACCACCGATACCTTACTTGGATCCACCGCAGTACCCCGGTCTGACACCACGTGGCCAAGAAACTGAATCTCCCATAGCCAAAATCCACACTTCCCGAATTTGGCATAGAGCTGGTGATTCCGCAATGTCTGTAACACTATACGTAGATGCTATGCGTGCTCCTCCTCGGTACGCGAGTAGATCAGGATGTCATCAATGAACACGATGACAAACTGATCGAGAAACTCCCTGAAAACCCTGTTCATAAGGTCCATGAACACTGCTGGTGCATTGGTGAGCCTGAATGGCATCACCCTGAACTCGTAAGATCCATACCGCGACAGGAAAGCGGTCTTAAGAACATCCTCCTCTCGGATACATAGTTGATGATACCCTGACCTAAAGTCGACCTTAGAGAAGTAAGACGCCCCTCTCAACTGGTCAAATAGATCATCAATGCTAGGAAACAGATACTTATTCCATATCGTCGCCTTGTTCAGCTCTCTATAGTCCACGCATAAGCGTAGTGAGCCATATCTCTTCTTTACAAACAACACCGGTGCACCCCACGGAGATGTACTCTGTCCAATGAAACCTTAACCCAGAAGCTGCTAAATCTGCTCTCTCAACTCACGCATCTCTGACGGGGCCATACGGTATGGGGCTCGAGCAATCGTCCTCATCCCCGATGCTAAATCGATCATAAATTCGATTTCCCTGCTAGGTGGCAACCCTGGTATCTCTTCGAACACATCCTTAAAGTCCCTCACTACCGGGATTGAGTCTAATGGAATTGCCACCCCTTGTGAGGTCTCCTCCTCGATGTAATACAGTTGCGTGCATGACCCCCCCTCAGGTAACGACATTGCTATAAAAACATTTTCTGTCCTGGAATGGAGAACATGATTTTCCTCTCGTAGCAATCCACCGTCGCCCAATAACATGCCAAACAGTCCATACCCAAGATGACAACGTACCCCTCCATATCTAACACCAAGAGGCCCACCGCTAAACTAAGTCTCCCAATCAAAATGTCCACCCCCAACAAACCGAGTGAATCGAAGCCCCGCTGCCTACTGGTGACTAAACACACATCCAAAGACTACCCGCGGTCCTTAGTAACCCAACCCGTTTAGCAAAATTATATTTAATGAATGAATGCGATGCTCCCGTATAAAAGAGAATACTACCCTCATAACCATGAGTGAAAAACATACCCTCAACTGCTGGCGGTGCTTGCTGCGCTGGAGGATTAGGAATATCCCGGACGTTATACACACGCCCGTAGTGCATCTGCCCCTGCTGCGGTGGGGCGGGTGGGGCTGGTGCTGTTGGTGGCATCTTCCCTCGTTGTCCCTGTTGGGCCTCCTGCTGTTGACCTCTGCCCCTCTATGGGCACTCCCTCTTGAAGTGTCCTGGCTAGCCACAAACAAAATAGCGTTTCTGACAATCTCCCTATCGTTGGCCCTGTTGGCCCTGACGTGGCTGGCGCTGCTGACCTCCCCCATTATTCCTTTGGCCCTGACGTCCCTGAGGAACCTGCTACTGCTGATTTGGGCTTGGCTTCCCCTGCCTGAACCCCTGTCCTCCCGGCCGGAACCCACCAGGCTTAAACTTCTTAGCCTGATTCCCCTGCTAACTCCCCGTCTGCTGCTGAGTACCACTCGTGTCACCACTAGTAACTGCCTTGACCTGTTGGCTCGGCTCCCCTGTTCTCTTGTTCCCTTTCGTGTGGAAGCGATGATCTCAAAAATGCACAAGTGCAGTATTAACGACATCTGTATAAGTCACCAACACTGGGTTTCTAATCAAATATTGCCTGATCCGCCAGGCTAAACCATCCATAAACCTCGATTTCTTCCGCTCCTCATCGCTCACCTCATTTGGCACAAAGTTTGCCCAACGAGTGAACTCTTCCTCATAGTCTGCCACTGATCGGTCACCATGTACTAAATCACTGAATTTCCTTGTCATCTCAGCCTCTACCGTTGGTGGAAAGTATTTGCTGTCGAACAACACCCATAACTCTGCTATTGGCATCAAATCCCTCTCCTCGGCGGTGGTAACTGACTCCCACCACTGTAAGGCTTCCCCCGATAGACGAAAGGTAGCAAGCATCTATTTCTGTACCTCAGTACACTCCAGTATGCGCAGATGGCGCTGAATGTTCTTCTTCCAGTCAAAAGCCTCTACTACATCTGTGCTACCCCGAAACTCAGGTGGGTGACCCTTCTGAAAGGTCTCCCTAACTCTCTTCCAAGATGGTGGACCCACTGGAGCCTAAACTGTCGGTGCCACTGGAGGCGGTGCCTGGGGCTATAGAAAGTGAGCTGCCATATCTCGCATCGCTGTCTCGACCACTATCACTGCCACCTGAGTAGTGGAAATCAACTCGGGTGGGGGTGGGGGTGGCGGTACCTGTGGCTCCTGATGAGCCTCCCTGACCTTATCCCTAGCCTCATCCCTCTCCGCACTTAGTCTCCTCGGTGGCATCTTAAATATATTGAATCGTATAAGTACACAATTTACACAAAAATATTTACAGCAGAAATACGATATCTCATAAGTGCAAAATGAATCAACAATCCTAATAATAGGGATCTATAACAACCGAGTGCTACGCTGAAACGTAGAAAGAAGCACAGATCCTAAGGACACTAGAACCTGATGCTCTGATACCATCTGTGACACTCCGCCTAACTAACCCCTGGTGATCAGTCCCAAATTAAATTAGAACAGGTTTCTCAATTGGATCATTCTTAGCATCACTACCGCCTTTTTAATTACTAACCACCTAAGTGAGAAAATTAGTCTGGTGCCAAGTTTTATCTTTCATTACCTTAAATGAAACTCATGCGAAAAATAAAGAAACAATATAATCTTAATTAACTGAAACAACCATACACAATTAAATGACTAACCGAATAAACCATCAGCCCAAAATCCAACAAATATAAAATAACGACAAGTAATCAATCTCAACAAGCCTGACAAAAAATAAATGGATTGTGAGCGACATGCTCGAAATAACTAATAGGAGTCTCTATACTAGAATGAAAGAGTGAGGTGTTTATCAAACTCCCGAAACATCCACATATGCTGCAGCATCGGATCCTTGAAATTAAGTCAATCCAGGCGTCCCTGTGGCTGGACACCTAAAAGGTTTTTAAAAACTTTATAGCAAGGGTTAGTACCCAAAAACATTCAAAAAATATTTACCAAATTATTAACTTGCAGTAATAATTAAATATACATGCTCTCCATATTTTAGTTAGTGTCGCACTCCCTTGAGGACATCCTCACCCCTCCTCTAATGTGCACTACTAACGCCTTATATAAATTTAACTAGTCCTTCATCTTATGACTAGATAAATTATAAAACCCCTTGTAAACACCCTACTCTAACCGAGTATGCTTAAATTATGATTTTTAAGTTATTATAATCATCAACTTAATTAAATCATTTCCCCTTTTAATTTCATATAACTTCCACGTCGGTTATACATATAATACAACTCATGCTTTGTATTAATTAGCCGGTATATAATTATTTACCTAATTATATACTCAATCATATTACAGTATTCACAAACCTACTGAAATAACATTTAATAATAGTATTTCCCCGAGTAAAGTCTCACCGGGTATAAATTCTCTATAGTTCTATCCCACTAGGTATATTCACATAACCTAGTTACCCCCAAGTCAGAATCGCTCACTAACTTGGTAGACACATAAATGTTGGAAGCGGTCATATTGCTTCTCTGAAAGTGAGATGCCCCTCACCCATATAACGGATGCTATGACCTGGGATTATACTCGCCCTACTCCTCAAGATAGGGGATTCATCCACTATGCGCAATCTCCCCCTATAGCACTAGAGTATATATATAATAATAATACCTATTCACTGATATTAATGTACACATTATATATATATATATATATATATATATATATATATATATATATATATATATATATATATATATATATATATATATACTATCACACACCGTATATATATAAATATAAAATATCCCGGCTACACCGTGCACTAAGTCCGTGACACAAGCCTATTCCATTTTATTTTGAGTTTATGGCCCAACTCCAATTATTAATTAATTTTCACATCAATTCCTTTTGGTACCACCCCAACCAATGTATTCGGACTTACTCTCGTGGCCCGAAGTAACATTACCCGAGTCTAAATGCCCGACTCTAAATTATTTAGCCTTCACCTAAATAAAATTTACATTTTGGTATTGCTCGACCCTTATTCCCGAATTTGTTTACTACATCCATATTTAATCATTTCGAAACTAACTTTCCAAAATTCAACCTTAGTGTGTCACACCTAATTTTCTCCAAATCACAATTAATTTTTAATTATGATGTCACACCAAGGCGCCCTCAAATTCTAATTAATCTTGATTCACAATTAATTAGATTTAAACTCATGTATTAATTACTCAACAATTAAGGCATGGAAGGATTTTTAATTATTTTCCCTATACATTAAAAACTGGGCGAACTGTCAAAATTTCTAGACCATCGATCGATCGATGGTCCACCTTCAATCGATCGATTGATCAGGTTCTCGTTCTCTCCGAGTTGGCTGTTTCAGCCATTGATGCACACCTCCAAACCCTAGTTTCTTCTACACTGAAAACTAAGTTTTCCCATCGACAAATAACATCAAAAGCCTTATAAGGATCTTTCCTAGAGTCCAGAAACATCACTAAATTTTGTTTTCTCTACTGTTTCCACGAATTTGGGTAAAGACCCATTTAATCTTTAACCCAATTAAACATCAATTTCATAATACCAATTCGTTTCTAAATCATCCAGGTTTACACATTTTACCAGATACGAATACCAATCTCGGATTGTATACAAATTTCTACTCAATTTAGAAATCAGATTCATGGTTTACAAAATCCCATGTTTATCCCCTTTAAATACCAAAAAGAATTTCTATAATTATCCACATCACATAAATATGAATTGAATTACACTTTAAATGCTACAGCAAGTTAACCACTTGCCTTAGGGTTCGTAGAGTCTGAATTTGAAACCGTGAGTGCTCAAGGTTGAAGATGACTCCTCTTTGGCTCTCGTGTGATCCCCAAATTTGACTTTTGGCTGCTGTTAGGGTTTCCTAACCCTCTAAGTCTTTTATCCAATTAATTCATATATTCCCTTATTTCTTTTATTTGTTTAATTAACCTTAATCCCTTTTTTGTCTAATGGGCCAAGCCCAAGTGACCCAAATGGCCCCGTGTGGGCTCGGCTATGCCTAAAAATTTCCCGTGACCCGTTTACTACCCTCGGGTACACTTTTTTGACTATCTCGGCCCATTCGGACTCAACTGTACACTCAGAATTGGCATTCGAATTAACTTCTTAAAATCCTTATTTCACACCCAAATTAGTCTATACCGACTCCCGGCTGAAATAAGTACATGTCCCGTCATTAATACTCAAAATGACGTAAATACATTATTACTATTCACTTAGTAATTAAGTTTCCCTAAATATTAACCATTCACTCCCCGATTAATATTTAAATATAACTTGCCATAATTAATTCAATTAAAATTACGGCACACAAGTAATTTTGAATTCTCGAATTAATTAAATATTAAATGCATGAAAATTCGGGGTGTTGCAGAAATGGTCATGGTGTCCTGTGAAATCCTATAATCCTCTAGCATCTGCTTCATCAACAAGAGTTGCGTTCAACAACTCCCGGCGACGATGTACTCAGCCTCCGCAGTGGACAAAGAGATGTAGTTTTGCTTCTTTATCAACTAGGAGACAAGAGCAGAACCAAAATAGAAACACCCACCAGAAGTGATCCTACAACCATCTACATCCCCGGTCCAATCGACATCCGAATATGTAAGGACATATTTCTCATGTTCGTTATCTTACATTTGTATATGTCGTACGCCGTTACATTTGGCACGTCTCTGCACGATCTCATACGACAGCCTCAATTCGAATTCTAGGAATCAAGCATTCATTATCTCCACCATGTGTCCCACATCTACCTCAACGACTTCACGTTCCATGATTTTAGGGAATTAATGCAAGTGGTATGCAAGAGAAGTCAAAACAGTGAAAGAAGTCTAGATATGGATGTTCAAGGGAATTTTGTTAATTTTACAGCCACCTTCCGGAGGTCTGTTCAACTGGAAAGGGAAAGTTCCAGCCGACGAATTTGTGGAGAAGACATTTTCTCTTATTCATTGTTGACCACCTGGAGTTCCTGCGAGAGATTTCAGTCGAGACATCGAAACTGACACCTGCTGGTATTTCGTATGTCACCCTATTTTATGGTAATCAGTGTAAGCCATTTTCTTACAAATTATAGTGAAATAAAAGGTTTTGCCCCTTTGGGGGATTTTTCCTGAAATTATTTTTTTTATCCTGCATGCTTTATTTTATTGGATAAATCATCTAGATGCATGTTTTGGGGTTTAACTAAAATCTGGGATTAATTAAAATTGGATTTTATTTGAGATGTCGTAATATTTCCACTGTAGCGAATTTACATAATAGGTGAACAAACGGTCATTGGTATCAAAGGAATACCAAATACCATACGTGAGAGTCCCACTCACGTATTTGATAATATGTTTTAGAGCGAGTGAGTGTGACTCTTTCGGGGATGCCTGATATCGCGCACAGACTCCAACACTATAGGCTATGTAGGGACGACTAGCAGTTAAATAGAGAACACTACCTATCATACTCCGATACAAGGTTTGCTCTACATCCTTGCCTGAAGTGTCCTTACTAAGCTTGATAGAAGTACTCATAGGTGTACGTGCATGCTTAGCGGAGTCTAAACCAAATTTCTTCACTAGGTCTCTAGCACACTTGGATTTTGAGATGAACATCCCATCCTCTAGCTGACTAACCTGGAGACCTAGGAAGAAAGTAAGCTCACCTACCATGCTCATCTCAAACTCACTTTTCATTTCCTCCTCAAAGTGGTGAGCATGCTGGGAGGATCTAAAGACTATATCGTCCACATAGACCTGGGCAACTAAAATAGAACTGTCATCTCTCCTAACGAACAACGCCATATCAACTACCCATCTCTTGATAGGAAGTAAGCCTCTTGTACCAAGCACGGGGTGCTTGCTTCAAACCATACAAGGCTTTCCTCATATAGTAGACGTGCTCCGGATGCTTAGGGTATTCAAGCCCTTTTGGTTGTTCCACGTAAACCTCCTCCTGAAGAATGGCATTAGAAAGGTACTCTTGACATCCATATAATATAATTTAAAGCGTAGATGACATGCGATGGCGAGTAGTAAGAGGACAGACTCAAGCCTCGCAACAGGAGGAAATGTCTCCCCAAAGTCTACACCCTCTATCTGTGTGTAGCTTTGAGCAACCTACCTATCCTTATTTTTGATTATGGTACCATTTTCATCCATTTTATTCTTGAAAATCCACATGGTACCTATCACATTAGTCTCACTAGGTCGGGGGACAAGTTCCTAGACATTGTTCTTTTTAAACTGAAGTAACTCATCCTGCATAACAGATATCCAGTGTTCATCTTTGAGTGCTTCTTTATGATTCTTGGGCTCAACTTTGGACGTGTAGTAAAGATGGCTAACAAAGTTCTCTAGCTGAGCACGAGTCTTGACCCCTAAAGTGGGATCGCCCACAATGGTAGAGGGATCACTACTCTTACGAACCCAAGCAGGTGTGTCCCCTAACACAGGAGTAGGGTCCATAGGATGTGGGTGAGGGGCAAGTAAATCGCTGCCAGAAAAGTCTTCATCCTCACACTAAAGGCTAGAATCAAATAACGTCGAAGGGTCATCATCTTGCATGGTGACATTTATTGACTCCATAACCTTAGAGATCTTCAGGTTAGAAACCCGATATGCTCTACTATTTGATGAATATCCTAGAAATATTCCCTCATCGCTCCAGGAGTAAAACTTTCATAATTGCTCTCTATCCCATAGAATGTAGCAGTTACTCCCAAAGACACAGAAATATGCAAGGTTGGTTTTCTTGCCAATCCATAATTAATAAGGCATCTTAAGTGTGTGTGGACGCAGGTAAACCCTATTCACCGTGTGGCATACAGTAGACACTGCCTCTACCCAAAATCTCCTGGCAACCTTACGACCTAGATGCATAGATCTAGCCATTTTTTGGATCGTCCTGTTCTTTCTCTCAACAATCCCATTTTGCTGAGGAGTCTTCACAGCAGAAAACTCATGTTTGATCCTATGGCTATCACAGTAAAGATCTACCTTTGCTTCCTTAAATTATGTGTCATTGTCACTATGTATTCTATTAATAGTGACTACATGTTGGTTTTGCAGTACACGATAATTGGTCGTTAAAAACTCTACAGCATCGGATTTCTCTCTAAAAAAACCTACAATTGAATATCTGGAGAAATCATATACCATCACGAGGATATACCTCTTACCATCCAGACTCTCAGTATGAGTAGGACTCATAAGATCAATGTGAATCAGCTCAAGTACCCGGGAAGTGGTAATGGAATGCAACTTCCTGTGGGGGCTACGGATTTTCTTTCCCAACTAACAGGGTCCACAAACTGTGGAAGTGGGCTTTCCAAGAGATGGTAAGCCACGTACTAGGTCCTTTTTAGCTAATCGAAATAAATCTCTAATGTTTACATGACCTAGACGTTGGTGCCGCAAATCTATAGGAGTGATTATGGCGCTGTTACAGACAAGTGAGGATGTGGGCACAATCCCATAGCAATTATCCTTTGTCCTCACCCCTTGCACTAAAATTTTATCGGCTCAATTTTAGACATTACATGAGTTCCGGTCAAACTTTACTGCAAAGTCAGCGTCGCACAGCTGGCTAATGCTGAGAAGATTTTCTTTCAAACCTTTGACATACAAAACATTCTCTAGCTTAGGAAATCCTAGTAACTCTACAGTACCTCATCCTATAATGCTATACTTGCTCCCATCTCCAAAGGTGACTCTACCTTCCTTATACTCCTCTATAAAGGTAAAAAATGAGACATCACTTGTCATATGTCTGGAGCACCCACTATCAAAATACCACTGTGAGGTATTATGTGCTTTGAAAGCGACATGAACAATAAGAGCTTCTTTATCCTTCTTAGGCACCCAAGAAGTGGTAACCTTTTATTTACCCTTGTTGTTGTTGGTTTTAGCCGGGATGCGAGAAGTATTCATAGATGGCAAAGACATCCGTCGGAATTCCTCCATTAAACTCTGTGATGTGGCGGCTAAAAACTCAATACACTCTCTTAGACTATAAAAATCATTAGTATGATGTGGTGGAGCAGTATTACGTCGTGTCCGACCAAAACTATAGCAAAACTCCCTGAGGTGTCCTCTTCTTTTGCAGTACGTATAGAAGAACGCAATCTTAGGCGGACCTAGGTTTGCTTTTCTTGGTCGAACTCTCCTTCGTGGTTTTTTACGATGGCCATATGGAGTCGTAGTAAACTTAGGAACTGGTCCAGGTGCAATTTGGGATGTGGAGGCACCATCATAACCTATTCCTTCCCTATCACCAAAATCTAAAGTGGGGCTGAGGAGCATCTTTCTCATCTTTCTAGATATGTCCTCGATTTGAACCTTGACTTCCCGTGCTCACTCAAGATCATGAGTAAGCTGGGCAACAAGGGCTTCAAGGTTCTTCCGAGTCTCCAGGGAGGAATGGATCTCACTCGTAAGACTAGCCACTTGTTTAGTCAAGTCCCCTTTCTCTTTCTCAAAACCACACTCTCTCTCTAAGAAAACTTTCTTTCTCAACACAGGTATACTCTCTCTCTCAAGGTAGTGCAGGTGGAGGACTATCTCTCTCTCGCTTCTTCTAAATCTTCCTCTAACACGGTGATCCTAAGAACTAACGCTTTGTTACTCTTTTTTGTTTTAAATGACTCATTATATAACTCATCGTAGGCGCGTTGAAGATTACTTTCGCTTTCACTTGCATCATCCTCCCCCTCACTCACATTGCTCTCACTGTCGAGGTGTCCCTGTGAAGCAGCATCCTCATCGTCGTGAGAATCACTAGAAGTACTCACATGACTAGCCATGAATGCGGTGAAGTTACACTCATGCGATGACTCATCTCCAGAGTCCACCGACTCGACCTCACTATCATCACTGAGGGTAGCATTAAGGATAGCTTTGCCCTTTTCTCTGTTTAGTCTAGTATCACACTCAAAAGCTCTATGACCCCTACCGTCGCACTCATAGCATCTCTCACTCTCTTTCTTAGGACGATCTTTAAAATCTTTTGCATTTTGCTTTTCAAACTTATTTTTCTCAAACTTCTTTTTATCTTTGAAATTACATTTTTCTTGAATTTGAGAATTTTCTTGAATTTTTTAGCAAATAGGGCCAAATGATCTAAATCAAAGTCACACTCAGAATCTGACGTATCTATCTCTCTTTTTCTAGATGACTCTCCCCTCTTTCTTGCCGACCCCTCCCTCTTTCTCTCCTGGGCATTAAATGCAATTTCCTTATCTTTAAACTTGACAGATTTGGAAACATATCAATTTCATATGTTTGCAAGTATCCTACAAGTTCCTCCAATTTAAGCGTATTTAAATTACCCATAGAATTTAACACAGTGACTTTAGGGATAAAATGCTTACGCAGTGATCTAAGAATCTTTTTAACAACTCTAGCATTAGGAATGTGTTCACCAAGATTATAGCTAGTGTTAACAATATCAGACAGTCTAGAATAAAATTCATCAAAACATTCAGACTCAAGCATGGTGACTATTTCAAATTGAGTTGTTAAATTTTACAGTTTAGACTCTTTCACAACATTAGTTCCTTCATGGGTAAGTTGAAAAACATCACATGCCTCTTTTGACGTGGTGCACGTCATTATCCGTTTGAACTCATCAGGTGTGATTGATCCAGAAATAGCACTTAAACCCTTAAATTAAAAAGATGACCATTTAAATTCTTCTTCAGTCCAAGCAGTGGAAGATTTTAAACTAGTTACGTTCTCAACAGCGATGGAGGGAGGTGTCCACCCTCTTTCAACCAAAATCCAGACACCTTTATCAATGGATTTTAAAGCATATTTCATGCAGGCTTTTCCAGTATGCATAGTTTGTCCCGTAAAAACAGGCATTTTATTATATAACTTCTCTATTATGAACACGCACTTTTTCAAAAATCAATTTTTCAGAAAATTGATATCCTAGAAAATTTTTACAGAAAATTACATGGTATAATTGTGTAATTGGCTCTGATACCAATTTGAAAGAGTGCGCTTGTGTTCAAATAAAGAACTTATTTAATTAAACTCAGTTTTTATCAATGAAGTCCTAAACATGCATCTAGGTGTGATTAAAGATGATAAAATCAAGCAAGAATATTCAAACACAAACATGTGAGGAAAAATGCCCCAGAGGGGCATAACCTTTTATTTTCACTATAATTTTGTAAAAACGGTTACACGAATTACAATGAAAAAAGTATGACAAAGAAATACCCTCGGGTGTCGGTTTTGATATCATCGACTGGAACTTTCTCTTTCCAGGAGGGCAGCAATGAAGAAGAGAGATGGATTCTCCACAAGATACTCCAGATGAGTAAATGAGCCTCTTGAAGGTTTAATAATTCACATATATAAATGGGAGTGATTATGTGAATAAAAAGGCTTAAGAAAACCTTAAAAGGTGAAGTCTGATTCTGGGCTCTTTTCGCAGAATTTGTGTTTGGAAAAAGACTTAGGAAAACATGTAGAAGGTACACTATATTTGCACAAAAATCGAGGCGGCGGCGTCACTCGAACGAGATAGACATATCGCTCAAACGAAGGACACGTGTGTTCATACGACTTCGCGCAAGATGTTGATCTTACTTGAACGATAATGCCATCTCATTTGAATGAGCTCTTCGACCGAGGCACTCCGCTTCTACACTTAGAAAAAATTCTGCTTTTTATAAAAATACATTAGACTTCGAAAAAACATTTTCTAAAAAATTTCCCAAATATTTATGCAAATATTAACACTCCAATAAAACCATTTTAGCAATATTGCGTAGTGGAGTAGTGGGAATGAGCTGGGCATCATGTCGCATATAGCATGATGCACGTGAAGATGATGGATGCATTGGATTCGGATAAAGGCCATCGTGGATGATCGTGTTGACGTGTCGAATGTAGCGGTATCAGACATACAAACTGTGATCTAAGAAAAAAAGAAAATTCCTAGATTCTATCCCGGACATTTATAAAATTATGTCCTTACAGATAGGATGGTAACCTACCTCCTTGTGGTAAGGGAACTCATAGTAGGGTTTGAGAAAGTGGATGTTCAACAGTTCCCCCAGGGGCAGAACAACCACGTCGATGCCTTAGTGGCCCTGAGCTCAATGATCAACTCTGACCTATGAAGGACTATCCATATATAATTCCTTTTATGACCAAGTATTGACCTTATAGTCATAACCGAGAAAATCCTCCTCATATAAAAGGCTCCCAGTTGGATGGATCCCATTGACAGTTATCTATGGAGTGACATACTTCCCGACGATAAACGGTCGACCCATCAGGTAAGAGTCAAGGTTGCCTATTTTTACATTGCCCCGAAGGGAAGCTTTACAAGAATTCATTCATAGGTACTTATCTACAGTGTGTTCACCAACAAGATGTCGAGCAATTTCTTTGTAAACTTCATGAAAACGTTTATGGGAGTCACGCAAGTGGGAGATCATTAGCCTTTAGAGAAACTAAGTAAGGTTACTAGTGGCCTCAAATGCATAATCAAGCAGGTGCCTACATCCACAAGTGTAAAAAAATGTTAGAAACATTCCCCTATGGTCCACCAGCTTGCCAGCAACCTAAAATCCTTGACAAGGCCATGGTCATTCACACAATGGGGATTGAATATAGTGGGATAATAACCTATCACATCTGAAAATTATATGTATCTACTGGTCGTCACAGATTACTTCACCAAATAGGTAGAGGCGGAACCACTAGTGAACATATGAGATACTAATATGGCTAGCTTCATCTGGAAGAATATCATAACGTGCTTCGGGATACCAAGGACCATCATCACCGATAACGACACAAAATTTGAAAGTGGTTTGTTTTAATATTTTTGCGATGAGCATGGTCAAGCACCACTTCAACTCTGTGGAATATCCCTAGAGCAATGGGCAGGCAGAAGCATCCAACAAAATCATGCTCGATGGATTAAAAAAATGGTTGGAAAGATCTAAGGGTGCCTGGGTAAACGAACTCCCTCATGTTTTGTGAGCTTATTGTACCACTCCCAAGAGACCAACTGGAGAAACCCTTTTTGCGATCATTTATGGAATGGAAGCTTTCATTCCTCTGGAAATAAGACTCCCTATAATGAGAACCACCTTAGTTGATCAAGGCCTCAATGGTGATGCATTATGCACTGAACTTGACTTATCATAAGAGTAAAGAGAGTTGGCCTTGATCAAGTTGGCCTCCTTCAAACAACAACTGGCCAAGCAATAGAACCAAAAAGTCAATCAGAGGAAATTTCTGATAGGATATTACGTCCTAAGAAAAGTTCTCGAAAGTTTCGTGGAACCATCAGATGGCAAGTTGGGAAAGGCCTTTTAGAGTAATAAGGGATGACCTGCATGGAGCAAATAATTTGGAAACGATGTGGGGAAAAGAGATACCAAGAGCCTGGAACATATCCAATCTTAAGATCTTATACTTTTTGACTTCTCTATCTTTTTAGTACATTTTAGTTTAAGAATTTTTTTATTTTCAGGCTGATGTCACTTTACAAATCATTATACAAATAAATAAAGGTCTCTCGATCCTCGTATTTCTAATATATTGGCTGTTAAGTGTTTCTTAATCTCAATAATTTGTACCATTTCCAAACGATTAACTCTCACATGCATAAAAAAACTCCTAGACATTACAAGCTAATCAACTTGTTTCAATCAAGGAATCTTATATGCCGAGTAGAACCCATAATGGTTATGACTAGTCAGTGAAGAAGTTGTAAATACTACAACCCTCAGGCATTTGTAAAAAACACAACGGACCTCACGAGTTGCTCCTGCAACAATAAAAAGCCCTATATGGGATCCTTAGGCAACAAAGCCACCTTAGGTTTGTCGCCAATTTCTATTGGTTGCAAAAAGCCTGCTCGAGCAGATTTCCCATTTACAAGGTACATTCTCGCCATAGCCTTACTTAAGCCTAAGAGTGTGATGATAAGACCGAAAGGTAATGTAGGTGAAATGATATTCCTAGGACATATTGGACGGGGAGAATGTTAAAACATATATAAGACTGACACTTAAATATCATTTAGTCGGCTAAAAAGTCCAAGATGATTAAAACTAAACAACAGTTCATCTAAAACATCATAAAGCTCAAATTGGTCATTCAGTATTGTTTGGTCGACAAAAAAATCAAGTAACCCACGAGCAATCTGTCTTCCAACAAAACAAAGCAACAATTATTAATACATGTTTAATTAACATATGCTCAAAATGTAGGAAAAGATTAATAAAGTTCTTTATTGAGATATAAGGTTACACTTACATCATAGACCAAAAGTACACAAGGAACCTACGACGACCCAGGACGACGAGCAAGATAGTAAAAAATGCGTGCTCTTTGACTGTCGTTTGGGTGAGGAATAAACTCTTCTCCACCATCTTCTGAATAATGCTCCAAAAGTCGAGCATGAATAGAATCTATGGGGATACACTTGTAAGTCCTCAGAAAGGAATTATGATGATAAGTTGTACACTAAATCTGGTACTGATACCACAAGTTAGATTACTTTGTCATTTTTACCTCCTTAAGGGCACTAAGCCATCCCAGTGCAAAAGCAAGGTCCTCTGCTTCCTTCAATCTTGTCGGGGAATCGGTCTAGCCCTGATCATAACCATCCACCCAGGCCTATCGATCTCCCATCTTGAACATATGCCTCAACCTTATTGAAGGCCAGCAAAGAGTACATACACTTGTTAAACATCCCCTTTCAACTCAGTAATTTCCCCTTGTAGATCTTGGTTATAACCTCGAGCTACGCTAGTAGATGAAGAAGATCCTTGCAGCCTAAGAGGGGACCCTGATGGGGTGTTCTCTTTTAATCGAGCAACTTCCCTCCTCAAATTATCATTCTCTCACTGAAGCAATTCTCCACCTGATTAACTTTGGTGGCATCCGGGAGTTTGGCATTCAAGGAATCCATTTCCTCTTGAACTAAGTCCCTAACCTCCTCCATCTCTTCAACCCTATCTTTAAGCTTGGCGACCAACTCCACCTGGTCCTTGTACTATTGATTTCTCATATATTCAAAGATTTAAAGATTTTTACGAACACTCTATGAGCTTTTGAGCTATTATTAAGACCAAGGACCTACAACTGGCGAGAGGTAGCAAGAATATATTACTCTAAATCAAGGGGATACAATCAACCAGATGTATAAACATTAGCAAGCATGAAGGGAATACATGAGCACAAAGCAGAATATACATTTTCATTTCATAGTAGGGAGGCCTAGGCCAAATACAACAGGAACAAAAGAACTATAAATTTCTAAAAGATAAACTTATACAAGGAAAGGAAAGGAATTCCAACTCTACAGGTCATGCTCTATCAGTTCCTCACCTTCCACCATGATGTTCCCCTTATCAACATCTTCAGAGCCTTGGGTAGATCAACTCTACCCTCAGGAGGAACAATCTTTATGTTACTAACGAGCTGACTATTTCCACGTTCTTCTTCCTCGTATGAGTTAGGACTAGGGCAGTTGAGACCAAAACGTTCAGACTTAGCATAAGTTTTAGTAACCCTCGAAGCCTAGTCCCAACCCTTTTTGAAGTCAACCTTGGATCCATAGGTGAGCTGACCCTCAACATACCCATAAGCTTTAAAAAAAACCTCACTATAATTGGCATCCTTATCTTAATCAAGGTTCTTCTCTAGTGACTTGATAGATAAATTC
The DNA here is from genome assembly GCA_949130495.1 of Sambucus nigra. Lineage (NCBI taxonomy): Eukaryota > Viridiplantae > Streptophyta > Magnoliopsida > Dipsacales > Adoxaceae > Sambucus > Sambucus nigra. The sequence goes on from OX422217.1 coordinate 4,403,318, forward strand.
TGATTCTCCTTAGCCAACTCGTCCTTGTCAGGAACCACCTTCTTTTGGGACGTATCGAGCTAGTTAAAATCCTTATTTATCTCTCCCTTCTCCTGATCCCATAACCGATAAGCATTTTTAAAGGCATTCTTCTCGGCCTTCAGAGAATCTTTCAGCTCTTGCTCACTCTTGGACATGTTGGCATGGTCGTCCAAAAGGGTTGTGAAATCAGAGAACAAATGCACGAAGAAAAATAGGAAGTACAATATTAGCATGAAAGAAAAAGGAAAATGAACAAAAAAAAAATTCAAGTTATCTAGAAGACTAACCATGGCCATACCCTGAGAAGTTTTGAGGGCAATCTAGGATGATCCCAACAGCAATGAATGCTCGTGATCAGTAGAGAGCACTTACCCTTTCAAAATATTATGGGCAAGGGATGGGACATTACCCACACTATCCCCCTTAGCACCTTCATCAAGAAAGGGGATCCTAGTGGCACCTAGGAATAGCTACCTCTTGGCTTCTCTCCTATCTTTTTCCCTCTTTCTTCTTTTTTCTCTCTCCCTAATCTCCACTTCCTCCTCCTTCTTCTCTTTCCCCTTACGTATTGGGCACAAACCACTAGCCTTAGGGAGGTTAGATGCATAATTCTTCATAATTATAAGCCAATCTGACAAAATCATCAGGAAGTTTCAGTTCCTCCTTTTAAGAATGGGTGCCATTTCATCCGCATCTTCCTCTTATTTTCTTTCTTCTACCTTGATTTCCTTACCTCCTTTTCTCTTTTCTCTTTTCTCCTTGCTCTAAATCTTCTACTTATGACCCCTCTTCTTTTGACTCATCTCCTATAACAATTGGATCTAGAGTAATAACTTTGGGAGGCTGCAAATCTGGAATCATATTGGTTAGGCGAGCAATGAAATACATATGTCGCCGGCCTCGGGTGCTCACTGTCAAACAACCTCTCTCGGATATTCCAAGCCTTCTTTAGTTCATCAACATTGACATCTCGGATATCTGGTTCCAGATTCTTTTCGGGATATATAAAAATAGAGAAAGAGGGACATTGGTTAGAAATAAAAATTAACAAAAAGTCAATTCAAGAGCAAAACAAGATGAGAGAATAAAGAGATAAAGATCAGAATAATAAGAAAATAAGAAGCAGCGACCTATGCATTCCTCCCCAAGATCTGGAATTTCTCAGCCACCACTATTAGGTAGATGTTGCCATTCTCTGGCAATAAAACCTTGATCCTAGTAATCCTTGTGATAAGCGTGAAGTTTCACCACCAAAACACGATCACCCTTCCTAGCCTTCAAATACAAAATACCACTGGTGCTCCTCGACAACATATAACAATAACAAATTTCAGTGAGACCTAATATCGTTTCATACATGGTATTTATCGTATCTACCCCATTGACTATCTTCCAAACATTTAGGGCACATTTAGGAGGTATTACCTCACAATATCTGAAGAACCTAATAAAGAGACGATTTGGAGGAAATTTCAAACCTCCCTGAGTTATTAAAATGGTATGAATCAAGTTCCCACCTTCAATATCACAGACATTATTGGAATGGGGGCATAGTCGATGGTTACACCTTCAGGAATATTGTAATTTGCCTAAAATCCTCTACAGTTCTATTACCCAGCTTTGCCATGGATATAAAAAACCAGAAAGAAAACCATAACTACAGTTATGCAACAAGTTTTAATAGAAGAAAAGCTTAAAGAAGACGAACTGAACTTATAAGAATTGATAAAGCTCTCATAGAATGAAGGACACAAAGAAGATGAAGTTATTGAAGCTTAACAAGTAAGAAAAAGAGTGGCCATAACTGAACTGACCAAGGAACAATGTATTTATGGTTTGAATCTCATGCTAATGATGACCACGATCTCCCAAGTGATCTTTTGGAGGTTCAAATCTCTGTTTGGACTTCCGTACCCACGCCCTTTCAAATAAATTATAAAAATACCACAAAAATCTCCTAAGTACAAGCACGTCATTAACAAAAGTTGTTATTTATAAGTATGTCATGCCAGTTTTTAACATCACCACAATCCTTAGGCCTAGGTCCTCTTTAAAATCTATTGGCCCAAATAGTTCAGCCAAAACATTTTAGGGGAAATTGTGGGGATCCATTTATTATGGTCCACGAGAGTAGCCGAACATGCCCAAATTGTGCAAAGAGTTGTCCGGACCAAACCACTTGGTCGACAACTGATATGTATTTGATAAGCATTAAATCACTTAAGGGTATGATCAAATATATCACCAATAAACTCGACTGAGATATTCAAGTGATATACGATATATCCAACATGTAACTTGAGTTATTTGAGGAACTCAAACTCTACCTTTATACGCCTATAAATTATACACCCCCGACCATTGTAATCTGAAATATTGAGAGACACTATAATACAAACAGTGACCTCTCCGTGGATGTAGGCAATTTGAGGAACCATGTATATTGCTATTGTGTGTGTGATCTTTTACTTTATTCCTTTTGTGAATGATTTTGTAGACTTCTTCATTATGTTATTTTCTGTACTCACATATCTCATTCAATTGAGATAATTATTTAAAATTTCATAATCGGTAGGAAATGATTGGGTTCGTCTATCTAGGTGTTTGATCGATATTCGTGCCCAAAACTTCTAATTTTATCTCTTAATGCTTTGTCGATCAATGTATTCTACTTTGATCGACATCTTCAAATTGGTATTAATTGTTAAGGCGAACATAGTGAGATCCTTAACATGCGTATTGTTGTTTCTGGGAAGCCATTATTTTGAGACCAATATGAAGGTGTTACGTAAGCTCCTTGCTTTGTCTTTATAGGCTAACATCATTTGATCTTTGTAATCATACATAGTTAAATTACTCTAATCTCTTTTTTTATTTACAGTGGAGCAGTTATGAAGGGAGAACTTAGTTGACCATTTTAAAATGATGGAGTGTCTTTATATAGATCAATACAATATTAGGATTTTCACATAAATATGACATGTTAATTAATTATTTGACTAATTCCATGTAATGGATAACATGTGACTAAAATCATCTATCATTGGCCTTTGATCCCCTAATCTTTGAAATAATCGACTGTTCGTCCCATTCTATTGAGTGTTGTACATTGAGGGGTATTTGTGCATCATCATTTACAAACACAATTCGATGTTTTAGACGAAGTTATTTACTCTTAAGATAACAATTGCACATCTTCAAAATATATGAAATCACTATGTGATGTTTTGTTCACAACTATTGATTCAACCTCCATACCAAGGCCACTAAGTACATATAAAATAAGAGATTCCACATCAATTAATTGGCTAAAGGAAAAAAGGGTAGTAACCATATTTTTCATTTTTAGAACATACTAAAAATATCATTGAATATTTTTATTGTATTGAAGAAGATATTTATGTTGAATCTTACGCGATTTTAAATCGGAGGCAAATAACTTTTAAAAATAAACCATATCTAAAATGAACTTGTGAATTCAGTGATGTTACCAAACATATACATATTGATTAAGGCTAGTTTCCATGAAATGAGGTATTAATCACTCTGGATCCATGGAATCTATTCAGAGATAATCAAGCACGTTGAATTGTTCTCCTAATTTACAAATTGAGGATGACAAGTTATATGACCACTAACAAAAATCATGTAAATCATAGGCTCGAACAAAAATAAGAACCTGAGTTTTAGAAATTGTAATTATTTTAAATAATTTTCAATGAGTGGAAAAATATTTGATGAAAAAGTGAGAATGAAGAATGTGTGGCAGCCACAACAAAAAGTTTTTGATTTATTGGATAAGTGTTTGGTTGAGGAGAAGAGGTTTAACATGTGTTTGGTTGAGAAGATAATGGAGGAACCTCCATTGACATTCGTCAAGATCTCGGATTCCATGAAAAACTCAACAACTGTAAACTATTGAGTATTGCCCAAAATAAACAAAGATGTTGGATCTTTAATTCCATACATATAATGTTGAGATATGAAAACTAACATATTATTAGTATCCCCAGTAGAATAATTAAATTTACATTATTAAAAATTGACACCTCAACTTTTTATTTCTTTTTAATGGGTTTCTAAACTTAGTAAAATCAACCTTCAGGATGGTTTACTAGTCCAAAAATCAAAACCAAGGTAACTGTGGATTTTAATGGGTGTAATTGTAGATTTCTATGGGGCTAGGTTCCGGTTAGGCAAGCATAATTTTGATTTGCATTGATCTAAAATATTTATATATGGATCTTGTTTAACTCGTAAAGAAATAAGAAATTTTAATATGTAATTATTATAACCTTTGGTACATTTTATCAATGTGAATCAAATATGGAAGCAAATATAGGAGAGAGAAAGAGGAAGAAACAAGAAGTAGTAAACGGAATGATCTTTCAAGAAAAATGGAGTGTGGGACACAATATTATGATTATAGGAAAAGATGTTGTTATTTTTTATTATTGAGAGGACAATTTTATTATTGGCTAAAAAACAATTAAAGCTTGATTATTCTATTGTATAACCCTTTTTAACTTGTATTGTTACTATATATATATATATATATATATATATATATATATATATATATATATATATATATATATATATATATATATATATATATATATATAAATGTGTGTGTGTGTGTGATGGCACTCCATGTTTCAAGGCTTTGTATTCCTTTATTTGTGCCATGTTTTGTGGGTTCTCTTCATGTTAGAATTCCTTATAAATATCACATCGATGTATAATGTTTAATACACCAATAACATCTCTCTCTCTCTCTCTCTCTCTCAAAGTTCATATGCTATCAAAGCTTATATCCTAGGCCTCATATTTTTTCTCTTCCACCGTTGGGTGACATTCGTCACCCATCGGACAACTCATCAACCACCACTATTATCTCATCCAAAACCACCACTATTAAACCTCTAAACCCAATAATCATAAATTTCTTCCAAAAGAATGTTTTGCCTAAACTCAATACCTATTTAATTCCCTTATTTTCGGTCCTCAAGTCTACCATCAAAAATCAAGATCTCCACCCGTTCTCAAATACACCCTCAGTAGATTACCAAAAAACTTCTTGACTCCACTAGAATCCTTCTCAAACCCAACAGGAACTGCAAACTGAACTTCTCTAGATATTTTTATTAATCCATTAAGGTGAAAGTGATCATTAAGGTGAAAGTGATCATTAATCCATTAAGGTGAAACTGAACTTCTCAAACTCATAAAATAGGTTGACGTCCCATCAGAGAATGCCAAAAAGATGGATAATTTTACTATAGTGGCTCTAGAGAAGTTCAGTTTGCAGTTCCTGTTGGGGACTTTGCAACTCATGGTGAAGTATATCTGAAAAAAATAAATTATTAACCAAAATGTAATATCAAGAATACAAGTAAGAATTATTATTCAAGAGAAGAATATCAAGAATTTTTTTCTGAGATCTTTTTAATATGATTCCCATAAATATAAAATATTGTTATTAGTATTTTTGTAAAAATTGAAAGAAAAACTGAATAAATCAAAATGTATAATAATGACTCTATTTAGAAATTGATATAAAACTAACAAAATCCACCTTCAATAGTATTCTTAGGTAGCTTGAACTAATAATATGTTTATATAAGTAAGCACTGAAGAAAATATAAAGGTTTGAACATGAAGTCTTCTATTACGAGTTTAAAGAAGGCCATTTAAAAGAAAGACCAGAGAAGATACATGTTGTGGATTGAGAAGGAAAGAAATGGCACATTCTGAGGGTCCAACCTATTAAGAAAAAAGTCTTAATTAGTGGACCACGCCTGAGTTAACTTCTCACATGCTTTGATCCAAGAGTTTTTGGGTATAATTTTAAGATTTGAAATTATTTCCCATTTAAATCTCTAATATCTTATTGTCCACCCAACCACAAAATCTCAACTCTTAATTTTTCTTCTCAACAATTTATATCCCCCAAAATAATATTTCAACCCTTCTTATCACATACACATCACCCCACGACAAAATATTGTAATATACTATATAGTTTACCTAAAACACACTTAAAATACATATAGAACCAAAGTACAAGTTTTAGGGGTTGGCAAAAGTGTCGAATGAGAGGATTGTAAGAAACACTGAAATGATGATATATTAACTAGAGATGATGATAAAAAGAGATATAAAACATTATATTTAAACAACTAAGAATGAAGAATCCATACTGTAAAATGATCACATATTATGAGATAGGTGTATCAGAGAAATAATCCATACCACTCTCGTAACTAAAGCTCTAATGAGATGACAAGTTACAAAAGTTTTTTTTGTAAGTTTGTTTATAACTCAAAGGTAACTATGTAGTATTAATTCTAAAGAGCAGATCATAAGTGTGTGTGTGTGTATGTGTGTGTGTGTGTGTGAGAGAGAGAGAGAGAGAGAGAGATTATTTTAAAATGAAATTTTACTAACATAGGGTTTCATACCAAGTGATAGAGGCATTATTTTGAATAATTAAGTAAATGAAAAGGCACGTCATGCACTACTCATTTAGATAATCAGTCTCAATATCTTTAGTCACGTTAAGAAGAAATTCCATGAATGTATTTGGATGAAGGACTTTCTCATTCAACTTTTCATACTGGAGGGTCCACGTAACCAAGTTGTTTTCACTAGGCATGTCAATAGATTAGATTTTATCCGAATCTGAATCCGAATTCGAATTCGATCCATTTAAGCGGATATGGATCATGCCTAAAATTCGATTATTCGATTACCCGAATACCCGATTACCTCTTTATTAAATGGAGTGGATTTGGATTCATATACTCCGATCCGTTAATAATCCGACCCGATTAATATTTTTAATATATATATATATATATATATATATATATATATATAAATTATACACAATATATTTTTAATTAATATATATTATATTTAATAATATTTTAAATATATAATTTAAATATTTGTTATAATAGCTCTTTATTTCATTATCTGTTTTTTTGGAACATTTGCAAAATACATTAATGAAATAAGAGTTGAAGATAAAAATATTGCAAATCAAGTTTAAGATAAACGGATAATTGGATAAGCGGATCGGATCCGAATTCGTTTAACATAAACGAATATAGATTTGGATTTCCCTGATCTGATCTGATTAATAAACGGATCAGATCCGAATCTGTTTAACATAAATGGATCAGATCCGAATCCGATCCGTTTACATGCCTAGTTTTCACCATGTTTATCAATATGAACAGTGATAAAGAAAGATTGTATATCTCCAAGAGATCTCCTTCAACAACCTTGAAGCTTACTTACCTATTCTTTTTGTCTATTGCTTCAATAACCTCTTTAGTAACATTTGCTTTCCCATCTAGTAATTGTCCATAGAGAAGTTAAAATTTCCATTTAAAAAATTAGGATTTGCATGGAACTTTAATTAATTTCTTTTAAATCTAATATATATTATCATCTCTCTCACATATATACGAATCTATGAGCAAGTCATGTGAACATCAACTCTTATATTTAATGGAGACGCATTACTTCTTTAGCTACAAGATAAAAAATATAGTTTTTTCGATCTCCTAAAAAATATTGAGTGCCCTAAAATAACACATCACAATACTAGGAGTGACCAAAACGAATTGATACTCCGAGATTACCTAATATTTTGTTAGTCACATTTATTAAATTGTATCATTTAGGAACGAAGTCCATTATATATATATATATATATATATACAGAAAAATTTCCAATAAAGACTCCTTATGGTGCAGACCCCGGTACATACCATTTTTTTAAATAGTAAAATAATGATTTTTTTTATGAAACTTCACGGATATGATCTCCACGGTGAGAAGATCATCTCCAATTGTTTTCATCAAAAAATTCAATAAAAAAACTTTGAGATGAGGTGATATGTAAATTTTTTTTATAAATATGCATTTTCAATTGTTGAAATATTGGGTTGGTCCCACCACTTTATTAATTGAATTTTTTTATGAAACTTCATTCATAGGATCTTCTCACTACCAAAATCATATCCATGAAGTTTCATAAAAAAAGTCAATCAGAATATGGGTGAGATGATCATCAACATTTCAATGGTCAAAATGCATATTTATACCATTTTTTTTACATATCACATCTTCTCAACATTTTTTTAATTGAATTTATTGATGAAAAAAATTAGAGATGATCTTCTCACCATGGAGATAATATTCATTAAGTTTCACCAAAAATTTCATTATTTTACTTTTTAAAAAAAATAGTATGTACCGGAGTCTTCACTATAAGGAGTTTTTACAGGAGGGTCTCTCTCTCTGTATATATATATATATATAATCTCCAATATATGTAAAAGAGATGACAAAAAACGATCCAATTTTTTTTAAGTAGTAAAAAAAATTGATTTCATTTTTTTGTAAGGTATTTAAACATTTCAGGGAACTTTCAAAAAAATCAGCAATTTTTTTTTTCTATTCTAAAAAAATCGATCAAATATATATTTGTTTATAGCAACTTAAAAACATACTAATATTGACGATTTTATTAAAATAGCAAAAAAAGTAATTTGAGGTGATTTTTTTAGGTTCCTTGAAATGTTCGGTACCTTAAAATATCTTGACTCAATTTTTTTTACTATTTTTAAAAAATTGTCCATATTTGAGGATCATTTTTTTGGTTCGTGGGAGATCTTCTCCGTATATAGGTAGGCCAACCTTAGTGAGTGGGCCTACAATACCTTCTCAATATAATTCGGCCATCCAATCCTTTCCTATATGCCCAAGTCTTGCATGCCAAGTAATAAGATCAATATTTCTATTAACATTAGAAACATAAATTGATTGAGAAACACAATTATCCAAGTCTAATTTAAATAAGTGAGTTTTAGGAAAAGATCCTCATAATACTTAAAGTGTATAAAAATAGGATACTCTATAAAATTTTATAAATTTAGTCTCTGTACTAAAAACACCATGAAAAATGGTGCCGCTGGCGCGGACCAAAAAAATTAAGGGTATTGTACCACAGGGAGTAGATTTGTAAATGATATTATACCACATGGACTAGATTTATAAACTTGAAAAGCATTGTCCTAAAAATCTAAATATAGAAAGGAACATGATCTTTACCTTAATTCTCTATTTAAATAAATATTTAAAACCAAGCTATGCCCCAAAACAATTGCATTTAAAATAATGTCTAAGCCATTACTCATAAGTTTGAAAGAAAATTTGGAGTACAAAAGTTCTAAAACATAAAATAAATTATGTTGAATTCCAGTGACGTATAGACCGTCATGAAGAACTAATGTTCATTATGTGTGCAGCTGGATCTGATATGAATTGACTCATATAACTTCTTCACAAGTGCCATTACCCACGTGAACTCCTTGAGTAGCAACGAGAATGCGATGTTAATCCACAAACCCCACTCGATATTGTGTTACATGTTTTGTTGCTCTGGTATCTACAATCCAATCGAAGAGAGTGTGAGAAGCTAAATAATGAGAACATACACAAATGCAAAGATTATTAGGGGAAATGGATACTAGCTTTGACTCGCTGCAATCATGATAAAAGTGATTAGGGCTGTGTTTCGTCCGGATCGGATCGGAAAATGCTTCTTCGAAAAAAATTACGATTTTTTCGGAAATAAAATGAGTATTCCGATTTCCGATCCGATTTTTTCGGAAAATTAAAAAAAATTCCGAATTCGGAAAAATCCGAAAATCGGCAAAAATAGGAAAAAATCGGAAATTCCCAAAATTTATTAAAAATCCAGAAATTTCAAAAATTCCAAAATTTCAAAAAAATAAATTATAGATTTTCGATTACTCGAAATTCTCATTTTAAAGAAACAAAGAGAATGGCTTAACCCAACATGTAAATACATGAGGATTTGCCCATTATTTCATTTGTGTAGAAGTTAGGGGGATGCTCTCCTTTTATAGAGTATATTTTGGAACCCTCTCCCCCTCTCAACCGATGTGGGATATGGAAAACTTTCAAAAAATCGGAAAAGAAATCAGAAAAATCGAAAATCGGAAAATAAATCCAAAAAAATCGGAAAAATCGGATCGGAAAAATCGAAAATTCAGAATTATTTCCGATTTCCGATCCGATTTTTTTTCGGAAAAATTGGAAATCGGAAAGTCGGAAATCGAAAAACTAAAATTTCATTCCAAATTCGAAAAAAATCGGATCGAAAATCGGAGAAATCGGAAAGTTCGAAAAAAAGAACAGCCCTAAAAGTGACCCATCTTTTCGCAGTTGTAGTACCAGACTTTCGTTAAATCCTTTAACCCACCACGCTTGCCTCTACGGCACTTGGCGATTCATTTATCCTTAGGGAAACTTACACCACCCTTCTTATTTTCCTCTCTTTTCCAGTATGCCTAGACCCATTTATCTGGATGTTGACACTCGGGCGAGAAGGACAGCTTCACTTTGGTTCATCACTTCCACTTCCAACTCGAGATGACGATAACTATCAGAAAGGTTCTTAATATTCTTATTATTCATCGTAACATGTTTCATGTGTATCCATGAATTTAGCGGTATCAAATGAAATTATGTACCTGTAGCTCATCAGTAGGAGTGGCAATTCGTGTGCGTCGTGTCGTGTTCGGATCGTGTCATATCGAGTTCGTGTCAAGTATTAGTCAATCCTAACCTCACCCATTTAACTAATCGTGTCAGATGAGCAAACACTAACCCGACCCATTTATTACCGTGTCGTGTTCGGGTTGACCCGCATAACCCATTAAGTAAAATATAAAATAATTTTTTTCTACTTTCTTAACCAATCATACCAATCATAGGCGTACAATAACTTAAATTTAATTAATTTCAACTTCTTTCAACACCTAAATAATTTATCATCCGATTCTCCATGAATTTTATAGAATGCCTATCAAGATATATAAATTATCTAATATATTCTCCATAAAATACGAGTTAAGCGGGTCTATTCGTGTCATTTTCGAGTTATACGTGTTTGACACTAACCCAATCCGTTTATTATTAACCCAACCCGTTTATTATTTATGTTGGCGGGTCGTGTCATATTAGGGTTCGTGTCAAAAAATCGTCAATCCTAATCCGCTAACTTCGTGTCGAGTTCGTGTCGGGTTATCGTGTCGTGTCAAATATTGCAACCCCTACTCATCATTAAGGGTATTTCTTGGTTCTTTCAAATCGTGAATCGGACATGACATCACCCTAAGATGTCTGGTCATCGTGTTCTTAAAGTCCTTTCGATAGGTATCAAATTTCAACACAAGGGTTATAAGTCTCATGGTGTACGTGCCACCAAAGTCGAAACAAAGTTGGTACCATAGGGCCTTTTGTGTGGGAAAGTGCTCATATTCACAAATCATATCTTCGTGCATGTAGCTTGGAAGTGCAAAGCGCGCAATACGATCTTTCTTGATGAATGACTATTAAGCCTCTTCCTCACGGTGATGTGTAGCCATCGTCCCTTATGCAGGCTGGGATATAGGAGTGAAGATCGTATCCAACAACTCATGCTGATTCAAGAAGGATTGGATTTTGGTTTGCCATATGTTATAGTTATTACGGACATGTTTCTCTTCTTTGGTCATAACAGTGACTAGGTAGTTAGAAGACATCACTACATTTATTATGCGCATCAGATTAACATTAATACTTATATTTCACGTCTTTAATTCATTCTAAAATCCCATTAGAAAACATTATCCTCTTCTACACATCGAGATCGAAAGTCCACTACGCTCGTGATCATCTCCCAATAATGTAAAATTACAGTATATTTATAAATTGATTTTTAAACAATTGTTATTTGTATATGAAATTAATCAAAAATAACCAGAGTATATCACAAGCTCCGACACAATAATTATGCACTATGATAACCCATATTTGGGGCTCCATGCAATAATAGGTGCCTGGGGTTCCCACGCGGGTCCCAAACTAACAATTTAGAACTTGTACTAAGATAATTCCTATATATTATTGTGAAAACGATTATTCATCCACTTGCAACACGGGTTCCAAAAAAATATAAAACTATCCTCACCATTACATCAAGAGTAGGAGAAGAACCTATACATTTCATCTACTATAAAGCAACATTGGGTATGTCCATTTTAACATATACATAAAAATAACCATAAGATATATAAAAATATAAATATAGGCTCATCTAATTGGAAAATTTAAATCATCAATTTGACCATATAAACATATAATCTAATCCTTAAAATGGATGAATTTTTTACACTCATACTCTAAGGGAGTGAGAAAAATAGGCCAACACTACAGAGTGGTCTAAACAAACCATGCATAGTGAACGATACAAGAAAAAATATTCAGGTGATTGATTATCAGAAGAAAAAATTAGATTTTTTTACTCTTCATCATCTTCTCCCCAAAAAAAATCCATATTTCTTTCGTGGGACCTAAATCTTTCAAAAGCATAGACCATAGTTGTCATATCATATGATGATTCTAAATAAAATAATAACATGTACAATGACATAAGACCCAAAGATTAGTTGAGATTAAAATAAATGAATAAAATAATAATCTTATAATTGAAAGAAAGCATCTATCGAGTCCTTATCCTGAGATGAAAATCCTCTAATCTTTCACCTAGTGAGTGCATAACTTAATCCTAGTTCAATAAACCACTTCAAAAGTATCATTATTTTATTTGGAAAAACATTAGCCAAAGATCAATTGAAAACACTTGAAAAAATATAAAAATTCAATAACTGCATCATTTTTCAATACTAATAAAAGAAACCCCAATTACAAAAGCATCTTGGTCAGTCTTCACCTACATCTACTTCCAAATGATGACTTTCTTGCCAATTATGCTCCCGTAGTTATAGGCTTACTGAATACACATGTCAGGATATTCTGATGAAGATACCACTTGCCTCTTCAACACATATTCAATTACATTCATGGGTGGACCTAGGTGGCTCCGAAGGTGGGCACCTTCCCACCCTATACTTTTAAGAAATTTTATGAGATATATGATTAAAAAATAAATAAATAAACATCTTATTTTAGATCTTTGTGTAAATTTTCATAGTGAAATGCAATAAGTTTTATGTCATTTTGAAAGCTTACGGGGGGAGCTGTAAATAACATATTTTTAATCAATTATGCATCTCACAAAAAAATATACTACTTTTTTAGAGGAAGACGAAGAAGAGGAAGATGAAGGATATGAAGAAGAGGATGGAGAAAAAGAAGAAGTAAAGTAAATGGCACCGCCTGTCAAGATGAGAGTGTTAAATATGTATGATGAGGATCAAGCGGTGTTGTCTGATCGAATAAAGTCCTTGAAGAGGTCGGAGATTGATTCCCCAAGGGCTAGTGGCTCTAACCCGAGAGCCAATGGGAAGGAAAAAGATAAGGAAAAGAAGAAAGGAGAATAAGAAAAGAGAAGTAGAGAGAGAGAGAAATAAATAAGAAGAGAAGAAGAAGAAGGAAGATGCTAAGAAGAACTTAAAGTCCCCCATTGTGTCATTCTTTAATACTACTACTACCAACACCCCCATTCTTTCCCCTGACCTGCTGAAGGGGGCCGTGCTCACGGCCGACCATGAGCGTTCCTCACGATTGGGGTTAACCCAGCTTGCACTCAAGTCCACTCAGGGACTTTTTACGGTAATTTCTTCTCTTTATTCTTATGTCTTTTTTCTATGAATCTATCTTCTTCGTATTAATTTAGCTCTTTTTGTTTTGTGTAGTTCTTAGTCGACTTCACTACTCTCTTGGATGGTTATGCCGACCAATCCAAAAATAACCAGGTGCTGGAAGATTCCCTGAAGAAGTTCGAGAAAGACATAACTAATGTTCACGCTACTTGGGAGCGAGAAAAATAGAGCTCGGCGAAGGGATATGCCGATATCCAGGAAGCTAAGGACTTGGAGGTCATTGAGAAGGAGAAGCTTATCGAAGATAACCTGAACCTAGTTGGGAAGGTTCAGAAGTTAGAGGATGAGCTCCCAGGCGGGAAGGAGTTACACTAAAGGCTAGAATGCATCCTATAACGATACCTAACTCCAGATAGGGTATGCCAAGAAGGTACCCTTTAAAAAAGGATGGGACCAAGCGCTGGAGGTAGCAGGTGATATGATAGATATGACACCCTAATACGGAAGGAGGACAATATGCCTACATTGAATCATGTTGCCGTAGCCCAAAGTGTACAGGTTGCGGCCCCACTCATAAATCGCAACCCTAACATACTTGCTCACCTGTCCGTGGTGCCACATACACAGGATGCCTCCCCTTATGTGTTATAGGGTGAGACCCCAATTGATTCACTTAACCGGCCACAACCTCTTTTGCTTCATCAGCAGCAGCACAACAATTTCACCTCCTATAAATCGAGGTCCATGCCTAGAGATAGGGGGATTTGGGTTCACTTCTAGTGCCAATACATAGATCAGGGATCACGACGCTCTCCACACCCCTCGGTACAGCTTGTGGGCTACTCACCGGCATCATGGTCATCTCACCGGCACTCCCGGAATCATTATAGGCATATACCTTCTTTCATCTACATTGTATGCCTATTACGGTAATGTAAACATGTACTATACTGCATATACTAAGAGTGAGGCACCAAAGTGGATGTAGGCTCATTTTAATAGCCGAACCACACTATATCTTGTATTTTATCTCTCTTTACTTGCTTTATCCGCTCATTACACATCTTACACTCAACTTGCTAGTACGAGAACGATAAGTGGATGATTTTTCGTATCAATAATCTGGCACCGTCTGTGGAAAATGAGGTATTTTAATCTTCGTTTCTCTATATTTGAGTTCTTAAACACCTTATTTTATTCGTGAGGATCCTTTGGATCATCATCCCAGAGGTTAATTTTGGTTATTAAGCTCAACTTTGTATTTACAGCCTTAAATGGGTATTACGTACATTCAGATATGCTCTTGGGTATCCATTTTATGACCTTAGATCTATTTTAAATACCCCTGTGACATCATTTCACCAAGATAACGCTGAAAAGTATAATGAGCTTTAGCCCCGTAAAGGTGGATGATTAGGGAAGAGTTACATTTACTTATTTTTGATGTTCTTTACCCGTGATCTATGGTTTATCATTAGAGTTGTGCTATTTTATGCCCAAGAGGTTATTCTATCCTAGATAGACCCTAGTAGGTATGCTCTCCATGAGTTTCGTGAGAAGAACACAGTTTCTGGGACTGTCCCCTTCACGGCCTAAGATGGGATGTGACCAGGCAGTTAAACTACCCTTTTTTTGCGGCCCCTATAAGTGGAGTCTGATCACAACAGCTTCAAATCATCGAGGGACGGACTCTAGTGGTTTCAGGCTCAATCGTGGTAAAATTGTTTCTAGGGTCACGACAGTACACATATTTGCCTAATGGGCTGCGACCTCAATAGTAAAACCCTGCAGTAATTCAAACGCTGCATCCCAACTTTATATTTGGTTGATTCTATATTCTGTGATTGCTCACCTTTTCTAGTTTTGTCTCAAATTATATATATTTTTAAAGACTAACAAAGCAGAAAATGGAGGGAGAGTTCAGCCAAAATGCAGAAATGAAGAATGAGATTACTCAACTGTACAACCACCTCAATCATATCTACGATAGCCATTCCTCACTTCAAATCCAGGTCAACTTTTTAACCTAGAGAGTTATCATGCTAGAGATCGCAGCCTCACCAAATATGGGTGCGACACTTAGAATTATTGTTGCAATAATCACTGTCGTGGCCACAGAGGCACCAGTCACAGAGACATCCAACAAGAACCAGAAAAGGAAAGTGGAGAAGTTATAAAGGTTCTTTGAGTCCTACACCCCATTGGGCTTCCATATTGAGGACATTTTCGAATTCATCAAGGAAGATAAGCTGCTGAAATGGCCAGAGAAGCTGAGAGCTCCACCCCATAAGAGGAACAAAGCCAAATGGTGCAAATTCCACGAGGACCACGACCATGACATTGAGCAGTGCTATGCCCTGAAAGATAAGATTAAAAGTCTCATAAGACAAGGAATGCTGCAGCGCTTTCTCAAGGATGCCTAAGGGATGCAGCCTAGTCTGACAAGCCGTATCCCCCTTTTTAGGCCCATGATTATGTTTCCTCGGTTTTCGTCATTAGTGAAAACTCTTTTCAATAGTTCCATGTCAATTTTGTATTGTCCTAACAAAGTCATGAATATATGAATAGATATATGAAATTAAGTTCACTTTATAGTACCATATTTTGATTTCTCGATTCCATTAAATGTGATCTTATAAAAGACATTTTGTCTTGAAGAGATTTCGAATAGAGACATCGTATTATATCGAGAACGATTATATTGAATGAGCTCGAAATGCCTGCCATGGTACAAAGGTGTATTATGGCATATGATAATTATAAATGGCGAAAGCAACTATCGGGAGAATCTCTAAAAATTCTCTTACGATGCCGCTCTTAGGAGAAGAACATATTCTTATATTCGCAAGGCCAACACTCTTTCGATATACTTCTGTTAGCATCATTAGCCATGGGGGAGACCAATGCTCGAACATTAGCCACGGGGGATTACAATGCCCGTTACATTAGCCACGGGGGCGACCAATGCCGAACATTAGCCACGAGGGTGACTAATGCCCGAACATTAGCCACGGGGGGAGATTAATGCCCGAACATTAGCCACAAGGGATTACAATGCCTGTTACATTATCCATGGGGTGACCAATGCCTATACATTATCCATGATGGAGACCAAGGCCCGTTACATTAGCTTAGGGAAGCTTCGTAATACCTAGTTTGGGAAGTCTTTCTATATATCCAAATATAGCTGGGGAAGCTTCATAATACCTAGCTCAGGGGGGATGATAATATCCCAATCGAAGAGACTAAAGGAAAGTCATGGATAGCAGTCAAAGCAACTAAAGGATGTTGAGTTACTATCATTATGAAGCATACCAAAGCTACAAAAAGAGGGTGGCCTTAGCCCAACAAACTGTCATCAATTTCTTAATAAAGGCCTGAAAGGCATCGCAACCTTATCAATGTGGCCGCGACCATTAAGGTTCATTCATTTAGAAGATGCAACAGATCATGTATTGCTAAAATGCCACGACTGGGTTGCAAACCAGCCACAGCCCCTGAAATACAAGAAAGACTTGGAAAAATGGTGGAAAACTGATTATTATTAAGCCGCAGCCCCAAACCTATTTCTCATTGCCATCGCAGCTTGGGGGATTATAGATATTTATGGAGTGAAGATTTTGAAGCCTTCAAAGTCAAAATACAAGTTGTGAAAAGTTCGTGGCAAAACATAACAGGTCGCAGCCTTTTTGGAGAAACCATTTTTATAATGTTACCGCAGACTAATGCACATTGCAGTTACTGAAGAGGTTTTGCAAGATCATTCAATCAAGTAATCAAATATTAAAGCAGACAATAAAGGAGAAAGTAAAAAAGCAGCTAAGACTAACAAGTAGATAAAAGGCTACAACCGAGGCAAAAGATTAAAACGTCAAGTTATACAGACTAGAGGCCGCAACCTTGATAATGAAGTTCACATTGTTTAAAGTGTGACAACCCGAATATAATTATGATTAATTATGCTTAAATCATGCTTAGCTTATGTCATATGAATAATATGTTATTATTATATATAATGTTAAGTCATTATGTTTAGTCTAATTCTACCTTCATAAACCATGAAATATCGAATTAGTTACAAATATGAAATTTTGAAATTTTCGGTAGGAATATTCATCTTTAAAACTAGTTTTGACCTTTATGACATAACAATTGACTTGAGGAGAAAACTAGATAGTTGTATATATATGAGTTAAGTTTGTAACACGACAAACGGTGTATTAAACGGAGGTCCGAGTGAGAAGTTATGCTGTAATTACGAAGCATGGATAAATTTATCCATTCGTTAAATAATATTTCGTCATATTAGGCTAACAAATGGTGGATTTTGATTGGTTAAAGAAGGAGGTTGGTTTTGTCCGACTTTAAAGGCTTTAAATAATCCTTTCCTTCAGTATAACTCAACCATTAAAGAGGTTGGCTTGAGAGGAAGAGAGAATTGGAAAGTTTAGGAATAAAGTGAGGAGAAAATTTGGAGAAAAATCCGTGGAAATTACGTAAAAGCCCCGAAGGTAATCCTAACCCCAAATCTTGTTATTTTTCTTATATTACTTATTTAGATGATAAAAATCATAACTTGTTTCTAAACTTTCATCCCTTGATTTATATGTATGGTTAGATGCATGTTTAAATTAAGTTGAATGTACAAACCCTTAAAATTGCTTCATTTAGTAACCTCGTTTATTCAACCTTCCATATATTTTTGTATACTTACTGGAATTGATTGATTCCAACTGGAGATTAACATAAACTTATATATGTGTGACATATCCAAAAATCATGTGAAAATACAAAGAAATGAATCTTGGGTGATTGTTTGAAGTTTGGGTATGAAATCTTCCCCAAGGGTGAAAGTATGCACATCACGTGTTCGATGTTTTTCTTGACATAGCAAATGAACCTTAAAAATTATGAAACTTTAATTTTTTATTTTTAAATATGTTTTCTGATGTTGGGTGAAATATCATGGAATGTTATGCTGTAGAAAAAATATGAAAATTCCGGGAAGATGAATGAACAATAAAAGAACCTATAGGGCAAAATTGCTATGTAGTAAAGAAACGAGACTATCTTGCTCTAGAAAAGTTAAAATGATGTGCTGTATTTTGTATTGGAATCCTAATATGATAAAGATTAAATTACCAATAAGAAATGAATGTATTTTTGGTCTATTAATTGGATATGCCAAATATATTAACATGAATTTGGATGAAATTTCACTGGTAATAAATGATTTGAATAGAATCATATGGATCTTATTAATTGAGTTATGTTTGAAATATTCCTTGGATTGTTGATATTCTTATGGTGATACTGATAGTGTAAGGATTATAGGAAGGGAAGAAGAACCGGTTGAACAAGTGCCGGACAAAAGAAAAGGAAAAGACTGATAAGTTGCTAACGTGAGTGTACTTATGATTTGTTTCATATATAAATATGAATATAGCTCTAAGAGAGGATTTGTTTGAATACTTCGGTATTCAAGATTTGTTTGGATATTAAAATATCAAGGATTTGTTTTGGACTTATGATCCAGGATTGGTTTGAATACTTCGGTATTCAGGATTTGTTTGGATATTAAAATATCATGTATTGGTTTGGGTCTTATGATCCAGGATTGGTTTGAATACTTCGATATTCAGGATTTGTTTAGATATTAAAATATCCTGTATTCGTTTGGGTCTTATGATCCAGGATTGGTTTGAATACTTTGATATTCAGGATTTATTTGGATATTAAAATATCCAAGATTTGTTTGGATCTTATGATCCAGGATTGGAGTTGGACAAAGATCCAATGATTTGGTTTGTCTTATGACAAGGATTTGTTGGAACTTATGTTCCAGGATTTTTTATTGCCAATGGGCAGGATTGTTTGGAATTCAGATCCACAGATTTGATATAAAACTGTCATTTCATAGCAGGGTGGGATTGTTTGGATTTCATATCCATAGATTTGGTATAAAACTTTTATTTCATAGCAGGGCAGGATTATTTGGATTATATATCCACAGATTTGATATAGAATTGTCATTTCACTGCAGGGAAGGATTATTTGGATGTTATATTTAGATATTTGATATAGAATTGCTATTTCACAGCAGGGCAAGATTATTTGGATGTTATATCCACATATTTGATAAAGAACTATAATTTGATTTCAGGGAAGGAGTACCTCACTAAGCTTAATGCTTACGGTTTATATTTTAACATTTTCAGGTTTGTATGCTTCCAGCTAGGATATCATATGATTGGTCATTTGAGAGTTGCACCGTTAGAAATATCTGGGGATTAGACGTGGGGATTTTATCATTGTCACACTAAGGTTTTACTACACTTGCGCATCTTATATATTGAGTTAGCATAGGTTAATTATATGATTTTAATATTTAATCATAGTCCGTCATAGTATATCATGTTCGTTTAATTATGACTCTGATATTAATTATGTTATGGTACAAAGAACATGATTATGTTTATTATACATGAAAAAATATTGATAAATGAATTATATTTCGAATGGACGAAAGATTATGATTTAATCATAATATAAATGAAATGATTAGAATATATTTGGGTTTGGGGTGTGACATAAAGGGTCATATCCCTATGTATATTGTAGAACAAAAAGGCACAAATTCAAAGAGGGCTGCATTGTCCAATAATTGTAAGTAGTTAGAAGACTAAGAGGCCGCATCATCTTCCTCATTTTCCTCTTCATCATCGGCAGCAGTCTTTGCCTCATGCTCAAATGTCGGGGCCTCTACATAAGCCCTTAGTCTGGCTCTATCTTCAGCTACAACCTTCATCTCGGCCACACATTGAAAATGTTCGGCATCCCCAAGGCCCAAGGAAAGAACTGTTTCTTTAGATTCAGCAAAATTTTAATAACTTTGTGCCTAAGCTCTGGGTAGGCACGGAGGTAGGGTTTATTATTAATAATAAAGAAATTCTTGGAGCCTTTGAATGAATCCATATCATTGTCTATGGCTAATTAAAGTGCCTCAACATGGTCTTCATCCTTTTTCTTGATGGTCGTAGCATGGACCTCAACCTCATTTGTATTCTTTATCTCCAGTTCATTGAACTTCTTCTGGAGGAGTTCAAGTTTTCTATTTGATGAGGTCGTGGCCTGGGCAGCTTCAACGGCTTTAGCTTGAGCAATTTTTAAAGAGTCTGTAGCCTATTTGAAGTTATCCTCATCCTCCTTCTTAGCTTCTTCCATAGCCTAAACCGTCTTGTTCGCTTCCATCTTATACGTCTCAAGTGCCACGGCAGAGGACTACTTCCCAGGTTAAAAGAAAGCAGCCCTGGCATTCTCCTGTTCAGCGGAGTGCACTCTCTCCTCGTCTTCTTTCATCTTGTAGAGGGTTTCGTACTTTCGCTTCTAGGACATCATAATGTCTGCGACCTGCTAGGAGAATTAATGTTAGAAGCAAAATATGAAGTGTAAAAATGGTGCTGAAAAGGTAAACCTACACTTACCCTCAACAACCTGTGGAGGTCATAATCCTCTAAGTGATCATGGTCTTCAATAATGAGATGATCAACATTCACGGCATCTGGAACCCTCTTCATTCTGCGGACAACCCTCAAAATTATGTTCCACGAAGACTCATGGTTGGGCTACTTAAGCTGAGTCTACAAATGACCATTAAGGCCAACACTGGCGCGACATTGAAGAGGTGTCAGGTTAGTATTGACAACCACTATTATTGGAGGAGGTGAATCTGAAGTATTGATTGGAGAGGTGACGCTGACTTCAAGATGTTCAGAAGTCGACATTAACCCTACCACGGACAAGTTAGTGCTAATGTCATCATCAAATGTACCCGTAGGCCTTTCTTGGGTAGTAGGGTCTTCAGCGTGAGCTGAGGGCGCGACAGGATCAACTTGATCACCAACAGGGACTACGACAGGACGCTTGGACTTCCTTTTTCTCTTCATCTGCCTTACAACATTATTGAGGGCAGCGGCGTCCTCATCTATCTCGGTCGGTTGGGTAGAAAAAATCTCCGCATTAATTTCCTCACTTGAAAAAAGAAATGAAGTAGTCAGAATCTGAAAAAGTTTAAAAATAGTTATCGTGGCATTAATAAAAGAAAAGATTATTACCTCATGCAGCCATATCTTTTGGAATAAATTTGTTGGTGAAGTGGCCTGCTTCAAAAATGGAGGCTGAAGTCACAAGTGTGCTAAACTTCTTATCATTAGCATTCACTATCGTATCCCTCCTTATCCTACTCTCTTACTGCTCACTAAGGGGCAAGTTGTCAAGAGCTGCATAGACTATTCAATATTAGTACAAAATTAAAGGGAAGAATACAACTTTAAACAATAGGATGCGACCACAATTCAAAGGGGTACAACTTTATTTACCTAGCTTAGAGGGGCGTCCCCATTGCCACGGAATCCTAAAGGACCTCATCCCCCCTGTTTCATCTCAGTGGATTTCCTACTCTTCTCCATAAGTATAGAAGTAGTTTCCCTTCCAATTCTTCATACTGGTGGTCCTACCACTATAGAGGGTTTCGTCGTTACTACAGATGGTAAGGTAATAGTACCATGCAAACTTTACAGAATTTTCCTTAGGTCTATAAAAATGGAAAAATTCCACGGGAGTTATGTACCTATTAAACTTATTCCTCCACAGCACCACTGAGGTAAGAGCTTCCCTCCAACCATTGGGATCTAGTTGGGCTGGGGATAAATTCATGGTTTGGATGATTCTTCTGATGGGAATTGGAAATGGCAGCTGCAACCCATAAACAAATGCCTGGAGGGGGAAGCACACCCCATCATCAGCAAGTGTCGTGTAGGGCCTTTGCTCCGCAGCGGGTGCTGAGCAAATCAAATCTTTAGGAAATTCAAGTTCCTCAGCAACTTGGTCAACCCACTCCAGAGTCATAATACTGCAGACACTCAAGGCCACAGGAGGTCTCTCAGTTCTATTAGAGGGTCCAGTATGCGTGTCCCTACCTTCATATGGCCCAGTAGCCGTGGCATCTCTATCTACTGGATGGTTACTAGAGTTAGCCTCCTCTTCCATTGTTGTGGAATCAGTACCTTCCCAAAAAGAGGAGTCCACGGAGTTAGTCTCTTTCCTACAAGTTATTTACGCGGAGTCAAAATCCAAATCTAGAACGACACAATTTGGGCAGTCTTTGAGCTAGTAAGGCCCTATTGTCTTTAAAGGACGTAGAAGAGGAAGTTCAAGGGGAGAGACGCCAAAGTGTTTGTTCCAAAAGTCTCTGAGATATCCGTTAGGATCAAAACTCATATGGTTGCAGCAAGACCTGAAAAGTAGAAAGAGTCTGTAGCAGTTAGGTGCCGCAACCACTATGGTAACACATGCATCTTAGATGCTGTGGTAGGAACAAATGCTAAAGTAGAAATATCAACAAATTTAGCTCACCACACCAAGTGTTGGGATCTAATGTCCTGGAGGTTAACTTCTACCGTGGCATATTATTTAGGGGAAGGAGGTGTTAGTTATATTCTTACATGCCGTAGTCATTGGACTATTTGAAAAAAGCTATAAACACAAACCTAAGAACCTTAAAGGTAATGGAATATTTATTATAAAATTATTGACAAATGCCGTATCTAGATATGTACATGTTGCAACTAATTTCTTTAAACAGACCAATATTTAAGGGCTGTAGACATTAACCTAAGACCCTAAATTGCAAGTGGTTTTATTATGCCACGCTAGGCATTCCCCATGCCACGACCATATACTCAAATAGCTTCTCTCTTATAGCTTGAAGATTGAAGCCCTAGAATGCGAAAGGTTTGTTCAAGAAAATCAAGAGTAGTGGTATGTTTCCAATGCTTATAACACTCTAAAATCATCAAATACAATCCAACACACGTGAATTTCATGGGTTTGTTGCATATTCTGTAACCACATTCGTTTCTGGAGTCAATAGCTGAATATTAAGAGACTAATCCAAGCCAGAAGACTTAATTTATTAGTTTAACACGGATGTTAGCAGGTTATTTTATCAATTAAAGATTAATTCAAGTTCAAAGTCATATTAGGAAACAATCCAAGCAGTCACAAGAACTCAAACGGGTGCAATCCTTTATTGAATTAACAGACATGCTATGAATTAACAATTCATTGTAGTAGTTATTTCACGAGTTATGAGTTTAAAGCCATTTACAATCAGAAATCAAGAAAAACAGTTGGAAGGATTAAATTATAAAACTATTTAGGTAATTTTTGGTCAAAAAATTACTTAGAAATGGGTAAAAACCGGTTGCTTAGCCTCCCTACACCACAATGCGCCACCTCAGAACCACCATACCCTGCTTTGAAAGTTCTCCAGAAAAATTAAGAGAAGGAATGGGCAGAGGTTTTCTTTTAATTTTCTCTCAAGATTTTGGAAAATGTAATGAAGTCCACGGACGATTCCATTTATGTAAGAGGGTACGGGAAGACGAATCATCATTTTGGGCGGCATCATCAATATCAAGACAAAACACCAATTTCTTCTTGGCAGTACGCCTTGGGGGCTTATTGATATGATGGATATTACAGCCTGTCGTGGAAGGAGGACAATATGCCTACATTGAATCATGCTGCTGTAGCCCAAAGCCTAGAGGTTGCGACCCCCACTCACAAACTGCAACCCTAACATACTTCCTCACCTGGACGTAACACCACATACACAGGATGCAACCCCTTACATATTATAGGGTGCAACCCCAGTCGATTCACTTAACTGGATGTAACCCCTTTTGCTTGATCAACAGCAATATAACATCTGCATCTCGTATAAATATAGGTCCATGCCTCGAGATAGGGGGATTTAAGTTCACTGCTAGTGATAATACATAGATCAGGGATCACGACGCTCTCCTCACCCATCGGTACAACTTGTGGTCTACTCATTGGCATCACGGTCATCTCACCTGCACTCCCGGAATCATTATAGACATGTATTCCCTTCTTTTATCTACATTGTACGCCTATTACGACATTATAATCATGTATTACAATGCATATAATGAGAATGAGTCACCAAAGTTGATGTAGGATCATTTTAATAGCCGAACCACTCTATATCTTGTCTTTTATCTCACTTTACTTGCTTTATCTGCTCATTACACATATTACACTCGACTTGCTGGTACGAGAATGATAAGTGGACAATTTCTCGTATTAACAGCAGGAGTTCCCTTCGATTTTGAACTCTTCAACCTTCATTCTCCTAGACTTAACCCACTTTCAAAGGATGAGCATCTCATTGGATAGCATGCCGACCACACTAAAAATGAATCTTCTAAGGTCAGGACGGCTACCGACCAAGAAAGAAGTGTTGTCGAAAAGGGTAAGGGAATAGACAATTAATAGTAGGTGAAGGAATTGAGTCTCTTAGCATAGGACTTTTCCTTTTTATTTTTTCGTGGCTTGTAATTTCCTTTTTCTCCTAATTGCACTGGCCTTTGGCCTCCCCCTATTCATTAATAAAAAAGTCTTTTCCTTTCATAAAGGTTTTTGTCCTTTTATGTTGCTGAAGTTGATTTTCATTCTTATCTATTGTGCTACTTGTAGACTATCTATTTGTAGCTTGTTATCTTGAATGACTACATTCCCCCTACTTCAAAATTGGGGATGATTTTGGTACTAAACATCATCATCCAATCTCTTAAGGCATTCATAAAGATCTGTAGGTCTCTGAGGGTGAGGACATCATAATACAAGGACCAATCCAAGCTGGTCACCAAGCTGAAGGATGATAAGGGTTGTAGTTATGCACCAACAAGGCTAAAAGAGGCCAGGGATGTAGCGTTTAAGTGCGGGTGGTTGACTGCCCTCAGGGAAGTCAAGACTCCTAGAAAATCAGACCTATGGTATAAGTACCAGGTTGATTGCCTTGCTTACCATCACAATACCTTCTCGAAGGATGACAAATGGATTCCCATACATTTCGTTCTTGTCTAGCATGTAAACTATTTCCTTGAAGATAATGAGGAGTTGTTCTCTTCCAATCCCGATGATGGTCAAAAAGCATGCATAGTAGATTATCTTGCTCGCCATCCATAGTTGGTCTAGATCTTTGTTTGGTCTTTTGATTAGGAATAAATTCTTCACATTTAACCCCTTAATTTTGGTATTTTTATGATCCCGTGCATTGTACATAGCTTAGATTTGTCTTATATTTATGCTACTAACCATTTTTGGCAAGTATTTCGTATTTTGTGTTTGACAGGTATTTGATGCAAATTAGTGCGAAAGAGAACGCAAAATAGTGAAAGTAAGCAAGAAATGGGGAGTTCAAGGGCATTTTTATAATTTTACAGCCATATTCCGAAGGTGAGGAAAACTTTAAAGTTGAAGAGCTCTAAATTACAAGAACAAAAAAAGAAACAACAGTCAAATCGGAGCTCTAGATAAAAAGATATGGCAAGTCAAAGTTGGAGAAAGAAAGTCAAAGTTGAAATTAATTCTGGAAGCTCAAGAGTTTCAACTCTTGAAATTTCTTGTATAATTCCTTTTTATTAGTTGTAAAACGTGGAGAGGCATTGAAAAAGTCATTTTTGGGTATTATAATAAGCCAATCCCTAGAGTAATGAAGAAAGGAAGAGAGAGAGTTCCTTTTGGCTTATAATTTCATATTTTCTTAGGATTTAGAAACCCTAGTTTGTAAGTTGAACAAGAGCTATTAAAGATTCAAGTTTCAAGTTCAGATTTCCTTCTTCTATTCAAGTATTGCTAATTTCTACTTTCCATTTGTTTCATATTGTAAGTTAAATTTCTCTTGTAGTTTAATTTTGTTTCTCAACTCCAATTTCTTTTCAATGCATAATAGACCTATGATTTATTGCACATTTAGAATTTTGTTTTCATTTAATAAGATCATGTCTAGCTATGTTTTTTAGGGTTGGGATGTATGAACCCATCCCAATGTAAATTACATATGTAGAAAATAGAATTTAAATTAAAATTTTGAAAGAGTCGTGCAAGATAATTCTAAAATCATTATAGGACTTTTAATCTCTCTTACCCTAGGTACTTGGGATGTTTAAGAATATAATGTGCGTAAAATTGTATATTTCCCTTTGATTTCATATGATGCAGGATTGAACCTCATATATGTAATGCTTAGGATCTATAAAGACTGGATTCATTCAAACTTCTAATTTATAATTTTAGTATTGTGCTAAGTAATTAGTCAGGATTGGGTGATTGTATTCCAACTTAATTTTTCTTATATTCATAACAAGCATCTTTACATTTTTGTAACTATTCCTGTTAGCATAGTTAATTTATAATTTAATTTCATTGTAATTTATTCATAAAAGTGTTTCAAAAATCACAAATATTCATTTGTTATTTTCTTTTTAAGAATCAAGTGAAGGTTAAAATTCATAACTCCTTCGTCATTAAGATTTGTAAGTCCTACTCCCTGTGGATACGATACCGACTTATCGGATTATTAATAACGCGACATGCTTGAACTTGAACCTATAAATGACGCACTTTAGACACATTTGTGGCCGCGTTAAGTTTTCGGCACCGTTGATGGGGATCTAGGTTACATTTCGCGAGTAAAATTTAAACCCAATTTGATTCAAAAAAAACTTTTATTATTTCTCATCTCCCATAAACTGTACATGCAAATTCCTCTGTCATCTCCAACGCAAGTTCACGAAAACCCCATTGCTAAAGCCAACTCTGATAATTCCCAAACCCCTAACATTCCACACTTCTGGGTTCCACCTTCTTCTGCTCATAATTTACTCATGAGTCACACTTTAAGTCAAACACTAAGTGGCGATTTAGAATCATTTGATAGCAACATGTCTGTGCAAGGAGTTTTTGCACTGGGGAGGGGAATTACCCTATCTCCCCATGAAAGATCTCTTATTTCTTGAGTGGACTGTCACTCCTGGATGCATTCTACTTCCGTATAATGCAAAACAGTTCCACTTTCATTATGGGATGATCCAAATTCTTCCTACGTTCCATGGAATGGATTTTGAATAGCCATATCTCCATCTTAGGGAATTTGAAGAAGCGTGTGAAAAATTTGGTGGTCAAGCATGTCCGCAAGATGTTATCCATTTGAAGTTTTTTCCTTCGTCCTTAAAGGATAAAGTTAAGACATGGCTATGGTCTTTACCCGTGAACTCTGTTCTATCATGGAGAGATATGCAGACTAAATTTCTCTCCAAATTCTTTCCACGACATAAAACCAACTCTGTCAGTCCCAAATCCAAGGTTTTTGTCAAAATGAGAATGACACCTATGATAAATGTTGGGATCATTTTCAAGAGTTAGTTAGCGCTTACCCACACCATGGGATTGAAAAACACCATCTCATTTCATTATTTCATCAAGGGCTTACTGTAGCGTCTAAACAACTCATGCAAATAATGTGTGAAAGACAATTTTGGGAGCTCGACTCGAGCGATGCTGAGGCTCATTTGAAATATGTAGCTGAGACCACTCAGGCATGGGATGTTTTTGACCCCAATAGCCAAAATAGACATCGACAAGTGTCCAACTCGTCTACTGCATCCGATATTTATCAACTGGACAACGACACTTTGTTAGATCTTCGACTTGACCAGTTGGAAAAGAATTTGAAAGACATACTTGAGGTTAGATTGAGAGATGCTACGGGACCTATCCAAGATAAGGTGTGTGCTATTTGTGAGACGGGACATTCCACAAAAGGATGTCTATACCCGCCTACAAGGCAATGTACACTGAGCAAGTGGAAGCTATAGGAGGGTTTCGAGGAAATTTTAACACTCCTTAAGGGAATGCATACAATCTATCTTGAAGGAATCATCCTAGTTTAAACTATGGGCAACAATAAGGTGTGATAAATCCTACTTTATATCTTTATTTACCTCAACCCCCTCCTAAATTTCAACAAGTGCCTCATATGCATGTCAAAGGCAAGCACCATCTCCTGGTCCGTATGTTACCCCACCTAGGCGATCTATTGAGGATAAATTGAATCAATTCATCTAATCACAAAATGAGAACAATGATAGGTATGATCGAATGTTCACTAAAATTCATACTAGTATCTCTAGGTTGCAAGCTGCATTGAATATCCAAGAGAATGGTAAATTTATGGCTCAAGGTTAAAGACCTATCCAAGAGAAAACTACTGTTATCTCTACATCATCGGAATCACAAGAGAAATGCTAAGCTGTCACCACTCTGCGAAGTGGTCGAGTAGTTGATCCATCGCCTCCCCCACCTAAAGAACTAAAGGCTAAAGAGGTCTCACCCGGTACGAAAGAGTCCTAAGATGCCCCTTTAATTGAGAGTGATAAAAAGATAAGACTGGCAGACCAAGGTCATGGTGAAACCCCCCACCGCTGCCCCATACCCTCAATGGTTGGTCCCGTACTCTAAAGAGACTTCTCGGGATGATGTTTTGGACGTCCTCAAGAAAATAAATATTAATTTACCTTTTCTCGAGATTATACGGAAAATTCCCGCATACGCTAAGTTCATTAAGGACTTACTCATGGTGAAACGCAATCTAAAGGTAAATAACAACGTCTTTTTGGCCCAGAATGTCAGTTCGGTTTTATCGAGTGACCTTCCGTTAAAGTATAAAGATCCGGGTGAGCCCACCATCTCGTGCATATTGAGGAAGAATCGAATCGAAAGGGTGCTAATAGATTTATGGGCGAGTGTTAACATTCTACCCTATTCCATCCATAAGAAACTAAATTTGGGAGCCCTTAAGACCACAAATATGACTCTCCAGCTCGCGGATCGTTCTGTGAAGAAGCCTCGGGGAATCATTAAGGATGTGATTGTCCAATATACACTTTCTACTTCCCAGTGGATTTGTCATTTTGGACGAGGAGACCTCCCTTCTCCCGAGCAATCATGTTCCTATTATCCTTGGTCGCCCATTTTTAGCTATGGCTAATGCACTCATCAATACTCAGAGTGGGCGAATGAAATTAACATTTGGGAACATGACCCTCGAGATAAATATTTTCAATAATATCAAGAACGAGGGTGACGAAGGAGAGCCGCAAGAGACGAATCGTTTAGAGGAAGCACAAAAGAATAGGAGGACCCACACGCGAGAGACAATAGGGGTATGCCTTGTTACATCAAGTGAGAGCGACAGTTGCAACATGGAGAGAAGGGTAGGGGAGGTATGCATAGTAACTAAAATGAAGAGTGTGAGTGAGCCCTTGAGTGTGAGAAAGAGCGACAATTTATAGGGAATCGAGAGAGGTTTGTATGAGTTCTTAGAGGAAAGCGAATGGAGAGACACGATATATAATTTTCTCCTCGATTTCTACCCACCTACACCACCTAATAATTTTGAGAAAGAGCGAGGAAGGAAGGATATGGAAACAAAGTAAGAAAGAGAGCTAGAGGAGTTGAGCCTAAAGGAATTTGAGAGAGAATTCTGGAAGGTGGATGAGAGCCTTAATGACGAAGTCTAATCTCTATTGGACTCATGGAGTCATTTAGGAGAGAGAGAGTGGAAACATAAAATTGATGAGCTTCTTCGCAATAACCATCCACCCATGCAACATGAGTCCTCAGAGGTAATTGAAGATAAGACTCAAGTCTCGTCTGACTTAGAGCCCGACCCATATAGTACGCATCACGAGTATCATTTTTCGATTAATCACGATGAGTCCCCAGTCTTTCCTTTATTTATGGGCAAAGGCCCAACTTATTTCGATTATTGGTGTATGCCAAGCAGAGGGGAGAGACTAGGAGAGCAACGGATCCCGTGTAAGAGGTTGGGTGATTTGTAGAGAGAAATGAGAGGTCATCGCACCCCCGACATGTATGGGGTGAGTTCTTGTATATAGTAGTGATAGGATCTTAGGATAGTGATAGTGTATGGAGGCGATACATGCACGACGAGGGGATAGTGATAGTGATGCACCGGAGGGTGATTCTGACGATGCCGCGGAAGATGTGGCAGTCGACGTGGAGATGGAGGAAGGTGACGAGGAAGAATATGATGAAACTACCGATTCCGGTTATGTTCCAGAAGGTGCGGCACTCACCGAGCATGTTTTTGCTATTAAGGCGCATTTCTAAGATTTTATGTCTTCCTACCGTCACAACACGAGTATGATGTTACGCCTTCAGGCTGATCTTTATCGCCTCCAGTTGGGTCCCGATGCCCCACTTCCTGCTTATTTTTATGATCCTTATGACAATAGTGCACCCGATAGTTCGCACCACCCTCCAGCACAATAGGCAACACCTGTAGGATCCTTTTATAGTCCCTATCTGGTTTTACCTTATGTTGTTCTTTTCATGCTTTTATCTCTTGTGTCCACAACTATGTCTTAATGAACATTCTCTGTTGTAGTTATTTGCTTGTTTTATCTCTCGCACTCATTATTTTGTCTTATTTAGCTTTTCGTCCTTTTGATTGTGGACAATACAAAAGACTAACTTAGGGGGGATGATCAGTGCGTATTTATAAAACTTCACCATTTTGAAAAAAAATTGAAAAATTTTAAAAAGCCAAAAATATTGTTATTCAAAATGAATAAAAATTTAAATTTAAAAATTTTCAAAAATATCACCTTTATTCTATTTAAAGTCTCAAGTTGTTAACAATAAAAATGCACTAAGCCAAAATTGACCGAAGATGGAAATTGAAAGAAAATTGACGACTTAACGAATAAGTGTGGAGATTGATCAAACCCAGTAAGATTTCAAGCCTTTTAATTTTTTATGAGTTTTTAAATCAATCCTAGTTTATGATTAACTCAAAGTTCTTTTCAGTGTTTTAATAAGTCGATGATGATCTCAATCCTTTTTTTTATCGGTTATGAGAAATGTGTGAAATGTTGTCTCGAAATTCGTGCTTAATATATCTCTAAACATAATTAATCTCGAGATGCATATGGTAATGTGATTAGTAATTTGGACAATGAAGTGGGCCCTCTTTTGTTTGACCCAAAAATATTAGCCATAATATAGTTGTGAAAAAATTATCCCTTTGCAACCCACTTTGAGCCTAATAAAATATTTTCCTTTCGTTTAATAACCCGAAAAACCCAAATAGCCCGAAATTGTGAAAAATTAGAAATTCATCAAGTAAGTCCAAAGTGTGTAATAAAAAAGAAAGGGCAATAAAAGAAAAATAGAAAGAAAAAAAAGATGAAGAAGAAAAAAGTGAAAATAGAAAAAGAAAGAGAAACATGAGCGAATGCCCGAAAAAGTAGTAATGGATGTCATAAGGACATTTTCTAATTCCGAACATTCCGTCCATTCCCATTTTTACCCTTTCCACTTTTTAAACCGAAATGTCCTAAACGATTCCGAATGGCAAAATTAATTACTGCATGGAGTGCTAAGACATGAAAAGATAATAAAAGAGATTAAAATGGTGTGATTAAGAGCTGATGTTTCCCATTTCCTAATAACTGTATTCCGATGATGAGATATTTTCACCATATATTTCCTTCTTTCAATTTTGTGTGCATGAATTTGTGTCCATTATATTTACTCTTTATATCATGCATACCGAGAGAAAACAACCACAATCCGAGTGATTCGTTTTTGAGTGCATCGGTAAGAATTTGAATCAAAACAAATTTTTGAAAAGTAACGTAATCCTCAATCGGTGGAAATTTGAGGTTTAATTTCTGGCTTTGCACACACACACACACACACACACACACACACACACACTATGGTTTCAGACATTTGAATATGAATTTATGGTTATTATTGTTCGAAAAGTTTAAATTGTACAATTTTTAAGTATTTTCATTTTTATTTGAGTCACTAAAGAATTTAGTGGGTGTATTCACTACAAACCCTGACGAGACACCACTCGTCCTACTAGGGTATCTTAGGGGTTTAACGATTTGTTGCATATGCTAAAGGCAATCGCTAGCCCGCGAAAAAGGTATTCTATCCATATAAATTTTTTAAAGGGTCCTTAACTCATGCTCTTTTTCTTTTACATTGCTCGGGACGCGCAAAATTCTAAGTTAGGGGGATTTGATTTTGCATAAATTCTTCATATTTATCCCCTTAATTTCGATATTTTTATGATCTCGTGCATTGTAAATAGCTTGGATTTGTCTTATATTTATGCTAATAACCCTTTTTCGCAAGTATTTCGTATTTTGTGTATCCCTTATGTGTTTTACAAGTATTTGATGCAAAATAGTGCGAAAGAGAACACAAAACATCGAAAGAAAGCAAGAAATGGGGAATTCAAGGGAATTTTTGTAATTTTACACCCATATCTCGGAGGTGGGGAAAACTAGAAAGTTGAAGAGCTCTAAATTACAAGAACAAAGCAAGAGAGAAAGTCAAAGTTGAAATTAATTATGGACGCTGAAGAGTTTCAACTCTTGAAATTTCTTGTATAATTCCTTTTTATTAGTTGTAAAATTTGGAGAGGCATTGGAAAAGTCATTTTTGGGTATCAGAAAAAGCCAATCCCTAGAGTAATGAAGAAAGTAAGAGAGAGAGTTCCTTTTTTGGCATATAATTTCATATTTTCTTAGGATTTAGAAACCCTAGTTTGTAAGTTGAACAAGAGCTATTCAAGTTTCAAGTTTCAAGTCCAGATTTCCTTCTTCTATTCAAGTATTGCTAATTTTTACTTTCCATTTCTTTCATATTATAAGTTTAAATTGCTCTTGTAGTTTAATTTTATTTCTCAATTCAAGTTTCTTTTGAATGCCTAATAGACCTATGATTTGTTGCACATTTAGGATTTTGTTTTCATTTAATAAAATCATGTCTAGCTAAGTTTTTTTATGATTGGGATGCATGAACCCATCCCAATGTGAAGAGTGTGATTTTGTTCAAATAAAGGAATTATTTAATTAAACACAGTTTTTCAATTAAATCCTAAAAATATGCGTCTAGATGATTTATCAATTAAAATAAATATAGTATGTGACACAACATATCAAGAAAAATCCCCGAAGGGCAAAACCATATTATTTTCACTATAATTTGTAAAGAACGGTTACACGGATTATAATGAAAATAAGTATGACATACAAAAATACCCGTAGGTGTCGGTTCCGATATCGTCGGCTGAAATCTCCCATAAGAATTCCAGATGGGCAGCAATGAAGAAGATACCGACTTCTCCACAAAATACTCCAATTGAGTGTAAATGACCTCTTGAAGGTTTAGAAATGTGCAAATGTAAATGGGAATTAGTTTTCCTTTTATAAGTAAACTTAAAAACATAAAAACATCTTTTACGAAAACATGGAATGTTTTGAGATAGATTTTCCTCAACATGCTGCAAAAGCATTTTGACCAGCAAAGAGTGGTGACAGCATTTGGCACAAAAATCGAGGTTCAGTGGCGTCGTTCGAATGACATTAGATGTCACTCGAACGAGATGACTATGTCGTTCGAACGACAATGGCATCTCGTTTAACGAGCACGCCTTCCAAAAAAGTCCGAATCAGCTTAGAAAAATTCCGCATTTGATAAAAAATAATCTGAGACTTTAAAAAAATATTTTCTAAAAAATTCCAAAATATTTATGCAAATATAAGCAACTCCGATTAATCATCTTACTGTTAATGCGTCTTGGAGTTTGTGGAATCGATTGAGCGGTACGAAGATGTATCTTGATGCACCAGTGAAGATGATGGATGCATGGATTCGGATAAAGGCCGTCGTGGATGATCGTGATGACGTGCCGAATGTAGCGGTATCCGACATACAAACTGTGATCTAGGAAAAATAGAAAATTCGTAGATTCTATCCGGACATTTATAAAATTATGTCCTTACAAATCTCCCCCTATGTCTATGCCGGTACATTCATAAAAAATCCGAATTATGCAAACCCCCCAAACAAATGACATATGTGATAATATCCCCATTAAACCTTCGAACCAAGAATACTAAATGACATGTCTTCAATCAAACTTCAACTTCTTCAGATCTTCAACATTCCAGAAACTCCCAAAGCTTTTCTCATCAGGGTGTGCAATACAATAGATATCATCTTTGTACCTACATACATGAGACAAAAGCAAATACCCGTGACACGCAACAGTTTGAAATATCATGATATGCAACAAACCAAAGATCAATTAAGCTTAAGAAAATCATAGATAAATCAACGAGATTTTCTCCCCCATAATTCATTCTCCCCCTTTTTATGATGTCCCCAAATAGACATATATGAGAAGCATAAATATGGAAAATGCCACAAAAAAATGTTCTATTTTTTTTTAAAATTTGTACATAAAATATACACAAAGAATCAAACAATGTTCTATTTTTGAAATTTTTTCAAAATTTGTACAAAAAATATACAAAAGGAATCACACCATGAAAGAATACAAAAACAACCAAGTCCATGATAGCGTAAATGTAGGGGTGTGAACACATTCGATAGGTAAATAACCTCAATCAATCAAACGTGCACGATGCATACGTGTACTTCTAACGAATGAACATCAAAAGTACCCTTAGGTGTAAAAATTGTTGAATTTAGATGACATCGTCTTAATCAAATCCACAAATCAAAGTAAAAGTGATTTCCACACCAATAACGTCCAAAACTATTTAGTGCTTTTTCAAGATTTTCAAGGACGTGCAAACTCTTTTAAATTTTCCAACCAAACTCCCTCAGATATATTATTTTTAGAGGTGATAAACTAAATTCTCAAACTTTGAAGAATTAATGGTGAAACCTAATGGCCCATATTTGGCATGTAATGCTTTTTAATGCCTTTAAATTTTTTTGGGCTCTTTTAACCTCTTTGGACCCGGGATAATTAAATTACTCAATTTTTTAGGTCCATTTTAACGGTGGCTTTTGCGCAAAGGATAGATAATTACCTTTTGCAGCCCCTCCCCATTTTTTAAATACCACACCATCTCACAAAACGGTTTTTACAGGCACACCTTTCTTATCAAGTTTTATCACGCTTGGTTTGTTTTAAGGACATGATTGAAGTAAAAACACAAGTACAATAATCAAACAAATCCATGCATGTGTGTAATAAAGGAAATCCTGAGTCAAATATGCAGGAAGTAACACTTAATTACATCTTAATGACCCCAAACATTATAAAGCACAAAGATAACAAGATATATTGTCCCAAAACAGTATCAAATAGTCACATGACTAAATGGAATGAAATTTGTGACTTGGCTATCTTAAATGCTCATCTATAAAAGGTGCAAATACAAAAATCTTTTTGTTCTTTTTGAAAATAAAAAGAAAAGCTTTTTGTTCTTTTCTAAGATTTTTATAAAAAAAAATCTTTTTGTTCTTTTCTAAATTTTTTATAAAAAGGGAAAAATCTTTTTGATCTTTTCATTTTTTTTAAAAACAATATAAAAGTAATAATAATACACAAGATACAGTCTAGCAATAGGAATCATAAGATATAAACATGACAAAACATCCTATCCTAGACACGGACCATCCCCTCAGTCAACTGTGCAAATCCCTAAAGACTTCCTAAGACACTCGAATCTAAGGGCATCTAAAGGTTTCATGAAAATATTAGCTAACTGACGGTCGATGGGAACATAGCTCAGGGATACGACTTTCTCCTCAACAAGCTGTTGTATAAAGTGTCCGGGTATCCTGATGTGCTTTGTGCACAAATGCTGGACTGGATTGCGAGATATGTGTATCGTGCTCGTGTTATCATAGGAAATTGTCATAGTGTCCTATGAAATCCCATAATCCTCCAGCATTTCTTTCATCCACAAGAGTTGCGTGCAATAACTCCCGGTGGCAATGTACTTAGCCTCTGCAGTGGACAAAGAGATGGAGTTTTACTTCTTGCTCAACTAGGAGACAAGAGCAGAACCAAAATAAAAACACCCACCAGAAGTGCTCTTACATCCATCTACATCCCCGGCCCAATCGGCATCTGAATAGGCGGACAAATGGTCGTTGGTATCAAGGGAATACCAAATACCATATGAGAGAGTCCCACTCACATATTTGATAATATGTTTTAGAGAAAGTAAGTGTGACTCTTTTGGGGATGCCTGATATCGCACACTGACTCCAACACTAAAGGCTATGTCAGGACGACTAGCAGTCAAGAAGAGAACACTACCTATCATACTCCGATACAAGTTTTGCTCTACGTCCTTACCTGAAGTGTCCTTACTAAGCTTAATAGAAGTACTCATAGGTGTACGAGCATTCTTAGTGGAGTCTAAACCAAATTTCTTCACTAGGTCTCTAGCATACTTGGATTGAGAGATGAACATCCCATCCTCTAGCTGACGAACCTGGAGACCAAGGAAGAATGTAAGCTCACCTACCATGCTCATTTCAAACTCACTTTTCATTTCCTCCTCAAAGTGGTGAGCATGCTGGGAGCATGTGGATCCAAAGACTATGTCGTCCACATAGACCTGGGCAACCAAAATAGCACCGTCATATCTCCTAATGAACAATGTCATATCAACTCCCCCTCTCTTGAAGCCACGAGATAAGAGATAGGAAGTAAGCCTCTCGTACCAAGCACGGGGTGCTTGCTTTAAACCATACAAGGCTTTCCTTAGATAGTATATGTGTTCCAGGTGCATGGGGGCCTTCAAACCCTTTTGGTTGAACCACATAAACCGCTTCCTGTAGTATGCCATTTAGAAAGGCACTCTTGACATCCATCTGATATAACTTGAAGCGCAGATGACATGCAATGGAGAGTAGTAAGTGGACAAACTCAAGCCTCGCAACATGAGTAAATGTCTCCCCAAAGTCTACACCCTCAATCTGTGTGTAGCCTTGAGCAACCAACCTAGCTTTATTTCTGATTATGGTTCCATTTTCATCCATTTTATTCTTGAAAATCCACTTGGTACCTATCACATTAGTCTCACTAGGTCAGGGGACTAGTTCCCAGACATTATTCTTTTTAAACTGAAGCAACTCATCCTGCATAGCAGATATCCAGTGTTCATCCTTGAGTGATTCTTTGTGATTCTTGGGCTCGACTGTGGATATGTAAAAAAATAACTAACAACATTCTCTAGCTGAGCATGAGTCTTGACCCATAAGGTGGGATCGCCAACAATGGCCGAAGGATCATGAATCTTTCGAACCCAAGCAGGTGTGTCCCCTAACACAGGAGTAGAGTCCACATAATGTGGGTGAAGGACAAGTAAATCACTGTCAGAAAAGTCCTCGTCCTCACATTGAAGGCTAGAATCAATAAACGAAGAAGATTCGTCATCTTGCACGATGACGTTTATTGACTCCATAACCTTGGACCTCTTCAGGTTAAAAACCTGGTATGCTCTACTGTTTGATGAATATTCTAACAATATTCCCTCATTGCTTCGGGAGTCAAATTTTCCTAATTGCTCTCTATCCCGTATGATGTAGCATTTACTCCTAAAGACACGGAAATATGCAAGGTTGGGTTTCTTGCCAGCCCATAATTCATAAGTCATCTTAAGCGTGTGTGGATGTAGGTAGACCATCTTCACCATATGGCATGCAGTAGACACTGCCTTTGCCCAAAATCTCCTAGAACCTTACGACCTAGAAGCATAGATTTAGCCATTTCTTGAATCATCCTATTCTTTCTCTCAAAAATCCCATTTTCCCGAGGAGTATTCACATAAAAAAACTCATGTTTAATTCCAAGGCTGTCACAGTAAAGATCTACCTTTTCTTTATTAAATTCTGTGTCGTTGTCACTATGTATCCTGTTAATAGTGACACCGTGCTGATTTTGCAGGACACGACACTTGGTCGTTAAAAACTCAACAGAATCTGATTTCTCTCTCAAAAAACCAATAATCGAATATCTGGAGAAATCGTCTACCATCACGAGGATATACTTCTTACCACCCAGACTCTCAGTGCGAATAGGACCCATAAGATCCATGTGAATTAACTCAAGCACACGGGAGGTGGTAATGGAATGCAGCTTCTGGTGGGGACTACAGATTTGTTTTTCCATCTGACAGGGTGCACAAACCGTGGAAGTTGGCTTTACAAGAGATGGTAAGACACATACTAGGTCCTTTTTAGCTAAATGTGTCAAATCTCTTACGTTCATGTGACCTAGACGCTGGTGCCACAGATCCGTAGGAGTGATCGTGGCGCTGTTACAGACAAGTGGGGATGTGGGAAAAATCCCATAGCAATTATCTTTTGTCCTCACCCCTTGCACTAAAAGTTATCGGATTAATTATAGACATTACACACGTCCCGGCCAAACTTTACGGCAAAGTCATCGTCACACGACTAGCTAATGCTGAGAAGGTTTGCCTTCAAACCTTTGACGTACAAAATATTCTGTAGCTTAGGAAATCCTGGTAAAACTACTGTACCTCATCCTACAGTGCTAGATTTGCTCCCGTCTCCAAAGGTGACTCTTCCATCCTTATAATCCTCTAGGTGGGTAAAAAATGAGACGTCACCTATCATATGTCTGGAGCAACCCCTATCAAAATACCACTGTGAGGTATTATGAGCTTTGAGAGCGACATGAATAACAAGGGCATTTTCGTATTTCTTAGGAACCCAAGACGTGGTAACCATTTGTATACCCTTGTTGTTGTTGATTTTAGCCGGGATGCGAGAAGCATTCACTGACGGTAAAGATATCCGTCAGAATTCCTCCATCAAACTCTGTGACGTGGTAGCTAAAAACTCAACACACTCTCTCAGATTGGAAAAATCATCAGAATGATGTGGTGGAGCAGTAGTACGTCGTGTCCGACCCAAACTATAGCCAAACTCCCTGAGGTGGCCATTTCTTTTGCAATAAGTACAAAAGAACACAGTATTAGGGGGACCTTGGTTTCCATTTCTTGGTCTAACTCTCCTACGTGGTTTTTGACAATGGCCATATGGAGTCATAGTAAACATAGAAATTGGTCCAGATGCAATTTGAGATGTGGTGGCACCATCATAACCTATTCCTTTCCTTTCAGCAAAACCTAAAGAGGGGCCAAGGATCATCTTTCCCATCTTTCCAGATCTGTCCTCGATTTGTACCTTGACTTCCCGTGCTCTCTCAAGATCATGAGTAAGCTGGGTAACATGGGCTTCAAGTTTCTTCCGAGTTTCCATGGAGGAATGGAGCTCACTCGTAAGACTAGCCACTTGATTAGTCAAGTCCCCTATCTCTTTCTCAAAACCACTCTCTCTCTCCCTCCAAATAGTCTCTCTCTTTCTCTAAACAAGATATCTTTCTCAATAAAGGAAGTGCAGGTGGAGGATTCTCTCTCTCTTTCTTCTTCTAAATCTTCTTTTAAAGCGGAGATCTTAAGAACTAGCGCTTTGTTACACTTTTTGTTTTAAATGACTCATTATATAACTCAGCGTAGGCGCGTTGAAGATTACACTCGCTCTCACTTGCATCATCCTCCCCCTCACTCACATCGTTCTCACTGTCGAGGAGTCCCTGTGAAGTAGCATCCTCATCATCGTGAGGATCACTGGAGGTATGACTAGCCATAAATGCGGTGAAGTTACATTCATGTGGTGACTCGTCTCTAGAGTCCACCGACTCGACCTCACTGTCATCACTAAGAGTAGCATTTATGATAACTTTATTTTTTCTTTTGCAAGTCTATTCAGTCTAGTGGCACACTCAAAATCTCTATGTCCCTTACCGTCGCACTCATAGCATCTCTCACCATATTTAGAAGGGTATTTAAAACCGTTTTCATTTTTCTTATTTTTCTCAAAAATCTTTTATATTTGAAATTTTCATTTTTCTTGAATTTGAGAATTTTCTTGAAATTTTTAGCAAATAGGGCTAAATCATCTAAATCAAAATCACACTCAGAATCTGACATGTCTATCTCTCTTTTTCTAGATGATTCAACTCTCTTTCTTACCAAACCCTCACTTTTTCTAGCTTGGGCATTAAGTGCAATACCCTTATCTTTCGGTTTAAAGGTTTTAGGAAATATATCAATTTCATAAGTTTGTAAGTCTCCTACAAGTTCCTCCAATTTAAGAGTGTTTAAATTTCCTATAGA
This sequence comes from Sambucus nigra, assembly GCA_949130495.1. Lineage (NCBI taxonomy): Eukaryota > Viridiplantae > Streptophyta > Magnoliopsida > Dipsacales > Adoxaceae > Sambucus > Sambucus nigra. The sequence continues at coordinate 4,443,945 of OX422217.1, forward strand.
ATTTAGCACAGTGACTTGAGGGATAAAATGCTTAGGAAGTGATCTTAGAATGTTTTTAACAACTCTAGCATTAGGAATGTGTTCACCATGATTAAAACTACTGTTAACAATATCAGATAACCTAGCATAAAATTCATCAAAACATTTAGTCTCAAGCATGGTGATAGTTTCGAATTGAGTTGTTAAATTTTGCAGTTTAGATTCTTTTACAGCATTAGTTCCTTCATGGGTGAGTTGCAAAACATCCCATGCCTCTTTTGACGTGGATCACATCATAATTCGTCAAAACTCGTCAGGAGTGACGGATTTGGAAATAGCACTTAAACCCTTAGAATTAAAAGATGACCATTTAGATTCTTCTTCAGTCTAATCAGTCACATATTTTAAATTAGTCACGTTATTAGCAGTGACGGAGGGAGGTGTCCACCCTTTTTCTACTAAAATCCAAACACGTTCATCTATGACTTTTAAGGCAAATTTCATGTGGGCTTTCTAGTAAGCATAGTTTCCCCCGTAAAAAAATGGCATTTTATTATATAATTTCTCCATTGAACATGCCCTTTTTCAAAAATCAATTTTTTCAGAAAATTGATATCTTAGAAAAAAATTTGCGAAAAATTACACGATATATTGTGTAATTGACTCTGATACCAATTTGAAGAGTGCGCTTTTGTTCAAATAAAGGAATTATTTAATTAAACACAGTTTTTCAATTAAATCCTAAAAACATGCGTCTAGATGATTTATCAATTAAAATAAATATAGCATGTGACACAACATATCAGGAAAAATCCCCGCAGGACAAAACCATATTATTTTCACTATAATTTGTTAAGAACGATTACACGGATTATAATGAAAATAAGTGTGACATACGAAAATACCTACAGGTGTCGGTTCCGATGTCATCGGCTGAAATCTCCCGTAAGAATTACAGATGGGCAGCAATGAAGAAGATACCGACTTCTCTACAAAATACTCCAATTGAGTGTAAATGACCTCTTGAAGGTTTAGAAATGTGCAAATGTAAATGGGAATTAGTTTTTCTTTCATAAGTAAACTTAAAAACATAAAAACATCTTTTAGGAAAACATTTTGAGCTGGATTTTGCTCATCATGCTGTAAAAGCATTTTGACCAGCAAAGAGTGGTGATAACATTTGGCACAAAAATCGAGGTTCAGCGGTGTCATTCGAACGACATTAGATGTCACTCGAACGAGATGAATATGTCGTTCGAACAACAGTGACATCTCGTTTGAATGAGCACGCCTTCCAAAAAAGTCCGAATCAGCTTAGAAAAATTCTGCATTTGATAAAAAATAATTTCAGACTTAAAAAAAATATTCTCTAAAAAACTCCCAAATATTTATGCAAATATAAACAACTCCAATTAATCATTTTACTGTTAATGCGTCTTGGAGTTTGTGGGAAACGGTTGAGCAGTACGAAGATGTTGCTTGATGCACTAGTGAAGATGATGGATGCATGGATTCGAATAAAGGCCGTCGTGGATGATCGTGATGACGTGCCGAATGTAGCAGTATCAGACATACAAACTGTGATATAGGGAAAATAGAAAATTCCTAGATCCTACCCAGACATTTATAAAATTATGTCCTTACACAATGTAAATTACATATGTAGAAAATAGAATTTAAATTTAAATTTTGAAAGAGTCGTGCAAGATAATTTTACAATCATTACAGTTCTTTTAATCTCTCTTGACCTAGGTACTTTGGATGTTTAATAATATAATGTGAGTAAAATTGTTTAGCACCGCTTTATATTTCCCTTTGATTTCACATGATACGGGATTGAACCTCGTATATGTAATGCTTAGGATCTATTCATTCAAACTTCTAATTTATAATTTTAGTATTCTTCTAAGTAATTACTAAGGATTGGGGGATTGTATTCCGACATAATTTCTCTTATATTCATAACAAGCATCTTTCCTTTTTTATAACTATTCATGTTAGCATAGTTAATTTAGAATTTAATTTTATTGCAATTTAGTCATAAAAGAGTTTCAAAAATCACAAATATTAATCTTTTCTTTACTTTTTAAGAATCAAATTAAGTTTAAAATTCGTTACACTTTCGTCATTAAGATTTATAAGTTCTACTCCCTGTGGATGCGATCCTGACTTATCGGATTATTACTAACGTGATAGGCTTGCACTTGAGCCTATAAAGCACGCACTTTAGGCACATTTATGGTCGCGTCATCTTTGTATATTTTCTCTTCTTGTAATTGTACTTTCCAATTTTTGTCAATATATAAAGTTTAATTTATCAACTTGTTCCATATTTTGAGCATGTGCTGACAAAATATGAGTCAATAACTATCTTTCTATTTTTATTACCAATTGGAAAGGGTTGACATGTACTGACCACTTAGGACCTTTGTCGACTACATAATATTGTTGATCATTTTAGGATCCTTGTCGATTAAATGGGTTCGTATTTAGGGTTAATCATTTTATGCTTCTTAGTTGACTAAATAATTCGAGAACAAGTGTTTAACAATTTGGGGCTCCTGCCGACTAAATGAGTTTGCTAACTTGTGTTTCAAACATTATCCCAGTCCAATGTGCCTTAGTAGTATCATTCCACCCGCCTTACCTTTTAGGTCATCTCGTCAAACTACCTTAGGCCTAGGTGATATGATGAAGAGAATGTACCTAGCTGATGGGACATTCACCCGATCATGTTTTTAGAGACTAACATAGTTGATGACCAACCTAAGTTGCCTTTTTTGTCTAAGGATCCCATGTAGGGAATTTTCTATTATCGGGGTAACCCATGAGGTCTACTATGTTTGTGACAAAGACCTGAGGATTGTAGGTAATTGAAATAATTTGATAACTTATTGTAATTACTATGAACCCTCCTTTAGTTGAAATAAGTTGGACAACCTATTATAATCCACATGATTTTTGTTATGAACGAGGAAGTTCTTTGGCTAAGACAAGCTAAGTAGCTTGATGTATCCAAAGGTAATCTCTTCTTGTGGTTAATGGGGTTATAATTTGGAAAGGATGCATAGTGTTGAGATACATAATAATAAATTCGAAGAAGCCAATATACGAAATCAAAATGCGAGAGCCAATTTGCCTATATTCATTGAATAATAACTTGCAGGTGATATAAGTTTAAAATAAAAATTTGCATAAACTAAATGTGTCGATGAAAGATGAAAAAGAATAAAAGTATAAGTTCTTGAGATTGGATTTGTTCCATTCTCTTGGTATCTCCCTGCCCTATAGCATTATCACGTGATATGCTCCATGAAGGTCATCCCCTATTACCTTAAAATGTCCTTCCCAGTTTGGTCATAGCTTGCCATCTGGTGGTTTTACGGCACTGCCACTGGCTTTTCTTAGGACATAGTCTCCAACTTGGAATTTCCTTGGATTGACTTATTTGTTGTACTGGTTGGCCAACTGTTGTTGGTAGGAAACCAACATGATCATGGCATGTTCTCTTCGCTCATCTGCTAAGTTAAGTTCAATGCGTAATTCATCATCGTTCAAGCCTTGGTGGACCAAAGAGGTTCTCATGGAATGGAGATTGAATTCGAGTGGGATAATATCTTCCATTACGTAACGTGACCATAACTTGCCTGGGAAGAGGTGAAGCCGAGAGTTGTAGAGGAGAACTTTTTTCCCGGGGAGAAACTCTTTTCGTCGAATGATGCTATCATGAGCGAGTTTCATCCTCTCTTTCGAAATTTTGGTATTATCATACGCATCATTGCGTAGTTCTTCTAACTCATTCAATTGAAGCTTACGGGCTTCACCGGCCTTGTCCATGGCATAATTCAATTGCTTAATCGCCCAATACGCCTTTTTTTGAGCTCAACAGGAAGATGGCAAGGTTTTCCATACACAAAGCGGAAAGGGGACATGCCGAGTTGATTCTTATATGCGGTACGGTAGGCCCATAGCGAATCGTTCAACCTAAGGGACCAATCTTTCCGGGTAGGATTGATGGTCTTTTCAAGAATGTTCTTGATTTACCGATTTGCTAGCTTGGTCTATCCATTCGTTTATGGGTGATATGTTGTTCCAACCTTGTGAACGACACCATACTTTCTCATAAGCTTCTCGAATGGCCTATTGCAAAAGTGCGTACCATTATCGCTAATTATTGCTTTCGGTGCACCAAAGCGGGAAAGTATGTGTTCCTGCAAGAACTTTATCACCACTTTGTTGTCATTAGTCTTGGTAGCTATATCTTCCACCCATTTAGAAACGTAGTCTACCGCGATAAGGATGTATAGGAAACCAAAGGATGGAGGGAAAGGACCCATGAAGTCAATACCCCAACAGTCGAATATCTCAATGATGAGTATAGGGGTAAGAGGCATCATGTCTCGTCGAGTAATGGCTCCCATCCTTTGACACCTATTGCATGATTTGCAAGCATCGTTCACATCCTGGAAGATTGTGGGCCAAAAGAGGTCGCATTGCAGAATTTTACCGGCTGCCTTTTTCGTCAAAAAATGACCTCCACAAGCTTATGAATGACAAAACTGGATGACTTTTGGGATTTCGTCATCCGGTACACATCGTCGGATGATTTTGTCTGCACAGTATTTAAAAAGGAATGGATCATCATAAAAGAACATGCGCGACCAAGTAAGAAACCTCTTCTTATCTTGCGGTGTCCAGTCGGGAGGGACGGCTCCCGTGACAAGATAGTTCACTATGTCCATAAACCAGGGATATGAAGAGGTAGCGAAAATCTTCTCATCCGAAAAATGTTCGTCTCTGGGTACGGGATCACTAGGTACGTTAAACGAAAGTCGAGGTAAATGGTCGGCAACGACGTTTTCTACTCCTTTCTTTTCTTTGATGGAGAGATTGAACTCTTGTAGGAGTAGGATCCACCTTATGAGGCGCGGCTTGGCGTTTTTCTTCGCAAGTAGATATTTCAAAGCCACGTGGTCGGTGAAAATAGTAATAGGAGAACCAATGAGATTTGACCGGAACTTATCGAGGGCAAAGACTACCGCTAGCAACTCCTTCTCCGTGGTAGAGTAGTTGAGTTGAGGTTCGGTAAGATTCCGGCTGGCGTAGTAGATGACATGAGCTTGCTTATCTTGACGTTGTCCCAAAATAGCCCCGATCGCGTAATCGCTGGCATCACACATAAGTTCGAATGGTAAGGACCAATCAGAACTTGCATGATGGGAGCGGACACAAGCATGTTCTTCAATTTGTCAAAAGAACTTTGGCATGCTTTCGTCCACTCAAATGGGGCGTCCTTCATGAGTAAGTTGCTTAAGGGCCTAGCGATGGCGCTAAAGTCCTTAATGAACCTTCGATAAAACCCCGCGTGGCCCAAAAAGGAGTGCACGTCTTTCAACGATTTCGGTGGGGGAAGGTCAGCTATGACATCTATCTTTTCCCTATCAACTTCTATTCCGCTGGATGATACAATGTGGCCAAGAACTATTCCCTCGATGACCATAAAATGGCACTTCTCCCAATTCAGCACTAAGTTCTTTTCCACGCATCGGGGAAGTACTTTTTCCAGCTTTTCTAGACAATGATCGAAAGAGGTGCCAAAAATGCTAAAATCGTCCATGAACACTTCGAGTCCTCTCTCAAACATGTCGCTAAATAAGCTCAACATGCACCTTTGAAAGGTCGCGGGTGCATTACACATGCCAAATGGCATACGTTTGTAGGCAAACGTGCCAAAATGGCAAGTGAAGGTTGATACGACGTAAATATTACGTATTTCACCCGTTAATCGATGCGTTATTAGCCCCCTCGGGTATCTTAATCCCTATATTTATGCTCGTTAACCAGAAAACCTCGGATTTCTATGTTAACATGTTTTGCAGGGGTTAATTGAGCTTTTGTAGGTATTTGGATGCTTAGTATGAAGTTCGGACGCATTCCGGTGAAGTTCCGTACACTATCGCACGCGCAAGGGCATTTTAGTCTTTTCACATCTTGGGTACCTGGCCCAACATCTTCACAGAAGTTGTAGCTCTCCTTGCTAGCTTCGCGTGGCTGTGAACGGTGCGCGATTCCGATGCATAACGAAGAAGTTACGGCGATTTCAGCGGAGGAAAAAATAAGGAAAGCAAAAGAGGAGAAGGAGAAGAGGAAGAGAGGAATGCAGTAGGCTGCTGCAATCTGCCCTGCTTGATCGATCGATCGACCCATTTGGTCGATCGATCGACCATTCTGGATTTGCCGAATTTTTGCCTTGGTCGATCGATCGACCAAAGGGGTCGATCGATCGATCCCTTGTTTTTCTGCAGATATTTTCTTTTCTTTTAATCCAACTTACTATAAATACAAATTTTGCTGTAATAAACAGGGTGTGAACGTTTTTAGGTTAGTTTTAGTTAGGGTTTGAGGGTTTTGGATGGTTCTTCTTCCATTCTTCTTGGATTGACACACCATTTGGATTGTATGTTAACTATTCATCTCCCCTACCAATTAATATAGTTGTATTTCATTATTTCCTTGCTCTCTAATTAGATTTACATGCTTTCATAATTAGTTTATTGTGTTTATTTATTTCTTTCTTAGTTTAATTAGTTTATTCATGCTTAGACCTTAGATAAATAGCGTCGGGATTTCATTTTTGCCATTTTCGGGCCCCGTGCTCCGAAAACTAGGTTTCGTGCAAAATCGCGTTTAATTGAAACCGCGTGTATTAAAGTTGGATTGTTATGCGTTTAACTTTATTTGTCACGCAACTTTAGTGTTTATAGCGACAATCCGAATTTAATCCGCGTGTGACCATTTTTCAGTTAAATGTTTTATCTCGCAACTTTGGGTTAAATTCCTTCTTGTGTGATGTTTATGCTTAATTAAAAATGCTCGATTAAATGCTTTGGAGCCTTAATTCTAATTAGTAGTTGTTTCGATCCGTTTGGTAGAATGCGATCCCGATCCTCGCTTTACTTTTGTGTAGCGTAACTTATTCTTTGGTTTTGTCACCACAACCAACCATCACCTTTTCATTTATTTATTTTACACTTTTATTCCTGAAGTAATTAAACAATTAAAATCTAAAATTCAATCACTCCCTGTGGATTTATTACGACACCCGACTTACCGCTGTGCTTGCTTGTCAAGTGTGGTAGTAGCTTAGGTTTATCTTTGTATCACGGCGGCGAAACACACGACGATTGTGTCCTCACACGAACACACTTTTTTCGCCCGATCACAAAATGGCGCCATTGCCGGGGAGTGTGTTTTAGATTGTAATTGTTTTATTATTTCGTAGTATTTTTCCTTTTGTATTTGTATTCTTTGTTTTAACCTTTTTTGCAGGATTTGCAAACTTTGAGCGCTAAGAAACTTTGATTCACGGTTGCTCACTTTATTTCTTGGATTCTCCATCTTTCAACAACGAGGTAATCATGTCCTACTATTATAGTTATAGCGGTCATTCTAATGATTCTTACTTTGGGGATAGTTTTCAAGTTTTCCATTTTCAAGATTTTCTTGAAAATGAAAGACTTGAAAACATTTATCGGAATGAAAATCGTTATTGGGAGCTTGAGTTGGATTCATTATTCGAATCCAATGACGATTCTTATTTCATTACTTTCGAAGACGAGTTTCAACCAAATGAGGAGTCCGAGGCTCTTGAGCCGAGGAAGCCTACTTTGGAAGAAACTTTGCTTCTTTACTCCCAGGGTTTGGAAAGCTTAAATGATGCTGGAATGAGACTTGGTGCACTTTACGATGAGATGAATTCTTATGCACAAAACAACGAGGAGGTGGAAACTTGTGTTTCACCTCAATTTTTCAAAGAATTTCTCATCGAATGTGAATCTCTCTCCCCCGAAATTCAATCTCCTTTCCACGCTGAGTCGATTGAGATTGAATTTGTTTCATCACCATATTCGTTTTTCGTGATTGAACCATTAGAATTACCGGTTGATTCCTATGAGTCGGTAGAAACTTTTAAAATTTCTACACTTTTTGCCGATGAGGACTCTTTACCGGATTTGTTTTCGATGGATGTTATCCCATTGTGTGCACCATCTCCCATTCCATTTGAAAAATCTTTGGGAGATGAGTCTATTTTTCTTGGACCTCAAGTGTATCTTTCCCCCTTATTATCCAAATCCCCCATTGTCCACCCAAAATTTCAAATTGGCGATGGTTCATTGTTTTCACCACCCACATGCCTTCCGTTGTTCAAACAAAATTCCTATTTTTCGGGAGGCATGTTCGCTTTGGAGGGTCCACCATTGATCTTTCAAAATCAAATCCCTTTTTGGGTGGACCCTCAACTATTTAAACTTCTAGTGTATAGTTAGTGTGAAGCCTAAATAGTAGGTTGTAAATAGTTAGCTTTTTAATTTTCTTTCTTTCCTATTTTTCTTTCCTTTTAATTTAGTCTAGTGTAATTAGTTAAATTTTTGTTATTTGTTTTTGCTATGCTCGGTACTAACTTGTTTTGTAGATTTCATTGGACTCGTGCTTATGGAGATCGCTCCAATTTTGGGTAATATCGTTCTTTTCCTCTCTTTGTGTTGTGTTCTTAATGCGCATTGAGGACAATGCAACATTTAAGTTAGGGGGTGTAGGATATTCTATCCATTTCATGTGTAGTCCATGGATTTTCTCACATTTAGTTACTAAGTATGCCTTTTTGTGAAAAATTTGAAAAATTTCAAAAATATTTTCTTTCTTTTTTCTCCTTTGTTGGGCATTTTGCCTTTGTTTCCAGTTATAAATTTCAATAATTGCCCAATCCAATAGACAACTCAATGATTCATGTTCTCGATTTTAGAAGTTATTAGACTTTAGTCCTCAAATCATTGATATTGTGAATAACTTCATGAATTAAACTTTAATCTGTGAGCACATGCACTTTCCTTGTTATATTGATTTGGTTTAAGATTTTAATAACTCGGTAATCTTTTGTTGCATTGTATATACTTACACCGAGTAAGCTTTGTACCTTTCGTCGTTTGTGAGTGTTATACACTATTCTTTTCTCATTGAAAACGTTGAATTCGTTGGTAATCTCACTAATCTTGCATTTGACCATTCATTAATTGAGTTCATACTTGAAATGTGTTATTTGATCATGATTTTCATATATTGTTTTGACTCGAGAATTGTGTAAACTTTGTGAAATGATTATAGGCAATCTTTGTTTTATCACCCATATTAGCCTTGACCTCACCCTTATATGTTTACCCTCGTTAACCCCTTTGAGCCTAAATATAGCCTTTCCAAATTCCCATAACCAACTCCAAATTGGAGTTTTTAGCCCATACATACACTTTCCATACCTTTGTTTGGAATGTTACTTGGTATTGAATGATGTTGTGATGTCGGTTGCAATTTAAGCATATGAGAGTTTGAAAAGTAAACAAAAGTGATGTGAAAAAAGTGAAGAAAAAGAGAAAGCAAAAAGCAAAAGAAATCAAAAAAAAGAAAAAGTGAGAACAAGAAGAAAAGAAAAGAAAGAGAAAGTTGTATATGTTGTGTATAGTTCAATAAGCTTTGATTACTCTCCAGTTGTTATATCTAATGCTTGTTTGGAAGTTACTTTCCATTTTTTATATTGCCCGCATCCTTCCCATTATTCCGAGTTTTCATCCCGAACACTTTGAATCCGTACATACATTCCTTTCATTTCGTACCTTAGCCATACCTACATTATCACCCTATTAAAGTCCTATGTGATCTTAGGGTGCATTTAATTTAAAAGTCATAATAGTTTTGATAATCTGTGAAAATACATTTCGCCTCTTTTAGTGTGCGGTATCTTTCATTGAGATTACAATTTTTCATTTCTTATATAGCGTTCTTCTTTTGTGACATGTGTGCGGCCTAGTTTCCATTTACATTTACTCTTTATGCCCGCATGTCCCGTGTATTACCTCCCATTCCGTGTGATTTCATTTGTTGAGCGTAATGCCCGTGAGGATTGAATGTATGCATGCTTTAATTTTTAGTATCCGGTTTATTTAAGTTTTTACCAAATCATATTTTGCATTTGCTCTCCCCCCACCACTTTTAAAGTTTCAATTCTATGAGGTGCATTCAACTTGTTAATAACAACGGACTTTAGCTTGAATTCGTTCAATATGCTAATAACATGTTTGAAATCTTTTTCATTGTTGTTGAGTTTGTCGCATGTTGGGTTGGGCATATTTTGAGGAAACCATATGATGTTTTTGGGTTTCATCCCTGAAAACCCTCACGAGACTACACTCGTCCACTAGGGTAACCTAGGGGTTTAACGGCTTATTGCATATGCTAAATGCAATCGTTCGCCCGCGAAAGTGGCCTTATCTTTTTATTGCTTTTATACCATACTTTTGTACTTCTCCTGCTTTTGGTTTTCTTGTAGTTCTTCTTGTTTGCTATTTCATTGCTAGGGACTAGCAATGTGTAAGTTAGGGGGTGTGATACGACGCAAATATTGCATATTTCACCCGTTAACCGACGCGTTATTAGCCCCCTCGGTATCTTAATCCTTATATTTATGCTCCTTAACCAGACAACCTCGGATTTCTATGTTAACTTGTTTTGCAGGGGTTAATTGAGCTTTTGTAGGTATTTGGATGCTTAGTATGAAGTTCAGACGCATTCGGGTGAAGTTCCGTACACTATCGCACGCGCAAGGGCATTTTAGTCTTTTCACAGCTTGGGTACCTGGCCCAACATCTTCACGGAAGTTGTATCCCTCCTTGCTAGCTTCGCGTGGCCGTGAACGGTGCGCGATTCCGATGCATAACGAAGAAGTTACGACGATTTCAGCGGAGGAAAAAACAAGGAAAGCAAAAGAGGAGAAGGAGAAGAGGAAGAGAGGAATGCAGTAGGCTGCTACAATCTGCCCTGCTTGATCGATCGATCGACCCATTTGGTCGATCGATCGACCATTCTGGATTTTCCGAATTTTTGCCTTGGTCGATCGATCGACCAAAGGGGTCGATCGATCGATCCCCTGTTTTTCTGTAGATATTTTCTTTTCTTTTCATTCTTCTTTTCTTTTAATCCAACTTACTATAAATACAAATTTTGCTGTACTAAACAGGGTGTGAACGTTTTTAGGTTATTTTTAGTTAGGGTTTGAGGGGTTTTGATGGTTCTTCTTCCATTCTTCTTGGATTGACACACCATTTGGATTGTATGTTAACTATTAATCTCCCCTACCAATTAATATAGTTGTATTTCATTATTTCCTTGCTCTCTAATTAGATTTACATGCTTTCATAATTAGTTTATTGTGTTTATTTATTTCTTTCTTAGTTTAATTAGTTTATTCATGCTTAGGCCTTAGATAAATAGGGTCGGGATTTCATTTTCGCCATTTTCGGACCCCGTGCTCCGAGAACTAGGTTTCGTGCAAAATCGCGTTTAATTGAAACCGCGTGTATTAAAGTTGGATTGTTATGCGTTTAACTTTATTTGTCACGCAACTTTAGTGTTTATAGCGACAATCCGAATTTAATCCGCGTGTGACCATTTTTCAGTTAAATGTTTTATCTCGCAACTTTGGGTTAAATTCCTTCTTGTGTGATGTTTATGCTTAATTAAAAATGCTCGATTAAATGCTTTGGAGCCTTAATTCTAATTAGTAGTTGTTTCGATCCATTTGGTAGATTGCGATCCCGATCCTCGCTTTACTTTTGTGTAGCGCTACTTATTCTTTTGTTTTGTCACCACAACCAACCATCACCTTTTCATTTATTTATTTTACACTTTTATTCCTGAAGTAATTAAACAATTAAAATCTAAAATTCAATCACTCCCTGTGGATTTCTTACGACACCCGACTTACCGCTGTGCTTGCTTGTCAAGTGTGGTTGTAGCTTAGGTTTATCTTTGTATCACGGCGGCAAAACACACGACGATTGTGTCCTCACACGAACACACTTTTTTCCGCCCGATCAAAGGTCGTCTTCTCCTGGTCAAGTACATCTACCTGAATTGGGTTATACCCGGAATAACCATCAAGGAAGCAATTGTAAGGGTGGCCCGCTACTCTCTCAAGCATCTGATCAATAAATGGCAAGGGGAAATTGTCTTTCCTAGTTCCCGCATTGAGTTTTCAGTAATCAAAGCAAACGCGCCACCCGGTGATGGTACGTTGGGGAACTAGCTCTCCCTTGGCATTCTCAATCACAGTCATACCCGACTTCTTCGGGACGACTTGAATAGGGGTTACCCATTTCCTATCCGAGATTGGGTAGATGATCCCGGCATCCAACAATTTGATTATTTCGGTTCTCACAACTTCTTTCATGTTGGGATTCAGTCTTCTTTGCATTTCTCTAGAAGGTTTGACATCCTCTTCGAGATGGATCTTATGAGTGCAAATTAAAGGACTTATCCCCTTCAAATCAGCTATGCACCAACCAAAAGCACTTTGGTACTTCCTCAGAATTTTCAATAATTTACCCTCCTGCCCTTCATTTAGGCTAGAGGAGATAACAACAGGAAATGTCTCATCCTCTCCTAGATATGCATATTTAATATGGGAGGGGAGTTTCTTTAACTCGAGGGTTGGAAATTTTTCACTAGAGGGAACCATGTGTGTATCCCTCGGAGGTAATTCCTCGAATCTAAAAACCCAATTAACCTCTCTCACGTCCTCGTCTGACTTACTCTCATCGAGTAGCTCGCTCAATACTTCAACCTCCCTCTCGAAGTCGGTGTATGTCCCTTCACTCTCGCGTCTCACCGCTCAACAAGATTCTAAAGTGTCGCCACATTAATTCTCTTCAAAGTACTCTTCTACTATCTCATCTATGAGGCTCACCGCGTGAAGATCGTCTTCCTCCCCTGCATTTTGGGCTATGTGGAAGATGTTGGTATCCAAGGTCATGTTCCCAAATGTGAGTTGCATTCGCCCATTCCTAGTATTGATGATTGCGTTAGCCGTAGCTAGGAAAGGGCGTCCAAGGATGATGGGAACATGATTACTCGAGTGGAAGGAGGGCTCCGTGTCCTAAATGACAAAATCCACTGGAAAGTAGAAAGTGTCAACTTGAACGATCACGTCCTCGACTATACCTCGTGGGATCTTCACTCTTCGATCCGCTAATTGGAGAATGACTTTCGTGGGCTTAAGGTCCCCCAGGTCAAGTTGCCTATATATGGAGTAAGGGAGTATATTTACTCTTGCTCCCAAGTCAAGTAAGGCTTTTTCAATTTTATTCTCCCCAATAATGCAGGATATGGTGGGTGCACCGGGATCTTTGAATTTAGGCGGGAGTTCATTTAGTAGGATGGAGCTCACACTTTGTGCTAGAAAGACGTTCTTTTTCACTTTCACCTTTCTCTTAACTGTCAACAGATCTTTGATGACTTTGCCATACGCTGGAATTTGTTTAATGGCCTGAAGGAAAGGTAAATTAAGCTTGACTTGATTTAGCACTTCTAGCACGTCATCACGTGGGTTTCCTCTGTGGGAGGGAATCAGCCTTTGAGGAAACGGTGCCGCGAAAGGCGGTTTCACTACTACCTCTGGCCCACTAGCAGCTTCTTGATCACTCTCATTCAAGGGGACATCTTCGGCCTCTTTCGTGCCGGGTGAAATCTCCTTGGCTTTCGTTGTGTCGGGTGGGGGAGGTGATAAATCAACAACTCTCCCACTATGAAGAGTGGTTACAGCTTGACAATGCTCCTGATGTTCAGTGGAGGTGGATCTAACGCTAGGTTGACCTTGGGGGGGTCATTGGCCTTGGGCAGGAAACTTGCCCTTCTCTTGAACAGTCAATGAGGATTGTATTTTAGACAGATTCGCATTTATGTCTCCAATCAGACGATCATATTTGGCATTGGTTGTGGTCTGGCTTGCAATGAATTGATTCATGGTATCCTCGAGAGTTCTCCGGTGTGGTGGAATACAATTTCCTTGAGGTGGCGGTGCTTGCACATGTCCTTGCATGTGTGGAGCTTGTTGAAAGGGTTATGGTGGAGGAGGGGCAAAATGCAAAGGAGGGTTCATTGCGGCATGTTGTTGCCCATAGCTAAAACCGGGATCATTTTTCAATGAAGGGTTGTATGAATTCCCGTGCGGGGCACGAAAATTACCCTTAAAACCTCTTACACCACTAACTTGCTCTTGAAGCATTGCTTTGTAGGCGGGTATCGTCGGGCATTCCTCAGTTGAATGTCCCGCCTCACCAATAGTACAAACCTTTACGACTAGGCTTGGAATGGGTCCAGCTGGTCCTTTTCCATATATCTCACTCAGATCTCGAAATCCTATCTCAAGAGTCTCTAATCGGCTATCCGTCATAGAATTCTTATCTACATGGAATAGACCGAATGCTGACGGAGTAGTGGTCGCTTGTCTATTTCGATTTTGAGTGTTTGGATCAGAAGTGTCCCAGGATTGGGTAGTCTCGGCGACATACCTCAAGTGAAGCTCAGCATCCTGGGCATCTAAATCGATAAACGGACCACTTCCCATTGTTTCAACAAGTTGTTTGGAGTTAAGATCCCCCCATTATAGATAAAAGATATGACTTTCACTGCATCAAATCCATGATGCGGGCATGAAGCAAGTAACTCGTTGAAACGTTCATAACATCGATGGAATGACTCATATTTAGCTTGTCTGAATGCTTGAATTTGAGCCTTTATGGAGATTGTTCGATGTGGTGGGAAGAATTTCTTGAGAAATTTCGACTGTAGCTCGTTCCAGGATGGAATCGAGCTTGGAGGTAAAGACCATAGCCAGGCCTTAGCTTTATCTTTGAGCGAGAAAGGTAAGAGATCTTGAGGCGGATTACCTCTTGTGTGCAGGTTTGATCATTTAGAGTATCACACACGTCCTGAAATTCCCTAATATGGAGGTATGGCTTTTCAGAATCCATACCGTGGTAATGCGGTAGCAGCTGGATCATCCCATTTTTGAAATGGAATTTCCCGGCATTATACGGGAGTATAATACATCCCGGAGTGATAGTGCGCTCGGAATATAAGAATTCTCTAATTGGACGGTATGGGGGCTCTTCCTCACCGGCGGGTGCACTGCCGTGTTGAGACATCTCTCTCTCACTTATTGACTCAGTGTTCTCACTGGATGTGCTCGAAGTGTGTCCTAAGAAGGGAAAGGGAGTGTTATCTGAGATTGAGTGCGACGGTGTGGGAGGTGGGATCCAGAATTGTGGGGAGTTTGGAGTGTGGGGACTATCAGGATTATACTCAACACTTGGATTCTCGTGAATGTTGGTTGGAGTATTATGGGGTGTGGGAGTGGTTTTAGAATTTTGCATTAAAGCTTAGGAGAGATGATGGTGAATCTTTTTGTGCTTTTTAAATTCTTTTATGTTTTTGGACTTTTGAAATTTTTGGTCAAAGCTTTGCATTGACTCAATCTAATCCTAAGTCTACCTAATTCCCCGGCAACGGCGCCAAAAACTTGACGCGACTGAAAATGTGTCTCAAAAATGCGTTCACTCTAGGCTCAAGTGTAAGCCTGTCGCTCAAGTAATAATCTGACAAGTCGGGTATCGATCCTCAGGGAAAAAGGACAACGAAGTTGTGACGACGGGGAAAAGACGGAG
Source organism: Sambucus nigra (assembly GCA_949130495.1). Classification (NCBI taxonomy): domain Eukaryota; kingdom Viridiplantae; phylum Streptophyta; class Magnoliopsida; order Dipsacales; family Adoxaceae; genus Sambucus; species Sambucus nigra. Next base: position 4,459,475 of record OX422217.1, read on the forward strand.
GAATCCTAACTTTGACTCTAAAACTAAAGGGAAAATGATTTGATTATAGTAATGATCACAACTAAATGCAATGATGAAATTATGAAAAATGCAACTACACTAATTTACCTAAAATATGAATAAAAATTGATTTAAAAACTTTTGACAAAGTGATGGGAAAAAAATAGGACGGGAATACAATCCCCCAACCCTAGTGTAGTGCAGTGATAATATTAATCATAAATTTATCTGATTGATCTGACCTGGAATTTAGTACTCCCAAGCATTATGTATACGAGGTTCAAGCCCGCGTCATACCTAATCTGAGGATGAGTAAATCTGTATTGCGATAGTGACACTCAAATTGCACTCTAAATCATCACGAGTACCCAGAGGCAAACGAGATATAAAGATCTACAATTATTGTGTAACTATGCAATACGATCATAGTCAATCAATAAATTCATCGGATCAATTTTATACACATACACTAACACATCAGGTTGGGTTCATGTACCCCAACCTTGGAAAATCTAGCCTAACATGTTGAATTTAATGAAAACAATGATTGATGTGCAGGAATTCATAATTAATCTAAGGGAAATGATAATTAGATGTAGATCTGAATTAGAAATAAAAATTACTCACTAAAATTATCCAAACAATAAATGCTACGATGAATGAAACTGATACTCACAAAAATCACTGAATAAATCTTCAATCCTTGAAATAAATCTCCAAATATTAACTAAGCTAGGGTTTCTGAAGAAGAAGAGGTAAAACCTACTAATTCTTCGTGTCTATAACAATACTAAATCGAGTCTTTTATACCCTACAACAATATCAGAAGTCAGTTGCACTAGGAGTCTTTTTAGGAAGAGAAAATATTTTCAGATCTCGAAGACCGGACCGGTCCGGGTCTTATGTGGACCGGTCTGCCCCCAAGGCGGATCGATTCTTTTTATTTTAGGGAGGACCAGTTCGGGGGCGGACTGGTTACTTTTATTTTTGCCTCCTTCGGTTTGCATGCGATCCGGGGTCTTCTGGAGTTTAGCAAGGCGGACCGGTCCGGGGTAGGGGCGGACCCGTCCGGATATTTGACTTTTTGGATCCTCTTTGATTACTCATAACTTTTGTTCTGGGATTCCGATTGGGTGTCGTTTCTTCCTTTGTGCTCGTGAATGGGATGTCTTCCACTTATCTTTAGGTACCTCATCCAAATTTTGTGTAGAAATTACGCTTTCGCCCTTGAGACTTTTCCTTCTTCCTTTCTTGATTCTACCGATTTCCTTCTTTCGTTTCTTGACATCAAATACCTGCAAAATCACTACAAAATACCAGAAACTCAGTGTACTCATTAGGATCAGTCAGTAGCACAGTTATGAGATAAATCGAACTCAATTATGTTGTTCGAGGTGCTAAAAGTAGGCTAAATCAGGGGATAAATTAGGAAGAATTTATGCCTAATCAAACCCCCCTAACTTAGAATTTTGCTCATCCCGAGCAATGTAAAAGAATCATAGCGTGGCTCAACTATTTTAAAAATCATTTTATTGGGATAAAATACCTTTTTCGCGGGCAAGCGATTGCATTTAGCTTATGCCACAAGCCGTTAAACCCCTAGGTTACCCTAGTAGGACGAGTGTTGTCTCGTGAGGGTTTGCAGAGAATATACCCACAAAATTCGACTCAAAGAGAATTCAAAATATGCAAAAATTATGCAATTCAAACTTTTCCAGAAAATAGTCATCATCAAGTCATATTTACAAGTCTCAAACCGTGGTGTGTGTCTGCGTAGCCAGAAATATAACCGCTAATTTCTACCGATTGATCATTACGTTACTTATTCGAAAATTCGTTTTGATTTCAATTTATCACGGAATGCTCTCACAAACGAATCTCTCGGATTGTGGCTATTCTCTTGGTATGCGTGATATAAAGAGTAAATGTAATGGAAGCAAAATCACGCATACGGTTAGAAAGATGGAAATTTTGTGGTGAAAGGACCTCATCAAAGGATTACGGTTTTAAAAATGGGAACATTACTTTTATTTCGCGCACTTAATCTCCTTTATTATCTTTTGGTGTATTAGCTCTCCACGCGGTAACCAACTTCACAATTTAGACTCGGTTAGGAATTTTTTGGGTTTTGAGGTATATGGGATAAAATGACAATTGTCGGGAAGGTTGGAATTGGAAAAGTCATTAATGATGTCCATTTGTGCTTTTTCCGGGCTATTGCCCTTTTTTTTTGTTGAGCATATTTATTTATTTTTTGCCCCTTTTTATGCACTTTACGGACTTAAATTCTGAATTTTCTCATTTTTCACAACTCCGACTATTTGGGTTTTTCGGGTTTATTAAACTAAAGGACAATTTGTTTGGCTCAAATTGGGTTACAAAAGGGGTAATTTTTTGCTAATTTTTCTGGCCAATATTTTTTGGTGACAAACGAGGGCCTACTTCATTGCCCAAAATGCCAATTGCGTTACCATATGCGCTTCGAGATGAATTTAAGTTTAGAGATCAATTTGGCACGTTTTTTTTTTCAAAGCAATATTACACACATTTTTCAAAACCAATCAAAATGAAAGGATTGAGATCCTTGACAACTTTTTAGGCACTGAAAAGAACTTTGAGTTAACAATTAACTCGGATTGATTTAAAAACTCACAAAAAGTGATAGGCTCGAATATCACCGGGTTTGTTAATCTCCACACTCATTCGTTAAGTCGTCAATTTTCGCTCAATTTCCATCTTTGGTCAATTTTGGCTTTGTGTACGTTGAATTTTACAACTTGAGACTTCAATTCGACTTTTAATGATATTTTTGAAAAATTTGAATTCCAATTTTTATTTATTTTGAACAAAAATAGTTTTAGCTTTTTCAAAATTTTATGATTTTTTTGGAAATTTTTGGGCATTTTGGAAAATTTGTGAAGTTTTAGAAATACACACTTGTGACCCCCCCTAACTTAGACTTTTGCATTGTCCTCAAGCAAAAAGGACTAAAATCTAACTCAAAGCGATTAACAAGTGCGGAAAAATAAAACAAACAAATAGAGAAAATGTAGTTTTTATTACAACAAGACTGTGTTACATGTGCAGGGGAAAACGTACAACTGTGAACAGGGAAAAATAAAGAAAAAACTGCCAACACCATATAAAGCTTCACCGGGGTGAGGGATGGAAGGAACCGGGCGCGTTGGGGTCATAGGGGTTCTGGTAGTAGGAAGGTAGTGGCTCAGTAAGATCCCCTATGCGCCGATAGATGTCCGCTTGGAAGTGGAGAACGATGCTCATGTCGCGCTCGTAGTTGGTCTGAAAGGTGTTGAAGTTGGTCTCGAGTGCCGACATACGCGCGGATAGGTCCGTGCCCTCCCACTCGAAATATGGGTCGTCCTCCTCGTCTACCGAATCTTCGTCCGGACCGAGATCCCCTATCTCAACGTCCTCCTCGTCAGGTTCTATGTCTTCCTCGTTGTTGCTCGAGGCAGCCTCCTCTTCGACATCATCACCCGGCCTAGCCCGGAGGACGACGAGCTGTTTATCACTTTTGCTGTGGGTCCCTTGTTCGAAAGGACCGGGGGAGGTGCGTAAGGTGGCTCGGCACCTCTATGCCAGGATCCTTAAGGATGGACGTGATCAATAGGGCATAAGGAAGTGGGGCGATGCCCTTCTCATCCAAGGACGCGTTAATGATGTCCGCGTATAATGTGCGGCCCAAATGGATGGAAGTTTGGGGGTCGAAGAGATAATATGTCAAGGTAGCTTGCCGAGGCCGCATGGCAGAGTCATTGGACGTTTGCAATAGGTTGGCGCACACAATCTGAAATATAAGGCGTGCCTTCTCGTTGAGGCGTCCAACGGCAGCGGTCTGCCCCGCCCAAGCCACGTTCGGTGCAATGCGGGCCATGATAATGTCCTTGTCGACCGGGGGGACGTTTTGGGGATAAATAAATTCTTGGACATCCGGGACCTCAAATTCGACCAACTTGGCCGTGAGACGGGCCAAGGAAAAGGGTATGGGAGTCCCATCTACGAAAGCTTCGGCCTCGAATTGGCCCGTCTGGACGAGTGTACCATAGAATGAGCGGACTTCGATTTCCCAAACCGCTTCGTGAGGTTGGTTGAGGAAACGGCACCAACCCCGGGCCATGAAAAGGGCGGTGAAGGAGTTGGGCAGGGCTTCCCATTGAATCGCTCGCTCCATATGGAGTTTGCGGCCCAAGATGAAGTATTGAGGGCACCATCGCTCCTCTTGGCGGGAGCGGTATTCGTCGTGACCAGAGGGGTGGATCACGGTGGAGTCTTATTTGGTGGGGGCAACACGGGGTGCAATGGAAATAGGAGGGAAGTATTGCTTGAAAGACTAGAGAGGAAGAAGAGAGTATTTGGGTTGAAGGTGTGAGGAGAAAGGGAGGATTGGAGGTGTATATATAGTGGAAAGGGGAGAGGAGGGGTTGGTTTTGGAGGGAAGGGGTTTGGAGGGAAAGGTTGGGTTTGGGAAGAGGAAAAATGGATTGGAAGGAATGAATGGGATTGGGGGGAAGGGGGGGTGAATCTTGGGAAGAGGAGAAGGCAGGTCTGCAGAAGGCGGACTGGTTCGGGGTAGGGGCGGACCGGTCCGACCTTTGGACTTTTTAAACCCTCGACAGGCGGACCGGTTCCTTAAAAACTAAAAAGAACCGGTCCGGGGTCGGACCGATCCGCCTAAAAAAAGGAACCGGTCCGCCCCAGGGTTTTTGGGCTGGACTTCTTTTACTTCGGTTTTCGAGCTCTCTTCTTTAAAAATTTTCACGTTCCTAATATCCTCTCTATCCAATTTAACTAAGTACCCTCTCAATTTCACCAGTCAACACCTTTTGACTCAGAATTACCAAAACACACGAATGCTTCTCCCGAACGAAACCTAGTCCTAACGACTCTCAAAACACACACGACTCTCACCCCATACGAGTCGGGGGTGCGACGACCTCACTTCAACAGCTCACTCAACCCTGTAAATAGGGTCCAACAACCAGACGGTGTCGACTTCTTCTGCACACGCCTATAGATATGGCTTTAGGCGTTGTCCATTCACTTTGAATGTATTTCCCCCCTTTTAAATCGTCTAGTTCAACAGCTCCATGGGGGAAAACATTCCTCACGACGAATGGGCCAGACCAACGTGACCGCAACTTGCCTGGGAAGAGGTGAAGCCGAGAGTTGTAGAGGAGAACTTTTTGCCCGGGGAGAAACTCTTTTCGTCGAATGATGCTATCATGAGCGAGTTTCATCCTCTCTTTCGAAATTTTGGCATTCTCATGCGCATCATTGCGTAGTTCTTCTAACTCATTCAATTGAAGCTTGCGGGCATCACCGGCCTTGTCAATGGCATAATTCAATTGATTAATCGCCCAATATGCTAGATGGCAAGGTTAGCCATACACAAAGCGGAAAGGGGACATGCCGAGTTGATTCTTATATGCGGTACGGTAGGCCCATAGCGAATCGTTCAATCTAACGGACCAATCTTTCCGGGTAGGATTGACGGTCTTTTCAAGAATGTTCTTGATTTCCCGATTTGCTAGCTCGACCTGTCCATTCGTTTGTGGGTGATATGTCGTTCCAACCTTGTGAACAACACCATACTTTCTCATAAGCTTCTCGAATGGCCTATTGGAAAAGTGGGTACCATTATCGCTAATTATTGCTTTCGATTTACCGAAGCGGGAAAGTATGTGTTCCTGCAGGAACTTTATCACCACTTTGTTGTCATTAGTCTTGGTAGCTATAGCTTCCACCTATTTAGAAATGTAGTCTACCGTGACAAGGATGTATAGGAAACCAAAGGATGGAGGGAAAGGACCCATGAAGTCAATACCCCAACAGTCGAATATCTCAATGATGAGTATAGGGGTAAGATGCATCATGTCTCGTCAAGTAATGGCTCCCATCCATTGACACCTGTTGCATGATTTGCAAGCATCGTTCACATCCCGAAAGATTGTGGGCCAATAGAGGCCGCATTGCATAATTTTAGCGGCTGTGTTTTTCGTCAAAAAATGACCTCCTCAAGCTTCCGAATGACAAAACTGGATGACTTTTGGGATTTCGTCATCCGGTACACATCGTCGGATGATTTGTTATGCACAGTATTTAAAAAGGAATGGATCATCATAAAAGAACATGCGCGACCAAGTAAGAAACCTCTTCTTATCGTGCGGTGTCCAGTCGGGAGGGACGACTCCCATGACAAGATAGTTCACTATGTCCGTGAACTAGGGATATGAAGAGGTAGCGAAAAGCTGCTCATCCAGAAAATATTCGTCTATGGGTACGGGATCACTAGGTACGTCGGACGAAAGCCGAGATAAATGGTCGGCAACAACGTTTTCTACTCCTTTCTTATCTTTGATGGAGAGACTGAACTCTTGTAGGAGTAGGATCCACCTTATGAGGCGCGGCTTGGCGGCTTTCTTCGCAAGTAGATATTTCAAAGCCGCGTGGTCGAGGAAAACAGTAATAGGAGAACTAATGAGATATGACCGGAACTTATCGAGGGCAAAGACTACCGTTAGCAACTCCTTCTCCGTGGTAGAGTAGTTGAGTTGAGGTTCGGTAAGAGTTCGACTGGCGTAGTAGATGACATGAGCTTGCTTATCTTGACGTTGTCCCAAAACAGCACCGATCGCATAATCGCTGGCATCATACATAAGTTCGAATGGTAAGGACCAATCCAGAACTTTCATGACGGGAGCGGACCCAAGCATGTTCTTCAATTTGTCAAAAGAACTTTGGCATGCTTTCGTCCACTCAAATGGGGCATCCTTCATGAGTAAGTTGCTTAAGGGCCTAGCGATGGCGCTAAAGTCCTTAATGAACCTTCGATAAAACCCCGCGTGGCCCAAAAAGGAGCGCACGTCTTTCAGCGATTTCGGTGGGGGAAGATTAGCTATGACATCTATCTTTTCCCTATCAACTTCTATTCCATTGGATGATACAATGTGGCCAAGAACTATTCCCTCGGTGACCATGAAATGGCACTTCTCCCAATTCAACACTAAGTTCTTTTCCACGCATCGGGTAAGAACTTTTTCCAGCTTTTCTAGATAATGATCGAAAGAGGTGCCAAAAATGCTGAAATCGTTCATGAACACTTCGAGTCCTCTCTCAACCATGTTGTTAAATAAGCTCAACATGCACCTTTGAAAGGTCGCGGGTGCATTACACAAGCCAAACGACATATGTTTGTAGGCAAACGTGCCAAAAGGGCAAGTGAAGGTCGTCTTCTCCTGGTCAAGTACATCTACCTCAATTTGGTTATACCCGGAATAACCATCAACGAAGCAATATTAAGGGTGGCCCGCTACTCTCTCAAGCACTTGATCAATAAATGGCAAGGGGAAATGGTCTTTCCTGGTTCCCGCATTGAGTCTCCGGTAATCAATGCAAACGCGCCACCCGATGGTGGTACGTTGGGGAACTAGCTCTCCCTTGGCATTCTCAATCACAGTCATACCCGACTTCTTCGGGACGACATGAATAGGGCTTACCCACTTGCTATTCGAGATTGGGTAGATGATCCCGGCATCCAACCATTTGATTATTTTGGTTCTCACAACTTCTTTCATGTTGGGATTCAGTCTTCTTTGCATTTCTCTAGAAGGTTTGACATCCTCTTCGAGATGGATCTTAGAGTGCAAATTAAAGGACTTATCCCCTTTAAATCAGCTATGCACCAACCAAAAGCACTTTGGTGCTTCCTCAGAATTTTCAATAATTTACCCTCCTGCCCTTCATTTAGGCTAGAGGAGATAACAACAGGAAATGTCTCATCCTCTCCTAGATATGCATATTTAATATGGGAGGGGAGTTTCTTTAACTCGAGGGTTGGAAATTTTTCACTAGAGGGAACCATGTGTGTATCCCTCGGAGGTAATTCCTCGAATCTAAAAACCCAATTAACCTCTCTCACGTCCTCGTCCGACTTACTCTCATCGAGTAGCTCGCTCAACTCTTCAACCTCCCTCTCGAAGTCGGTGTATGTCCCTTCACTCTCGCGTCTCACCGCTAAACAGGATTCTAAAGTGTCGCCACAGTAATTCTCTTCAAAGTACTCTTCTACTATCTCATCTATGAGGCTCACCGCGTGAAGATCGTCTTCCTCCCCTGCATTTTGGGCTATGTGGAAGATGTTGGTATCCAAGGTCATGTTCCCAAATGTAAGTTGCATTCGCCCATTCCTAGTATTGATGATTGCGTTAGCCGTAGCTAGGAAAGGGCGTCCAAGGATGATGGGAACATGATTACTCAAGTGGAAGGAGGGTTCCGTGTCCCAAATGACAAAATCCACTGGAAAGTAGAAAGTGTCAACTTGAACGATCACGTCCTCGACTATACCTCGTGGTATCTTCACTGTTCGATCAGCTAATTAGAGAGAAACTTTCGTGGGCTTGAGGTCTCCCAGGTCAAGTTGCCTATAAATGGAGTAAGGGAGTATATTTATGCTTGCTCCCAAGTCAAGTAAGGCTTTTTCAATTTTATTCTTCCCAATAATGCAGGATATGGTGGGTGCACCGGGATCTTTGAATTTAGGCGGGAGTTCATTTAGTAGGATGGAGTTCACACTTTGTGCTAGAAAGACGTTCTTCTTCACTTTCATCTTTCTCTTAACTGTCAACAGATCTTTGATGACTTTGCCATACGCTGGAATTTGTTTAATTGGATCAAGGACAGGTAAATTAAGCTTGACTTGCTTTAGCACTTCTAGCACGTCATCACGTGGGTTTCCTCTGTGGGATGGAATCAACCTTTGAGGAAACGGTGCCGCGGAAGGCGGTTTCACTACTACCTCTGGACCACTATCAGCTTCTTGATCACTCTCATTCAAGGGGACATCTTCGGCCTCTTTCGTGCCGGGCGAAATCTCCTTGGCTTTCGTTGTGTCGGGTGGGGTAGGTGATAAATCAACAACTCTCCCACTATGAAGAGTGGTTACAACTTGACATTGCTCCTGATGTTCAGTGGAGGTGGAGCTAATGCTAGGTTGACCCTGGGGGGTCGTTGGCCTTGGGCAGGAAACTTTCCCTTCTCTTGAACACTCAATGAGGATTGTATTTTAGACAGATTCACATTTATGTCTCCAATCAGACGATCATATTTGGCATTGGTTGTGGTCTGGCTTGCGATGAATTGATTCATGGTATCCTCGAGAGTTCTCCGGTGTGGTGGAATATAATTTCCTTGAGGTGGCGGTGCTTGCACATGTCCTTGCATGCGTGGAGCTTGTTGAAAGGGTTGTGGTGGAGGAAGGGCAACATGCGAAGGAGGGTTCATTGCGGCATGTTGTTGCCCATAGCTAAAACCGGGATGATTTTTCCATGAAGGGTTGTACGAATTCCCATGCGGGGCACCAAAATTACCCTTAAAACCTCCTACACCACTAACTTGCTCTTGAAGCATTGCTTTGTAGGCGGGTATCATCGGACATTCCTCAGTTGAATGTCCCGCCTCACAAATAGCACACGCCTTTACGACTGGGCTTGGAATGGGTCCAGCTGGCCCTTTTCCATATATCTCACACAGATCTCGAAATCCTATCTCAAGAGTCTCTAATCGGCTATCCGTCATAGAATTCTTATCTACATGGAATAGGCCGGATGCTGACGGAGTAGTGGTCACTTGTCTATTTAGATTTTGAGTGTTTGGATCAGAAGTGTCCCAGGATTGGGTAGTCTCGGTGACATACCTCAAGTGAAGCTCAGCATCCTGGGCATCTAAATCGATAAACGGACCACTTCCCATTGTTTCAATAAGTTGTTTGGAGTTAAGATCCCCCCATTATAGATAAAAGATATGACTTGCACTGCATCAAATCCATGATGGGGGCTTGAAGCAACTAACTCGTTGAAACGTTCATAACATCGATGGAATGACTCATTTTCAGTTTTGTCTGAATGCTTGAATTTGAGCCTTTATGGAGATTCATCGATGTGGTGGGAAGAATTTCTTGAGAAATTTCGGCTGTAGCTCGTTCCAGGATGGAATCAAGATTGGAGGTAAAGACCATAGCCAGGCCTTAGCTTTATCTTTGAGCGAGAAAGGGAAGAGTTTGAGGCGGATTACCTCTTGTGTGCAGGTTTGATCATTTAGAGTATCACACACGTCCTCAAATTACCTAATATGGAGGTATGGATTTTCAGAATCCATACCGTGGTAATGCGGTAGCATCTAGATCATCCCATTTTTGAAACGGAATTGCCCGGCATTATACGGGAGTATAATGCATCCCGGAGTGATAGTGCGCTCGGGATATAAGAATTCTCTAATCGGACGGTATGGGGGCTCTTCCTCACCGGCGGGTGCACTGCCGTGTTGAGACATCTCTCTCTCACTTATTGACTCGGTTTTCTCACTGGGTGTGCTCGAAGTGTGTCCTAAGAAGGGAAAGGGAGTGTTATCTGAGATTGAGTGCGACGGTGTGGGAGGTGGGATCCAGAACTGTGGGGCGTTTGGAGTGTGGGGACTATCAGGATTATACTCAACACTTGGATTCTCGTGAATGTTGGTTGGAGTATTATGGGCTGTGGGAGTGGTTTCAGAATTTTGCATTAAAGCATAGGAGAGATGATGGTGAATCTTTTTGTGCTTTTTAATTTTTTTTATGTTTTTGGATTTTTGAAATTTTTGGTCAAAGCTTTGGATTGACTCAATCTAATCCTAAGTCTACCTAATTCCCCGGCAACTGCGCCAAAAACTTGACGTGACTGAAAATGTGTCTCAGAAATGCGTTCACTCTAGGCTCAAGTGTAAGCCTCTCGCTCAAGTAATAATCCGATAAGTCGGGTATCGATCTTCAGGAAAAAGGACAACGAAGTTGTGACGACGGGGAAAAGACGGAGGAATCCTAACTTTGACTCTAAAACTAAAGGGAAAGTGATTTGATTTTGGGAATGATTACAACTCAATGCAATGATGAAATTATGAAAAATGTAACTACACTAATTTACCTAAAATATGAATAAAAATTGATTTTAAAACTTTTGACAAAGTGATGGGAAAAAAATAGGACGGGAATACAATCCCCCAACCCTAGTGTAGTGCAGTGATAATATTAATCATAAGTTTATCTGATTGATCTGACCCGAAATTTAGTACTCCCAAGCATTATGTGTACGAGGTTCAAGCCCGCGTCATACCTAATCTGAGGATGAGTAAATCAGTATTGCGATAGTGACACTCAAATTGCAGTCTAAATCATCACGAGTACCCAGAGGCAAACGAGATATAAAGATCTACAATTATTGTGTAACTATGCAATACGATCATAGTCAATCAATAAATTCATCGGATCAATTTTATACACATACACTAACACATCAGGTTGGGTTCATGTACCCCAACCTTGGAAAATCTAGCCTAACATGTTGAATTTAATGAAAACAATGATTGATGTGTAGGAATTCATAATTAATCTAAGGGAAATGATAATTAGATGTAGAAATGAATTAGAAATAAAAATTACTCACTAAAATTATCCAAACAATAAATGCTACGATGAATGAAACTGATACTCACAAAAATCACTGAATAAATATTCAATCCTTGAAATAAATCTCCAAATATTAACTAAGCTAGGGTTTCTGAAGAAGAAGAGGTAAAACCTACTAATTCTTCGTTTCTATAACAATACTAAATCGAGTCTTTTATACCCTACAACAATATCGGAAGTTAGCTGCAATAGGAGTCTTTTTAGGAAGAGAAACGATTTTCAGATCTCGAAGACCGGACCGGTCCGGGTCTTATGCGGACCGATCTGCCCCCAAGGCGGATCGTTTTTATTTTATTTTGGGGAGGACCGGTCCGGGGGCGGACCGGTTCCTTTTATTTTTTCCTCCTTTGATTTGCATGCGATCCGGGGTGTTCTGGAGTTTGGCAAGGCGGACCGGTCAGGGGTAGGGGCGTACCGGTCCGGATATTTGACTTTTTGGCTCCTCTTTGACTGCTCATAACTTTTGTTCCGGGATTCCGATTGGGGTGCCGTTTCTTCCTTTGTGCTCGTGAATGGGATGTCTTCCACTTCTCTTTAGGTACCTCATCCAAATTCGGTGTAGAAATTACGCTTTCTCCCTTGAGACTTTTCCTTCTTCCTTTCTTGATTCTACCGATTTCCTTCTTTCGTTTCTTGACATCAAATACCTGCAAAATCACAACAAAATACAAGAAACTCAGTGTACTCATTAGGATCAGTCAGTAGCACAGTTATGAGATAAATCCAACTCAATTACGTTGTTCGAGGTGCTAAAAGTAGGCTAAATCAGGGGATAAATTAGGAAGAATTTATGCCTAATCATTGGTCGATAGGTTGGTCCCCCATAAAATTTGTAATAAAATATGTCAAGACTAGTCTCTTAATTGTTGTTCTTTATTAAAAATGGATATCAAACCTCCCGAGCTCGACTGGCCACTTCGAGAGTCATCCAGAGAGGTTCTAAGTGATCATTGCTATTGATTAAGCTTCGCAGTAGTGTTTTAGTTTCCTTGATGCAACCACCAATACATAGGCGAGATTTTCTAGGGGTAAATAGCATTATTTTACTTTCAGAAGTGTCTTGTTAGGGTAATAGACTCGATATTATCCTCCTTCCTTCTCATATACCAAAGACGAGCTCACAGCGTGGTCTGACACTAGGAGATAGATATATATTGGGTCTTCGTTAGTAAGAATCACCAATAGGGGTGGTTTGCTGAGGTCGAACTTGATCTCCTCCAAAGTTCTAAATAGTCCTCATTCCAAATGAGGCCTTTGCCTTTCTTTAGAAGCTAAAAGAATGGTCAGTAGTGTTTCAAGGACTTGGAGATAAAGTAATTAAGTTTTGTGAGCATACTAATAATCTTTTGAACATCTCGCAATGTCCGTGGAGGTTAGATCTTGTAGATCGCATAAATTTGATCTAGATTACTTTTTTACTGACTAAATATACTAGACACCTAATGAACACATACTTGAATTAAGTTGCATCCGGTACTTTTTGCGGATCTCAAAGGTTCTAGCTAATTCCATGAGGTGGTAGTCTTTGTTCTCTCTTTTACTAACATATCATCGATGTAGATCTCCATTGTGTCTCCTATCTATAGCTGGAACATCTTTGTAACCAGCCTCTGATAAGTTGCCCATGCATTCTTTAGGTCAAACGGCATGACCTAGTAACACTATAACCCAATTGGGCTTATGAAGTACCGTAAAAAAGAATGTATGAACTAATGGGGCCGAGGGGAAACTGTCTTCGGGACAGGACCTATTAAGGTCTGTGGAGTCTACACGGACCCTAAAACTATCTTTGCTCTTTCGTACCACCACTACGTTTGATAACCATTTGGGGAACGAAACTTCCCTAATAGATCCTATATCCAGAAGCTTCCCTACTTCATTCTCCACCGCTTTAATCGTCTCGGGGCTGTTCAGCGAGCCTTTTAAGTGATCGTCTTGATGGTCGGGTCAACATGCATATGATAGCAGGTTATATCAGGATCAATCTCACGCAGATCATATGACTCTCAAATAAAAACATCTAGATTAGTTCTCAAGAAGGCAATCAAATCTTTCTTTTTGTAATCGAAGAGTGTGGTTCCGGTCAGAAACTTTCTCTCTGGGAATTTGTCATCAGATCCAACTTTTTCCATGCTTATAATGACTTTATCAACGGGATGTCCCCTGGTCTCCTCTACCCCTAGTTATCCATACAGTAGTTGTTATTTAGAGGGTGTAGCCCATTCCTGGGCTTCCTTTAGAGCATCTCTTAGTTCCTTTTTATATCTCTTCTTAGAGCGAATGGCTGCAATGTGGCACTTTCTTAAAGTGGCCTGGTCGCCATGAATCTTGCCCATGCCCCGATCGGTAATACACATTATTTTCTGGTGGTAGGAAGATGGTACGACTCTCATGGCGTGCAACCTGCTATGACACATCGCCTATTTTAACCAAAGATGATCAACCCTTTATAAAAATAAACATTAATCTCATTATGTTCATTCTTAGCATCACTGTCGAAATTTTTTAAATTACTAACCACTTATGTCAAATTAAGTCGGTGGCAAATTTTATATTTCATTAACATATAGTGATATGCGGAACTAAAAATAATATAACTCGACCATCCATAGAAATATGTGAGTCTGAATCATCACATGATAAATAGATAAATGATAAATATCGAATAAACCATCGGTTTTGAAACTAATATCAAACCATAAGTGCGGAAATAAATATGAATCCAAATACATAGTCTGATAGATAAAACTAAATGAATGTATAAACTAATGGGGCAACATGCCCAAATGAAATACATAAGCATAGATCCTATTCTAGGAATGAACAACTTAAGCATCTACACAAATCTTGCATGCGCCCACAAGTACTGCTACTACAAATCCTTAGAATGAGTCAAGCTTGCCATCCCTGTGGATGGACACCTAAAATATTTTTGAAAATAGATTTGACACGGGTAAGAGCCCAAAACTTTTGAAAAACATTTATCAAGTATTTTAATTGCAGTTTAAAACCAATTATTAGATATACACGTTAGTTTCACATACATTCCCTTGAATTGTTCACCTCTCAACTAGTGTACACACCTAGTGTCTCCTCTTAAACCCACCTAGTTAAGCTATCGAGCCTAACTAGCCACAAGTATCCAACTAACCACAAAAAGTGGGTGTCGCCCATACGATAAACTACAATCAAGCCAATAATACATATTACCCAAATATTAGTATTGCACTATTAATTAAGTTTCTCGAAATTAAATTATTTTTAGATATAGACTATTTATCTTTTTTACCATCAAACATAAGTAGAATAATCACACTTGCATATATTTATCACACTATAATATATACAACTATAGCATCCCCCGTAACGCCTAATTAAATACCGGTTGATCAGTCCTTTATTAATTTAAGATTAAGGTGAACGGTTGGTTCATTCTCAGCATTACTGTCACAAAATAATATTTCCAATTTGAACACCCTAAATAATTAAGCTAAGTGTCAAAACAATTTAAAGTTTTATTTTCATTTTATTTAATTCTAATATGAAAACCTCTATTAATAACCAACAGTTTAAGATTCACATAAATACTAAGGATGGTAATTAACACACAAGAATTAAACCATCCAGATAAAACAAACCAAGTTTAAGAACCCTAAATGAAATCATCCTCACAATAGTTAACTCCCAAGGAGTACTGAATACTGGAAATATAAATGAACATAAATCTCTGACCAATCCAAACGGAATAGGAATTCGGGCAACACATGCCCTAACTAAGCAGAACTAAAGTAGTAACATAATCAATGACGAGGTCGTCTAAAGCAAAGGCCTGCAACTTTCACATCAGCAGTAGCACGTCCAATTCAAAGAACCTATGCAAGACGCCCCTATGTCTAGGCACCTGTAATACATACATACATACATATATATATATATATATATATATATATATATATTAGAGAAAGAAGTGACAGAAAATGGGTCAGAGCCCGAGTGTAAAACAGTTTTAAAAATAGTTTAGCAAGTATTTCAAATGCTTACTGGCTAATATAATCACCATGTTAGTGCACGACACTCTGTTGAGAATTCTCACCTCTCCTCTAGTGTGCACTCCTAATGTACTACTGATCACATAAGTTTATCTAACTTATCCTCCCATAAAGTTCTATCCCGAGAAGTACTAAGGCCATAATATTTAGTTGTAGAAAATCATCCTCTTCCATATTATTACGTTACTTAGAACCACTTAGTTCCCCTTACAAAATTCACGAACACTTGTTATAAAGTTGAAGCATTTATTCATTACTTAACTTCACTTGCTATATAAGAATATATATATCAATCACTCATATAATATATATATATATATATATGCTATCGGCACCCCACATAAATCTATGGTGCTGGCATACTCTGCTATCAAGTCCCCGTTTCACTCATACTAATGGAAATAATAGTTCAGAATTACTCTTGAACTGTATTAACACAATACACATAGAATTGGAGGCACAGCATAGTTCCGAATCCAAATAGGTCAGCACATACCCTCACGTCTCTTAGAACATCTGATTATCATTTTTAGATAGCCTGTATCTAGAATACTATCATCTAGGATACGAGTTAATATTCCCCATAAAGGTCCAATCGAGATAAGACTGTCCCAGCGCGGAAACCTCCGTGATAGCAAGTCTCCCGGGTATGATTTTACAGAGATACATAATATATGAATAGTCACACATTCATTTATATAGATATTGACATTTTCCAAATTAGGTTCACTTACGACCCATAATTATTATCATCCGTTGTTAGCACATATTTTACTCAATTATCTCGCATAACGGATTCGTCTCTTTTATTCTGATTTATAATTTACTTCATACTTACTTCTCATCTCTGGAAGTATTCTCTATCACTAAGTATAAATTTCAGTAGGTATGATCTCACTTACCTTCTACTCTAAATCTTTTACGAGTCTCAATCTTTTAGTAAACGTATGCACAATTTCCAATGTATGAATAATTCCCCGTTAACCCACAATTTCATCTCATATTAATTTCACTTAAATGAGTCTACTAGACCCTATTAGTACTCTTCATAACCCATTATACTCCATAAAAAATAATCAAGGGTTCCTTCGTATCTTAACCTGATTAAACAAAAGGGAGAAAAATATGCACTTTTCCAGGAGTGATCGATCGTTCGAGGAATGGGGTCGATCGATCGATGCTCTTGGTCGATCGATCAGTCAAGCAGTTATTGCCCAGTTTGCTGCAAATTTCAACCTACGGGTTCAACCATTCTAACCCCTCCAAACCTCTATAATTTCATCTCAAACTCCCAAACAATTTATCCAAATGTATAAGCAATGTATATAAATAAGTTCTAACGTAACAACGTCAATAAATCCTCAACGAATCAATCAAAAAGGGGTTTAATCTAAGATTTATTTATAAAACCACATTTTGCATGAATAATCACAAACCTCTATTTTAATCCAGATTTTGTTTGTAAATATCTTAATAAATTCGTGGGTAATCCTCTACATATGATCACGATTTCAGACTATATGGATTCTCCCTACAACAC
Organism: Sambucus nigra; assembly: GCA_949130495.1. NCBI lineage: Eukaryota > Viridiplantae > Streptophyta > Magnoliopsida > Dipsacales > Adoxaceae > Sambucus > Sambucus nigra. The sequence continues at coordinate 4,476,579 of OX422217.1, forward strand.
CTATAAATTATCTTCCAAAACATATAATTTTTCAATTAAAACATATGATTTTCATTCCTAGACTAACATGGAAGGAATACTAACTAGAAATCATCAAGATAGATACTTGCCTAGGATTCAAGGATCTACGTTTTGGTGGTGGTGGAGGTGCAATCGGGTGAGTTCTAGGCCTTGGATTGCTTGGAAACTCTTTACCTTCTTATCTATTCTCTGCCCCTTCTTCTCTAATGGATGGGCTTTGGTTTTGTTTTTGTTAACCCTAAGAGATAACTCCAAAGGGCTAATATATACTAAGAAAATTCGTGGGCTTAATTACCCAAAAATACAAAATGTCTATAATACCCTCCCGGGATGTCAATTAGGCCTAAAAACGCCCCGAGACCCATACTAAACCCCCAGGTACAATTTTTTGACTATCTCGACCCTTCCGGACACTTTGGTGCACTCTAAATGACTATAAGGGTGACTTATAATTTATTCACTTTAATAATAATAATTTAGTCCTGACACGACACAGGCGTGTCCCGACTTAAATTTCCATAATTGCCATATTATTTACTCGTGACAATATTAATAAGATCAATATTATATATTACTTTACTCATCTAGTAATATTCAACAAATTCCCAACAATTACTAACTCTAGTCACGCTAATAAATATTTAAAATAAAATTTTGGATTAATATTAAATTAATATCTTAATTAAATTTAATAAATCTCCAAATTCAAAAGCCATAAAAATACGGGTATTACATACTTCCCCCATGATAAAGGAATTTGGTCCCGAAATTCGGAAAATAAGGTATGCCTAATAAAAGTAGATCTGGATACTTTATCAATACTCAAAACGGACTTTCGGGTAAGGCAAATTTCTATAGTCCCCCCCCCCCCCCCTCTCACAATAAGCTTATTAAACACTCTCAATACCATAATTTATAGAGTCACACATTAATAAAGGCACTTCACATTGTGCTCCAATCCGTGCTATTCGCATAAGACGAGCCTACACATCATTGGCCCCCATTGTCTCAATATTATTGGGAGGTCGCACCTCACTAGATAATAATTACTAGTATTATCTAAACACAAAACTCCCCTTTTGAGAGAAACCATACGAACATTTAATCACTCTTACCAATTCTTCGAATCTCGATTTTCGACGACATAACTCTTACGACATTCACAAGTCACCTAAAACAGCCGTGGTAATTCCACCCAAGTCATCAGACTCTAACTCGACCAATCAAAAATCCTGATTATCCACTCACCTCCAAACAGCTAGATGGAGAATAGTTAAGGTTTTTCCACATAAAATTTCAATAAGAAGTTTGTCCACAATGAACAAGTATAAGTGGTTCCACGAAACTCTACTGTACTAAACGTCACTTGCTATATACGTCTGTTGTGGAAATGAAAGGATCACCATGAATTCAAAATTACTTTCACGTGGTTCCACTAATCTTTAATCACCTCGCCTACTCCACCGCTAAGGGTGATACAACCTACTCAAAACGAAATGTTATCCCCATTGCTTCCCGAAACACTGGTTTGAAGGTGGGGTTCAATGATCCCATTCTGGTTCAGAATAATACCGGGAAGAACCTCTTACTGGTGTGATTCTTATTTTCAAATAAAGGTTGGGGCGCACTGTCTAATAGTGTATACCACTCAAAACAATAATAATCACTTTATTTTAGGTCAACTTATTCCACGCCTTCTAAGGAACTCGTGACCGTACCTTTCTTTGAAGTTGGCACCCCATCCAAGAAATTTCACACAATTTCTCTCTTCTATTTTAGGAATCGTAGGTTTACTACAAAATTCTCTGGTTGATCCTCGTGTTACAATCGATTTATATCTATGAGTGGTGTCCGCGAAGACTACTCACTATGTCCCGCCCAACATCGACGTATACCTGTAATGATTGACATTAACTAACACTTATCACTCCCCTTCTTTCTTTAGCTTATACCAAAATTTTTGACCTGTTCACTTTTCTCCATGATGTGCACAGCCGAACCTTTATACCTTAATAACATCATCATTCAACCTAGGCAGAAGTCTCTTTCCACACTTGAATAGGTAAAACTATGCTTAGAGCGTTTTCCATAATAGTTAAATTTTATCCCTCTTAAGGAAATACCGCTAAATGACTTCCCATAGCCGTCCAACTAAATTCGTGTTTGCTACTCTGATCGTACATGTATATATGGAGTATTGTTCTTTCGCACCATGCTTAATCCAATCTACCAGGTACACTTCATTATGTCATTCTCACAACATATATTCCCTGCGTCTATTCTCACGTCTCTTAAACTCAAACGATTCAAGCAACAGCTTACCAGGATGCCCACACACCCTGTAAATCATGCATACTAGTGTAAGCATCACCTACACTTCACACATAACACCCAATTCTTTGTTTTTCCTTGTGACACAACGTGGTTACACCACTTGGGTACTCTCAAACCTCATTATCATCATTTCACCCTTCAAATCGTGGTGATAAAACAAAACTTTCAATGTTTACAGTCATAATGATCGGCTCCTATGACGACCGAGGTACTAGACTCGTGGACTAATGACCAAAAATCTTTCTACTTCCAACCTTACGCTAAGTTTCATGTGTGGGATGTCTCGTAAAGATAAATTCAAGGAACCCCCCGATACACTACTACCTAGCATAGTCGATTATCGAAATCTGTTGGATCCTCCGTCCAAAACCTATACTCTTCTATTTCGTCTCTTAACAGAAAAACTACATCTCCTCCTGAAATTTTATTGAAACAAAGAACTTTTCAGTAATTGCACTATTGCTCAGTATTGGTTGTAATCACATTCCATAAACCTCGTATGTCTATAATCGGGAATCTCAAAATACCATTCCCAAATACATGAATATAAGTCTTAAATTTCACATTCCCAAAGGATAAATATAACAATGCGCTCCTCCTAACACTAAGTCATGAGAGCTACACATAATAATGAGTGAAATCTTTCTGCCCAACGGTAAACCCAATACACACGGAATCATAATAACAAAGTCCCTAAACACCTTGGGATTAAGCATTTTTGTACCACTATACCCTTCAAAGTCTCTATAATTTATAATATGAGTGAGGGACCGACCCTCTCACAGGTGAGGTTTTGTAAGAACAAAACATACTGCACTAAGGCAACAACCTTGATAGCCTTATAATCACTGCCCACTATTGTTTTAACCATTTTTATAAAACCACAATTAGTATACTATCGTACTCACATATTACATCACTAATATGAGAAATCTCAATAAAGTATATAAATCACTAACAGTGCACCCATTTGTCCTCCGCGGAGAACACTAAAGAAAATCCCACTATACTAGGGAAAATATACACATAATGATAACGCTATAGATATACGCACTAATTCTTCTCACATGCGAATCTAGTAATAAAAAAAATGTAGTGACTCGCTCGCGTCGTATAAAACAAGCCAAATCCACCGAGGATAAAACTCATACTTCTACTTTGCCAATCGCCTTGGCTACTTAATGGTCTTCCAGACATAATGCGTTGTCTGAACCAAATGGAAAATAACATTAACCATTTCCCTTAAAAGCACCATACCCTTGTCCTTTTTCTCGCTTTGGAATTTTTTTAACTCGTGTGGCTTTACCCTCCACAAAATACCCCAACTTATAACCCATTTATCTCCTATCATACTGACCCTATTAGAGTTGACCTTCTCTCAAACTTAAATACTCTCGATCCTGATGGCTACCCCGTCGTTCCTTTATATTTGTTGGCCCTAAGGAATGTGCTACTGGATTCAATAACCCTTACTGAATTCACCATCTCTTGGTAAGAATTTAGCTATCCGAATCATTTAAATGAGCCCCCCTGATGGGTTTCCCCCTTGCGGTGCATTGCTAACTTCGTTTCATCTAGTCTCACTCTCTAATAAATCTTTAGATTACTTTAGCTCCCTTCACATAAGAGCATTAACATCTCTACGGACAATTCATGACATTATCGCCATATGGATCGAATGTCCAACAGAATTCTCTTTAAGTGTTGTCAACTTTCCTCACGAGTTGATCTCCCACTTGAAATCTTCTCTACCATTGGTATCCACTTCTGCTGATAAATGATTTGCTAAAAGTTTAAATTCATTTACAAATGGACCCCTGTCCGGCCCCTCCGTCATGGGTTTAGAACAACGTTCACATCTTATTCTGAACAACTGATGAAGGAACGTGCGATTAAATTGTACCTAAGGTCCTTCCATTGATGCAACATTTCACTACTAACGGTCGTGGTTGACTCCCACTATTATAACTTTGCTCCGATGAATCAAGAAAAATTTTAGCCCAAATTTTCACTTCTAGTTAACCACACTCTGCCATATGCCCAAGCCTTTGAATAAATTACCTTCGTTGGGTAACACACACAATTCCCACATTTCTAGAACTTCGTTGATGCCTCTCCTCAATTTTCCATTTGACCCTCTCCCGAGCGAACTACGTTGGGTGAGTCTAATTTTGACATCACTTTTGACTACAATAGAACTTAGAAATCTAGGTTATGCCCTAGCCGTCTTTACAGTCATGGCCTCTCGTGCAATAATAGGGGTGACCTCAACTACAGTCATCATTCTCGAATATACTTCACAACCTCAGTAAGACCTGCGTCCCGCTACTCGCCCGAAGGATCTCATCTGCCATACTCCATTGTTCGAACACGCCCGAACGTAAATAAGATTCACTGATATATACATGAAAGCAGGAGAACGAAATCTCACCAAAGAAATAGACAATCCTAAATATAGGGCTCTATATAGAAGAAAGTTATCCTGGAAGCATAATAAGCTGCAAAGATCCTAAAGGACACTAGAACCTAATGCTATGATACCACCAATAACACCCCGCCTAATTAAATACCGGGTGATTAGTCCTTTACTAATTTAAGATCAAGGTGAACGATTGGTTTATTCTCAGCATCATTGTCGCAAAATAATATTTCCAATTTGAACAACCTAAATAATTAAGCTAAGTGTCAAAACAATTTAAAGTCTTATTTTCATTTTATTTAATTCCAATACGAAAACCTCTATTAATAACCAATAATTTAAGAATCACATAAATACTAAGGATGGTAATTAACAAACAAGAATTAAACCATCTAGATAAAACAAACCAAGTTTAAGAACCATAAATAAAATCTTCCTGACAATAGTTAACTCCCAAGGAGTACCGAATACTAGAAATATAAATGAACATAAATCTCTGACCAATCCAAACGGAATAAGAATTCGGGCAACACATTCCCTAACTAAGAAGAATTAAAGTAGTAACATAATCAATGACGAGGTCATTGAAAGCAAAGGCTTGTAACTTCCACTTAAGCAGCAACACGTCCAATCCAAATAACCTATGCAAGACGTCCTTGTGTCTAGGCAGGTGTTATACATACATATATATACAAGAGAGAAAGAAATGACAGAAAACGGGTCAGAGCCCAAGTGTAAAACAATTTTAAAAATAGTTTAGCAAGTATTTAAAAGGCTTACTAGCTAATATAACCACCATGATAGTGCGCGACACTCTCTTGAGAATTCTCACCTCTCATCTAGTGTGCACTCCTACTATACTACTGATCACATAAGTCTATCTAACTTATCCTCCCATAAAGTTCTATCCCGAGAAGTACTAAGGCCATAATATTTAGTTGTAGAAAATCATCCTCTTCTATATTCTTATGTTACTTAGAACCACTTAGTCGTCGTTACAAAATTCATGAACACTTATTATAAAGATGAAGCATTTATTCATTACTTAACTACTTATACACACAGTATAAAGTTTCCATATATATATACACTCATATAATATATATACACTATAAGCACCCCACATAAATCTATGGTGCTGGCATACTCTGCTATCAAGTCCCCGTTTCACTCATACTAAGGGAAATACTAGTTCGAAATCACTCTTGAACGGTATTAACACAACACACACACAATTGGAGGCGAATCATAGTTTCGAATCCTAAGAGTCAGCACATACTCTCATGTCTCTTAGAACATCTGGCTATCATTTTCAGATAGCCTGTATCTGAAATACTATCTTCTAGGGTACGAGTCAATATCCCCCATAAAGGTCCAATCGAGATAAGACTGTTCCAACGTGGAAACCTCCGCGATAGCAAGTACCCCGGGTATGATTTTTACACAGATAAATAATATATGCACAGTCATACAGTCATATATAAATATTCACATTTCCCAAATTAGGTTCACCCACGATCCATAATTATTATCATCCGTTGTTAGCACATATTTTACTCAATTATTTCGCATAACGGATTCGTCTCTTTTATTCTCATTTATAATTTACTTCATACTTATTTCTTATCTTTCGAAGTATTCTCTTTTCACTAAGTATAAATTTTAGTAGGTATACCCTCACATACCTTCTAGTCTAAATCTTCCACGAGTCTCAATCTTTTAGTAAATGTACGCACATTTTCCAATGTATGAATAATTCCCCATTAACCCACAATTTCATCTCATATTAATTACACTTAACGTAGTCTACTTAGACCCTATTAGTCCTCTTCATAACCCATTATACTCCATAGATAATAATCAAGGGTTCCTATGTATCTTAATCGGATTAAAGAAAAAGGACAAAAATATGCACTTTTCCAGGAGGGATCGATTGATTGAGGAATGGGGTCGATCGATTGATCGTTGATCGATCGATGCTCTTGGTCGATCGATCGATCAAGCAGTTATTGCCCAATTTACTGCAAATTTCAACCTACGTGTTCAACCATTCTTACCCCTCAAAACCTCTATAATTTCATCCCAAACTCCCAACCAAGTTATCCAAATGTAGAAGCAATGTATATAAAGAAGTTCTAACGTAACAGCATCAATAAATCCTCAACGAATCAATCAAAAAGTGGTTTAATCTCAGATTTATTTATAAAATCAAATTTTGTATGAATAATCACAAACCTCTATTTTAATCCAGATTTTCTTCCCAAATATCATAATAAATTCGTGGGTAATCCTCTACATATGATCACGATTTCAGACTATATGGACTTTCCCTATAACACCTATAAATTCTCTTGCAAAAAATATAATTCTTCAATTAAAACATATGATTTTCATTCCTAGACTAACATGGAAGGAATACCAACTAGAAATCAGCAAGATAGATACTTGTCTGGGATTCAAGGTTCTAATTTGTTGATGAAAATATATGGTTGCGTTCGTCGTCATGCGATCTACGTTTTGGTGGTGGTGGCGGTGCAATCGAGTGAGTTCTAGGCCTTGGATTGCTTGGAAACTCTTCACCTACTTCACTAATCTCTTCCCCTTCTTCTCTAATCTCTTAACCTTCTTCTCTAATTGTTGGGCTAAGGTTTTGTGTTTGTTAACCCTAAGAGACAACTCCAAATGGCTAATATATACTAAGAAACTTTGTGGGTTTAATTACCCAAAAATACAAAATGTCTATAATACCCTCTCGGGATGTCAATTAGGCCTAAAAACACCCTGAGACCAAAATTAAACCCCCGAGTACACTACTCTGACTATCGCGATCCTTTCAGACACGTTAGTGCACTCGAAATGACCATACAGGCGACTTATAATGTATTCACTTTTATAATAATAATAATTTAGTCATGACACAACATAGGCGTGTCCCGACTTAAATTTTCATAATTGCCATATTATTCACTCGTGACAATATTATTAAGATCAATGTCATGTATTACTTTACTCATCTAGTAATATTCAACAAATTCTCAATAATTACTAACTCTCGTCACGCTAGTAAATATCTAAAATAAAATTCCAGATTAATATTAAATTAATATCTCAATTAAATTTAATAAATCCCCAAATTTAAAAGCCATAAAAATATGGGGTATTACATCACCCAGAATGGACACCGCGATGCATACATACTCTGCTATTAAGTCCATGTACCTCTCGTACGAAATCAGGGACTATCGGTTCGTAATGTCTCCTTGAACCATAAGAAAACAACACGCAATGGAGGTGAATTAAGTTCTAAGCCTTTAGGCTACACACATACCTAATATACCCAAATGACCTTCCAGTCCGACTAATACACTGTGCATAGTGAGTGACCCTATGTTATATGTTCAGGGGCACATATCGAGACCACGTTGGAATTTCCAAGGTGGGATCGCCCTCTGCGTGGAACCTCCCATTATAGCAAGCAGCGTAGGTATGTTCACACACATAATAGAGCACATAATAGGTATTCACACAACCTATATATATATATATATATATATATCAACCTATAATATACCCAGTACATAATATTTATATCTCTCGAATACTCAAAATAATAATGATTCACACATAGTATTATATTCGTATATTTCGAGTATCACTCACTACCCGGAGTGTCCCAATTATCCCTTAAGAAATTTCAATAGTTAAAACATACTGGTATAAATTATGGGTTATCAAATCGTATTCCGTGTTAAATTCTCGATACTTAACACAATTGTTTAAATCTCAAAGGCCTTAGTCTAATTTTACCCTTATTATGACTAATAATAATCCACGACTGTAGGTGTATTAAAATTCCCAAAGTCCTCATATAGTTCATAAACCATTCTGTACCCTGAATTAATTTTCGAATAAAGATTTTGATCTTGGACACCCTTCCATAGAAAATTCACAATGAATTAAAAAAATCAGAAAAATATGAAACTAGCGACCACGTGTTCGTAACGAAATGATCTATATCCATGACCTAAAACCTAGGGTTGTTCGAACAAAATACTAACCTCGTTCGAATGAAATACTAACCTCGTTCGAATGATCCCATCGATCCTGGGTTTTGACATCTTTATCCCAAACTCATTTCCTCCATGGTTAACACCTCAAACCTTCATGAAACTATCCCAAAATCCTATCCAACAGGCCCAAACCAAAACACATGTCTAAAAATAATTTCTAATGTAAATAATGCATCAAATCTATAAGAAATCTACCCAAGAATAGATTAAATCCCAAAATTCACGAAACCATAGTTCGTATTGTTCTTCATGCATATTCATCAATATACCCAGATTTCTTTCAAGTTACTTATCACATAATTTTAGATTTCATATTATCTACATAAAGGGATTAATTCTACATGAATCCTACTCCAAATTACGAATTACGCTAAACGAAATCCCAAGAATACACCTAAATCACGTAGTATCAAGCCTACACTACATGGCTATTATAACATGCTTAAAAAAATGGAAAGATAAACACTTGCCTTAATAAAGTAGGTCTGATTTTCATTATGAGATTATGAGGATGTTCTTCCCTTACTCTATCTCAATTCTGATGACGTTGGTGATGAGAAAATGTGTGAATAGCCTAGGTTTCTTCTCTCCTTCCTCTGCTATGGCCTCCTCTCTTTCCCAAGTGTTGTAACGCTAGCCTATAACTCAAAGGGGCTGATATAACACTCCCCAATTCGGAGTTCCTTCAACCCTAGTTGCCTAAATGATCGAGATGCCCTTATGTGGTGCTAGTTTGGCCTAAAATCCCCCCATGACCCAATAAATACACCCAAGTGCACTACTTAGCGTATTTTGACCCATTCGGAATCAACTGTGACCTCAAAATCAGGATATGCCTGGTATAAAAACTTTGGATCCTCACATGCAATGCCTACAAATGTGTCCAAAGTTAGCTTGTAATAATATTTTAGTGCTTCCACTACACATACGCCAATGGTACCATTTGACTGAAGGTCCACTCCATCCTAAAGTTAATGACAAGTCCATTCAACTCTTTCATACCGATATGAAAAATTACCATGAATCCACTAACAATGCCTCAAAATATGAGCCTATACTCCACTTGGTCTATCATCTGTATGTTAGAAAAGTCCCCCCTTCTATAAGTGTCAATTCCCCTTGTTGCCTCACCATGTAACTTCCTTCATGGGAGACACTCGTAACAACTTTGATCGCTCGTGTCAGACTTCAAACATCAGTTCACAATGATATAATTTCACTACGTTCCTGAACTATATAAAATTGATGTACATTAACACAATCATTATCGATAGACTATGAATCACTTTTGGGTCCGAGAAGCTTGTTATTCTCCACCTCTAACCACCCAAATGGTGGACGATAAGATCTTCATATGACGCCTTAAAAGGCCCATGCAAATAACAAATTTCTATATAGTATCACACATAACTCTACCAGTTGTAATTAATACTCCAAATTACCCAAAAATATAAAATACGCATTTCTCCCACTCTCCAACATCCTCGTCACCTTCCGTCTACCCATCGAACTATGGGTGACACGTCTAGTATAAAACCCGACTCTGTACGCATCACCTCCTGACACTTCCTATTAGAGCTGGGACTCAAGGGTCTCATCCTGATTCACAACAATATTGGAGGATGCCTTGTGCCGATTCATTTTTTCTCTCTAATGAAATGTTGGGCATAATGACCGATAGTATAACTCATCCCAAATGAATAATAATTTTTCCTTTTTTGGTCAATTCATCCCACAAACCAGAAGAAAAAGTTGACCTTTCTGCGATTTTGATAACCCAATAATAAACTTTATCAGTCCGCGTATCCATTTCATCACTGGAATCATCAATCTATTATAAAATTTTGGTTGGTAATCTTAGACCAACCTTTTCCATCTATGAGTGGTGCACCTAGAAAAAACTTCACTATGTCTCACTCAACACCAATCCACATGCTTGACATTTCACATCACGTGGCACGTCTTACTCCCTTTTCTTGGGATATACCAAAATCACGACCCTTGCGTTTGCTCTAAAATTGCACACTTTTCAACCACTTTTTCGTCTGGTAGAAATCAACATCATATATATGCGTAAGCCACTATAGTCATTTGACTAAGTGAGACTCCGATCTACCTTCCAAAATTATGGGCTCCTCCCTTATCAAGGGATATCTTTTACATGTGCTTGCACCGTTTTTCAACTCACCTCAGACGTGAATAGCTCCTCCCGACATACTCATAATCGGACTATCTCCTTTTCTCAAACAAAATTCAGTCCATTATACCATTCCACTTATTTTCTAACTTCCCCACAAGCATGCATTAAACACATTTATTTCCACACTCCCTTATCCTAAACGATTATGAAAATGAAACTAACCAGGGTGTCCATACATCATATATCCCGATACACTCCTACATAATCATCACTAATGTCTCATACGTAATATACTTATCTCAAACTCGACCCCTCACTGTCTGTGTGGCTATACAGGAAGGTTGTACTTAGTTTCCCTACTACTCGCGACTAGTTTATCCTCGAGACTGCCACACCTATGAACTAGTGGTGCAAAAGTTCTCCAGTGCTTTCTACACAACACTAGCGGCTCCGATGCTAGAATCTAGCATAGAATCTCTCTGCCCATGGTCTTATCCACATGCACGTGTGATAACTAAAGTGTTGAGGCCATTCCCTATCCCTAGTGACCATTCACTGGGTTTCATGCGTGGGATGTCTCACAAGCTAAATCCAAACAAGAAATCCCACTGATACACTACTTCTTAACAATGTCAATTATCAAGTTTCGCAGGCCCAAAACATATAACCCAGACACTCAAAACCCTGCCCCCAGACATAATTCTAATCATCAACTCCCACATCTCTCAAGGAGTCCTATAACACTTCTCTCGCACTATCACTAAGTCCGCAGTTCTAAATAAATAACACGTTAAACCTCTATGATCCATACAAAACCTGATATACTCTCAATCATATCAATAAAGTCCCTACACACTGGGATCAAATACGACGAGCAACTTTACCCTCCTAACTCTCCTCCTTATTATAATATAAATGCGAGCTTAACCCTATTTCAGGTGAGACATCGTAAAATCCCACATCTGGCCCTGGAACGGAAAACACGATTGCCTTGTTGTGACATCCCACCATCGCTAACCAATGGTAAATAACCCTTGTCTCCCAGTTGAGATATAACATAGTCATGTTGATATCACCCGCTATGATGTATAATAATTTTCGCAAGTTATTTACTATTCACTTAGTAAATTTATTACATAAATATTAATCATTATCTCTCTTGATTAATATTTTAATAAACACATAATATTTTATTCAATCCAATTACGGCACACATGTAATTTAAAAATAACATAATTAATTCAATTCTAAATACTCATAAATACGGGGTGTTACACCATCCTCTGCTTAGAATGGCGTGATATGGGGACCCTATGTCTACCTCCAAGAACTTAATTACCTTCGAGATATTGTCTGTTCTGACTGGCAGGACTATCTTTCCTAGTGGAAATGTGATTCTTCTCACGAAGCTGACCAACGGAATTGTGGCCTCCTTGAGGTTGGCTCAGTTGAGCTTTAGCTTATGGATCAACTCTAGGTACATCACTTCAGACGAGTGACACGACTCAGAATGTGTCTCTAAAGTGTGTACTCTCTAGGCTCAAGTGCAAGCCTGTCGTTCAAGTAATAATCCGACAAGTCGGGTATCGATCCTCAGGGAAAAAGGACAACAAGAGTTGTGACGACGGAATAAGACTGAGGAATCACAACGTTGACTTTAAAAAGAAAAGAAAAGATTGATTTGGATTTTGGGAATGATTAATCTAAATGCAATTATGTAATTATGAAAATGTGCAATTACACTAAATTACCTAAAAATGTGAATGAAAATTTGATTTGAACTTTTAAATGAGATGATGAAGAAAATAGGACGGGAATACAATCCCCCAACCCTAGTGTACTGCAGTTATAATATTAATCGTAAATTTATCTAATTAATTTGACCCAGTCTTTAGTACTCCCAAGCATTACGTATACGAGGTTCAAGCCCGCGTCATACTTAATCAAAGGATGAGTAAATCAGTATCACAATAGTGACACCCGAATTATATTCTCAATCATCCCGGTTACCCAGGGGCAAACGAGATATTTAGATCTACAATTGTTGTGTCCCTACGCAATACGGTCACAATTAATCACTAAATTCAGAGGATTAATTTTATACGTGCAATTACCACATCAGGTTGGGTTCATGTAACCCGACCTTGGAAATCTAGCCGGACATACCGAAAGTGATGAAAACAGATTTCAATATGCAAAAAACCATGATTAATCTAAAGCAAACTCGTACAATGATGTAAAAGAGAATTGAAACGATGAGATACTCACTAATTTTACCACAGCTATCAATCAATTAACTAGAAATACTCACAATCGGAATCAAAGCTTCAGTCTTGAATAAAAATGAATAAAGTGCTGAACTAGGGTTTGTGGAAGAAAAATGAGAAATTCAAATTAACTCCCCACGTTCCTGCCTCCTTTACAATGAAAATAATTCGGGTTTTTATACCCTAAATGAAATTACAAGAAGTTGAGTCTAAATCGGAGTCTTTAGAGGAGAATCAGAAAACAAAATCTCGATGGGCGGACCGGTCCGTCCCTTAGGCGGATCGGTCTGCTTCTAAAGCGGATCGGTTCTTTTATTTTCCAGGCGGATCGGTTCTTTTATTTTCCAGGCGGACCAGTCTGGGGGAGGATCGGTTCTTTTAATTTTTGCCTTCTTCGGTTTGCCTTCGGTTCGCAGTGCTCTGGCATTGTGTACATCGGTCCGGTCCGGGTCTGAGGCGGACTGGTCCGCTGATTTGACTTTTCCTTCAAACTTTGACTGCCCATATCTTTTGCTCCGGGTATCCGATTGAGGTACCGTTTCTTCCTAGGTGCTTGTGAGGATGGTACCTTCAACTTCTCTTTAGGTACCTCATCCGGATTCTGGGTAGGAATGACTCTTTTGCCCTTTTGACTTTTCTTGTTGACTTTCTCTATTCTTCCGGTTTCCTTCTTCCATTTCTTGACATTAGATACCTATAAAATCATAACGAAATACCAGAAACTCGGTGTACTTGTTAGGATAGTTCAATAGCAAGATTATGAGATAAAGTCAATCCAATTACGTTGTTCGAGGTGATTAAAGTACCAAAATTAAGGGATAAATTAGGAAGAATTTATGCCTAATCAAACCCCCCTAACTTAGAACTTTGCGCGTCCCGAGCAATGTAAAAGAATTCTAGCAAGGCTCAACTCTTGAAAAACATTTTATTGGGATAAAATACCTCTTTCGCGGGCACGCGATTGCATTTAGCGTATGAAACAAGCCTTTAAACCCCTAGGTTACCCTAGTGGGACGAGTTGTGTCTCGTGAGGGTTTGCAGAGAATCTACCCACAAAATTCGACTCAAAGAAAATTCAAAATACGCAAAAATTGTACAATTCAAACTTTTCCAGAAAATTGTCATCATTAAGTCATGTTTACAAGTCTCAAACTGTAGTGTGTGTGTGCGAAGCCAGAAATATAACCGCCGATTTCCACCGATTAATCATTACGTTACTTATCCGAAAATTCGTTTTGATTTCAAATTCTCACGGGAAGCTCTCTCAAATGAACCACTCGGAATATGGCTTTTCTCTCGGTATGCGTGATATAAAGAGTAAATATAATGGACGCAAAATCACGCATACAATTAGAAAGACGGAAATTTCATGGTGAAAGGATCTCATCAACGGATTACGGTTTTAAAAACGGGAACATTGCCTCTTATTCGTGCACTTAATCTCCTTTATTATCTTTTGGTGTATTAGCTCTCTACGCGATAACCAATTTCGCAATTTAGACTCGGTTAGGACTTTTTTGGGTTAAAGGTGTATTGGGTAAAATGAAAATGATAGGGAAGGTTGGAATTGGAAAAGTTATTTATGATGTCCATTAGTGCTTTTTATGGGCTATTGCTCATTTTTTCTTCTTTTTCTCTATTTTTTCTGTTTTTCACTTCTTTTCTTTTCTCACTATTTTTGTTGAGCATATTTATTTTTTTCTCTTGCCCCTTTTTATGCACTCTTCGGACTCAAATTCTGGGATTTTTCAACTTTCACAATTCCGGGCCAGATGGGGTTTTTCGGGTTATCAAACGAAAGGGGTCAACTTATTCGGCTCAATTTGGGTTACAAAAGGGGGTAATTTTTCGCAACTTTTTCTGGCCAAAATTTTTGGATAACAAACGAAGGCCTACTTCATTGTCCAACATACTAATTGCGTTACCATATGCTTTTCGAGATGAATTAAGTTTAGAGATCAATTTTGGCACGTTTTTCAAAGTAATATCACACACGTTTTCCATAACCGATCAAAGTGAAAGGATTGAGATCCTCGACGATTTTTTTAGGCGCTGAAAAGAACTTTGAGTTAACAATTAACTCGGATTGATTTAAAAACTCACAAAAAGTGATAGGCTCGAATCTCACCGGGTTTGTTAATCTCCACATTTATTCGTTAAGTCGTCCATTTTTGCACAATTTCCATCTTTGGTCAATTTCGGCTTTGTGTATGTTGACTTTTTACAACTTGAGACTTCAATTTGACTTTTAATGATATTTTTGAAAAATTTGAATTCCAACTTTTATTTATTTTGAACAAAAATATTTTTGGATTTTTCAAAATTTTATGATTTTTTTGGAAATTTCTGGGCATTTTGGAAAATTTGTGAAGTTTTAGAAATACGCACTTGTGACCCCCCCTAACTTAGACTTTTGCATTGTCCTTAAGCAAAAAGGACTAAAATCTAACTCAAAGCGAATGAAAAGTGCGGAAAAATAAAACAAACAAATATTAAAAATGCAACAAGACACAATATGACACTCATGCATGACTCCAAAGTACAACAACAATCACCCCATACGCGTCGGGGGTGCGACGACCTCTCATCTCTCCACCAACTCACCCGACCCCACTTACGGGGTTCGATACTCTCCTTGTCTCTCCCGTCCTAGGATTATAAGCTAACAATCGGAATAAGTTGGGACCTCGCCCATAGATAAAGGATAGACCGGGAGACTCGTCGTGACTAATTGGAAAGGGATCCTCGTGATGCTGGCTCAAAGTGTGATATGCGTGCACTGACTCGGAGGGAACACCTAGGTTTCGTTCAATTTTTAAGATGCATGGATCGGGCTCTAAGTCAGATGAACCATAACTTTTCTCCTCACTCGCCTTCGGGACCTCTAGTGGTATGGGTGGATGGTCACAAAGAAGAAATTCATCGATTTTATCTTTCCATTCGCTTTCTTCTAGGTGCCTAAATGAATCCAATAGAGTTTGGACTTGGTCGTTAAGGCTCTCATCTAGGCTCTCATCCACCGGACCGAATTCTTTTTCAAAATCTTCCATACTCATGTCCCCTAGCTCGCTCTCTCGAGTAGTGCCTACGTCCTCCCTTACTTGCTCGATCTCTAACTCCACTATTTTTTTCTCTTTCAAATCTTCTCTCTCTCGCTCAATCGCGGTCTCTACACACATCTCTCCCACTTGTCTCTCATCGTCACAACTACCGCTATTACTTGATGAAATAAGGCACACCCCTAATGACTCTCTCTTGTGGGTCCTCCCATGCTTGTGTGCTGCTCCTAAAAGATCCGTCTCTCGCGGTTCTCTTTCATCACCCTCATTCTTGATATTATTAAAAATAATTTTATCGAGGGTCATGTTCCCAAATGTTAATTGCATTCGCCCACTCCGAGTATTGATGAGCGCATTAGCCGTAGCTAAGAATGGGCGACCCGAGGATAATGGGAACATGATTGCTCAGGAGAATGGAGGGCTCCTCGTCCCAAATGACAAAGTCCACCGGGAAGTAGAAAGTGTCTATTTGGACAATCACATCCTCAACGATTCCCCGAGGCATCTTCACAGAGCGATCCGCGAGCTGGAGAGTCATATTTGTGGGCTTGAGTGCTCCCAAATCGAGTTTCTTATAGATTGAATAGGGTAGAATGTTAACACTCGCTCCTAAATCTATTAGTGCCCTTTCGATTCGGTTCTTCCCCATGACACACGAAATGGTGGGTGCACCCGGATCTTTATACTTTAATGGAAGGTCACTCGATAAAACTGAACTGACATTTTGGGCCAAAAAGACATTCTTATTTACCTTTAGCTTGTGTTTCACCGTGAGTAAGTCCTTAATGAACTTAGCATACGCGGGAATTTTCTGTATGGTCTCGGGAAAAGGTAAATTGATCTTTACTTGCTTAAGTACATCCAAAACATCATCCCGAGAAGTGCCTTTGGAGTGTGGGACCAACCGTTGAGGGTATGGGGTAGCGATGGGGGGTTTCACTACTTCCTCGGGCTCACTAGTGTCTTCTTTGTCACTCTCATTCGAGGAGACATCTTTGGCCTCTTTCGTGCCGGGAGAAATCTCCTTGTCTTTCGTTATGTCGTGTGGGGGAGGTGATAAATCAACGACTCTCCCACTACGAAGAGTGGTAATTGCGCTACATTGCTCCGGATGGTCTTGGGATGTGGAGCTAACACTAGTTTGACCATGGAGAGGTCTTTGGCCTTAGGCAGGGAATTTGCCCTTCTCTTGAACACTCAACGAGGATTGTATTTTTGACATATTTGCATTTATGTCGCCGATCAAACGATCATATTTGGCATTGTTTTCAGTCTGGCTTGCAATGAATTGATTCATGGTATCCTCGAGAGTTCTCCGCTGTGGCGGGATATAATTTCCATGGGGTGGCGGTGCTTGCACATGTCCTTGCATGTGTGGAGCTTGTTGAAATTGTTGTGGTGGAGGAGGGGCAACATGCGAAGGAGGGTTCATTGCGGCATGTTGTTGCCCGTAGCTAAAAAAAAGGATGGTTTTCCACGAAGGGTTGTATGAATTCCCGTGCGGGGCACTGAAATTACCCTTATAGCCTCCTATACTACTAACTTGCTACTGCAACATTACTTTGTAGGCGGGTATCGTCGGGCATTCCTCAGTTGAATGTCCCGCCTCACAAATCGCACATACCTTTTCGACGGGATTTTTGATAGATCCAACTACCTCACATAAATCTCGAAATCCTTTCCCAAGGGTGTCCAACCGACAGTCCGACATAGAGGTCTTATCTACATGGTATAGGCCGGACTCCGATGGAGTGGTGGTCGCTTGACGATTTCGATTCTGAGCATTAGGATCAGAAATATCCCATGATTGGGTAGTCTCGGCGACATACCTCAGGTGAAGCTCAGCATCGTGGAAGTCTGGTTCGATAAATGGACCACTACCCATGGTTTCAATGAGTTGCTTGGAGTTAAGGTTCAACCCATTATAGAGGAAGGAAGTGATTTGAGCTGTATCAAATCCATGATGGGGGCACGAAGCAGTTAACTCATTGAAACGCTCATAACATCGATGGAATGGCTCATTATCCAATTGCCTGAACGATTGAATCTGAGCCTTTATGGAGATTGTTCGATGTGGTGGAAAGAACTTCTTGAGAAATCTGGATTGTAACTCGTTCCAAGATGCAATCGAGCTCGGAGGTAAAGACCATAGCCAGGTCTTAGCTTTATCTTTTAACGAGAATGGGAAGAGTTTGAGGCGAATCACCTCTTGTGTGCAAGTTTGATCGTTGAGAGTATCACACACGTCCTCAAATTACCTTATATTCAGGTATGGCTTTTCAGAATCCATACCGTGATAGTGTGGTAGCATCTGGATCATCCCATTTTTGAATCGAAACTGCCCGACATTATACGGGAGTATAATGCATCCCGGAGTGACAGTGCGCTCGGGATATAAGAATTCTCTCAACGGGCGGTACGGAGGCTCGTCCTCACCGGTAGGTGCATTACTATGTTGCGACATCTCTCTCTCACTTGACGATTTCGGCGCTCTCACTGGGTGTGCACGACGTGTGTCCTACGAAGGAGAATGGAGTGTTACTAGAGATTGACTGTGACGGTGTAGGTGGTGGGATCCAAAATTGTGGGGCGTTCGGAGTGTGGGGACTATCGGGATTATACTCAACAAGTGGATTTTCATGAATGCTGGTTGGAGTATTATGGGGTGTGGGAGTGGTTTCAGAATTTTGCATTAAAGATTATTAGAGATGGTGGTGAATCTTTTTGTGCTTTTTTTAAAAATTTTTATTTATTTATTTATTTTATTTTTTTTTTGGATTTTTGGAAATTTTTGGTCAAAGCTTTAGATTGACTCGATCTAATCCTATGTCTACCTAACTCCCCGACAACGGCGCCAAAAACTTGACACGACTCAGAATGTGTCTCTAAAGTGTGTACTCTCTAGTCTCAAGTGCAAGCCTGTCGTTCAAGTAATAATCCGACAAGTCGGGTATCGATCCTCAGGGAAAAAGGACAACAAGAGTTGTGACGACGGAATAAGACTGAGGAATCCTAACGTTGACTTTAAAAAGAAAAGAAAAGATTGATTTGGATTTTGGGAATGATTAATCTAAATGCAATTATGTAATTGTGACCGTATTGCGTAGGGACACAACAATCTTTTCCAGGCGGATTAATCATTCGGTTCTTTTATTTTCCAGGCGGATCGGTTCTTTTATTTTCCAGGCGGACCAGTCTGGGGGAGGATCGGTTCTTTTAATTTTTGCCTTCTTCGGTTTGCCTTCGGTTCGCAGTGCTCTGGCATTGTGTACATCGGTCCGGTCCGGGTCTGAGGCGGACCGGTCCGCTGATTTGACTTTTCCTTCAAACTTTGACTGCCCATATCTTTTGCTCCGGGTATCCGATTGAGGTGCCGTTTCTTCCTAGGTGCTTGTGAGGATGGTACCTTCAACTTCTTTTTAGGTACCTCATCCGGATTCTGGGTAGGAATGACTCTTTTGCCCTTTTGACTTCTCTTGTTGACTTTCTCTATTCTTTCGGTTTCCTTCTTCCATTTCTTGACATTAGATACCTGTAAAATCATAACGAAATACCAGAAACTCGGTGTACTTGTTAGAATAGTTCAATAGCAAGATTATGAGATAAAGTCAATCCAATTACGTTGTTCGAGGTGATTAAAGTATCGAAATTAAGGGATAAATTAGGAAGAATTTATGCCTAATCAACGAGCTTTCATGGTCCACCAACATCTTGTCGACATTCAAATTTGAAATTTTGACGGTTATCATAAGTGCATCGTGATCTAGAGCCCTCACTTAGTCCAAATCTTCTTTAGTCAAGATGATGGGTTTAGTGTAGTCAATGTCCTTTGGTCGCCGGTGCTTGCCAGCTTGGTTCTTTGCATGATCAATTTGGAATGCCTTTACGATAGCAGTGACATTCCTCCTCTCCATCCAAACATCATTCCCTTGGATCTACTTTAGGATATACCCTCCATGGATCACCGCCAACTCCTATCCCATTTCATCAACGAGGATGCTAACTGACTTCTGGTCACTATTGGTTGCGACCTTGTTGTCTTTCTTTTCAATATACTCATTAAGATGCCCATCTTGGGATAATTCTTCCAAGTGTGACTTTAGAGCTTTACAATTCTCATATTTGTGGCCGCCCTCCTTGTGGAATGTGCATCTCAGTGCGTTATTCCTCTTTGTCGGGTCACCACCCATCTTTTTGGGCCACTCTTAGTGAATGATTGATCCTTTATTTTGCTCTAGATCTTGTAGATTGGTTCCTTAAATACTATGTTAAATACATGGAATGCTTTTAAAGGATCAACCAGGTTACCATTCTTGGATTTGTTCTTGCCTCTGTTCTTGTTCCCTTTCTTCGGAGTATCACTTTTATCTCTTCCTTTGCTTACCTTTGCTCGACCCTTTTCCCCTACATTAGAGTGAACCACATATTTAACCTTAGCGTATTTCTTAATATGAGCCATGAGGTCGTCAATGGTGTTGGCTTCTTTCTTTATTAGGGACTCGTGCAACAAGGATGTGGTTAGGAGACCAATTTTGAAGGATCCACTGGAAACCTAATTTGAGAAATTCTCCACTTCATTGAAAACCTCCCTATACCTTTTTGGCATAATCGTGAATTTTCTCTTATGGCTTTTTATTCATCGTGAGCAGTGAATTCATCCTCTTGGTGTGGGAGCTAATGGTTATAAAGTAAGTAGTAAAATCCTTTTTAGGACCTTGAAGATCTTGATCGACCTTTAAGGTAGATTTTTGAGCCAATTTTATGCTATGTCGTGTGGGATAGAAGGGAAAATTCGACACATTAAGATGTTATTGTGTATCCACAGGGTCATTACATGCATGTAATATCGAACGTGGTCCATATGACTTGTCTCCCCATCTTAGATCTTGAACCTGGGAACATAAAACATCTTTTGGGGTTCCACCTATTCAATTTCCCTTGAAAAATGAGATTTCATCTGGGTGTGGAGAGCTCTCTTGGCTAGCTCCCTGGTAGACCTGGCTCCTCGATGGGATATATGTTGGTCCATATATCTAGGAACCAAAAATCGGATGTTCTAATTATGATGATCAATGCTTCTGTGGTGCCTATCTAACCGTCCACGTTTTGATCGATCACGCTCTGACGTTCCACGTGTAGACCTGTCTAGGTCGCACCTGGACCTCATCCCTCGACTGCGAGTATATATCGCATGAGGACTAGGACTCCTATCATGGCGGTTATTGGTATATCTATGGAGATATATCTACATCCTTTCAAGTCTCCTTTACAAGTGAGCATTTTCTTCCACCTAGAGGCATGTGGCCACCTCTTGTTCTTAAAGCCTATCTTTGTAAGCATCGACCAATGTGGAGAGCTGCGTAGACCTAGGTGGTCCCTGACATTATTTATAAGGTTGCCTTTCTTGGTGAAACCTTGGATTTGGTTGGTGGAAAATCTCTGACCTGATCCTAGGTAGGACTCGGTCATCTTGCACATCGCCAACCTAAGGAATGTTATTACTGTGGTGAGACATCACGGGATTTATGTTGATGAATGCTTTCATCAGAAAAGATACTATTTCCCATAGACGGAGCCAATTGTGACTGCAATAAATATCACAAAAGAAATCCATGAAAATAATTATAAGTGCAGAAAATAAAGATCATACACACAACGATGATATACGTGATTCGTCAACTTGACTACGTTAGCATATAGGTTACTATGTTCTTATTAGTGTCACTCAATGCTCGAGTTTACATCCCATTGACCCGGGCCTAGTATTATAATTTATTGATGTGTAAAATAAGAGGTTGTGTTGTACAAGTAACACAATGATATCGTGGATAAATTGGGTTGTCCCTGAGTATCTCCTCCGAGATTTTTGGTAACCAATTTGAGTATATACTTAAGTGCATGTTGAATACATGAATCTTAATGAATAATTATTTTGGTCGGGCAGTCCACTTCCATGCTAGGATAGTCGAATACTCTCTTGGGATGAAATAAATGGATCCCCAAAAAACCAAGATTCAAGTTTCATCGTAAATGAAAACCAAGATTTAATGAAAAAGTTGAGCTTTTCTAAATCAAAGCTCTGATACCAATTTGAAAAGGCAAGCCCCGATTCTAAAATATTATTTCCTTGTTATGTAAACTCGACGCGGAAGCATAAAATGATGATGGTTCAACTGTAAAACAAACAACCAAATTTTAATTTCTTAAACGAATTAATATTACACCAAGTGAAGTAAAATTAATCAATTAATATATTCACATAAACCAATTAATTAATCCAAGTCCTAGAATTTGCCTAAGTCATATTTCTCATTTCAATAAAGTTAGGCGAAACCAAATTTTAGCAAATGACTTGAATTAGGCAAAATTTTAGCAAATTTTAGCAAATGACTTGAGAGGTTTCTACTAGATCCCTCTCAAGCCCCGACGCTTCTTCTTGTAGAAACCTCTTCCTAGCGGATAACCTTGGAACACCACCGCGGTCTCAGAATCCACCGATAGGACTTTATATGGTCACCGTCACCCGTACATGGAGCCTTTCTCCGTGTGGGTAAATCAACATGAGAAACACTTCCTCTTTATTCGTGGGAGGTAGAAGCAAAACCCGAAACTTCTCTTCTTGAATTCGGTAGAGAAAACCGGTGCCAAAACTCCAAGGAATTGATATGTATATAAGAACTTGGATAAACAATATGGGTGTAAAACTAGAGTGATAAAATATTTTCTCTTGAAAAATTACACTCAAAACATGATCTTTTTCCTTCTTTGAATTTTCTCTCAAAACACTCTCTAGGAGTTAGAAGGTTGTGAAAAAGAAAGATCATCAAAAGTGATTCCCGCACATAATAAAGTCTGAAAAAGTTGGTTAAAAACTTAGTGGGGAAGTGGGTGCAAAACTGCCAAAAACTGTTCCCGCCTGGCATCTCGTTTGAACGACATTTTGTTCGAACGAAATCTCGTTCGAACGAGACTTCTAACGACGTTCCAGATTGAACTCGTTAGAATCTCGTTGGATATCTCATTCGAACATAAAGTTCGTTCGAACGACATATCGAACGACATGTTAGTGGCCTAATATGGGAACTCGTTGGCAGATTCGTTCGAACGACATTTTCGTTCGAACGACTCTATTGAATGAAAAACCAGAAAGTTTGAATATTCTTGTTTAAGCCCAGAAAACTTTATAAACATTTATTTAAAGTTTTAATTAATTCTTTCTTAAAACAAAACGCAGTTTTTATAAAACCTACCACCCAATAAACTTTGTTCCAAGCTCCTATATATATAATATTGCATTCATACCTTGGGAGCATGGAACTATGGTTGATGACGTAGAAACAAGGCACGCCAATCGGCATATTTGATGAAGCTTTATACTCTTTGCCGCTACGTCTTCAACAAACACTTCATAGGCTTGAGAGTATTACAATTACAAACTATCCTATGAATAAATGTTTTTGTTCGGAATTGAGGCAACACTATATATGGACTCAATTGGAAATTTGTGTCCTTACATTCAAGTTGCATATTACTTGGTTGAAATAGAATGCTTCAAATAGGGACAATCATGGTCTAAAGATTGATGGAGCTCCTCCAATCAAGAAGAAAGCGACTTGTTGGCCTCTTGACTTTTGACATGCTCCTCTTAAAAAATGAATCAATCATATATGAATTTCCCATATGATACTATAACACAAAATAATAAATTCAAGTAACAACTAACAAAAATGATACAATAGTAAATTATCATATTGGTTAATTAATATCATTTGTAACTTTAATAAATATTGTGACAAAATACCCATTCTACAATCAATCAATATAATTGTATAAGTATGTTAACTTTTAAATGAAAAACTGTCGATGGAAAAAAAATTAGAAGATTAAGTTGTTTAGGTTTTAACCTGGATAGTGATTATTCTTTTTTTCACAATTTCTTATCTTCCCAGAGGCCTTTGTTTATAAAAATAAATAGCAAAAAAAATATGCAAATTGTACTTTTAATTAAAAAAAGCAGTTAAGGTAAAAATCTAGAAAAAAACGTTCAAGACAAAAAATAAGTATATCAGTGGTGAATTTCTATTTATTCTTTGATAAGTAAACGTATTAGAAACCAATCTCTACGGGAGAAGACCGATACACGAGAAGTATACAGACCAGACAAATTTGTTTAAACTAGCAAAACATAACAAACACCACTACTAGGGAAACCCAAAAATCTAAAACTGTGTAGAGCTCCTCAACAAACTCTAGAAAATCCTGAGTAGTAACGACAAGCCTCTCCTTACACCATCTAAGAACAGTTCTCAGAAATAGACAATGTAGTCTCGAAGGCACAAACTCAATGCCTTCAAAACATCTTACATTCCTATCCTTCCAAATCATCCCGAAGATGCAATGTAGAACCAATCGTCACACTTTTTATCACCCTCCCACCCCCAGGGAGGCTCCACACCTCAAGAAGCGACTAAACATACTCGGGCATAACCCATGGGGTCCGATTGAGGGTATGAAACGCGTCCCACATACCTCTCATCACCCTGTAGTGCAAAAGAAGGTGATTGGTCTTCTCCTCAGCCTCCTTACACAGCCATCAACGGCTAGCCATAAGTCGTCTTCTCTTCTGCAGGCCTTCTGTCGTCAAAATGGCCTATCTTACTATAGTTTACATAAAGAACCTAACCTTAGGCGCCACCTTGACCTTCCATATTTTCTTCCAAAGGAAACAAGCTATGTGGCTCCCACACAAATTGTAATAATAGCCTATGACCGAGACCACCCCCGTCCCATCGCCTTCCATCTCAAAGTGTCAGCCCCCTCTGTCAACCAGAGCGTCAAACCTAACCAGTCAAAGAACATTTCAGCATCTTGAACATCCCAGTACCAGAGACTTATTTTGAACTGAGGATTCCATGTCACACTCTCCCCACTGATGGGGTGGAGAGAACTCACAAATTAGACAATAGATAAGAGATGCTATTTTAATAAGAAAGAGCTCCAAAAATCCAGTTGCTATAAATAAAGAGAGATATAAAAGGTTTTCCCAAAACCAGTGAAAGTAAGTATAATTAATAGGTGGTGATAGGTGGGATTTTAACATAAATAAAAAATATATTAAAAAGGTTAAGTGATAAGCATCATGGCTACTTTTCAACTTAAATTATGGGACTTTTGACTTTGGAGATAATGTGGGATTAGGGGTAAAAGTATAAATAACCAACTATTTCATTAGAAATTCAGGTTTTTTTAAGTTGGTGGGGGGGGGGGGGGGGGTGGCCCCCTTTGGTCTCTTACTAGTTTCGCCACTGGTTGTCGCCTAAGCAATTGTAAAACACGTAGAGACAATGGAGTTCAAAGAAAAAGTGCAATAGAAGATGGTGTTTGGAAGATTGAGAGACATTGTATATCATCAAATTGTTGTTAAATGCTTTTGAAAAATTCACGTACGTGAGCTCTAAAATAACCCTATTTTTTAGTCTCCAATTGCACCCAAATATATTTAAACTCTAAATGAAATTCATAATGCAAGTGAAAATATAGGAAATTACCCGTCACCTATTTTATCACATTCACGAGTACATATATTTCCATGTTAGTCAAATCGGTTAACAAGTTTGATAAACTAAAAGTAATAATTTTAGAAATGAAACAAAAATACAACACGGAATGTCCCAAAATTGACCAAAAATTGACATTATAAGTCGTGTTCGTGTCAAGCCTTTTTGACAAGAAGTCATGTTGTATCGTGTTTGTGTCAAACTTATGAGTCAAGTTGTCTTGTCTTGTCATTCTATTATTTTATTATCCGAGTTGTACTGCCTATTTTTTATTTAATTTAGCACAAAAATTAACAAAATCGTTGTAATTGTGTCATTTTCATGTGTGGAAAAAAAGCATTATTACATCATGTCGTGTTCTTGTCCGATAAACCTTTGTTGTCAGGAACGGATCTACATTAGGGCGAGGATGGGAGAAGGCCCTTCCTGAGCCCCCCCCCCCAAAAAAAAAAAGCGTATTATATATATATATATATATATATATAAAGTTAGAGGCGTAAAAAAAGAGACTTTTGCAATTTTTAGGGGAAAAAGGTAATAAATTTGTATAAAACTTGATTATACCCCCAAAAAACACCTCGAGGACTCCTGCCTCCAATCCCATAGAACAACTTGAAACTTTGGGGCCCCTAGCCCAAAAATACTGGATTCATCTCTATTTGTTGTGACGTATCGTAATATATGCGAGTCATATTCGTGTCATGTAAAAAATAGTTTTGAAGTTTTATTATTTATAGTTTTTATGTGAAAAGGAAAAATAAGAACAAAAAAATAGTTTTGAAGTAGTTTTTTAACATAAAAAATTTAGTCTAACATCAATTTCATGCAAACTCACTCCTATTTCACAATGTTGATACCTTTTAAGATTTGTTAGTGAAGTCAGCATTATCTAATTAATATAACCATGCAACAGTTCACGACCCATTTTGTGCGTTGATTAACTCCCAAAAAAATATTTTTTTTGTATCGTGCTCTTGTTAAAATTATGACGTGTGTTAAAATTTTAACACAAGCACGATAGAACGCTAGCTATACTTTAACCCAAGCACGTCACGACACGTGCTATAATTTGAACGGAAGCTTGACACGAGATGACTATGTCAAAAAATGTGGCATCGTTTTTTAATATTTACACATAATATATAGAATAATATAAAATATTTACATATACATGTATATACTATTCTTTATATTACAAATTAATAGTGATTGCTTTACTTTTGGTGTCATCCGAATCTCAAAAACTCTTTTTTAGTTATTTAAAATTATCTCACAGTCTCCCCAAAAAAAACTCACTTGTCACATGTGCGACCAAAGAAATAGAAAAAAGGTAATATTAAAGTGGGTACAGGTACTAAATTGCTGTTAAGACCCAGTTAGTATAGCAATCCTCTTAACTTATACAGGGTACGAGGAGGGAGAGAGATTACTTGGAGAAAGAAGGAATATATAAATGGATGAGATTAAAGGATCGGATATTAGTTTACATGTGAAATGATTTGATGATTGATATTTATATCTCGTCACATGGCTTAACCTGGTGAAGTGATATGGACACCTTATATATGAGGTAAAATAAACTTTGGATGACCATTTTCAATGTTAGCTATATAATATGCGAGGTTTAGAATTAAATCATTGAGATTATTAGGGTGTAATCATGCTTTGATACATCACTTCAAAAAGTACAAAAGGAAAACTAAAGAGGTAAATATAGTTGTCTTACGATAGAATTAACTCAATAGTTCACAAACCACATTTGTTATTTATTTATTTATTTATTTATTTATTTATTTTGTAATGCATATTTAAACAACTTCAAGGTTAAAATGTGAAATACTAAAAATCCAATCGCTTTAAGGAGACGTATTTAAATAGAACTCACATAACATTTAAATTAATTACAAATAGTACAATGTATGAAACAAAACTAACAAGACCCTACTACTATTTACTCAACCTCCTAGATCTGGAAGTGGCAGCTTCAGAACCTGAAAATGTAAACATATAAAACCATAAGTTTTAAAACTCAGTGAATATACTACATCTTTATATAGTAAAAGTACTATTTAACATCTCAACATATCAATATATATCCATCTCTGTGCCCAATTAGGCCGTATACATATTCGGAGTTAATAAACCCCACATCTCCAGCCCGTAGGCAATAATCATATCCATATGTTTTAATAACCTAACATCTCCTGAATTGCATAGCAACTCAACATATCTTGACTTTTATAAATCCATAACACCTCAACATATCTTTACTTTTAATAAGACATAACATCTCAACATCTCATGAATTTTAATAAGCCATATCATCTCAATATATAATACATCCACATCATATCCATAATCAACTCAATAAGTACACTCACATTGGGTTGTCAACTATGTATTCACGTTTTCCTCGGGTGGAGCTGAACTTGGTTTATTTGACCTTACACCTGTTAATCCAACTAAATCAGTAATGAATCTCAATTATAAGTATTATCTTAATATATCTATGTAACTTTCAATAACTATACAATAAAAATATAATTATACTCAAGTCATATTCCATGAAACATGTGTAAAGACGAAGTAATTGTATATATATTGATAAGGTCATGAACATTCAGCCCTAGAAACTACCTCGTAAGGAATTTATAACTAAAACGAAGTAAACATAAAATTATACTTCTAAATATATATACACATGAAACATGTACTCAAAATACCCTTGGGAAGGAGAAAATCAAAACATTCCTTCATGGGGTATCCAGTATAGCCTCAAATTATTATCCTCCATACTTAACCATCCCATATTCATAAATTGTACATATACAGGCATCCAAGATTATCAATAAGAAAACATATCTGAATATACTTTCCATTAAAAGTGACAGTGTAATTTTTCAAGCTTCCTAGAGCAAGTTATGACCATTTCTTTACAACCTATTAAATCTGCCCCACCAGCTCCTCTATTGTTCCTTCAACTTCCAATAATTTTCATAATTTTTCTCCAGCTTAGGTTTCCATAATTTTTCACCCATTTTCAATAAACATACTAAATAGAACAGAATTAAAGTTTCTTAATTTTTTGACATCATTTTCTATGTCAAAAGCTTGACCAAACTCAGGGAGTATTAAAATTAAATATCCAAACAGTAACTATGTACCAACTTGAAACCATCACCAATGCCCAACCACAAGGATTAAAAATCTAATTTTTGGATATGATATGAATATATGGGTAGATTTTAATAACCAAATGTAATTTCTCAATTCCAGTAAGCACACAAAATATATACAAGTTTGAATACAAGTGATTTCGATAACAAGCAATACGAGCTACATACACCACTTATCTCACATGTGAACAATTACTTATTATCGCGAAGGTGGATGGAATTTTAATCAATCATTGATGATTTATATAATTTGAAATAAGTATAATACAAGATTAAAACAAGATTAATCACATAATTATACCTTGGAAACACTTTAAGTCTTTTGTTGGAATTTTCCTAGATTTTCTTGAAATCTTTTCTTCCTTAAACTTCCACTTTATCTTTCCTCAAGCAAAAAATCTCCAAAACTGAACCTAGGATTTTATTTGCTGAAGAAATAGCTTAGAACAAGAGCTTTAAGTCATAAAAGGCTGATCCAATTCCAACCACTCAAATTAAAACATTTGGTTTACTAAAAGATAATTTACCACTTAAAGGAATGGATAGATATGCCCCTTGTTCGTAAATTCAGCCTAACTTATAACTCGAACATCTGTTTGATGAACCGTTTGTTTTTTGGAAAACCTAACTCATGTATATACAACTATATAATTTTTACCTTGAGTCAGTTGTTACATTATAAGGGTCAAAAATAGTCTCCAACAGAAACTATTCTATGGAAAATAACAAAATCTTGTGTTTGGAAATAATTCGACATTTCATGATTTATGAAAGTAGGATTATACTAACAATGATCGCTTAACATTAGATATACTAATAACACGTTATTCACATGACATAAGGTAAGCATGATTTAAATATAATCTATCATAATTATATCGAGGTTGTCACAACTTCCCCCCTTAGAAAATTTCATCCCCGACATTTAATATGAATGTCACTTACCAAACAAATGGGGATACTGTTTCTTCATGCTATCCTTCATTTCCCAAGTTTCTTATTTAATTCCATGGCCCATCCACAGAGCTTTAACTATGGGAATAACTTTATTCCTTAATACTTGCTGCTTACGATCAATAATTTCCACTGGTTCCTCAATGTACGACAAGTCTTCCTTCAATTCAATAGGTTGAGTTTTCAATTGATGAGATGGATTTGCCAAATACTTAAGAATCATCGATACGTGAAACACATCATGTAAACAAGACAATTCTGGAGGTAATCCTAATCTATATGACAGGGTCCCAATTCTTTCCAACTCTTCATATGGTCCAATGTATCTTGGACTTAATTTCCCCTTTTTCCAAATCTTTTTATGCCTCTCCATGGTGAAATACGTAGGAATACAAAATCTCCCTTTTGAAATTCTAATGGATACTTCCTCTTATCTGCATAAAATTTATGCCTGCTTTGCGCTATCTTTATCCATTCCCGAATCATTTTAATCTTTTCGGTTGTCGTATCTATCAATTCAGGACCCAAGATTTTCCTTTCACCTACTTCATCCCAACATAATGGCGTTCTACATCTCCTCCAATATAAAGATTCATAAGGAGCCATACCAATGGTGGACTGATAACTATTATTATACACGAATTCCATCATTAGCAAATGATCATCCCAACTACATTTGAAGTCAAATACACAGGCTCGTAACATGTCTTTTAATATTTGAATCATTTTTTCTGATTGCCCATCAGTTTGGGGATGAAATGAAGTACTGAACTTTAAACTTATGCCCAGGGCATTCTATAAATGAGGCCAAAATTTAGAAGTGAACATTAGATCTCTATCTGATTCTATTGACATTGGTGTAAGGACAATTTGTCCATCTTTACGTATATGTTATGTCATACGCCGTTACAAGATTGATGGTTGAAAAAGATCACATCGTCATCAACGAAATTCGAAGATCAAAAGAAGAAGGAATTTTGGAATCAGCACTGGCCGGACCGATCCGGTTCAGAAAAAGAACCGATCCGGCTTATCGGACCGATCCGACCAACTACCGGACCGATCCGCTTTGTCAGACTCCAGTACACCACGGATCCATAACGAACCGATGAAGGCAAAAGGCCGAACCGATCCGATGCCAACCGGATGGATCCGATTTCAGAAAAAGAACCGATCCGAGTTAACCGGACCGATCCGCCTAAAGGACCGGACCGATCCGGCGAAGATAAACTCTGCCAGATCGTGCAGCAGATTTTTTAGGGTTTTGACTCCTTATTTAAACCACGATCAGTAGTTGGTTTTCTCAAGACTTTCCCACGATTTTCAGAGCTTACCAACCCTAAAGTCTTCACCTAATGAGTCCTATGATTCTAGGTTTTTAGATTCACACATCTTCCATATCTATGTGAATCAAAGTTTGGTAACCCAAGAACACCATTACTGTTGTTCAACCCTTGTGAAGTGGACCGCTCCTTCCTCTTCATTGCTTCCCTCCTGGAAAGGGAAAATTCCAGCCGCCGACATAGGAACCGACACCTGCGGGTATTTCTGTGTCACACTGTTTCTAGCCGTTGCTTTGAAGGTTTACCGAAGACACCGTGCGTTACACTTGTGGGCGATTATCAGGTTGTATGTAAGTCAATGGTCTTGTAAATTCTTTAAAGTTGTAGAAATAAAAGGTTTTGCCCTTCGGGGATTTTTCCTTACCTTTGTGTCACATGCTTTATATTTGATGGGTTGATTTAGATGCATGGTTAAGGGCTGAATTTATTTGAATTAAAAGTAGAATCTAATTAAATAAGGGTTAGTTGAAAACTTGCGAGTTATTTCTTAATCGGTATCACACAATCGCATACGACGTTTTTCAAATTGGTATCAGAGCAGGTTGCGCAAATTTATCGTGTATTCCTATTTTCCGCAAAAATTGTGTGATATTGATTTTTTTTAAAAATCAGTTGTGTGAAAAATCGCAATTTTTCCTATGGAGCGCTTATATAATCAGATGCCTATTTTTGACGGGTCTAATTATGCCTACTGGAAAGCTCGTATGAAATCGATTTTAAAATCTATTGACGAGCGTGTTTGGTTACTTTGTGAAAATGGTTGGACTCCTCCCACGGTCACTGTTAATAACATCACCTCTTTAAAACCCGTGTCACCCTGGACTGAAGATGATTATAAATTGTCCAATTTTAATTCCCGTGGTCTGAGTGCTATTTCTGGAGCTGTCTCTCCTGATGAGTTTCGCCGAATTATGACGTGCACCACGTCTAAAGAAGCTTGGGATGTTTTGAAATTGACACATGAGGGTACGAACGCGGTTAAAGAGTCAAAATTACAAAACTTGGCCACCCAATTTGAGACTATCACCATGTCTGAGTCCGAATGCTTTGATGATTTTTATGCACGATTGTCGGACATTGTTAACACATGTTTTAATTTGGGTGAAGTGATTGATAACACGCGTGTCGTTAAAAAGATTTTGAGATCTCTCCCAAAACGCTTTATTCCTAAAGTCACTGTTTTGAACTCTTTGGGAAATTTGAAATCACTTAAGTTGGAAGAACTTGTAGGAGATCTTCAAACCTATGAGATTGATATGTTTCCCAAAACCATTAAAGCTAAGGATAACGACATTGCTTTAAAGACTCATTTTAAGAAAAAGAAAGAAAAAGTTTGTGAGTCCGATTCTGAGGGAGATTTTGATTTTAATGATATGGCCTTGCTTGCGAAAAATTTTAAAAAATTTCTCAACATGAACAAAAAGAATTTCTTTGAGAAAAATAAAACGAAAGAGGAGGCCAAAGATAGTGAAAAGGAGGATGAGATCAAGTGCTTTGAGTGTGAAGGGAAAGGGCACATAGCTAGAGAGTGTCCTACTAGGATAAGGAGAAAGGGAAAAGAGACTGCTATGCCCGCCACACTCAGCGATAGTAGTGAAGGTGAGGGTGATGAGACTAGTGGTGAGAAGTGTGTAGCTTTTTCTAGTTGTGTGAGCACAACCACCTTGTCCCACAATAGTGCACACGAATGTGATAGTGATGTTTTGAGCGATTCAAGTGAGGGAGAAAGTGAGAGTGAAAGTGGAGATGAAAGTGAGCTCCAAAAAGCTTTTAGAGATTTGTACACTGAGACCTTGAAAACAAAGAAGTATAATAGGGATTTAGGTCGTCGGGTTTTAGATTTGGAGAAAGAGAAGGAGATTTTGAGAAAAGAAAAGTGTGATTTGACCGACACGTTGTCTAGTCTGACGACATGTGTATCCCAACTCGAGAGTGATCTCGAACGTACCAGGGTGGTCAAAGTCAAGTTTGAGAACGCACCTAAGAAAGTTGAAAAGGTGGTTCTTAAGGGTAAAGGTGAGAAGTTAGGAATAAGTCATGACGGTGCCTCTTCTTCCCAATTAGCACCCGAGCCGGTTCCCACTTTAGTGACAGTTTCACATGTGTCTCACCCTAACCCACCTAGACGTCCCATTCCTATTAGAAAAGTGCGTACTAGAGTTTTTGAGAGAGGTGTTCCTAGGCCTATTTATGTTTGCTCACATTGCAAGAGGAGAGGACACCTTAGGGAATTTTGCTTTAAGTTGGGGTATGTGTCACGTTTTGCTTCTAGACGTGTTTCTGGCACACATGCACCCACTCATGATACTTTACATGCTCCCGTAGACTACATGAGAGAGTTTGCACATTTAGGTGAGCAAGTTAAGTTGTTAGTCAAAACTTCACAAGAATTGATGGAGGTTTTTCATAAGTTGTCACCACCTTTGGAAAACCCCTCCGTGCCTAATGATTGAGGTTTTACTTGTTTACTAGCATATGGTGATTTTTATGATGTCATTATTTGCCTATTGCTAGTATGTATCATTTTTGTATATATTTTTGTTTTAAAATTTTTGAAAAATACAAAAAGATTTTATTTTGATAAAATTTTTGAAAAATTCAAAAAGAGATTTGCCTTTTATGGATGAGCATTTAAGATAGCCAAGTCACAACTTCTTTCCACATATCCATGTGACTGTTTGATAGAGAATTGAGAGGCTACATCATTTCATCCATGTGCTTAACATTGATTGGAGTCTTTGAGATGTAATTAGTGATATTTCCTACATGCTTTACTCCTATATCCTTTATTGCACACATGCACGGCTATATTTGATTGTTGCACTTGTCAATCTCATGTTGGCTTGAGTGTTTCCATCTCAATCCTGTCTATACAATGTATAAAATGCGATAAAACTTGACAAGATTGGAATGCATGTAAAAACCGTTTTGGTGAGACTGTGTGTGTATTTTCATAACGGGGAGGGGCTGCGAAAGTTGATTCTTATCCTTTGCGCTAAAGCCACCGTTAAAAAGGACCTAAAAAATGGAGGAATTTTAATATCCGAAGTCCTAAGAGGTTAAAAGAGCCCGAAAAAATTGATAAGGCAATAAAAAGCAATACATGCCATATATGGGCCATTTAGGTTTTCACCATAAATTCTCCAAAGTTTGAGAATTTAGTATACCTCTATTAAAATATAAAATCTGAGGGAGCTTGGTTGGAGATTGAAAAACGGGTTTGCACTTCCTTGAAAGTCCTGAAAAAGCATGAAAATCATTTTGGACGTTATTGGTGTAGAAATCACTTTGAGTTTTGATTTGTAGATTTGATATAGTCAATGTCTTATATTTCCAATCTTTTATACCAAAGGAAGCATTTGAGTTCATTCGTTAGGAATATCCAATATTCATCGTGCACATATGTCATGTTTGTATGCTTTGATTTTCCTATCGAATTTTTGATCACACCCATTCATTTACGCTATCACCGACTTGGTTGTTTTATGTTCATTCATGGTGTGACTTTATGCCTTGTGACACCCCGGTACTTGATTACTTGATTTATTTCTCTCATTTGTCTATTTGGGGACATCATAAAAAGGGGGAGAATTATGGGGGAGTTTTGAAATTTGAGAATTATCATAAATCTGGTATATACGCATATGTTTATTGACTCATTTCAAACTCGATACGTCACTTGGTATTTGCTTTATCTCATGTGTGTAGGTACATCCTTGATAATCCCATGTTACACACCCTGATGAGAAAAGCGTGAAGATTCCTGAAGAATTGAAGAAAAAACGATGCAGCCTTAGTCATATGTACCTCTTTCAGTTTTGGGTTCATGGAAGGGTAGATTTGTATAGGCGTTATTCATACTTGATAATTCGGATTTTTTATGTTTGTTCCGGCATAGACATAGGGGGAGATTTGTAAGGACAATTTGTCCATCTTTATGTATATGTTATGTCATACGCCGTTACAAGATTGATGGTTGAAAAAGATCACATCGTCATCAACGAAATCCGAAGATCAAAAGAGAAGGAATTTTGGAATCAGCACTGGTCGGACAGATCCGATTCAGAAAAAGAACCGATCCGGCTTATCGGACCGATCCGACCAACTACCGGACCGATCCGCTTTATCAGACTCCAGTACACCCCGGATCCATAACAAACCGATGAAGGCAAAAGGCCGAACCGATCCGATGCCAACCGGATGGATCCGGTTTCAGAAAAAGAACCGATCCGAGTTAATTGGACCGATCCGCCTAAAGGACCGGACCGATCCGGCGAGGATAAACTCTGCTAGATCGTGCAGCAGATTTTTTAGGGTTTTGACTCCTTATTTAAACCACGATCAGTAGTTGGTTTTCTCAAGACTTTCCCACGATTTTCAGAGCTTACCAACCCTAAAGTCTTCACCTATTGAGTCCTATGATTCTAGGTTTTTAGATTCACACATCTTCCATATCTATGTGAATCAAAGTTTGGTAACCCAAGAACACCATTACTGTTGTTCAACCCTTATGAAGTGGACCGCTCCTTCCTCTTCATTGCTGCCCTCCTGGAAAGGGAAAATTCCAGTCGCCGACATAGGAACCGACACCTGCGGGTATTTCTGTGTCACACTGTTTCTAGCCGTTGCTTTGAAGGTTTACCGAAGACACCGTGCGTTACACTTGTGGGCGATTACCAGGTTGTATGTAACTCAATGGTCTTGTAAATTCTTTAAAGTTCTAGAAATAAAAGGTTTTGCCCTTCGGGGATTTTTCCTTACCTTTGTGTCACATGATTTATATTTGATGGGTTGATTTAGATGCATGGTTAAGGGCTGAATTTATTTGAATTAAAAGTAGAATCTAATTAAATAAGGGTTACTTGAAAACTTGCGAGTTATTTCTTAATCGGTATCACACAGTCGCATACGACGTTTTTCAATTGGTGCCCCATGTAAATGGATAATCTCATCAACGTACATACGTGCATATTTGTCAATAGTGTAGGTCGTCTTACTTGGAAGAAAATGAGCTGACTTTGTCAATCGGTCTACAACCACCCAAATAGAATCACGCCCCTTTGGTGATCGTGGTAATCTTATAAAAAAGTCCATCGTTATATGTTCTCACTTCCATTCTGGAATAAGAAATGACTGTAATAATCCCATTGGCTTCTGATGCTCCACCTTCACTTGCTGGCATACTAAACATTTAGCTACAAATTCTGCGATCTCACGTTTCATATTATTCCACGAGTAATACTCTTTCAAATCTCTGTACTTTTTGGTTTCTCCAGGATGCATAGAGTAAATAGGACTATGTGCCTCTTCTAATTATCCTTCTTTAAGGATGGATCATTCGGTAAACAAATTCTGTTTTTTATAACACAATGATTCATCATTCTTAATTTTAAAGTCACTCTCTTTACCATCTAGGATTTTCCGTTTCTTCTTCTCAAAGAATGGATAATTTATTTGTAAACTTCGTATGCGTTCTGCCAGTAAAGGTCTCACTGTAACGTGTGAAATTAACTCCCCCATTTTATTTAAGTTCAACTCGACTCCCATCAGTCTTAATTCCAAAATATTTCCAACCCATGCACATTGAATACAAGATAACCTCCCTAATGACTTACGACTTAGAGCATCTGCAACAACATTAGCCCTCCCAGGATGATGGTGAATGGTATAATCATAGTCTTTAATTTACTCCATCCAACGTATTTGTCTCAAATTCAACTCCCTCTGTGTAAATAAATACTTCAAACTTTAATGGTCAATGAAGATTTCGCACGTCTCTCCATATAAATGATGTCTCCATAATTTAGAGGCAAAAATAATAGCCGCAAGTTCTAAATCGTGTGTAGGATAATTATGTTCATGCTCCTTTAACTGTCTAGATGCATAAGAAATTACCTTTCCATGTTGCATGAAAACACAACCCAGACCCTGATGTGAAGCGTCCGTATAAATCACAAAACCCTCTCCACTGGATGGAACAGTGAGAACTGGAGCTGATATTAGTCTATTTTTCAACTTTTCAAAGTTGTGTTGACATTCATCACTCCACACAAATTTCACTTTCTTTCGTGTTAATTTAGTGAACGGTAAGGCTATAGATGAAAACCCTTTTATGAATCTTCTATAATATCCAACCAATCCTAGGAAATTCCTTATCTCCATTACATTTTTTTGGTCTCTCCCATTGGATAATTGCCTCTACCTTCTTATGGTCAACATAAATTCCATCTCTCGAAACAACATGCCCCATAAATACTACCTGATTTAATCAAAACTCACATTTTCTAAACTTAGCAAATAATTAACTATCTCGCAAAACTTGCAATACGACTCTTAGATGCTTCTCATGTTCCTCTTGGCTAGGTTAGTATATTAAAACATCATCAATAAAGACAATCACAACAGAATCTATAAAAGGATGAAATACTTGATTCATTAAATCCATAAATGCCACAAGAGCATTTGTTAACCCAAATGGCATAACCAAAAATTCATAATGACCATAGCGAGAACAAAAAGGTCTTAGAAAGGTCACAATCTCTCACCCTTAATTGATGATAACCCGATCTCAAATCAATTTTTGAAAATACTTTAGCACCTTGTAATTGATCAAATAAATCATCAATACGAGGCAATGGTATTTATTTCAAATAGTTACCTTGTTCAATTGTCGATAATCAATGCAAAGTCGCATGGTGCCGTCTTTCTTCTTCTCAAATAATACCGGAGGACCCCATGGTGATACACTGGGTCGAATAAAACCTCTGTCTAGCAAATCTTGCAGTTGAACCTTTAACTCCTTTAGTTCCACAAGTGACATTCTATATGGAGAAATAGAAACTGGAGCTGTACCAGGCACTAAATCAATAGTTAACTGTACCTCTCTGTTAGGTGGCAACCCTGGTAATTCAGCTGGGAACACATCTGCAAAATCCTTAACTATTGGGATATCTTCTAATTTTTTGAATTCCCTGTTTGTTTCCATAATATATGCTAAAAAGCCTTGACAACCCTTATTTAACAATTTCCTCGCCCGAAGGGCAGAAATAAGACAATTTGGAACCATATTTCTTTCCCCAGTAAATTTGAATTCTTCCTCCTCGGCATATTAAATGTAACCTCCTTGCAAAAATAGTCAATCGATGCATGGTAGGGAGATAACCAGTCCATACCCAAGATAATATCAAAATCTCGAATATCTAGTGGAATTAAATCAAAGGTCAACTCCATCTCCCCCACATAAAATACACAATTTTTATACACACGCTCCACTAACATGACATCCCCCATAAGTGTAGAAATATATAAACCTCAATCTAGATAAGAAAATGATCTACCCAAATGCATGGTAAATGGTAATGCTACAAATGAATGAGTAGATCCTGGATCAATAAGCACGTAAGCATGTTTGTTCATGACCAAAAATGTACCTTTCACCACATATGGAGTAGCCTGAGCATCTTGTAAAGTCATATAAAATATTCTTCCTGGCGCCCTGGAACCACTAGCCTGTCCTCTCTCTCCTCCTCTCCCTATGCCTCCAGGTGATGAAACTCGACTAGTAGTAGTTGATTTAATCCCTCCTAGTAGCATAGGATGATTTTTTTTGTATGACCAATTTGATGAGAGTGATAACACTCTACTCCCTTTAACTTGGGACAATCTGGACTGATATGGCCCTCAACTTTGCAAAAATAGCATGTAACAGGCTTAGACTGTCCATTATCATTCTCTTGTTGTCTATTTTGGTGGCCCATCAATACTGCACCCCTAAAACTACTTCGTGACCTATTCTGAGCATAATTTCCAGTCCTTCTACCGCGCTGAAATCTTTGACTCCCCTATTTTGAGTATTCTATATTTCCTTCCTTTTGTTGATATGGATCAAATCTACTCCTCTTTCCCCTTTGTTCCCTATTCTTTATTACATCATTAACATCTCCTTCAACCATCATAGCTTTGGTAACTAAAGAAGTATAATCTACCATTTCAAGTGCAGTGAGTCTAGACTTGATAACCAAATTCAACCCATCCTGAAATCTGGTGCATTTTTCCTCCACATCGTATAAGAAACGTAAAGAAAATCGAGACAAAGATATAAATTTAGTTTCATACTCCTTGTTCGACATATTCCCCCGAGTCAATAATAAAAATTCTCTCTTTTTGCTTCCAATACTACGAGGAAAATACTTTTCATATAAGACTTCAATAAAGTAATCCCAAGTAATTACCTCACCTCCCCCCGGAGTAAGAAATACATGTTTGGAAGACTCCCACCAATATTTAGCTTCGCCCTTTATCATGAAAGTAGCCAAAATTACCTTTTGAGCACCAGGCACATTCATCACCGCGAAGATAGTTTTTGTGTCTCTGACCCAAGCCTAGGGCCGGCAATATGGGCTCTTGAGGATGAAACCACTCATAATCCATCCAAAATAATGTGTTTGGATCTCATTAATTGTGTTTGTGGGTCAAAATGGTTTGAACAATCCAATAAGATGGTTTGTTGGCGGGTCATTAGCGGGTCAAAATGGTTTTGGACCCTCACAAAAATAAAACTCAAATTACTAAAGAGTTAAAAGATTTTTTTTATTCAAGTATTTACTTGTATATTTTTTTTCAAAATTATTATACCACATGTATTTGTATATGGTATAATAATTGTTTTTAAAAAAAAAAAGTGGATCCACCCGGCCCGATCCGAGTTTGACCCGACCTGACCCGGATTTAACCTGACCAAACCCGCCTAAATTATTATGTCCGACCCGCTTTTGACCAGCCCAAATTTATCGATATCCATTTTTGACCCGTCCATAACCGCCCATTTTCCACTACTACCCAAGCCTCAACTTCTAAAGGATCTACATAACCTAAGAATGCTGCGGGGTTCAATTTGATAAACTTCTCGTACAGATTATTCTTCTCCTCTCGTTGTATTTCCCTTTCTCTTCTGGCCAATGTCTGCTCCTCCAAGTACTTGGCTTGTTGTTCTGTTATTTGCATCCTAAACATGTTTTGTTTTTCCGCCATTAAAGTCATGGGAAGAGCCATTCTCTGCATATCTTTAAGTTGTTCAGGAGCCCCCTCTATATTATTTGGATTTTGTTGATTTACTATATTTGAAGACTTCGCATCTACCTTCTCATGAACATTCTCATAAACCACAATTGCATAAACAAGAATGCAACATTTATATCTAACAAAATGGTTAGTATTTCTCACAAGTTAATATAAATGACCCACACCACACTATTTCTGCCACTGCCACATGTAGACTCTCTAACCCCAGAATATAAAAACCTAAAACTGTGATATCAACTTGTAACACCCTAACTCGATTAGGATATAATTAACTAAATAGTTCACAAAACACGTTTATTATTTATTTATTTATTTATTTATTTTCTAATGCATATTAAACAACTTCAAGGTTAAAATGCGAAATACTAAAAATCCAATCGTTTTAAGGAGACATAATTTAAACAGAACTCACATACCATTTAACTTAATTACAATCAGTACAATGTATAAAACAAAACTAACAAGGCACTACTACTATTTACTCAACATCCTAGACCTGACAGTGGCAACTTCAGAACCTAAAAATGTAAACATATAAAACCATAAGTTTTAAAACTCAGTGAATGTACTACATCTCTATATAATAAAAGCAGTATTTAAAATATCAACATATCAATATATATCCATATCCGTGCCAAATTAGGCCATATACATATCCGGAGTTAATAAACCCCACATCTCCTGCCCGTACGCAATAATCATATCCATAGGTTTTAATAACCTAACATCTCCTGAATTGCATAACAACTCAACATATCTTGACTTTAATAAAGCCATAACATCTCAACATCTCTTGACTTTTAATAAGACATAACATCTCAACATATCATGAATTTTAATAAGCCATATCATCTCAATATATAATACATACACATCATATCCATAATCAATTAAGTATGTACACTCACATTGGGTTTACAACTTTCTATTCACGTTTCCCTCGGGTGGAGATGAACTTGGTTGATTTGACCTTACACCTGTTAATCCAACTAAATCAGTACTAATTCTCAATCATAAGAATTTTCTTCATATATCTATGTAACTTTCAATAACTATACAACAACAATATAATTCTACTCAAGTCATATTCCATGAAACATGTGTAAAGACAAAATAATGGTATATATGTTGATAAGGTCATGAACATTCAGCCCTAGAAACTACCTCGTAAGGAATTTATAACTGAAATCAAGTAAAAATAAAAGTACGCTCCTCAATATATATACACATGAAACATGTACTCAAAATACCCTTGGGAAGGAGCAAATAAAAACATTCCTTCAAGGGGTATCCAGTATGACCTCAAATTATTGTGCTCCATACTTAACCATCCCGTATTCTTAAATTTTAAATATACAGGTGTCCAAGCTTATCAATATGAAAACATATCAGGATATACTTTCCATTACAAGTGATGGTGCAATTTTTCAAGCTTCCTAGAGGAAGTTATAACCATTTCTTTACAACCTATTAAATTTGCCCCACAAGCTCCTCTATTGTTCCTTCAATTTCCAATTACTTTCATAATTTTTCTCCATCATAACTTTCCGTGAATTTTCACCCATTTTCAATATACATAATAAATAGTATATAATTAAAGTTTCATAATTTTTTGACTTCATTTTCTATGTCAAAATCTTGACCAAACTCATGGCATATCAGAATTAAATATCCAAACAACAACTATGTTCCAACTTGAAATGATCACCAAGGACCAACCAAAAGGATTTAAATTCTACTTTTAGGATATGATATGAATATATGAGTATAGTTTCATATCCAATTAGACTTTCTCAATTCCAGTAATCACACAAAAATAGATGCAAGTTTGAATACAAGGGATTTCAATAATAAGCAATACGAGCTACATACACCACTTATCTCACATGTGAACAAATACTTATTATTACAAAGGAGGATGGAATTTAAATCAACCAGTCATGATTTATATACTTTGAAATAAGTATAATACAAGATTAAAACAATATTAATCACATAATTATACCTTGGAAACACTTTAAGGATTTTGTTGGAATTTCCCTAGCTTTTCTTGAAATCTTTTCTTCCTCAAACTTCCACTTTCTCTTTCCTCAAGCAAAAACTCTCCAAAACTGAACCTAGGGTTTTATTTTCTGAATAAATAGCTTAGAAGAAGAGTTTTAAGTCGGTCAAGGCTTCCTCCCACGACAACCACTCAAATTAAAACAATTGGTTTACTAAAAGACAATTTACCACTTAAGGGAATGGACAGATCTGCCCCTTGTTTGTAAATTCGGCCTAACTTCTTACTCGGACATCCGTTTGATGAACCGTTGGTTTTTTCGCAAATCTAGATCATATCTATAAAACTATATAGTTTTCACCTTGAGTCAATTGTTACATTATAAGGGTCAAAACCAGTCTCCGACGGGAACTTTTCTACCGAAAATAACAAAATCTTGTGTTTTGAAATAATTCGACATTTCATGATTTATGAAAGTAGGATTATACTAACAATGATCTCTTAACATTAGATAAACTAATAAAAAATTATTCATATTACATACGGTAAGAATGATTTAAATATAATCTATGATAATTATATACGGGTTGTCACAATAATGATTTCATAAGGCCCTCCTTGGTTCCACAAACTGTTTGATTCTGTAAATTGGTTCGTTATGAATTAGTGAATTGGAAATGAGTGGATTTGAAATGGGTCTACATGGAATTTTACGCAATGTTTGGTAATTTGAAAATTATGTTAAGGTTTAATAAGGGAAAATAGTTTAAAGCAAATGGAGAGAGAGGGGGAGAGAGAGAGAGAGAGCACGTACGAATAGGGTTGACTACCCAGGACAAACTTTCTAAATTTTACGTGAAATGATATTATTTCAAATGGATGCATGTCATGGATTTTCAAAAATTCTTCAATTTCATATTTTAGTAAATGAGATAAAATGGAAAAAATAATGAATCATTCTATTAATAAAACCAAACACAATTAGTGGCCCAATTTTTAAATGGGACAATTTATAAATCGAACAACTTATAATGCTCGGACAACCAAACGGGAGCTAATACTATATGCGTCATATTGAAGTATAGAGGAAGTTTGGAGGTATTATGCACTCGTAGGTGTTTCCAAACCCCCCCATACGGAAGGTTCACACATTTCCCTATTTTTAAAATTTATATTTTTGACCCTAAATTTTTTTGAGAGTCTTTTCGTGACCCTGATATGGTATGTTTGTATTGAAGCATTGTTATTTAACCAAATGGGCATTTTTAAATGTTAATGTACACGAAGAAATGGACAAACAATGACATAAATCCTTAAGTAAATACACTTAATTTTTAATATTTATATTTTTGGTCCTATATTTTGTAAAAGAATCGTTATAACCCTATTTTGATGCTTTCTACTGAGATGATGTTTATTTAGGACTAATAGGTATCAAGTCTCATTGACCTGAGTGGATGAATGGTATCAAAGGTCCTATTT
This sequence comes from Sambucus nigra, assembly GCA_949130495.1. Classification (NCBI taxonomy): domain Eukaryota; kingdom Viridiplantae; phylum Streptophyta; class Magnoliopsida; order Dipsacales; family Adoxaceae; genus Sambucus; species Sambucus nigra. Next base: position 4,520,484 of record OX422217.1, read on the forward strand.
TTCCAAATTAGTGCATTTAAATAACCAACTTACCCTCAAAATATCCTTGACAGCTAACTACCTTGTTTTTCCCCCAAAAAATCGTTAAATGTTTAAAAGTCCACAACTTCAAATCTTTGAATCCAAAATGCACAAAGATATACACTTCAAGATATATCAAAGAACACCCATATTACATATTTTTTTATGAAAAAAATCAAAAGAAATCTTCTTCCCGAGATCCAGCGATGGTGCCGCTGGAGCGGACAAGAAAAAGGAAATAAATAGACAAAGAGAGAGAGAGAGAGAGAGAGAGAGAGAGAGAGAAATAAGGAGAGAAAGAGATGAAAATTGTGAGAAATAAATACATTGGCGAGGATGTCCAATGGCCTCCATCGATCTTTTTTGATGTACTCTTCCGACGAGTCTCCGGTGGGGTGGGGATGCTAGAGATATAGAGTGAATATCTATTTATTTTTAAAGAGAGAGTAAGTGGGTTTAAAATGGGTATCAGTGAGAGGTACATTTATTTAAATAGATGTGCTCAATAATAAAAAAAAGACTTTATGTATTTAAGAAAAATCAATGAGATTTTATGCATCTTTGACCCAATAATTGGCACTAGGTCATAACAATGCATGTTATTTACCAAATGAACATTGTAAGTGTTTATGAACTTGAAGAAATGGGAAAATAATAAAATTAAATTATAATGTGGATACCCATAAACTATAAGTTAATTATAATTTGACAGCGGAAGGTCATTCAACCATATGGGACTAAAACAATGTAATAATGGATTATAATGGTGGTATTAAGTGCTAGCCAAGGTGTTTGTGGCAAAAAATGGGGAATTTTTATTCATAGAAAATAAATATATAATGTAACATGTAAAATTGGGTGCAGTCCTGAGCGTGTCTTGTATTTTTATCGACAGGTACAACATAAAATAAAAGGAGCATTTAAATAACATTTTAAACATCGAAAAATGAGTTTTACTATTGGTCATGTTAAAATGAAAGAATATGGTGTGTGTCATCGAAAACTAAAGTGAATCTAAGGGTTAAAGTGGAAGACTAATGGGAGCAACTTGAAATTTTAAGAAGGGTCCTGAGACGGTGAGTGCATCATATTTTAACTCAACCTGAAACCACTAGTCAAGGAAATAACGATTTCATCTTTTATGACAGATGGTGAATATTGGGAACATAAATGAGATTGGTAAACTCCAAGGTTAATAAAGGACATTAAATTTATACTTGTGTAGTTTGGTGCTCCATGAAAGGTCAATCACTGGAAAATATAGATTGTAAGTGGGGGTGTGTTGCTCCAATGTGTTAGCCTAAACGTTTAACTTGAGTTCCTTAAGAAACTCAAACTCTACCTTATTAATCTATAAATTGTACACCCCGACCCGGAGCAAAGGGATGTAACCTGAAATATTTAGAGAAACAATAATAAAAACAGTAACCTCTCTATGGACATAGGAAATTTGTCGAACCACGTTTATCGTTGTTGTATGTGTGATATTTTACTTTCAATCTTTTGTGATTGATTTCCTAGACTTCTTCGTTGTGATATTCCCTATATTCACAATTGGTGCCGTCTATGAAAAATGATTTCTATTCCTACGAAAACTTTTACAAATAGAGAGCCCGTAAAGTCTCACCATAGCAGCAATATTCCTCAAGTTGGCAATGTGCAAGAAAACCCAATTCCCCCTAGGGTTAGATTGGAAATTTTCTTGCAACAAAATCCAAGGTTCCACTAGGAAATGAAACCTTGAGAAGAAAGCCAAGGACCACCTAGATCTACTCAGATTTCCAGGTTGTTCGACGCTTATGAAGCCAGGCTTCAAGAACAAAAGGAGGGTACATGCCTCCAGGTCAAAGAGAATGCTCATCTTAAGGGGTGACTTGAAAGAATGGAGAGAGATCTCCACAAAAATACAAGGCAACACCATGACATGACTCCTACTCCTCAGGTGAGTAATACTCACAATCAAGGAAAGAGCCCAGGCACAACCAAGATAGAGTGGAATATGACTGTTGGAGCACAGTGGATCAAAGCTTGGACAACCCAAGAGACTCCATGAAGATATTAGAACTTTACTCCGTAGGGAGATGGACTAATATCAATCCCATCATGGAGCCAGGTGTACCAGAGATCTTAATAGATGGTCTCTCAACACTCAGTTGAAATCCAGTTTCTCAAGGATGATTGAAGAGAAAGAACCCCCAAAGAAATTTGCTATACCCAGATTCAAGATTTATCATAGGAAGACTGATCCCATCGACCTTGTCCTATAATACAGGCATACCATGACTATGTGGAGCCACAATGATGCATTAATGTGTCGAATTTTACCTTCTAACCTGCATGTTGTAGAACAAAAGTGGTTCAAAAGATACCCCATAGGTCTATTAGAAGCTTCAAGGCCTTAGCAGAGCTTTTCACAACTCGCTTCATAACCATCATCTCCCACCCAAAGCGGATGGATGCACTGCTTAGAATCAAGAAGAAGCCGCAAGAAGGTCTTCGTGACTATGACAAGAGGTACTGGGAAATTTTTAATGAAGTGGAGGATTTTTTAGATAAGGTTTCAATTGCATCCTTCAAGATTGGCCTACCGACCACATCATTGTTGCACCAATCCCTAACTAAGAAAGAGGACAGTACCATCGATGATCTTATGGCCCATATCAAAAAGTACTCCAAAGTTAAAGATTCGGTTCGTCTTAATGCAGGGGAAAACGGTCGGACAAAGGTGAACAAGGCTTAAAAGGGAGAGTGAGAAAGGGGGCAAGAATGGATCTAAAAATGGGAACACGGTTAATCCCTTTAAGGAATTCTAGGCTATTAACACGGTATTTAAGGAGCCAATCTATAAGGTCTTGAGTAAGATCAAAGAACAACCATACATTTAGTGGACCAAAAAGATGGGTGGAAAACTAACAAAGAGAAACAATGTGCTGCGATGCGCATTCCACAAAGGGGGAGGCCACATGACTAAACATTGTAAGGCTCTGAAGTTTCACTTTGAGAAGTTGGCCTAAGCACGACACCTTAATGAGTATATTAAGAATAAAGTAGATAAGGTCAGAACTGATGGTGACTAAAAGCCAAACGACGTCCTCAATGATGATACAGGACTTGAGTTTGTAGTAATCCATGGGGCATTGGAACTTAAGAAGGTCCAGGTCGACACCGTTCAAATGGAAATAAAAAAAATGATTATTGTGATGGAAGAATTTCAGATCGACCCTGCCCAAACCCAGTCTGTTAAGCATCGGTGGCCTAAAGATTTCGACTACACCAAACATGTTGTTTTTATTGAGGAAGATTTGATTGGGGTGAGGACCCCCCATGCGCATTGGCGATCACGCTCATATAGGAAATTCGGATGTGGACAGGATCATTACCGACCAAGGAAGTTGATCGAAATTGATTTACTTAGAATTATTCCATAACTAAAGCTAAACGTTTTCGACCTCAAGGAAGCCACGATCCCATTAGTCGGATTTACATGAAGAATCACAATGCCTCTAGGAAAGATAACCCTGTCCGTCAGGGCAGGAAACATCTTGAAGCTAATTGAATTTCTTGCAGTGGACATTGAGTCCCCGTATCATGACATTTTAGGAAGGGGGATGGCTCTATGCCATGAAGGTTGTGCCATTAACTTATCATCAGAAATTGAAGTGTATTACATACAGGGGTGCAGTCAAAATTTGTGGTTATCAGGGCACAACCAGGAAGTGTTTCATCGTGGCCATTCTCACTAAGAAGGAAAAAAATAAGGAGGTAAAGGACGCTTTGAAATAACTATCTCTCCAAATAGCAATTACGGTACGAATGACCTGAAGTGGAGGAAACCAGGGCCTTCCCAGTCGATAGGGTTGTTAAAAGCCTGGAATAAGTGGGGGTCGATGACACTTGCCCACGAGGAAATTTCTAATCGAATCCACTCTCGTCGATCAAGAAAAGATGGAATTGGTTGCCTTCTTGAGAAGCATCCTAGATGTTTTTTCTTGGGAACCATATAACTTGCCAGAAATTGACCCCAATATAGCTTTCCATCGCTTTCATGTTGACCTAGCCTTCAAGATGATCACCCAAAAGGCTCGTCGAATAGTCGCTAGAAGTCCAAAGCAATGGATAATGAGGTAGGGAAACGATTGGAGGTAGGATCTATCAGGAAGGTTTAGTTCCCATAATGGTTATCCAGCCTAGTGGTGGTATGCAAGAACAATAGAAGTTGGCGGGTCTGTATTGATTTCATGAACCTCAACAAAGCATGTACAAAATACGGTTTCCCACTTCCCAAAATAGATCACTTGGTCGATTCTATGACAACACACGAAAGGATGGGATTTCGGGAAACATACTCTGACTATCATCAGATCTCTCTATTCAGTCCTGATCAAGACAAAGTGTCCTTTATAGCTCCCATTATGTCGTTTTGATTGAAGAACGCAGGGGCGACCTATTAGAGAATGGTCACCAAGATGTTCAAAAAATAGATCGGAGACATGATGGAGGTATACATCAATGATATGCTGGTGAAGATCAATGACAAAGGTGACCATATCATTGACCTAGCCAGAACTTTTGAGATCCTCAGGAAGTATCAAATGAAACTTAATGCAAGTAAATGTTCATTCGGCATCTAGTCAGGAAAATTCTTAGGGTACCTAGTTAGAAAAATAGGAATTGAGGCCAACCTAGACCAAATCGAATCGATCACAAGAGTACATCCCCATCATACATTGAGAGACGTACAAAATTTCACTAGAATGCTCGCAGCACTCAACCACTTCATTGCTAAGTCTTCATAATGTTGTCAACCGTTCTTTCAGCTCCTGAAAAGGGACAAAGGCCTTATATGGGATAGTAACTGCTCAAAACCCTTAAAGAACTCAATTCCTACCTAATAAAATCACCTTTATTGGTAATTACAAGTGAAGGATAACCATTTTACCTTTACCTCACAGTATTCGAACACGCTATAAGCTCTTCTTTGATATGTGAGGAGGAAGTACACCAGTACCTAGTCTATTACGCAAGAAAAACATTCCTAGATGCCGAGAAATAGTACCTACCTCTGGAGAAACATTCTTACACACTTGTGGTTGCCTAAGGAAGATAAATAACTATTTCGAAGCCCATTCAATAATAGTGATCATCTCCTACCCACTCAAAGTTATTCTTCGAATGGCCGACCTATCCGAAGGACTTTAAAAATGATCAGTCAAACTTGGCAGGTTTGATATACATTTTCAACCAAGAACAGTAATAAAAGGGGAAAATCATAAAAGACTCCATCGGTGAGTTTACATGAGAATAACCAAGCGACCAACTGGAAGTGGAGTAATTGGAAAATTAAGAAGCACAGTCTAAGGACTAGCCCCTATATATTGATGGAGCCCCTAACTCCAAGGGGAAGGGGTATGGATCATACTTGTTACTCTAGAAAATACCACTATCAAGAAGGGAATAGGATTGGGATTTGAGGCCTCCAACAACGAAGCTAAGTATGAAGATCTGATCGCTGGATTGTGCAAAGCCCAATTGCTTAGGGAAAAACTCCTTCACGTATTCGGCGACTCTAAACTAGTCTCTAAGAAAGTAAGAAGAGACTTTAATTCCAAAGATGATAGGATGGCATCCTACCTCGTTGTGGTATGGGAACTCATAGTAAGGCTTGAGAAATTAGATGTTCAATAGTTCCCACGGGGGCAAATAGCCAAGACGATGCTTTAGCGGCACCGAGCTCGATAATTGATGCTGACCTATAAAGGACTATCCAGATATAATTCCTTTCACGCCCAAGTATTGACCCTATAGTCATAACCGAGAAAATCCTCCTCATAGAAAAGGCTCCCTGTTATATGGATCCCATCGCCATTTATCTATGGAGTGATATACTTCTCAACAAAAAAGGTCGGACCATCAGGTAAGAGTTAAAGCTGTTTGTTTCTACCTCGCACCCGAAAGAAATCTTTACAAGAAGTCATTCATAAGTCCTTCTCTCCAATGCGTTCACCTACAAGTTATCGATGAAGTACTTTACAAAATTCATGAGGGAATTTGTGGGAGTCGCGCAGGTGGGAGATCATTATCCTATCGAGCAACTTCGGAAGGTTAATAGTGGCCTATAATATAGAAGGATGCAGGTGCCTACGTTCATAAGTGAAAAAAATGTCAAAAAGATTCCCCTATGGTCCACTAGCCTGCTAGCAACCTAAAATCCTCGACAAGCCCATGGCCATTCGCACATTGGGGATTGGATATAGTGGAACCACTACCTATCGCATTTGGAAATCATATGTATCTACTGGTTGGCATAGATTAATTCATAAAATGGGTAGAAGCAGAACCAATAGAGAACACCCATGATACTGATATGACTAGGTTCATCAGGAAGAACATCATAACGTGCTTTAGGATACCAAGGACCATCATCACCGACAACGGATCATAATTTATAAGTTGTTTCTTTTAAGATTTCTGCGATGAGCATGGCATCAAGAACCACTTCATCTCTGTGGAATATCCCCAAAGAAATGGGCAGGCAGAAGAATCCAATAAAGCCATGCTCGATGGATTGAAAAAATAGTTAGAAAAAGCTAAGGGTACCTAGGTAGATGAACTCCCTTATGTTCTGTGGGCTCATTGAACCACTCCCAGGAAACCAAATGAAGAAACCCCTTTTACACTCACTTATGGAATGGAATATATCATTCATCTAGAAGTAGGACTCCCTACAATGGGAACCAAATTAGTCGACTAAGGCCTCAATGTTGATGCATTACGCACTGAACTTGAGTTATCATATGAGAGAATAAAGTTGGCCTTGCTCAAGTTAGCCTCTTACCAACAAAAACTATCCAAGCAATACAACCAAAAAGTGAATTCGAGGAAATTTCTGATAGGAGATTACGTCCTAAAAAAAGTCTTCGGCAGTTTCATGAAACCATTTGATGGAAATCTAGGAAGGGCCTTTTAGAGTAATAAGGAACGACTTACAAGGAGCATATCACTTGTAAATGCTGGAGGGAAAAGAGATACCAAGAGCCTGGAATGTAGCCAATCTCAAGAAGTTCTACTTTTTAACTTCTGTAATTTTTTACTATATTTTAGTTTAAGTAAATTTTTATTTACAGACTGATGTCACTTGACAAGTCATTATTCAAATAAATAAAGGTCGCTCGACCATCGTATTTCCAATATATTGGCTGCTAAGTGTTTCTTAATCTCAATAATTTATACCCTTTTCCAAACGATTAACTCCCACACGCATAAAAGAACTCCTAGAGATTGCAAGTTGATCAGTTTGTTTCAATTAAGGAATCTCATATGCTGAGCATAACCCATAATGGTTATGACAAGTCAGTGAATAGGTTTTAAATACTACAACACTCAGGCCTTTGTCAAAAACACAACGGACTTAACAAGTTATTCTAACAACAACAAAAATCCCTATATGGGATCCTTAGGCATTAAAGCTAACTCAAGTTGGTCAATAATTTATATTGGTTGCAAAAAACCTGCTCGGGAAGATTGCCAATTAAGTAGTTACATTCTCACCATCACCTTACTTAGGTCTAAGGGGTGTGACCACATGACCAGAAAGGTAAAGTAGGTGGAATGATATTCCTAGGACACATTGGACTGGGAGAATGTTCAAACATTTATAAGACTGACACTTAAATATCATCTAGTCGATTAAAAAGTCCAAGATGATTAAAACTAAGTAGCTGATCATCTAAAACATTATAAAGCTCAAATTATTCATTCAGTATTATTTGATTAACAAAAAGCTCAAGTAACCCATGATCAACCTCTCTTCTAACAAAACAAAGCAAAATTTATTAATACATGTTTAATCAATATATGCTCAAAACATGGGAAAAGATTAATAAATTTCTTTATTGAGATATAAGGTTACAATTACATCAAAGACTGAAAGTACAAAAGGAACCTATGACGACCCAAGACGACAAGCAAGATAATCAGAAATGTGTTCTCTCTGATCGTCGTCTCGATGAGGAACAAACTCTTCTCCCCCATCTTCTAAATAATGCTCCAAAAGTCGATCATGAATAGCATCTATGGGGATCCACTTGTCAGTCCTTAAAATGGATTACGAGGATAAGCTGGATATTAAAGATAGTATTGATACTAAAGGTTAGATTCCTTAGGCATCTTTACCTGCCTAAGGGTACTAAGCCACCCCCTAACAAAATCAAGGTCTTCTCCTTCCTTCAATATTGCCAAGGAATCGGTCCAGCCCTGATCATAACTATCCACCCAGGCCTGCCGAGGTCCTATTTTGAACAGATGCCTCAACCTTGTCATATCTCTTTGAAGGCCAATAACATTTACATAGAATCACTGAACTTCCCCCTTAAACTCAACAATTTCCCTCTGTAGATCTTGATTATTACCTCGGGCTACGCCAATAGATGAAGAAGATCCTCGTAGCCCAAGAGGGGATCCTGATGTGGTGTTCTCTTTTAATTGATCAACTTTCCTCCTCAAATTATCGTTCTTTCACTGAATAAACTCCCCCACTTAATTGACTTCAGTGGCATCCAGGAGCTTGGATTTCAAGGAATCCATCTCCTCTCGAACTAAGTCCCCTACTTCCTCCATCTATTTAACCCTATCTTTGAGCTTGGTGATCAACTAAAACTGGTTCTTGTACTGTTCATTTCATTTTTATAAAGATTTATATATTTTACAAAGGCTCTACAAGCTTTTGAGCTAATATTTGGACCAAGTCCTGCCCCTGGCGAGATGTAACATGAATATATTACTCTAAATTAATGGGTTAAAATCAACATAACGAACAAACATCATTAAGCATGAAAGTAATACACGAGCACAAAGCAAAAAATCCATTTTCATTTCATATCAAGGAGGCCTAGGCTAAGTATAACTGGAATAAAAAAGCTACAAATGTTCAAAAGAAAAACTTGTACAAGGAAAAGAAAGGAATTCCTAGTCTACAGGTCCGCCTCTATTACTTTCTCATCTTCTTCCACGACCTTACCCTTATAGACAACTTTAGAGCCTTGGGTTGCATCATCTCTACCCTCAGTAGGAACAATCTATGTGTTACCAATAGGCTGACCATTGTCACCTTCCTCTTCCTCATACGGGTTAGGACCAGGCTAATGGAGACTAAAAAGTTAAGACTCAACAAAAGTTCCATCATCCCTCAGAGCCTAGTCCCAAACCTTTTTAAAGGCCACCTTAGAGCCATAGGTGAGATGGCCCTCAACACCCCCCTAAGCTTTGTAAAAGCCCTCACTATAACTGGTATCCTTCTATCGATAAAGGTTCTTATCTAGTGAAGAAAACTTCCCAAATAAAGTCAGATTCTCCTAGTCCAGCTCTTCCTTCTCAGCAACCACCTTCTTCCAGGACGTATTGAGCTCGTTAAAAGCTTGCTTCAGCTTGCCCTTATCCTTTTCCCATAATTGGCGAGCATTTTTAAAGGCATTCTTCTCGGCCATCAGAGCATCTTTCAGCTCTTTCTCACTCTTGAACTTATTGGCATGGTCATCCAGAAGGGTTGTGAAATCACATAACCACTATATAGTGAAAAATAAAAAGTACAATATTAGTACGAATGAAAAAGGAAAATGAACATAAAAAATTCAACTTGTATCGAAGACTCACATGGGACATACCCTGAGCTGTTTTAATGGAGAGATAGGATGATCCCAACGTCGATGAATTCTCGCGATCAATAGGGAGCACTTCCCCCTTCAAAATATTGGGAGAAAGGGATGGTATATTACCCACACCTCACCCTCATCACCTGCAACAAGAGAAGGGATCCTAGAGCAACCAAGGACCAACTTCCTCTTGTCTTCTATCCTCTCTTCTTCCCTCTTCTTCTCCTATTTCTTTTTTTTCTCTCCCTTCTCTTCTCTTCCTCCTCCTTCTTCTCTTTACCCTTACCTATTGGGCACAAACCACTAGCCTTTGGGAGGTCAGATTTAGATGTCTTCATAATTCTAAGCCGATAGTATAAAACTGTATGATCATTATTATCATAAAGAGTTTTCAACTTCCTCCTCTTGATAATGGGTTCCATCTAGTCCTCTTCTTCATCTTCTACTTTTTCTTCTTCCTCACTTGCCTTGCCTCCTTCTGTCTCTTCTCCTCCCTCTAACTCTTCTTCTTCTGACCCCTATCCTTCTAACTCCTCTTATATAATAATTGGACGAGGAGGAATAACTTCAGGAGCCTACAAATCTAGAACCGTATCGATTGGGCGAGCAATGAAACTTGAAGTAGTATTTTTATACTCCAATAAATATGCCGCTGACCTCGGGTGCTCACCAACAAACAACCTCAGTCGGATACTCGAAGCCATCTCCCGTTCATCAACATTGACATCTCGGATATTTGGTTCCAGATTCTTTTTGAGAGGTGAAAAAATAATGAAAGAGGGACATTAGACAGAAAGAAAAATTAACAAAAAGTCAATTCAAGAGAAAAATAAGATGAAAGAACAAAGAGAGAAGTAATGGAATAATAAGAAAGAAAGAAGAAGTGACCTATGTTTTCCTCCCTAAGATCTGGAATTTTGAGAGATGTGGTTACCCATTCAGGAATATTGTATATTCTACTAAACTCCTGTATAATCCTATTACCCATCTTTGCCATAAATATACAAAACCGAAAAGAAAACCCTAACTGCAATTATGCAACAAGTTTCAATAAGAGAAAATATTAAAGAAGATGAACTAAACTTACAAGAGTTGATGAAGCTCTGAGAGAAAGAAGGACACTAGAAAAGACGAATTTATTGAAGCTTAACAAGTAAGAAAAAGAGTGGCTAGAACTGAAATGATAAAGGAACAATGTATCACCGGTTTGAAGCTCACGCTAATGATGACCACGATCTTCAAAGTGTTCTTTTGGAGGTTCAAATATCTGTTTGGACTGTCGTACCTTCGCCCTTTCAAATAAATAGAAAAATGTCACAAAAATATTCCAAGGACAAGCACGTCCTCAGCAAAAAGTTTTTATTTACAAGTACATCATGCAAGTTATTATCATCACACAGTCCTTAGGACTAGGTCAATTTTAAAACTATTGGCCCAAATATTTAATCCCAAAGATTTTAGGGGCAATTGTGGGGACCAATTTATTATGGTCCACAAGACTAGTCGAACATGACCAAATTATGCAAAGAGTCGTCTGGCCCAAACGATTTGGTCGACCAACATATATCTATTTAATAAGCGTTAAATCACTTATCAATATGATAAAATCTATCACCAATAATCTTGAGTTCCCTGAAGAACTCAAACTCTACCTTTATACGCCTATAAATTGTACACCCCGACCGAGGGCAAAGGAATGTAACCTAAAATATTGAGAGACACTATAATACAAACAATAACCTTTCTGTGGACGTAGGCAATTTGACGAACCACGTAGATTGTTGTTGTGTGTGTGGTCTTTTACTTTCTGCCTTTAATCAATGATTTTGTAGACTTCTTTATTGTGATATTTTCTATACTCACATATCTCATTCACTTGTGATAATTATTTAAAATTTCACAATAGGTAAGAAATAATTGGGCTCATCTATCTTGGTATTTGATCAATCTCTGTGGCCAAAACTTCTACTTTTAACTCCTATATGCTTTATCGGTCAATGTATTATACTTCGATCGACATCTTCAAATTAATATTAATTGTTAAGGCAAACGTAGCGAGAGCCTTCACATGCATATTATTTTTCTGGGAAGATATTGTTTTAAGACCAATATGAAGATGTTACGTAATCTCCTTGCTTTATCTTTATAGGTTAACATCCTTAGATATTTGTAATTGTACATTGTTAAATCACTCTAATCTCTTTTTTATTTACAATGGAGCACTTATGAAGGGAGATCTTAGTTGACCATTTTAAAATGATGGAGTGTCTTTATATAGATTAATATAATATTAGTATTTTCACATAAATATGACATGTTAATTAATTATTTGACTAAGCCCATGTAAATGTATGACATGTGACTAAAATCATCTGTCATTGGCCTTTGATCCCCTGGTCTTTTACATAATCGTCCATTCATCTCATTCTATTGAGTGTTCTACATCGAGGGGTATTTTTCTATCATCATTTACAAAGACAATTCGATATTCTAGATAAAGTTATTTACTCTTAAGGTAACAATTGCACATCTTGAAAAGATATTAAATCACTATGTGATGTTGTGTTCAAAACTATTGATTCAGACTCACTACTAAGGACACCAAATACATATAAAATGAGAGATTCCTCATCAATGAATTGGCTAAAGGAAAAAAAGGGTAGCAACCATATTTTTCATTTTTAGAACATACTAAAAATATCATTGAAATTTTTTAATGGATTGAAGAAGATATCTATGTTGCATCTTATGTAATTTTGAATCGGATGTAACTAACTTTTAAAAATAGACTATATCTAAAATGAACTTCGGAATTCAGTGATGTTACCAAACATAGATGTATTAATTGAGGCTAGTATCCATGAAATGAGGTATTAATCACTCTGGATTCATGGAATGTATTCAGAGATAATAAAACACATTGAATTATTCTTCTAACTTACTTTGAAGACGACAAGTTATATGACCGCTAACAAAAATCATGTAAATGATGTAAATCATAGGCTCGAAAAAACAATAAGAACCTGAGTTTCCAGAAACTGTAATTATTTCAATTAATTTTAAATGAGGGGAATAATATTTGATGAAAAAGTTAGAATAAAGAATGTGTGGAAGCCACAACAAAACGTTTTTCATTTATTGCATAAGTGTTTGGTTGAGAAGAAGAGGTTTAATATGTGTTTGGTTGAAAAGATAATGGAGGAACCTCCATTGACATTCGTCAAGATCTTGGATTCCATGAAAAAGCTCAACAATTGTAAATGCTTGAGTATTGCCCCAAATAAACAGAGATGTTGGATCTTTCATTCCATACATATAGTGTTGAGATATGAAAACTAACATACTATGAGTATCTTCAGTAGAATAATTAATTTACGTTAATAAAAATTGACAGCTCAACTTTTAATTACTTTTTAACGGGTTTCTAAAGTTAGAAAAGTCTGCCTTCACAATGGTTTACTAGTCCAATAATCAAAATCAAGGAAACCACATATTTTAATGGCCGTAATTGTAGATTTCTATGGGGTCAGGTTCAAGTTAGGCAACCATAATTTTGATTTGTATTCATAAAAAATATTTATAAGTGGACCTTGTGTAACTCGTAAAGAAATAAGAAATTTTAATATATAGTTATTATAATCTTTGGTACATGGTATCAATGTGAATCAAAGATGGAAGCAAATATAGGAGAGAGAAAGAGGAAGAAACAAGAAGTAGTAAACGAAATGATCTTTCCAGAAAAATGGAGTGTGGTACACAATATTATGATTATAAGAAGAAATGTTTTTACTTTTTATTATTGAGAGGCCAAATTGATTATTGGTTAAAAAAATAGTTAAAGTTTGATTATTTTATTGTAGAACACTTTTTAACTATCATTGTTACTATATATATATATATATATATATATATATATATATACACACACTAGGGTATGCCCGTGCCTGAAGGCACGCTGATGATCGAAAAATGACAAATATTTTCAAAGTGCGTAATTGCAAGGAAAAATTTTGTTTACTAAAGTACGTAATTGTAAGAAGGCAAAAATTCGTAAGCACGTAATCGCGAAACGCCAAAAATTTTCCAAAGTACATAATCGTGAAACGACAAAAATTTTCAACACGCATAATTACAAAATGACAAATTTTTAAAAGTATGCCCATTTCTTAAGGCACGCAGATAAGTTTCAAAAGTATAAAGTCATTTATAATGTAAATAATAAAAGTTTTATATATTTTAGGAGTAAATAATTTAATGAAATTAGGAATAATTCACATAAGTACCAAGACCCGTAAAATTTAGGGATATCGATAAATTCACTTTGGTTATGAGTTTCAATTCCAACTCAAGTCGAGACATCAAAACATTTCGTGTTGTCTCGTGTCATTTTTAATTGATTGTGTTCTTGTTAGGTAAAAAACTATGAAGGGCATGTTTGGTTTGAATTTGTTTTTATGTGTTGGATAAACAAAATAAAAAACGTATCGTGTCGCATTTTAATTGATTCGTGCTCATGTTAAAAAAAGAGAAATTTGGGTTGTCTTGTGTCATTTTTAATCAGTCGTGTTCGTCTTAGGTAAAAATAATGTAAAGGTCATGTTCGGATTGAATTAGTTCATGTGAATGTTAGATAAATAAAATAAAAATCCTGCCGTGTGGCATTATAATTAGGTACTGTTCATATTTAGAAATGAATTTAGAATATTTTAAGAACATTTGTTTAAAATAAAAGTCGCAAATTTAAAATATTTAACCATCAAACGCAAATTTAAGTCATAAATTTTTTTTACAACACAAAGATGTAAATAAAAACAACACAAATTTTGGACAGAGGGTCCTTTGTTTATCGAGCTATCCATCATATTAAAGAATAAAAAATAATCCAACATAAACAATGCTATACAATTATGCAAAAAAAAAATCAAATGAACATATAGTTCAACAAAACCAACATTATTGGAGTCCAACTTAGCCATAACATCGAATTGGATTGTTGCAACCTTTCTCCGAAGATTGTTTAAAACCGAATCATCCACCCTTTGCAAAATATTGTTAAGGATACTCCTCAGCTCGGTAGAACTTCTTGGTAGGCAAGATTTCGATAACTATCTTTCTGTGAAGGATTTTCGGTTGTCAGCCCGTGGACTCTAATGGGGCCATCTCTTACAAATATTATTGTAGCCTGTGAAGTATGCGTGCCTATCCACATTGAGTTGAACCGACGGTTTCCGTTCATCCAATTGAGATAGTCCATGAATATGTCACCAATAATCAACCACGAACACGAACCATCTCAAAAATGGTGAAATCTATTTCCATCTCGAAGAATAATTTTTTGTTGTGTAATCTTTGAGTGTAACCTACAAAATAAATCCCGTGAAACACAAAGTTACTTGTGACAAAGAACAAAATTATTAGTAAATGGAATATTAAATGAAATTATTTTTGCTCGCAACACAGTTCATAACATTATTTTTTGGGTTGCGACTGCTGTAAAGTTTAGGGGGGAAATATAAAAGAAAATAAGTGTCGGGATGGTATAAACCTACATACAATAATATGTATCAAAGACCTTTCATTATCTCAGTTGCAGCATTGTGTACAATGCATATTAGAAAATTTTCCTTTTCTCGACACCCCCATCCATCTTAAGCACCAACCCCTCCCAAAAAAAAAGAAAGAAAAGGAGGGAGGCATGAGCACGTCAATTAATTGTAACAAAATTGAACTCTGACTCGGCATTATGCAGTTCGCAAGTGCATTTATAAAAAATAATAAGAATTTACACTTCTACAGGGGAAAAGAAAACTGAAGTTGATCGTCTCTTGCTAGTAATATCAGAATGGATTAGAAATCGACTTTGAAAGACTACCATCATGCATGATCTTCCCTAGCCAACTCATTCCGAGTAACCTCCCCCCCACCCCCAAATAAACCCCCATCCGACCCATCTTCTTTTAAAACTCTGATTTTACGAAGTTGGCATGAAATATGAAAACCTAATATTGTATCCACTGACTCATTAAAACAAGAAGTTAACAGAGAACCCAAATGAAGGCTTGGGGTCATTAAGACCAACATCTAGTCTTCTTCACAACAGATGATCCACAAAACAATTAGGGTACCCAATCAATTTGATCACGTCTCTCCTTCCTCCGCAACATCTACTACTAAAGCTGGAACACTTCTGCATTCATATTCTTCTTCCTCTTAGTCATCTACCTTCATGTAAAATGCAACTTATTGCAATGTATTACTATTTCCAAATATTTTAAAACTCCCAAGGCCATCTTCAGAATGATCTGGGCTTGTCTCATCTACCAAACTCTCCAGTTGTTCAGCGGGGGCAAACCTTAGCATTTCTAGGTCTTTCATAAACTCACAATTTGCATTGATATTAACCGTCTTTTCCACTTTTTGCAAAACCTGACTGGCTAATTCCATATCAATTTCTCTCTTCCTCTAGGTCCCAGCTGCGATTTTCTTCCGTGCCTCTTCAGCTGAATAGAGAAGTAACAATGGTTTAAGTTGAATACAAATGGTACATAAATATGTGACGGTTTAAGTTGAAGTTTAAAAAAAATAATTGCATATCAAGCCTAATAGAGGTGTCTTGGTAATGACCCCAGCGTACTCCAGTTTCATATAGTGTAAAAAGCTATCAATCACTCTAAACATCAATAACATCATATGATAACTAGAAGAAATGTTGACAAAACCATCTTTTTTGGTCCTTATATATGATATTAGCAACCTTACAGACTTGTTTCACAACACATGAGAAAATAAAGTTACCTAAATTCACCAAATCAAGGACAACTCTAGTATCCTTTATTTTATTTAGCGACCTTACTGACTTATTTCATAATATTCTATAATAAATGGCAGCTACTAAATAAGATATTGAAACATCAGATTAAATTAGCCAATAACCAAACTAGTATATGAAATACACTCTTCAATTTTCTAATATTGAAAAAGTTATCAGTGATTCTTACCTAGAGCTGAAGAAATTGACTCAGGCACACTCCCCTAAATCAATAAAAAAACACGATGATCAATAAAAATCTGCAAGTGGTATGACGAATAACTAAAATATTTTAAAGATAAACGTTGACACATCCATATTACAAATATTAAAAAAAATGCAAATAAGTCTAAGTCGGGTAATGGAAGATGTTGTAATTTCATCATGTGGTTAACGTCAGGTAATGGAAGATGCTGATATAAGTCAGAAAATAATCAGAAAACAGCTGATATTATGAGAAGTTGGATAAAAGATATACGCGGTTTGGTGCGATGTTCTCTTACTTTTCCATTTTTTCATAGAATCAAATTCTTACTCCCACCTCCAATAAATTAATTCCCATGGAAACAGGAAACGAAATAGGGAATATCATTAAGTAACTTATTACATTTTCAAATCTTTTCAAAACTTCTCATGGAACTCAACTACTTGTCATTCCTATTCCCACCCTAAAATCAAGCACATAAAAGGGGGTGGGAATTGAGGGTGGAAACACTTCAATAATGATAAGTAATGATCACAAAAACATCTCAATATCATATCACAAATGCTATTAGCATTTGTAGAGGGAAAATGGGAACATTTACAACTATTGATGTCCGAACTATGAGAGGGAATAAGGGTTCCCCCTCAAACGATCAAGGGTGCCCCTTCAATCTAGTTAACCCGAGATTTCGATGAATTGATGACTTCAAAATCTTGCTCGGACAGATTTTTGTCAATAAATTCAACAAACCATAGACCAAGATTCTCGAGAAAGAAGGCAAAAGTGAAGTGGCTGCGAGGGGTGTAGGTGAGAGAGAATCAGAGTAACATCATGTTCTAATAGAGAAACTTTATGTATCCATCACAACTTTCTTATAGTTTCGAGATTGTTCATTTGGGATACGCCGATTGCATAACATATGTTACAGCTCATGCTACATATACAATGGGAAGTGAAAAATAAAAGGCAAAAAAAGGATCTCTTGCAGTTGCAAGAAACAACATAAACTATTTTTCTTTAAAAAACCATTATGCACGGCACATTCTGTTGTATAGACCCCTCGCCACGCACCGCACCTACCCCCAAATATGGGGACTTATTAGTGGGAAATGTAGTGACTCATTTTTTTTCAACAAAATAAATAGTTCAAA
This sequence comes from Sambucus nigra, assembly GCA_949130495.1. Classification (NCBI taxonomy): domain Eukaryota; kingdom Viridiplantae; phylum Streptophyta; class Magnoliopsida; order Dipsacales; family Adoxaceae; genus Sambucus; species Sambucus nigra. The sequence continues at coordinate 4,538,316 of OX422217.1, forward strand.
GGAGTTTGCGTTAAAATAGTTCAATGGAATTTATTGCAAAAACTGCATAATTCAAAATATTTTTCGGGGTTATTTCCCACTTTAAAAAAGGACTCAAAGAGGGGTGGCTTTTTCTAGATCATTATAGTTAGAACATAGAGATAATTATATATATAGTTCAAAGTAATGACCCACATAAATTAAGCAGGATCTAAAACACACCTTACGATTGTGTTAGAACTCTTGATAATGTGCCACTACCTCTTTGTTATAAGCAAATACCTTTGTATTCATCACGCTTTCATAATGAATATTCTCCTGTGTAAGAGCATGTCTTCATATTTTTGTAATTCAATACAAGTCAAGCAAGAAACTCAAGCCTATTGAAGTTACCAAACTGACCGAAAGTATGTGACATATATCGGTGATCCTCTGTTTAGATTGAAGGCTCTGTTGACTGACTGAACCCTCTGTGAACCTCTGTTCAAAAAACATGAAAACATGAAGTATGTGATATATATCTATGTAAAAAAAGCATTCCAAAATCGACTAACCAAAATAAACACCAATATTTTATCCGAGATCTTATGTGGTTTGTAAGGAAGACAATGTTCTTGATTATGAAGATGTCAACTTCTACTTTCTCCAAAATTTGAATCCCAGTATTTTAGTTACCCTACTGCTCATTATTTTTAGACCTTAAATACTTGCACTATTTTTAGACCTTAAATAGTTGCATACTCAAGTTAAACAGTTGTAAGAAGACAGGTTCCACATAAGTTTAAATTAAGACTTATAGAGACAACATAATTCCATAGTATAATATTATATATAAAGGAAAAGCAAGTGAAAAAATAAAAATGAACTACTATATATTAACAGAAAATCAAACAGTAATTATACTCTTATAAGGACTGTGATAAAAAGTAAGCCATTGAATGTCACTTAAATAACTGGAACATGCAAATAGGGACCTCATTTCATACCAAAAGGTCACTAGAACAGTTTTATAGTGACCTTAATGCTTTATCTATTATTTCTACATTTGTCCAGAAGCTCCATGTTTTCATATGACATCGGGGAGTTCACTTAAAATGTTTATGTCCATGCATATTCTTTGCATAATCATTTTTTGCCTATTGCAAAAAGAGGTCTCACCGCCACTATGTTTGGAATCATTTTATATGTAAAAAGATGCCGGACCACTTTAGATCTTAAATACAAATATTCTGAATGTAGTAAATCTCCCCAAACTCGTCGTTATGTTACCAAGGAGATAACACAAAAAATACCAATGTAAATCCTTGATTAAGTTGAAATCATACATCGAGTGGACTATTTATTTACCTAATTACATGGGTAATAACCAAATCGATACAACAAAAAATGGTAGACTATTTCTGTAAATAGTCTATCATTTGTAGTTTGTATTTTTTTTCCTTTTTCATTGTTTTGTTGTTTCAATCTCCACCAAAAAACCTATCATGAACGGAAAGATACTAAAGAAGTAACTACTCATCATTTATCTACTAATAAAGAAGTAACTACTCATCATCAAACAAAAACACCACACTATACACATACTGAAGTTATTAAATAAAGAAATGAAGAAGAAATATACAATACATGGTAACAATTACCTAAAACAACTAATTAAATAGCAGATCTGAAAAAAAACATATATTTTGAACTCGATTTGAACATACAACATCAATAAATATACAATGTAAGGTAACAATTATAACTTACAATTGTATTTGAATTGGATCTAACCCTATATTTACACACAATACATATCAATCGGATTTTAGATCTAAAAAAAAAAAGATTAGATCTGAAAAAGAAAAACTTGAACTGAAATTATACCTGGTTTTGAACCCAACCTGCAAAATAACTACAAATACTAATAAATCCTAATAACTATTTGAACTGTAACGAGAGATTAAGATGCCTAATTTCATAAATAACAAAAAATAGAATGTTACCAGTAATATTTTAAGATTATGAACCTAAACATTCAAAACATAAACCAAAAACATAACTTCAAACCCAATATTATGAAACCAAAAACACTCTTTATATCTTCATACCTAACTAAACCCTAGATTTGCATAATAAATTAACATAAAAAAGGAAGGTCAAAATAGAGATCAAACCCTGATTTCATATCTATATCGAAGACAGACAAAAGCATTGGCGGGGAGTACGAAGTTCTATGTTGACACCATTGGAGCTCAAGTGAGTTTGGTGGGGAGTATGGAGAGGGTGAGGGTTTTGCCGAGGGAGGGTGAATCGGGAGAGAGAATAGAGAGTTTTGTGTATTTCGTCTCTAGAGAAGAGTATGAAAGAGAGTCTAGTTTAGGTAACTTTACTAATCTACCCCCATTTTTTAATTTTGAAGAAAAGGAGGAAACAAATTAGAGTGGGTCAAAAGAGGGGGAAACCAAAGAATGGAGGGAAAACGAGGTATTGGAGGATAACATCATATTAATGACATCATCTTTTCATCTTATGACATACATAAGTTTCCTACTTTATTATATATATATATATATATATATATATATATATGTGTGTGTGGGGGGGGGGGGGTGGGGGGGGGGGGTGCGTGTGATGGTTTTCCATGTTTAAAGACTTTGTATTCCTTTATTTGTGCCATGTTTTATAGGTTGTCTTCATGGTAGAATTACTTATAAATATCACATCAATTTATATTGTTTAATACATTAATAACATCTCTCTCTCTCTCTCTCTCTCTCTCTCTCTCTTTAAGTTCACATGGTATCAAAGCTTATATTCTAGGCCTTATAGTTTTTCCCTTCCACCATCGAGTGGCATTCATCACCCATCGAAAAACTCATCAACCACCACTATTATCTAACCCAAAACCACCACTATTAAACCTCCAAACCCAATCACCATAAATTTCTTCCAAAAAAATATTTTGTCTAAACTCAATACCCATTTAATTTGCTTATTTTTGGTCCTCAAATCCACCATAAAAAATTCGAGATCTCCATACGTTCTCAAATACACCTAGAGTAGATTACCAACAAACCCATTAGAAATTTCATTGTCAACTCCACTAGAATCAGTCTCAAACCTACCAGAATTTATATAAAAAATTTCACCAGTCAAAAAGACCCTCACAACTTCGCCGATCAACAATAGCATGCCAATCTCATCTCAGCACTTCAACCTGATCGATTTATATTTCTTCTCTTCGCCTGATTTTTGTTTCTCAACAATGGGTTTTCTCACTCATGGGTTTTTTCACAGCTAACTAAACCAGATCATGCTAATGGCTTTTGTCTTCATCCATTCCTCCTTCACTCAACTAATGTTTCTTTTCACTCATTGTCTAGACCTAAACTTTAATCCATCCACATTTAACCTAATCAAACCAAACCAAGCCATCCTTTTTTTAATTAAAACTAATACTTGCTCTTTTTAAAAAGTCAATTTTCAACTATTAAACCCAAATCATTTTTCCTTTTTTTTTTCTAATTTGAACCCAATTTAAGCCCGAATTTATTGTTTACACTATCAAACCCGTTTAAAAAAACAACAATAAATTTAAAAAATTTAAAAATAACCCACGTTATCACTCCTTCTATTTTAACCTCAGTCCACTACACTTCAATCAATACCGTTACTCTTTCTGTTACAAACTCAAGTTGTTTAAAAACTATTTTTGAGTTTGAGGGACGGGGGAATTAAGGCTAAAGCCTAATCTACCATCTCAAACCTACATCATTATCCCAAATCGTCTCCTCGAGCAATTCTCAATCAGATCCCATCTCTCACGTTCGCCATTTTTCTTATTGCACCTCTGTATTCATACTCTCATATAAGTTTTATATTCACTATATTTGTCTAATCAAATACTCTTTCTTCATCTCGCTCGTACTTCGACCAAGTGTTTTGAACACTCTCATAGTGTTCAAGGCACTCTATCTCATTAGTGCTTTGTGCACTCTTATTAGCACCTCATGCACTCTCTTAGCATCTTGTGCACTCTCTTATTAGAGCCTTGTGTTATCTTATATATATGGTCCTCCATGTTTAAATGCTTTTGTATTACATTGTTTGTACAATGTTTTATTAGTTGCCTTTATGATAGAATACCTTATGACTATCATCTCAATGTATATGATTTAATATATCAATAACATATATTTCTCTCTCTCCAGAGTCAAATTTGATCATATATTTAATTATTCAATTACAGATACTCTAAAAAACTTATAAGAGTAACCGATTCGCTTCCATATCATAAAAAAGTAACAATTAACTACCTACTACAGTTAACTTCCTAACCCACTACATCAAGATACTAGTGGTGACATTTTACATTTACCCTTTTCCTTCAATATTTTTAATCATTATAGTCATATATATTATACCTCTAATATGATAGTATTATAGGTGTAAATGATAATTATTGCTCCCTACCTAGATACATTTTCTTCCTCCTAAAATTAATGCTACCTTTCACCTAAATGGATTAATCAAAAATCTCTTTGAAAAAAAAAAAGAATAAATCAAAAGTCTCTTGAAAACTAAAAAGATGATTCATTCGAGACTCCATAATTAATCTCTCGATCCAATAGAATCTAGATTCAATGAATCTATTTTCATAATTCTCCACTCAAATCACATTAAACAATGCTTCTTTATAAGTATGTGATTTAATAAAACAAACCCGCCTAAGGGGGCAAAACCTGTATACAGGAAGCATACAAAAAAAAGCAATGGGCCGAAACCCATAGGCAAGTAACCTAAAACCTAAAACATCTCTCAAAACTCTAAGAAGAGAGACAATGATGAATCATGACTTTTCCTATACCAAGTGATTAGAAGGCTCGTAAAATTATAACAAATACAAGATGGATCACGTTCGACCCCATCAAAGCATCTTTGATTCCTCTCCTGTCAGACTGACCAAGAACTACAATGAGTGACCATCTTCTAAACCACCCTCGGACCCATCCAACCCACAGGGATTCCCCAAGCTTCCATAAGCTCACTCACTGAACGAGGCATAATAAAAATGATATTCCAAAGACCCCTAGCCACCTGAAAATGTAAGATAAGTTGATCGGTCGTCTCCTCCTACTTTTTGAACAACCAACATCTACTAGCCATCCTCCTCCATTTTTTTTGCAGACCCTCAATCATCAATATTACTAGTCTAACATCGGACTACACAAAGAAACTAACCTTAGGAGGAACTTGACTCTTCCATATAGCCTTCCACAAAAAATAAGCACACCCACCCTCCTTAACTGCTTATAATATTTCCTAACCAAAAATTGACCATCCTCATAGCACGCCCTTCACAACCTATCCCCCCATCAGTTAGGACTATCGCTAAAGTATCAAATCAAATAATGTGTTCGCCTCCTCCAACTCCTAATCCCAAGGTCACCTCCTAAACTTTCGAATCCCACACCGCTCGATCATTAACCCTCCGCCTATGATCCTCTACTAATCCATCCATCTCCTTACCAATCCGAAACATCCCAAGGAAGAGATCCTCCAAAGAGACACCCTCCCCCCATTTACCCTTCTAAAACCTGATTTGATTCCCTCTCCCGAGATGGTAGTATGTGATCTGAGAAAACTCCCCCTCCCTTTCGCTATGCACCTCCACATCCTCACCCTATAAGTAACACGCTCCACAATAGGACCCCACTCAAACATGCCAACCCCTCTCATGGATATCACTTATTTCCTCCAGAGTCTACAGTCCTCTATGATAAACTACCATAGACACTTACTAAGAAGTGCGTTATTAAAATGGACTAACCTCCCCACCCCAGCACCATCCTCTTTTAGCGGCTTGTAAAACGCATCTGAACTCACCAAATAGTATTTGAACCGATCATTATGACATCTCCACAAAAAATACTTCATTATCGTCTCAAGCCTCTTTCTAACGAAATCTGGTAAAAGGAGAACTGACATAAAATATGTCAGTAGGCTCGATAAAATGATTTTGATCAACATCAATCGTCCCCCTTTAGAAATGAAACTATGCTTCCAACCTGCTAACCTCCTTTGGACCCTCTCAATGACTGTATCCCACAACGATGTGGACTTAAACTTAGCCCCTAAAGGGAGGCCAAGATAAGTAAAAGGGAGTAACTTGACCCTACATCCAAAAACATTAGCCAAATAACACACGTTAACCACTTGTCCTACGAAAATCATTTCACTTTTCCTAACATCGATATGCAAACCCGACATGGCCTTAAAGAACACCAACAAAGACCTCAACATCCTCACCTCATCCACATTCTCACCATAGAAAATAAAACTGTCATCTACGAACAACAAATTAGAGATCTTAACTAGGTGGTGAGCAAAGTTCCCAATCAAAAAATTGGAGACCACAAAAGCCTTAACTGTACGACCCATCATTCTAGATAATGCCTCCACGACCATGTGACGCGACTAAGAATTTGTCTCAAAAGTGCATTTTCTATAGGCTCAAGTGCAAGCCTGTCGCGTTAGTAATAATCCGACAAGTCGGGATCGTATCCACAGGGATTAAGAATTGGCACTTTTATAAGAAAAGTTATTAAATCTTGAAATGATTCCTCCAAAGAAATATAAAGATGATTGATGATGAGAAATTGCAATTGGAATAAAATATACTCAAGGAAGGAGAACCCTAAAAAATTGAGGAGAAATTAGATTGAAAAGTAAGAGAAAATAGGGTAGGGTACAATCCCTCAAACCTTAAAGAATTACCGTGTAGAACACTAGAAGTGTAAATTAAAATTCTTAACTAAATCCAATCTTTATAAATCCTAAGCATTGCATATATGAGGGATCTATCCCTCACCATATGAAATCAAAGGTAAATATAAAGTGGTGAATGGACAATTACACTTGCAAAACGTCCTTAAACATCTCAAGTACCTAGGGCAAGAGAGATTAAAAGATTGGCATGTTCATGTAATTTCCTTCCACGATTCGGTCAATATTTAATTTACTCTCTATTTTCTACATCAGTAATTTGCCTCGGAGTGAGTTCATGTACCCCAGCCCTTAAGAATTTAGCTAGACATGATTTGATTAGAAGACAAATTCATTCACAAAATTATAGACCTACCAAACATTGGAAATAATTTGCAATACAATTGAGATTTAACTAACATAGATACCAAGTAAGAGAATGGAATTGTTATACTTGTATTCAGCAACCGGAAAAGAATTTGAATCCAGAAATTCTTGTCTCTCTCTCAACCTTACAAACTAGGGCTTATGAAAAATCTTATCGAAGAAAATGAAAATTTCCTAACTTCTGAATTGCTCTCTCTAAAAATCCCTTCTAGAATGAATTAGGGCATGGGCTTTTATAGTACCAAGTAGTACGACTTTGATAGCTAGAGTCGCTTGTTGCGCAAGATTTCACCAACTATGCAAATCAAAACCTTCATAATAAATGCCAGGATTTCGCATGACCGGACCGGTCCGGATAGCCCTCGGATCGGTCCGATTCTTCAGCCACCGGATCGGTTCTTTTTTTATTCTATCGGATCGATCTGATCCCCACCGGATCGATTCTGATGTCATCGGTTTGTCATCCATCCGGGGTCTACTGGACTTGAGTCATTTCGGATCGGTCCGGATATACATCGAATCGGTCCGATTTCTTCTAGGTTGACTTTTTTCTTTTCTTCTTTTACGGGCCATAACTTTTGATCTCGAGCTCCGATTTGAGTGTCGTTTCTTCCGATATTCTTGTGAAATCAAGCACTTCAACTTCCCTTTAGGTGTTGAATTCGAATTCTGGATAAAAATTTACGCTTTTTCCCTCTGACTTTTCTTCCTTTCATCATTTCCTTTCTTTCGGTTTCTTTCTCTCTTTTCTTGCACTAAATTCCTGTAAAATCCATCAGAAATACACGAAACTCGGGGAAATTGTTAGAAACAATCAATGGCAATGATATGGAATAAAAATGATTCAATTACCTTGTTCGGGATATCAAAATTACTAACTTAAGGGGCTAAATTCAGAAGAATATATGCTTGGTCAAATCCCCCTAACTTAGGACTTTGCACGTCCCGGGCAATGTAAAAGAAATTAGTTTAACGCTCAACTCTTGAAAATTCTTTTATTGGGATAAAATACCATTTTCCCAGGCAAGCGATTGCATTTAGCATATGCAACAAGCCTTTAAACCCCTAGGTTACCCTAGTAGGACGAGTTTTGTCTCGTGAGGGTTTGCAGTGAATATACCCACAAAATTCTTTATTGACTCAAATAAATATCAAAATATTTCAAAATTGTACAATTTAAACTTTTCGAAAAATAATCATCATAAATTCATATTCAAATGTCTCAAACCATAGTGTGTGTGTGTAAAGCCAAAAATTAAACCTCAAATTTCCACCGATTGAGCATTACGTTACTTTCAGAAAATTCGTTTTGATTCAAATTCTTACGGATGCACTCACAAACGAATCACTCGGATTGTGGTTATTTTCTCTCGGTATGCATGATATAAAGAGTAAATATAATGGACACAAATTCACGCATACAAATTTGAAAAGAAGGAAATATATGGTGAAAATATCTCATCATCGGAATACAGTTATTAGGAAACGGGAAACATCATCTCTTAATCACACCATTTAATCTCTCATATTATCTTTTTGTATCTTAGCTCTCCACGCAGTAATCAATTTTGCCATTCGGACTCGGTTAGGACTTTTCTTGGGGTTAAGGTGTAAAAGGGAAAAAATGGAAATGGTAGGGAATGTTGGAATTGGAAAATGTCCTTATGATGTCCATTAGTGCTTTTTCGGGCATTTGCTCATTTTTCTCTTTCTTTTTCTATTTTCATTTTTTGTTTTTCTTTTCTTTTTTTTTCTTTTCTTACTATTTTTGTTGAGCATATCTATATATTTTTTTTTCTTTCCCTTTTTTGTTGCACTTTTTGGACTTAATGAATATTCTATTTTCGCAATTCCGGGCTATTTGGTTTTTTTCCGGGTTATCAAACGAAAGGGAAATATTTATTAGGCTCAACTTGGGTTGCAAAGGGATAATTTTGCACATCTTTTTATGGCCAATATTTTTGGGTAACAAACGAGGGCCTACTTCATTGTCCAAATTGCTAATCACATTACCATATGCATCTCGAGATTAATTAAGTTTAGAGATATATTTAGCATGAATTTCGAGACAGCATTTCACACATTTCCCTTAACTGATCAAAATAAAGGATTGAGATCATCAATGACTTATTAAAACACTGAAAAGAACTTTGAGTTAATCATAAACTCGGATTGATTTAAAAACTCATAAAAAATTGAAAAGCTCAAAATCTCACCGGTTTTGATCAATCTCCGCACTTATTCGTTAAGTCGTCAATTTTCATTCAATTTCCATCTTCGGTCAATTTTGGCTTAGTGCAATTGATTGTTAACAATTTGAGACTTTAAATAGAATAAAGGTGATATTTTTGAAAAATTTAAATTCTAATTTTTATTTTTTTGAAGAAAAATATTTTTGGTTTTTTTTTATATATATATATATATAAACATATATGCAAAGTTTTATGAATACGCACTTGTCATCCCCCTAACTTAGTGATTTGCATTGTCCTCAATCAAATGGACGAGAGAGATAAAGAAGACAACATTAGGAGTGCGATAAATAAAACAAGAAAATATCATATTAAAACTGTATATTACAACACAACTGTGGAAGCAAAGGATTACAAACATAATTAATATAACATAAAGGGATAGGGGGCATCCTAAGGGGAGGGTGGGGGACGGGTAGTTCCGGGAGCAGCAGGATCATAAGGATTGTAATAGTAGGGAGGAAAGGGGGCCTCGGGACCCAACTGGAGACGGTACAAGTCAGCCTGCATACGCAGGACCAAACTCATGTCCCTCTCGTATGAAGTCATAAACCCATCGAAACGCGTTGCATGAGAAACATAATCCGGGTCAGCCATTTCATCATATTCTTCTCCTCCCCGTCTTCCATCTCAATATCGTCATCAACAATGTCCTCTTCCGCATCAGTCTCCTCATCACTCGAATCGTCGCCGCGCCCTGCACGGATTAGCTGGATTTGCCTTTCACTTCGAGTGAGGGATTCTTGTCCTAATGGCTTGGGCAAGTTGATAAGATCTTGTGGCGGTTCAATCCCGGCATCCTTGAGCAAGGATGTAATGAGATGGCCATAAGGAAGAGGGGCCCGACCCTTTTTGTCGTATGCCACAAAGTGGATATCATTGTAAAATGTGCGGGCCAAATTGATAACAGTTGCATGATCAAACAAGTGATACATCATTGTAGCTTGACGCGGGCGCATTGCCAAATCATTGGAGGTTTGCAAAATGTTGGCACAAAAAATGTGAAAAGTGAACCGTGCCTTGTCGGATAACCGACCAACAGGAAAGGTCTCGGTATTCCAAACTGCTCTGGGCTCGATTCTTGAGATGCAAACTACTTTGGACAGAACGGGATCGGGACTAGGATGAGCAAATTGATCTGGAGTGACCACACCTTCAGACTCGAGTTTCTGGGCCAGAATATCAAGCGAAAATGGTATCAGTGTGGAATCGACAAAAGCTTGAGATTCGAAGTCGTCGGTACGGACGAGTGAATCGTAAAATTGACGAACTTCATTCTCCCATACAGCTTCATATGGCTCATGGAAAAATCTACGCCAGCCTCTTGACATGAACATGGCTGTGACCGAATTGGGCACCTGATCCCAAAGCACTTGACGCTCAATGTGGATTTTTCGGGTTGGACTGAAAAACCGCCGGCACCAAATTGCTTCACGGCGAGATCGGTATTCTCCATTGTCGTCGGCCAGAACCTCGATGGAATTATACTTCTGGGGAGCAGCTATGGGTATGGAAGAATTGGACAGTAAGTGAGAGAAAAGAAAATGGTGATGGAGGGGTGAAGAATTGGGGGAGATTGGGTAGGTATTTATAGGTTGGAGGGGTAGGAAATGACGGTGGGAAAGGATGGGGAAATAATGGAGGGAAAGGGGGTGTACGAATTTAATTTTGAGAGGGGAAGGGATTGGGGGAATGAATGTGGTGAGGATCGAAGGGTTTTTCACCTTGGGAAATTGCGCTGAGTGCAGAATACCGGATCAATCCGATTTTATATACCGGACCGATCCAGTAAGACGGATCGATTCTTTTTATTTTGAGCCGGACCGATCTACCTTCATCCGGATCGGTTCATTTTTTTCTGGTCCGGATCGATCCGGTCTGCTGAAATCCCATATTTTCCTGCTTTACTTCCATGGCCACTTTTACCCTGATTTCTCCACCTTAACGCTTCCTTTAACTCAATTGGACTTCAAATCCCTCAAAACTTTCATCGAACCCCGAACCACACCCGAGACATGTTGTTGATTCCCACTTCTGGTAGTGACACACAACGAGGTTTTCCTAACTAGCCTCTCATCCTATGACTACTATATACAACATTCACCCCATACTCGTCGGGGGTGCGATGACCTCACCTTTCTTTTTCAGTCAATCCTTATAAATGGGGTCCGACAACCAGATTGTATCGACTTCCTTGACGATCGCTTCCAAATACGGCTTTAGACGATGCCCGTTGACCTTAAATGTGTTTCCCCCTTTTTCATCTTCGAGTTCAACAGCTCCATGGGGAAATACTTCTTTCACAATGAATGGACCTGACCATCGTGACCGCAATTTTCTGAGAAACAAGTGCAACCTCGAGTTGTAGAGAAGGACTTTTTGTCCCGAATGAAACTCTTTCCGTCGAATGATTCTGTCGTGAGCTCGTTTCATTCGATCATTGGATATTTTAGCACTTTCATACGCATCATTGTGTATTTATTCCAACTCGTTCAATTGAAGTTTACGTGTTTCACCGACTTTATCCATGTTAAAGTTCACCCTTTTAATAGCCCAATACGCTTTGTGTTCAATTTCAACCGGAAGATGACAAGGCTTGCCATACACAAATCAAAATGGGGACATCCCAAGGGGATTCTTGTATGCAGTTCTATATGCCTAGAGCGCATCATTCAATCTGAGAGACCAGTCTTTCCTATTAGGTTCGACTGTCTTTTCCAAGATATTTTTGATTTCTCGATTGGCGAGCTCGGCTTGGCCATTCGATTGAGGGTGATAAGTTGTTCCAACTTTATGGACAACTCCATACTTTCGCATTAGCTTCTCCATATGCCTATTGCAAAAATGTGTACCATTATCACTGATTATAGCCTTAGGCATTCCAAAACGAGAAAGTATGTTTTCTTGAATGAATTTTATCACCACCTTAATGTCATTCGTCCTCGTAGCTATGGCCTCTACCCATTTTGAGACGTAGTCTACAGCGACGAGGATGTATAGAAAACCAAAAGAAGGTGGAAAGGGACCCATGAAGTCAATACCCCAACAATCAAACAAGTCCAAGACTAGAATTGGGGTCAATGGCATCATGTCACGACGAGTAATAGCTCCCACTCTTTGGCATCTATCGCATGATTTGCAAAAAATATTCATATCTCGGATGATTGTGGGCCAGTAGAGACCGCTTTGAAGGATTTTCGCAGTAGTTTTATTTTTGGAAAAATGACCTCCACATGCTTTCGTATGACATAATCGAATTATCCCTTGGATTTCTTCATCAGCTACACATCTCCGGATGATTTGATCAGCACAATACTTAAACAAATATGGATCATCATAAAAGAACATGCGTGACCATATAATGAACTTCCTTCTCTCTTGCGGAGTCCAATTAGAGGGAACAATTCCAGTGACAAGGTAATTGACTATATCCGCAATCCATGGGAGAGAAGAAGTAGATAATAGATTTTCATTCGGAAAATACTCGTCTATGGGAATGGGATCAATAGGTACATCGGACAATAGACGTGACAAATGGTCAGCAACGACGTTTTCTACTCCTTTCTTATCTTAAATCGAGAGATTAAACTCTTGTAAGAGTAGGATCCACCTGATTAGATGGGGTTTGGCGTCTTTCTTGCTCAAGAGATATTTGAGAGCCGAATGATCAGTGAAACAAATGATGGGCGACCCAACACTGTAAGAGCGGAATTTGTCTAGAGCAAAAACGACTGCTAGTAACTCTTTCTCTGTAGTAGAGTAATTAAGCTAAGGGCTAGATAATGTTCTGCTAGCATAGTAAATAACATGAGCTTTCTTGTCTTTTCTTTGTCCAAGAACGGCCCCAATCGCGTAATCACTTGCATCACACATAAGCTCAAATGGGAGTGACCAGTCAGGAGCTTGCATGATAGGAGAAGAAATTAGCATGCTTTTAAGTTTATCAAAAGCTTCTCGACATGCTTTATTCAATTCAAATGGAGTGTCCTTCATAAGAAGATTACTCAAGGATCTAGCAATGGCACTAAAGTCTTTGATAAATCTTCTATAAAATTCAGCATGGCCTAGAAAGGACCTCATATCTTTAAGCGATTTTGGCGGGGGTGACTCAGCTATTACTTCAATTTTTTCTCGATCAACTTCAATTCCCCGAGATGAGATTATGTGGCCTAAAACTACACCCTCGGTAACCATAAAATGGCATTTTTCTCAATTGAGGACTAAGTCTTTTTCCACACACCGGATTAGAACTCTTTCAAGATTAGCTAAACATTGGTCGAAAGATGGATCGAAAATGCTGAAATCATCCATGAACACCTCAAGACCTTTTTCAATCATGTCGCTAAAGAGACTTAGCATGCACCTTTGAAAAGTTGTTGGTGCATTACATAACCCAAATGGCATACGTTTATAGGCAAACGTACCAAAAGGGCATGTAAAAGTCATCTTTTCTTGATCAAGTACATCCACTTCAATCTGATTATAGCCAGAATACCCATCTAGGAAACAGTAGTAAGGATGGCCCGCCACTCGTTCAATCACTTGATCGATGAACGGTAAGGGAAAATGGTCTTTTTTGGTTCCGGCATTGAGCTTTCGGTAGTCAATGCATACACGCCACCCGGTGGTGGTGCGTTGAGGTATTAGTTCTCCCTTGGCATTTTCAACCACGGTCATACCCGATTTTTTTGGAATGACCTCAATTGGGCTCACCCATTTACTATCAGAAATGGGATAGATAATCCTAGCATCTAGCAATTTGAAGATTTCCGCTCTTACTATATCTTTCATTGTTGGGTTTAATCGCCTTTGCATCTCTCGCGAGGGCTTCACCTCTTCCTCAAGATGGATTTTATGGGTACAAATCAATGGACTTATACCTTTCAAATTCTGCTATAGTCCAACCAAAAGCATTTCTATGCTTCCGTAACACATCCAACAACATGCCCTCTTGCTCTTTTTTTAAACTGGAAGAAACAATAACAGGAAATGTATCATTATCTCCCAAAAAAACATATTTGACATGCGAGGGTAGTTTCTTCAACTCAAGACTAGGAAATCTATTTTCAGAGGGAATCATGGTTGTCTCCCTCGGAGGTAATTCTTCAAACCTAGAAATCCAGTCAACATCTCTTAATTCCTAAAAACTCACTTCTTCTAGTAACCAAGTTTCCAACTCTTCCACCTCACGCTCAAACTCAGTATAAAGGCTCTTTTTCTCACTACTTTGCACTAAACACACTTCCAGTGCATTTCCTCCTATGATCTTCTCGATGTGATTATCCACCACTTCTTAAATAAGATCCACCTCAAGAATTTCATCCTCATCACCCATTTGGTTAGCGACATTGAAAATATTGGTCTCGAGAGTCATGTTTCCAAAAGTGAGTTGCATTTGGCCATTGCGTGTATTGATCAAAGCATTAGCAGTGGATAAAAATGGACGGCCCAATATTATTGGAACATGATTTCTCGCATGGGGAGCAAGCTCAGTGTCCCAAATAACGAAATCAACAGGGAAGTTGAACGTATCCACTTGAACTATCACGTCCTCCACAACCCAACGAGGCACTTTCACTGTTCGATCAGCTAACTGTAGAGTGATTCGGGTAGGTTTTAAATCACCTAAATCATGGTGCTTATAGATGGAGTATGGAAGGATGTTCACACTCGCACCTAAATCAAGCAATGCTTTTTCCACTCTTTTTTCTCTTATGACACACGAAATTGTGCGTGCACTAGGATCCTTGAATTTTGGTGGTAGATCATTGAGAAGGACCGAGCTCACATTTTGTGCCAAGAAAATGTTCTTCTTCACCTTGAGCCGTCATTTGACAGTCAAAAGATCTTTGATGACCTTCGTATATGCTGGAATTTGTTGAATAGCATCAAGAAACGACAAGTTCAATTTTACTTGTTTCAAAACATCCAACACTTCTGTACGCGACGCCCCTTTTTTGGGTGGAGCTAAGTGTTGAGGAAATGGAGCAACAGTTGGTAGTTTGACTTCAATTTCAGGTTCAACTCCCTCATCTTTGTCTTCTGTATCCAATGGAGTGTCAGCAGACTCGGAAGTTTTAGCTTCCTTGGGAATTTCGGTTTCAACTCCCTCATCTTTGTCTTTAGATTCCTTGGGAAGTTTTGGTGCTAGATCAATTACGCGACCACTACGAAGAGTAGTAATAGCTTGACATTGTTCTGGAAAATCCGATGATGTGGAGCTAACCGTGGGTTTTCCTTGAAAAGGAGGTCTTTGGACTTGAGCTGTGAATTTACCCTTCTCCTAAGTATTTACTGCAGATTGCAACCTAGAAATGCTAGTATGAATTTCAGTGAACATTCGATCATATTTAGCATTGCTCTCTTTTTGAGATTGGATGAATTGATTCAGATTGTCTTCAAGAGATCGTCTAGGTGGAGAAACATACGGACCAGGAGGTGGTACCTTCATAGGAGGATGCATCTGAGGTGCCACTTGCTGAAATTGAGGGGGTGGTAGTGTCACATGTGGGTTATGATCCATCCCCCCTGTGGTTGTCCATAGTTGAAACCAGGGTGATTCCTCCATGATTGATTGTATGCATTCCCTTGCTGTGCATTATAATTTCCGTGAAACCCCCCTATTGTCTCAACTTGTTCAGTGTACATAGCCTTGTATGCAGGGATGGTAGGACATCCTTTGGTTGAATGACCAGCAACACAAATGGCACACACTTTCTCCTTCCCGGCTTGCACGGGTCCAGCTACTTCTCTCAATCGCACTTCAAGCATGTCTCTGAAATTCTTTTCCAATTGGTCAAATTTTCGATCTAAAAAAGTGTCCTTGTCCAGGTGATAGATACCGGACGCAGCAGGCACATTGGACACTTGTCGATTTTTATTTTGACTATTGGGATCAGAAATATCCCATGCTTGGGTAGTCTCTGCTTCATATTTCAGATGAGCCTCCGCATCGCTTGTGTCTAACTCCCAAAAAGGTCTTTCGCACATGGTTTGAACAAGTTGTTTAGATGCTAAAGTAAGGCCTTGATGAAAAAATGAAATCAAATGATGTTTTTCGAATCCATGGTGTGGGCAAGCACTAACTAACTACTGAAATCTCTCCCAACACTTGTCGAAGGCCTCATTCTCATTTTGTCGAAAAGCTTGTATTTGTGCCTTGACAGAATTGGTTTTGTGTTGAGGAAAAAATTTGGAGAGAAACTTGGTTTGCATATCTCTCCAGGATAATACGGAATTCGGGGGTAGCGACCATAACCAAGTTTTAGCTTTATTTTTTAAGGGAAAAGGGAAAAGCTTTAACCGGATAACATCTTGTGCGCAAGCTTGGTCACCAAACGTCTCACATGCTTCCTCGAACTCTCTAATATGGAGATATGGTTTTTTCGAATCCATCCCATGAAATGTGGGAAGAATTTGAATCATACCATTTCGAAAGTGGAACTGACCGACATTATACGGGAGTAAAATACAACCAGGGGTAACAGTTCTCTATGGAAATAAAAGATCTTTCATGGGAAGATATGGTATCTCTTCCTCTCCAGCACCAATACCAACACTACCGTGCACCGACATATTGCTACCGAAAGATTCAGAATTCACACTTAGTGTTTGACTAGATGAGCGACTTGTAATTGAATTGTTAGGCGAATGAGGAGGAACCCAAAAATGGGGAGAGTCCGTGGTATGAGAATTTTCAGAATTTGCTTCGGCAATAAAATTTTCGTGAACTTGGGTAGAAGATGAATTCTGCATATAAGCGCATAAGAGATGAGATGTAAAAAGAATATAATTTTTTTTAAATCACTTATAGATTAAAATCACTTTCCTAAATTATACCAATTGATGATCCCCGGCAACGGCGCCAAAAACTTGACGCGACTAAGAATTTGTCTCAAAAGTACGTTTTCTATAGGCTCAAGTGCAAGCCTATCGCGTTAGTAATAATTCGACAAGTCGGGATCGTATCCACAGGGATTAAGAATTGGCACTTTTATAAGAAAAATTATTAAATCTTGAAATGATTCCTCCAAAGAAATATAAAGATGATTGATGATGAGAAATTGTTATTGGAATAAAATATACTCAAGGAAAGATAACCCTAAAAAATTGTGGAGAAATTAGATTGAAAAGTAAGAGAAAATAGGGTAGGGTACAATCCCTCAAACCTTAACGAATTACCGTGTAGAACACTAGAATTGTAAATTAAAATTCTTGACTAAATCCAATCTTTATAAATCCTAAGCATTGCATATATGAGGGATGTATCCCTCACCATACGAAATCAAAGGTAAATATAAAGTGGTGAATGGACAATTACACTTACAAAACGTTCTTAAACATATCAAGTACCTAGGGCAAGAGAGATTAAAAGATTGGCATGTTCATGGAATTTCCTTCCACGATTCGGTCAATATTTAATTTACTCTCTATTTTCTACATCAGTAATTTGCCTCGGAGTGAGTTCATGTACCCCAGCCCTTAAGAATTTAGCTAGACATGATTTGATTAGAAGACAAATTCATACACAGAATTATAGACCTACCAAACATTGGAAATAATTTGCAATACAATTGAGATTTGACTAACATAGATACCAAGTAAGAGAATGGAATTGTTATACTTGTATTCAGCAACCGGAAAAGAATTTGAATCCAGAAATTCTTGTCTCTCTCTCAACCTTACAGACTAGGGTTTATGAAAACTCCTATCCAAAAAAATGAAAATTTCCTAACTTCTGAATTGCTCTCTCTAAAAATCCCCTCTAGAATGAAGTAGGGCATGGGCTTTTATAACACCAAGTAGTACGACTTTGACAGCCAGAGTCGCTTGTTGCGCAAGCTTTCAAGAGCTATGCACATCAAAATCTTCACAATAAATGCCAGGATTTCGCATGACCGGACTGGTCCGGATAGCCCTCAGATCGGTCCGATTCTTCAGCCACCGGATCGGTTCTTTTTTCATTCTACCGGATCGGTCCGATCCCCACCGGATCGGTTCTGCTGTCATCAATTTGTCATCCATCCGGGGTCTACTGGACTTCACTACACCAAAAGGCTCATTTAGTAACAGACTATTTTTGTTATTACTAACACTATTATACCATTACTATTCCTTACAATACATTACCGTTAGTAATTTGTGATAGGTGTTGGTAATATTAGTTCAATATTTTTAAAGTAATTATTTTATTGAAAAAAGAGGGTAAATTTGCCCCTACCCAAAAAAGACCCCGACTACCCTATACCCACAAACTCTCCAAAGCTAAATGAGATGCCCTCTCTAACTTCTTCTCCAAATTCACCTGCCAAAACCCCATCTTCTTCTCCAAATAGACGTGCCCAAACCTCATCTTCTTTTCCGAATTGAGATTTTAAAGTACCTAGGGTTGAGACATTTGGAAGAATTGAAGTTTGGAAGACCTAGGGCTTGGTCATTTGGCAGAATAGCGATCGATTTAGATCCAGATCCCAAACCTGTAAGATTTCCTTCAACTCTAATTACTCTTCACTCATATGTATGCACTCATTTGTTTCGTTATTGTGTACAGCTTTGGGATCTGGATGCGAACTATGTTGAGTCTTATATTCTATTAACAATTACTGCTTTGTTGTATGTGTTTGATTCTTTTTCTATTAATTTCCATTTCATTCGGTGATGTGCTAACATATAGTGTGCATAATTTTCTGGGTGAAAGTAACTTTTGAAATAATATATCGGTTATTTTTATTAGAAAATTTAAGTAATTGCATGAATTGTTTCAGATTTGTGTTCAAACATTAGTAATTATATTTTACAGGCATGTTAAAAGTTATGTTTTCTTTTTCTTGCAATCAAATTATGATTGCTTGTCCTAACTCAGGATAAATCGTGTTCTTGGTGTTTGAGGAAACTCCCAAAAGAGTTTAAAACATTATACAAATATCTATTAACATTAAAGCATCTTTGTTACTGTTTTGGTGATTTTTAAGTTGATGTTTGGGGTTTATTTTTTGTTAAATTAATGTTCAGTAAGAAGTTAGATACGATTATTTAGCTATATCATTTATATAGATCTTTATATTTGCCATTACCACCATTGGACATCTTTGCCATTTCTCATCTGATACTCTAAAAAATCACAAGAAAAGCCCTGAACTATATTATACTTAGAGAAGAGTATGTTTTGAGACATGGGATTAAGGTCTAGTGAATTTATTAGCTTAATTTGATTTTGATAGATGATGAAGAGTATGGTTTAAGATGTCGGACAAAGGTCTAGTGAATTTTTTATCCTTGAACTCTCTATATTTGGATTGTGATTAGGACTGCTATAATTTTGTTTTTTCTCGTGAGTTAATTAATCAATACTTTGAACTAATTTTCTTAATTTTGCTATCTGAAGTGAAATCTAGCTCTACGATTAATCGTCTCTATTTTTTGTGTATTTTTTGTCTATTCCAAAGGTATGATGCATCAATACACTTGAAGTGTAAGTAGAGGATGAAATGGAAAACTACAAGTTTAATGAACCAACTTGGAACATTATCTACTCATAAAGCAAAGGAGGCAATGGAAAACTACAAGTGTAAGTAGTCCAAAAGTTTTTATTACATGAAATTTAAGTTTTTTTTGTCAAATGTAAGTAATAAAGGAGAGAACGAAATGGAAAATTATCTTCTTGTGAGATATTAAAATGTTTTAAGTTTATTGGTGACGTGAATGGTTATTTTGGAAGTAGGCAAGAGATCTGAGTAATTATATATAGAAATAAGCTAGATTCAGGGGTATAATTGGAAACATATCATTTGGTGTCATAACTATTTTGACACGAGTTGGGTTTTGGTATAGTACATATAAATAACTAACTAAATTACTATTACCACATATGACTGCCCTCCTTTATTATAGATGTATAGCTAGGAATTGTTTCCCAATTGGATTATTAAAAAAATGCTAAATTTTTATTTTTATTTCACACTGGAAAACATAAATATGAGATCGTAAATAGACTCCAAGAAAGAAAGTATATATGTGGAATGACGGGTGGTGGTGTAAATAACACACCTTCCTTAAAGATAGCTGGCATAGGAATCTCAGTCATAGATTCAACAAATGTCGCTCGTATCGCTTCTGATAGTGTTCTTATAGAACCTAGTTTGAGCGTGAATATTGGTGCAGTATTAACTAGCCGTGTTATCTTTTTAGAGAATGAAAAACTACACGGTAGTAGAGGAATGCTTATGTTTATTAACAACCGTTAGTGTAATGTCACCAGCGCGAGACAGTAGGCCATGGCGGAATTTGAATAAGACCCCAACGCATAAGTGACATTTTGCCTCTGAACATGTTATGGCAGTTGCACATTGACGATTTTTTTTGACATATAAACTCTATTCTGAAGATTTTTTGAAGTATACATGTTCACCATATACTTATAAATTTTTTTATTCTGCAGGAAAAACTTTCGAGCCCTCTTGGTGCTCAAAGTTTAGAATTTTATGACGAAATTTTTGAGGCTTTTAGTGGGAATTTATTTTGGGGCACTGAGCTGCAACCTCAAGAATGGTACTTTGAGGGTGATAATGGAGGAATCTTCGGTACGAATGCTCTGCCAAGGGTTTATAACTCTAGCCAGCTTCAAGTAATAGCAAAATCCTTTAAACTCTTGTGATTAAGTTCTTATGGGGAACGTTATCTTAAAGTTTGAATCATGTGATTAAGTTCTTATGGTAATGTAATCTTAAAGTTCTAATCTTATAAATTAGTTGCCAAATCACTCTTATAATCACGTATTTCCATAACAAAAAATCCAGAGTTTGATATTTGCAATCTATTTTGATCCTATAATTTGTATAATTGATATAGTTTTAATGAATGTATGCAGTAATATAAGATTTGAGCATATGTAGTAATAACTCATCCTGATAAACTTGTTTAATGCGTGATTGCAGTGCTTATTTGGGCATGATGTTGTGTGTTTTCAAAGTGAACAAGAGAGAATAAACGGGTTGCACCTCGGCCCTAAGCTGCTCTTTTCCATGTCATTCATAAAGTTCCCGCTGGTGACTTTCCCTATGTAAGGCCCAAACATGTTCTGGCCTAAAAAATTCTTTATCATAAACTGTTTTGTTTTCTTTTTTAATCTTTAATGTTGGTGTTCTTTTATAAGTTCAAAACTAGTCAAGTTTAGATTCTCTCTCCACTTTTTTGGTGATTTTAGAGTGTATAATCACCACCCTATCAAGTTAGTAATTTTAGAGTGTAACTCATTATGGTCAAAGGTACTACCATATGTTGACACTAGTTTTGAGTAAAGAGAATATTACATGAGTTGTTTTGTTTCCCTTGTATTCCATTACAAATTCTGAATTCTGATTATTATCCTGTTCATGCACTCAAGTCCACAACCTGATATCATACTAGATTTTTCTTAACAATCTGCCTAGAAGTAGTCTAATCTTTTGAAACTCAAAATTAATTGGAGCATTTATAAGCTCATTTTCATGTTGTTGCAATAATTATCGATTCTTCTGTCTGCAACGTAATCTTAAAGTTGTCTATTGTTGTAGAAGGGCCGGATTCTGGATAACGAGGGTGTATCGCTCCAGTTTGTGGTAATAGTGGTCTGATAATAGTGGTCAATGTTACCTAAAGTGTGTATCGCTCCGGTTTGTGGAACGAGAATGGAAACATAATACATCTGTACACATCTTATACTATAAAATTTGTATGGTGAGGTGGTAGTCTTATTTAGACCATACTGTTGAAATTAGTTCACCTCCTTCTAAAGTGGTAAACAAAGTTGGAATGATATCTTATAATATTTTTAAGATACAAAATCTTTTATCTTGCCATTGTGATTTTATATACAAAATTATACATGTAAAGACGTCGGATAACCACATCTTATTTTTATTTTTATACACTTCTATCTTTATAGGGGTGAACCTGTTATTTATTCATTAATCATTCCTACCTATGCCGACAAACTCATAGTGAAGGCGGACTGTGTGCTTAAGACACATGAGGACATCAAGCTTATGCCACACCACGGGCTTAGAACGTGTCCTATTTTCATTTGATAATTTCTAAAAAATGAAAATTAAAACTTTATGGTGCATTTGAAATTTTAAGCTAATTTGGGTTGTATCCATTAGTTATATCACTCTCAATAAACTAGCTTCTTGATTTATCACTGCATGAAGCTGAAACCATGATAGATATGTGTGTATGAAATTGTCTTGAGACATTTTCACAATATGTTCTGTAATCATAGACAAGCTATAATTTATCTTATTTTTATCTTCATATGTACATCATATTGTCATGTGTACTAGTATTATCATTATGTGAGGTGGGAATTCAAGAATATTTAAAATGCAAACTTACCTACTGTTATTGTATCTTAGGTTCGAAAATCGCTGTTGTGGCTCATGTTCCCTGATATTATCATCTTATTTGTTCCGTCACTGACAAGTATTATATTGGACATTTATTTTTTAATGAAGATATTCTCGTCATAGAAACCCCATCTGTTTTAATTGAGTATCGTCTTGAACTGTAGTTTGGAGCAGCTAAGATGGCATCAGTGACTTTTGCAAATTTTCATGATCCATGTTGTGCTACAATAGCATTATATACTATGTACTGGCCTTCCACGCTCAAAACAGGTGATGTTTACACCTTTTGACTCATTATAGTTTCTCAACTTGACCACCATCTTTCATACTCTATGCAATTTCTTATCTGAAAGCAAGCATTAGCCAAATGAGTTTGAGCCTCTTGTCATTACTCATTTCTAATAGAGAATCTCTTGGGCATTTCTCTCTTGTTTTATCTCGTGTCTGGATTACAAAGGCATAATATTGTCTTATCTCAAGAGCTTTTATAAATCATGGGTTTCTTATGCACATATTTGATTTAGTTTCTGATTCCTTTCTCAATAGGCATTTGAAAGAAGAAGAGCTCTCTTGAGAGAAGCCGAAGGCCAACAACACCTTGAGGGTCCAATACTTCTGTCGCTTGAGAGGCTGGTAATTGGACTAAAGGTAATTACTGCAGCAGTATGTGCTGGAACTTTGTTTCATAACTTATTCTATATCTTTGCTTTTAATTGCAGAAAACCAGAGGACGTAGCATATGTACGAGATTATGCTGGTGCAGGATTGGTTAGTACTCTGGCTAATTCTCCTAAGATATTTTATTATATCATTTTTAGGGCCAAATTTAGAATAGTGGGTAACTACTGGAATCTGGAAATGGTACCTTTGCTATTTTTTCGGTCGATCATCTCTTGCTAAATATGTTGTATTATTTTGAGCAGTTGTCTTCATGAGTTATATGGGCTATATAGACATGATCCCAGTTCTCCCAATGACTTTTTGAGGATCAATTTTCCTAAGCCAAATTAAGTCTAACTCTAGCCTTATTCATTAAGGATCAATTTTCCTCATTACTATGCTGCTCAAAACTCATATCGGGAGTAATTATCTCATATTATAAATCATTCACTACTTGAAACACATTTTTAAAAGTTATTTTATTTCATTTCTTAAGACCAATTTTCAAATTATGCAGCTTTGTGGAGAATCTTCTCATTAGGTGCCAGTAGCCTCTACACACCAAGACCTCTTTATAAACTCTTCAATGTCTTTATTGGAAAGATTGGAAATTAAAAGGTCTTGGAACATTTTACAGCTTTGCTTTTATACAAACCAATGGAGGAGCATGATTTGAACAGGTCTATTTGGATGATGAACTGAAGTTTAAGGTCATTCAATTTTCAGAGCTACTGAATAAGATTGGAGACAAACATAATGTTTGGTCATCTAACAATATTGGTGTCATTGATCTGTTTATTTTTTTTGGTCATTTAAAGGTGCTGGAACAGAAACATAACATCCATATGTATTTAACGATCTACTTTCGCAGAATTTCAAAGCAGACAATTGTATTGAGTTTACATCTCTGAAAATAAAGAGAAACAAAATGAGAAGAGTATAATGTCCCTTCTTACAGTAAACAAAATGGAGAAAATAATCGAGAACAGTCCACGCTTCTTAGATCAGCATGGAGTTTCTTTTTAAACCCTTAATAAAAATATAAAATCACGAATATTTGATTTTATTCCCTATTTCTTATATTTCCTTTGTTGAACCAATGTATAAAATAGGATAATCTTCCTAGAGCAGAGGATTAATTAACAACGATGGTAGAAATCGTAATCTCTCTCCCTTTTATATGTAAGGTTTTATTTTGTATGTCATACAGGAAACTCTACAACATTGGTTTACTGACGAGAAAGCCGTAGATCAGTTCGTTATTCATGTTAGCTCAGACACAGAGGTCTTGGGGAATGATGCTAGACAATTTAAGGCAGATCTTGTTTACAAATGACCAGTAAGTGGATTTTATTTTACGCTCTCATTGAGTAGTTTTATTAATTTTTGTATTTCTCATTATTGAGAATATGCATTACAGCATGTTGAGTTCATAATTTCTTACTCATAATTTCTTAGTCACCATATTTTCTCTTGTTATTATAATTTTTTCTTCTTCACGATAAGCATGTTTACTTATAATGGATAATGATGCCTTTTCTCTGTGCAGTTTTGGATTGAGAGTTTTGTACAAGGGAATTTTACTTTAACTAGTGCTCCTGATCGATGGGTATAGAGGTATGAGTAAGGCTCAGAAGGTATCTGGTCCATCCACGGTGAGAAGTTTTCTTTCTCGACCAGCAGGTGAGATGGTACATGTTTGGGATGTTTCTCTTTTTTGAAGAGATTCACATTCCAATAAACACTGAGAACTGATCTGCAGGAGTTAAAGAGGTCACAGAGGAGGTTAGTGTTCCTACTCATGATGTCCAGACGGGAGGTGTTATAAGAACTAAGTTCACTAAGCTGAATCGAATTAGTGCAAAATTTTAGCACAGGGGAGGTAATCAGTTTTTGAAACATCCTAAAGCTTTAGCAGGTAAGTCTCTTCTAGGCGATACCGATTCTGGTGGGGCTATTGCGGATGGGTTTGACGTTTGAGGAGCAAGGGTGTTGAAGTTCATGGGTTTGCACGCATCTTGAATATGCATCATAGAAAAACCTGTTAATCTTGGATAGGCACCATTGAATAGGCACGCATCTTAGCCGCTTATAAGAACACAATTACTCGCCGGGTTTCTACATCTAATGAGCCATCACCTCATCATAATATCCATTTTCACCATGAGATGGCTTATGTAAAACTTTTATCTCTACTTTTTTTTTTACTTCCACATATTTTCATACATGACAACGCTCTAATTTCTAAAGCTTTGTTCAACTTCAATATTTATAAATATTGAAATGAGTTGGAAAAAAACATACCTCTTGTATTTTTGTGTTCATATAATCTTTTAATTGTGCGTGTGTTATAGCTTCCTGAGTACCCATCCAAGTTATTATTATTCTGCGAAGTACAACCGGGAAGTGGGGGAGAAACTTATATAGTTCTAAGCCATATTGTATATAAGAGGATGAAACAGAAGCACTCATAATTGGTTGAAAAATTAGAAAAGCATGGATTGATCTATACAAAAGTATTGGGAGAAGAGGATGATCCTACCTCAGTAATCGGACGTGGATGGAAATCTACATTTTCCACCGATGACAAGAGTGTGGCCGAGGAAAGGTTAGTGATTTTGTTCAGATTTATAGTCTTCTGTTTTAGTCATTGTGTAATCAAAGTTTTTTCAATGAGTAAAAAGAATTTCTAACTGTGAAGCTATCATTATTAGCGAATATGATTGATTGTCTGAATCTTCTACGCTTATAAAATGTTTAAATAACTCCAAATAGGAAAATTTTTAGCGAATATGAGCCACAGAGGATGAAATCCCTATGCTGTTACAGGAATTTTGGTGATTTAGGCCTGGTTTGGTTGGGTCGAATATATTTGATGTGGATGAGAAAGAAAATTGTAAAAGCATTTCACCTATTAAAGTTATATTTTTTGTTTATATAAAATTGAACATAGTGTGCATGCTAAAACTATGAAATTTGTGCAGAAGTAGTGAGTGATAAAAATTAACGAGTGTAACTCCAAATCGGGAAAATTATTTTCACCAATTTACTTTTCATCTGGTGAGAAAATTTCACCCTGAACCAGATAGACTTGGGATTTTTTTATTTATGCCCATGTACGTACATATGCACAAATATGAATGTGCATTGGAACACATTTTACCCACATTCTATGATAGCATAAGCTTGTGTCAAATTTGGGTATTCAATCCTAGGAACTGTTGATGTCTAAATCACAAAATTATACTTTTCGTACTTTATTCTAAATAAGATGTTCATGTTCTCTCTTTAGGGTTCTAAATGATCTCGAGCAGGGATGACAGACCCACCTCAGATGAGTAGCTCCGACAAGATTCGTTCTCTTTGGATTGGAGACTTGCATTATTGTATGGACAACGCCTACATTACCAACTCTTTATATTCCACTTGAGAGGTACATAACCATCTTCAATATTTTTTTATAATTTAATCACTAGTCATCTTGCACCTTTACTTAAAAAAGGTTTGATTGGTCCATCGTCTAATTTGATGGAGAAACTATGATTTTTTATCTCAATTCATGTTATGTATGTTCTTGTAATTTATGTTGTCCTTTTCAATTGTTTTTTTTTCTCTTTGTCATTCATTTGCAGATTGTTGTTCACAAGCATAGTCTAAGAGGGACACATTTTCGACGCGTGGGACCCTGTCAAAGTGAATTTTTATTATTTTTATTATTATTATTATTATTATTTTTATTATTATTATTATTATTACTATTATTATTGCGTGGAACTGTTTAACCATTTATCAGCTTCTCGAAAATGATACTATTCTAGTATGTTTCATTTGGATACTTTTTTAGTGCAACATTTATTATAACAGAACATTATGTTTTATATTATATTAAAATATAAAATTCCCATATCAACGGGATAATTAGTTTAGGTTTCTTGTTTTGTTTTAGTTATAATCTTTAAGTAGTAGTTTGTATTAGTATCTCTTAGTTCTAGTTCCTATTTATCTATAGGACTCTTTTAAGAGTGGACACTTCAGTTATTAGTTGAATGAAAGAGTTTCTTTTATATATTGCAATTTTGAGATCAAGCCTTGTATCGATATTGCAATTTTGAGAATATAATACATTAAGTTTTTTTAATAAATTAATTTATATGACTAAATGTTGATATTATAACTAAAATGATAATTTTATTTTGTTTGATAGAATGACATTTTTGGATCTTCATCAAGTTTCAAGCGTTGCGGGTTGAGGCATTGATGGCGATGATTATAGAACAAAGGTTGATATTCAACAACAACAATAGACTTCTTTTTTATATTTCATTTGATTCGTTATAATTTTAAAATATCTCATTTGGGGATGATCGTATTAGGATGTCATATTGGATGCTTTTATTAAAATAATGTAACTTTCAGAACGATTGTATTATGATGTTTCATTTGTTTGGTGTAAGTTTCTTTTGTAAATAAAGAGTGGAGACTTATATAAATGTAAATTTTGAATATAATGCCCTTGTTTTTGTGAACTATTTTTGTATATGTTCTTAGGATTTAAATATTGTGATAAGAATAATTGAATTTATTTAAATTCAGGATATTGGATCTTGAATAATATATTTTTTTTAAATATGCATTATTATTAGTAACAGAATTTTGTCGTTACTAATTCTGAATTTTATCATTACTACTAGTAACAGAACTTTACCGTTACTAATTCTGAATTTTATCATTACTACTAGTAACAAAATTTTACCGTTACTAATTTTGTATTCTACCGTTATTATTAGTAACAAAATGTTACCGTTATTAATTCTGAATTTTACCGTTACTATTAGTAACAGAATTTTCCGTTACTATTTCTGCATTTTACCGTTACTATTAGTAACAGAATTTTCTGTTACTAATTCTGAATTTTACCGTTACTACTAGTAAGAGAATTTTACCGTTACTAGTTTCGTGCCCCACGCCTTTTTTCTAACGGAAAAATTGTGTTACTAATTGTTGATGTAAAAAATTAGATCGCTCTAATTATTCAATCACAGATAAATAAATGAGACAAAAGATTTTAAAGTGGTTCAGCCTTATAAGAATGGCCTACGTCCACTATTATGTTATTGCTGAGTGTTTGGGAATTCTCGATTACAGGTTCTATCAAGAAATTACGGTCCCTTTGAATGAGGGTGATACAATGTATTTATAGCCTTGAGGCTGTTATCTGAAAGGGTGATACATTAAATGATATACATATGAAAGGGTAATACATTTAATGCCCTTAGGCTTGTGCGTCAAGGATAAGCCTTTAATGAACCAGTTGAACTGTTTGTTATCTGACAATTAATGCTGGGGTCGAGATGCAGCTCGAACTGCCTTAGTTGCTCATCGTTCAGGAGTTCCTCGGAGTATTGGAGTTCCTCGGAGCGTGTGAGTTCCTCGGAAGGATCTGTTCCTCGGTGTACACTTGCTGCTCGGAGTGAGTATGACTTGGTCGGTGGAATAAACTTCCTCATTGTTATTGTGCCACGTAGACTGACACATGTCTTCTTCTTATTCGTCTATATCAGCATACTAATTTTGGTATCAACAGAAGCCCCCAATGCTTCATGTTTGATGGTTTTATTTTGCAGTGTTGGTCGGTGCTCGTGAAATTCTTGATCTACTTTCTTGATTTGTTCAACAGAAATTGCATTATCTCCTGGACGATATATGATGCAGCTTGTAGCTTATTATTATCTTCAAGTATGTTGATCGGTTTGTTAGCCGACCTGCTGCCTCCTGTGCCGAGCAACTGAATGCTATCTTCACGTGCTTGGTTCTTCTAAATACTTTGTCGAGTAACATACTAGCTTTTGACCCCAACTTTGAAATCTAATTAGTACCAAGCTAGTGGTGGATTTCGAAACATTTTCTTGCCACTTCTTCTTCAATGTTCGTCGGGGCATTAGTAGTAAAGATCTCAGTGCTGTAGATGCTAAACTTGACTTCTGAACTTCTAAATATACCTCCATGTGAGTTTGTGAAATTGAATTTGATGCTCGACTGCATGATGTTATAAGGGTGTGCCACCAAATGAACCAATATATTTGTAATAGAAGCCCCCAGATGAACAAATACTTTATTGAGCACTTTCCTAGATCGACCATCCTTGATAAATATCAGGATGCTCAAAGATGTTAACTTCATAAATTATCCTCTTGCTTTAAATGATCCACCTGCTGGAGAGGAACCTGTTTCTAAAGCAGAGGGGAAGAAACCAATAGAGTAGGAATCTCAACGTAATAGTTAGTACACAATTTAATATCAATGTAATAAATTTGTGTAATTCATTTTGAATTTTGTTCGCAAATTTGTATTGCTATTGTCTTGTATTTGTCAAACACTTTATATTTGTGCATGAGTAACAATATTGTGTGGTTCATCGATCAAAAAGGTTAAAAGTATCAATGTTGCTCGATCACTTAATAATAAAGTAATGAGTATAAAATGTTTAAAACTTTTCCAACCAACCAAGGTTGTTGAATTGTGCTTGTCGACAAACTACAGTTGGTGGGTTTTTATTCCCGACCAGCAATACTTGGTTCAATTTGAAATATTTTCTCCTCGTCGACCAAATACAGTTAGTGGGTTTTTATCCTCGACCAACCATACTTGGTTCAGTTTGGAATATTTTATTCCTCGAGGACTTTTATATTTTCTGTAATAATCTCCCGACCAACATAAGGTGGCATTTGAGAGTTTATCTTGTTTCTTAATCAACCAAGATTGGCATTTTATGAGTGTTGTTCTCGCCCTTTTACCAACCGGAGTTGGTCTTGGGTTCGAACTATTAGGTTCTTTCGAACTATCGGGTTCTTTCGAACTATCGTGTTCACTAGTTATTTTACCAACCGGAGTTGATCATGCTAGTGTACGCCTCCTAACCAAAGGAGTATAGTTTGTTCTCGCTATTTTACCAACCGGAGTTGGTCATGCTCGAACTATCATGTACACTAGTTATTTTACCAACCGGAGTTGATCACGCTAGTGTACGCCTCCTAACGAAAGGAGTATAGTTTGTTCTCGCCCTTTTAACAACCGGAGTTGGTCGTGGGTTTGAACTATCGGGTTCTTTCGAACTATCGGGTTCTTTCGAACTATAGTGTCCACTAGTTATTTTACCAACCGGAGTTGATCACGCTAGTGTACGCCTCCTAACCAACGGAGTATAATTTGTTCTCGCTATTTTACCAACCGGAGTTGGTCACGCTCGAACTATCAGTGTTGCTTCCTGTAACATCCACAGGTTGATCAGCGAGCAACTTTTGTTCCTCGGGGGTGTCAGGATCAGTAAACTCTGCTACAACTTGTCTTAATGGCATGTCGGTATGCATGGTATGGGCCTGGAAACATGGCCTCATTCTTCTACTTGCTTTAATTAATGCCAATGCCAATTTTTCCAGCTTTGGGTATCTGATCTCTACACTTCTTCCTTCGTTGTTGGAGATCGCAATCCTAAAAAGGGCTTTGATCTTGTCTGGATTTGCTTCAACGTCTCGCTGGTTGATGATGTACCCGAGGAACATTCCTCATCGTACTCCAAATGTGTACTTCGTCGGGTTGAGTTTCACTTGATATTTATCCAGTTGATCAAAGGTCTGACCTAAGTCAACTAGATGATCAGCAGCTTTCTTGCTTTTTGTCAGCATATAGTCGACATAGACTTCCATACTACAATAGATTTGTTTGGCAAAAACCTTGTTCATCAGTTGCTGGTATGTCGTTCCCTCCATTTATTGTTTTTCTTCTGCCCGACGAGGAGATCTAGATCTCTCTCTCGCTCGGTCTTCATTTCCTCTTGTATAGATTGACTCTTCTCGGGGCTGGATACTCTTCTTCTTCGCTTTATCATCTTTCACTTTGGTTTCTTTGGTGTCCATATTATTCTTCGCAGACATAGCCTCCTCGGCATTCATAATCTTGGACGCTTTTCTCATCAGGTCTGACATGGTTCGAGGAGGGTCTTTGGCCAAAGTGTAGTACAACTTGTTAGGCAACAATCCACTCATCAAGGCGGTGATTGCTATATTTTCTTCATAATCTATGACTTCCAGCTTCTCGTTATTGATACGAGTTATGTAATCTCTAGTACTCTCACCAAATTTTTGTCTGACACTTAACAAGTGTGCCACTCGTTTTACTGGCTTTGCTCCAAAACAGAAATTTCCGATGAACAGAAATTTCCGATGAACAGAAATTTCCGTTGAAATCTTACCCCGAGGAAGATTGTTGTACCATATCTGGGCAGATCCAGTAAGAGTTCTTGAGAATGATCTGCATCTCATCTCGTCGGGGACAGCATAGATGTCGGCAGCAACTTGATATTACTCTATGTGAAGAACAGGATCTGTCTTTCCATCATATTTGGGGGTCACCACAGGGGCTTTAAACTTTGACGGGGTAGGAAAATCAACAATATCCTGGACAAAAGGTGTTCCTCGAACAAAGGTTCGTTGTAGGGGGTTCTTGGCCTTAACCATTTCTCCCAATCTATCCTCCAACCGCTGAATGGAACCTTTCCAAGCATCATTTCCTTCCTCGGGCCTATTGGTTCGGGCAACTGATCGCATTGAAGTGGCTTCCTGGGATTTATCTTGTCGAGCAGTTGGTCGATCATGGGATTCTTTATTAACACGCCTAGTATGTGAAGAAGGTGCACGAGTATTTCTTTGGAGATTTCGTGATCCAGAATGGGCTGCTGCACCGCCATGGAGGGTTTGGATGAGTTGTCGCATCGTATCTTGCATAGCGGTTTGGCCCTTACCCAGATTTGCCATTATTCCAGTCAGATCTGGAATAATTGGTGGTGCAGATGGATTTGGAGGGGTTCCAACATTTCGATTGCTGGATTCCGGATTATCTGCCATTGATGATGAATTGATTTTGATGAAAAACGATATTACTAGTCGTTTCCCACAGACGGCGCCAATCTGTTGATGTAAAAAATTAGATCGCTCTAATTATTCAATCACAGATAAATAAATGAGACAAAAGATTTTGAAGTGGTTCAGCCTTATAAGAATGGCCTACGTCCACTGTTATGTTATTGCTGAGTGTTTGGGAATTCTCGATTACAGGTTCTATCAAGAAATTTCGGTCCCTTTGAATGAGGGTGATACAATGTATTTATAGCCTTGAGGATGTTATCTGAAAGGGTGATACATTAAATGATATACATATGAAAGGGTAATACATTTAATGCCCTTAGGCTTGTGCGTCAAGGATAAGCCTTTAATAAACCAGTTGAACTATTTCTTATCTGACAATTAATGCTGGGGTCGAGATGCAGCTCGAACCGCCTTAGTTGCTCGTCGTTCAGGAGTTCCTCGGAGTATTGGAGTTCCTCGGAGAAGTCTATTCCTCGGAGCGTGTGAGTTCCTCGAAAGGATCTATTCCTTGGTGTACACTTGCTGCTCGGAGTGAGTATGACTTGGTCGGGGGAATAAACTTCCTCGTTGTTATTGTGCCACGTAGACTGACACGTGTCTTCTTCTTATTCGTCTATATCAGCATACTAATTTTGGTATCAACACTAATATTTTTAGTAACGGTAAAATTGTGTTACTAATGGCGTGTTTTGGTGTAGTGCTTGAGTCATTTCGGATCTGTCCGGATATACACCGGATCGGTCCGATTTCTTCTAGGTTGAGTTTTTTCTTTTCTTCTTTGACTGGCCAAAACTTTCGATCTCGAGCTCCAATTTGAGTGTCGTTTCTTCCGATATTCTTGTGAAATCAAGCACTTCAACTTCCCTTTAGGTGTCGAATTTGAATTCTGGATAGAAATTTACGCTTTTACCCTTTGACTTTTCTTCCTTTCATTATTTCCTTTCTTCCAGTTTCTTTCTCTCTTTTCTTGCACTAAATTCCTGTAAAATCCATCAGAAATACACGAAACTCTGGGAAATTGTTAGAAGCAATCAATGGCAATGATATGGAATAAAAATAATTCAATTACCTTGTTCGGGATATCAAAATTACTAACTTAAGGGGCTAAATTCAGAAGAATTTATGCTTGGTCACCATGATAAAGAGGAAAGGGGAAAACGAGTTGCCCTTCCTAAGCCCATGTGAGCTCGAGAAAAATCCTTATGAAACCCCATTCACCGGGACAGTGAATTTGATAAAGGAAATACACCTTTTCATCCACGTGCACCACCATTCCCCGAACCCCATTATACTCAATAGATAAAAAAGGAAGTTCTAGCTCAAATGATCAGAAGCCTTCTAAATATCAATCTTGTTGATGATAACTTGGATTCGATGCACTCATTTGCCACCAATGTTGCATCTAGGATCTGATGACCACCCACAAAAGCGCTCGGAGTATCCGAAATTAGAGGATCAATAACGTTTCTATGTCTAACTCATAAGACCTTAGAAATGATTATATACACGCTGCTTACCAAACTGATGGGTCTGAAGTCTCTTACATCAGTCGCTCCATCTTTCTTGGGAACCAAAGTAATGAAAGTAGCCTTCAAACTTTTCAGAAAGTACCCTATCATAGAACTCACAAAATATGGACATCACATCCTCACATATCGCTATTCAACAATGGTGGAAAAAATGCCATAGTGAACTCGTCAGAGACTGGGGCCTTATCTTTGCTCATTGACCTCAATAGTTGGACCACCTCGTCCTCCGTGAATGCCCTTTCCAATAGAGACACCTCATTCCCCGAAGTTCATTACACTCGGATCTCATCCATATTAGGTCACCAGGACTCCTCCTCTGTATACAATCTCTCGTAGAACTGACTGATCTCCGTATGAACCTCGCTCTCCTCGACATACACCACCTCCCCTACTACAACCTTCCCAATGTGGTTAACGTGTCGATGGAAGTGAGTCACTTTATGGAAAAATTTAGTATTCATGTCCCTTCCTTAATTCATAGAGCCCTAGACTTTTGTCCCCAACTAATGTCCTCCGAAATCATTCTTATCCCCATCTCCATTTTTTTCTCTTCCCTAATCAACATCACAGCCCCCGAAAGACCGCCCGTCCCTTCCTTCTCGTCGAGAACACGAATATCATCCATAAATCACTCTATTACCCCCCACATACCCAAATACATATTTGTTCCACCTAATGTTGTCTCCCTTAAGACTGAACAATTTAGCCAGCAATATGAAGCTCGCATTCCCCTCCACATAGTACCCCTACCACTGCTACACCCTAAAACAAAATCCTCCTGCTTTAATCACATATTCACGAATCTAAACATGGTCCTTCCTTATCTCCACCCTCCAGGAGGATAGGGGACGGATCCGAAGTCAATCGAGTCACGAAAGATTGAATCCCCATCGCAAAATTCTCGTCCCACTCATTAGAAAGTGAAAATCGGTCTAACCGACACAAAGAAGGTTCATTTCAAGAAAAAAAAGAGTTCAAAGTTCAACGTTCAATTTTTTTTATATAAATAAGAAAGGTTTTTGTTATAAAAGCATTTTTAACATTGTATTTATAGAAAAAACTTTAAGTATTTATTTGTAAATCACAAAAGGTTTTCTAAATTAAAAATAAATAAAAATATGTATAATTTTTTTATATAAAATATGTACAATTTTTTTGCAATTTTTATTTATAAAAAATAGGTTTGAAGTTCAAAAAAGTTTTCAAAATTTTGAAATTGTTTTTAATAAAAAAAAAGGTTTTGGTTATAAAAACATTTTTAGCGTTTTATTTAAAAAAACTTAAAGTTTGTATATATAAATGACATAGAATTTTTTAAACTAAAAATAAATAAAAATGGTTATTTTTTTTTATATAATATACGTACATTTGCTTTGATGCCTGATATTCTTTATTTGCAGGAGTCAAATTTAAATCCAGTAGACGATGAGGTTGCAAGATCTATCAGGGGAATTCATAGAGTTAAAAGGGTAAGTAGGGATGCAATGGGAACTTCAGGTGGGGTTATAGTTTTGTGGGACTCCAGGGTGGTCGAATGTTTGGATAGATTGATAGGTGTGTGGTCATCTTCGTGCTTGTTCTAAAATATGGAGGATGGTCGTTCTTGGAACCTTTCAGGCATTCATAGTTCGGTGGTGGATTTTAGTAGATGGGAGTTACGGGAGGAGCTTACAGGCATTTGTAGGGCATCGGGAGTTCCTAGGTTTATGTGGAGCGATTTCAATGTGGTGATATTTACTTCTAAAAGAAATAGAGGAGGGCGGACTAATAGATATATGATGGATTTCTCAAAATTTTATTGACGAGATGGAGTTATTGGATCTCCCACTTAAGGATGGATTATTCACCTGGTCTAGCAATAGAGACACTACATCATTATCATGTATTGATCGTATCCTTAGTTCTTAAGGGTGGGAACTGTTTTTTCTAAGGGTGATTCACTCGTGCTTACCTCGAGTAACTTCTGATCATTGCCTTATCATGTTAGAGTGTGGGGTTGGAGAGAAGGAATGACCCCATTCATATTTGAGAATATGTGGCTCAAGGAGGAGGACTTCGTGGACAGAGTCAAAGAGTGGTGGCTTAATTACGAGCTAATTAGTAAAGCTAGCTACAAATTGGTGAGCCTCAAGGAAGATATCAAGCGATGGAACAGAGATTTCGTCGGTGATGAGAGTGTGTCTACATCCAGATTTATGGAGGAAATTAGGTGCCTAGATGTGAAAGAAGGGAGAGTTGACCCCTGAAAGGAGGAAATGAAGTTAAGGGAAGAAAATAAGGGGGAAATCAGGATAAGGCTTATTCCAGAAGAAATAAGTTGAAGACAAAAATCAAGGGACCTTTGGTTGAGGGAGGGGATAAGGACATAATTTTTTTCATAAAGTGGATAACTCACATCGTCACTTTAATTGTATTGGAAAGATCGTTGTGGGGGGAGAGGAGTTCGAGGATGTTAGCAAGGTTAGAGGGGCATTTCTCATTTTTACGAAAAAAAATTTAGCGAGGAGGAGGAGTGGCATCCTTATCTTGATGGGGAAGAACTAGGTAGCATTTGAGAGGCGGATGCTGAGATGTTAGAAGGTTAATTCTCGATGAAGGAAGTTGTGTATGTTTTGGGTTCGATGAGTAGGGACAAGGCGATATGTCTAGATTGGTTCATGATAGCCTTTTTTTAACAATGTTGTCCTATTATCAGAGTGGAGGTGTTGGACTTCTTTGGTGACTTTCATGACATAGGTTAGTTATGAAGGAGTCAGAATGCGACATTAATCACTTTGATATCCAAAAAGGGGGTCGAGTGATATTGGGGATTTCAGACCCATTAATCTGATTGGGAGTGAATACTAACTTCTTGCCAATGTACCGGGTTAAGTAAAGTCGTTGACCACTAGTATCTGAATCTCAAAATGCCTTCATCAGGGTGAGGCAGAATCTCGATGATGTTCTGATTGATAATGAATGTGTAAAGTCTAGGGTAAGAAGTGGGGAGCCTGGTATTGTGTGTAAGGTAGATATTAATAAGGAATATGATCATGTAAATTGGAATCTTCTTTTATATCCTCTGGGTAGGATGGGCTTCGGTGACAGGTGGTGCCGATGGATTAAGAGGTGCATATCAACTGCAAGATTTTCTGTTCTGATTAATGGGGTGTGAGAGGGATTCTTTCCGAGATCCCGTGGATTGTGTCTCGGAGACCCACTTTCCACTTTTTTGTTTATTCTGGTGAAGGAGGCTTTTAGTCAAATTGTAACAGCCTGACCCGGGTTTAACGGTTATTAAAGGACTAACCCGACCTATTTTGCACGTTAACTGTGAAGTGCAATGAAACACCCTAAATAATGTTCCTAATCTAGTTTTATTATTGTTTAACATTACAATTATTAGCATGCGAGTTTAATTTACAATCAGTATGTGATATGACCCAAGGAAAGGTCCCCAAGGACAAGTAAACAGAGATACTAACGTAAATATTACATGTATAACGAGATCAAATTACGAAACTACATGCAACCTGTCGTAACAAAAGGAGGGACTGAGTTAAATGCTCGGTGGGAACTATACAAATATAGTGTAGAAATGAATGGCATAAAACATACTCACACACTCCAACTACATGCGTGTTAAAGTACATATATATACATATATACCTATGAAAAAACATGTGACAAGGTATTGAACCATTTTATTCAAAAACATTATGTACTCTAATATACTTCCTTACTTTTACAAAATAGTCTCCTTGGATCATTATGCATAATACGAGCATAATCCTTCCCGTTAACTCACATCATGAAACAAATGACATTTATTAGGGGGAAAACCTTACATTTACTTGCAAACATTCATTAACTAAATGTTTATTAACTCAAGCTAAAGTTACTTCCATTCATGAGCGCAGACACCATGTTTATTACGATTCAAACCTCATTAAGTAGTTTAAACATCATTAAGTCACCTTATTTAACCATCCCATGTTACCATATGATCATTAAACATTTAATGCGTTATTCTTCCATTAATAAATCAATGAATCAATACAATTCATTTATGCCTCCTTCATGAAGATCCAATTCAGTACATAACATTATCTTTAGGGATTTCTCCGACACACACACCCTTCACAACACATGCTCACCCACTGTTTCACAAATTTCACCGCTCGACACCAAGTGACAAG
The DNA here is from genome assembly GCA_949130495.1 of Sambucus nigra. Taxonomy (NCBI): domain Eukaryota; kingdom Viridiplantae; phylum Streptophyta; class Magnoliopsida; order Dipsacales; family Adoxaceae; genus Sambucus; species Sambucus nigra. The sequence continues at coordinate 4,576,351 of OX422217.1, forward strand.
TGATCTGCAGTTATTATTGGGTCTTTCACCCCAAGGACATCATAACCCTGCTTAATTATTTAACCCGGCATCATCCAATATCATTATCTTGCCAATATCTTCAACATTTTTCATATTGTCAACATTAATTTGTCTTTTTTGGGCTGAAGCCAAAGATCATACTTAACCGTCCATTTTTCCATTAACACTTGGGAAATTGTTTCTTTCTTCTTTAAGTCCTTTATGCACGCACACGTTGATTTTATAACAAAAATCATTTTCTTCTTTAGGAATTAATACATTTTCACCCACACTAGTGTAAAAACATTCATCAACATTTGTATTTCATAAAAATGTTACACTTTAATGTCAATTACCAATTTACCCCCTTTTTTACCAAAACTTGCAATTTGGTCCTTTTACGAGTGTCATTTTCCAAAAATGGTAATTTATGTTTCCGACTCAAGAGTTAAACTCATTTAGCAATTTTTTACACTTATTCAATACCTCATTTTAGTAAACTTCCACATTTAACATTCCAACGCCTTTAATATATAATTCCACATATTGTGCATACTAAAGTTCCATTTGACACATATTCGATATTTACAGTTCCTTATTGGATTCATAAATTTTATTACACATTTAACTAATATTCAAGAATTTGACATTCTTACTTTTCATACATTGATTTACACACTTTATTAAGAGTTTTTGCTTTTCAACACCTACTTTGCCACTTATTTCAATTTTAGCATTCTTTACTTTCATTATTTGCATTTACACTCAAAAGTTTATATGACAACTTTAGTTTCATATATTTACACTTTTTACCCAAAAGTTAAGTAATGTGAACTTACTCTGAAGACTTTTTACAATATGCCATTTATCATGAAAAGTTATTTTTCAACTTAAAAACAAGAGTTTGACACTTTTGAAACCACTGAAATTTTGATACAATACTCGGATGTTTTTTTCATAAACTTTAAGCTCATTTAAAACCCATTTTAATCATGATTTTTAGTATGAACATATGGAAAGATTAACAACTAATCATGGATGAATACTACCACACATTTAACACCCTAAATATGCAATAAATCATGTAATATCATCATCAACTTAAACTACTTAGGAGTATGGGTTTTCCCACCTCAAGATGTCTCCAAATGGTGAGAAAATGGTGGTGTAGGAGGAATAGCCCTCGCCTCAAACGGTTGCATCAAGGAGTTATAAAAAAATATCCCCAATCCATGTCCAAGAGTCCTCCATTTAATATCCAAGATTGTTCCATCTCCACGATCAAAGCCCCCTTCTACAACTCCCAAACCTATCAAAAGATTCTCCAAAACTCTCCCTTAAAGCTGTCCCAAAACTCTAAGGTGTTTTCATGTTATTTGTGACCTCCATGATGTTGCTTTCATGATGTAAAGATTGTGGGGAGAAGAGCTAACAATTTGGGGTGAAGGAAGAGCTCTTTCTTGGCCATGGGGATGAAGAAAATCTTATGAAAGGAGTGAGATAGAAATGGCCAACTCACTTTTCCTCCCATTTCTTTTATTAAATAAAAGGGGTAAGATAGAACCCTATGACCCAATGGTCAACATCTGATTTTTGTGAGGTGGATTGCGACAATACAAGAATAAACTAACACATGACCTTAAGAACACCCAAAATCACCCAAAAATTGTGATTTGCGTCACTTTAGGTTCCATCCCCCAATTTTTTTAAGCTTTTAACTTAAGAATCATATTCCTTCCATTTTTAAGCCAAAAAACCATATCTACAATAGTTGTTTGTCCTCCCGGATTATCCTATACAAGGTGTATAAGAATCGGGACCTCCGTACAAAATATATATATTTTTTATTTTTTGCTTCGTAGTACTCAACTTAGCTTAACAAATTATTTTCCCAATTATTTGGGGTCGGCTACATGAATCCTATTTTTCCATTCCATTTTGTCCAGTGCAATATCTTCGGTTAAACCACATGACATCATGTCCTTTTTTATAATATCCCACCAAGTCAATTTAGGCCTACCTCTACCCCTTATGTTACTATCAATACTAACTAAACCAATCTTCCTTACAGGAGAATCCATTGGTCTATGCTTGATGTTTCCAAACCATCCAAGTCGATTTTCTCTCAATTTATCTTCTATAGGAGCTATTTTCACCGTTTCACGAATTTATTCATTTTTTATTTTATCCTTTCGAGTTTTACCACAAATCCATCTTACAATTCGCATTTCCGCCACTGTTAAACAAATGATTTTCGGTTCATAATATTCATTATATTTTTATGAGTTTAAATATATTGTTGGAATATTTTTTTGACATACCAATAGTCTTAAAAAATTCGTGCAAAACTGGACTTTTGCAGTGTCGCGCACCGTTAGACAATTTGTACTCAGACTCACGCAACGCTCATTGCTTGTCCGAATCACGTGAAACTTTAGTTAAGTACTTAAAATAATTATATAAACTCAAAATAAAACTCATGTGAACCATGCAATGTAAATCTTTCTTGTTTAATGCACATTGCGATACTTTGTTTTTTGGACCATTTAAATATCGCGTCGTATTAACCTTGTCTGTATCATATACGAACCTTGATATTTTTCTCTCAAACTTAACAGACATCCTAGCTAATACTATTAGATATTAAATACGCATTCATGCAATGCATGCATCGTGGTATTTTTCTCTCTTAAACCATATACATAATATGCCACCATACGTATTACTTGACGTGTTAAACTCGGATTATTTATTCCTCGAATTTTCCTTTGAAAAAATCACCTCAAATAACGTTAAATACCTAATTTTTAGGGCGGGGTGTTACATTCTTCCATCCTTAGAGAATTTCTTCATCGAAATCTATGATCATCAACTGACAAAACATTCATCCAACAATTTAATCTCAATCCTAGATGTCTTTAACACTATAGTCTAACCCAAATGTTTCATACCATTAATTTGATACAACCATGGTGGACCCTAAGGTCTTATTTCTAACTCCCAATCATTCCTCTCATGTCCATCTAAAAAATGCCTCAAAATAACTGATAATCATGAAATATCATGCTAACACACAAAGAACTCATTATCATGAATTATTTTAAACATCAGGATTTACAAGCTTTCGTTTTGTCAAATGATTTGGATCATTCGTAGCCTAGGAAGATATGTCCTCAACATCAATAACCATTCACATCAACGATTTCAAGATAACCATTTAATCACAAATGGTCCATCCGAGCGATACCTCCTATGAAACTACGTATTAAGCTAGAGTCATCCGAGGTATGAAACCCAAATACGCATGAGAGGCTACATTCTGCAAATTCTATATGAAGTGGAACACTAGCATTTAATGTCCCATCAAGTTCTAATATGCATATCTTAAAGTAATGATCTCAAATCCATGATATACATCGTAACCAGATATATCGGTTAAATAGCGAGTGTGTTAACCTAAAGCTATCAGGTACATATGCAAACTACATGCAATAAAGCACGAGACCATGCATACACACCAACCGATGTAAAATGATGATACCCAAAATAGTATCACCAAGTTAATGTAAATATATGAGCTTAAACCAGTATAATAACGGAGTATGAACATAAACATAAATGTAAAAGGAGATGAGGACAAGAGGAATCAACATAGAGATATAAGTGGTTCAACCATTTGGCATAGTCCACTGTGAGTGTGTGTGTCAGTATCACTATAAAAGATTGGAACTAATGGCGTTGTGATACAATTCACTCACTTTATCTTTCTATTGTAAATAGTTACAGAGCTTGGGCTAGGGTTTACAATTATCTATCCCTTCTTCTAGGGAAAAGGAGGGTTTAAATAGTTCTTGGGGTGTGTAACACACCGCTAAGCATGCAAGATACATGTCCTTGCAAGGGTTACTAATAAGGTCTTTAGACCTGTCCATTAGAATTTTCAGGCAATGACAATGCAAATATTCCCTCATGTGCATATGTGATTCAGTTATAACTACTTGCCCACATGAACTCGTCACATTGAAGTCTTATAATGCACGTGTTGGAGATGTCGTCTGGATGGGTCTCAGCCAAGACGACTATCAGACCCCCAAGATATTACTATGTTGCCTATTGGTAACTTCTAAGTGGGGTATCAACTGAAATGCATCAGTTCGAGATGAGCATATGACTGGGTTAATGTGGTCTCAACTATATGGAGGGTAGACGAGACGAGTCAGGTCGCTGCACGGTGGTGGCACACGGCCTCGGTTGTTTGGAGGGAAGACGAGACGAGTCAGGGAGACCAATATCATTATATATCTTGTGAGAGATGTGATCTGTAAGTTCGAACTAAGCCGAGCGAGGCTTGAAATGAACCAAGGTCATACTTTGGTATATCAATCACCCCATAGCCATTATCTTTCAATGTGTATGGGAGACTGAGGGATAATGGTCTTAGTTATGAAACTGAAGAGACATTTATTGCATGTTAGGTGTAAACTATTTGACAGTTATAAATATGTGATACTTGTCATTAAATCTTGGGCTTAGCGTATTATCCCAGAAGTGGCGGCAGCGTGTGCAATCTCGGAACCGTGCCCTAATGATAGTCACTTTGGAAGTTGAGTCATATCATTATTGGGGTTTAAAATGAGTTCAATAATTTCTTTCTCTTTATTTATTCACACATTTATTCTATCTCTCTAGAACCAATTGCTCTCTTGTCCTTGATCAAGCTTTTTTCGGCCAGCCTCTAGGGTTTTTCTTGGTTTATCAGGAACCAAACTTCCCAAATATTCTATCCTTTCTCCTTATGCAAGTTTTTTCATTTATTTTATCCCATTTCAAGAACATACTTTTTTTTATGAATGTTAAGCCTTTTTAAAGTCTTTATTTATCGGTTTTAGGGATTTTTGAGGGGTGATTATGCTTATTTTTGAAGTTGGGTGGTATTTTTGGGTTTCCCCAATCATTTTTCTGATCTGTTCATCCCGTTGTTAGGTTTGTGGGCTAACTCCGGTCTTGTTCTTTATAGTGTTCTTGAGATTTTTTTCTTAAAAACATTTTGTCTTACCTTTTTTATCCTTTGGTCAATACGGTCAAACTTGCAAGTTGTTTGACCATTCTAATCCTTTAAAAAATTTTAAGTTTAAACTCTTCCTCTGGATGTTTAGGAGACTGTATGAGCTGATTGACTAATTCCCAGACCTTAGGGAGAGTCTCTTAAGTGAGATCCCTCGTTACAAGGTTGAAGTTGAGGTTTGACGTCAGGCCTAGGCATTTCCATTGTATCTAATATTCCTAATTCCCCTTGCCATCATCCATCCCCTGATAGTTTAGACACGACAAGGTTCTAACATCTCATCCTCCTACAATCATTACAAGTATAGACACGATGAGTTCGGGATCCTCTTTAAGTGATGAAACCATTGACATCACGTCCTTAAACGATTATAGTACTTCTACATCTAGGGTCCATGCCATTTTTTGACTCTTATGGTCATACCATGATGGTGCCTCCCTCTAGTACAACCAAAACTGGGGCCAATAGATCTGATGAGGTAGACTTTCTTTCTGATGATTCTCGTACGACCGACACTGGGGGCACTCAGTCTGATGAGAGTTACTGTCTCATAACCCCTATCCAAATGGTTATCCCTGTCTCAACCATGACTGAGGGGGGATTTCAAGGTAGGTTTCCAAGTGGAGTCCGATCGCTGATGTCGATACTTCTTATGCTCAAACTTTTCAGACTCTAAGTGATGTTGACCTCTTATACTTTATCCACATGTAAGGAATAAACTTTAGTATAACGATGAGGGTTCTTGATGAGTTTGAGAGGGGTCTTAATGGCCGACCAGGTGAGGTTGAAATGTATGAGCAAATGTTTAAACTCAGCTTTTGCCTTCCAGTAAATCCTATCGTACGTGTTATCCTTGCCAACTTTGACATATCTCTTACCCAACTTTCTCCAAATGCATGGAGGATTTTCTTCGCTTTATACTGCTGTGGAAGTTATTCCATGGCACTGAGCTTCCAGGTATCCTGTTGAAGTCATGATATAATGTCTCTTGCACAAGGGCTCAGCCTGGCTACTTCCACTTTGTCGCCAGGAAGCCGACAAAGAAAGTTATTTTCATCAGCCAAACATCCAATCATCATTTAAATCCTAGGTATTTCTTTGTATCCAATGCATGGGAGTTCCCCACAAATCACGTTTGTTCTTCATCCGAGCTAAGGGCTCCCTATAAATGGGCTAAAGTGTCTATGACTATAAAGCTTAACCCCATTTGAGCCTAGACAACCAGGAGAACATTGAGATTATTAGAGGCCAAAGTGTGGGTCTTGGTCTTGCTAAATTTGAGGACCTCCTGACCCCCCATAACCTTTCTGAGATGGGACTAGACATTTGTCCTCTTATCGAGATTTGTAGGTTCATTTTCCATTTTGGACTGTAACCTCATCTTGAATTGTAGTTTTGGTTTTGAAATTTCTAATCTTAACCTTTGAAATTTTGTAGATCATTCAAATAATACACTTGAGGAAATTTGGAAGATGGTGTCCCCAAATCTTACCAACATGATCAAAAACTTTGGCACGATATAAGTTGCCCCAAGTGGCCAAATGAAAAAGGAAACTTCTTGAGGCCCCAATCGAGCCAATGATGGCAGAAAAAGGAAACAACGAGTAGAGGACACTACTACACACTTCCAACCAAAATAGAGTCATATAGATAAAGAGATACCCATTTCCACTGATGACGCCCTCACTACTCGCCTCGCCCAATTGAAGCTTCATGACGAGAGCTTAATCGGGAGTGCTAAGAAGTCAGTTGACTATATTGGCTCCTTTATAGCCGATGGTGATAAGTTCTACCTTTAATCTATAAACATGTCACTTTTCACTGAGTTTGGTCTCCATAGGGTGACTCGGGTAATTGTCTAAACATTCCTTATTTTTATTTTCCAAGTGATGTCTCGTACTAATTTGATTCATTGCATTTTTACAGTCTTTGCTTTCCTTCTATCGCCTGGGGTATTGGGTTGATAAGAAGCCTCCCTTAATCCAAAAGTGAAAAGGTGCTGAGAAGATGGACCAGAGATTGAGGGACGACCTGGAAGCTAAAGAAGTCGATCGTCAGGAGGTTGTGTTTGTTGAGTAGTAAAAGAGCGAGGAGTTGGATGATCTAAAGTAGAGCATGCGAAGGTCTTGAAGGATTTGGATGACAAGAAGTAAGTTGAGATTCATGCTGTAGCCAAGGTAGTTTTGGACGAGGCAAAGGCACAAGTGGTGGCCGAGTTAAAAAAAGTCTAGTGATTTTGGGGGCTTTGCCTTTGAGTATCCTAAAAATGGAGTGGAGATGGTCTGTCGATGGTCAGCCTTTAAGTACGCCGTAGGTGGGACTCTGACCCCCGAGGACTTTGAAGGACTTTATTTTAATGACCCCTACTCATAACTGCACTGGCCGATGTGGAGAAACCGATAAAAACTATTGATGCCAACCCAATCGAGTTCACCGAGAATGTTGAAGATCCAGCAAAGATGGTGTCAATGATGAGAAGGTCAATACTCAGACCCCTGTAATTAATGTCGCCGTTTCTCCCTCCATGGTACCTCTTGAAGCGGCTGCTCAAGCTTAACTTTATCCTAGACGATCATTTATGGTCTTGTGTCCTCTGTCTAATGTAATATTTGAACATAACTTTTGTAAATATATTTTTATATTTTAATGCTTTAATCTGCAGCCTCGTCTCTGGTTACTCTGATGTATCATCTTTCTTAGATCTTTGAATGTCAAATTTTGGCATTTTTCTTGTTATATCTTGTCTTCTTGCAGAACCTTTTTGCACCTTTATCAGTTTTCTTTTGGATAACCAACTATAATTGAAGTCCATTCTCGTCACTTGCAGATATTAGTACCAACTTTTCCATTTGTAGGCTACCACTTTAATGGTGTTAGGGCCATAAAAAAATTACTTTAAATAACCATAATGGACTGTTTTTCAATCGGAGATCACCGAGTCAATGGTGTCGTTTCTCCAATCTCTTCTCGTCTTTGGATGAGATGAGCATAACCAATTTATTGATCTTTGTCAGGTCCACCAAGATAATGATGTTTACAAGTACCCATAATGATTTTTTTAAGTAGGAGATCACCGAGTCAATGGTGTTGTTTCTCCAATGTCTTCTCGTCTTTGGACAAAATGAACATAACTAAGTTAATTATTTTTGTTAAGTACACCAAGATAATGATGTTTATAAGTAACCATAATGAACAGGTTTTGAAGTAGGAGATTACCAATTCAATGGTAGTGTTTCTCCAATCTCTTCTCGTCTTTAAAAAAGATGAGCCCAACAAAGTTAATGATTTTTGTTAAGTCCACCGAACTAATGACATTTACAAGTAACTATAATTAAATGATTTTGAAGTGGGAAATCACCAAATCAATGGTGTTGTTTCTCCAATCTCTTCCCGTCCTTGGACGAGATGAGCCTAACCAAGTTAATGATTTTTGTTAAGTACAACAAGCTTATGATGTTTAATTACACATCCCCTCTCATTGTTTTGAGAGTGTATGGATGTGAATCGTCTCGTCATACACTATGTTCTCACCAAGAGAGTTTTGACTCCCATATCACCAAGTTAATGATGTTTACTGAACCATAATGAAATGATTTTGAAATTTACTGTGTGTTTTTCACCACCTTAGTGATGTTATCACACTATTCCCCCCTCTCGATGTTATTGATAACCCTAGGACGAGGTGAGCCTCGTCTGGGTTTTCGTGTCACCGGGAGTGAGGTAATGTTAATTCACCATATGCATGATGTTTTGTAGCTTAGGAAAACTTGAAACATACAATCCAATCAATACATACAATAAAGATATGAGGGAACACTTTGAGTATTTTCCATTCATTACTTTTAATACATCTATGATATCAAATAAAAATATGTACAAAATTCTATTGATAATATTTCTTTAGATGGTCAGCATGTTTGACAATATCTCTCCCTCGAAATTTTTGAGCCGATAGGTGCCTGGGAAAATTTCTTCGGTGAGTCTATATGGCTCGTGCCAATTTGCATGGAACTTGTTCAATTTTTGCCAAGTCTTCTTCACTACTAGGTCTTTAGTGGCTATTGACCTGGTGTTTACCCTTTTATTCTATAACTTCACTATTCTCTAATGATAATCAGCTTTTCAGGACTTTGTGTCCTCTCTTCCTTCTATTATGAGGTCTAGGTATAATTTTCATTATGCAGCATTCTCCTCTGAGTCATATTTCTAGACTCTGTGACTTGGTAAGCCAATCTCTATAGGTATCATGGCCTCTGAGCCATGGGTAAACATAAAATGGGTTTCCCTTACAAGTGTTATCTACATTGTCTTGTAGGCCTAAATGACCAAATATACCTCCTATGTCCATCGACCTTTGGCATCTTCCAGTTTTTTCTCGATCCCATCAAGGATTGTTTTGTTTATCACCTCTACTTGACCATTTTCTTGAGGCCGGCTTGGCATTAAAAAGAAATGTGTAATGCCAACCCTCACACAGTAGGCCTACAGGGAATAATTTTTGAACTTCTTTCCATTATCAGAGATCAGGGTGTTGGGTAGCCCGTATCTACAGATGATATTATTCCAAATAAATTGGAAGGTATTCTTTTCTGTTATGGTGATCATGGACTCTATGTACACCCATTTAGAGAAATAGTAATTGCCACGGTAAGGTACCTATAATTGCCTATAGCCTTGGGAAATGGTCCCCTACCAAGTTGATCCCCCATATTGAAAACAGCCAGTGGGAAGTGATAAAAGTCAGAGGTTGATGAGGGATGCTAGAAAACCTCTGACACTTATCACATCTCTTCACATAACTAGTTGCATCATTGACAAGGGTTGGCCATAAGTACCCTTGTGTGACTATTCACATAACCAATGATATCCCTCCTATGTGACTAGAATATGATCCTTCATGTACATCTATCAGTATATATATCACATCGATCGGTTGAACACATCGGAGTAGAGGGAGGAGGAATCCCTTCTTCTACAAAATGTCTCCTATGTTAGAGAACTTTGTCACCTTATATCTCAATGTTTTCCTTTCATCTTTTGAGTCGGGTAGCTCGTCGTCTATGATGTATTGAATTAGGGGGTCCATCCAAGATGCCCAGAGGTTTAAATTTAAGAAAAACTCTACCTTGGTGTCGTCCTCTTTAATGGTCGACTAATGCAGGATCTCTACTGGCACCGACCTTTTTATTTCGGTCATTATCGCTCAGGCCAATCTTGTTAAAGCATTGGATTGGCTCTTATCTAATCGAGGAATTATATTGATCTTAACTTCATTGAATTTATATATCATCGACTTCACATTTGCTAAGTACTTATCCATCCTCTCGTCCTTGTCCTTATATACACCCAAGATTTGATTCACCATCAGTTGAGAGTCGTGGTCGACTAAGATCTGGACGACATTAAGTGCCTTAGCAAGGAAGAGTCCTACTAAGAGTGCCTCATTCTCTAACTCATTTTTTGAGGCTTTGAAGCAGAACCTCAGAGCGTACTTTATATTTATCCCATCAGGGGTCGACACTATGAGGGCGACACCACTTTCGGTCTCGCAAGAGGATCCATCCACAAATAAGTTCCAAATGGTACTTACTTTTGATAAGGTTCATTCCCCAAATACACAATTCTTTAACAAAAAAAATTATCTATTTAGTCCAAAATAGTTCTTCGTTCAGTCGTCCCAACCTTCTCCAGGTCTCCATTTTCTTTTTCAAGATTAATTGCTTGTGCAAGGGGCTCTTCATTGTCATCATTATTTCAAGTAAACTTGACCATTAATTCATCCAAGGCTTTCCCTTTGATTTATTTTTGTGTTTGATACACTATGTATAATTATCCCACTTCAATAGATCAGGCCATCAGCCTACCAAATTTCTTGAGTTTATGGATGACCTGCCCAAGGGGAGAGTCTATTAGGACGACCATAATACGAGACTAAAAATATGGGTTCGTCTTCCTTAAGGCATGAATTTAGACATAAGACATCTTCTCCATCTTCGAATATCTCTGTTCGGCCCCCTGAAGGGATTTGTTATTGAAGTAAACTGGTTTTTGTACACCATCCTCGTCTCTTACCATTACTGTGTTGATGGCCGATTCAGATATGGACAAGTACAAATACAATTTCTCTCCTCGAATATGTCGAGATAACAACATTGGGTAACCTAGGTACGACTTAAGCTCCTAACAATATTTTTTGCACTCCTCATCCAACTCAAAAGCTTTCCTCAAAATTTTAAAGAAAGGCAGATATTTATCTGTAGCCCTTGAGATGAACCTATTCAACATTGCAACTCGTCCAGTCAATTATTGAACATCTTTAATTGTTTTTAGAGTCTTAATCTCCATAAAAGCCTTTATCTTCTCAGGGTTAGCCTCAATCCCCCACTAGTTCATAATAAAGCCCATAAATTTACCTGTTCTTACCCCAAACACATATTTTACGGGGTAGAGCTTCATCCTATACCCATCCATGGTGTTAAATATGCGCTCAAGGTAGGCCACCTATGTATCGGCCTTGAGTCTCTTGATCAACATGTCATCCATGTAGACTTCCATGGTTTGACATATCTAGTCTTCAAATATTTTGTTCACCAACTGCTGAGGTCTATGGGTATTACTTTATAGTAATGCATTCCTTTGTCGGTGATGAACAATGTCTTCTCAGCATTGGCTAGGTCCATAAAGATCTAGTTATACCCCGAATAGGCATCCATGTAACTCATCATCTCATGCCCAGCTGTGGTATCCACCATTTGATCGATTCTTGGGAGAGGAAAGTTATCCTTGGGATAGACCTTGTTTAAGTTGGTGAAGTTAACGCACATTCTCCATTTTCCATTCCACTTCGGGACAATGACTGTGTTGGACAACAAATCCGGGTAGACAAGTTCTCTAATGAACTCAACCTTCTCTAGCTTCTTCACCTCATCTCTAATCACTTCATACTTCTCCCAAGACTAGATCCACCATCTCTACCTTATCAGCTTCATCTTTGCATCCAAATTCATCTTGTGGCAAAGATCACTTGAATATATCCCAGGAATATTTTCATGGCTCTAGGCGAAGATACTTTGGATTTCCCTCAGCAACTAGATCAATTCATCCTTAATCTCCTTCTTCGGGTATTTATCGATTTAGATGGTATTTTTTGGCTCATCCGCATTGAGGATGATGGATTTTACCTCATAAGTGGATTTTCCCTTTTTCAGCTTCGTCTCATCCCGTGGATCGAGAGTATCAATATTCAAAGTGGTCGTGACTTTCTCGTAGGCCTCTTTCTCCTCGACCGAGTTGAAGTAGCATTCACATGCCTCTACCTAGTAACCCTTAACTTCCCCATACGCCATAAGGAGTCAGGAATTTTATTATTTAGTGGACAGTGGAGGGCATGACCTCAAATTCCTTGAGGGCTACCCTTACTACCATTATGTCGTAGGAAGAGTAAACATTCTCATCCATGATGAAGAAGTGGATTTTTTTCAAACATCCCCAATGGTTGGAATTTTTCACCACTAAATACTATTAAAGGATCATGATAGGGTACAAGTCTCTTCTTGCTCAATCATAGTCTTTAAAGCACGGCTAGAACATAACATCGATTGAGCTCCACCTATCTACCAATATCATGGGCACATCAAACCCATATACTCGCGCAATGATAACAATTGGGTCATCATGGAGGGATAGAATCCCTTTAAAGTCTAAACTTGAAAAACCTACAATCAAGATGTTCATGTTAATCGTGGCCGAGTTTACTACTTCATGTTTTGGAACATCCTTTCTCAGGAACATGTTCCTTCCTATCAGCCATCACCAACGAGGCCGCCACATATCATTTTCACATCAAAAGAGATCATATGCAGACGACCCTTGGGATCAGCATGTTTTGGTAGGAGGTCAGGGTCGGCCTCGTCATAATCATCATTATCAGTAATGTCAACATTCTTATTTGTCTCGACTTCTCGTCAGGTCTTATCATCCTGTCGCTTTATGTTGTCGTCCCTTCCTCCTACAGAACCATTTTTATCCATGTAGTTTCTCAGCTTCCCAGTTTTCAACATTTTCTCAATTTCATCTTTAAGTGCAAAACCCCTATTTGTGGTGTGTCCACAGTCTTGGTGGAACTCACACCATTTATTTATATCCCTCTTGTTAGATGGGGATCTTAACTTCTCGGGACACCTAAGATATCGGTCATTATTTATCTTATTCAGTATGTGATTTAGGCTTACTCTCAATTGTGTGCAGTCAGCAAACTTATGGTCCACCGACCCCTTTTTGCCATCTCTGCCCTTTTAATTCTAGAATTTACTTCCACTACTTGCTCTTTTCTCATCATCTCCCTTCGTGACCATCGTCTCCTTCGCATTCATGACCCTCTCGGCCATAGCCAGAGTTTAGCAACGATTTTTAGAGTATCCTTGTCTAGCTTCCATAATAGCTTCCCGTTTTGTAGTCCCCCATCAGGGAAGTTATAGTAATACTCTCTTCATAATATTCCACCTCTAACTTTTCCTTAATGAAGCGGTCTATGTACTCTCTTAAGGTGTTATTCTTTCCCTATTTTATGTTCAGCAGGTGTGTCTTCTTCTTCTTGGTCTTTACTCCGAAGTAAAAGTTATGAATGAACCTCTTTGCTAATTTCTTTTAATGTTCGATGGAGTTCATTGGGAGAGAAGTGAACCATACGTGTGCTGCACTAGTGAGAGTACTCGAGAAAGCTCTGTACCTCATCTCGTTAGAGATCGAGTAGATATCTACACCTGATTGATATATCTCAACATGCACTACACAAAAGTAGGTCAATTATACAGGCAAAAATGTTACAAAAAATATTTGTAACTGACTAAATCCATTAGAAAATTGGTGTTATTTATTTTACCAACAAAATTTGTAACGAATAAAATCCGTTACAAATTTAACGGATTTGGCCTTGGTACACATCTCATATTAGTAATGAATATACTAACTTGTAACGGTTTTTATACATTACAAATATAGAATTTGTAACGGATAAACACTGTTATAAAATACATTGCAACTCATTGGGAATGTCATATATTTTTAAAATATGTTTTTATTTGTAACGGTTAAAGTTCGTTAGCAATATTATTTTATTTTTAAAAAAATATTAAGTTTTCATTAAACAAGTAGTTATAAATACACTAGTAAAAACTTATGCTCAACCCAATGGCAATGCATAACCAATGCCCACGAATTTCACTCAAACAATAATTTTAAAACACACGTGACAAAATAAACGACACTAAATTTCAGTGATATTAAATCAATCTAAAACTATATTTCATTCATAACCATATAAGTTCTCAAAACAAAATGTATTACAAGATAAACCATTTATCTTTTAACCATAAAATTGAAACTAAGTCTAACATCATTAAAGCTTTAAAAATATTATTCTCTCAAAAGAAGCGTTCAGGATATTCCTTGAAAAAATAGACTTCATTCTTGAATCTTCATATTTCCCCATAAGAACATGTTGAACAATCTCAATCGTAGTAAATGTGTAAGCATAAATGAATAAATTACATAAAAGACTAGTACATTCATGTTCCATTGCTACGCATGTAATTTTGTTTTGGAGCAATCGATACACATTAAATGGCCATACCCAATGAGAACGCGATTAGTTTAGATAACACCACACCAAAAACAACAATAAAAGGTCAGACATAGTTCACACGGAAGAATAGTCTATTTGTTCATTTTTATAGTTTGTTAATTTCTCTTTATTTTCCCATATAAACTAAAGAACTAAAACTTAAGTGAAAATACTTTCTTTCCAAAAAAAAAATCAAACTAAACACGATGAAATCCCAACCAGCTCAAATTTCATTAACAAAAAATTATAAACATCCACAAATTCAACATCAATGTAACAATACTAACTTGTACACAACTCGACTGACCGAGACCAAAATATAACAAGTTAAACTCACCAAATTCATATGATTTGATAACAAAATTAACATAGATATAAGATGAGATCATTCTAATAATACTAAAAGGAGGGTAAATCATCCCCTTGTCAAACGTGCTCCTGTGTTACTTGACCAACCAAAGCTTCTGTTGCACCAAACAAAGACACAAAAATAAAATTCAGAGGATGAATCTCTCATGGAATTGAATAAAGAAGAATTGTATTCAAATCATGTAAACTAACTCATTCGGGGAGAACATAAATGGATGGTTCTAAAAGAACAACTTGTATTATTATCATTTATTCACTAGTTGAAAGCCCACGAATGTATCATTAACCATATTTACAACACGTAGTTTACGAAGTAGCTAAATATTACAATAATTTATCACCACCTTATGTAATATACCTCCCCCAAGTTCAACAACAATTCAAAATCTTTTATGTATCATCACCTCCATTAAGATCCCTGAATTGGCATAATAGAGATTCGGGGGAGAGAATCTTCTTGAAGATCCCTTTAGTTACATTGTAAATTCATGAGTTCACTTCCTCAATTACTTGATCCTACTTATAAAAAATAGTAAAAGTTTTACAAAAAAGGGTTATAAAAGGAAAAAAAAAAGTAACCAACTTTTGTAATTGTTGTAAAAACAATTTTGTATGTCAGTTTAAAAACTGATTATGATAGATACATATCAATTTTTTTGAAAAATTTATCAAAATGTGACCATACACATGCACACACATGTATAGATTTTTTGATGAATACATACCTATTTTAAAAAATCAGCAGATTTTGCTTCGGCTTTAAAAATGTCGTTAAGAACATCCTTGTAAGAAAGATAGGGGGAAGCGCTTGTCGATCCGAACCCCATTAGAAAAACATAGTTGAGCACCTTTTTCCTTTTTGTTTAGGTTTATAGAGGATTCATAGTTATATATTAGTTAAATTACTTTGATGTTGGCAGACTTCATATTGAGATCATCCACACATTTCAATCCAATAAAACTAAGTTGCTTTAGAGTCTGCCCTTTTGCTCCCACTGCCACCATGCACATCATGACTTCTAATAACGAAGGATACGCCACAAAATTCCCATTAATGAACCCATTTTGGGCTTCCTTGAGAAGAATTTGACACACCACCTACATATTGGTGTTCATGTTTGGTTGTGATGGAAAATATTGTGTTAGTAAAATCTTCGGTACAAATATTACTGAAAGTAAAATATGACTATTCAATTAGTATAGTTTTGAAGTATTCTTATTTATCGAAAAATGTTGACCAAAGTAACTGACTGATTCAATGAAAAAAAACATTAATATGTAAAACAAATACATAGTGGAATTATACCCACTTGGTACACATCTTTTCATAAACACATATTTCTAGGAACTGGATTCATGCTAGATATAGAAAAATATATAAAAAAAATGGAATGTGATTTAATTGTTCTCTCCCACCTCAAGATATCAATTTTACTCCATGACCTCAAACACAGTCAACACAGTTGAAATTATAAAAAAAATGGGTGTAATTTTTTCTTGTTAAAACAAATTTATGCACACATCTTAGATAATGAATGATATTTATATTTATCGTTGAATTTAAAAACTTGATATTTCTATCATTTCATAAGCACTACCCATTATTTTTAGTCTATTTGTACTGTTTTTCATTTTATTAATTGAGAATTTTAAGATATAAATAATTCACAATGTATTCACGTAGGAAGGAAAATTCAATTTTAACTAAAACCCTTAATTAATGCACAATTCATGCTCAGGAAAGTGGAAATTATAAATCTATGCACATATCATCATATGGCCATTTGACATTACTTCCCACTACTATTTCAGATTCTGTTAATGTCTAAACAATTTAATATATAAATTATTTAACTTACACAAATTTGTGCTCTCGGTAATCAAATTGGCTTCAAGTTTGTAGGATTTGGGTTTCAAATGGTCATCAAAAGGGTTGTTTAGATTAGATGGAGGCGTAACCCCTTTTTGAGTATAGTAATGATAAGTTAACTAATCATGCCATCACTTAGCTACAAGACATGCTAACACAACTTAGTGAAAATGGACTGAGTTTGAACTCACAAATCTCTCGTGTATAACTCAGAAGGTAAGAATGAGCTTAGAAGCAAATTTGCTTAGAGGGAGAGAGAAAATGAGCACCCTAGATACACCTTGGTAGGCAGCCAAACACCCTCACCACCCTCAATGATCTCTATTAAGTATTAAAGATCCATAATAAATGACAATGGTGGGTGAGTAAAATCTCTGGTTCGTAATAAATCTCTCTCTGATGTATATTCTCTCTAGTAATAACTTCTAAACTCTCAAAAAGAACCTCCTCTCCCCAGAGGTGGTTGGGGTCCTTAAATAGGCCCCCACACAATCCCCAAGGCAACTCAGTCCTGAATGCCTGTGAAAGACATCCCTCATATTTTATGTTACAAACATCAAATACCTGATGCACTAGTTATCTCCACGTCATAAACATTAAATGCCAAGACATGCCTTTTGCTTAACCACTGTGTGTTATGGGGTTGTCATCACAGAGGTCGCTCACCAACTGTCTGACAGCCCTAAATACCAGGGTGGTTTACTCAAGTGCAAATTTGACATTGCCTTGCTAGTTAGTGAAATCACATATGGTAGATGTGATGTTAAGTAGAGGGTTGTTTAGTTCATAAGTCAACGCCCGATGGAACTTAAGGTTGCTCCGCCCGAGGTTCCACGGTCAAGGTTCTTTAGTGTTTTACCAAGTGTATCTAAGATGGTCAGGTGAAGTCCCAACGGTGCCTAACTTCTCAATCCATTAAACCAAGTCCATATAAAGTTCCCAGGATGAGGTCGTTTGATAGATCATGAAATCTCTCCCAGGCCCTACCAAGCCTGGTCTCTCACGAGTATCGTTCGACCTCACACTAAAACATTATGCTCGTTACATCATTACAATCTATATAACTCATAGACAATATAAACAAAATATACAATGTAACTAAGTAACACGATAAGCTAAAGTATGAGCTGTCACGCCAAGCTGCCTCGCTTGAGCTACCACACTAAGTTGCCTCGCTGCCTTAATCCCAAACACTATCGCTAATGGGGGGATTATCTCTAATCTCAGGATTACCTTCAAGCCCCCTCTACATTTTCCCCTTCGTTAAGAGATTTGTTATGGGAATAAGAAATGTCTGCACGAAAACTTCTCAATCCGATGAACCTGAGTCAAAGAGATGTGGCTTGTCGGCGGTTTGTGAAGGGTCATCACCACTTTTCCCTGCTACTGAGTTTCAACCATTCTTTCTTTGCTTTCGTGGATAATTATTTGAATCTCCTAGAGCACTTGCTGACTTTCCCAAATACTCGTTTTGAATCCGGGGAGGTGAAATTCTCCCGTATGTGTTGTTGTGGATTATTATTGTAGGAAGTGAGTTTGTCGTTAGGAATGCCCCTATCATTGTGACTTATGAAATTCTCCCTTGTAATATTTCACCATGTTCAAAGAAGCAGAAATTCTCCCCGATGTAGCTGAGTCATAATTAAATAACGTTTGGACTTGTGGTGAGGGGATATCGTAGCTTTATGGACCGTTGGGGCAGCGTCTTCATTGGGAGTTCTTGGATATATCTGATAAAAAATCTAGCGCCAAAAGTCAAACTTGCCTAAGAAGTAAACCCTTTCTATCCCCCATGATTCACTTCATTAATGACATGGCGTTGTCTTCTCAACTGTCAGGACACTTCTCGTAGGGCCACGTGTTCATTTGAAATGATTATAGGTTACTTTTCATGTGTAGTGGTGGGAAACTGAAAAGATAGGTTAAGAGATTTCAAACGTCTATTTTTCAAAACACTTCTCTTTTCTTCATCTTCTTTAAACTCCGGTCTTATTGAGAGAGAGAAACTCTGCCAAGACTCCATTGTTCCCAAGCTTATCTCCTCCTTCTTTTCCTCTCCAATCATCCTCCCTTTCTACCCACTCCATTATTATTGCTTTGGTGCATTTTCTAAGATCTTCTTTGTACTTGTCATCTTTAATGGCCTCCTCAAGAAATCTTACCACGTATGCCACCAATACTCCACCTGCCACTCTTGATGCCACCACTGGTGCCACCGTCCTAGATGTTGCTCATCGAGAGCATCTAAGTTTTTGCTGTCATTCTCCCATCTTTGGCAAGGATGATGAGTTCTCTGATGCGTTCAATACCTGGCACTTTTTGGCCAAGTACGACCCTTTACTGATGCGTGATGAAGATGAAGATTCATCAAAGTGGGACTTTCTTCCTCCATAGGGGACTCTATGCTTCCGGTTGGACCGCGGTGACTTTCCTTACTCCCAGATCGATTTCGAAGCACCTGTGGGATCACCAACATATTTTGCTTCCTAGCATGTACATATGCAGAGATCTCATGTTGAAACTCTTGCCAGAGTTAGTCTTCACTGATCCTGCTGGTTTGGGGAGTTCACTCTTTCCAAGCACAATGTTGCGCTCTAAGTGTTGGTTTCCAGATGGAACGTTACAACTCATACATTCTTCGCCACCTGGGGGGAGTTCACCATTTCGTGGGAGGATGTTTGTGAGCTACTTGGGTTTGAGCCCATGGGTTAGTTTACATATCATGATGAGGCCTTGGATGTTGAAGAGACCACTGACCGGGCTAAGTTAGATCGGATTTTCCACAATTGCACTGGGTCTTCCAAGAAGGCTACTTTTACTCCCCTTATTAGCTATTTTTTCAAAGCTCCTACTGTGAAGGACGTCACTATTGTTATGGGCCAAGGTAAAAGTACAACTTTGGAACTCCCAACCTATATTCTTGTGATGCTTTTGCATTTCTTCTTGACTGGGAAACCCAACTACCAGCCCAGGAGGGACCTTATAAATATTTCTATCCGTTTGGCCAGTGGTTTTAACCTTTCTCAGGCTGCTATTGCTTTGGTGTCCCTCTATACTTAGCTGGATCAAACCCACATTGACACGACACGATCTCTTGATCATTACAACTTGGTTAATTTTGCCAATACCGTTATCTTAACGAGTTTTCTCTATACCCATTTTCTTGCTATTGCTGCTAAGTTTATCTCTTATCCTGTGAGCCAAGGCATTAAACCCCCACGCCTCTTATGCTTTCATAAAAAATAGAGTCGATATGAGATAATGGGAGTTTTGACTGTTTCAACTCCTTTGTCATGAGGCCATACGGAGAATCTACCTTTTCCCATATAGGAGATAATGGAAGTTCTGTAGCTACAACGATCACTTTTTTCCTTGTTATAGAAGATCCTTCACAGGTTGTGGTACTTTTGTTCACTCCTGGGTTTCTTCTTTCCTTCCTTCACTGAATGGGGATATACTTCTAAACCTTATAACCCTGATATGTGCAGCAGGTAGTTCAAGTTTGACCAAGGGGCTCCTCGACCTGTGTTTCAGTTAACAAATAGGAGGGCTACTTTTGTTGAGGCCTTTACCTTCTACTTTCTGCAGCGGTACTTGGCATGGCCTCTATTATGGATGGTCGAGTCACCCTCCCTAGTGCTACTAGGAAAGGGGACGTATCTACCTCTTATGCCACCAAATTTTGTTTGATGGAACTGGCCATAATTTGTGAGTTCATACTAAGTCCCCCCAGTATCCCCCAGTCCTATCTTTTTCTGTTTTGGAATTGGGTCTCAAAGGAAACTCCATTCTTAGAGTTGTGTTACCTTTGAGTAAAACTGTTAAAGATCTTCTCCTCGAGCTACCCCTTTATTGCCCAATGATCCATACTGCCACGCCCAAACCCAAGACCATTGCAACCCCAAAATAGCATTCCCCTACAACCGAAGAAGCTACTAGCGAAGGGCCTTCCCAACCACCAACTAAAAAAACTAGGAAGTCCAAGAGTGGGATTTCCTCAAAATTTAAGTCTCAAACTCAGCCTCAAACCCCTTTCGAGGCATTTCCCATCACCTCTGTTCCACCTACCATGTCTACAAAAATGAATGAAGAGTTGGGAAGGAGGGTTCAGGCTGAGGTGGAATGAATAAATACTAAGTTTCAACGATATGCTCCCGTCGTTCCCCCTTTTGCTGGCTTCCCCACCATCCTAGTTGATCCAACAGAACCAGGGTCAAAAAGAAAGAAGAGTTCAAAGGTTCCTCGAAGTACTGGTGTTGTGAGTGTGAGGAAGAAGACTCTGGGTACCAAGTCCCAGAGGAAACGAACTCCAGATGCACATCTCTCTCTAGATCCGTCTGTTACTGCCTCCTCTCCTCCTTCGCCAGTGGTTATATCCTCCTGTTCTCCCTCTGAATCTCAGGTATGTATGCGTGTTATTTCTCTTACTCACACTTTTTTTAGGGCAAGCTGCATCTGTTTAACTCTTAATAACTTTGACGCAGGAAGTTGAAGAAAAAAGACCTAGCCCCCCTGTGAGCCCTCTCGTGGGTGGGACGTTTCGGTTCTTTTTAGACCGATGTAACACCTCCCTGTTCCCCTATGATTGGGATTACTTACTCCCGCCATTCGGCCTCACAACGTGTAAAAAATGTTGCTACGGGGGGTGATTTCTTTGAGTCTGTGGGAATCTCTTCTCAACTATAGACAACTCCCCCAGCCTCCTCTGAATTATCACCTCAACCTGAGGTCCTTCTGCCTATCGTTCCAGCTGAAAAAAGTGCCCTCGAGGTAATATATTATCGATTTCTTGTTAGGTATCACGTCTTTTTTCCTTTCCCTTTTGTTGTTTAACATGCTAAACTTTAATATGTTGGGATACCTTAGGTTAAAATGGCATCTTTGTTAGCTAACATTCTTCTTCCCCCTGTGATGACGAGACCCCTAGCTGCAGTTTCCCTCTTTGGTACCATAACTGAGGTAAGTAACATGTAGAGGTATTTCTCACTTCTTCTGTACTTATTCCTCATTTCTAACACTTAACACTTTATTTTTCTCTTGCAGTTTTCGCCACATCATGCCCCACCCTCCTCTCTTGGTGGGCTGCCAATTCCTAAGACCAGGGTTGAAATTCCTGCCCAGCGTGGTGGCTCCTCTGCATCCACCAACATTGGGGCATTACCCCCCAATTTTAAAATCTTATCAAAAATTATTTCCTTTTAAAGATACTGAAGAGAGATGGTTCACACAAAAATAAGAACTTTTAATTTCTTCTAAATTAAAATTAAACCAAGTGAAATAAGATAAAACTCATACATATGTTAATTTCACTTAACCCAATTTAATTCAATCCTAGAAATTTGCTAAGTCATATTTTTAATATTACCAAATTAGGCCAAACCAATTTTAACAAATTAAACGACAACTTGAATGAAATTAAATAAACATTGCCCAAATTAATTTATCACCAAATTAAACAAGTAGTGATATAAACAAAATTTTATCTCAAATTACCTAAGCATGCATCGAATGTGAGTAAAGCGAAAGATAAAATAAACAATAAATCACTACGCCGCGATGTATGAGGAAAAACCCACAACGGGAAAAAAAACCTTGGACGACCCTAGCCTTAAATCCACTATATATGGTTTTACAAGTACAAGACATGAAAGACTTACAACACTCGACTTGACTCCGTCCAAGCCCCGACGCTCTTTCTTGTACACACATCCACCTAGAAAATACCCATGGAGCTCCACCTCGGTCTCGAAATCCACCGATAGGACTTTTTGAGTCACCTTCACCTGAACTAGGAGCCTTTCTCCAAGTGGGTATGACAACGCAAATAATCTTCTTCTTAGTGGAATTTAGAAGAAAACCCAAACTTCTCTTCAAATGGTAGAGATAAAACCGGTGCCAAACTCAAAGAAAAGTATATATAAGAGAGGAAATTGGATAAACAAACTATGGGTGTAAAACATAAGTTTTTTAAAGTTATTCTTGAAAAATTAACACTCTAAACAATGAACTTTTTCTCGGAAAGTTGAACACTCAAAAACACTCTCTAGGAGGTTATAGAATATGAAAAGGTTAATTAGAAAGAGTTAGTTCCCGCACATAATTATTCAGGCAAAAAAGTAGTGGGAACAAAAGTGGAAAACAGCTCAAAACTGCCATAAAAACTGTTCCCGCCAAATCTCGTTCGAACGAGATTTTCGTTCGAACGAAGTCTCATTCGAACGAGCCTTCTAACGAAGTTCTAGTGTATAAAAGTTGAACTCGTTAGAAATCTCATTGGAATTCTCGTTCGAATAATCTTCTCGTTCGAATGACAATTCGAACGATATTCTAGTGGGCAATCAGGGAACTCGTTGGCAAACCTCGTTCGAACGACATTCTCATTCGAATGACAAACTCGTTCGAACGACAATATCGAACGAAAAAACAGAAAGAAAAAATTTTGATTTTTAGCCCAGAAACTTTGTTTTAAAGTTTTAATGAAACTTTATGAGAATAAATAATAGTTTTAAAATAAAATACACCCATATAAATATTGTTCCAAGCTCATATATATATATATATATATTAAAATGCATTCATACATTAGGGGCAATGGAACCATGTTGATGACGAAGAAACAAGGCATAACAAACTCGACAATATGATGACGCTTTATACTCTTAGCCGCTACGTCTTCAACTAACCCGCCATAGGCTTGAAGGGATACAATTAAAACTATCCTATGACATGAACGTTTTTGTCCAGAATTGAGCAAAAACTACATTAAGACTCAATAGGAGAATTGTGCCCTTAAAAATATCCCCCTTTGGCTATTCCGGGACAAAAACCAAACAGAAATCCTAAAGATCCGTCAAGCTCACTAGACTAAAAAACAATCCCACCCAATACTTGACACAAGACCCAAGGATATCTTTTTCGGTGAAAGTTTCCGCTTAGAATAATTCCTGCACACTTAAGGAAACTATCAAAGGCATAGGGAATATCAAAATATGAAATACAATTAAAATAAGTACTCCCCCTAAATTAATTCTCCCCTTTATCAAAACAAATGACCTACTTAGAAAGACGTCTCCCCCTAAGATAAATCTCCCTAAACTAAGACACGATAAATATAGGATTAGATACCATTTCTCCCCTATCATTCTCTCCTTTTTTGTTCAGGAATAGACAAAGGATAAAACTAATAAACAAGATGATGCATAAGGTATAAGAGCATGAAAGCATATAGGCAACAAAAGCATAACTAATCCAACAAATACCAACGAATACCAACTAAGATGCAAGAAAAATGATACCAATATGATACATAAATTATTAAGCATGTGATATCAATAAATAATGCAACTAGGTAGATACCAATTATGAATTGAAGCATAGATGGACTAGAAAGCAAGGCAAAGACAAAAAAAATATCATATATATACATACGCTAATATATAACAAAAATTCACATTCAAATATATATAGATATAAACACACAAATGACACAAAATAAAATAAGATTTTCACACTCGTATGGCAAAAATGTGTCATATGGAAACGGAAGTGTAGGGGTGTGAACTAGTAACAATTACATTTAGACCTAAACACTTAAAACAAGTTCACAAAATTCTCCATTGATTGCAAACTTCATCACATTTGAATATAACATCATGTGACAATATAAATTGAGCTCAATGAACAAACATACACAATGCATACATGCCTAGAGTTTTGATGATTATACAAACCAATAGAGTCATGACAATGAAAGTACAACTAGGATAAACGGAGATTATGCAAACCGTTGATATACCATCCAATCTCCCTCAATAAGCATATATATTTTTGAATGAATATATCAATTAAACATAGTCCTTGGCAATTATTTTTCTTTTTAATGCCATTATTCTATTTTTAGGCCTTTGGACCACGTATTTCTTTTAGGTTCAAACAAACGGTGGCTTACTATTCACAAAGGATAATAACTCCTTTCGGAGCCCTTACCCGTGCACATTCATATATATTATTTTTATATCTCACAAATCTCACGTGCAACGAATTTTGACATGCACTAGTCCTCCTAGGTAACAAATATGTAGATAACTAGATTGGTAGGAGAACACCTCACAAAGCTCAAATATACATATGAAGTTAACTTTCAAAAGAGCTCGTGCATATGTGAATTGAGGCATATAAAGGAAGAATCCATTTAAGCAACAAAAAATCCAACTACTCTATGTAAGCATGGTAAAGAACATAATAAGGATTGACAATCTAAACCAAAAGTTCTAGCCACATGGGAGCAAAAAAGATGGTATTCTAACACAAGTGTATGCCACATAGAGTGTGTCAAACTAAAATAAACACAAAATGAAATTCATTTTGAGTTTTTGACAATGTTTAACCAAAAAGAAAAATATATACTCAAAAGACAAACAAAAATCATTTGAATTTTTCATTAAGCTTAAATTACCAAGAGATAAAAACCCAAATGACAAACAAAAATCTTTTTGTATTTTTCATTTAAAGCAAACTAAAATGAAATAAATATAATACAAAATATAAACAAAAATCATAATGATATATCATCATGCTAATTGTATGCTTGCTTTAATCATTCTCTAGCCTATGGAAGTATGTAAAAAAGACTAACACATTCAACCTTTAGATTTTGCAAGGGAGGAAGCATGTGAAAGTAAATGAGAATAAAAAAACCTATCTTGTAAAGAACCCAAGTTGGATATCCTAACCCAAATTAAAGACGAATGACGATCTCGGGGTGTAGGAATCTTGGCTACCTCGGTTGCCTTATGTAGGGATTTTCTTGGAACACATTTAAGATCAATTTTTTTTTTCCTAGGATGACCTTTTCGACCAAAATGTGAGCACTTAAAGACTCGGTGAAAAGACTTGCCAAAGGAATGATCTCAACCTAAAACATTCATTTTGGCTTTATAAGGTTATTCATTACAAGTATCGAAACCTAAACCACAAGTGTCAATTTTGATTTGGATCGTGCCTAAGATTTTATCTAGTTTTTTGGACCTACACTCCAAATCAAATTTGATGTTACTAGAGTCTTTTAATTGTTCTTCTAATTCTAAAATTCGAGACTCTAACAAACCATTTCTCTCTTTAAACTTGAGAAGCTCCTTTTTCAAGGAATTTATTAAACCTCTAAGGCTATCTCTCTCGCCTTCTATATATTCTAGATTCTCTCGAAGAGATCTCTCTCGTGTCCTAAGGTCTTTAACTAACGCACTATCATCAATGACCTTGACACGCTCTTTTAAACATGCTTCTAACTTCAAATCGGCTCTTTTCAATTTAATAGATTCTTCATATAATTCTTGAAAAGCATTTTGAAGTTCATTCACATTAACCACTTCTTCATTTTCACTCTCTCTTTCTTCTTCACTCTCACTACCATAAAAAACAAGGGAATAAAAAACTTTGACCTTGAAAGTGTCATTTGTTTCTATATCTTCATGAGAATATTCACTATCGGTGCTCACATGACTAGCCATAAAAGCCGCAAAGTTGGGCTTAGTGGGGGAATCCGGTCCCTCTTCCTTATCACTGTCACTATGGGTTGCATTATAAGAAATTGGTTGCTTAACCTCTCTCCTTAGTTTAGTGGGGCACACTCTCTCTCTATGGCCATAACCCTCACAACTGCCTATTTGACTCGTCCCAATTTAAATTTTCATTGACTGTTTTAAGGATCTTTTTGGCATTGTCATGCTTAGAAATTTCAAATTTCTTAAAATCATTTTTAAATTTATCTTTGTTAAATTTAAGAAATTTTCGAAATTTCCTAGCAAACAAGGCCATATCCTCCGAGTCACTATCACTTTCACTCTTTACTACTTGTTTTTCCTCTTTTAAAGCAACGCCCTTTTCTATATTCTTTTTAGTTTTTGAGAGAAACATGTCCAGCTCATAGGTTTGTAAATCACATGCGAGGTCTTCTAATTTCGTAGAGGCTAAAGTTGGTAAAGAATTTAAAATTGTCACTTTTGGAATAAATCTATCGGGTAAGGACCTTAAAATTTTTTTTACTACTCTGTTGTTAGGTATTTTCTCTCCCAAATTTAATGATGAATTAACAATATCGGAAAGTCTAGCATAAAATTCATCAAAAGCTTCTTTTTCATTCATTTTGATGGTTTCAACTTGAGTAGTGAGGTTTTGGAGTTTTGAAGCTTTAACGACACTATTACCTACATGAGTGAGTTGTAAAATATCCCAAGCTTCTTTAGCGGTTTCACACGTCATAATGCGTCAGAATTCATCTGGTGTGATCGCATTAAACAAGGCATTTAAACCTCGGGAATTAAAATTAGAAAGTTTAAATTCATTCCCACTCCATCTATCGGCGGTTTTTGGGACATGCTCATTATCAACCAAATGTGTAGGTGGAGAACACCCGTTAACAACAGATAACCAAACTCTCTCATTGATAGATTTTAGTGCCAATTTCATTCACGCTTTCCAATACGCGTAGTTAGAACCATCGAAAATAGGAAATTTTAAAAATGGGAAAAATTCCATTTTAGCCAAAAAGATTTAAAGGATCTTTAACGAAGTAATTTATCGTTTTTGGCTCTGATACCACTTGTTGTGTCACGAGGCCCCCAATTTTAAAATCTTATCAAAAATTATTTCCTTTTAAAAATGCGGAAGCGAGATGGTTCACACAAAAATAACAAATTATAATTTATTCTAAATTAAAATTAAACCAAGTGAAATAAGATAAAACTCACACATATGTTAATTTCTCTTAAACCAATTTAATTCAAGTCCTAGAAATTTGCCTAAGTCATATTTTCAATATTACCAAATTAGGCCAAACATTACCAAAATTAATTTAGCACCGAATTAAATAAGTAGTGATATAAACCAAATTTTATCGTGAATTACCTAAGCATGCATCGAATGTGAATAAAGCGAAAGATAAAATAAACAATAAATCAATACACCATGATGTAAGAGGAAAAACCCACAATGGGAAAAAACCTCGGACGGCCCTAGCCTCAAATCCACTAAGTATGGTTTTACAAGTACAAGACATGAAAGAGTTCAAACACTTTACTTGACTCCATCCGAGCCTCGATGCTCCTTCTTGTACACACCTCCACCTAGAGAATAACCAAAGAGCTCCACCGCAGTCTCGGAATCCACCGATAGGACTTTTTAAGTCACCGTCACCCGAACTAGGAGCCTTTCTCCATGTGGGTATGACAATGCAAACAATCTTCTTCTTTGTGGGATTTATAAGCAAACCCAAACTTCTCTTCAAATGGTAGAGATAAAATCGTTGCCAAACTCCAAGCAAAGTATATATATAGAGGAACTTGGATAAACAAACTATGGGTGTAAAACCAAATTGTTTTAAATTTTATCTTGAAAAATTAACACTCTAAACAATGAACTTTTTCTTGGAAAGTTGAACTCTAAAAAACACTCTCTAGGAGGTTGTAGAATATGAAAAATTTAATTAGAAAAAGTTAGTTCCCGCACGTAATTATTCTGGCAACAAAGTAGTGGGAACAAAAGTGGGAAAGTTGGAAAAACTTATCAAAACTGCCACAAAAACTGTTCCCGCCAAATCTCATTCGAACGAGATTTTCGTTCGAATGAAGTCTCATTCGAACAAGACTTCTAACGAAGTTCCAGTGTATAAAAGTTGAACTCGTTTGAAATCTCATTGGAATTCTCGTTTGAACAGCATTCTCGTTCGAAAGATAATTCGAACGATATTCCACTGCCCAATTAGGGAACTCGTTAGCAAACCTCGTTCGAACGACATTCTCGTTGAAATGACAAACTCGTTCGAACGAAAATATCGAACGAAAAACTAGAAAGCTGAAATTTTGATTTTCAGCCCATAAACTTTGTTTTAAAGTTTTAATGAAACTTTCTGTGAATAAACAACAGTTTTAAAATAAAATACACCCATATAAATATATATATATATATATATATATATATATATTAAAATGCATTCATTCCTTTGGAGCAATGGAACCATGTTGATGACGAAGAAATGAGGCACAACAAACTCAGTAATATGATGAAGCTTTATACTCTTGGCCGCTACATCTTCAACTAACCCATCATAGGCTTGAATGGATACAATTAAAACTATCCTATAACATAAACGTTTTTGTTAGGAATTGAGCCAAAACTACATTAAGACTCAATCGGAGAATTGTGTCCTTACAACTTGGAGGTCCAACGTCCTTTTCAATTGAGGCTCATGTATTGGCCTTGGTGCCTTTTGTTGGCAAAGGAGCTTTATCGGCCATTGAGGCTTCTTTAGCTGGTGGGAGCCGTTGAGGCTTCTGAAGAGGTAAGCCTACCCCCAATAGTTCAAGTTGTTATGGCCTCCTTGGTGACGCTCGTTCTTACTCCAGCCATTGCTGAGGTACTTCGCTAGTTTCTCTTCGTTTCTCATTGTTTGTCTTTTATTCTTGACAAAGTACAATCTAGAAGAGTCTTATTTCCCAAAATTTCACACTTCACCTATAACGGTGACTTAATCACTGAAAACACTGGTTACGATTTTTTGCAAAATCCACCTATAATGGTGACTTAACAACGAAAACGCTTGTTAAGATTTTCCACAAACTCTAGCTATATTGGTGAATTAACAATGAAAACACTTGTTAAGATTTTTCATGAACTCCACCTATAACGGTGACTTAACAACGAAAATGCTTGCTAAGATTTTCCATAAACTCAACCTATAACGTGTAATACCCCATATTTTTATGGATTTTAAATTTGAGGATTTATTAAATTTATTTTGAGATATTAATTTAATATTAATCTAGAAATTTATTTTTAATATTTACTAGCAAGACGAGAGTTAGTAATTATTGGGGATTTGTTGAGTATTACTAGATGAGTAAAGTAATATATAAGATTGATTTTATTAAATCTGTCACGAGTGAATAAAATGGCAATTATGGAAATTGGAGTCGGGACGCACCTGTGTCGTGTCAGGACTAAATTATTGTTATAAAAATGAATAAATTAAAAGTCGCCCATATGGTCATTTAGGGTGCGTTAAAGTGTCTGAAAGGGTCAAGATAGTCAGAAAAGTGTACCCAAGGATTTAGTTTGGGTCTCGGGGCATTTTTGGGCCTAATTGACATCCCGGGAGGGTATTATAGACATTTTGTATTTTTGAGTAATTAAACCCACGAATTTCCCAAAGATATATCAGCCATTAGGAATTATCTTTTAGGGTTAACAAACACAGAATATAAGAACGGTCATTAGAGAAGAAGGTAGAGAGCTTTTCAAGAAATCCAAGGCCTAGAACTCACTCAATTGCACCGCAACCACTAACAAAACATAGATCGTAAGACGAGGAAAGCAAACATATCCTCTTCGTCATCAAATCAGACATTAAA
This sequence comes from Sambucus nigra, assembly GCA_949130495.1. Lineage (NCBI taxonomy): Eukaryota > Viridiplantae > Streptophyta > Magnoliopsida > Dipsacales > Adoxaceae > Sambucus > Sambucus nigra. The sequence continues at coordinate 4,606,683 of OX422217.1, forward strand.
ATACCACGCAAGTATCTATCTTGCTTTTTTTTTAGTTAATGTTTCACCCATGTTAGATTAGGATTGTTAAAAACATGTTTCATGGAAGAATTTGATAACTTAGAGAATTTAAATCACATGTTTTAGAGGAAATAGATATATTCTGGACATTTCAATCATATGTAGAGGATTACCCATGAAATTGTATGGATTTAGAAGCAAGAAATCTAGAAAGAATGGAAGTTTCATGAAAAATTAGGGTTCTTGATAATTATGTTAATTTACCCCATTAATTCAACCCCTTTGATGAATTTGTACATGTTTCACATAGGAAATCATGTATATAAGTATATATGACTGGTAGTAATTTTGTTTAGGAGTTTGGGAATCGTTAATGGAGTTTTGGGTGAGGTTGAAGAAGGAAACCCCTAGATAACAATGGCAGAATTCAGAATAACTGCTTGATCGATCGATCCACCAAGAGCATCGATCGATCGACCCCTTTCCTCGATCGATCGACCCCTCCAGAAAAACTCCATGTTTTTCCCCTTTTTGTTTAATTCAGATAAAATATGTAGGAACCCTTGAATATCCTTTAAATAGTATAATGGTATATGAAGAGGACCAGGTGGGTCTAAGTAGACTCCGTTGAATGACGTTTGATGCGGGATGAAATTATGGGTTAACGGGGGTTTCGTCACACATTAGAAATTATGCGTACGTTCACTAAAGAATTGAGACTCGTGAAAGACTTAGTCCAGAAGGTTAGAGAGGTTGTGCCTACTGAAATTATATTTAGTAAGAGAGAATACTTCGAGAGATGAGAAGTAAGTATGAAATAAATTATAAGTGAGAATAAAATAGATGAATCCGTTATGCGAGATAATTAAGTAAAATTTGTGCATAGAACGGATAATAATAATTATGGGTCATGGGCGAACCTAATTTGGAAAATGTGAATATTTATTTATATGATCGTGTGACTGCGTACATATATTAAGTATTATGTTTATGGATAATCATACCCTTGCTACTTGCTATCACAGAGGTTACCGCTCCGGGAGAGTCTTATCTTGATGGGACCTTTATGGGGGATATTGACTTGTACCCTAGAACATAGGAGTCCTTGGTACAGGCTATCTGAGAATGATAGTCATACGGTCCTAAGAAATGTGAGAGGTATGTGCTGACCTCTTAGTGACTTGGAACTATGATTCGCCTCCATTTTGTGTGTATTGTGTTAATACAGTTCGAGAGTGATTCCAAACTAGTATTTACCTTAGTACGAGTGATACGGGGACTTGATAGTAGAGTATGCCAGCTCTATAGACTTTATGTGGAGTGCTAATAGTATATATATATTATATGAGTGACTAAAATATATATACAGATATATATATGGAAAGTTTCTACTATGTGTGTAAGTAGCTAAGTAATGAATAAATAATCCAACTTTATAACAAGTGTTCGTGAATTTTGTAATGGTACTAAGTGATTCTAAGTAACGTAAGAAAATGGAAAATATTAATTTTTTAAAACTAAATATCATAGCCTTAGTACTTCTTGGGATAAAACTTTATGGAAAATAAGTTAGATAGACTTATGAGATCAGTAGTACGGTAGGCGTGCACACTAGATGAGAGGTGAGAATTCTCAAGAGAGTGTCGTATAGTAACATGGTTATCACATTAGCCAGTAAGCATTTTAAATACTTGATAAACTATTTTAAATTTTTTTTACACTCGGGCTCTGGCCCGTTTTATGTAATTTCTCTCTCTTCTATATATATGTATGTATTGCAGGTTCCCAGCCACAGGGGCGTCATGCATAGGTTCTTTAGATTGGACGTGCTGCAACTTATGTGGAAGTTGCAGGCCCTTGATTTAGACGACTTCTTCATTGATTCCGTTCCTATTTTAGTTCTTCATAGTTAGGGAATGTGTCGCCTGATTTTCTATTCCGTTTGGATTTGTTAGAGATTTATGTTTATTTATATTTTCAGTATTCAATACTCTTTGAGAGTTAACTATTGTCAGGATGATTTCATTTATGGTTGTTAAACTTGGTTTGGTTTATCTATATGGTTTAATTCTTGTGTGTTAATTTCCATCCTTAGCATTTATGTGATTCTTAAACTGTTGTTTATTAAAAAGGTTTTCATATCGGAATTTAATAAAGTAAAAATAAAACTTTAAATTATTTTCACTCTTAGCTTAATTATTTAGGGTGTTTAAATTGAAAATAATTGTTTTGCGACAGTGATGCTAAGAATGAACCAACCGTTCACCTTGATTTTAATTTAATAAAGGACTGGTCACTCGGTATTTAATTAGGCGAGGTATCATAGGTGGTATCAGAGCATCAGGTTCTAGTGTCCTTTAGGATCTGTACAGCTTATTTTCCTTCTAGCTTAGCGTCTTTGATTTAGAGCAATATTTTTAGGATTGTTGTATTCTTGTATTTACGCTTACGTCTTCAGCTATTTGAGAATTGATAATAACTGTAGACTAATAAACTTCCTTCTCATTTCAGATGCCTCCTAGATTTTCACCCCAAGACAAGAATGCCCAGCCCGAGCAACCAGTAGCTCTGTCTCATGGAATGATGAATGCAACTGAAGTAGTCTCCATTGTTGCTCATGCGGTGAATGTCGCATTAGCGGTGGTGCAACAGGCTCCACCCCAGGTTCTGGCAGTGGCGCCAGTACCGGCATAACTTTCCACTCATGGGAGAGAGTTAGGGATTCCTTTCAGAAGGCGCATCCCCCGGAGTTCTCGGGTAGTTCGAACATCGTAATCGCCAGCCAATAGAAGAATGACATCTAGAGGCATCTGTGCATGTATGAGTGCACCGACTTGTAGAGATAGTTATTGGCTTCCTTCAAGCTAGTGGGGGCCACTTTGCGGTAGTGGGAGTCCACTACCACCTTGGAGGAGACGGACAGCATACCGATTTAGTCATTTGGGGTGCATTTTGATTGCAAGTATTTCCCATCCGCCATGCAGACTAAGATGAGGATGAGGTTACTGAATCTTATAAAGGAGAGTATGACCGTTGTTGAGTATGAGGAGATGTTCACTAGACTTCTCACTATAGTGTTGGATGAGGCACCCACTGAGGAGAAGAAGATACTGCTATTTTTAGATGGATTGGCCTAGAGGATTCAATAGCATCTCATAGGAAATCTATCATTGAGTACTTACACGGACGTACTTAATACTGTTTTATTGCACTGTCAGGATCATCGCTTCCATCAGTAGAGGAGCAAATGAGTAGGTGAGTCCAGCCAGCAGGGTAGGACAGGGGGTAGTAGTAGTACTGGTGGGGCACCAACAGCCCAAGGGAAGACCCGTTACAGTGAGCAGAGTTCCCATCAGGGGGACCTTGCCAAGCTATTATGATCAGGTGATTCCAGTCAGGGATTTAGGGGATTTAGATAGGGCCAGCAGAGTCAGTCCAGTCAGCATGTCCAGTAGGTCCAACATCGTCAGTAGCAGAGCCATGAGGCTAATAGTGTTTTCAACAGGGCCAGTAGCAGGGTGGTAATGGCCAACATGGCCGTGGTCAACAGGGACAAAGGGGAGGTAACTTTAGGGGAAGATATTTTGTATGTGGTAAGAATGGCCATAAAAGTGAGGATTGCCCATAGGGGATAGGGCCCCACAACAGCAGGGTGCCCGTAATGAGCCGTATAGGCCACTCTTTCCATTCGCCTTCCCAGTGCCAGATCAGATGCTAGCTCTACCAGCCATCCTAGTAGCCCTAGTTCAGTAGGGGAAATTACAGTATGAATGTGTCTATTATGTCCACCAAGAAGCAGCCCCTCAGGCACCACCCGCGATTGAGGGTACGTTTCCTATACATGACACTATCGGTAGAGTTTTATTTGATACCGGGGCATCGTACTATTTTATAGCCACTCATTTTGCACGGTCCTTAGTGTTATTCTACATGGAAGAGAGTATAGTGACATGCGTAGACTCACCATTGGGGAATTGATCCTTGATTTTATTTATATTCCGGGGTGTAGGTATAGAGATTGGTAGCTTGATTTTACCAGCAGACATGCTAGTTTTATATATGCATGAGCACGATGCCATTATTGACATGGTTTGGCTCTCCGCGTACAGGGCCATGATAGATTATTTCGGTAGGAGTATTATCTTTCCCATTCCGATGCAGGAGATATTTTTGGTGGCGATGCCACGCCCGGAGGGAGGATCTTCGACCCATTTGTATTACATAAAGGAGGACACCTCTAACGAGATTCTGATTCCCCTGGATTCAATTCCAGTCGTTCGTGAGTTTTCGGATGTATTTTAGGAGATACCAAGCCTACCCCCGAGTCGAGAAATAGATTTCATCATATACTTGATGTCGAGAACTCGACCAATAGCACGTGCACTGTACTATATGGCTCCAGCGGAGATGAGGGAGTTACAAGATCAGATAGAGTAGTTGTTATGCCAGGGCTTCATTCGTAGGAGCACCCTTTCTTGCGGCGCTCGGGTGTTTTTTGTAAAGAAGAGACGTGGTTCACTCAGGTTATGCATGGATTACCGGGAGTTAAATAAGGTCACGATACGGAATAAATATCCGTTGCCCCAAATCGATGACCTGTTCGACCAGCTGAGAGGAGCAACATTCTTTTTTAAGATAGATTTGAGGTCAGGATATCATCAGCTACAAATTAGGTAGCAGGATGTGTCAAAGACTACTTTCTTGATGAGATATGGGTCCAATGAGTTCAGAGTCATGCCGTTTGGGCTGAAAAATGCTCCAGCCATATTCATCGATTCGATTAACCGAGTTTTCAGAGAGTTCTTGGATAAGTTTTTCATCATCTTAATAAATGACATCCTAATTTACTCCAGACTGAGGAGGAGCATGCCGAGCTCTTGAGATAGGTTCTTCAGACCCTATGAGAGAATCAGTTGTATGCTAAGTATGAGAATTGCGTATTTTAGTTACGAAAAGTACAGTTTCTGGGGCATGTTATGTCAGAATTGGGGATATCGATTGACCCAAGAAAAGTGTCGGCAGTGAGTGAGTGGCGACAGCCCATGACACCGATAGAGGTGTATATTTTCTTGGGGTTAACCGGGTACTAAAGGAGGTTTATCCGAAGTTTTTCAAAGATAACGGGTCCGTTGACAAACCTGACTCGCAAGGGAGTACCGTATGTTTGGGATGATGCTTGTCAATTAGCTTTTGATGAGCTGAAAGATAATTTGACTTCGGCGCCAGTTCTTGCTTTGCCCAAGTCGGGAGTTGAGTACCTGGTGTATATTGATGCCTCTTTACGGGGACTCGGGGGGAGTACTTTATAGGAGGAGTCGCCTATAGCTTTTGCCTCCCGTAAGCTTAAGCCTCACGAAAGGAATTACCCCACCCATGACCTGGAGCTAGGAGCGGTCGTATTTGCATTGCCTATTTGGAGACATTACTTGTTAGGGGAAAAATTCTACCTATACAAGTCACTGTAATAATTGTTCACTCAGTAAGAGTTGAACATGCGTCAGTGCCGACAGTTGGAGTTTGTGAAAGACTATAAGTTCGAGATACAGTACCATCCGGGGAAGGCTAACCTATTTGCGGATGCATTAAGTCGTAGACCGAAAGTTGACGTAGAGGAAGTATGAAGAGCGAAGTGGAAAGAATTGGGTCACCAGGATGTGGTAGCCAGTTCCTTTATATCGATTGTGTCAGTTACACCCGAGATTATCCCGAGGGTGATACAGGCACAGGCAGCGGATACATTTTTCCAGGAGAGGATTGTACGACTCTTAGCTGAGGGTGTTGAATACTATTCAGTGAGCTATGATAGGGGTTTGCGAATTAATGGGAGATTGGTGGTCCCAGAAGGAGAAGATTAACGTCAAACAGTGATGACACAGTCGCACAGGTCTAGATTTGGGGTAATCCTAGAGGGGATAAGATGTACCAGGATATGAGGCGACAGTACTGGTGGAGTGGAATGAAGAAGGGCATTGCTAAGTTCGTGCACAAATGTTTTACTTATCAGATGGTAAAGGTGGACCACCATAGACCACTAGGGTTACTTATTCCATTAGAGATACCTACGTGGAAATGGGAAAGTATTTCCATGGACTTCATTACTGGATTGCCTACATCACAGCAGGGTCACGATTCTATATGGGTTATAGTGGATTGGTTGACAAAGGTAGCTCATTTTCTGCCAGTGCAGACAGACTACACCATGGGCCAGTATGCAAAGTTATCCATTGTCGAGATTTTTAGGCTACATGGGGTGCCCCTGGATATTGTGTCTGATAGAGACAAGATTTTTGTGTCGCGCTTTTGGGAGATCTTTCAGGAGGCCATGGGTACAGAGTTGAGATTGAGTTCAGCTTACCACCCACAAAGAGATGGAAAAATAGAGCATACAAATCAGATGCTGGAGGATATGATACGCATGTGTTTCATTGATTTTAGAGGAAGTTGGGAGCCTTATCTTCCACTAGTGGAGTTCTCTTATAATAACTCTAATCAGTTCACGATCGACATGGCCCCATTTGAGGCATTGTATGGAAAGCCTTGTCATTCTCTCGCTTGTTGGCTAGAGGTGGGGGATAACAAGATTCTCAGACCAGAGGTGATTCATAAGACTTCAGTTAGGATTGAGCTTATCAGGAGTCTTATTTGGGTAGCCCAGGATCGACAGAAGAACTACGCCGATGCGAAGAGGTCCTTTCGAGATTTTAGCGTAGGGGACCAAGTATTAATGCGTGCATCTCCTATGAAAGGAGTAATGAGGCTCGGTAAGAAGGGAAAGTTGGCTCCAAGGCACGTGGGCCCATTTTCCATTATTGAGAGGATTGGGCCGATGGCATACAGATTGGGGTTGTAAGAGCACTTGCATTGTATTCACGATGTATTCCACATCTCATCGTTGAGACGATATCTTCAGGATGATATGGCCCACATTCACATCGCGATAGATGAGGTTGACTTACATCCCGATAGTTCTTATGAGGAGAGACGAGTGGCTATCCTAGACCATAGCGAGAGGAAATTGAGGTCGAAGGTAGTTCCACTTGTGCGGGTCTAGTGGGAGCATCATAATGTGGATGAATCCACTTGGGAGCGCGGGGTAGATATGTGCGAAAAATATCCAGATCTATTTTTATCAGGTATGCCTTGTTTTCCAAATTTCGAGACAAAATTCCTTTATTAGGGGGAAAGTGTGTAATACCCCATCTTTTTATGGCTTTTAAATTTGAGGATTTATTAAATTTAATTTGAGATATTAATTTAATATTAATCCCAAAATTTATTTTTAATATTTACTAGCATGACGAGAGTTAGTAATTATTGGAAATTTGTTGAATATTACTAGATGAGTAAAGTAATAAATAAGATTGATTTTATTAAATGTGTCACGAGTGAATAAAATGGCAATTTTTGAAATTTAAGTCGGGACGTGCCTATGTCGTGTCGGGATTAAATTATTATTATAAAAGTGAATAGATTATAAGTCGCCTATATGGTCATTTTGAGTGCGCCAAAGTGTCTGAAACGATCGACATAGTCAGAAAAGTGTACTCGGGGGTTTAGTTTGGGTCTCGGGGCATTTTTGGGCCTAATTGACATCCCGAGAGGGTATTATAGACATTTTATATTTTGGGGTAATTAAACTCACGAATTTTCCTAAGATATATCAGCCATTAGGAGTTGTCTTTTAGAGATAACAAACACAAAACATTAGCACGAGAGTGTTGGATAACCTTATGAGTTCAGTAGAACGGTAGGCGTCCACACTAGATGAGAGGTGAGAATTCTCAAGAGAGTGTCGCATATTAACATTGTTGTCAAATTAGAAAGTAATCATTTTAAATACTTGCTAAACTATTTTACACTCGGGCTCTGACCCGTTTTCTATCATTTCTCTCTCTTGTATATATATGTATGTATTACAGGTGCCCAGTCATAGGGGCATCATGCATAGGTTCTTTGGATTGGACGTTCTGCAGCTTATGTGGAAGTTGCATGCCCTTGTTTTAGATGACTTCTTCATTGATTCAATTCCTATTTTAGTTATTCGAAGTTAGGGCATGTGTCTCCCGATTTCCTATTCCGTTTGGATTTTTTAGAGAATTATGTTTATTTATATTTTCAGTATTCAGTACACTTTGAGAGTTATCCTTTGTCAGGATAATTACATTTATTGTTCTTAAACTTGGTTTGGTTTATAGAGATGGTTTAATTCTTGTGCATTTGTGTGATTCTTAAACTGTTGTTTATTAAAAAGGTTTTCATATCAGAATTTAATAAAGTAAAAATAAGACTTTAAATTGTTTTAACACTTAGCTTAATTATTTAGGGTGTTTAAATTGGAAATAATTATTTTGTGACAGTGATGCTAAGAATGAACCAACCATTCACCTTGATTTTAATTTAATAAAGGACTTATCATCTGGTATTTAATTAGGCGGGATGTCACATAATTGTAACTTAACAACGAAAACGCTTGTTAAGATTTTCTATAAACTCCACCTATATTAGTGACTTAACAACGAAAACGCTTCTTAAGATTTTTCGTGAACTCCACCTATATCGGTGACTTAACAACGAAAACGCTTATTAAGATTTTCTATAAACTTCACCTATAATGATGACTTAACAACGGCAACTCTTATTTATGATTTTCCATAAGCTCCACCTATATCGGTGACTTAACAATGAAAACACTTGTTTAGATTTTCCATAAACTCCCCCTATATTGGTGAATTAACAATGAAAAACACATGTTAATATTTTTTTCACTTAACACATTGTTTCTTCTACCTGTTCTCAGGTTTCTCATGAATCCTTTCCGACGGAAGAGAAATCTACACTAGTTCTTTCGCCCATTGCTTCACCCCATCGGGAACCCGCTATCTCAGAAGATTCTTGTAAGGCCCTAAAACGTGATTAGGAATTTTAATTATATGGTTAAGTATAAATTGTAAGTTATAATTTGGTGAGGGGTGTTAAACATGTTAATTATCATATTTGGGGGCATGCATACTCATGTGATATATGTGTTGGTTGCATTAGATGTTAATCGAGCTTAAGATCGGGGATAACTTGTTTAATTCATATTATTAGTTATGTCAATAAATATGGTATGAAAATATGTTTTCCATACATCATAATGATTATAAAATTAAACCAAGGTGTTGGTCCGAAATTGGCGATGTTAGATCGCCAAATGTGAAAGTTTTGAGATTTTTGGTAAATTGCTAATCTTCAATTCGGGCCAAAATTAGGTGTACTATTTTTATGATTTGGGGAAAACACAAAATATCAAAGCTGTATATATATGATTTAAGTTTATAACACAACAAATGGTGCATCAAACGGACATTCGAGTGAGAAGATATTGTCTTTTTATGAACCTGGGGTAAAGTGGTCATTTAGCTTTAAATGATATTTGGTCTTATATGGTGCCACATGTTATATTTTGATTGGACCAAGTGGGAGGTGCCTTAAGCCGACTTAAACCCATTAAAATGACCCCCTTCTTCAGCCAATTCATCCATGAAAAAATATTTTGCCTAAGGAGAGAGAAAAGGAGGAAGTTAAAGAAGAAATCCTTCGAAAAATTACCCTAAATCAAGGAATTCTCGTAAGGTAATTATCTCTTCATTAAAGTTGGTCACATGAATGAGTTATACACTTGGTATATTTTTATTTCTAATTTTGATAAATATGTGAATAATACCCATTTTCCCAAATTGATTTAAACGAAGGATGGCTTAAGAACATACGTGCGGACTTGTGCTAGGATCGTAGATGTTAACATCAAAGTTCCAGATTTGGATTCCCTTCTCGTGAAATTTTTTTGATGTAGTAAATTAATTCATATGATGTGTGTATATTCAAAAACATGTTTATTATATGTTGTCCATGATTGATGCCCGAGGTGGAGAGTAGGTATGCTTAATCATGTTAAGTTATGCTTTAATGTTCTATTCCGACCTAGTTGTTCTAAAAATGGCATAAATCATGGAATACTTATTGAAACCAAATGATTCAACCTGAAGATTAAAATAGAATAATATATATATACTATATCTTAAAATTATGTTAAAATACCAATAAATTAATCGTGGGTGATAGTTCAAGTATAGGTATAAAATCTGACCCAAAAGTGTAAGTGCGCACACCATGTGTTTGACGTTTTGATTGACTTAGCAAATGAACTCTAAAAATTATGCAAATTTAATTTTATATTATTCAATATGTTTAATAAATGTTCCCATGATTTATAACCGAGATGGATATTATATATTCTTGTAAAATATTAAGTTATGCTTTGATGGTCTACCCAGACCTAGATGCGTTAAAAGTGGCATAAATCATTGTACACTTGTTAAAATCAAGCAATTCCAGCTGTAAATGTTAGAGAACATATATGAGTATGATATAATTGAAGGGGATAATAAAATATCTTCTGGTTTGGCTTGAGGGTTATGTTGAAGTTGAAGTTTTGTTGTTGTTTTTTCTCTAGAAATGATTTGGAAAAGGTTGTAATAAAACGGGCATAACTTTGTCTTGAGAATTCGTAATTTAATTCCGTAAATTGTGTTAGAACCCTAATGAATAATGGGTTATATAAATTTGAAGTATCATATCCAATTAATTTCCATTTATCTCATATTGACCAACTGATGTGATGTGTTACTGAGTTTAATGTGATTTGGTGTATTCAAATAGTAATGATAGTGGGGAGCGGCTAACACTACCATACCAAGGAAATAGTTTGGTATTAATCTTAGTACCAAATTCAAGGTGAGTGACCTTACCTGTGAATTATAAATGCTTATAATTTCATATGGAATTGAGTAGTTAAATACTTGTGTTAAACAGTTTATGGAGTGATATGGTATTTGTGAAACATATGCATATGATTAAAAACGTTAAGCGAAGTTATCAAATGTTATGGACTGTGGCGGGTCCTTTATCTAATGTTAAGGACTATGGTGGGTCCTTTGGGATATGGCGGTCCCGTTAATCAACCTTAAAGGTTTGTTGTACTCGGGCCTAATTATGGGATGTGGTGGTCCCCAATAACTGTGGTGGGTTAATTGTATTGTGGCGGGTCCGGGCTTGCGAGAGTTACACAATTCCTGTTAGGTTATAACATTGGAAAATAAAAATGGTTATTTAAATTGGTTATATGAGTGGTATATCGTCATTCACTAAGCTTTTGTTGCTTACACTCCTATAATGTTATGTTTCAGGTATGCCTATCATTTGGAGTTCACTACCATGTTAGGACCATAAAATGTGGGAGTGACGAATATCTAATATGGGTTGAATATCAGCAAGATTTTTTGGTAAATGTTAAACTAAAGAACTTTTGTATGTTCAGTTGTTTAGTACTTGTAACTTACATGTTAAGGTAGATACGTTTTCATCTAAACATGCTTTTGAAAAAGAAAAAAAAATCTGGTGCTATTTTCAAAGAGAATTAAAGTAAAGTATTATTTAAGGGAATTTATCTCTAAATAAAAGGATGATTTTAAGTTAATTAAGTCGCGGTGCGACAACTTGGTATCAGAGCATGTTTATTAAATTCTGGATAGGGTGTGAGGGTCTAGATTGGCAGTGGATGCAAAAAAAAATTGATTTAGTTATAAGTATTCACTTTCAAGGGATACATTTAAGAATGTTGGATTCCCGAGGCTTTGACACGAAGGGTTTGCTGTTAAGTTTTAAATTGGCTTTGTTGACTAAATCTGTCAGTTATAGACATATATTGTTGTACGTGATATGAAATGAAAGGATCTTGTAGGAAAGGAAATAAGATGTTAAGGTTTATTCGGGAATGACAGCGAATACATGTATTTTAATATAAAGCATTGAATTGTTTTATATGGTGTATGAACTAATGTGTCATTGAAGGAAATTTTTTAAATGCACAATGTGGTATAAAAATTGTGTAGTAATTGAAGTTATCTCTTTTAATACTGGTATATGTGAACTTGACAAAAATTATGAAGTATTGGAGGTGATATCTTCCTATGCTGCTATATGTGGACTTAAGTCGTGTTACGTATATCATTATGAAGGGGTGCGCTCCTCATCTATATGGGAGAGTGGTGTACGGGAACACATATTCCATTAGAGGATGAGAAGTGAGAAGAATTATTGTTACATGATTATAATGAGACTTAAATTGTTGGAGTGTGAATAAAAATGAAGATTCCCATAGTAGAGGTTAAATGAGAAGGTTAGTATTTGTATATGTTTATATTTAACATGTGAAAAAGGTATGAAATTCAATAACTAGTCGATATATCACAAATGATCAGAATATGAATTCATAGTGAATTATTACAAGTAGAATAAAGAGTAATGAGAGTTGAGATGTACGTCTTTAATAATTTGAGTACATATTGTGGATATTACTCTTGTGATGTTTTGAAACACTTATATGAATAGTAAAGTTGAGATGAGGTGTTAAAGAGTTGGAAGTTTAAAAATATTAAGGAATCCTTTTAGGGGTATTTGTTGTTTATTATGGCAAGGAATTTCGTATCGGATGAAAGGTAAGAATTATTTATGAGAATTGAAGATGTAATTGGGAATGAAGGGTGGAGAATTGTTGATATCTAGTGTATATGATAGCTGAGTAGGAGTTATTAAATAAGAAAAAAAAATGGGGCAAGTGTATGTTTATACTCAATATCAGAAAAACCTAATGGGGTGTGGCCATGATGAAATATTAATGTAGTATGATGGGGTGTGATGAATTTTTGATAAAATATAATCGGGGATAAATGAGACTTTCACAGTTAATAAATAAATGAGATCTAAACCTTAACTAATGACGAGTAACGAATAAGGTATAAGTATGAGAAAGATACTAGTTGGATTTGAATATTCGCAACTAGTTTGGGGGAATATTGAGTTGTATTTGTCATTATGCATATGTGTTATCACTAAGAGTACGTCATATAAAGAATATGGTTGACATTATACGGAGTTACCATTAAGTATGTGTAAGGAGAATGTGTTTTGTGAGATACCATAATATGATACATTACAGTAATTGTACAAGTTATTTGAAAGAAATAAGATATATAATAATTAGAGAAGTATTATGGAGTTAGTAAGTATGGTTTATGTTTTAAGTGGTAATGTTACGTCACATCCATGTTACCAAAACGGGTAAGATTATTGTATTAATGATGTTGCATAAGACTATAATTTTAAAAAGATTGGGGTGAGATTATGATTGTAAAGTTATTATGTTGGATAAATGACTAGTTAAGGTCATTGTATGTTTAGTTAACTAACAATCAAATGATACTGAAAATAGGAATATAGTGAGAAGTTATATTGAGTTCATAGTGCATGACTGCACAATATACGTGAAAGTGAATACGGAAGATTGGTTAAAAATATACATTTGGTGAATGATTGTTCATTATCAATATGTGGAAAGTAGTGAGGCTATGTTTATATTAAGGATCGTAAGAACGATATTTAACAGACTCTAAAACTTCAGAGATGATACGGATAGTAGTCAAAGTAGAACACATATATTTGGTATTAAGTGGAAGATGACATGTAATAAGTTGGCATTGTAATATGATGTTTATCATTTGAAGTAATGAATGGAAGTTAGAGAAATGAACTATATGAAGTTAGTCTTGTAATAGAATATTTATTATTTGAAATTTTACATGATGATAAGGATAGACTATGGGAATGAAGTCAAAAACATAAATAATGAAGTTTGGTTTATTAAAAATGTTAACTCATTGTTAATATAAGAGGATACAATCAATAATCTATTATGTGTGAACTTTGAACATACGTATATAAAGGTATGGAGTAATATATGAGTTGGGAATTGACTTTCAATGATAAGAAATCACTAGACGATTACCTTTACGTATGAATGATAAAGAGGCTTATGTGTTGATAGATTCTGGTTCTAGACATTCTTTGTGTTTTGATTTATCTATTGCATCTTAATAAACCACTATCATTATTAGATTCTGGTTTAGTTATTATTACTCAAGTAGGGAGGATTTGTTTTTATTGATAGGGTGTGTAGATGGTGTATAGTACGAGTAAGTGAAAAGGAGTTGTTTGTTGACTCACTATCTTTCGATATGCGTGACTTTGATGTGATATTGGGTATGGATTGGTTGTCCACGTATCATGTATGTTTAGATTATTTTAGAAGAGAGGTAATGTTTCGGTTATCGGGTGAACCTGAATTTAAACTTATTAGGGAACGGAATGTCACCTACATATTATTTTATAGACCATGCAAGAGAAGCAGTTGTATGCTAAATTTTCTAAATGTGAAGTTTGTCTAGACCAAAGTAGTATTTTTTTTTGGCGTGTTATTTTTGTTAATGGAAATTGTGTTTCTTGAAAAGATCATGGATGGAATTTATAAAGGATAACGATTTTAAAGGAGGCCCATTGTTCTTTATATGCTATGCATCCAGGAAACACATAACTTTATAGAAATTTGAAACAATATTATTGGTGGCCGAGAATGAAACACGACATTGTAGATTTTGTTGCTAGATGTCCAGTTTTCCAACAAGTGAAGGCGAAGCATCAGAAACATTGTGGTTTACTACAATCCTTACCTATTCCTGAGTGGATACAGGATCATGTTACTACCTATTTTATTATAGGTTTACCAAAATCATCCTGAGGGTTTTATTCTATTTGGGTTATCGTTGCTAGATTAACTAAGTCTGCACATTTTCTTCCTATTAAAGCTACTTATTATATGGATAGATGTGCAAAAATATATATGGATGCGATAATTAGATTTCATGGTGCACCTGCTTCTATTATCTCTTCTCGAAATCCTAAATTTACTTCACACTTTAAGCCTAGTTTAGAATAAATTTTCGGGACTAAATTGAAATTTAGTACAACTTTTCATCCTCAGACTGATGGGCAGTCAGAGAGAATGATCCAGACACTCGAAGACATGTTATGAATTTATTTATTATAGTTATGGGGAAGTTGGGATGAACACTTGTCACTAATAGAGTTGCTTATAATAATAGTTATCGTTTGAGTATTGAAATGGACCCTTATGAGGCCTTGTATGGGAGGAAGTGTAGGATCCCTGTATGTTGGACCAAAGTAGGAGAACTAAAAACTACTTGAGCTAGAAATTGTGCAACTGACTACTGAGAAGATAAAATCTTATTCATAATCACTTGAAGGCGGTGCAAAGTAGATAAAAAGGTTATGCAGTTAACATAAGAAAGGAATTGAAATTTTAGGAAGGTGATAAAGTATCCATACGTGTTTATCCTTGGAGAAGGGTTATGAGATTTGAGAACAAGGGAAAATTAAGTCCTAGGTACGTTGGCCCTTATGAAATAGTGAAACGAGTTGGAATCGTAGCTTATAAATTAGTTTTTCTATAAGAATTGTTTAGGATACACGATGTTTTTCATGTATCAATGTTACGTAAATATGTTCCCGATCCTCCACATGTGTTTATTTCAGAACTGATAGAGATTAAAGATGACTTGACCTATGTGGAGGAACCAATCACTAAATTTAAATTGAAAAAGTAGGTGTTATAATATAGAAAACTATTCCGTTAGTTAAGGTCATGTGGAAAAGTCAAAATGTGTAGTGTGCCACCTGGGACAGAGAGAATAACATGAAGGTGTAATATCCTCATCTCTTTGGTAAATTCTCATGCGTTAAATTTCGAGGACAAATTTTTTATAAGAGGGGTAGAATTGTAAGGCCCTAAAATGTTATTAGGAATTTTAATTATATTATTAAGTATAAATTATAAGTTATAATTTGGTGAGGGGTGTTAAACATGTTAATTGTCATATTTGGGGGCATGCATACTCATGTGATATATGTGTTGGTTGCATTAGATGTTAATCGAGCTTCAGATTGGGGATAACTTGTTTAAATCATATTATTAGTTATGTTATTAAATAGATCATGAAAATATTTTTTCCATACATCATTATTATTATAAAATTAGACCAAGGTGTTGGTTCGAAATTGGCGATGTTAGGTCGCCAAATGTGAAAGTTTTGAGATTTTCGGTAAATTGCTACTCTTTTGTTCGTGCCCAAATTAGGTGTACTAGTTTTATGATTTGGGGAAAACACAAAATATCAAATATGTAGATATATGAGTTAAGTTTATAACACAACAAATGGTGCATCAAACGTACATTCGAGTGAGACGATATTGTCTTTTTATGAACCTGGGGTAAAGTGATCATTTAGCTTTAAATGATATTTGGTCTTATGTGGTGCCACATGTTATGTTTTGAAAGGACCAGGCGGGAGGTGACTTAGGCCGACTTAAACACCTTAAAATTACCCCCTTCTTCAGCCAATTCATCCATGAAAAAATATTTTTCCAGAGGAGAGAGAAAAAGAGGAAGTTAAGGAGGAAATCCTTCGAAAAAATACCCTAAATCAAGGAATTCTCGTAAGGTAATTATCTCTTTATTAAAGTTGGTGCGTGAATGAGTTATAAACTTGGTATATTTTTATTTCTTATTTTGATAAAGATGTGAATGATACCCATTTTCCCATATTGGGTTAAACGAAGGATGGCTTAAGAACATACGTGCAGACTTGTGCTAGGATCGTAAATGTTAACTTCAAAGTTCCAGATTTGGATTCCCTTCTCGTGAAATTTTTTTGATGTAGTAAATTCATGAATATGATGTGTATATATGATAAAACATGTTTAATACATATTTTCCATTATTGATGCCTGAGGTGGAGAGTAGGTATACTTAATCATGTTAAGTTATGCTTTAATGTTCTATTCCTACCTAGTTGTTCTAAAAATGGCATAAATCATGGAATACTTATTAAAACCAAATGATTAAACTTGGAGATTAAAATAGAGTCATATATGTATACTATATCCTAAAATTATGTTAAAATACCAATAAATGAATCATGGGTGATAGTTGAAGTTTAGGTATAAAATCTGCCCCAAAAGTGTAAGTGCGCACACCATGTGTTCGACGTTTTGCTTGACTTAGCAAATGAACTCTAAAAATTATACAAATTTAATATTATATTATTAAATTTGTTTAATATATGTTAAATGATTTATAATAGATGTGGATATTATATATGCTTGTCAAATATTAAGCTATGCTTTGATGGTCTGCTCAGATCTAGATGTGTTAAAAGTGGCATAAATCATTGAATACTTGTTAAAATCAAGAAATTCCAATTGTAAATGTTAGAGAACATATATGAGTATGATATAATTGAAGGGGATAGTAAAATATATTCTGGTTTGGCTTCTGAGTTGTGTTGAAGTTGAAGTTTTGTTGTTGTTTTTCTCTAGAAATGATTTGGAAAAGGTTGTAATAAAACAGTCATAACTTTGTCTAGAGAATTCGTAATTTAATTCCGTAAATTGTGTTATAATATTATTGAATAAGGGGTTATAGAAATGTGAACTATCATATCCAATTAATTTCTATTTATATCAGATTTCCCAACTGATGTGATGTGTTACTGAGTTTAATGTGATTTGGTGTATTTAAATAGTAATAATGTTGAATTGTTAGGTGGGGAAGCGGCTAACACTACCATACCAAGGAAATAGTTTTGGTATTAATCTTAGTACCAAATTCAAGGTGAGTGACCTTCCCTGTGAATTATAAATGCTTATAATTTCATATGGAATTGAGTAGTTAAATACTTGTGTTAAACTATTTATGGAGTGATGTGGTATTTGTGAAACATATGAAAATTATTAAAAACGTTAAGCGAAGTTATTAAATGTTATGGACTGTGGTATCTAATGATGATGCTAAGAATCAGCACCACCAGGTGAGGTGTTTGCAAGCTCAATATAGGTATAACAATGGCATCGCAACTGCATAAATAAGATATGAATGAGGTGAGGATAAGAGGAATGACACCTGAATATAAGTGGTTCAGCCAATCTGGCCTACATCCACTGTGAGTGTGTGCGAGTAATATCACTGTAAGAAGGCACTAATGGCCATGGATACAACCTCTCAAGCTCACTCTCTCTCTACTGTGTGTATTTAGACAGAGTTTCAGCTAGGGTTTTAATATCTGGATCCTTCTGCAAGGTAGGGGATGATCCCTTTATATAGTTCCTAGGGGGTGTAATGTACCCCCTATGCATGTAGTGTGCATGAGTGTAGTTTCCTCACCAATGGGGGTGTGCCACCTGTCATGACCACATGTAGGTAATGATGATGAAATATTCTCCCACATGTGGAGAATAATCTTGTTGTAACTGATTTGTGCCCAGGTGTCCTTATCCAAATGTCAACAGATGCTCGGCAGTCATGTTGGTGACTGGCCTCGGCCTCTAGGCTGAGCTATAAAGGTTGGACGTCCGCTCAATCCACGAAGTGCCATGAAGAGTCTCGGCCTGATGTCAGCCGAGGTACATGCTGGGGTCGGCCTGAGCCGAGGTTGGGCATGTCAATGATTATTAATACCTCTGGTAACCTCGGCCTAAGACGAGGTAGGATCCATGTTGAAGAACGTGTGGAGCGTCTTGTTATCTCGGCCTACTGTCGACCGAGGTTGCTACTCTTGGGTATTTGTGGATCCTGTTGATGTCTATAGTATGCGTAGTGTCCTTGGGGAGGTGCCCGCAGTAATGTCGGCCGAGGCTGAGGTAATCCTGGTCGAGGGATGATATCGTGGGCCCCTACCCACTGGTGGGTCGGTCATTGTCTCGGCCTTATCTCGGCCGAGGTAGGTATCCCTAGGCCGAGGTCATACTTGGGTATATCATCTAATGTTAAGGATTGTGTTGGGTCCTACGGTATGTGGTGGTCCCGTTCATCCAACTTAAAGGTTCGTTTTACTCGGACCTAATTATGGGATGTGGTGGTCCCCAATAACTTTGGTGGGTTAATTGGACTGTGGTGGGTTAAGGCTTTCAAGATTTACATAATTCCTGTTGGGTTATAACATTAGAAAATAAAAATGGTTATTTAAATTGGTTATATGAGTGGTATATGGTCATTCACTAAGCTTTTGTTACTTAAACTCCTATAATGTTATATTTTAAGTATGCCTATCATTTGGAGTTCACTGCCAAGTTAGGACCATAAAATGGGGGAGTGATGAATATCTAATATGGGTTGAATATCAACAAGATTTTTTAGTAAATGTTAAGATAAAGAACTTTTGTATGTTCAGTTGTTTAGTACTTGTAAATTACATGTTAAGGTAGCCATGTTTTCATCTAAACATGCTTTTGAAAAAAGAAAAAAAATCTGGTGCTATTTTCAAAGATAATTAAAGTAAAGTATTGTTTAAGGGAATTTTTCTCTAAATAAAAGGATGATTTTAAGTTAATTAAGTCAGGGTGCAAAAATTTTGATCACGATGACCAAGTTTCCATGAGTGGTGATGTTGCAAATAGTGATTCTGGTTATGAGCTTTCTCTCCTGGACTTAGCTCTTCACGACTTTTGCCTCATGGTCCTTCAATGTTCTCCTTAAATGCCTGACATCCATCGTTTAGTAGTTCAGCGTCTTGTAAGACACCATCCTAAGACTTTTACTATGGATTGCCTGCGTTCCAACATCCCCGTGATGAGCTATAGGCTTCAGGGTATGGAGACTGTTGTTACTGATATCGTCAGCACTCCTACTCCAAACGTTACCAGACCTCTCCTCAACCAATTCCTGGGTTATCTAAGGGAGTTGGGTCATGATGGCTTCCATTTTGACTGGGTAATTGCACATTTAAAGACTTTGAAGAGCCAGTCACTGGACAGTCAGAGGGAACTACTATATAAGCATCAAGAGGATCAACGGGCTGAGGAAGCTAAGTTAGCTGAGCTAGCACCTCTGCTTGAAGCTGTCAATAAGGAGGTAGAGGATGTCGAAGAAGCTCTGCGTCTAGTGAAGCTGAAACGAGAGAATCTCCTCATCG
The DNA here is from genome assembly GCA_949130495.1 of Sambucus nigra. Taxonomy (NCBI): domain Eukaryota; kingdom Viridiplantae; phylum Streptophyta; class Magnoliopsida; order Dipsacales; family Adoxaceae; genus Sambucus; species Sambucus nigra. Next base: position 4,626,605 of record OX422217.1, read on the forward strand.
AGCGTACACAAGTGCAAATAAGATTTGAGGTTTCTATTAATGCCCAACAATCTTACCTAGCAACTTCTTTGGGCCTTCCTGGAGATTTTTTCTCTGCTCCAGATCTGTGGTTCCTCTTAGGACAATGAATTTTTTTGCATACATTTTCCTTTTCTTCTTCTTATGTAATTCTTGGGTATTAGCTCCCAATTTTGTAGTGCCCTAAAGATTATGAATGAATGAAAAAGATGTTTGTTTTTTCATGTCCTTTCTTTGTGCTTAAATGTTTGCATATATTATGAAGTTCTACAATTCTTTCATCTCCACTCGAGTTACAATAAAAACTTATATATTCATAACAACAACTAGATACAACAGTGGTATAAACTTAATTATTTACACATGATAGACTTTCAACCCTTTATTGTTAATTTTGAATGGCTTGTCTTCTTCCATCTTAGAAATTAAGCAATAATCTGAATCATGAGCTTCTTTTACAATGAAAGGTCCCTCCCAATTCGCCGCAAATTTAGGTAGGGGAAGTCCCCTGATGTGCTTCACTGCTGCTTTCAAAATGAGGTCTTCCTCCACGAACATACATGGTCTCACCAAGTTGTCATATACCTTGGAGAGCTATTTCGTATACATTTGAAAATGCTGCATCGCATTATCTCTCTGTTCATCCAACGCTTCCAACTGCACATGTCTATTCTGTTTAGCATGCTACTTCGCAAGGCATTTCGATCAGAGGGAAATTCTAACTCTATCGAAAGAATCGCCTCAGCCCCATAAATAAGGGAGAACGGAGTATACCCTATGGGCTTCCTCTTGATTATTCCATAGTCCCACAATACAACTGGTGTCTTGTCATCCCATGACCTTGGAAAATACTCCATCATATTAACCAAAATATTAATCATGTTTTTGTTAGTTGCCTCGGCTTGACCGTTGCCCTTTGGGTATGCCATCATTGAAGTATGATGAATAATCAAGTACTTGTTTGTGAGCATCGTTACCTACGAATTAACGAAAGGGGTTCCGTTATCTGAGAGAATAACCTTTGGAATCCTAAAATGGCAAATGATGTATTCTCTCATGAAGTTACTCACCACCCTTGATGTTTCCCTTCTTAGTGGTATCGCTTTAGCCCACTTTGTAAAGCACTCTGTTGTTACTAGTATCCATATATTCTCCCTGTAAGAAGGATATATCGCCCCTACTAGGTCAAACGCCTAAGTATGAAAAGGATAAGGCGTTGTTGGGGAGTGTAGGTCCACCGATGGGGCGTGGATCATATTTCCATAAAGTTGGCAAACTTTGCTTTTTTGAACGAACTCAACAGAGTCTTTCTCCATCATTGTCCAATAATACCCCAACGTCATTAACTGGTCAGATAACTTGGTCCCTCCACGTGAGCTGGATTGAGCACCTATTTGAGGACTTCGGTTTCTTCTTCTTTCATAATGCAACGCAGCGGCCTGTTGAAGTAATCCATTCGATAAAGCTACCTCGCCTGAACGTAGAACCTCGGGGCCCTTCTCTTGAGTCCCATCACATTAATATTCTCTATTGGGACAACTCCATATTTGATGAAGTCAATATAGGGTTGCCTCCAGTCTGGTTGAGCTTCAACGAAATGACATTCAACGACCTCGAAGAATAACTAGCACTTATTGCACTTCTGTTGTAACTCTACTGCGTCCTACTTAATTCTAGGCTAAAAAATCCATCCCTTTGAATTATCTTGTAAAGAGGTATCTCAGTTGTTTCGCAATGCTTTTCAAGTGTTTTCTTCAACCCCCGCTCTATTTCTTTTGGGCCGATGCATCTTGATAATCATCCTCCTGCATTTCTGAAGTAAAGGTTTCCCTGGTTTGTAAAGTATTGGGCTAATTACCTCACCTCCATCGCTCCTTCCCCCAGATTCCAGTTGCTTTCTAATCTCTCCCCTATAGTCAGTGTCCTCCTCCATCGGAAGAATTAACTGTACTACCAAAGGAGTTATTCTTTGTTGAATCACGACTGTATTTGTATCATTCCTCATGACTATTTTTTGGGCGATGGTGGCATAGGCGTCTGGATGGCGGTTCATTGTTCGGGGATGTCTCTTAATTTTGGTTCGATGGAACTGGCTGAGGAGACTTTGAATGATTGTTTGGTATGGTGCCAGGCTTAGGTGTTTCAATGCATATTCTCCATTCACTTGTTGAATCACCAAGTTCGAATCACCCTTGATGCAAAGTAAATGAACTCACCTTCGAAGGGCCTCCAGTAACCCAGTACTAACGTTTAATACTTTTCTTCATTATTGGAACAAGGGAAATCTAGTTTGTAGGAAAGACAAATCTCCTCTATTCTTTTGAAAGAATAACCCATGCCCCTCCTTTCTTTTCTGTCAAAGATCCATCAAACTGCATCGTCCATTCCTCATCACTTGTATCTAAGTAATTGGCCTACAAGTCATCTCCTAGAATACTTTCTTTAGGTGGCTCAAACGTCCCGGGGGGAAGATTGCCAATAGGTCAGCGTATGCCTAGCTTTTGATCACATGAGGAACCACACACTTCAAGTCATATTCTGAGAGTATGAGGAACCACCTAGCTTCCCTTCTAGTTAATATGGTTCTTGCCAACAAAAACTTAATGAGATCCCATCTCGTTATAATATGGATTGTAAAAGACAGCATATAATGTCTAAGTTTTTGTGCTATAAAGACTAAAGCTAAACAATACTTTCCAAGCTACTATACCTAACCTCCGACCCATGTATGATTCTTCTAAGGTAATAGACTAGTGGTTCTTACCCGTTAATCTCTTGTGCCAACACAGCTCCAACGAACCTCATGGTGGATGTGAGGTATATATGCAACGGTATTCCTGCCTTTGGGGGAACCATTGTCTGTGGTGAAACGAGAAGCTTTTTTAGCCCAGTGAGAGGCTCCTGGTGAACTGCCTCCCACTTGAATCTCGTGTTCTTTTGCAAAAGCTTCATCAATGTGTGCATCATTTCGGCCAATCCAAGCACAAATTTCCTAAGGTAAGAAACATTACCGGGGAAACTCTTCAGATCCTTCGCTATTATTGGATTGGGCATCTCCAAGATTGATCACTTTTTTTCTTGGTCCATCTGTACTCCCTTTCAATCAACCACAAAACCTAAAAACTTTCCACTAGTTACTTCGAAGATGCATTTTAGTGGGTTCATCTTTAGTTTATACTTTATGCACCGAGCAAACACCTTCCTCAAATCGCTTAGATGGGACTCCTCCTTCCTCGATTTGATGACTAAATCATCCACATAAAATTCCACAAACTTATGAAATAAGTCATGCAAAATGGCCATCATTGTTCTTTGATAAGTATCCCCAGCATTATTGAGTCCAAATGACATTACTTTATATATGAAGTTGCCCAACGGAGTTCTAAGCTTCATTTTCTCTACATTCTTAGGGTCCACCTTGATCTGGTTGTACCCTACATACCCATTCATGAAGTTGTATATCTCATGACCAACTGTTGCATCAATCAGCCTATCGATGGAGGGTCAAGGGAACTCATCCTTGGGGCAAGGCCTATTCAAGTCTGTGAAATCCACACAGATCCTTATTTGATTTTTCTCTTTCTTACCCACTCGGACAATGCTAGACAACCAGAGTGGGTGTTTTATCGATTTGATAAACCTTACCATCAGTAAGCATTGGACCTCTTCCTTGATATTCAAGTTTAGCTCAAGCTTGTACGTTCTTATTGCTTATTTCACTAGAATGGCTGAAGGTATCACGTTCAACTTGTGGCAACTAACTTCCTCATCCAGCCCTTCCTTCTCTGTGTACTTCCACGCAAAAACATCTATGAACTCTTGAATCAACTTAACCAACGCCTCTCGTTTATCCTTACTGAGATCCTTCGAGATAAATATGGGCCTTGGATACTCTCCTTCTTGTGCCAAGTTCAACTGTTCCAACTCTTGTGCCTATGGCTTTGGTTGATCTTCCATGTAATCTGGTTTTTCAAAAACATCTTCCATGAACTCTTGTATATTGGAGTTATCTATCACCATAAACTGCCCCCGTTGATCCACCAAAAAACACTCATATATTGGGTCATCCTCCTTATCAACTTCTTCAGCCACCCGTTCACACCATTATAAACGATACACCACATTGCCTTCTTCGGTAATAACCTTTTTGTATTGTCTGCTGGTAGTCGCCACTGCCTTCCTCTTCTTCTCTCTAGAATCCTCAGCTACTCTTCCTCTTAAAAATTGGCTCAGCACACTTTGTCATTGGACATCATATTCCATTGGGTCCACTCTACGTCTCATCCTATCTTTGAGCTGCTTTGAGATGTTTTGGGGCTGAGGGACCACTTGGTGGATTTATTCTATCATCACTCCTTTGTTGTTTGCAACTTTTTTATTCGTCTTATTCAAGGGCCCATCCTTTCTCTGATTGAGGGAACCCAGGCTCTCCTCATTCTTCTCGTTAGTACTTTTACGTCCTCCTCCAGTTCTATGTAAAAGGTTGCATCTACCAGGTGAGATTCTTCGATAGTGAAAGGCCTCTTCATAGCTCTAATAGTCACATTCGTCCCCTTGATATTCGCTTTGGCGCGTTGGTAATACGTTGAAAGAACTAGCCCTTAGTTGTACATCCACACCATTCATATCAGCAGATAGTAGGAAGTTTCACTCTCTATTACATGAAATTTAATGTGGGAACTCAGATTTCCCATCATAATCCCAACATTCAAATACCCGATGGACTTGGAAGACTGGTTGTCATAACTTGAAATCACCAAAGGTATGAGGACCAATCTTTCCTCCAAAATATTATCTGCATGGAAAGAGTTGATTGGCATAATATTTATGGAATCTCCCCCATCCATAAGAGCCCCTGAAAAGCTAACCCCGTTGATGATGGAAGTCACATACAACGGCCTATTATGAGGGAATCTCACGACCCTATTCGCATCACTGAATGTTATCTCTGATATAAACCTTTTTACCAACCTGGTCATGGGTCTCTTCCACCTTAGCGAAGGGACTACATTATTCCTCGCAATATCAAGGATTGTTTGTGTTATCTCCAATCTACTCTCCCTTAGTATCCCTACCTAGTCGAAGAACCAAGAAAACTTTGGGGATTTTGAAGCTGCATAGTATTTTATAGCTTGGTATGCTTCATCACCTTCAATTATATATACTTCCTCCACATCTTTAGTACATATTTCATCGTAAGCTAACACTACGTTAGCCATTCCCTTAGTACAATCTTCCAAAGCTTCTTCAAACTCCTCCTGCTTCGTCCTCAACTCCCTTTCTTCTCTCTCTACCTCCTTATCATAGGCCACCACCAGATTGGCCCCATACGCTGGGAGTGGGTTTTAGTTAACGTTCTAGAGAGGAATTTTCAATGTTCTCGCCTTTACATATTTGTCAATGATTCTTCTTAGCGTGAAACAACTCTCCGTTGGATGTTAGATCTTTTAATGAATCTGGAAATATTTGGGATTCGTCTTACTTGCAGCGTCTGGTTCCCTAACGGGGATCGCCTTTGGTTCATACATTGTTCCTCCTTAGACCATTGCATTGTAATAGCTGACATCCTCTTCTACTCTACAAGGCAATGGTGGTGGGTCTTCCCTGTCCCTTCTAAACTTCCTCTTATTTTCCTTCTTCGCTACCTTTCCCCCATTTGCTCCTTTGGTATATCCTACCCATAGGGGCTGAGACCTCCCTACCACAGGTTGTATTGGCTGCCTGAACATCATGGGTGCCACCACTGGGTTTGGTCGTACAACCAAAGAGATATTCCTTCCTGCTTGTTAAAATGATACAAAAGTCCCCTCGCGCGTCTCGTTAAAAAGATGGCAGGCGTACTCAAGAAGTAGTCCGTCCGCACAGTTCTGCATTATCTGGACTCTTTGGACTCCTCCCTCACATCGAGAGACCTTTCTCCGAACCTTCGAACGTAAGCCACCACTTCTTTCCCAGGTCATTGCTTCTCCCTCCCCAGTTGGGTCAAAGTAAACTCGTCTTACGCCAAAAAGAACTTCTGGATGAACAAAATGTGCATCTTCTCCCATGTGGAAACACTCTTGGGAGTAAAGTGAGAATACCAAGTATATGCTTTATAGGTTAAGGATTTAGAAAATTTCCTTAACCCGAGTTTCTTATTATTGCAATGCTCCCCCAAGTGCTCAACGAAGCGTTAAATATGTTCCTTCGGGTTTCCACCCTTTACTGTGTATTTTTCAAAGATAGGAGGAATATAATCTTTTAGGTAGGGATCATTATTGTATTCTTGGGGGTAAGGCGTCTGAATGTCGTAATAGAGCAAGGCTACCTCTCCCACAGATTGAGAGGAAGCTTACATGAATTTCAGCATCTTTTTCCTCATCTCTTCCATGGATGATGCCTTTGAAGCGACGACAAACAGGACCATAGGCTCAGTTCCCATTATAGCTGAAGAAATCATCATAGTTGGAGCCGTTGATATTCTTAGGGTTCCCACCGTTGGATTTACAACAGAGGGTATACTTACTGGGACCATTCCCATTTTAACTGCATTTGGTGGGGCTGTTGGGGCTGCCCCTGGTGTCACGAAGGAGTTGGTTTCAAATCCTCCCAACACCGTTGAAGCTACGAGATTTTGCAAAAACTCAGAAGATATATTCATGTGGAGTGCCACTTAGGTGGGTCCCAACCTAGCGCTCATAGAAGCTTGTGCCACCACTGGGACACCTATCGCCATTTGGACTGGAGGTACCTCTAGTCGAGGGGATCCATCCTTTAAAGCCTCCGGCTCTCTCGCGGCCTGTTCTTCATTGTGTTGAATGTCATCAAAGTTAAGCCTTCGATTAACGTTATCCTGTGCCATACTCCTTGCTTAAAAAAATGCCTCCCCAGCAGTGTCGCCAAATGTAAGAGGGTAGTTTAGATTAGATGGAGGCGTAATTCCTTTTCGATTATAGTAATGATAAGTTAACTAATTATGCCATCACATAACTACAAGACACGCTATCACAACTTAATGAAGATAGACTCAGTTTGAACTCACAAGTATCTCGTGTATAACTCATAAGGTAATAATGAACTCAGAAGCAGCTTTGCTTAGAGGGAGAGAGAAAATGAGCATCCTAGATACACCTTGGTAGGCATCCAAACACCCTCAACACCCTCAATGATCTCTGTTAAGTATTAAAGCTCCATAAAAAATGACAATGGTGGGTGAGTAATATCTTTGGTTCGTAATAAATCTCTCTCTGATGTATATTCTCTCTAGTAAAAACTTCTGAACTCTCAAAAAGAACCTCCTCTCCCCAGGGGTGGTTGGGGTACTTAAACAGCGCCCCACACTTCACCAAAGGCAACTCAGTCATTAATGCTTGTGAAATACGTCCCTCATACTTTATGTCACAAATATTAAATACCTGATGCACTAGTTTTCTCCACGTCATAAACATTAAATGCCAAGACATGCCTTTTGCCTAACCATTGTGTGTCAGGGGGTTATCGTCACAGAGGTGACTCACCAACTCTCTGATAGTCCCAAATACCATGGTGGTTTACTCAAGTGAAGATTTTAAATTGCCTTGTTGGTTAGTGACATTACATATGGTGGATGTGATGTTAAGTAGAGGGCTATTTAGTTCACAACTAAACTCCCGATGGAACTCAAGGTTGCTCCGCACGAGGTTCCATTGTCAGGGTTCTTTGGTGTTTTATCAGGTGTATTTAAGATGGTCAGGACAAGTACCAATGGCGCCTCACTTCTCAATCCTCCAAACTAAGTCCCTCTAAAGTTCCCATGACAAGGTCGTTCGATAGAGCATGAAAGCTCTCCCAGGACCTTCCAAGCCTGGTCTCTCACGAGTATCGTTCGACCTCACACTAAAACACTATGCTCGTTACATCATTACACCTTTTATAACTCATAGTCAATATAAACAAAATATTAAATGTAACAAAGTAACACGACAAGCTAAAGTATGAGCTGCCACGCCAAGCTGCCTCGCTTGAGTTGCCTCGCTTGAGCTACCATGCTGAGCTACCTAGTTGCCTTAATCACATACTGTTGCTAATGGTGGGATTATCTCTAATCTCAGGATTACCTTAAGGCCCCCTCTATAGACCTCAAACCTCAAAACCTAACTAAGTACGAACTCAAGACCTCAAAAAAAAATCCGACCTCACTTTTCATTTTTCTTCTACGATCCCTTCTTTCCTCGACGGAAAAAATACGTAGCTCAGAGAGAAAGCCATAGATTCGATTTTAGGGGCTTGACAGAGTGTGATCTAGTCAAGACAGTTTAGGTAATGATGTCAAAAGAGTTGGATAACCTCCATTAATTAATCAATAAAAATCTGAAAAACATTAGTGTAATCGCAATTAATTCTTTACATCAACTGACTATCATCTGCATGATGCCTAAACAATGAAAGAATTAATAGTGGAAAAGTTTTCTACATATACTTCCACAATTAATATAAACATTAATTCTCATAAGCAATAGAAAAGTCCCCTAAATTATATTTCATTCAAAACCTTATAATCTAAATAGACAGAGACACATAATAGATGGTAAATGAATAAGAAAATCATCTATGTGATATCTTTATTCCTCGATGCCATACTTGATAAAAACATCATCTAGGGTATCGAATTTGGACACTTGATGTTCAATATAAGTAGCAAGACCAGCAGCAGGCCATCGTGCAGAAGACGAAGAAGAAATTGGGAAACGATTGGATGATGATTCCATCAGTAAAGGATGATGATCTAAAAATCCTCCATTATTTCGCATCTCTTTCCATATGCATCCATCAACACCTTAAAATTCGATAAAAGACCTAAATCAAAACAAATATTGTTTATGTGTGAGAAAGGGAGAGAAATCTGAGGGTATAATATGAAAGCAAACCCTCACTTTTTATTTTTCTTCCACAATCCCTTCGTTTCTAGAAGGTAAAGTGGCATAGTTTACAGACATGCACAATGAAATAACTCTGAAAATAACTAATCAGTGTTGAAACATATAAGGTTTATAACCCACAAGATCCCACTCTACAAGAATCATAGACTTCCTATTTCAACATTTCATGGTCATAAATAATGTAGGTAAAGACATTTGGAAATATTGATTAGGTAAAACTTGGTCATCATTATATTAAGCTTCTTTCAAATTTAGAGGTTGTGACAGACAAGATTAATACAACAATTTGTCAAGTAACCCTTCACAAGAACATACCATGAATTCGTACCTAAAAAGTTACCAACACACAGTCATAAGGGATGATGCCATTGGTCATTTGCCAAGAGCTAACAAAACCTTAAGCTCAATGAGTTTACAAGAAAACAAAAAGGAAAAGGACTATAATTACAACATATTTTTTTAGTAATAAATTGTGGCATAGTTTTTCTTCTATAAGCATTTTTTAGATCAATAAAAAATTATGTTATGGTTCAAGACATGTAATTGATGAACTCTGCATCTAGAGTTTGGTTATTGGAAAAAATAGCTAAAAATACAAAAATAGAACTACACAAAAATTAAAAATAGGAGAAGAGGATCGAGGTACTTCATTTTTTAATAAAGATATGCGATGAATCAATCTCTTTCATGTGAAAAACTGTGAAGGGTTGTTTTTACTTTGAGACCATATAATTCTTCCTAACGCATTTCGTGGTTCATTTTCACTTTTAAAGACAACTATGTTTTTTTGGACCCCAATATGCAAATAGTGAAAATTTCCAACCTGATAGTTCATTAGAAAGGACTACACAATCCACATTACAAGTAATGGATTATAAATGAGAAGAGTAGCTTAGCATGATATATGCATGTGGTTTAACTTTTACAATGAACTGACCACTTTTCACTGAAATTGGCTCATTTGCTAGAATGCTTTCAAGATGATCTAACATCTACTTCGCTTGGCAGGACCCAAAACTTATATCTGCATCGTGATGATGCCAAACCAATGCACTCTTTTTTTCTCAATTAAATAACCATGAGTTTCTTTCGTATATAATTTTATCACAAGATCAGCAACCTGTACCCACCCAAAATCATTGTTATGTCCATAATCTTCCCATTCTTTATCTGCAGACCACATGCCATACTGACGCGACTAAGAATGTGTCTCAGAAGTGCGTACTCTCTAGGCTCAAGTGCAAGCCTGTCGCTCAAGTAATAATCCGATAAGTCGGGTATTGATCCTCAAGGAAATAGGACAATGTAATTGTGACGACGGGAAAAGACGAAGGAAACCTAGCTTTGACTCTAAAAGAAAGAAAAATGATTTGGTTTTGGGAATGATTAAACTAGATGCAATTGTGAAATTATGAAAAGATGAAATTATACTAAATTACCTAAACTGCTAATGAAAACTGATTTAAAACTGTAAATCAATGTAGCATAAAAACAGGACGGGAATACAATCCCCCAACCCTAGTGTATTGTAGTTATAATACTAATCGTAAATTTAACTGATTAATTTAACCCAGAATTCAGTACTCCCAAGCATTACGTATATGAGGTTCAAGCCCGCATCATACTTAATCTGAGGATGAGTAAATCGGTATCGGGATAGTGACACTCGACTTGCATTCTAAATCATTCCGGTTACCCAGAGGCAAACGAGATATAAAGATATACAATTGTTGTGTTCCTACGCAATACGGTCATAATCAATCACCAAATTTATAGGATTAATGTTATAAACATGCAACTAACACATCAGGCTGAGTTCATGTATCCCGGCCTTAAAAAGTCTTACCTAGCATGATGAAATTGATGAAAACAATGTTTGATGTGCATAAAACCATGATTAAACTATGGAAAATTGATGGACTGATGTAAAAAGGAATTAAACAAATGAAATTACTTACTAATCTTACCAAATCACTCAAAGTAATAAGTAGAATTACTGGTAATTACTGAAATCTGATCAAAGCTTCAATCTTGGAATTAAAAGAACAACTTGTATCTAAACTAGGGTATCTGAAAGATAATGGAAAATTAACTAAAATTCTTCGTGCAAATAATAAAAATAAAATGGGTTTTTATACCCTACAAGAATTCAGGAGTTTCAGCTGCACTAGGACTCTTTTTAGGAGAAGATAAGGTTTTAAAATCTCGATGGCCGGACCGGTCCGGGACTTAGGCGGACCGGTCTGCCTCCTAAGCGGATCAATTCTTTTAATTTTCTGGAAGACCGGTCCGGGGTGGACCAGTTCTTTTATTTTTCACCCCTATTCGGTTCGCTTTCGATCCGAGGTCTTCTAGAGTATGGCATAGAGGACCGGTCTAGGGTAGGGGCAGACCGGTCTGCCTATTTGACTTTTTCCTCATCTTTGACTACTCATATCTTTTGTTTCGGGACTCCGATTGAGGTACTGTTTCTTCCTATGTGCTCATGAATGAGATATATTCAACTTCTCTTTAGGTACCTCATCCGAATTCCGAGTAAAAATTATGCTTTTGCCCTTTTGAATTTCCTTCTTGTCTTCCTTGATTCTTCCGGTTTCCTTCTCTCGTTTCTTAACATCAAATACCTGTAAAATTCAAATGAAATACCAAAAACTCAGTGTACTCATTAGGATAAGTTAGTAGCAAGATTATGAGATAAAGTCAAATCGATTACGTTGTTCGAGGTACTAAAAGTAACTGAATTAAGGGATAAATTAGGAAGAATTTATGCCTAATCAAACCCCCCTAACTTAGAACTTTGCGTGTCCCAAGCAATGTAAAAGAATCCTAGCACGGCGTAACTCTTGAAAAACATTTTATTGGGATAGAATACCTTTTTCGCGGGCAAACGATTGCATTGAGCATATGCAACAAGACTTTAAACCCTTAGGTCACCCTAGTAGGACGAGTGTTGTCTCATGAGGTTTTGCAGTGAATATACCCACAAAATTCGACTCAAGGAAGATTCAAAATATGTAAAAATTGTACAATTCAAACTTTCCCAGAAAATAGTCAGCATCAAGTCATGTTTACAAGTCTCAAATCATAGTGCATGTGTGTGAAGCCAAAAATGTTACCGCGAATTTCCATCGATTGACCATTACGTTACTTGTCCGAAAATTCATTTTGATTTCAAATTCTCACGGAATGCTCTCTCAAACGAATCACTCGGAATGTGGTTATTATCTCGGTATGCGTGATATAAAGAGTAAATGTCATGGACGCAAAGTCACGCACACAAGTAGAAATACGGAAATTTTATAGTGATAGGATCTCATCAATGGATTATGGTTTTAAAAACGGAAACATTGCCTCTTTTTCGTGCATTCAATCTCTTTTATTATCTTTTGGTGTATTAGCTCTCGACGCGGTAACCAATTGCGCAATTTAGACTCGGTTAGGACTTTTTCGGGTTTTAAGGCATATGGGGTAAAATGATAATAGTAGGGAGGTTGGAATTGGAAAACTCATTTACGATGTCCATTCGTGCTTTTTTCGGGCTATTGCTCATTTTTTCTTCTTTTTCTATTTTTTTCTATTTTTCACTTCCTCTTTTTTTTTGCTATTTTTGATGAGCATATCTATTTTTTTTCTTTCCCCTTTATATGCACTTTTTGGACTTAAATTCTTAATTTTTCCATTTTTTGCAATTCCAGGCTATTTTGGGTTTTTCGGGTTGTGAAACGAAAGGGAAAATCTATTTGGCTCAATTTGGGTTGCAAAAGCGGTGATTTTTCGCATCTTTTTCTGGCCAATATTTTCGGGTGACAAACGAGGGCCTACTTCATTGTGTTACCATACCCGTTTCTAAATGAATTTAAGTTTAGAGATCATTTTTGGCACGTTTTTCAAGGTAATATCACACACATTTTTCATAACCGATCAAAATGAAAGGATTGAGATCCTCAACGACTTTTCAGGTGCTAAAAAGAACTTTGAGTTAACAATTAACTCGGATTGATTTAAAAACTCGCAAAAAGTGATAGGCTCAAATCTCATCGGGTTTGTTAATCTCTACACTTATTCGTTAAGTCGTCAATTTTCGCTCAATTTCCATCTTTGGTCAATTTCGTCTTTGTGTATGTTGAACTTTTACAACTTGAGACTTCAATCCGACTTTTAATGATATTTATGAAAATTTTGAATTCCAACTTTTATTTATTTTGAACAAAAATATTTTTGGATTTTTCAAAATTTTATGATTCTTTTGGAAATTTCTGGACATTTTGTAAATTTGTGAAGTTTTAGAAATATGCACTTGTGACCCCCCCTAACTTAGACTTTTGCATTGTCGTCAAGCAAAAATTACTAAAATTTAAACAAGGCAAAATAATAAGTGCGATAAATAAAATAAACAAATGGAGAAAAATGCAGATTTTATAGCAAACAAAACTGTGGTACAATTACAGGAAAAACAAACAAAAATGTGAACAGGGAAAAGTACATAAAAACTTCCATAAACATATCAAGATTCACTGGGGTGGGGGATGGGAAAAACCAGGCGCGTCGGGGCCATAGGGATCATAGTAATAGGATGGAAGTGGCTCATTAGGATCCCCTTGGCATCAATATATTTCCGCTTGGAAACGGAGTATTAAGATCGTGTCGCGACGGTAATCGGTCAAAAAGTTGTCGAAGTTTGTTTCAAGTGCCTCCATTCAGTTGGTGAGGTCGCTTCCCGCCCACTCAAAATCTGGATCGTCTTCTTCGTCCGCCGATTCTTCATCCGGACCAACATCCCCCATTTCGACATTCGCACCAGCGGCCTCTTCTTCCTCGTCGCTCTCACTCGAGGCAGCCTCTTCTTCACTATCACCTCATAATCGTGCCCGAAGGACGGCTAGCTATTTGCCACTCTTTGTGTGAGTCCCTTATCCAAAAGGACTGAGAATGCGAGTATGATCGAGCGGCACCGCTATGCCAACATCCTTGAGGATAGAAGTGATCAAACGGGCATAGGGCAATGGGGCAACATCTTTCTCATCCAAGGACGCGTTGATGATATCGTCGTATAAGGTGCAGGCCAAGCGGTTGGAAGTTTGTGGGTCAAATAGATGGTAGGTCAAATTGGCCAGCCGGGGCCGCATGGTGAAATCGTTGGACGTTTGTAATATGTTGGCGCACACAATATGAAAAGTGAGGAGCGCCTTCTCGTCAAGGTGTCCAACGACGATGGTTTTCCCCGTCCAAGCCACGTTTGGTGCAATGAGGGCCATGATGACTTCTTTGGCGACCGTAGGGACATTTCGTGGATAGGTGAAGTCTTGAACGTCCGAAACATCGTACTCGGCCAACTTGGCCGTGAAAAGAGCCAAAGAAAATGGGATGACATTCCCATCTGCGTAATCTTGTGCCTCGAATTGGCCCGTCCGAACTAGGGTAACATAAAAGGATCGGACTTCGGTTGCCCAAACCGCTTCATAGGATTCGTTGAGGAATCAGCACCAACCACTAGCCATGAATAGGGCGATGATGGAGTTTATCATCCCGGTCCATTGGACAGTGCGTTCCATATGGAGTTTGCGATCCAGACCGAAGAACCGAAGAATTGATGGCACCATCGCTCCTCTTGGCGGGAGCGAAATTTGACACGACCGGAGGGGAGGATGTCGGTGGAGTCATACTTGGTGGGGGCAGCTTTTTGGGCCATGAGAATAGGGAGAGGATTTGCTGAAAATTGAGGGAGAGAGAAGAGAGGAGTTTGGTTGAAGGTGTGAAGAGAAGGGGAGGGTATGGGGGTGTATTTATAGGTGAAAGGGTGTGGGTAGGGGTTAGATTTGGAGGGAAAAGGTGTGGAGGGAAAGGGGGGTGAATTTGGGAGGGAAATGGAAGGGTTGGGAGTTGGGAAGAAGAATTGGAGGGAATGAATGGGATTGGGGAGGGGGTGAACCTTGGAAAAAAGGGGAAAATGTTTGCAGACAGGCGGACCGGTCTGCCTGGGGATCGGACAGGTCCGGTCCTTTGATTTTTAGGCAAATTCGACTAGCGGACAGGTCCGCTTAAAAATTAAAAAAACCAATCCGGGCCGATCGATATGGCCCTAAAATAAAGGAACCGGTCTAGCCCAGGTATCTGAGATGGATTTCCCCCCTAACCTGGTTTCGAATGCTCTTTTCCGAAAATTTTCACTTTCACAACATACTCCCAATCAATTTTGGTTCAAAACCTCTCGATACCAATGGTCAACGCGATTTGACTCAATTTCCCAAAAATGTGAATGCTCTTTCCTGAATGTAACCTAATCCTATCGACGCTCACTACACACACGACTCTCACTACACACACGACTCTCACCCCATACGCGTCTGGGGTGCGACGACCTTGCTGTAACAGCTCACTCTACCACGTAAATGGGGTCCGACAACCAAACGGTGTCGGCTTCTTCCGCACACACCTCTAGATATGGATTTAGGTGTTGTCCATTCACTTTGAATGTATTTCCCCCTTTAAATTATCTAATTCAACAGCTCCGTCAGGGAAAACATTCTTTACAACGAACGGTCCAAACCATCGTGACCGCAACTTGACCGGAAAGAGATGAAGACGAGAGTTATAGAGAAGAACTTTTTACCCGGGAAGAAACTCTTTGTGTCGAATGATGTTATCGTGAGCGAGTTTCATCCTTTCTTTGAAAATTTTAGCATTCTCATACGCATCATTGCGTAGTTCTTCTAACTCATTCAATTAAAACTTGTGGGCTTCACCGGCCTTATCCATGGCATAATTCAATTGCTTAATCGCCCAATATGCCTTGGGCTCTAATTCAACGGGAAGATGTAAAGGTTTACCATACACAAAGCGGAAAGTGGACATGCTGAGTTGATTTTTATATGCGGTACGATAGGCCCATAGCTAATCGTTCAATCTAAGTGACCAATCTTTTCGGGTAGGATTAACGATCTTTTCAAGAATGTTCTTGATCTTCCGATTTTCTAGTTTAGCCTGCCCATTTGTTTGTGGGTGATAAGTCGTTCCAACCCTATGAACGACACCATACTTTTGTAATACCCCGTACTTTTAACTATATTTATTTTTGGGATTAATTAATTAAATGCGTATTAATTGGAAATTAATCCGGGTTATAAATACTAATGTGATGCGAATTGGTATTTGATTATGTGCATATATGATTATATATGAATTTGGAATGATGAAATTTGTCGTGAGATTTATATACGGCAATTTGGAAATTTTTGTTGAGACGCGTGGGACCGCCGCGTCACAGTATATTATTTTGATAATAAAAGTGAATTTAAAATCTATAATCCGTATGGTCATTTTGAGTGCGCCAACGCGTCCGGAAGGGTCGAGATAGTCAGAAAACACTAGCCGGGGATATAGTTTGGGTCCCGGGGTATTTTTAGGCCATACCGGTAACTTAAAGGGTATTTTGGTAATTTTACATTTTTAGGAATTAAAAGTGACGAAAATTGGTGATGTAAATCTGATGTGGAATTTGGCCCACTAAGCCCATAACCAACCCATATTAACCTAGAAAGCTACGTAGGTTATCATTTAGGTTTTCTATGTTTCCCAAATCAAAACCCTAGCCACCTTAAGCCACCATTGGAGAAGAACTTGGAGAGAGAGGAATTTCTGCAGAAAACTTCATCTAATCTACACCAAAATCAGAGACAAACAAGGCAAGTGACTTTATTCCATTTAATTTCTGAGAATGTTTCCTCCATGTTAGAAAATTCGGATTTATGGTTTGTTCTTGAAGAAAATATGAAAACCCATGTAGTTTAGATCATAGAACTTGAGAAATTGTGAAGAGAATTGCATATAGTATGATAGGTAGATGATTTCCCTTATAATAATTGTGATTTGAAGGAATTAAAACGAAATAAATTCTGGGATTTGAGGAGGATATAAACCTAGGGTTCATGTTCTAGAGAAATTGGGAAAAGTGTAGAAATTTATAAATTTGGTTGATGTTATGATGATTCGATCCTTGAAAACATGTTAGGAGATGATGTAAATATGTTTAGGATGAATTAGAGACCCTAAAACGTTGTTGGGATGAACTTTGGAAGAGATTAGAAGTGATAAAAATGGTGAAAAACGAATTGGGGAAAAATCTGGGCCGAAACTGGTCAGTCGTTAGAAGCAGCCCCCAGGTCGTTCGAACGAACTCGTTCGAACGAGCTTCTAACGAGTTGACCAGTCGTTACTAACGAGTAGGGATTTCGTTCGAATGAGATATCGTTAGAAGGAACAGTTCGTTCGAACGAACTGGGATCTCGTTCGAACAGCCTCGTTCGAACGAGACTTCTAACGACCTGACAGTCCAAACTCGTTCGAAGTCTCGTTCGAACGAGACTTCTAACGAGTTGACAGTTTGATCCTTTTTGGACTGTTTTGATTTTTAGAGTCCCGTAAACTTGTTTGAGGATATAGATGACCTTCCTTTATTGATGTGAGGTTAGATTGGGGACTTTTGGATTATTGAGAGGAGTAAATTATATACGAGAGTTATATTCAATGAACCATTTGGGTTGAGACGTGAGTGTCTACTACGATGTGAGGATGAATTATGGCGCGTATAATTATGAACCGGAATAAAATAAATTGTGATAATTATAGTTAGTAAGAGAATGCGATATGTACTACGATTAAAATACGGTATTACTAAGATGTGTGGTTACTTAGTATTAGTATATGGATTGTGTGTATGACATACCTACCATACTTGCTATCACGGGAGGTTGCGTTCGCTTAGGACCCTCTAATCCTTGTGTGCCTACGGGGGGGATATAGACTGGTACCTTGATGAACATAGGTCATAGAAGGACTTATTGTGATATTAATAAGTCTGCATGACCATGGGAGCGTAGGTATGTGCGTGACCCATGTGATGGTGACTGTGTTCGCCTCCACTATTTGTGATTTTTGTTATCTGAACTATTCCTGAGAGATTCGGAATATGTAATCCTTATGTACGTGATGTACCGGGATGGATAGCAGAGTATGTGTGCACTACAGCTTAGATTGCGGGGTGCTTGTATTGTATATTTATGATATGAATAATATACATTATATTATGGGAATCCTCATGTTAATGTTGTAAAAATATTACGGTATTGTTTCGAGATATATAATGAGTTAACTGATAGTTACATCAATGGCATATTTAGTAACTGAGTTTACGTTAAACCTCTATTTAATTACGAGCATTATATGTTAATAGAACCGGGTAAAAAGTGTAGGAACTATTACAGTCTAGCTAGTTATGATGTCACTTAGCTAGTGGCTATATTATTGTAGATGGGTACTTGCGTTAGGAGTGCACAGTTAGACGAGAGGTGAGAATATCATGTGAGTGCAAGTCCTAACATGTACTTTGCATTTAATGTTTTAAATGTTTTTAAAGCACTTGCAGGTTTTTTAAAATATAACTCCACATTCGGGCTCTGACCCGTTTGCTTTTCAAATCTCTTTTTCTTTGTAAAACCATTTTTAGGTGCCCAGCCACAAGGACACCAAGCATAGGATACTCATTCAGGTGACGAGCTGTAGCTGCTTGTGGAAGCTACAGGGATTTGCATGTAGACGCTTCTATCTTTTGGATTCCAGAGTCACCATCTATCAGTTGTAGGGCATGTTGCCCATTTCTATTTAGAGACGTCATTTATATTTCAGTTTTCAGACTTTAGCATGTATTATTTCAGTTTCGGTTATTTATTTCAGTGTGGGATTGTAGTGAGGAGTTTTCCTCCAGACTTTATTTACTCTTTTGTGATGATTATTCGTTTTTACTTCAGTATGGTGTATGGTGTTATTTATTTCTTCATTACACTTGTTGCATGTTAATCGGACTTTAAATTAAAATTTGGCAACTTACTTTTTAAATACTAGGTGGTTAGTAATCTTTAAAAATGTTTTCGACAGTGATGCTATTAACTGAGCCAACTTGGCATTTTGAATTAATTTAATAAAGGAGTAGCTACCCGGTATTTAATTAGTCGGGGTGTCACAGGTGGTATCAGAGCATCAGGTT
Organism: Sambucus nigra; assembly: GCA_949130495.1. Taxonomy (NCBI): domain Eukaryota; kingdom Viridiplantae; phylum Streptophyta; class Magnoliopsida; order Dipsacales; family Adoxaceae; genus Sambucus; species Sambucus nigra. Next base: position 4,645,559 of record OX422217.1, read on the forward strand.
CTAGTGTCCTTTAGGATCTGTACGGCTATTATGTTTCCGCTAAGTTTCTTTGATATAGAGCCCTATATTTTAGGACTGTTGTACTCTTTTTGTGTATGCTTCGTTCTTCAGCTATTTTAAAGTTTATAAACCGTGAACTTATAAACTTTGTCCTTATTTCAGATGCCTCCACGACGTGAACGACGAGTTCCCAGGGATGCAACGCCCGAACCACAGCTCGCTCCAGTTCAGGGCATGATGAACGCCGCTGAGGTTGCTGCTATAGTAGCCCAAGCGGTAAATGCCGCGATTGCCGTGATTCAGCAGGCACCACCTCAGGCGCCGGTTGTCGCGCCAGTACAGGATAATGCATTCCCGTCTGCTTGGGAGCGTGTACGAGATGCTTTTCAGAAAGCTCATCCGCCAGAGTTTGCAGGAAGCTCAGATGTAGTAGTCTCGAGCCAATGGAGGAAAGACATGCAGAGGCACTTGAGGATGCATGAGTGCACTGATGTTCAGAAACAGGTGCTAGCTACTTTCAAGCTAGTGGGATTTGTACTACAGTGGTGGGAGTCTATTACCACCGTGGAGGAGAGGGATACTCTCACGATTCAGGAGTTCTGGGTGCGGTTTGACCGCAAGTACTTTCCGTCCGCAGTTCATACAGAGATGAGGAGGAAGCTTATGAGTTTGAAGCAGGAGGGCAAGACAGTGGCCGAGTATGAGGCCAAGTTTACTAATCTGTTGAATATCGTTCCAGACGAGATACCAACAGAGAAGAAGAAGATTGAGAAGTTCACCGATGGGTTGAATTGGAGGATCCGTCAGCATCTGCTAGGGAACCTATCGTTGGCCACGTATTCTGATGTGGTTAACGGTGCATTATTGCACTGCCAGGACCACCGTTTTCATATGGCCGAGGGCAAGCGGTCGGGGGAGTCTAGCCATCAGGGCCGGACTGGAGGACATGGTGCCAGCGGGGCACAAACCGGTCAGGGGCAGAGACAGAATGAGCAGGGTACCCAGCAGGGGGATAATAAGAGGTTCCGGTCAGGGAACTACAGGCAGGGACAGGGAGGTTTCCGTCAGGGCCATCAGGGTCCAAACGGCCATCAGGGCCAACAGGGACAGAATGGGCAGCAGTTTCATCAGGGCCAGCAGGGCCAAGGGAGGAATGGTAACGTCCACCAGGGCCGGGGACAGCAGGGGCAGAGAGGAGGGAACTTCCCAGGGAAGTGTTTCACTTGTGGCAAGACTGGCCATAAGAAACAGGATTGTCCTGATAGGGGCAGGACCCCACAGCAGCAGCAGCAGGGTGCTCGCCAGGAGCCACAGAGACCTATGTTTCCCGCCGCTCTTCCTGCACCGCCACAGATGGCATCTTTGCCACCCATTCCAGCAGTCCCAGTTCTGCAGGGGCAGCTACAGTATGGACGTGTCTACAACGTTCACCAGGCTGCAGTTCCACAGGCACCGCCCGCGATCGAGGGTACATTTCCTATCCATGGCACTATGGGTCGGGTGTTATTTGATACGGGTGCTACACATTGTTTTATAGCTACACACTTTGCGAAAGCTTTAGGATTGTTAGCTACGGCAGAGAGCACAGTGACGTGTGTCGACTCACCATTAGGGAGTGGGTCACTTATTTTCTTTATATGCCGGGGAGTGGGGGTAGAGGTTGGTGGTTTGGTATTACCTGCGGACATGTTAGTGTTAGACATGCATGTTCACGATGTGATCATCGGTATGGATTGGCTCGTAGCATATAGGGCCATGATTGATTGCTTCAGCGGGAGCATTGTTTTTGCCATTCCGGGGCAGGAGATGTTTATAGTGGCGATGCCTCGCCCAGAGGGAGGATCGACCGCTCATCTATATTACATAGAGGAGGATACCTCTAAGGAGGTTGTTATTCCTTTATATTCGATCCCGGTTGTCAGGGAGTATTCAGATGTGTTTCAGGAGATACCAGGCTTACCACCCAGTCGAGAGATAGACTTCGTGATAGATTTGCTACCGGGTACGAGACCTATAGCACGCGCACCGTACCGTATGGCTCCAGCTGAGATGCGAGAGTTACGGGATCAGATAGAGCAGTTGTTAGGGCAGGGCTTTATTCGCAGGAGTACCTCACCTTGGGGCGCTCCAGTTTTGTTTGTGAAGAAGAGGGACGGTTCACTGAGATTGTGTGTGGACTACCGAGAGTTGAATAAGGTCACGATACGGAATAAGTATCCGTTGCCTCGAATCGATGACTTATTCGACTAGTTGAGAGGAGCTTCTTTCTTCTCGAAGATTGATTTGAGATCGGGATACCATCAGTTGCGTATCAGGGAGGAGGATGTCTCGAAGACTGCATTCTTGTCGAGATATGGTTCTTACGAATTTCGGGTTATGCCTTTCGGCTTGACCAACGCTCCAGCAGTGTTTATGGATGTGATGAACAGAGTGTTCAGGGATTTCCTAGATCAGTTTGTCATTGTCTTCATTGATGATATTCTGGTTTACTCTCAGTCAGAGGAGGAGCACGCCGAGCATTTGAGGCAGGTTTTGCAGACACTTCGTCAGAACGAGTTTTATGCAAAATATGAGAAGTGCGGGTTTTGGTTGAAGGAAGTCCAGTTCTTGGGTCACATTATTTCCGACCAGGGGATATCAGTTGATCCAGGAAAGGTATCAGCGGTGAGAGAGTGGGGACAGCCCACGACACCCACGGAGATTCGTAGTTTCTTGGGTCTAGCAGGATACTACAGGAGGTTTATTCGGGGTTTCTCGGAGATAGCAGGTCCTTTGACACATCTTACTCGTAAGGGAGTGCCATACATCTGGAGTGATGCCTGTCAGTTGGTATTCGATGAATTGAAGGACAAATTGACCTCAGCACCTGTGTTAGCATTGCCGAGACCGGGAGTTGAGTATTTGGTTTACACCGACGCGTCTTTGCAAGGACTTGGAGGTGTATTGCAGCAGGAGAGACAGGCCATAGCTTATGCTTCCCGTAAGCTTAAGCCTCATGAGAAGAATTACCCCACGCATGATTTGGAGTTGGCGGCAGTGGTATTTGCCCTACGGATTTGGAGGCACTATCTCTTGGGCGAGAAGTTCCAACTGTTCACAGACCACAAGTCCCTACAGTACCTGTTCACGCAGAAGGAATTGAATATGCGGCAGCGTAGGTGGCTTGAGTTTGTGAAAGACTACCAGTTCGACATCCAGTACCACTCGGGTAAGGCTAACGTGGTAGCAGACGCGTTGAGCCGTAGGCCAGCAGATGAGGTGGCAGAGGTGTGGAAGGCCAAGTGGAAGGAATTGGGACACCAGGATGCAGTGGCCCGATCTTTCATGTCTGTGATGACCGTTACACCGCAGATTGTCACAAAGGTAGTACGGGCACAGGCTAATGACTCGTTCTGTCAGGAGCAGATAGTTCGATTACTAGCAGAGGGAGCCGAATCCAATACCGTTAGCTCAGACGGGGGATTACGCTTCAATGGGAGATTGGTAGTTCCGGAAGGGGAAGAATTGCGGCACGATGTGATGGCAGAGTCGCACGGCTCACGGTTCGCGGTACATCCCGGAGGGGACAAAATGTACCAAAACATGAGACGGCAATATTGGTGGAGCGGTATGAAGAGAGATATCGCTGAGTTTGTCTCGAAATGCGCCACTTGTCAGCTTGTAAAAGTGGATCATCAGAGACCAGCAGGATTGTTACAGCCGTTGGAGGTCCCAGTGTGGATGTGGGAGAGCATATCCATGGACTTTATCGCGGGGTTGCCTACATCGCAGAGGGGTCACGACTCCGTTTGGGTAATTGTGGACAGGTTGTCCAAGGTCGCTCACTTCTTACCCGTAAGGACTGACTACACTACGGGACAGTATGCCCAGCTCTTCATTTCAGAGGTTGTGAGACTTCACGGTGTGCCTCTGAATATCGTGTCTGACAGAGACAAGATATTTGTTTCGAGGTTTTGGGAAAGTTTCCAGGAAGCAATGGGCACGGAATTGCGGTTGAGTACGGCCTATCATCCGCAGACCGATGGGCAGACAGAGCGCACCAATCAGATGTTGGAGGACATGCTACGCATGTGCATTATTGACTTCGGGGGTGGATGGGAGCAGTACCTTCCACTGGTGGAGTTTGCTTACAACAACTCCTATCAGTTCACGATTGGCATGGCTCTGTTTGAGGCTTTGTACGGTAGGCCTTGTCGTTCCCCAGCATGTTGGTTGGAGGTGGGGGACAACAAACTGCTTGGGCCGGAAGTTATTCAGGATACTTCGGCAAGGATTGAGTTGATTCGAAGTCGCATTCGGGTAGCTCAAGACAGGCAGAAGAGTTATGCTGATGCGAAGAGATTTTTCAGATAGTTCCAAGTGGGGGACCAGGTTTTGCTCAGGGTATCTCCGATGAAGGGGATTATGCGTTTCGGGAAGAAGGGAAAGTTGGCACCGAGGTATGTGGGGCCGTTTCCTATTATTGAGCGGATCGGACCGGTTGCGTATAGACTTGGGTTGCCGGAACATTTGCATCGGATTCACGACGTATTCCATATTTCCTCGCTGAGGAAATACCTTAGGGATAATTTGGCTCATTCTCACATTGATGTGGAGGACATCGATCTCCAACCGAATAGCTCTTATGAGGAGGGGCCGATTGCTATTTTGGACCGAAGCGAGAGGAAACTGCGGTCAAAGATAGTCCCGTTAGTGCGTATTCAGTGGCGACATCACAATGTCGAGGAGTCCACATGGGAGCGCGAGGATGAGATGCGCGAACGTTATCCAGAGCTGTTTTTAGCAGGTACTTTCTAATTTCGAATTTCGGGACGAAATTCAGTTATTAGGGGGGAAGTATGTAATACCCCGTACTTTTGACTATATTTATTTTTGGGATTAATTAATTAAATGCGTATTAATTGGAAATTAATCCGGGTTATAAATACTAATGTGATGCGAATTGGTATTTGATTATGTGCATATATGATTATATATGAATCTGGAATGATGAAATTTGTCGTGAGATTTATATACGGCAATTTGGAAATTTTTGTTGAGACGCGTGGGACCGCCGCGTCACGGTATATTATTTTGATAATAAAAGTGAATTTAAAATCTATAATCCGTATGGTCATTTTGAGTGCGCCAACGCGTCCGGAAGGGTCGAGATAGTCAGAAAACACTAGCCGGGGATATAGTTTGGGTCCCGGGGTATTTTTAGGCCATACCGGTAACTTAAAGGGTATTTTGGTAATTTTACATTTTTAGGAATTAAAAGTGACGAAAATTTTTGATGTAAATCTGATGTGGAATTTGGCCCACTAAGCCCATAACCAACCCATATTAACCTAGAAAGCTACGTAGGTTATCATTTAGGTTTTCTAAGTTTCCCAAATCGAAACCCTAGCCACCTTAAGCCACCATTGGAGAAGAACTTGGAGAGAGAGGAATTTCTGCAGAAAACTTCATCTAATCTACACCAAACTCAGAGACAACCAAGGCAAGTGACTTTATTCCATTTAATTTCTGAGAATGTTTCCTCCATGTTAGAAAATTCGGATTTATGGTTTGTTCTTGAAGAAAATATGAAAACCCATGTAGTTTAGATCATAGAACTTGAGAAATTGTGAAGAGAATTGCATGTAGTATGATAGGTAGATGATTTCCCTTATAATAATTGTGATTTGAAGGAATTAAAACGAAATAAATTCTGGGATTTGAGGAGGATATAAACCTAGGGTTCATGTTCTAGAGAAATTGGGAAAAGTGTAGAAATTTATAAATTTGGTTGATGTTATGATGATTCGATCCTTGAAAACATGTTAGGAGATGATGTAAATATGTTTAGGATGAATTAGAGATCCTAAAACATTGTTGGGATGAACTTTGGAAGAGATTAGAAGTGATAAAAATGGTGAAAAACGAATTGAGGAAAAATCTGGGCCGAAACTGGTCAGTCGTTAGAAGCAGCCCCCAGGTCGTTCGAACGAACTCGTTCGAACGAGCTTCTAACGAGTTGACCAGTCGTTACTAACGAGTAGGGATTTCGTTCGATATCTCGTTCGAACGAGATATCGTTAGAAGGAACAGTTCGTTCGAACGAACTGGGATCTCGTTCGAACAGCCTCGTTCGAACGAGACTTCTAACGACCTGACAGTCCAAACTCGTTCGAAGTCTCGTTCGAACGAGACTTCTAACGAGTTGACAGTTTGATCCTTTTTGGACTGTTTTGATTTTTAGAGTCCCGTAAACTTGTTTGAGGATATAGATGACCTTCCTTTATTGATGTGAGGTTAGATTGGGGACTTTTGGATTATTGAGAGGAGTAAATTATATACGAGAGTTATATTCAATGAACCATTTGGGTTGAGACGTGAGTGTCTACTACGATGTGAGGATGAATTATGGCGCGTATAATTATGAACCGGAATAAAATAAATTGTGATAATTATAGTTAGTACGAGAATGCGATATGTACTACGATTAAAATACGGTATTACTAAGATGTGTGGTTACTTAGTATTAGTATATGGATTGTGTGTATGACATACCTACCATACTTGCTATCACGGGAGGTTGCGTTCGCTTAGGACCCTCTAATCCTTGTGTGCCTACGGGGGGGATATAGACTGGTACCTTGATGAACATAGGTCATAGAAGGACTTATTGCGATATTAATAAGTCTGCATGACCATGGGAGCGTAGGTATGTGCGTGACCCATGTGATGGTGACTGTGTTCGCCTCCACTATTTGTGATTTGTGTTATCTGAACTATTCCTGAGAGATTCGGAATATGTAATTCTTATGTACGTGATGTACCGGGATGGATAGCAGAGTATGTGTGCACTACAGCTTAGATTGCGGGGTGCTTGTATTGTATATTTATGATATGAATAATATACATTATATTATGGGAATCCTCATGTTAATGTTGTAAAAATATTACGGTATTGTTTCGAGATATATAATGAGTTAACTGATAGTTACATCAATGGCATATTTAGTAACTGAGTTTACGTTAAACCTCTATTTAATTACGAGCATTATATGTTAATAGAACCGGGTAAAAAGGGTAGGAACTATTACAGTCTAGCTAGTTATGATGTCACTTAGCTAGTGGCTATATTATTGTAGATGGGTACTTGCGTTAGGAGTGCACAGTTAGACGAGAGGTGAGAATATCATGTGAGTGCACGTCCTAACATGTACTTTGCATTTAATGTTTTAAATGTTTTTAAAGCACTTGCAGGTTTTTTAAAATATAACTCCACATTCGGGCTCTGACCCGTTTGCTTTTCAAATCTCTTTTTCTTTGTAAAACCATTTTTAGGTTCCCAGCCACAAGGACACCAAGCATAGGATACTCATTCAGGTGACGAGCTGTAGCTGCTTGTGGAAGCTACAGGGATTTGCATGTAGATGCTTCTATCTTTTGGATTCCAGAGTCACCATCTATCAGTTGTAGGGCATGTTGCCCATTTCTATTTAGAGACGTCATTTATATTTCAGTTTTCAGACTTTAGCATGTATTATTTCAGTTTCGGTTATTTATTTCAGTGTGGGATTGTAGTGAGGAGTTTTCCTCCAGACTTTATTTACTCTTTTGTGATGATTATTCGTTTTTACTTCAGTATGGTGTATGGTGTTATTTATTTCTTCATTACACTTGTTGCATGTTAATCGGACTTTAAATTAAAATTTGGCAACTTACTTTTTAAATACTAGGTGGTTAGTAATCTTTAAAAATGTTTTCGACAGTGATGCTATTAACTGAGCCAACTTGGCATTTTGAATTAATTTAATAAAGGAGTAGCTACCCGGTATTTAATTAGTCGGGGTGTCACAACTTTCTCATTAGCTTCTCGAATGGCCCATTGCAAAAGTGTGTGCCATTATCGTTGATTATCGCTTTCGGTGCACCGAAACGGGAAAGTATGTGTTCCTGCAGAAATTTTATCACCACTTTGTTGTCATTTGTCTTGGTATCTATAGCTTCCACCCATTTATAAATGTAGTCAACCGCGATAAGGATGCATAGGAAACCTAAGGACGGGGGGAAAGGCCCCATGAAGTCAATACCCCAACAGTCGAAGATCTCAATAATGAGTATAGGGGTAAGAGGCGTCATGTCTCGCCGGGTAATGCCCCCCATCCGTTGGCACCTATTGCAATATTTGCAAGCAGCGTTCAGATCCCAAAATATTGTGGGCCAATAGAGGCCGCATTGCAGAATTTTAGCGGCCGTCTTTTTCATCGAAAAGTGGCCTCCGCAAGCTTCCGAATGACAAAACTGGATGACTTTTGGAATTCCGTCAGCCGGTACACATCGTCGGATGATTTGGTCGGCGCAATATTTGAAGAGGAAAGGATCATCGTAGAAGAACATGCGCGACCAAGTAATAAACCTCTTCTTGTCTTGCGGTGTCCAATTGAGAGGAACGGCTCCCGTGACAAGGTAATTCACTATGTCCGCAAACTAGGGCAAATAAGACGTAGCAAAAAGTTGCTCATCCGAAAAATATTCGTCTATGGGTATAGGATCACTAGGTACGTCGGACGAAAGCCGAGAAAAGTGGTCGGCAACGACGTTTTCTACTCCTTCCTTATCTTTGATGGAGAGATTGAACTCTTATAGGAGTAGGATCCACCTTATGAGACGCGGTTTTACATCTTTCTTTGCAAGTAGGTATTTTAATGCCGCGTGGTCGGTGAAACAAATAATAGGATAACCAATAAGGTATGAACGAAATTTGTCAAGGGAAAAAACTATCGCTAGCAACTCCTTCTCCGTGGTAGAATAGTTGAGTTGTGGTCCGGTAAGAGTCCGGCTAGCGTAGTAGATGACATGATTTTTCTTATCTTTTCTTTGGCCCAAAATAGCCCCTATCACATAATCTCTAGCATCACACATAAGTTCGAATGGTAAAGACCAATCCAGAACTTGCATGATGGGAGCGGACAAAAGCATGGTCTTCAGTTTTTCAAAAGAGCTTTGACATGCTTCCGTCCACTCGAATGGGGTGTCCTTCATGAGTAGGTTGCTTAAGGGTCTAGCGATGGCGCTAAAGTCCTTAATGAACCTTCAATAAAACCCCGCATGGCCTAATAAAGAGCGATTTTGGTGGGGGAAGATCAGCTGTGACATCTATTTTTGCCCTATCGACTTATATCCCCTTGCATGATACTATGTGACCAAGAACTTTTCCCTCGGTGACCATGAAATGGCATTTCTCCCAATTCAGCACTAAGTTCTTTTCTACACACCGGGCAAGTAATTTTTCCAGTTTTTCTAGACAACGATCGAAAGAGGTGACAAAAACGTTGAAATCATCCATGAACACTTCGAGTCCTTTCTCGACCATGTCGCTAAATAAGCTCAACATACACCTTTGAAAGGTCGCGGGTGCATTAAACAAGCTGAATGACATACGTTTGTAGGCAAACGTACCAAACGGGTAAGTGAACGTCGTTTTCTCCTGGTCAAGTACATCTACCTCAATCTGGTTATATCTGGAATAACCATCAAGGAAGCAATAGTACGGGTGGCCAGCTACTCTCTCAAGCATTTGATCAATAAATGGTAAGGGGAAATGGTCTTTCCTAGTTCCTGTATTGAGTTTCCTGTAATCAATGCAAATGCGCCACCCGGTGGTGGTACGTTGGGGAACTAGCTCTCCCTTAGCATTCTCAATCACTGTCATGCCCGACTTCTTCGGGACGACTTGAATGGGGCTCACCCACTTGCTATCCGAGATTGGTTAGATAATCCCGGGATATAATAACTTGATAATCTCGGTTCTCACTACTTCTTTCATGTTGGGATTTAGCCTTCTTTGCATTTCTCTTGAGGGCTTGACATCCTCTTCGAGATGGATCTTGTGAGTGCAAATCAAAGGACTTATCCACTTAAAATAAGCAATGCACCAACCAAAAGCACTTTGGTGCTTCCTCAGAATTTTTAATAGTTTACACTCCTGCTCGTCGTCTAGGCTAGAGGAGACAACAACAGGAAATGTCTCATCCTCTCCTAGGTATGCATATTTAATATGGGAGGGGAGTTTATTTAACTCGAGGGTTGGAAATTTTTCACTGGAGGGAACCATGCGTGTATCCCTCGGTGGTAACTCCTCGAATCTCGAAACCCAATTAACATCTATCGCGTCCTTGTCCGATGCACTCTCCTTGAGTAACTCTCTCAACTCCTTAACCTCCCTCTCGAAGTTGGTGTACGTCCCCTCACTCTCGTGGCTCGACACTAAACAGGACCCTAAGGCATCGTGTCAATAATTATCCTCAAAGTACTCCTCTACTATCTCATCTATGAATCTCACCGCATGAAGATCATCTTCTTCCCCCATATGTTGGTCTATGTGGAGGATGTTGGTCTCTAAGGTCATGTTCCCAAAAGTGAGTTGCATTCGCCCATTTCGAGTATTGATGATTGTGTTAGCCGTAGCTAAGAATGGGCGCCCAAGGATGATGGGAACATGATTGCTCGAGTTGAAGGAGGGCTACGTGTCCCAAATGACAAAATCTACCGGGAAGTAGAAAGTGTCAACTTGGACGATCACGTCCTCGACTATACCTCTTGGGATCTTTACTGTTTGATTTGCTAATTGGAGAGTGGCCTTTGTGGGATTGAGGTCACCCAAATCAAGTTGCCTATAGATGGAGTAAGGGAGGATATTTACACTTGCTCCCATGTCAAATAAGTCCTTCTCGAATTTGTTTTCTCCAATGATGCAAGAAATGGTGGGTGCACTGGGATCTTTAAATTTGGGCGGGAGATCGTTTAGTAGAATGGAACTCATGTTCTGGGCTAGAAAGACATTCTTCTTTACCTTCATCTTTCTCTTTACCGTCAACAAGTCCTTGATGACCTTTGCATAAGCTAGAATTTGCTTAATGGCTTCAAGGAAAGGTAGGGGACATCTTCGGCCTCTTTCATGCCATGCGAAATCTCCTTGTCTTTCATTGTGTCGTGTGGCGGAGGTGATAAATCAAAGACTCTCCCACTACGAAGAGTGGTCACAGCTTGACATTGCTCATGATGTTCAATAGAGGTGGAGCTAACACTAGTTTGACCTTGGGGAGGTCTTTGGCCCTGGGCAGGAAACTTTCCCTTCTCTTGGACACTCGATGAGGATTGTATCTTTGACAGACTTGCATTTATGTCTTCAATCAGACGATCATATTTAGCATTGGCTGCAGTCTGCCTTGTGATAAATTGATTCATAGTATCCTCGAGAGTTCTCCGCGGTGGCGGGATATATGCTCCTCGAGGTGGTGGTGCTTGCACATGTCCTTGCATGTGTGGAGCTTGTTGAAAGTGTTGTGGTGGAGGAGGGGCAACATGTGAAGTAGGGTTCATTGCAGTATATTTTTTCCCATAGGTAAAACCAGGATGGTTTTTCCAAGAAGAGTTGTAAGAATTTCCGTGCGGTGCACCGAAATTACCCTTAAATCCTCCTATACCACTAACTTGCTCTTGAAGCATTACTTTGTGGGCGGTATAGTCGGGCATTCCTCAGTTGAATGACCCGCCTCACAATTGACACACACCTTCTCGATGGGGTTTGGTAAGGATCCAGTTGGTCCTCTTCCACATATTCCACGTAGGTCTCGCACTTCTTTCTCAAGTATATCGATTCGACTATCCGCTATAGCACTCTTTTCTACATGAAATAGGCCGGACGTCGATGGAGTGGTCGTCACTTGATGATTTTGATTTTGAGCATTAGGGTCAGATGTATCCCATGATTGGGTAGTCTCGACGACATACCTCAGGTGAAGCTCAGCATCGTGGCCATCTAAGTCGACAAACGGACCACCACCCATGGTTTGAACGAGTTGCTTGGAGTTAAGGTTCAGCCCATTATAGAGAAAAGAAATGATTTGAGATGCATCAAATCCATGATGGGGGAATGAAGTAACTAACTCATTGAAACACTCGTAACATCGATGAAATGGCTCATTGTCAGATTGTCTGAACACTTGAATTTGAGCCTTTAGGTAGATTATTCGATGTAGTGGGAAGAATTTCTTGAGAAATTTGGATTGCAACTCGTTCCACAAGGGGATCGAGCTTGGAGGTAAAGACCATAGCCAGGTCTTAGCTTTATCTTTAAGCAAGAAAGGGAAGAGTTTGAGGCGGATCACCTCTTGTGTGCAAGTTTGATCATTGAGAGTATCGCACACATCCTCAAATTCCCAAATGTGGAGATATGGATTTTCAGAATCCATACCATGGTAATGGGGTAACATCTGGATCATCCCATTTTTGAAACGGAATTTCCAGGCATTATATGGGAGTATAATGCATCCCGGAGTGACAGTGCGCTCGGGATATAAGAATTCTCTCAGCGGGCGGTATGGGGCCTCTTCCTCACCGACTGATGTACTACCGTGTTGCTACATCTCTCTCTCTCTTAACGATTCGGTGCTCTCACTTGGTGTGCTCGAAGTGTGCTCGAAGGTGTGTCCTAAGAAGGAAAATAGAGTGTTATTGGAGATTGAGTGTGACGGTGTGGGAGGTGGGATCCAGAACTGTGGGGCGTTTGGAGTGTGAGGGCTATCGGGGTTATACTCAACTATTGTATTTTCGTGAATGATGGTTGGAGTATTATGGGGTGTGGGAGTGAGTTCAGAATTTTGCATTTAAATCTTACGAGAGATGGTGGTGAATCTTTTTTTCCTTTTTGAATTTTTTATATGTTTTTGAATTTTTGGAAATTTTTGGTCAAAGTTTTAGATTAACTCGATCTAATCCTAAGTCTACCTAATTCCCCGGCAACGGCGCCAAAAACTTGATGAGACTAAAAATGTGTCTCAGAAGTGTGTACTCTCTAGGCTCAAGTGCAAGCCTGTCCCTCAAGTAATAATCCGATAAGTTGGGTATCGATCCTCAGGGAAATAGGACAATGTAATGGTGACGACGGGAAAAGACGAAGGAATCCTAGCTTTGACTCTAAAAAGAAAGAAAAATGATTTGGTTTTGGGAATGATTAAACTAGTTGCAATTGTGAAATTATGAAAAGATGAAAATTATACTAAATTACCTAAACTGCTAATGAAAACTAATTTAAAACTTTAAATCTATGTATGATAGAAATAGGACGGGAATACAATCCCCCAACCCTAGTGTATTGCAGTTATAATACTAATCGTAATTTTAACTGATTAATTTGACCCATAATTTAGTACTCTCAAGCATTACGTATACGAGGTTCAATCCCGCGTCATACTTAATCTGAGGACGAGTAAATCGGTATCGCGATAGTGACACTCGAATTGCAATCTAAATCATCCCGGTTACCCAGAGGCAAACGAGATATAAAGTTCTACAATTATTGTGTTCCTACGCAATACGGTCGTAATCAATCACTAAATTTAGAGGATTAATGTTATAAACATGCAACTAACACATCAGGTTTTGTTCATGTATCCCGGCCTTAAAAAGTCTAGCCTAGCATGCTGAAATTGATGAAAACAGTGTTTGATGTGCAGAAAACCATGATTAAACTATGGAAAATTGATGGACTGGTGTAAAACGGAATTAAACAAATGAAATTACTTACTAATCTTACCAAGGCACTCAAAGTATTAGCTACAATTACTGGTAATTACTGAAATCTGATCAAAGCTTCAATCTTGAAATTAAAATAACAACTTGTATCTAAACTAGGGTTTCTGAAAGAGAATGGAAAATTAACTAAAATTCTTCGTGCAAATAATAAAAATAAAACGGGTTTTTATACCCTACAAGAATTCAGGAGTTTCAGCTACCCTAGGACTCTTTTTAGGAGAAGATAAGATTTCAGAATCTCGATGGCCGGACCGGTCCGGGCCTTAGGCGGACCGGTCTGCCTCCCAAGAGGATCGGTTATTTTTATTTTTTGGCCGACCGATTCTTTAATTTTCCACCCTTCTTCGGTTCTCTTTCGATCCGGGGTCTTCTGGAGTATGGCATAGCGGACCGGTCCGGGGTAGGGGCGGACCGGTCTGCCTGTTTGACTTTTTCCTCATCTTTGACTGCTCATATCTTTTGTTCTCGTACTCCGATTGAGGAGTTGTTTCTTCCTATGTGCTCATGAATGAGATATATTCAACTTCTCTTTAGGTACCTTATCCGAATTTTGGGTAAAAATTACGCTTTTGCCCTTTTGACTTGCCTTCTTGTCTTCCTTGATTCTTCTGGTTTCCTTCTTTCTTTTTCTTAAAATCAAATACCTACAAAATTAATACGAAATACCAGAAACTCGGTGTACTTGTTAGGATAAGTCAGTAGCAAGATTATGAGATAAAGTCAAATTGATTACGTTGTTCGAGGTGCTAAAAGTAAATAAATTAAGGGATAAATTAGGATGAATTTATCCCTAATCACATACATAGACCATAAATTAATACATATCAGATATGTAAATCAACTAAATAAGAAATTAGGTATATAAAGAATAGTTTACCTTAAGAAGTATCTATGTTCATCCGCAACATTGAGTTTCTTGCAAGTGGAAAAACACTTCCCTAAACTATCTCTTCCTCTTCCACTGACTAGAAACATAATATTTTTATCATCACCACAATGTGAGAGAAAAAAAGAAAAAAATAGTATTGTTCTCTCATAAAATTTACAACTCTAGTAGTTTTCATATCATTATAGAGTGAGGCCCCCCGAATCAACAAAAATGAGGGAAAAATTAAAAATATCAATCAACTTACCACTTAAACACAAGAAGAATCTCAAAAGACCTGAAAATATTAGCTACATAACATGACATTTCAGTTGAATTTCTAAATCGGAAGGCCAAAAGACAAAAATTACATCATTTTTAAACTTTTAGACCTATTTAGTTGTCTGATTTCATGGCAGGCCATGTTACAACAAAAACATATGGAGTAGATGATAAAATAAAATAGATCTCAGAACAGTCAGAAGCTAAAGTTTCCAGTAAAAAAATAAGTCAGTTTTACGTAGTCACTACTCTAATAGAATATGTTTCATTCCACCAAACAAACAAAGAAAATGACCAAAAAGAAAAAGGAGAGAAACTCCTCATCGTCCCAAAACATCGGCAGATTATTGGTTCATCAAGAACATCTATTGAGAAACTATCATAAGCATCACTCTAATATCATACGCTACATACAATCATATTAATAAACAAAACAACCAAAAAATAAAAAGGATATAAAACTCCACAAGAGCATACCTAATCCGAACGGAAAGAATAGGAGAGGAACTCCTCATCCTCCAAAAATATCTGGAGATTCTTGGTCTTCATCAAGAACACAATAGTTTTCTCTTAAAACTCCATAAGAATTCCCAACCTGATCAGTTCAACCAACTCATTCACATGATCATCCATCTCCCTCAACACTCCCTTGGCCACCACTAGAGAAAAATACGGGGCATACTGTCTCACATTTTTACGCCCAACAGACAAGTCAATCTTCTGAGTATAAAAACTTGGATCCCTCTTTATCTCAACATATCATCACGCTTTATTTCACATTTAAGATTTCATAAGAATACAAAGATAAATTATATCTCACAGTAATTGGCTCGACTGTCTCGAGGATAGTAAGAGTGAGAAGGTGTTTAACAGCTTTGTGCCTTTTTTCTAGTTCCAATTTGAGAAAAAAATTAGTTTGAAATCCTAGAATGAGTCTGCACAGACCTCTTCCAATAAAGACATCATTAGGATTCTTCACCAACCTGAGTCCAATACCATCTATAGAAGATAATGCTTTCTTAACATATTCAGATAAGGTTCTAACACAAATTTTTCTATAAATTTCAAGCAACATAGTACGAGATAAGGACTTCATGCTTGGCTGAGGATATAAACCAAATATCCTTCGAAAATAAGATTGCTTAAATAGATCGTTCAGACAAAGAATAGTTTATGAAATAAACAATGACCTTGTCCTCTTTCTCATGAGAAATCCTATAACTTGGGAATATAGTGACCTACAGGAAATGAATGAAAAAAATACGTTAAGGGAAAGAAATTAATATAAGATTATAGACCCCATCAAATGAAATATCACAACATATATTTTATTGATAATGGAATAAATATACATGTTTCATGGATTGCTCATAAATGGAATGAATATATTTGTTGATTTCCCTTTACGGAACCAATGAAGAATGGTATCTTCAGCAAGCATATCCTTGCCATATAAAGACCTTTACGGTACCAATGACCTCTCCCATCCTACCTTATCCGGGCTTGGGACCGATAATGCAAAGATAAAATATTCATTAGCAGAGTTAAAAAGGTGTTACCTAACATAGTAAGCGAGATTAATGAGACAAACAAGCATATATAAAATTTTATAATAGTCATCCAAATCATTAGCCCAAAATGTCTTTTACCTAACATAGCAAGCGAGATTAATGAGAAAAACAAGTATATATAAAATTTAATAGAAGTCAACCAAATCATTAATCCAAATATCTTTCCTACACTAAAATTTATGAACTATCATCCAAAACATTAATACAAAAGTATCTTTCCTACAGTAAAATGTGTCAAATTAAGATAAACATTCTACACATATTTCAACAAACTTTCCATTCAAATAACAAATCCTCCATCTGAAAAGCCTGCCAAAGTTACAAAATCTTTTTGAGGAGCATTATGAAGAGAAACATCAGGTTGAAGCACTGTCTCAACCCAAACTACCTTTTCCCCAAGTCCAAGGCATTTAAAGTGACACATGTCACCATTATGTATCCCAACATAACCCTTTGCCAATTATGCAACAAACCTATCACATATAATGACAGGGGATTGTTTAAAGGTGGGGGAGGGGGGTTAGAGGTATGAGTGGGATTGAGAGTGGGAGTGTTGACAAAATTACTCAAATTCTGAGATAAAGTGATAGGATGCTGATCTAAAGTGGAACCAAACTCGATCTGTGGAGTCACCACTATAGCGAGCTCTCCTTTCCATTTTCCAATTTAGACATAAACATATGCAACATACTAGTAACCTTTTTCAACTGTGAGTAAATATTAGAGATCTCATTCTTCATTGCGGCGATTTCCTCATTTCCTTTCAAATGTTGTACAAATTTTGCCTTCGCCACCCCCGTGTGAGTTAATTATTTCTTTGATACATAGAACCCAATCCACACATTCGGACTTTAACATCATTTCTAAACACTAATGTTAGCATGTCGTTGTCATAATTCTAAAAAATATTTCTACTACCGTCTCTAATCATACTTATGGCTTTTCTTTTCTCTACCGCAGACTTCACTTCCTCCTAATATTATTATAAATAAATTTTTTAATCATTTGATAAAAGTTCAACTAAAAATTAAAAGATTCAATGATGAAAATATTATACTCACATAGAAACGTTTGGCTATCTCCAGCATTGTGTTATGAGTGCGTATATACCCTCACAACCAATTGTTCGCCCTCCCAATTTATACTTCAAGCATATTTTTTTGCTGTACATTATTAAAATTAAAAAATGAGCTAAGAATGTTTTTAATGTTAAATGAAAAATAAAATGATACACACCAACAAGTATATATTTTGGGCATAGGTACGACATTTGAGACAACGGGTACACTTCAACTTTGAGTGGTTCTCAACATTTTTTAGCATGTGTTGTGTCTTTTTCTCACTATTTTCCATTTCTATAAATTTCTTCCATATTTCAGGGTCAACACCTTCAATCTCAGTGCCATCATCCTGCATATGAGATCACAATGTATTTTTTAAAGTCCTGAATTTTTGGAACCCTGTCTTCTCCACTAATGGGTAAACCACTTCCGGGGGAACGTTAAGATCAAATTCTCTCTGTTATCATTAAGAAAAAAAAAACTAATTAACAAAATAATAAATAGCAAAAGAATAAAAATAGGAAAAGAAGAATAAAAAATGAGGAAATGAAGTAGAAGATCATACTTACCATCAAATCATTCCACATATCATTTTTACATTTCCGTGGCACGTGTAACCAGACCGATAAGTGAATCGGGAAATTAGCTCTCACAAAATCTCCAGTACGAGAACTCCATAGCTTTGCAATATCAACGACTATAGACCCGTCATCTTTAGCAATAACTTTGATTTTCTCCTTTGGGGTTTTGGCCATTGAGGAGGAAGGTAATGTTGAATATGTACCTGGTGACATTTTAACTTTCCTAAATTTCAAAACAAAACATTAGTTCGATGGTAATATTATATTAAAATAAAAGATAAATAGTATACTTGTTGAATTAAAAGCATATAATAACTAATGCATCATTTTTCATTATTACTAATCATGATATAAACACAAAAATTATGGCAAGAACAGATGAATTTAAAGGATCACTCTAAACTGATAAAAAAACATGTCAACAACTTATGTTAAAACGCCACTCGATTGAATTAAAAGTGTTATGATTCACCAACAAAAACACAATAACAACAAGTGACAAAACAATAGCTAGACTCTGTCATATTTCTTTAGCAGGTTCTCTAAATGACGTTCATCTTCAAGAGTGGATTGGAAAACAATTGGTATCTCTAGCTCGTCTAATCGACTGGTTAATCTCTTTGAGGAATGTATAAAAACGCACCAATTAGAGTGTTGAGATCTTTTGAGTAGAAAACTTAACTGGCATGAGAAGCGAGAATTGATGGCTCATCAAGATCATTATTGGTACTCTTGAACTTATCAAAATTAACCATCACCAAATTGGAGTCTGGACAGTGTTTACAACCATTGATCTTGTCCTCCACCCTCACCCAATCACAATAAAATACTACCTCCTTAAATAGAGCATAGTCCAACTCAATTGTTGGCCTGATAACTCCGCAATACATTGTCCAAGCATCTTTAAGATTTTTATCACTTTTCCTTGCCCTAAATTGAGTCCAACCCTTCATGCTAACACCACTATCTTGTGTTACAATAGTATCGTCGTGATACTTGGGAGAGAATACAAAGTCATTGATGCGGTTTTTTTATATCTTTAACCTTATATTTTGGCCCTTGTACTAACTTCCACAACATAACATTTGTCTCTATCTCTCTAGAAGTGACCAGTTGCGCAATAGAAATAAAATAATAATTATAAAGTGAGACTGGATAATAAAGAATATATCTTAATATAGTATTAAAATCAATATCACCTTATCATATAACCACAAAATGAAAGAAGTTTACATCTTTACTGTAGAATTCTTCAAGGCCATCAACGTCAAGTTGAAATAGGACCCATTGACGGATTTGTTGAAACTATATAGGTTCCAACATCACAATCTTATCATCTAACAACAGTCCTTTATCATAAAACTTTCCATCTTCATCTAGAAACACTTCACGAGTACGTTTGTGGTTTTCGCCAAGAGAATTAGGCATGTACTCCATGCAATACCTAACAGATTTAGCAATAACAAAGGACTCCGCAATTGAACATTCAATGTCTCACTTATTGCTAGGTATATATTTAAAATCATGCCTCTTCCTATTCGTGTGAATAAGAAAAAAGAATATGTGACATATTCATTAACAATGATTTAATACGTATATTCTTGTGTTCGTGTGAAAATAAAAATTAATATAAAGAGTTTACCGTTAAAACGGATACATCCAATGTGTTCCTATAAGACCACGAGTTAATGCTTCATCAGCTAAATGAACAGTAAGGTGAATACTAATATCAAAAAATGCAGGCGAAAAGTGTTTCTCCAACCCACACAATACCTTTGCAACCATAAACTTGGACCTTTGCATATCCTATCCAATTAAGACTTTTGATCACATTATTTTGAAAAATAAGCTCAATTATTGAATAGCTCTTCGAATATCTTAGTATTTTGAAAATGCATGTTAAAGTAATACGGGAAACAAATACTCCATAATAACGTGATAGTCATGTGACTTCATTGAGTGCAAACTAGGTGGGTTAAGGGTGAAGATATTGCAGAGGTTGGACGAAAATATGGAAGGTAACTTTAATTCTTTCAAAATTTAGCAAAATTGTCGTTTCCCTTCTTTATTCAATATAAATGATGATTTTGGTTTCACCCATTTTTCGATTTGCTCATCTTCTCGCATCCATTGACCATAATGTATTCCCAAGTATTTCATTTCCTTCCGTGCATTTATTGTATCTTTAGTTTTCATTTTATCATCAAGGATTGTACTTATTAAATGCTCTGCAACATTCTTCTCGATGTGCGTCACGATAAGAACATGTCGAATTTTATGAGAAATCCAATATTCTGAGTCAAATAAAATTGACCTTTTATACCATGCCTCCTTAACTTCAATATTAGAATTCTCATTTGCATCACCCATCTTTCGCTTATTACTGGAAAATTTTGGTGACTTCCCCGCTGTATACTCGATGCAACGTAACTTCTTTACAAGTGCATCCATATTCAACTGACATGGAGCAGGTGTATACTCTATTGACCTAAGCCCCAAACTCCCACATTTCCAAAAAGGGTGATCCATGTCAAGGAAAATATAATAGTTTGTTTAAACTATCGTACTACCATGTGTTAGTCGGATGGATGGAGTATCGTCCCCTAAAACTGGTAAAGCTTTATAACCATGTGTAACACACCTAGATAAATTCTCATATGCATGGAAATCACGCATCCCCCACATTAACATAGCTTTTAACATAAAAAGTTGCATCTCATACATGTCATAAGCCGGAACACCTACATCCCATAATTCCTTCAACTCATCAACTAATGTCTGAAGAAAATATTAATGTCTTGACTAGGTACTTTTGAACCAGGAAAGAAAGAGAACATTTAAAACTCGCTCTTCATGCACAATGAAGGTGAAAGATTATTCAACACCGTTATAACATGTCAATATATATCACTGGTAGACTGAATGCCACGAGGATTAAAGTCATCGATTGCTATTGAGAGCCAAACATTACGTCCTTTTTTAGAAAATTCAGGCCATTTTGATTTAAACTCCTCCATTAGGATGAATCGCATGGATGTCACTGGTAATCCCATGAAGTGGTTTCCCTATGGTGCCATGTCATTTCTCGGGCAATCCAAGGAATAGTATAAAATCTCACCAACCTTGGAATCAGAGGGAAATGTCTCAACACCTTTTTAAATTCTTTGGAAATCCTTTCATATTTCCTCATAGTAACGAAATACCTTGATTCTCCACATTGGGGACATTCATCCATATATTCACTCTCCTTACAATATCAGACACCGTTAGTGAAGCATGCATGAATGTAGTTAGCCTTTATCCCCAAGTCTTTCATCATACTCTTCATCCTTGGATATTATTTTGGTAGTGTATTACCTTTTGGGATCTACCTTTTAAGAAAGACAAGAGTTCCATGACACTATTTCCTTTCCAAACAAATTGCTTCTTTACGTTATGAAGTTCTATAATTGAAGAAAGAGTTGTTTCAGGACCCTTGCATCAATGATATAATTTATTAACTGATAATCTCTTATATCCATTGCCCTTATCATTTCCGACATGATCTTCTTCGAAAACTCTCAGCTGATCGCATTCAACGTCTATATAAGGTTCCCCATGCACTCCATAACAAACATCAATAAGACTTTACACCCTAACACCTTGTTCCTCGATGTTTTCTTCTACTATGTTCTCCTCAACTTGTTTTACCGGTGGGGGGTCAATAGTGTTCACAGATGTATACAGTATACAATTAATGCATACCATTCCTCTAAAAATGTCTCTCTACTTCTTTAAATTTCAGACACAATTTACTGCGACACTTTGAACATGGAGAATGTATCGTTGTCAACCCCTGATCATTGTTATCTTCCTCAAATTTAATAAAATCCTCAATTCCCTTTAAATACAACCAGTTGCCTTTGTTCTCTTCGGTCATCTAGTCTTTATTAATCGTTCGTGACATTCTATAAAATAAGATAAAACGCACATTAACAATAAGTTGCAACTGTAATCTTAGGTAATGGTTGATGTCTATTTATGGCAACTAATGATACCACGACTTATGCTAAATTCATGATTTCTAAATTTTAAACACACTTTTGATGAATAAAAATAAAATTTGAGCATATTCCTCATATCAAGTAACTAAAATATGTAACTCATCATGATCTTTATTTGCAACTAATGTGATCATTTATGGGGCTCCTTTTGATTTACCATAAAACTTAAGATGTGTATCACAATAAGTGCATTGGGCAAAACTAGATATTAATCAACTTAAGATACGAAGATAAGAAAATGACCTTCCGCATAATGACTCAACCTAAAATGGATACTTATCGTAACGTCCATATTTTTAACACCAAATATGTATCAACAACTTTTGTTAATAAAAAGTACACAATAAACTATTAGCATGCATAAAGTATTAACCTTAAATTTTCACTTTGTCACTAACATTAGCTACCATAAGTTAACATTAAATACCTAATAAACATATTTTGGACTGTGTATAACATATTAATATTAGAAAAAGACTTTTTTTTCGTAAACCAACATGCATCAAACTAATCAATATTATTAGTGGTCATAACATAAAATCAGCACAGTAAACAATGGTTATACAATTTGAAAATGAAAAGTAAACTCCTAATCTACAAACGAATTTTAATTTGATCAATTAAACAGATTTATGTATATTAATATGCATATATAGAAGTTGGCATATAGGCACATGGCAATCAAGCAAAATAAAAGATCAAAAAGTAAACACCCTAATTTAACGTCTACCAAACCCACCATAATGAACCAAAAAAACAAAGTCACGATAATAAATAATTGGCCCCACTAAAATACACTCCCAACCAAAAAATGTAATAATAAGAAGAATCATCCATAACTTATTATACAAGAAGCCAACTTCATTATCATATATATACATAGCTCACTTAAAACAGTCAACCTTTGTTTAACCTACAAGATTCAACTTGTTGTAAGATAGCTTTAAAATCTAAATTAGGCCTAACGAATTGCTTCTAAAGAGATTAAAACCTAACCATGGCTGCAACAGAAACAATTATGTTGTACAGCTACTCTAATAACCTCTTTTTGGGGAATACTCTGATATTTAATCCTTCCTTTGTCAATCTAGACAGAAATTTGAGTTGATCAAATCAGAAACAAATTGCTTCTAATTATGCATTAGTGTCAATCAGGGCTATAATAAACATGATATAAAAATGTAAAACTCTCTTTTCCTTCATTCTTGTAATTTATTTAGAACATTGGATCTTATTTCCTGATTTATTACTTATTTTTTGCTTTAATATTATCATATATAGTAATTGTATCATCCACAATTGTGTTCAAACATGATTCAGACTTTTGATTCCATACCCAATAACTACAATTGTGCCTAACAAATGCGTGAAAGCTGTGGAGACAGACAAGAGAAATGAGAAAAAAAAAGTGAGAAAAATACCAGATCGAAACCGTGTGAATCGTATGGAGAGACTAAAAGCGGGAGGATCGTATACCTAGAAAGAGACGGGGATGGTATGGGGAGGTATAAAGAGAGAGACAGGAGAGAGTTAGAGAGTGGAAGTTGATTGGTTCTCTCCCACATTCTTTTTTTTAATGACTTTTGCATATAATTCTAATATATTTGTAATGGTTTTTTACTATTAATAATGGATTTTGTCCATTACAAATGAGTAATGGACAAAATCCGTTACAAATAGCGAAAAAAATCCGTTATAATTTTCCTTATTTGGTGTAGTGATGATGGACGGGGTTAGTGCTCCCATCATACTTTGGCATAACTACAGGCAATTGAATTTGGCCAGGTCGGATAACATAAAATCTTTACGACAAAGGGGTAGCCCTCAGTATAGCTCCTCTACATAGGGTCTCGTCTCTTCAAAATATCCCCGATCATATACTCCAACCGTTATATGGAAGCATTCCAAGACCTGTCGGCCACTTCTACTACATCTCCTTTGGTCGGGACAACATTTTTCCCATCTCCTTCTCTCTCAGTCGGGTGAAGCGAAATCTCCCTACCAGCCACTCTTGGTCGGCTGTTGACATCTTGTTATTCCTCGTCTCGTCCTCGAGGAGGCCTACGGTCATCACATCGATCGTGCTTCCTGGAATCAGTAATGCTTCGATATCTAGAGAGTATGTTCCTCAAATCACCCACTGGGCCAGGACTATCAAAGGTCGACCCCCTACTTAGTTGATCCAATGTCGATGCCCAAGGTTTCCAGTCTCGACTCGACCTCCCACTCTGTTCCTTGCTTGGTTGGATTGGATATACAATATCTCTATAGATCTCATAAGGCTCCTAGTATTCTATTTCTTCCTCATCATCACATTGATCACCCTCGAATTCTTGACCCTGCCTCCCCCGGTATAAACGCCTAGGGTCGGCTATATCTCTACGTCTTTGCTAAGTAGGTATCTTTTTATAGCGGGCCTGGGTTGATCCCCTAAGCAGTGGATCTGGAGGGCCCTCCCTGGCACCCGTAGTTATCATCTCATCTTTGATGCCCGTGGGTCTAGTCAACATGTTCTGGATAAATATGGTAAGTTTGTCCTACAACAACTGCTAGTTGGGTTTTAGTGAGCGCAGCGCCATCGCCACCTCAACCATTTCTGACTGAGGAGGGGCTTGTCTAGAACTAGGACCAACGTCAGGAGGCAAATTAGAGGCCATAACTCTGGAGAACTGAAAGAGCTAAAAAATGGAGAAATGCTTGAGAAGCTCAACAGGTACTCTTTCAATGGTGATATAAGTTGTGACACCCCGCTTATTAAAATAAGACGTGGACATCCCATACTCCAATAAATACAGGAATTATAAATGGTCCATTCTTAGCATCACTGTCGTGAAAATATTAATATGAGATAACCACCAATTATTCTAGAAAACGGATGTCAAGTTTAATTTGAAAGTGTAAAAGAAAACCATTTAGAAAATACAATTTAAAGAGATGGAGGATAAAAATACAAATAACAATTACATTCGTTCACAATATAATAACCGAATAAGCTATCGGTTAACAGACCATTACAAGAAGGTTACACCGAGTATTAAAATAAATATCACAATATATTAAACAAGTACAGAACTTGGGCAGCACGCCCGAATGTGTAGATTGATCATAGCTAGAGTAAAAAAAGATAGAAGCGTCAATAAAAAATATCCTACAACATCCGCAAAATGTTATAGCTCCATGACACGTGGATGGAAGGGTCATTACGAGCATCTTTGCAGCGGAGCACCTGGGCATAAATAAGATTCATGCAAAAACAAAGAGATATAAACGAGTCAGGGCCCGATTTGACATGATAAACATGTGAATAAAATGCATGACAGTTATGAATATCAAATCATCATGAACAATCTTATCTCGTTCTTCACAAATACTAATAAGCATCACCTCTCAATCCAAATGCACAACCTAGCGAAATATCAATTACAATGATGGATATTCATAAATGCAAGAGAATATAACTCAATTTCACTTACTAATATTCCATTTCAGTTTTGCTCATTATAACTTTACAAGTATATTCCTCATTAGGAAACTTATTCCCGTAACAGCTTATTTCATAATATTTTTCACCATTTATAAAATATCACTTTCATAAGAATAGTTATAATCACAACATATAACAATTCTAAGACCATTCTTCTGGGAGTCACCCCACTCGATGGGCCCCTAAATAGCTATCATCTTCTAGGGCCAATTACTAAGACAACCTGGGCATCCTAAATCACGTGACATTGGGAAGCGGCCATATACCTTCGACAGTGAGTCATAACCATACTTGGAATTACCTCACTTCGAAAAATAACAACACAATATATAACAACCGGTGCTATGGCCGAGGACTATATTCACCCTGCATTCACTAGCCAGGGGACTTCACCTCAAGCGCGTAACTTCCCTTATGATAGCATTTAGAGAGGTATGTATATGCAATTCATCATTCAAAAAATATGCCAATTTAGAATGTACATTACATTTGATTCGGAGCCATAAGCGTTTCATGTCATAATTTATAAACCACAACGTTTAATTTATTTCCATATTAGTCTCCAAGAATTTAGTGACAAATTTATAAGCCAATAAGTATGATATTACTTCAACCCCATTTCTAAGAGTCCATAATTATATAACCCTATTTCCCTTAGACCTAGACTAGATCACTATGTAAAAAGGACCCTTAATTTCTTCTAACAACTAACTAAATTAAGTTCCCGATCTAAGCCCCAATCTCTCATTTCTAACTTAGGTTCCTAATTACCTTAATAATAGATTCTAATAATCTAGTTTTACTTCATTCAAGAAGGTTCCTAGGCCCCTACCTTAAAAGAAATGAGCTAGAGAAAAATAAAGATTTCGGGTGAAAAATAGGGGACCGGTTGACCGGCCCCTGACCCCCGGTCGACCGTGCCTCTAAGGTTATGTCTACTAAGAAATGAAGTAATCCCAATTCTGAGGGCCTGGTTGATCGGTCATTGAATCGCTGTCGACTGCATTTTTAAAATATGCCTATCAAGAAAAGTAGTAAGCTTTTCCCTTTAGGCCCGGTCGACCTGTCATTGGATCGTGGTCGACCGTGCTTACTAGACCCACAACTAAACCTTCTTCTAAAATACCAAATCCAAAACCTAAACCCCATTATCTTACAATTCCTTCATTATCGTCAACCAACAACATAACCACAACATTTCTACATAACAATAAACCAATATACCCAACTTAAATCATCCAAATAACAAAATCTAAGGGTTAAACACTAAAATATATCAAAACCTAATATTTGTTCAATTCTTCCAAATATACAACTATCACTATAATTTATCCACATAAAATCATATATTTGCAAGTTAAAAACTTGCCTTAGGTTTGTAATCTCGGATTTTCTTTCGTTAGCAACGATTCCCAAGCTCAAATCTTCAATTCTCTTTCTTTTCTCTTCTTTTCTCCATAATTCTCTTTCTCTCTAGGTTTAGAAGATATAAATGAATATAAATGTGGTTGGAAGACTTAAATGCCCATTAATACTAAATTCTATCTTTAAAAGTTATTACACCATTTAAAATGACTCATAACTACATAGTTAAGTCATAACCGATAAAAAGTGCCCGGACCCCAAAAATACAACATGGCACTTATTTTGACTATCTCAATCATTTCAGGACTAACCGCGCCCTCTAAATTTGCATCTGGGATAACATAAATCATTTCATGTTCCAACATCATTTTAAACCATAATTGTCGCTTAAAGCACAATGATGTAATAAAACATAACATGTTGCTATTTACATTCACTTAACAGTAAATATGCTAAACTTAGTAAATATTATCTCTTAAATTACTTAAAAAAATATTTACTCCAACTTCCATTATTTCATATAATTACCCCACATGTCCAATTTATATAAAAATAATTACTCAAAAATAAGGAGTATTACATAAGCCCACCTGAACGGACCTGGATCACCACTAGAGAATCTGGTGAGTAACAAGCTAAGCAAGGAGGAAGAAGATGCACTTTGTTCCCATAGACGACGCCGGATTGATGATACCAAAAATGGTATCACCAAGTCAACGTAAATATATGAGCTCGAGCCAGTATAACAATGGAGTATGAACAAAAATATAAATGTAGAAGGAGATGAGGATAAGAGGAATCAACACAAATATATAAGTGGTTCAACCTTTTAGCCTAGTTCCCTATGAGAGTGTGTGTGTGTGTGTGTGTGTGTTAGTATCACTATAAAAGAGGGGCATTAATTTCCCTGTGATACAATTCACTCACTTTATCTCTCTACTGTAAATAGTTACAGAGCTTAAGCTAGGGTTTATAATTATCGATCCCTTCTTTTAAGGAATAAAGATAGTTTAAATAGTTCTTGAGGTGTGTAACAAACCCCAATCTTGCAAGATACATGTACTTGCAAGGGTTACCAATAAGGTCTTGACATGTCCATTAGAATGTTCAAGAAATGATGATGTAAATATTCCCTCATGTGCATATGGGATTCGGTTATAACTACTTGCCCACGTGGACTGGTCATACTAAAGTCTTAAATTGCATGTGTATGAGATATCTTCTGCACGAGTCTTTGACGGACGAGCATGAGACCCCCAAGATATTTCTTGGTTTTGGTGACTATTGAGTGGGGTCTCGATTGACATGCGTCAGGCCAAGATGAACATATGACTGGGCTAATGAGGTCTCGATTGTATGGAGGGTATATGAGACGAGTCAGGTAGGGCATGGTGATGGCACATGATCTCGATTATATGGAGGGTATACGAGACGGGTCAGAAAGATCGAGACCGTTGTTACTAGATATCTTGCGAGAGATGTGCTCTGTAAGGCCGAACTAATTCGAGATAGGCTTAGTATAGGCCCAGGTTATACTTTGGTATATCATAAAACAAAGGTTCTTTCGAAGAGGAGAGTACTCATGTTATGTGATGCATTAAACTCAACCCGGCCTATCCCTCATAATTACTGAGCTTATTAAACGCTACACCTGAAGGCAGGACCATAACTAAAATAACAACTTCCCATCACCGAGATTAAAGGATATAAAATAAGATTTAAGGGATCAGACAACTACCACGCCAAAATGAAACAATTGAATTCATGTAACGTACCATGCCACGCGAAGTAAGAACCAAAATGTACAGTGAAAGTCTAAAATTTTACCTACCTACACGTGCGCTAAATTCTTAGCCATGGCATGCACCCTAGATGGAATAACTAATATCGACTACCTATTTTCAAAGACAACAACCTGGGAACCGATTCACATGGGAAGCTAGAACGCTAGGCTTCTCTGCTTAAGATTGAGGTTTCTTTTTTATCCTTCATATTTAAGCGAAATTACATTTCTCATTTCTGAATGTTAGTCACTAACCTACATACTCAATTCTGTAATACCCCGTATTTTTATGGCTTTTAAAATTGGGGATTTATTAAATTTAATATTAATTCGGAATTTTATTTTAAAAATTTACTAGAGTGATGAGAGTTAGTAATTACTGGAAATTTGTTGAATATTACTAGATGAGACTGATTTTTATTAATATTGTCACGAGTGAATAATCTGATAATTATGGAAATTTAAGTCGGGACATGCCTTTGTTGTGTCGGGACTAAATTATTATTATAAAAGTGAATAAATTATAAGTCACTCGTATGGTCATTTCGAGTGCGCCAACGTGTTTGAGAGGGTTGAAATAGTCAGAAAAGTGTACCCAAGGGTTTAGTTTGGGTCTCGGGGCATTTTTAGTCCTAACCGGCACCCTGGAGGGGCAAGTTAGTCATTTCCAAATTTGGCCTTAATTAAATGACGAAAATTGGGACATTATTATCAGATATTAAAAGAGTCTTCTAGGTTTAATACTCTCAAAAAGATAGAACGGCAGTGAGAGGAAGAAAGGGAAAGAGTTTCCAAGAAATCCAAGGCCAGGAACAAATTCGATCACACCATCGCCACCACCAAAGCATAGATCGCACGATGAGAAACACAGCCATATCTTTTTCATCAACAAATCAGACCCTTGAATCCCAGGCAAGTATCTATCTTGCTACTTTTGTAGTTGATGTTTCACCCATGTTAGATTCGAATTGATAATTATAGGTTTCATCTAAGAATTTGGGGATTGAGAGATTTTAAATCACATATTTTTGGGGAAAACATATATGTTCTGGAAATCTCAACCCATGAAGAGGATTACCCACAAAATTGTATTTATTTAGAAGTGAGAAATCTGGAAAAAGAATTTGAAGAATGGAAGTTTAATGTAAAATTAGGGTTCTTGATAATTATGATGAATTGCCCCTTTCATTCAATACTTTTGATGAATTTGTACATGCTTCACATAGGAAATCATATATATAGGTATATGTAACCAGTAGTAAGTTTGTATGGGATTTTGGTGATCGTTAATGGAGTTTTGGTTGAGGTTGGAGAAAAAAACACGTAGTTAAAAATGGAGAATCCGGAATACCTGCTTGATCCATCGATTGACCCAAGAGTGTCGATCGATCGACTGATAGATCGATCGACCCCCTTCCTCGATCTATCAACCCCTAATAGAAAAGTGCATATTTTCCCCTTTTTGTTTAATCCGATTAAAATACGTAGGAACCCTTAAGTATCATTTAAAGAGTATAATGGGTCATGTAGGGGACCAGTAGGGTCTAAGTAAATTCCGTGAGTGAAATTTAATATGGAATGAAATTGTGGGTTAACGGGGGGTTTCGTCACACATGGGAAATTGTGCGTGCGTTCACTAAAGAATTGAGAAACTCATGGAAGACTTAGACCACAAGGTTAGAGAGGGTGTACCTACTGAAATTATATTTAGTAAGAGAGAATACTTGGACAGATGAGAAGGAAGTACGCAACGATAATAATTAAAAATAAAAGAGTTGAATCCTTTATGCGAGGTAATTGGGTAAAATTGTACTAAGTACGATTAATAATTCTTATTGTTGGGTCGTGGGCGAACCTAATCGAAAAAATGAGAATATTTATATATATGACCGAGTGCATGTGTATATATTTATATTATGCATGTGTATAATCACACCCGCTCTTCTTGCTATCTTGGAGGTTGTCGGGTCGGGACAGTCTTATCTCGATGGGACCTTTATGGGGGATATTGACTTATACCCTAGAACATAGGATTCGTTGGTATAGGCTATCTGAGAATGATATTTAGGTCGTCCTAAAAGACGTTAGGGGTATGTACTGACCTCTTAGTGACCTGGAACTATGCTTCGCCTCCATTTTTGTGTGTATTGTGTTAATATAGTTCAAGAGTGATTCCGAACTAGTATTTCCCTTAGTACGAGTGATACGGGGACTTGATAGCAGAGTATGCCAGCACCATAGATCTTATGTGGGGTGCCGATAGTATATATATTATATGAGATATATATATATATATATATATATATATATATATATATATATATATATATGGAAACCCTCTACTGTGCGTATAAGTAGTTAAGTAATGAATAAAGGCTCCAACTTTATATAAATATTCAGGAATTTTATAACAGTAATGAGTTGTTCTAAGTAACGTAAGAATTCTTGAAAAGGTTGATTCTCTAAACTAAATATCATAGCCTTAGTACATCTCGGGATAAAACTTTATGGGAAAAATAAGTTAGATAAACTTAAGAGTTTAGTGGTACAGTAGGCGTGCACACTAGATGAGAGGTGAGAACTCTCAAGAGAGTGTCGCATACTAACATGGCTGTCACATTAGTTGGTAAGAATTTTAAATACTTGCTAAACTGTTTTACACTCGGACTCTGACCCGTTTCCTGTCATTTTTCTCTCTCTTGTATATATATATATGTATATATTACAGGTGCCCACCCACAGGGGCGTCATGCATAAATTCTTTGGACTGGATGTGCTACAGCTTAAGTGGGAGTTACAGGACGTTGCTTTAGATGACCTCTTTATTGATTAAGTTCTTATTTTAGTTCTTCATAGTTAGGGCATGTGTCGCTCGATTTCATATTCCGTTTCGATTTGTTAGAGATTTATATTTATTTATATTTCTAGTATTCAGTACTCATTGGGAGTTAACTTTTGTCAGGATGATTTCTTTTATGGTTCTTTAACCTGGTTTGTTTAATCTAGATGACGTAATTATCTTGTGTTGATTGCCATCCTTATCATTTATATGATTCTTAAAATGTTGATTATTTAAAAAGGTTTTCACGTTGAAATTTAAAATTGAAATAAAACTTTAAATTGGGACACTTAGCTTAATTATTTAGAATGTTGGAATTGGAAATAATTATTTTTTGACAGTGATGCTAAGAAAGAACCAACCGTTCACCTTGATTTTAATTAAATAAAGGACTGATCACCCGGTATTTAATTAGGCGGGGTGTCACAAAGTCTCCACAATCTCCACATGAGATTGCTAAATTTCGAACCCCGAGATCATTCTCATCTATTGAAACATAAAACTCACATAATTTTACCCTAGGGACCATCACTACAATCCTTAGCAACGTCCTATTTGATCCTTAATCATAACTATCGAACTAGTTACATTGACACCCCAATTTTTCAAGAATTATCCCTTCCTAATACCTAATGATTATCCTTACTAGAGTCGTACCAACCACACATGTAGCCCATGTAGGTTCTATAATCAAGCCTTACACTCCACCCCGCGTGCTATCTCTAAAATTAGAATGAACGCCATCGTGTTCTAAATTTTCCAAGTGTAAAACCTAGCACGTATCAACCTATTTTTGATATTATCCTCAAAGGTCATATTACCACACCGGCTTATAAACAAAGCCATGGCACAAACTCAAGACACTACCATAGATCAATACTATCTAACCATACTACCATTATCAATTATTTACTATCATCACGTAAACCCCCCCAATACAACATCAATTCTTCTAGACACTTCATGGAAAACACACCAATTCAATTATTCCCCAAAATGGACATACACGTCCCAGTGTAACAGTCATCACGGAAGAATCCTATCATGCATGACAACTAATCACAGCCGCCAACTCATAACCTCAAGACATCAATTCTAGTCACTACGTGTTATGCCAATCGTAAGGATATTTCCTCGACATCATAAGGAATCTCAAAGTTTCAAGGAGAGACACTATTTTCATTTTAGCACACGATACAAAATCTTAAGTTCACTATTACTATGCAATGTCTACCACTCACATTAACATCTCAGTAAATAAACCTTAGTATACATCACCAAGGAATCTTTAATAGGAATTCACATGCATACCTCTGTTTCTAATATGAATTCTCAATGAGTGTTCAACCATGACAACTAAGTTGCCTCAATATGTAAATATCATACTATGTGCTTAATCTATAAGCTAACACAACTGTATATCTTAGTAGGATATGGGACGTTGGTCATTGCCTATAGACACCGCGGTACTCACAACAGATGCCATAAGGAATCCTATTCCTCAACACCACATTATCATTTCTAAAGCTATAATTTAATACCACTAATGTTTTTGTAGGATGCAGGATGTCGGGTATTTCCTAAGAGGAGGCTCACCCTAATGACGCCTCAAGAGGTCCCATCCTAGAACTTCACAGTGGTAGTTCTTAATACCAAATCACAAAGATTTTTTTAGGTTCACTCCTAGGTTATCTCAAATCGTCATACTTATTTGATGCCATATTATAATCAAGATACACTAACACTAAGTACTCAACAAAGGTAGTATATATTTTCTTACCACATAATCAATACTTATGAACGCCACTCAGTAACTTAACCTTCATAGATTAAATATACATCCTTTACAGCTAGGTCACAACGAATACTACACGACATTTCTACTACCACTATGGCTACTCTTATCACAATATATCTCATGTAAAATATCACGGTGTCACCGCTATTGGCCTACACTGACACCCATGACTTACCAACACATTTATATAGAAAATGTTACTGAACGTGAATGGCTACTAACTTATCCATTTACCATCTCATAAGAGTTTCATATCT
The DNA here is from genome assembly GCA_949130495.1 of Sambucus nigra. Taxonomy (NCBI): domain Eukaryota; kingdom Viridiplantae; phylum Streptophyta; class Magnoliopsida; order Dipsacales; family Adoxaceae; genus Sambucus; species Sambucus nigra. The sequence continues at coordinate 4,679,057 of OX422217.1, forward strand.
TGATAAGTTCCTTGACTTCACTTTCAAAGATACAAATCGAATCCATCATGACCGGCCCAAACCAACATCAATGTCGAGGGACCCACTATCGACCTCACCACGGCACACCCAAAAGGAGCAAGTTATACTTAACTCGATACGAAGTGCAATGAAACACCATAAATAAGGCCTCACTTTCTAATACGAATTCTCAATGAGTGTTCAACCATCACCCAAAAGGAATCTTTAATTGTGAAGTGCAATGAAACACCATAAATAATGTTACAAATCCAATTTTATTATTATTTAACGTTACACTTATTAGCATGCGGGTTCAATTTACAATCACTATGTGATATGACCCAAGGGAAGTTCCTCAAGGCCAAGGAAACAGAGATACTAACGTAGATGAAAATAAATACTTACCGGTATAATGCGCTTAAAATACAAAACTGCATGCAAACTGCCATAACAAAAGGAGGGAGTGAGCTGAATGCTCAGTGGGAACTATACAAATGTAGTGTAGAAACGAACGATAGAAAAATACTCACACACTACAACTACATGAATGTGAAAGTACGTATATTTATATATATACCTTAGAAAATACATGTGACAATGTATTGGACCATTTTATTCAAAAAATTTATTTACTCCAATATACTTCCTTATTTTTACAAAATAGTCACCTTGGATAATTATGCATAGAACAAGTATATTCCTTCCCGTTAACTCACACCGTGAAAAAAATGGCATTTGTTAGGGAAAAACCCTACACCAAAGTTACTTAACGTTTATTAACTCACCCAAAAGTTACTTAACCATATTATAGGACTTCCATTCACGCACACACCGTATTTAGAAAATACCCATTTTCCTTTGAAAGACTCATAGAACACACACTTGTGTTTACTACGATTCACACCTCATTAGGTAGTTTAAAAATCATTAAGTCACCTTATTTAACCATCCCATGTTACCGCATGAAAATTAAACATTTAATGCGTTATTATTGCATTAATAAACAAATGAATCAATACCATTCATTTATGCCTCCTTCATGAATATTCAATTCATTACATAGCATTATCTTTACGGATTTCTCCGACACAAACATCGTCACAACACAGGCACACCCACGGTTTCTTAGAATTTCACCGCTCGACACTGAGCGCCAAGTGAACTGCAGTTAGTCTTGGGTCTTTCACCCTAGGGACAACATAGTCATGCTTAGTTATTTAATCCACCATCGTCCAATATCATTATATTTCCAATAGTTCGACATTTTTTTTATTGTCCACATTAATTTGTCTTTTTCGGACCGAATCCAAAGCCCAGATTTAACCATCCATTTTCCATTAACACTTAGAAAATTCTTTCTTTCTCCATTAAGTTCTTTATTCACGCACATGTTGATTTTATAACAAAAATCATTCCCGCTTTAGGAATTAATACATTTTCACCCAGACTAGTGTACAAACATTCATCAAAAAATTTATTTCATAAAAATGTTACACTTTAGTAAATTACCAATTCACCATTTTTTACCAAAATTTGCAATTTGGTCCTTCTACGAGTGTCATTTTCCAAAAATGGTAATTTAAATTTTTGACTCAACACTTAAACTCATTTAGACATCTTTAACACTTGTTCAATACCTAATTTAAGTAAACTTCCACATTTAACACTCTAACACCTTTAATATATAATTTCACACATTGTGCATATTAAAGTTCCATTTGACATATATTTTATATATACACTTTCTTCTTGGATTTTTATATTTTATTACACATTTAACCAATATTCAAGAATTTGCCATTCTTACTTTTCATACTTTGATTTACACACTTTATTTATGATTTTTTGAATTTCAACACCTACTTAGCCATTTAATTCAAGTTTAGTCTTCTTTACTTTCATTATTTGCATTTAAACTTGAAAATTTAGATGAAAACCTTAGTTTCAATTATTTACACTTTTTACCTAAATGTTAAGTATTACAAACTTATTTTGAAGACTTTTTACAAGAAATTCCATTTCATAAGCTTATTTTAATTTATAACATCAAAAATACTATATTAATTTCATAAACAGAACATATTCAACCCCAATAATCCATTTATCATGAAAAGTCATTTTCAACGTAAAAACAAGTTTGACACTTTTAACCCACTAAAATTTTGATACAATATTTTGTTTTTTTTCATACACTTTAAGCTCACTTAAAACCCACTTTAATCTTGATTTTTAGTATGAAAATATGAAGAGATTAACAACTAATCATGGATGAACCCTACGACACGATTAACATCCTAAATATGTAATCAATCATGCTAATATCATCATCAACTTAAACTACTTAGGAGTATTGGTTTCCCCACCTCAAAATGTCTCCAACTGGTGGTGTAGGAAGAATAACCCCCACCTCCAAAGGTGCACTCAAGGGGTTAAAAAATATCTCCCAAATAAATCTCGTAGAGTCCTCCATTTAAGCTCCAAGGGTGTTCCATCTCCAAGCTCAAAACCCCTTCTACACTTCCAAACCTCATCAAAAACTTCTCCAAAACTCTCCCTACAAGTTGTCTCAAAACTCCAAGGTATTTAGTGGTGTTTGTGACCTACACAATTTTTCTTTCATGGTGTAAAATTGGTGGGGAAGAAGAGCTACGAATTTGGGGGTGAAGGATCAGCTCTTGCTTGGCCATGGTGAGGAATAAAATCTGATGAAAGGAGTGACCCCTAACACCACCAAAAATCACCCAAAAATGGTAATTTGCGTCACTTTTGGTACGATCCCCCCCCCCCCCCCCCCCCCAAAAAAAAAAAAATTGAAGATTTTAACTTAAGAATCATATTCCTTGCATTTTTTAAGCTAAATAAATCACATTTACAATAGTCTTTTGGCCTCTCGGATTGTCATATACAAGGCACGCAAGAATCGGGACCTCCGTACAAAATATATTTTTTTCGATTTTTCTTCTCTTAGTAATATTCATTATATTTTTATGAGTTTAAATATATGGTTCGAATATTTGTTTTACTTACCAATTGTCTTAAACAATTAGCACAAAAATGGACTTTTGCAGTATCATGCACCGTCGGACAATTTGTACCCAGGCTCGCGTAACGCTCGTTGCTTGTCCGAATTGCGTGAAACTTAACCGAAGTACTTAAAGTAATTATATAAACTAAAACTAAAACTCATGTGAACCATGAAAAGTAAAACTTTCCCGTTTAATCCATATAGTCGTACTTTGCTTTTTCATACCATTTAAATGTCACGTCGTATTAACCTTGTCCGTGTCACATCCGTTCCTTGATATTTTTCTCTGAAAATTAACGGACATCCTAGCTAATACTATTAGAGATTAAATACTCATTCATGAAACTCCTTCATCATGGAGTTTTTCTCGTTTAAACTATTTACGTAATACACCACCTTACATATTACTTGACTTATTACACTTGAATTATTTATTCTTCAAATTTTCCTTTGGACAAATCACCTCAAATACCGTTAGAATTCCTAATTTCTAGGGCGGGGTATTACATGAATGGTGGATTGCGTGGTGGAGGTGGGTATGATCAGTGGTTTCAGGATTATCCCCCTAGGAGCGAATTCCGTTATTGATTCTCATATTTTGTTTGCAGATGATAGTATTATTTTTTGTAAAGAGGATGAGGCTTATGTTAGATCGCTGAAGATACTTCTCATTTGCTTTGTGATGGTCTTGGTTCTTTGAATAAATTCGGGTAAGTGTGAGGTGATTCATGTTAGGGGTGACGGGATTATGGATTTTCTAGTCGGGACGTTAGATGGTAGATATGGTTCTCTCCCTTCTATTTATATTGGGTTACCATTAGGGGACAAGTATAAGTCTTTAGAGATTTGGATCCGGTTCAGGAGAGAATGAAAAAGTTATTGTCCAGGTGGAAGAATGGTTTTTCATCTAAATGCGTAAGAGTGACGCTTATCAACAGTACGATTTCCAGCTTGCCCACTTACTTAACGCCTATTTTTTTCTCCTTCGTGTGTAGTTCGAAAAAAGATGGACAAGATGTTGAGAGACTACTTGTGGAAAGGAAATGATGGTAGTTCTAAATATAGCTTTGTGTGTTGGGAGAAGTCTTGCAATACTATAAGGGAGGGTGAGAGGGAATTAAAAATATTGATTTCTTTAATAAATTCCTATTAGGCAAGTGACTCCGGAGGTTCCCCCGGGAGGATAACAGACTTTGGAGGAAAGTGGTGTGTGAGAGATGGATGTGTACACCTCATGGGTGGGGGGCAGAGGTGGGGAATTAAGACCATGGGGTAGGGTTATGGAGGTAAATAGCGAAGGGGTAAGGAGAGTTCTCCAAGTACACGGTATTTCATCTGGGGAGAGGGAATAGGATTAGATTCCGAAAAGATGGTTGGTGTAGGAATGGAACTCTCCATAAGCAGTTTCTATTCATTTACAGCATAAGTGGGGATAAAGAAGGTTTATTTTCGGATCACATGTCTATCACAGGGGGTCGAGCGGGTTTTAATCCTAAGTTTAAAAGGAGGTTATGGGGAGAAGTCTCCACACAGACTGATCACAACCTAACGGTCTACACCAAAACTCGATACTTGCTAGCTAATACTACCAGAACAAATGCAGCAGAATAAGAATGGCTACTAACTTAGACGATCACCAACTCAAATAGAAGGGCACAACATGCTCAAGACCTCAACCTTACCATCAAGGTACAATTCAAAACCGTCACACGAAAGCATGACAAGATCGAACTAACAACGATGCCGACTGATCCACTACCGACCTCACCATGTCACACCCGAAAGGAACATTGAACCTAAAGCTCTGATACCAAGTTGTTACGCCCCAACCCGAATTTAGGGGTTAATAAAGGATCAACCCAATCCAGTTCGTACGTTAATTGTGAAGTTCAATGAAAGAACCTAAATAATGTTTCTAATCCAATTTTATTATTATTTAATGTTATTATTGTTAGCATGCAATTCCAATTTGGTTTAGCATTGCATAAGCTCAGTATTGATGTGGGATAGGCCGGGTTGAGGTTGATATATCACACCACATAAGTACACTCCTCTTCGAAAACATCTTTATTTTACACTAGTTGGTGTGTACGCATGGTCTCGCGGCTTGTTTCATGTAGTTTGCATGTATACTTGATAGCTTCAGGCTGACACACTCGCCAGTTACCCGGTATAGTTGGTTACGATATATATCGAGAATTTGAGGTCATGACTCCAAGATATGAATAATATAACTCAAAGAAACATGAAATTCTGGTGTTGCACTCCGTATGGAATTTGCAGATGGAGAATGTAACCCCTCATGCATATTTGGGTTATCATACCTCAGATGGCTCTAGCTTAGCGCATAGTCTAGTAGGAGGTATATTTCAGATGAATCATTGAGAATGAAATGGTTGTCTCAAAATCATTGGTGTGAATAGTTATTAAGGTTAAAGATGTATCTTCCTAGGCTAGGTATTATGCAAATTGTTTGACAAAATGTAGACTTCTAAATCCCAATGTGAAAAATAATTCACGATAATGAGTTCTTTCGGTGTTAGCATCATACCTGGTGATTATCATTTATTTTGAGGTATTGTTTAGATGGGCATGATAGGCATGCTTGGGAATTAGTAATAATATGTATGGATCCTACGTGGTTTAACCGAATTAATGGTATGAAATCATTAGGTTAGACTATAGTGTTAAAGACATCTAGTATTATAATTAAATTGTTGGATAAATTATTTGTGAGCTTGATGATAATAAATTTCGAGGACGAAATTTCCTAAGAAGGGAAGAATATAATACCCGCCAAACAAATTTAATTAAAATTATATATAAAATATATATATATATGGAGAACCAACCATAATAATATAAAATTATGGTGTATAAAAAGAAATTATTAGAATTATGGACGTTGGTCATCACGTTCGATTTTATAAGAGGAGTATTAAGTTATGTATTTTTATTAGACTTTTATACAAAGGAGAATTTTTAGTAATAGAGGTATTGTACATGAAACTTCCATTTCTTTTAATTATGTTGATTCGGGTTCCTCGTTTGACGTAAGGCAGAAAGTAAGAAAGATTGAATTCATGTTAGGGTGGTGTCATCATGGTTTGTCGCTCAAATGACGATCTCAGTCGTTTGAGCGATGGTTGGTCAATTTGCCTCTTTTGTGCGTTGTCGAGATCCCATTTGTGGGTTAAAACTTATAACAACTTTAAGAGGCCTGACTTTCTCAGTTAAAAGAAAAATCATGCTAAAAAGGAACACGAATACAACAAAAAAAAACATGCCATCTTCACAGTCATCGACGCATGGCCCGAGGTCCTAAATCGAGGCAGAAAAAAGGAATCAGATTAAGGGCAGGTGATAGGGACTTACAAGTCATGAGGTTCTGAAAAATTGTTGTGCTCTTTGACCAAAAGACTTTATGAATAAGTATTGGAACCTCATTATGCATATAAGAGAGATTTGTGGGAAAAACCAACTGCTAATCTCTTATCTATCCTAAGGGGATCGCTCTCCCTCTCACTGTGATGCATTACCTTCAACCATTAAAGGCCCTAACAAATACCTTAATACCAGAATATTTATATCTCTAGTGTTAAAATATGATACGAAATATTGGAGTTATTTGTTTAGTTGAAGAAGGTGTAATATTTAGAGTTGGACAGGGGTTTGAAGAGGGTTATCTTAGATATAGAGGAAGCATTTCTTGGAGTGTTGTTCGAGCTTTTAATGGGAGATGGAAAGAAGGTCTTTTGTGACTCCCTTTAAGGCCACCTTTGGAGGTAGGGGACTTACCCATATTCTTCAACACCATCGCTATTATTGGAGTGTTTGAGGTGGGATAAATCTACTGTGACACCCTGCCTAATAAAATACCGGGTGATCAGTCCTATATCAAATTAAACATGAATCTCAAATGGTTTCATTCTCAACATCACTGTCGAAAACAATTTTATTACTAATAACCTATTAGGCCTGGCGTCAAATTTTAAACTTTCTAATCTTTTTAACCTAAACGCATAAGTAAATCCAACCATACAAAAGTATAAATAACATAAATGAATGAATAATAACCAATAATTCTCGGTAAAGCATTTATATAACCATAACAAATAGGCATAACTTAAAAATGCCGCAAATAAAATAAAAGACAACAGTTGGCAACATGCGGGATTATAACTCACAGTACCTCCAATCTAAATCACAAGGAGGGAAGCGTCTATACAATTTTCTTCCAACATCCACAGTTGTGGTAGCAACGTCTGAATCAAAAGAATAAGCATCCAGACGTCCCTGTGCACCTAAAAATTGCACAAATGAGAAGAACAAAGAAAAATAGATACGGGTCAGAGCCCGGGGTTTGAAAAATATTTTAGCAACTGCTTAACATACTTTAATATTTAAAAATATGATACTCTCCATATTTAAACTAGTGTCTCTCTCACATGAGATACCCCTTATCTCTCATCTAACAATGCACACATAACCCATGTATTCTAAAACACCCTATTTAGCTACCCAGTCAAACTAGCACCTCGTAAAACTCGCAAGCCACCATACACTAACACGTATCCCGCGTAATATAAAATATTCCAAGCTATCGCCTGATCTTATACATGCTAATATCTCACTTATAATTAATCCTCTCATAATTTATAACACTCACTATATATTTACAATATTCACGTTTTATTGCTATTAACCTCGTGTATAATATTCTCATCTTATATATACATATATCACATATTTTATTCTGGATTGTATACTCTCAGATGATCCAGAATTTATCTCACATTCCATTCTTTATTATGTCTATGTGTGTATATATATATACACACACATCCAGTATATCCATACTTATATATCAAGAACTATGTAAGTATAATAACCATCCCTCAGAGCTATAACTCAATGGATAGAGTCTCTACAATGTTATCATCCTCTAGGGAGAACACACATCGACCTGGGAAAACAGGACGGGATCTGACACCGACCCAAAACCAAATCACAACGTATGGGAAGTGGTCATAGTTCCTCACCAAAAATGATTACGAAACATACCCACCACATCTTACCCCTGAATAAAAAGTCACACAATATAAAAATGAAAGCTATGAGCTGAGGACTATACACTCCTTGCTCCTCAAGCTAAGGGTCTCACCCACATCGCGCAACTTCCCATGATACCACTAGAGGGGTATTCTTCACATAAATATATCATTCACACAGATGTATATTCATAATCACATCATATATATATTGTCTCTATACCCGTGTGTGTGTGTGTGTGTATATATATATATATATATCATCAAATACGTTTGTCATTCCTATCTCTCGTGGCATTCGCCTATAATCCCAATTATATTAATTCATATTAATCAATAAGTATACACATAACTTATTTTATCCCATAAGTATTCACTCACTTATGATACAATTCTCACATAGTAATATTCCTAAATATTAGCTTATCACGTCTAGCTAGTATTCTTAAATCATCATATTCACACCTTAGGATTTACTCATAAATATATATATATATATATATATATATATATATATATATATATATATATATATATATTATTCTACCCATATATACATAATTGGCATATATATTCTACACGCATAAATATATATGTGCAAACCCACCGAATAATTCCTCGAATGTCGTTTATCCCAAACATTCTTAAAATTTAACCCCGAATTTCACACCCACAAATCCCAAGGGTCACACATCTCTCATTTAATCATATAGAGGTCCTCACACTCTATTTAGGATCCCCTATTATTTATCTTCAAAAGGAATTCTCATCTTTAATCCCTTTTAGGCTAGGATAAAACCTCTCAAATTTTTCTGCCAAAATCGAACCCATGGCCCCAAAAATGAACCGATCTGGTTCCAAATAAACAAATCGAACCTATAACACCATAAATGAACCAGTCCAATTCCAAGGGTATAAAATGAACCTAAACGCATCCGGATTGGTTATATGAGAATATTTTTTGTTCTCTACGAGTTCATCTTCTTCTACACCTCCGAAAATCACTCCAACACTAATCCAACCCAATTTTTATGGATTCTAATGTCACCCAACATCCATATAAGCATCTACACACTTATATATACTCAATACACTAATTAATTAATGGGATTTATCAACTTTCTCACGAATTTAAACCCTAATTCCATTAAACCTACCATTTTCCTATCTTCCGATTTCTCACCAAAAATTACACCACTTACATTGATTTTAACTCGGATTTCATATAGGATTATTATCACATCAAAATCGTATGAAATAATCTCCTCAAAACCCATTTTATTGCAAGAATCCCAAACCCAACATCTTATAGTTTCACACCCACTATAATATGAACAATAAACACACTTAAATCATTAAAGCAAGTTAAACACTTGCTTGGTGGGATAAATCCGACAACTTCGTGTCGGAATCCGCCGGAGCTTGGTCCGAGTCTCCTCCTTCTCCCTCTTCTTCTTCCTTTATCTTTTTTCTTTCTTTCTTTCCTCTCTTTCTGTCGTGGATTATAAGAGATAAATAAGGGATATTTCCTTAGTAAATCAAAAATTGACTTGTATACCCAAATGCGAGTCCCTACTGATCCAAAAAGTTCCCGATACCCAAACACTACCTGTGGATACTCTATTATGACTATCTCAGTCGTTCCGAGACCAACCGTGTAGTCGAAATTTCCATTTCAGTCACTTATAAAAAATTCACGTCTTAAACTCAACTCCTCACGTGTTTTCCGAATAAAATAACATCACGTGTAAAAATAATCTATCTCATCTACTTTAAATTCTAAAATTATGAAATTACTCCCACTCAAAAAATTTAATTATCCATAAAGGTACGAGGTATTACATACTCCCCCTTGTAAGGAAATTTCACCCTTGAAATTCGAATACAACTAGCACTTATACTCAGGATCTTCGATAACACCATGTCCTCTAGTACCCAAAATCAATCTCAAATTAACATAAGGGTTACTCCACTATACACCTGCTAGTGGCACCCACCTAACTAAAGGCTTACTCACTATAACCCAGGGTTCAAGACAAGCTTGCTCAATTCTCAGCATACTGATATACTCGATCGTCCCTAAGGTCTCACCTCAATATAACACATCACACATTGTTCTTCTACCCACAACATGCGAATAAGATGAGCCCATACATCATCGGCTCTAATGCCTCCATAGTATTGGAAAACTGCAGATCACCAAGTGATAACTTTCCATATCCATCCCAACACAAATCTCCCATCCTGAGAAAAACCATAAAAACATCGGACCACTCTTGCCAGTCCTTCAAATCTCAGTTCATGGAAACGTAACTCTTACGAAGCTCAAAAGTCACCCCAATACAATTTGTGGTTAATGTCCCTCTTAACAATGGACTCTAAATTGCGTCAAGTCCAAAAGTATCGTTATTCGCTCAACTCTAAACAACCAGAGGGAGAATGACCAGGCTTTCCCACATAAAACCTTAATAGGCACCTTTTCCATAACAAATAGGTACGAGTGACTACACATAACTCTACCAATCAGTAATTTCTCCTCTCAATTACCGTACCATGCTTTACGGAAGTAGACTAACTGTAGTGACTCCATAATCGCATTCATTCCACTTTACCAGTCGTCAATCACCTCCCGTCTACTCATCTTGCCATAGGTGACATGACTTGCCCAAAACAAAACATTATCCCCACTACTTCCCGAAAATCCCTATTGGGGTGGAGGTTTAAGGATCTTCATCCTAATTTATAACAATATTGGGTGGCACCTCGCACTAGTCTAGTTCTTCTTTACCAGACTATTTGCCCATTTCTTCAGTGGAATTATTGGCTTGATACCTAATTTCTGGTTGACCATTTCGATCCAACCTATTTCAATCTGTAAGAGGTGCACCCGAAAACAATCTCACTTTATCTCACCTAACACAAATTCCCACTTATAACGACTTACATTAAGTGGTACTTTATACTCCCCGTCTTCCTATGGGGTGTACCAAAGGTCTCTACCCTTACACTTTTTGCCACAATGCACACTTCTAAGACTTTTTTATTTCATGTAGATTAACATTCTATTTACATGCAAGCCACTCTCAATATTCAACTGAGTAGGACTCCACTTCACTTTCCCACAATAGTTGGATTTTCCTCTTCCGAAGAGATATCCAAATAAATATCTTCCCATAGCCTTTCAACCCATCTTGGGTGTGCCAGCTGTCATTGCAAACATATACTTGGATTATCGCCCTTCTAACAAGACAATCAATCCATCATGCCATTTTATCTTGTTAATAACTTCCCCGTGGGCATATATTCCACACATTTATTTCCACGTCCTCCTATCATAGATGATTCAAAATCAGCTAACCAGGGCCCCACACACCCTATAATTTGTGCATATTGTAAGGACATATTTTTATATGTCCGTTATCAATTTATTATGTCATATACCGCTACACCGTCGAAGAGCATTCAAAAGTCATCTACATCAAGACGGATCCGAATTAATCAAGTTCTTCATCAAAAAGACTCCGCAAAGTTTACTTTGGTAAGGTTATGTTTTAAATGCCATAACTTTACACTTAGAGCTTTGGGGATATTTTTATAAAATATTTTCTAAGTGTTAAAGCGGACTTTTTAGTCAAATTTGAGAATGAGTATTTTTTCTAAGTATTGGAGCGGACATTAAAATATTAAGTTTTTGACGCAACAGTCGTTTAAACAACATATGTACATCGTTCGAACGACACGGCAGTATGGCGCGATGTCGTACAAACGACATCTGTCCTCGTTCGTGCGAGACTCTTATCTCGTTCGAACGAGCTCGTATTTCGAGGCGGCCCATTTTTATTATAAATACTCATTAAATGGTATTATTTTCTTTAAGAAGTCCCAGCGTTTTACAGAACAGAAAAACTGCGAAAGCAAAATACTTTTGGCTTCTTCATTTTAGGGTTTAATCCCTTTTTGTTTTCAATTCACAAAAATGTCATATGCTTTAGTGAATTATTTTGGTGTTTGAAAAACACACTTTGCTATTGTTTACTCTTGTGGGGAGGATAACCTACACCGAGAAGACTGCGTGTGTAGGATTACAGTCCTTATGGTATAGCTGCGTTTGAACCATTGTTATTTTGTTTCTAGCCGTGTATTCGGAGGTTTGTCGAAGACACCGTGTGTTACTCTTGTGGGAGAAATCAAGATTGTATGTAAGTCAATGGTCTTGTAAACTTGTCAGAGTTATAGAAATAAAAAGGTTTTGCCCTTCGGGGATTTTTTCCTAAACTTGTGTCGCATGATTTATTTATTTATGGATTGAAACATGCACACACGTAGTTGAATGGTTTGGGTTTGATTTAAGTTTGGTTAAAAATAGACTCTAATTAAATAAGGTTTAATTAGAAACTTGCAAATTTGTTTAATCAATTATCACACAGTTACGTTTTAAAAAATGGTATCAGAGCGGGTTACTCTAATTTATCGGGTGATCCTGATTTTTTTTAAAGGATTTTTTTTTATACAATTTGACTTCTCACGTCGTCAAATTGGTATCAGAGCGGGTTGTGCTAATTTATCGTTTATTCCTATTTTCCACAAAATTTGTGTGATATTGATTTTTTTTGAAAACTCAGTTTTGTGAAAAATCGCAATTTTTTCAATGGAGCATTTATGTAATCGGATGCCCCCCTTTGATGACACGGGTCAAATTTTTGATGATATAAATCACTTGAACTTGACGTTTGCTAAAATAATTAATTTTTTGGAAAAAGAAAATTCTCGTTTTAAATCCGCGATGAATCTTTTGCAAACGGTTCAAATTCAAAGAGATTTTTATTGTGAAAAATTTGTTTCCTTGGACCATGATTTAGTTTCTTTAAAATTTTCTAAGAAGGAATGTGATGATAGGGTCCTAGTTTTAGAAAAAGAATTAGAGGACCTTGAAAATTCGATGGTTTGTGTTTGTGCCAAAGAGGATAAAAATATTTTAGTCAATAAGTTTGTGGCACGTGAAGAGACTCTTAGTGAAAATTTTGCTTTAATTGAGGGGGAGAGAGATACCCTTTTAGGAATTGTTGAAAATTTAAAAAATGCGTCCTGTAAATTGGAAGAGTCTAATTCTTTGCTTGAGTCAAAAAATTTGAGTTAAAAAATGATTTGACAGACTCGAGTAGGTTTGATAGTGATGGTAATGGCTCATCTTATTCTCATGCTTCTAGTGTTAAAGCCAAAACCATTATTTGTTTTAGAGGGTCAACCAATTTCAAAGATGTTAGAAAAGGTCAACCCATAGGTGTCGTTCCACCAGTTTACACATGTTCACATTGTGGTAGGAAAGGTCACCTTAGGAGATTTTGTTTTGATCATGGAAGATGTCCTAGGAAGTCGAAGTCTAGTGTTCCCGTGGTTACCAAAGCCCCCACACGACGTTTTACATCTATTTGGGTTAGGAAATCACTTTTAGAGGCACTAGATTTTAGACAAGTTGATTCCCATTTGCTTGCACGTGATTCTTCTCGTGCCATATCATATAGATGATTGTGTTCTCATGTTTGTCATGTGCTAGTTTTTGTTTCATGATATTTATATTTGCTAGCATTGTGACATGTACTTTTTGTCTAAATTTTTGCTTTTGAAAAATTTTGAAAAATACAAAAAGATTTTATTTTGGATAATTTTTTTGAAAAAACCAGAAAGAGTTTTGTATTTTGTTTGCCCCGTTTATGGATGGACTCTTAGGATGACCAAGTCACAACATCATTCCATTTTTCATGTGACTATTTGATAGTGTTTTGAGACAATATGTAAATTCATCCATGTGCTTTATAATGTTTGGAGTCATTGAGATGTAATTAAGTGTTCTTCCTACATGTTTGACTCATAATTTCCTTTATTGAACACATGCACATATTTGTTTGATTATTGTGCTTGTCTTATCAAATGTTGGTTGGTTTTTTTTTCACTTCAATCATGTCCTTAAAACGAACCAAGTGCGATAAAATTTGATAAGAATGTTGTGCATGTAAGAGCCGTTTGTGAGTTTGTGTGCATTGTTTGAAAATGGTGAAGGGCTACGAAAAATTTTCATTTATCCTTTGCGATTAGGCCGTCATTTAAATTGGACCTAAAAAATTGAGAAATTTTATTATCCGAGGTAGAAAGAGTTTTAAAAGAGCCCAGAAAAATTTAAAGGCAATAAAAGGAAATTTATGCCAATTATGGGCCAATTTGGTTTTTGCACCAATTCTCCAAAGTTTGAGAATTTAGTTTAACACCTCTAAAAGAAAATATATATGAGGGAGTTTGGTTGGAGATTTTATAACGGGTTTGCACGTCCTTGAAAATCTTAAAAAAGCGCTAAATAGTTTTGAACGTTATTGGTGGGAAATCACTTTGACTTTGGTTTGTTGATTTGCATAAGACGATGCCATCTAAATTCAACAAATTTTTACACCTATGGATACTTTTGATGTTCATTCGTTTGGAGTACACGTACGAATCATGCACATATGATTGATTGAGTTTATTTATCTATCGAATGTGTTCACACCCCTACATTCCATTTCCATGACTTGGTTGTTTTAGTTTAAATCCATGGTGTGATTTTTGGTATCTTATTTTTGTATAAAAAATGAAAAATCCAAAAATATCTTGATCCTTTTTTTTTATCGTGACACTCCATGTTTTGATTGTTTCTTCTTATCTATCTATTTTGGGAAATCATAAAAAGGGGGAGAAAAAATTATCATGTTAGTTTTTGCATTATAGGGGATATTTTATTTTTTAATGATTTATTCTTATATCATTTCAAAATCGATGCGTCACGAAGGTTTTTGCTTTATCTCATGTGTGTAGGTACAAAGATTGTAGATCATTATGTTGCACACCCTGATGAGAAAAGCTTTGAGATTTAATGAATATTTTTTAGGAACAGATTGAGAACTTGCAAATTTATTCATGGGAGGGTAGATTTGTATAGGTATTTTTGTTTTTGATAATTCGGATATTTTTATGTATTTACCGTCATAGACATAGGGGGAGATTTGTAAGGATATATTTTTATAAGTACGTTATCAATTTATTATGTCATATACCGCTACACCGTCGAAGAGCATTCAAGAGTCATCTACATCAAGACAGATCCGAATTAATCAAGTTCTTCATCAAAAAGACTCCTCAAAGTTTACTTTGGTAAGGTTATGTTTTAAATATCTTACCTTTACACTTAGAGCTTTGGGGATATTTTTATTAAATATTTTTTAAGTGTTGGAGCGGACTTTTTCGTCAAAAATTGAGAATGATTATTTTTTCTAAGTATTGGAGCGAACATTAAAACATTAATTTTTTGACGCAACAGTCGTTCAAACGATATATGTACGTCGTTCGAAGACATGGCAGTGTCGCGCGATGTCATTCAAACGACATATGTCCTCGTTCGCACGAGACCCTTATCTCATTCGAATGAGCTCGTATTTCGCGACGGCATGTTTTTATTATAAATACTCATTAAATGGTATAGTTTTCTTTAAGAAGTCCCAATGTTTTACAGAACAGAAAAAATATGAAAGCAGAATACTTTTGGCTTCTTTCTTTTAGGGTTTAATCCCTTATTGTTTTCAATTCACAAAACTCCCATATGCTTTAGTGAATTTTTTTGGTGTTTGAAAAACACACTTTGTTGTTGTTTACTCTTGTGGGGAAGATAACCTACACCGAGAAGACTGTGTGTCTAGGATTACGGTCCTTTTGGTATAGGTGCATGTGAACCATTGCTATTTTATTTATAGTCGTTGCTTTGTAGGTTTGTCGAAGACACCGTGCGTTACTCTTGTGGGCAAAAGCAATATTGTATGTAAGTCAATGGTCTTGTAAACTTGTCAGAGTTCTAGAAATAAAAAGGTTTTGCCCTTCGGGGATTTTTCCTTAAACTTGTGTCGCATGCTTTATTTATTTATGGATTTACACACGCACACATGTAGTTGTAAGGTTTGGGGCTGATTTAAGTTTGGTTAAAAATAGATTCTAATTAAATAAGGTTTAATTAGAAACTTGCAAATTTATTTAATCAATTATCACACAGTTACGTTTTACACATATCTTCACAGCACTGGAAATATTAAACACTTTCCTTAAAACTGGCCTCGTATTCTCGATGTGGCTATAAAACATGGGTATTCTCAATCACCCCATAAATCAAAATGTAAATATCCTCTACATCGTCCCACCCTACAACTTGTGGTGAGAAGAAAAATTTACAGTGCTCTCTCACGGCACTATAGGCTCCACTGGCCTTATATTGTACAATAACTCTCATCTCATAGTGTTTTCTCTACACTTGTAAGGATCAACATTCACAACGTATGCCCTACAATCCAACAACGTCACTTTACTCACGACGTTCATCAAGGTTCATGTGTATCTCGTCACACAACAACATTTAAACAAGGAACTTTCCCCCAAATGCACTATCACTCGGCATTGGTGGTAATCAAATTTCATAAACCTCAAACACATAACCGGGACTCTCAAAATCCTGTCACCAAAAATATAAATATAAATATAAATCTCGACTCCCACGTCTCTAAAGGAGTGATATAACAATGCGCTCTCCCTATCCCCCAGTTTTGAGTGCTAAACATAATAATGAGTTAAATTTACTCGCTTACAAGTAAATCCAATATACTTGAAATCACATCAATAAAGTCCCGACACACAGGGATCCAATATCTCGAGACAACTATACCCTCCAAAGTCTCTATCATAATATAATATATATGCGAGATCAACCCTCTTTCAGGTGAGACATCGCTAATATAACCCAGCCTCCCTTGGAATAGCAAACACGATAACCTTGACATAATAGCCCACTATCGTTCTAACCAGCCTAAGCTCAGGATAATATCATACTCGTATAACACATCACAAGGCAAGTAATTCTAATAAAATATATATCACTATACCTACACCCGTTTCCCAGGGATGAAACCAAAATAATCCCCGCTCTACCATAGAAAATATATAAACATAATATTGTTATCAGTATACAAACCAAACTCGTCCCACACGCGAATCTAGTGTTAATCAAGATACCGTGACTCGCTTGTGCCATACAAAGCATACCTTATTCACCGAGGTGAAAACTCATTTATCTACTTTGCCAATCACCCTAGCTTCTCCAATGGTTCCCGGATATAACACGATTGTCCAAACTGAACCAAAACTATCTTAATTATTGCCCCAGCAAGGCACCATACTCATGTCCTTCGCTACCGGAAAAAATAATGTATGTAGTCCTACTACCCACATAAAAGTGCCTCTTCATATAATACACTTATCTTCAGGCACACTGACCGTATCAGGGTTATAATCCTCTCGAAACCTAATAGCTTCAGCCCTGACGGCCACCCTCATTGTTCCCTTAGCTCCACTGGCCCTAAGGAACATACTACTAGCCTTACCAATCCCGACTAAATCCTTCAATGCTTTTATCTCCCTTCACAAAGAAGCATTAATATTCTCGCTGACAAAAATAAGACATTATCGCCATCTACTTCGACCTTCCAAGAAGAATTTCCCATAAGTGCGGGTGACTCCTCTCTTGAGTCCATTACGAATTTAAGAACTCTTTTCTCCATTGTACCAAATGTGGTGATTTACTCCCCCCCCCCCCCCCCCCAATTACAACACTACTCCCACGACCTATGAAAAATATTACCCCGAATTCACTTCCGATTATACTACTCCCTGCCATATGCCAAATCCTCTGGGTATTATACATCCATTGGCTATATGCACAAACTCCGCATTTACCAAAATTCCAACGGGTGGTTCTCTACAAAGACCCCTTTGACTCTTTCCCATTCTAACCACACTGGGTGAGTCTAGTTGGGCCCCACTTAATGCTATATCGGTACTTGAAAATATATATTACACCCTAGAAGTCCTACAACCCCATGTTCCCGAGCAAAAATAAGGGTGACCTTGACTACGGTCATGTCCCCAAAACACTCTACAACTCCAACTGATCCCCGTCTCTTGCTGTTCTCCTAACTTATCTCACTAGTCGTCCTCTGCATAATTGGCATATGAAGCACACCTGTATGCATAAAAGATTCGCTAATATTTATACAATATAGTAGGAGGAAGAATTATCGCCATAGTAATTAATAATGTTAAACATAGGGCTCTATATAGATTTGAAAGCAACGTTGAAAACATAGCGCGTCCTCATAGATTCCTAAGGACACTAGAACCTGATGCTCAGATACCACCAATGACAACCCGCATAATAAAATATCGGGTGATTAGTCCTATGTCAAATTAAATGAGAATCTCAAATGGTTTCATTCTCAGCATCAATGTAGAAAACCATTTAATTACTAATAACCTATTAGGCCTGGCGTCAAATTTTATACTTTCTAATCATTTTAACCTAAACGCACAAGTAAATCCAACCACACAAAAGTATAAACAACTGAAATGAATGAATAATAACCAATAACTCTCGGTAAAGCATTTATGCAACCATATCGAACATGCAAAACGTAAAAATGCCGCAGGTAAAATAAAAGACTATAGTTGGTTAACAAGCCCGATTATAACTCGCAGTACCTCCTATCTAGATCACAAGGAGATAAGCATATATACAATTTCCTGACAACATACACAACTGCAGGATCAACATCTAACTCTAAAGAATAAGCATCCAGGCGTCCCTGTGTCTGGACACCTAAAAGTATACAAAGGAGAAGAAAAAATAAAAATAGATGTCGGTCAGAGCCCGTGTTTTGAAAAATATTTTAGTAAGTGCTTAACATACTTTAATATTTAAAAATATGATACTCTCGATATTTAAACTGGTGTCGCACTCACATGATATACCCTCACCTCCCATCTAACAGTGCACACCTAACGCATGTATTTTAAAACACCCTAGTTATCTACCCAGCCTAACTAGCACCTCGCAAAACTCCCAAGTCACCATACGCTAACACGTAACCCGCATAATATAAAATATTCTAAGCTATCACCCAAGCTTATACATTATAATCTCTCACTTATAATTAATTCGCTCATAATTTATAACTCTCACCTAGTTATTTACATTATTCATGTTTTAGTGTTATTGTGGTGACAATTATTATTCAACACAAAGAGATAAGAAAAGCACAATCACCAAGCAAAACAAGGAATACAAAATGCCAATCACACAACAAAAGATATACGTGGTTCAGCAAAGGTGCCTACGTCCACGGTGGTGCAGTCAGTATGATTTTTATATACTTCAGAGAGTGATTATAGAGAATACCATGTGTCTTATGCCCCTGACCTAGGGTTTATTATATACATGTCCATTTTCAGGGAGTGGGGCTGTTGGACTCCCCCACGTTTTCCATCTTCTCCTAGAACCCCTCTTAATGAGAACATGGGAGAAGACTAAATCATAACCGATTAAGATATGGAGGGTCTGGACTTTGGGCCGCTACAATTGGACTACTCGTCTAGGCCCATCATTCTAATTTTGGGTACCCACAATTACCCCTAAGTTTGTTGGGCCATATTTTGGGCTCAATAAATTTAAATGATTTGTCATAATGGCTCATTTGTACATCGTGTAACTCTTCCCAAAGTTTGAGGACTGATTTAGGCAGCACTTGCTTCGTGGTCTGTGCACTATGATTAATAAGACTCAAAAGTTATTCAGAGCAGTCTTTTCTTCATCGTCGTTTCAAGCTTCTCAATACTCTTCCATTTTCTGCGAGTTCTAGCGATTCACGTTCTCTTCTCCCGATCTTTATTCTTATTGCTTTCAATCTTCCTCGTCATTTGGGCTTGTGATTCTTCATCGTTCAAGTCGAAATCTCATCTTGTAAGTTCCATGTGCCTTCTCTTTGTATGTTCTCTTTGAATTTATAGCTTTTTAGGGTTTTCCAATTATTTGTTATAGATCAGTGTCTGAGTTTAGGAAGTTTTACAATATCCCAGAGTGGGTAGATATTGAGTGCGCCTGTCACCCTAGGAATGTTAGAGAGATAGAGGGTGCCCATTGGATCCATGTCTTGTTGCTTTCATAAGGGGGATTTACTTTTCCTCCTAACAATCTGTTGTTTCACTTCTTTGGTTATTTCAACATTGTTCCTGCACAGTGTTCGCCCAATGTGTGGAAGATAATCAATGGTTTCCATAGAATAAATCAACTCTATGGCACCAAGTTAGGGCTCGTCGAAGTCTGCTTTTGCTATTCTTTTTCTCGAACTAGTTCTGGTGTTCTCTGTCTTAAAGACAGGAGTCCTGATAGGGTATTGGTGGTAAACCTACCTGATTCCCATAAGGACTATTGGCAAGATGGTTTCCTTGCTAGAAATTGGCAGTTTTCCCCCCAAACTATGGGGTCGAGGTCTAATAGGTTCTCTGTTCCCTTTTATGGGTAAGAATATATAGGTAGTCTTTGCTCTGTTCTTTCAATTTCTTTACTGATTTGTGATCTTTCTTACTTTTCCTATTTTTCCTTCAGCGAGTTCGAAAAACTTGGAACCTGCTCTCAGCGAGGTTCGTCTTTTGGAATTGGTCAAGGCCTGGAATATCAGGGAGCCCTTAGCCGACGGCGAGCATCCCTGATCTGCTGCTTTTTTGCTCGAGTACAAAAACATTGATTCTAGTTTTATAGCGAGGCTGGTAGATAGTATTCCTGAATTTGATACCTCTGAAGAGACTGATGCTAATCCTATTCAGTTGGACGAGGAGGAGAGAAGTTCTGAGAGTGATATCGCAGGCGGTGCTGAAGGCAATTTTAGCGAGGGGAGCTCCAGTGGTGATAGTCCTTCTGACTCGGAGGATGTTTCTGAAGCTCGAGAATCTTCGAGCACGTCCAACAGTTCAAGTGAGGAGATGGTTCATTCAAGGAAAAATTTGATTCGGGATGACGATGATGATGATCAAATGCTCCTCGCTCAGAGGTCGAAGAAGCAGAAGTCTAACACTGGGGCTGTTGCTACTGGATCTTGGTCTACTGCTCAGGAGCAGGAGAGGAAGAGGAAAGAAGAAGAACATATGAGGGAGAGAGAGAGAGAGAAAAAATGAAGAGGAGAGAAAGAAGACAGAAGAGAAAAGGAGGATGGAGGAGAAGAGGAGAAAGGAGAAAGAGAAAGAGAAAGAGAGGAGAAAGATAAAATTGAGGACGAAGTCTGGGCAGGCCTTAGTCCCGGTGTCTGCATTGCCCGAGGGGGCCTCAGTTGCCATTTCTCCTCAACTCGCCCCCGCACTACTCGAGAGGGAAGTCCTTCCCGCAGATCACCAGAAGGAGATTGGATCTGATCAATTGTCTCTGCAAGTTAGTCAGAGGCTAGCCCTGGTAAGACTTTTTCTTTTAATGCTTCGATAAATTTCAGTTATTTCCTTCTTTTGATATCTTCTTTTATTTGTAGTTTGTGACTAACTTTGTCGTACTCTATCTCTCTCGTGACAAGTTGGTGAGAAAGAACGGCTAGCTGGAGCATCAGAATTCTGCCTTGAAGGTGAGGGGCACATAATTGGAGGCCAGTCTGAAGACTACTGATGCCGCCAGAGCTTCTTCTGACCTGGCTCTTGCTAATTCCAACTGAGAGAGGGATGAGTCAGTTAAAGAATTGAATGAGCTGAGGCAGGCCTATGATCTGGTCTGTTCGAACAAGTTGGCCATTGTAGAGGAGAGTAAGGTGCTGGCCAAGCAGCTGAAGGAGAAAGATTTCCATGCGGCCACCATCAAGGAGGACTCATACAACTCCGGGTGGGTTACTGCATATGAAGACTCTGAGGTTCAGATAGGCTACATCAGCTGTCTAAACTTCAAGAAAGGCTAGAATAAGGCCCTCTTAGCTGATGGTGTCGATGTTGACTCTCCTCTATTCGACGAGCATGACCCAGGCCCGAAGCCAATTATGGATGAAGAAGCCCCTGCCCAGCCATCGAAGACGTTGATCGTACCTCCCAGACAATTCCTGTCGAGGTTCTCCCTACTCGGGCGATAGAGGTTATCTCTGATGAGGGGGGTGCTTCTACTGTCACTGATAAGGGGAAGCAGCCAGCTACTTCTGGGTAGCCTGAGGTTACTAGTTAATTTACTTCTAAGACTAATTTTGTATCTTTGCTTGTAATTTTCCTTTGTGTTTCTCGATGTACTTTGACCCTTATTAATGAAATGAAAAGGTCTCTTTTCCCCAGTGCACTGATTTATTTTTCTTTTCATTGCCCTTTTATTGCTTGTAATCGATTGATGTTGATGATTATATACCATCCACTTCTCAATTGGGAAGAATGCTTGGACCTGATGTAAGATCCAAAGATGGTCATACTTTTGTGAGGATTTACAAATCATTGCGATTGAGGAAAAAGTGCTTCATAGAGCAGACCGAGCTTGTCGTTAAATTGAAAGACGAACTCCAGGAGATGGAAGAAGTTGGTGCTTTAGTGCAAGAAGAGGTGAATACATTAAGAGCAAAGCTTCTAGATGCTTCTGAGATCAACCAGGTTGGAGAAATTCTCCAGTAAGAGAACGACGCTTTGAGGAGAGAGGTCTTGCGACTTAAGGAGCATGCGCCGAGCACCGCTCCTGCATATTATGAGGTTCTTCCTCATTGCGAGCCGGAACTGGCCCGGGCGGTGTTCCTCCTGTGCTGCGACGCTCTATCCCTCCAACCATTCCGCGGTGAGGGAAGAGATTCGTGGTGATGTCCAGCGAGCGTATATGATTGCCGCTGGGCTTCAGAGGGACGTCACCCGGTTGAGGCATTTGTTTAAGAAAGGACCTCAATGAGTATGGGCCAATGGTTACAATCAGGGTTGGGTAGATGCTCCAACGAGGCTGATAGAGTTTGAAAAGCTTGCCTTTATTAGGGGGTGGTTGAGTGCCTTGAGGGAGCTGCAAGTTCCAAGGAACTCAATGCTCTGGTATCGACATAAAATATCTCCTTCCACTCGAATGCCTAACCCTTTCCGGAGAGATGATCAGTAAATACCCATTGATGCCATC
Source organism: Sambucus nigra (assembly GCA_949130495.1). Lineage (NCBI taxonomy): Eukaryota > Viridiplantae > Streptophyta > Magnoliopsida > Dipsacales > Adoxaceae > Sambucus > Sambucus nigra. The sequence goes on from OX422217.1 coordinate 4,702,128, forward strand.
CCTCGGCAGCTATTGGAGTCGGATGCGAACGAAGTCGAGAAAGAGTTAGTTACTCATCCCTATGATGGTCGAAGAGCTCAAGTGGCTGATTATCTCGTTCAGAGGCTTCAACCTTATTAATATTTTATCAGTAATAACTCTGTATATATATGTAATGAAGCAGCATAATGTTGATATTTTGGGCGAGCTCGCCGGCTAAACATGTATTGTATTTGTTGTAAATGTGATGAATTAATATAAAATTTATGTTTTGGGCAAATTTTCTGACTAAACAAGTGTCTTATATTTTCCACATCTTTGCTCAAAAATCTTGAGCCTATCTTGGCTGACTAGATTTGTATGTTCGCATTATCAAGTAAGTGTCCTTTCAGTCCAGTATGCCAACGAGATACCATTCTTCCTCACTTTACCTTTTAGGTTATGTCGTCACACTCCCTTAGGCCTAAGTGTGGCAATCGGTGAGGACACACCTGGTGTTGGATGCTCTATCCGATCATGATTTTATTCAACCAAGCATTGTTTGGTGACCAATTTTGACTTGGCCATATTGCCTAAGGATCTCCTGTAGGTCTTCATATATTGCCAGGGGCAATGCTAAGAGGTCTTTCATATTTCATAACGAAAACCTGAGGAGGGTCATTTCCCTGCTATAGTGTAATGATCAGTGTGCCTGTTACTTGGAAAGGGTGTGTGGGTTATAAAGTTTATACATTGACACCTCGTAAATTAGTTAACTGATACTTCGTAGAATGCAACTGCTAAACAACTTTTTATTAATGACAAGGAAAATGAACTTACAGTTACATAACTAAAGAATAAAAGAAGAATCTAAAAATATAATTTCTTGAGATTGGCTGCGTTCCATTCTCGGGGTATCTTTCTGCCTTCCAGCGTTTCTAAGTGATAGGCACCTTGCAGATTATCTCTTGTTATCTTGAATGGTCCTTCCCAGTTTTGCCCTAGCTTGTCGTCTGATGGTTTTACTGCGCTCCCTAGGACTTTCCTTAGGACATAGTCCCCAACTCAGAATGCCCTAGGGTTGACCTTCTTGTTCTAGTGCCTCGCGAGCTGTTACTGATAGCTCGCTAGTTTCACTAGGTCTAGCTCTCGGTGCTCATCGACTAGGTCCATCTCGACGAGCAATGCTGCATCATTATGGCCCTGGTCAATAAGGCTGGACCTCATTATTGGTAATCCTGCTTCTAATAGGATGACTACCTCTATTCCATACGTCAGTGAAAATGGGGTTTCCCCCATTGCTCGTCGTGGAGTGGTACGGTAGGCCCACAGAATATGCGGTAGTTCATTTACCCATGTACCCTTGGATCTCTCTAATCATTTCTTTAATCCGTCGATCACTATTTTGTTGAAAGCCTCGGCTTGGCCATTGCTCTGAGGATAGGACACCGAGCTGTAATGGTGTCTGATTCTATGCTCGTCACAGAAACTCTGAAAGGAGCACCTCTCGAACTGCGTTCCATTATGAGTGATGATGGTTCTGGCGATGCCAAAATGGGTGATTATATTTTTCCATATGAATCTTATCATATCTATATCTCGGATGTTCGCCAGGGGTTCTGCCTCGACCCATTTGGTGAAGTAGTCAGTTGCGACCAATAGATACTTGCGATTGCCGGCAGCGGTAGGAAGTGGTCCTACAATGTGCAATCCCCATTGGGCAAATGACCATGGGCTGGAAAGTGATTTTAGGTTGCTAGCAGGTTGGTGGACCATAGGAGCATAAAGTTGGCATTTATCGCACTTGCGAACATATACCGTAGAGTCCCTTTGCATATATGGCCACTAATAGCCTTCCTTCATTGCTAGGAAAGCCAGAGACCTTCCTCCAATATGGCCTCCATAGATTCCTTCGTGAAGTTCATGTAGAACTTTCTCGACATCCCTTGGGTGAACACATTGAAGGTAGGGACCAAAAAATGATCTCTTGTATAGCTTGCCCTTAGGGGATAAGTGAAAGCGAGCATCTTTGACTCTTATCTAGTGAGTAGTCTTCTTATCGGTCAGAAGTATACCATCCTTCAAATAGTTCCTTATAGGATCGATCCAACTGGGTGCTGATTCAATTTGGAGCATATGTTCCACGGTTGGCAGTTCATTGTCACGATTAATGCTCGAATGAGAGAGGAAGTCGATGGGGATTGTCCTTTTTAAATCGGAATCGATTGCCGAACTCAGGGCCGATAGGGCATCAGCATGGCTATTCTGCCCTCTTGGAAACTGCTGGACACTAACTTCCTCAAAGCCATCCATTAGGTTTTTTTCCAAGGCGAGGTAGGCTGCCATCCTTTCATCCTTTGCATTGTAGTCTCCACTTATCTGATTAGAGACCAATTGCGAATCGCCGAACACATGTAAGTGTTTTGCCCCCAAAGTGTGTGCCTTCTAGAGGCCGACTATTAAAGCCTCATATTCTGCTTTGTTGTTGGAGGCTACAAATACAAGCCTGATACCCTATTTGAGGATTGTATTCTCCGGGGTGATGAGGACAATGCCTACTCCTGCCCCCTTTGAGTTGGAGGCTCCATCAACAAATAATTTCCAGACTCCCTCCATTGCGTGGTTCTCTCCTTACTTCCCTAGTTGAGGTTGATCGAGGGGCTGTTCGCTTGTGAATTAGGATATGAAATCGGCAAGGACCTGACCCTTGATTGCGTTCCTTGGTTAAAATTGGATATCAAATCGTCCGAGCTCGACTGGCCATTTAGGCAGTCTACCCGACAAATCCGCCTTCCTTAGGATTTCTTTAAGGGGGTACGATGTAAGGACGATGATAGTGTGGGCTTCAAAGTAGTGCTTCAGCTTTCTTGAAGCCACTACTAGTGCAAAGGTGAGCTTCTCCAGTGGTAGGTATAACTGCTCAGCCTCTAATAAGGTTTTGCTCACGTAGTAAACGGGGTGTTGGATTCCTGCTTTTTCGTACATTAATGCAGAACTGACAGTGTGGTCAGAAACAAAGAGGTATAAGTACAGGGAATCTGTTTCCTGTGGTATGACGAGCAGTGGTGGGGAGATAAGGTAAGCATTGAGCTCATCTAATGCCCACGAGCAATCTTGATTCCATTCAACCGTTTTGTTTCCCTTCAGGAGCTGGAAGAACGGTTTCCACTTCTCGAAAGTCTTGGATATAAGATAGTTCAGGGCAGCGAGCATGCCAGTGAGCTTTTGTACATCACAGATGGTGCGAGGAGGTTGTACCCTGCTTACTGCATTGATTTGGTCTGGGTTATCCTTGATGCCTCTCTTACTAACCAAGTACCCAAGCAATTTTCCTAACTAGACACCGAAAGAACACTTGCTCGCGTTAAGTTTCATTCGATATTTCCTGAGGATTTTGAAGGTTCTTGATAGGTCTGAGAGGTGGTCTTCTTTTTTCCTGCTTTTGACGAGCATATCGTCAATATAAACTTCCATGGTGTCTCCCATTTGATCTTTGAACATCTTAGTGACCAGTCGCTGATAGGTTTCCCCAGCATTTTTGAGCCCGAAGGGCATGACCTTGTAACAGTACAATCCAACGGTGGTGATGAATATTGTCTTGTCCTGGTCTGGAGCGTATAATGGGATCTGGTGATACCCTTAGTATGCGTCCAAAAAACTCATTCTCTCGTGAGATGCTGTGGCGTCCACTAGCTGATCAATTTTTGGAAGAGGGAAGTTGTCTTTAAGGCATGCCCTGTTAAGGTCAGTGAAGTCGATGCAGACTCTCCACTTTCCGTTGCACTTTGGAACTACTACTGGGTTGGATAACCATTTGGGGAATTGGACCTCTTGTATGTATCCTGCATCCAGTAATTTTTTAACTTCTTTCTCCATGGCTCTTGCCTTCTCGGGTGCAGTTGGCCGTGCTTTCTGTGCGATTGGTTTGAAGGTGGGATCGATGTGCAGCTGATGACAAACCATACTAGGATCAATTCCAAGTAGCTCATATGGTTCCCATGCAAAGATTTCTATGTTGTTTCTTAGCAGAATCGTCAATTCCTTCTTCTCCTGGTCTGTGAGGGAAGCTCCAATCAAAAAGATCCTACTATCCTCGCAATCTCAAGCTGTGATTTCCTCTAGGTCCTTGATGACATGTTCAGAGGGGACGAGCCTGGTCTCCTCTACTCCAAGCCTTTCGTACTTTAATTGCAATTTCGAAGGTATTAGACCTCCTTGTTCTTCAACCTTCTTGCTGGACTTGTCGGTCTTCTTCTCTGGTCTTGGGCGAATGGCTGCTATGAAGCACCTTATCGCCATCGCTTGATAACCATGGATCTCCATTACTCCTCGCTCGGTCAGATACTTGAGTTTCTGATGGTAGGTCGAGGAGATTGCCTTCATTGCATGCAGCCACCCTCTACCGAGGATAGCCTGATATGGTGAGTCAATGTCGACCACCAGAAACTCGATCATTTTAGAAACATTTCCTGCCCTTACTGGCAACAGGATCTTCCCCAAGGGCATCGTCATCTTTCCAGCGAAACCAACCAAAGGGACAGCAGCTTCCTTCAGGTCGGCGATGCTTAATTTCAATTTTCTGAACAAGTCGAGATACATGACCTCGGACGAGCTTCCTTGGTCGACGAGCAACTTGTCGACGTCATAGTTCGCTATCTTGAGAGTAATGATTAAAGCATCATGATGTGGGGTCCGCACTCCCACCAGATCTTCATCTATAAATACAATATGCTTACTATAATCGACATCATCTGCTCGCCGATGCTTTCCTGACTGTATTTTCACTGGATCGATCTGAAAAGCTTGCATCACTGTTGTAAGCTTTTTTACCTCCATTCGAGTTGAATTCCCTTGGATCTGTTTTATGTCAGATGCCCCATGAATTACTACGAATTCATGGCCGGCATTGTCTTCGAGTACGTTGTCAGGCCTTGTTTCTCTATGGGCAGCAATTTTCTCTGCCTTTTTTCCATGAATTCGTTCAGATGTCCGGACTGGGCCAGCTCTTTGAGGTGGGACTTAAGAGCTTTGCAATGCTCAGTCTTATGTCCTCCCTCTTTGTGAAAAGGGCATCTCGGCGTGTTATTTCTCTTCGAGGGATCTCCCCTCATTTTCCTGGGCCACTTGATGAATGGCTCATCTTTGATTTTTGTGAGAATTTTGTAAATTGGTTCTCTGAAGACTGTGTTGACTGCCTGAAATGCTTTCGACACATCATTGTTGCCTCCGTTCTTGGAGCCATTCTTGCCTCCATTCTTTCCTCCTTTTTTCTGGTTCTCAATTTTGTCACTACCCTTGGTAGCGAGCTTAGCTCGACCATTTTCCCCCGTGCTGAGGTGGGTCACATCTTCCACCTTGGAATATTTCTCGATGCGGGCCATTAGGTCATCGATGGTCATGGATTCTTTCTTTGTCAGGGACTTGTACAAAAGGGAAGAGTTGGGTACCCTAATTTTAAAAGAGGCCAGTGCCACTTGCTCTGAGCAGTCCTCGACCTCGTTGAATAACTCCCAGTACCTCTTCGCGTAGTCTCGGGGGGTCTCTTGAGGCGTCTTTTTCATTGTTAGCAAAGCATCCATCCTTTTGGGATGGGATCTACTAGTAATGAATCAGGCAGTAAAGAGCTCGGCCAGGGACTTGAAACTTCTGATGGACTAGTGGGGGAGCCTTTTGAACCATTTCTGCACCACGTCATGCAGGCTCGAGGGAAAAATTCGGCACATTAGTGCGTTTCGATGGTTCCAGAGGGTCATGGCCTGCCGGTACTGCCTAACGTGATCAATGGGATCAGTCTTACCATCATAAATTTTGAACCTTGGAATAACAAACTTCTTGGGGGCTTCCTCTTCTTCTATTTCCTTTGAGAAAGGTGATTTCATCTGAGTGTTGAGAGCTCGCCTAGAGAGTTCTCGGGTCGATGTGGTGCCGTGGTGTAGGGTGTTGGTCCATCTCCCTTCGGACCAGACTTCGTATGTTTTCGTTGCTTCGATCTGGGATCCTGTGATTGCCAGCTAGTCGCAGTTGCTCGAGCAGGTCATCCACTGACTCGTTTCCCTCAGCTTTCTGGGATCTGTGCCTGGGGCTCCTTCGTCAGTTGCGAGACTTGCTCGCCTGAGGGCTAGGAGTGCGGTATGGACGTCTCTTGGTACCACGATAGAGTTCTCTCTCCATTCTTTCTAACCTTCTTTTGAGGCGAGTATTCTCTGCTTCGTGCTTGCAAGAAGACTCCCTCTACTCGTGGAGCCTCGCCTCATATGCATCAATCATCCTGGATATTTGTGTGGACCTCGCTGGTCCTTGGCTTTCTTCTGAGGCTGGCCTTTCTAAGCGAGCCCTCTGATCTGAACGTCGAACTTCAGATCTAATCCTACGAGGAGCAGGTGGTTCTTGGATATATCCTGCCTGGGGAGCATTACTACTGTGACCAGACATTTCAAACTCTTTTCTTGGTGTGGGCTTTCTCAGGGAAGATAAACTCTTCCCATAGACGGTGCCAATTGTGCTGACAATTATTATTCAACACAAATAGATAAGAGAAGCACATCACCAAGCAGAATAAGGAATATAAAATGCCAATCACACAACAAAAGATATATGTGGTTCAACAAAGGTGCCTACGTCCACGGTGGTGTAGTCAGTATTATTTCTATATACTCCAAAAAGTGATTACAGATAGTGTGTCCTATGCCCCGGACCTAGGGTTTATTATATACATGTCCATTTTCAGGGAGTGGGGGTGTTGGACTCCCCCACGTTTTCCATCTTCTCCTAGAACCCCTCTTAACAAGAACATGGGAGAAGACTAAATCATAACCGATTAAGATATGGACGGTCTGGACTTTGGGCCGCTACAATTGGGCTACTCGTCTAGGCCCATCATTCTAATTTCGGGTACCCACAATTATTATCATCATATATCATCTTCTCATCTTATATACGTATATCACATATTTTATTCAGGATTTTATACTCCCGGATGATCCATAATTTATCTCACACTCCATTATTTATTATGTCCGTGTATATATATATATATATATATATATATATATATATATATATATATAGAGAGAGAGAGAGAGAGAGAGAGAGAGAGAGAGAGAGAGAGAGAGGCCCTCTCATGTAAGGACTCCTTATAGTGCAGACTTTGGTACATACCATTTTTTTAAAATAGTAAAAAAATGAATTTTTTGATGAAACTTCATGGATATGATCTCCATGGTGCTAAGATCTTCTCTAATTTTGTCATAAAAAAATTCAATATAAAAACCGTTGAGATGAAGTGATATGCGAAAAAATGGTATAAATATGCATTTTCGACCGTTGAAATGTTGACGATCATCTCACCCACTTTTTGATTGAATTTTTTTATGAAATTTTATGTATATGATCTTGATACTAAGAAGATCATATCCATGAAGTTTCACACAAAAATTTAATCAATAAAGCGACTGGCGCCGACCCAACATTTCAACGGTTGAAAATGCATATTTATACCATTTTTATTACATATCACCTCAACTCAATGATTTTTTTATTGAATTTTTCGACGAAAAAAATTGGAGATGATTTTCTCACCGTGGAGATCATATCCATGAAGTTTCATAAAAAAATCATTTTTTTACTATTTTAAAAAAATGGTATGTACCGGAGTTTGCACCATAAGGAGCCCTTAGAGGAGACTTTCTGTATATATATACATAATATGCTGTACACATCGAGTATATCCATACTTATATATCACGCACTATATAAGTATAATAATCATCCCTCAGTGCTATAACTCAATGAATGCAGTCTCTATAATTCTATCATCCTCTAGGGAGAACACACATTGACCTGGGAAATCGGGACGGGATTTGACACTGACCCAAATCCAAACAACAACGTATGGTAAGTGGTTATAGTTCCTCACCGAAAATGAGAATGAAACATACCCACCACGTCTTACCCCTGATAAAAACGTCACACAATATAAAAAGGGACGCTATGACCTGGGGACTATACGCTCCCTGCTCCTCAAGCCAAGGGCCTCACCCACATCGTGCAACTTCCCATGATTGCACTAGAGGGGTATGCTTCACATAAATATATCATTCACACACAGATATATTCATAATCACATCATATATATATATATATATATATATATATATATATATATATATATATATATATATATATATATATATATATATATATATATATATATTATCTCTATACCCGTACGTATATATATCATCAAATCCATATATCATGCCTATCTTTCGTGGCATTAGCCTATAATCCCAATTATACCAATTCATATTAATCGATAAGTATACACACAACTTATGTTAATCCCATAAGCATTCACTCACTTATGATACAATTCTCAAAGAGTTATATTCCTGGATATTAGCTTATCACGTCTAGGTAGTATTCTTAAATCATATTATTCACACCTTAGGATTTACTCTTACATATTCGGCATATATATATACTAGCGGATACCCGTGCTTGAAGGCACGACGAAAATTTTCGAAGTACGTAATCGCAAAACGATGAAAATTTCGAAACTACATAATCGAAAAACGGATTAATCCATCATCAATCTCATAATAATGTCAACTATTGTATAACACAAATATTTGTAAACAAATTAAAAATATTGGGAAAAGTTTCTTTGTTTATATGACGATCCACCTTGTTGAAAAAATAAAAAATATCAACAACAATACTAATTGGCATAAAAAATATACACAAAAATTTCAACTTTTAATCATAACTCGCAGAAATCAGTGCAAGTGGCATTTTCATGCTTGCAATTTTTATTTTTACTTTTAATCATTAACAAAGATGAATTACTCCAGCTGTAAATATCCTTTATGCAAATGATGCTTGCATTTCATTACACACCACAAATGGATCCAAAATAATATAACACCTTGAAAATACACACTCAATTACATTAGTTGCAGATTACTACCCCACAATATCAGATATTGACTTTTTTACCATTTGAAATAGCTCTTCCCTGTCAAGATTGAATAAGAAATACCGATAGATGAATCGTGAAGAAAACAGTATACCAACGAACTCAAGTGCACTTGCAATAAGATAAAGCTTGTCAACGACTGTAATAAGATTTGCAAATGCCCAATAAGACACAATGTCAGTGCCCAAAGAGCCACAATGCTCCTAGAAGTGGGTTTTCACTACGCTGCAATGATCCTCTTACCAAAAGAGTGCCTGGGTTTTACTCAAAGATCGGAATGCAGAATTTCAAGTCATTTGAATGAGAGTTCAAAGAATTTGAACCATTGGATGTGTCCACCTCATATTGGCAAGCTTTTCATTCTGCCTCATTCCTCAAGATTGCATCACAGTGACACTCTCTTCAACGATTGATGTGTACCACCAAAAAAACTGCTTCAATTGAAGACTATCTTCAATAATGCGACTTATAAAAGCTCATTCCCCACCGGGACATACCATCATTGCTGGTGTCCCACAACATGAAGTATTTGGATTCAATCCCAACTCTTCCATTGTCTTGAAAAATGGAGGATTACACATACAAAAGTCAAACTTCTCATCATCTTTTACAGAACCAAGAAGTACCAGCAGTCCTTGGTAACATAGTTTCAAATATGTATTTGATTCAAATGAAGATGAAGTCGTAGGGATCCCAATGGAAAAAGAAACTACGAAGAAGTTGTGGAGTTTGATCCAATCAATCCTCGCAACAATTTATGTCCTTAGGTGAATGGAAATGTTGCTGCAGCAGGCTACAGTACCAGCAGTAGCTCCTGTTCCAGTGCTGGTGTTATTACAGCGAAATGAGAATGTTAATACGAAGTAATACACACGAAGGTAGTATTTATGCTTTGGTACATATATGAATAATATTGAAAGAAGAAGAACTTTGTACAGTTAAGACCGATGTATTTCTTATTTTAACATATAAAATAAAGATGATAATGTTATGAATCTAAAGTTGCATAAAATTGCTTGAAGCACCCCTCCATGTACACAAACTTTTGCTAAATTAAGAATCAGTAATTACTCCAGCACAAAAGGATCATATGTACTGATAAAAAAAAAGAGAATTGATAGACATAATTAGAATAGAAAAATCTATATTGCAAAAAATTAGGCAAACGAATCATAAATAGGCAAGGACATAACTTTTAAGAGTATTGTTTCCTAAAATCATTTCAATGGAATTATATCAACTAAAAAACATAACATAAATTTTGAATGTTGTAAACTCCAAACTATTAGTTGTTAAGAGTGATGGCCTAGATGACAATCCACGACATCAAAAAGACAATGTATAAATCTAATTTGACATTCATGGGCATTACCTAAACCATCAAAACCTCTGTACTTTCAGTTATCAGTGCTAGTGGTAAAGACAAATGAATTTTTTTTCCAATCAAGAACTATGTTGCACAATTCAAATATGCGAATTCCATGTTGGTTCTACACCCTCCTCATTGATGATTGAGAAGTATTTAAGATTCGCATCCTTAATCTACTGAATTAATTAGTGAATAATAGGAATATGGCAAATAGATTTGAACACCCTTATAATGTAACACCTTATTTGCAAACACAATAAATTTGTTTCTACAACTGGAATATTCATACATAACAGTTAGCATAAAAATGTAAATGAGAATACCTTAGTTTGCAAAGCAACCAAATATGTAGGCTTACCCTAAATTTGTTGTTGTCCCATCCATAACAAACATGGCTTGGGATCTAATTCAATAGAACTATATGCCCCTTATTGTATTGACCACAATAGATTAAAAGGAAACCCAGAATCAGTTTATTAATACTTTATGTCAGTGGTTATAGAAATGAAGCCTACATAAAACAAACTAAACAAAATTAATTCATTCATACCGTATGGCACTGGTTGTACAATGAAGCCTACACAAAAACCAACCAAACCAAAATTAATTTATCATGCAGAAAAGTATACATAACAAAATTTAAAATACAATTGTGAATCATGTTAAAATTCAAATTGTACATTAAAAGTTACAAAGGTATGAAATTTTACAAAAACCAATCCATCCAAAACTGCACAAATTCGGTAAATCTAAGGGTATTCGCCTATCCGGGTATTCACCTTTGGGTTCTCTCAGTACAACATGACTCAATAGTGATGTCCCTAAGCATCCAGTTCTACTTACAGTTACAAAAAAATTAGGGAAGACTCCAGCACAGGTTGTTCTCCATTGGGGTTTGTAGATCGGTCATAGTGTGCTTCCAAAGAGCACACATGAAGCACAGATCAAAGAAAACTTTGATATTTTCAGCTAGTCTATTCCTGATGATATAAGATGGCACATAAAATCATTAATAAACAAATAAAATCAAATAATAGGAAAAGAATGTCATCCACACTTCTTAAAACCTCATATATATCAAGTGAAAGATCATTATGGAGGACATTTCTTATAAACTCGATGAGATTACAGATTGGATCTAGATAGAAAAACAGAGGTGTAATATCTTTATTGTATCTATGAAAATCATATTAAGATAATGGGGTAGAACTTAAATCAACTTTATGTAATGAACACCAAAGGGTTAAGGTACTTGGTAGTGATGTTAATTTGATTTATTCCTCAATCCAGTCTCTATTAAATCCATTACATCGCAGGTTAATTTTACCAGGTGCATGCTAGCATCATATACTACTGATCCACTGGGTTGGGAGGTTGTCAAAATCCCAAGTGCATGCAAATTAAGGAAATAAAACTATATTCTACAAAAATATTATATGTCATACTAAGAAAGAATGAATAGTTGGTAGAAAATAAAGATTAAAGATAGTTAAAGTGGAATTATATAAATGCCAAATATCGAAGTGAAAGAAGCATACTAAAGTTCTAATGGAAATATGTTGGAAATTGAAAGAGAAAATGAAATGACACAAAATCGTTACAGTATATAGAGAAAGATATCTTTGTGGGGAACCATAACTTGAGAACAAATCACGCACTTGTTAATTATATATTTTAACCATTTGAACTCCAACTTCATACGTAAAAGAACTATCTCTAGTTTGAGAAATTTGAAAAAGGTCATTTAAAGCTCAATAATTGACACCCAAATCCTCCTCAGATGCCCCGTCAAGGCCGGTCTGGAGAAAGACATCACTTGACTTAAGCAAAGCTAAACAAAATCATATTATATATTTTAAAAATCAATATATTAATTAAAGGGTTCATACCATTGTATATGTTTTTCCTGAACCATTTTGACCATATGCAAATATGCATACATTATATCCATCCAGAACAGATTGTATCAAGGCCTGCGTATCAGAGTATACCTCCGTGTCAACATACAAATGAGATTTAGGGTCCATTTAATATAACATATATATGTAATGTAATATCTCATATCAAGTACAGTCATTTGTTTGCTATATAAAATCTTTCATAGAAACACAATCTCACAAATGTAAGGATTAAACAGAGTAAGGATTAAACATACACAAATGTAAGGATTAAACATACACTGAGTACACACAATTCGGATCTTGAAAAAAAAAAGATCTTGATAATAGATATTAAACAGAGTGGAAAACTTAAACTGAGTACACAAACTTAAAACTGACCAACGAAACTTAAACTTGAACAAACTTAAAAAACTGAACGAACTTTAAGCGGATATATGCGATTTTTGGATACATGCAATACATGATAGTCTTAACAAAACATAAATTAGACTTTCAACCACTTTACAGATATATGCAGAACTTGTAGATGTATTCTAAATTAAGCAGATATATGCAATTTTTAGAATTTCAACCACTTTACAGAACTTAATAATATATCAACCCATCTATGACAACCTTAACAGAACTTAATAACATATCAACCCAACCACAATGTGTATCAGGAAATTTTATGGTGAAAACATCTCGTATATTGGAGAAACAAAACCATGTATGGCTTGTTTAATTGCAAAATTGAAAAAATATTTAATAACTGAAAAATCAAGTAATTGGAAAAAAAATGTAATGCCAACCAAACACACCACTCAAAAATCTCGGGTTGCAAATTTTAGCACAACCTTAACCTATAGCTTTCAGGTGGCAAATTTCAACACAACCTTAACCTATAGATTTCAGTTATTATTTAACTTTAGTCAGACATAACTTCAGAACATAACTCAACCAAATCCTTAAAGCATGAAAGGAGGTCAATTAACCCTCAAAATATGGGAAGCCTAACATTCCAACATTTACAAAAACATATACTAATAAATCACTCATGGACAATAATAATATCAATATTGTACCGAATGGCCGCTAAAATGATTATAAAACCTCTAAATAAAATGAGCCAATTTGATTGACAAAGATAGACAGTTAACAGCTTACTCGAGAAAGAGAACGTGACATATTCATGCTTATATATGCATCTTACAAAAAAGTATAAATTGAGAAGTCTCCATCCTAAAAAGAATTTGAAAAGTCTCCATCCTATAAAACAATTAGATCTGCAAAAGCAAACAATATGGACGAAATGAGATAAGAAAAAGGTTTGTGGTAGAATTTGTACAATACAATTGAAAAAACAATGTATATTGAAGTACCTTAAAATGATGCTATAAGAGTACTTAGGGATACACAATATTAGTTGTGGAATTTGAACCATCTTGAGAAGGAAGTATGCATAGAGAATTAGCACTTTTGCAATGGGATAAAGCAACATATAATTTCCCGTGACTAAATACGGGTGTTCGCAAATCAATTCCAACATATTTAACTGATTGGCCTTTGATTTATTCATGGTCATTACGTACGCCAATCTAACTAGAAATTGGCAACTTGTCATTTGTATTGGCACTTCAGAAGATGATGGTGTTAAAGAAATTCTTGGGATGAGGGCAAAACTGCCTTTATGACCTCTATTCAAGCTTAGAACTTCAATAACATGCTTTGCACAATTAACAACTATTAACCTTATGCCATTACAAAGACCGTCTTTTAGCGCAATGTTTCTTAAAAGCATTATTGGGCATCTTATTTTTAGTTTGTCCTCAAATAAAGGCAACTCGGATGGATTAAGTGAGTTCAAATATTCATTGGGAAATCCATTAGTTATTGAACTATTAGTGTCATCTAGGCATAACTTGTCAGCTTCCAAGTACGTTATTGTCTCCCTGGGAAAAATATTCAACGCGAAGTATTAATTATATTGACATCATCATTCCGTGCTGATAGGTTTGTTCTTTCTTCAAAGTAACTAGGGGTAACATTTTCCATAACATTTAGCATTGGATAAACCATCGACATTAACTCATTCAAATCTTTACATTTATGTATCGTCGATGGCAATTGAACATTTTCTTCGGGATTTGACCCAATCTAAAAAAATGATTGAAATAATATGACTAAAAATTACAATTAATATAATATTTTGAAAAGCTAAGGAAATAAAGAAAGAAATGATACCTCTGTTAAAAACCCCGAAAACTGAATGCTTTCCACTTCTGCACTATTAAGCCGCATGTCAAGGTAATGTTAAAATATGAATATTAACCCATAAAAATTAGCGCCTTAACGACGCTGCAAAAATTTGTTCACAGACACCTCTTGGAGTCACAGCTAGAATCTATCGAAAATCACCGCCAAGAACAACAGTGATACCCCCAAAAGTCTTTTTATTATCAAAAATATCTAGAAGAGATCGATCAACGGCTTCAATATAATACCAATGTTGCATTGGGACTTCATCCCATATAATAAATTTTGTTAATCTGAATAGCTCTGCATGAATTAATTGCTTTGTAAACCCACAACCATAATTTTTAAGAATATCTAAAGGAATACAAAATGTTGAATGCGCAATTCTACCACCCGTTAATAATAAAGAGGCAATTAGATAAGAGCCGACGATAATGACAATATGGCCAAGACTGCATATTTTGGTGGCTATTGTATTGTAGAGAAAAGGTTTTCCAGTTCTCGCTCCTCCATTTAAAAAGAAAGTCGTTCCCCTATTTTTAAGTACCGAAGTAGTTATTTCAGCATATGCATCGCGTTGTCCATCATTTAGATGATGAATATCACTTTGAGGAGCAGCTTGTTCAGTGTCGTTTTGTAATTGTTGATGTTCATTAATCATCTTGTTACCCAAAGTTGTGCACCAATTTCCAACCGCCATCGGTATGGGAGGGAAATCTGATAAACTCTTACCCGATTCTTGCAACATCTGGTTAAGGAGATAGAAACCGTAATCTTCAATTTGTGTCTCAGTGGGAGTTCGTATGCCATATGACATTTGAATATTATGGTCTAAGTCATCACAAATATGAATTGCAAATTGTCTCCACAACAAATGTGGATATAAAGGGGAATATTGGGTGAGTATAAAAACAAATAAACGTCTTAACTGATAACTAGTTTCAAGAATAGCTGCCTCTTGCAGACATTGCACCCAATCCCCATCATCCTTAAGAAGGCCAAACGAAATACATGCGGACTTGAATGTATCACATAAGACGTTGTTAACCATCCTCAAGGCTTCATATGATTATGGCCCCATGGCGATAGTTAAAAGAAACCATAAGTAATATAGTTCACCCGAATTAGGGCTAGAAAAATACAAGTTACCAATAGAATAGCCTTCGGTTTTTCTAGGCGTCCATGTCTTTGGTTACGAATTCCAAACAAAATGCTGAGGAAATTCTTGATATGTGAAAGCACGTGCGGAGGCATTTGATGAACATGTTGCAAAAACTTCAATAATAGACATTTTTTGAGCAGTAGCCCTGGAAGTTATCGTTTCCACATAATCTTCGGGATTAAACCTTACTTGATGCATTCTAGGCAAGTGAAGCGCCAACCGTATAAGTTTTGGTTCCTCTTCGTGCGTTGGATTATGAAATAAATGCCAAGTGACTTCGGGTGGTCCAATGTATCTAGCATCAAGATATTGTTGGATTTCATCAATTCCTCCTAAAACTATTATCGTGCGATCATAACCTTTGTATATGTATTTATTAATGTATTTAACACATCTCAATCCTTCACAAACTTCAACATTGATATGACAATCAAACATTAGAGAAAGGTATGGATAATATGGAACCACATCTTTGTTGCATACAACTTTCCCCCCTGTAATAGTGTACTTTCGACCATCATTTCATCGTCGATAGGGTGAATATCCATATTAGTCCATAGTCATTGAATCAACCTAATCTCTCGGGTATTTATTTGTACATCTACTGTTATCCATTCATGGTTCATTTGGGTTTTGGGAACCACAGGGGCCATATACCATACAACCCAAGACTGTCTCAAACAGGGCAGGATCTTCTTTGGGATCCGGAATCTCAGCACACACAATCTTATCAACCAGTTCACATGTCTTTATGTTACTTCAACTTTTTAAGAAAAACAGCACATGTACATGCGACAAACCCCTCTTTTGGAATTCGGTAGTAAATACGTGTGTCACCTTCCCACCAAAAATATTTTTATCTATCACTACCTTCATCATAGCCTTTCGCTTCAATTCAAATACGCAAGCGACTATATCTAGACGATCCGTTGAATTTTGATTCGGCAATAAAGCTTTTGTAATTTCAGACCAATTGGGATTCACAGTCATTGTGAGGAAGATATCAGGATACTGATTGTAACGGGTGATGGCCATAGAATCTTAAAAGATTTCAAACATGTGCCTCGCACTACCCATGAAGGATGAAGGTAAAATTGTGCGTTTCCCAATTCCATTTGCATTGAGCCCATCCATTAACCCCTCATTAAGTCGCGTATATAGATCAACGCATAATTTGGATTAATTGAACTTATAATAAGTCAAATGATTTTGCTAAGTTGAAGCCCACGCATCCACAATGAACTCCTAAAATAGTTTTCTCGCTCTTAAAATTGTTGAGTATTCATTACCGCATTGGAAAATACTACAGCTATAAAAATTCAATTGGGTAAGTCGGTGTCTTAAATCAGGTCTCTCATTTTCAACATCCCATTAAGACATATCAGGTTCCCACTTAACTTCAACGCGAGGAAAAAGTAAAACATAATGAAGTGGTAGGTACGCCGGGTGGCATTCACTTATTCGCATCAACTGGTTAGCTCCTTGCAAACGAAGAATAATATCTCTCATCGCACTCAAGTTAGTTCCATCTCCAGGTAATACAGTTGCTATCTCATCAGTTGAAGGTAAATTGTATCTTCTTCACTCTGCAGTCCTACTGTAATGTAAGTATGAAGGAACATCCACATTCGCAGAGTTCTCTATAATAGCAAAAGCCTGGCAAAATTTAGATGTAAATGCATTTTCATTCAACAAAAAACCTTGAATGATTTCAAGAACATCCCTTTGTAATTGCGGATTTCTATGCTCTCGAGTATCCAATGCAGCTACTGGATCATAAATATAAATTTACGCGTAACTTCCATCATGTTCCTCTTGTGATAATAAGCTTCCTGTTTGGTGTCGTAATTCTCCATGAATGGTGAATGACGTAGGACCCCTTCCCGTGATTACTCTTTCATCCATTTGAACTCCAAGATTGGTGAATGCATTAGCAGCGTTGTATTGTCTAGTAAAACACCGAAATGATTGTGATTGGGCATCATTACCGTTATATAGAGCTTTTATATTAGATGGCGGTTCATTTAAGGTTGGTAGCTTGATCTCTCCTTGCAAACAACATTTACCAAGCAAAGGACGTCTGATGGACGATATGCTTAACTTTTCAATAATCTAATGTAACACTCAACAATAACGACATTCATCGCTCCAAGAAAATGTCTCCTGAAATTTACTGGATGTGCCCTGTAAAAAGTTAGAAACCATTTTAATGTTAATTATTATTCAATTCTCAAATGAAAGTGTAAAGAAATTATAATATCATGAATGTAATAAATATCGTAAAAAAATATTCCCGGTTAATTTCAGGAGCTACAACACCATTATCTTCTGGAGGCATGTGAGCATTTTCCTCACCGCCACTGTATGAACCCTGATCAACGGGATCTGGTATTTGTTCATATCTGACACCCACATCATGTGAAGCAAATTCGTGATGAAGATGTCTACCAAAATCAAGTGGATGTGCCTTGTAAAAAGATAGAAATCATTCTAATGTCAATTATTATTTAATTCTCTATTGAAAGTGTAAATAAATTATAATATCATGAATGTAATAAATATAGTAAAAAAATATTATCAGTTAAGTTCAGCAACTACAACACCATTATCATCTAGAGGCATGTGAGCATTTTCCTCGCCACCACTGTATGAAACCTGATCAACTTAATCTGGTATTTGTTCATATTTGACACCCACATCATGTGAAGGAAATTCGTGGTGAAGATGTCTACCGAAATCAAGTGTATGTGCCCTCTAAAAAGTTAGAAACCATTATAATGTTAATTATTATTCAATTCTCAAATGAAAGTGTAAAGAAATTATAATATCATGAATGTAATAAATATAGTAAAAAAAAATATTAGCGGTTAATTTCAGGAGCTACAGCACCATTATCTTCTAGAGGCATGTGAACATTTTCCTGGCCACCACTTCATGAAACCTGATCAATTGGATCTGGTATTTGTTCATGTCTAACACCCACATCATGTGAAGCAAATTTGTGGTGAAGATTTTGTGGGCTAATTAATGAGCATAGTTGAATAGCAGATTGATCAATTGACAAATTATTGGTGAGTGGAGTTGAATTACGAATAATACGCTCGACGTGGGCAAGTGTTTGAAGAGATTGATTTTGGGATAGAGAACCCGTATTTTCCTCTCTAACAGCACTACCTCGGGACCGACCTGATTAGGGTAGGTTAGGGAAGGGCATTGGTTAATGTTGACCCAATGATTCACGTTCAATTCGTTCATGTTCACGACGTCGACGTTGGGCAAATGTTGCCTTCGAGATGCCAATTTCATTTGGATCCTAAATATCAGCGAAAGAGGTCAATAAATTTAGAATTTTTCAAAACGATGCAACAGGGGTACATTGAATATTACGAAGGTACAAAAATAAAATATACCACATCATAAACAACTTTCTCTTTGACTTTTCTCTTCCCATTCTCTTGGCTGGAACTATTTGCAATGTACTGATTGCGTTGAGCCTTCAAATAATCACAATTAAATATATGGAATTATAATTGAAATCTAATTAAATAACTTGAGCCTTCATAGAATCAGAATTAAATAATTGAATAAAAAAAATAATTATAATTGGAATCTAATTAAATAACTTAAAAATGTAGAATGAAACTATATACCTCAATATGAATGGCATTTAGTTCAGATTCATCTCGAATAACCACCCCAAGGTTTTGACGGCGCAACAATTAAACCTACGATAGTGAACACAAATGATACAAAACTTTGATGTACATGAAAAATATATTAATTATAATTTTTAAAGGTAGATGTATCCTTGCAGATCTATGAACATTAGAATCCACCTAGGTTCGTCAAAGAAAAACATCATAGTCACAAAAAAGTAATATTATTACATAGCCAAATATACAAAAAAAAAACGTTTAGATTTAACTTACAGAGCCAAATGTAGTACTATTATTATCCATGAATGTTAGAGAAGAACCCAAATACCTAGCTATTCCCAGATACAAAATTAAAGCTGTTGAAATCAAGGTCCTTGAATGAAAGATGTTATGAAAGTGAATAGGACAAACCTGTTGCGATTTACAAAACAACAAAGAACATGACAAATATATATAAATATATGCAACTTCTGACCCATACTCAAATAAGGATGCTGCTTGAATCCCCTGCTTTTTTAATATCTAGTGCTTTAAAATGTAAGGGATAAAAATATATCAGGCTTCAATAGTTTCTTAAGCATTTTATTACACACCAAAAATACCAGTTTCTTGAAATAACTAATGGTAACCATACCTAATGGAAGCAAGTTTGCTTACAACTAACCATTCCTAATTCTATCAACAATAATTTCAAGAATTCATATCGCGATAACTAGAATACAAAATAACGGGTAGGAAAAATGAAGTACAAAATATACTGTGGTAATTATAGTTACACACACAGGATCTCATTATTATTTACAAACAAACAAATTATATGAAAACTGAGTGCACCAACATGACCAACCCATAAAGCCAAGGTATTATGAAAACTGAGTATACCAAAACTGCAAAAAAAAAAAAATTGGAGAACAACATAGTAGACGCAAAGAAACATAAATACCATAATAGACTTGCACACATCAAACAAAAAGCAAGGAAAAATCTTAGCAATGTTGGGCACATCATCATTTATTTGATATTACTTGCTTCAAATCAATATTTCTAAACTCAACATTAATATTTTAGGACCTTTATAGTGCAAAATCAATACAACAATTTATAAATTGCCACATTGGCATTTCATCAAACATATAGTGTTCATAAAAAAAATTAACTTATAATACTAACTACATCAATCTTATTTTTGTCCTTTAAACTCAAATCCAATGAAACGGAAAAATCTTATTTTTGTCATAAATTCCAATTTAACAAAAATCCCAAAACAATAAAAAATAAAGACTCAACTTACAAACACAAACATATTCAGAACTTGAGTGACAAACATATTAAAAAAATATATATTTCTTTCAAATTCAGAAATACCACTAATACAATAATCAATATAAAATCAAGTAACATTCATTATTAACATAGAATTATGTAAAGTCCATTAAACTCAAATCTAACCCAAAACAATAAAAAAACAAAAACTCAGTTAACAAACACAAACATATTAAATAACTTGAGTGAAAAACATATTCAAAAAACGTATGTTTCTTGCAGATTCACGAATACCACCAGGCCTCTAAAAAACCACCAGACCTAAAAAAATCATCGAACCTCCCAAAACAAAGCACCAGACCTCCAAAAAAACAAATTTCAGTCAAAAATACCTTCAGTGACCAACAAAAAAACCCTTATTTGAATCTACAAGAAAACGAAAATGTATTAGTAAAAAACGAAAATAGTCTAAAGGCGAGATAGAGAAAGACGTGGGAAATGAAATAATCTGAGGAAATCATGAGAGGGAGGATTCGTAAGAGAGTGAGAGGAGGGATTCGTGAGAAAGTGAGTGAGTGAGTGGAGAAACCTCGGGAACCAGCGGATAGAGAAAGAGGGGGAATATGAAATGTGGGTTGTTGGGGGGGGGGAGGGGGGAATGAGAAGTGTGAAAATGAAATGTGGGGGGAAATTAGAATTTTTAAATTTTGAATAAAAGTTGAAGATTTAATCTAATCCCTTCATTTTTAGTGGGAGATGTGGAAAGATCTAGACCGTTATTGTGCTTAGACAATTCAAAAACCATGCTATCATATTGGGGGCTTTGTAAATTTAGGACCTATTTTAATATATATTTTGGAAATAGGACAGCAAGCATTTTATTTATAGTTTTAGTCCCTATTTTTTAATAAATTCGCTGATGCGGAGCCATATTCATAACACACCAATCAATCACGGCATGCCAGGTGTCTCTTTAATTGGAAAATAGGGACTAAAAATGGAAATGAAATATTTGTTGTCCTATATCCATAATCAATATTATTTTAAGTCCTAAAAATACATAATTTAATCTTATTATATATATAATCGGCAAATATATTCTACACACACACACATATATATATATATATATATATGTATGTATGTATGTATGTATGTATGTATGTATGAACCCGTCGAATAAGACCTCGAATGTCATTCATCCCAAACATTCTTAAAATTTATACCTCGAATTTCATTCCCACAAATCCCAAGGGTCACACATCTATCATTTAATTATCTATAGGTCCTCACACTCCATTTAGGATCCCCTATTATTTATTTTCTGAAGGAATTCGTCTTCAATCCCTTTTAGTCCAAGAAAAAACTCTCAAATTTTTCTGCCAAAACCAAACCGAACCCATGACCCCCAAAATGAACTGATCCGGTTCTAAACAAACGAACCGAACTGATACAACCAAAAATGAACCAGTCTGGTTCTAAAGAAATAAAACGAACCGAAACCACATCCGGACTAGTTCTATGTGAACAGTTTTTGTTCTCTAGGAGTTCATGTTCTTCTACACCTCCGAAAATCACTCCAAAACTAATCCAACCCAATATTTATGGATTCTAACATCACCCAACATTCATATAAGCATCTACATACTTTGATATACTCAGTACACCAATTAATTAATGGGATTAATCAACTTTCTCAAGAATTTAAACCCTAATTCCATTAAACCCGCCATTTTCATTTCTTCCAATTTCTCACCAAAAATTAAACCATTTACATAGATTTTAACTCAGATTTAATGTAGGATTATTATCACATCAAAATCATATGAAATCATCTCCCCAAAACCCATTTTGGTGAAGAATACTAAACCCAAAATGTTATAGTTTTCACACCAACTATAATATGAACAATAAACACACTTAAATCATTAAAGCGAGTTAAACACTTGGCTGGTTGGATAAATCTGATGACCTCGTGCCAGAATCCGCCGAAGCTTGACCCGAGTCTCCTCTTTCTCTCGTTTCTTCTTTCTTTCTCTTCTTCCTTCTTTCTTTCTTTCCTTTCTCTTTATCTCTTTCTCTCATGGCTTATAAGAGAGAAATACGGGTTATTTTCTTATTAAATCCAAAATTGACTCGTAAACACAAATGTGAGTCCCTACTAGTCCAAAAAGTCCATCGTACCCAAACACTACCCGTGGGTACTCTATTTTGACTATCTTGACCCTTCCGAGACCAACCGTGCACTCAAAATTTCCATCCAAGTCACTTGCACAAAATTCACGTCTTAAATCCAACACATATCCTCACGTGTTTTTCGAATAAAATAACATCACCGGTCGATTTTATTCACATGCGACTTGAAATAAAAATAATCCATCTCATTTACTTTAAATTCTCAAATTATTAAATTACTCTCACTCAAGTAATTTAATTATCCATAAAAGTACAAGGGATTACATCTACCCTTTATATTTGAGACTCTGTTTGGTGTATATTGTAGTCTTATTATTGTTGGGTATTTAGAGTAGGACATTCATTAATAAAATGATAAACTGAAAATATACATCTTTATGGAAGATAAAAATGTAAGAAAGTATTATTTGTGTAGTTTTTCTAGTAAGACTGAAACATATATCTTTATGGGAGATAAAAAGGTTAGAAATTATTATTTGTGTAGCTTCGCTAGTGAAATTGAAAATATACCTTTTATGAGAGATAAAAATGTAGGAAATTACTATTTGAGATATGGGACTTTTTTAAGGAATAAAAATGCAAGAAAGTATTATCTGGGTGTAATTCTAGTAAAAAGAAATATTTTTTTGTGTGTGTGTGTGTGTGTGTGTGTGTGAGAGAGAGAGAGAGAGAGAGAGAGAGAGAGAGAGATTATTCAACAAACATGTATTATTCATTAATAGATAAACAAGGAAACAAACTTATTGCATAAGATACTTTTTCGCTTTATTTTATAAGGGACTTTTACTAACATAGAGTCTCATACCAAGTGATAGAGACATTATTTTAAATAATTAAGTAGAAAAAAGGAACATCAAGCACTACTTCTTGAGATGATGAGTCTCAATGTCTTTAGTGATGTTAAGAAGAAATTCCATGAATGTATAAGGATGAGCAACATTTTCATTCAACTTCTCGTACTGGAGGGTCCACGTAATCAGGTTGTTTTCACCATGTTTATCAACATGAACAATGATTAAGAAAGACTTGTATATCTCCAGAAGATCTCCTTCAACAACCTTGTAGCTTACTGACCTCTTCTCTTCGTCAATGGCTTCAATAACCTCTTTAGCAACCTTTGCCTTCCCATCTAGTCATTGTCCATAGAGAAGTTAAAATTTTCATTTCAAAAATTAGTGTTTGCATGCAACTTTAATTATTATTTTTATCTAATACAAATTATCATCTCTCTCTCGTTTATATACGAATCAATGACTAAGCCATGTAAACATCAAATCTTGTATCTAATGCAGACGCATTCCTTCTTTAGCTACAATATAAAAAATATTTTTTTTCCATCTCCTAAAAAGTATTGACTACCCTAAAATATCACATAACAGTACTCAGACTAACCAAAATGAATAGATACTCCGAGAGTACCCAGTATTTTGTTACTCATATTTATTAAAAAGTATCATTTGGGAACAAAGTTTATTATATATATATATATATATATATATATATAAAGGACCTCCAACATATATATAAAAGATATGACAAGAAAAACGAACCAATTTTTTTAAAGTACTAAAAAAAATTGGGTTGGTATTGTTGTGAAGTATTTAAACATTTCAGGGAACATTAAAAAAAAATCAGCGAAAAGAGATTTTTTTTTTTTGATAATCTAAAAAAATCGATAAAAAATATATCCATTTTTAGCAACTTAAAAGCAAACATATATTGACGATTTTATTAAAATAGCAAAAAAAAAAGTAATTTGAGAGTTAATTTTTTTAGGTTCCCTTAAATGTTCAATACCTTGACAAAATCTTGACTCATTTTTTAACGGTTTTTAAAAATTGGTCCATCTTTGAGGTTCGTTGTTTTGGCTTGTTGGAGATCTTCTTCATATATAGAGAGGTAAAATGGCATTTTAGGCATTACATGAGGGAAACTAATAGGTTAGTAATGTTGTTGGTCATTTTGGGGTGTTGAATAATTAAATGACAAAATTGATGTTAAGTCTAAATGATCTTGAATTGAACATAGAGTTCAACCAGATATAGAAAATATCAACAGACAGTTTTGACAAAAAAGTTAAGAATATGAACTGTTAAATCTTAAACCCCCCTAAAATTGATTATCTACTCAAGTATATTAATAAAAAAGACATCAAATAAGGCTTGCTGAAATGAGTGTAAATCCTCTAAGATTACGTAGTCTTTAATTGTTGAGATGTATGGTTGATGTGGTCATAAGCATGGCTAATGTGGATTGAGAAAGAAAAAGAAGAAGAACTCCCAAGGTTTGCCAGAATAAGCTTAAAGGTTTTTTATTAGAATTATGCCTCGAGTCTAAAAAAACTCTAGCAACTCATCATCAATCAGCAATAATTTGATCCCGTCAAAACATAATACTTTATTATTACTTTGGAATAATTTGAGAGAGTAATGTTTAATTTAATACCTTTTACCTTTAGTGCTTCATTATTTATGTATTTTTTATCCCATCTAGTCATTGTTGAAAGAGAAGTTAAAATTTTCATTTCAAAAACTAGGGTTTGCATGCAACTTTAATGAATTTCTTTTATTTCTAATGAAATTATCATCTCTCTCTCTCTCTCTCTCTCTCTCTCTCTCTTACGAATCAATGATCAAACGATGTAAACATCTAATCTTATATCTAATGGAGACGCATTCCTTTTTTAGTTACAAGATAAAAAAAAAATTAGTTTTTTCCCATCTCCTAAAAAATATTGAGAACCCTAAAATATCATATAGCAGAACTAGGACCGATCAAAATGAATTGATACTCCGAGATTGCCCAATATTTTGTTACTCACATTTATTAAAAAGTATCATTTGGCCACAATATATAGGGAAATGATCAAGTGTGGCCTCAGTTTGAGGTCGTTGAATGCGGTCCATTTTTTTTAAATAGTAAAAAAATATTTTGGGGTTTATTTTTTTATGCTTTTTAAATATTTCAATAGGACCATAAAAAAAATAATCAGGTCAAAATGATTCTTTTTTGCAATTTTAACAAAATCGGGTAAACTGACAAAGTTTAACGGATTTTTTTAAAATAGTAAAAAAAAATCATCTGGAGCTAATTTTTTTATATGACTTTACTAAAATATTTAAAAATCATAAAAAAAAATCAGCCCAAAAATATTTTTTTTACTATTTTAAAATAATGGACTTCATTCACGGACTTCATGAGATCCTCTCTCTCTATATATATCAGTACTGTTCTTGTGCGGACTGTCTCGCATTTTAACAGTGCGGACTGAACATGTGTCACATAGTGGTGAGTCCATAAAAGAAAGAGAGTATGCCTATAATTTCTAGGGTCACCGCCAGATGACCCATGTCCGATCTGCACTGTTAAAATGCGCGACAGTCCGCACAAGAGCAGTATTGGTTATATATATATAGATTCGTCTTTGTCTTTCCTTTTTGAGTTATTGGAGGAATTCTAGGGGCCTGAGTAGTGAGTGTTGGGTCTCGGTTATTAGCTTGTTTACTTTGTATACTTCCTGTATACGGGATCCCGCCCCCTTTGGCGGGTCGTTTTATTGAATCATTTACTTATCAAAAAAAAAAAAAATATATATATATATATATATATATATATATATATATAAAACCAATACTGCTCTTGTGCGGACTGACCCGCACTTCAATAGTTCGGACTGGATATGTAGCACCTGGAGGTGAGCCTCCAAAAGAGAGAGAGGGATGATAATTTCGCCGATAATTTCTGGGGGTGAAGAAATTGGTATAATTTGGAAGGTTTGTATTATACTTCTGCGGGTCCACATAGGATCATTTTCGTGTATATATATATATATATATATATATATTTGAGTAAATAGTATATTTTAGGGGGTTTTAAGATTTAATAGTTCGTGTTCCTAACTTTTTTGTCACGAACATAAAGAAAAAAAATCGGTTTTTGCTCATTTTTTTGAAAGTTCCCTGAAATGTTTAAATACTTTAGAAAAAAACCAACCCAATTCTTTTACTACTTTAAAAAAATTGGTTGAATTTTTTGTCATCTCTTTTATATATATTTGAGGTCCTTTATATATATAGTCCTGCTCTTGTGCAGAGTAGTCCGCATTTTAAGAATGCGGACCAGACACGTGTCACCTGGCGGTGACCCCAGAAAAGAGAGAGTGTGTGCCTATAATTTAGGCGATACTTTCTCGGCGCACCATTAGTTGACACATGTTCGGTCCGCATTCTTAAAATGCGGATTAATCCGCACAGGAGCATGTGTATATATATATATATATATAAGGCTTGTTGATATGAGAGTAAATCCTCTAGGATTACCCAGTGTGTAATTGTTAAGATGTATGGTTGATGTCGTCACAAGCGTGGCTAATGTGGTTTGAAAAAGAAAAAGAAGAACTCCCAAGGCTTGCCGTCAAAACACTATATTTTATTATTATTTTGAAATAATTTGAGAGAGTAATGTTTCATTTAATACCTTTGAACTTTAATGCATAATTATTTATGCTTTTTTTTTTTAAGGTTGAGCTTAACAGCTTTTGAATAGGATCATCACCTCCGTAAACCTCTATAAGGAGCGTACAAATACTACTATTGTAGTAAGAAATATACTGCTTAAATAATTAACCTACTAATGTTATAAGGTATTTGAATTTAAAATAGTGACTGCCTCACCATGGAAATAGTTCCAGCAGATAACAGAGCCTACACTGCCGAATTCCCCATCATGCAATTCACAACCCTGTAAATGGCGAGGGCTTATGTTTGGTATATGGTGTGGTCTGTTTCTACAGAGTTCATGAAAAACATCTCCACAAGATTTTATTTCAGTTTTGGCAATCAGAGTACCAGTTAGTCCCATCTCTCCTTTTGCTAACACACACAAAAAAAGGATTATCAAACAATCGTGCAAGAAACTAAAAGGCTCTATGGCCTTTTATAGGGAGAAGTTGGGAGCTAATGAGCTAATGAGGTACAGTTCCAACCTCTTCAATAATTGATACACGATAAATGATAGGATACAAAAGTCCGACACCATTAACGTGTTGCATCCGTATTCCATCGTGTTCAAGCCCCACTAAGAGTGTAGCTTTATAGAACTTGAATCACGAGCGAATAATAATGCTACATGTCACTTCTGTCCCACTTTTGTATTGCGTTTTTCTATCGACATAGAAGGATTCATTAAGAGACATTTTTTTGGTATCATACCACGTGGTGTTCGGGGCAGTTTTAAGCACAGCTCGACTAATCCACGTTCGTGGTTCGTGACTTCTGCTTGACAAACATTATTTTGACAGTGTCAGAAATCGAACTAGGGACCAAATCCAATCCACCCCAAAACTGTTTCAGTGACACCTTATACCACTGAACCAAGAGACTTGATTAATAGACATTTGCATTGTGCCTTCCACTTGCTTCTTTACAAATGAAGGCGAAAATTAATAAATTGGCAGCTAATGATTCTATATAAAATGGTTACACGTGTCATGACTGTTTTAAAATGGCATTTCAAATATAAAATGTGTCGAGTAAATCTTAAAATTTAATAGTGACAATAGTTATCCCAACTAGGAAAACTAATGTGATAGTTTCATGCAAAAATGACTATTTTACATACGTCTCAAAACTTTACAAAATTAACCCAACATCAACATTATATCTCACGGCCATAACGGGTTTTCTTGGCAAATTCACTTTGTGTAAAAATTATGACTTGTGTGTGTATTAGCGTGTTTAATTCGGTGTAAAAATCATTAATCATTTTAGTCGTGTGTCGTGTCATATTTTAAACGGGTCGTGTTGGTGTTAGGTGAACAACATTATTTGTCATATACAAATGGTGTTTGTCATGTCATGTTTTATCGTGTCAGGCACAAACATGACCCGAAAACACGCATTGCCACTATCATATCGTACCGATGTTACTATTGGCCTTCTTACTAAATTTAGAATACGTTAGATAAATAAAAATAAAAAATGTTTTGGGGGACTATGCATTAATTATCCATGAGAAAATCTGAATCTATTTAAAATGCTAAATATCTTATTCCTCATTCTTGTGTTTTTTAAATTTTGAAAATCAAATTTTTTAATTGATTTAAATGACAAATGGATCGAGTACTAAAATATTAATGTACAAAATTTTGATATTTCAGAATTTAAAGATTGGATTCCTGTTCTAATAATTAGATTATTATATTTTATAATATTAAGCACTGGTAAAATTGTTACATTGCCCACTATATTTAACGAAAAAAAAAGTGAAGAGCTGGGTTAGCAGTTGGGCAGAGAGAGGAAGAGTTATATATCGTGTAAGCTAGGCATTTCAAATAAGGTTTATGAATGGGGACATCATATAAACAACTCGATTATGTAATGTGCAAACCTATAGATGGTATAGTGGCCAAATTAATTGTGCAAATCTATAGATTCTATACTGGCCAAATTTTGCTAATTTTTTCTACTATTCGCTCATAACGATATTAGGTAGAGATTAAAGAAAAAAATGATGTAATGTGAGGCTCTTATTAGTTGAGGTACATTGGTACATTAATACGCACACAACTAGGATTTCATCTTTGATGGGGCCAAAATTTTATTAAGTGGTGTTTATTGTCAATAACATAGTGTGGGTTAGTCTACCTTTTTAAGTCATTTATCGTAAACAATGAACCAATACTATCAGTTTTTTCCCTTAATTTTTTAATAAAAAGTCAATACTCCAATAAGGGTTGAAATGAACATTTTTTTTGCAAAAAAATAAAAGACTGATAAGGGGTTTTTGGACAATGATTATGTTTTAGTTTCAATGTCTAAATGTAGCCCTATCCTTGATTAAACTATAAATAATTAAAAGGTCAAAAAAAAAATTCAATTAAAATAACAGCAAACGTAAAAATATAGGTTTTTTCAATTAGGTTAAAAATCAAAACTTAAAACGATTTTGAGGGTGGTAAATTATATTTATAATTAGAATAAACAATAAGGGTTGAAATTTAACTTTTACAATTAGATCATAAATCTATAAATAAAAAAATGCGAGGGTAAATATAGTTGAAGGCGTGAAATGAGATGGCACATTATAGTGAATTGTTGTTTGGTAGAATCTGAGAGGATATGGTTAAAAGATGGAAAATATTAGAACATGGAGGGTGTGAATGTGAAATAGATTGGGGCCATTTGTATTTTTCACTCTAATTTATTAGAACTTCAACATCAAGAGGCAAATATTTGAAAATTTTGGACGGGTCCACATCCCCCCTTAGGCCATGAGTAGTTTCGTCCCTGATTGAAATAGGTGTCGAGGCTGATTGAATGTGTGGGGGCATTAACAAGACTTAATTGAATTAGGTAAATAAGTAATGTATAGTAAATACTTTAAACGGCTATTCAAAAAAGAAAAATGTTAATTAATGTCTATAGACACATATTTTAAGGCTTAAAATAATAAGTATGAAAGTTTCACATGAGATTGTAGAGTGTTAAATATATCTCAAAACTTTCTTCATAATATTTTGGTTCTACGTATGTGTCTTTAGGACACATGCTATCAAAACCCATAAAAAAATACTCTAAACTGTGTTAAATTCCATATATCATTTCAAATTATTAACTTTTTAAAACAACCTCAAACTATTAAAACCAGCGAATAATAATCACATCCAAAATTTACTACACACACACACACACACACACATACACACACATAGAGGATCCCTAATTTTTTATTATCCTTTACTAAGAGCCCTAATTTTTTTTAGTTCACACATTTTTTATTGTCCTTTACTAAAAGCCCTAATTTTTTTTCGTCAAACAACAATATACCAAATATTACAATAACCAATATGACTTGTTTTTGGCAATGAATCAGTGTGTCCTTTTAATTCGAATTTCAATAGGAACACCGAAATTGAAATGGAGATAGTAACAAACAACTTTCCTCTATGAGGATAGACTCGAAATCAATTTTTTAACTTTAAGGGAGCACCTCGAAATATTTGAATTTACATAACATCCTTTTTCATCTTCATTTTGATTGACGAATGAAATTTTTGATGATTTCCAATTTTAAAGTCGAGCATACAATGCAATTTCTTAATGATTTCATAAGAATCCATTTGAAATATGCGTCAATAATATATATTAGTTCTCCATAACAATAATAAAAATCACTGATTTAAATTGTTCTGCCTTGACAGAGTTACATGATAGAAGAAAGTATCAATACTTCCCCTTTTATTTCTTTACAAAAGGATTAATGAGGACAAAATGAATTATAGGATAAGTGAAACCTGAAAAAGTAATGGCGAGGGCTCGAATCTAATGTATTGGAGATCAATGTTAAAAGGGGAAGTTCTGAACATCAATCAATTATTCAAATAATTATGTCTAGGGTCATATCGTATTTACCGAGCTCTTAGAGCTTGAAAATTATTCAAATAATTTTGCGGAGTGTTGATACCAAATTTAGTCTGCTGACATGACTCAATAAACTGATGACACGTGGCAATCTACATGGCAACAATAATCACTTCCGAGGAACTCATATGCTCCGAGGAACAAGACCTCTCCGAGGAACTCTTGAGAACCGAGAAGCTTAGGCGGTCCGAGCAACTCAGGCGGTCTGAGTTGCATCTCGAACGAAGCATTAATAGTTGGATAACCAACATTTCAACTGATTCATTAAATGCTCATCATTCAGACGCACACGCAAAAGGGGCATTGGATGTATTACCCTTTCATATGTATATCATTTAATGTATTACCCTTTCATATGTATATCATTTAATGTATTACCCTTTCACATGACAGCCTCAGGGCTATAAATACATTGTACAATCCTCATTTGAGGGGACCCAGAATTTCTGGAGAGATCTTGTAATCGAGAATTCCTAAGCATTCAGCAATAACAAAATAGTGGACGTAGGCCATTCTTATAAGGCTGAACTACTTTAAAAATTCTTTGTCTCATTTATATTTATATGTGATTGAATAATTAGAGTGATCTAATTTTTTACATCAACAGATTAGCGTCGTCTATGAGAAACGACTGGTAATATCGTTTTTCATAAAAAACAATTCATCACAAATGGCTGATATGCCGGAATCCAGCAATCGAAACGCTGGAACCCCTCCAAATCCATCCGCTCTGCCAATTATTCCAGATCTGACTGGAATAATGGCAAATCTGGCTCAGGACCAGACCGTCATGCAAGAAACAATGCGACAACTCATCTAAACTCTCCATGGCGGTGCATCAGCTTATTCAGGGCCACGAAGCATTCAAAGAAATACCCGTGCGCATTCTTCACGTACTAGGCGTACCAATTCATATCGTAATGAGGAGTCTGAAGATTTCTCTTATCAACCTGGGCGAACTTCGTCTGTACGAGCCACAGATATTGACCAACGTGTCACTCTCTCCCCAGAAAGGACCAGCGCATTGGAAAGATTAAGTAGAGTTTCTCCTTTCAACTGATTAGGTCCTAGGAGGAACAAAAGTCCCCTTAATGCAGCGTCGAGGAGCTTTCGACGACCATCAGATTTAAGGGAAGGATCTGCCCAGTCTCGACCAAATGCTCATTAAGATAGATCTTATGACCGACCAGCTGCTCGGCAAGATAAATCCTAGGCCCGAGGAAGGAAATGATGCATGGAAAGGATCTATTCAAAGGCTGGAGGATATATTAGGGGAAATGGCTAAGGCCAAGAACCCTTTACAATGAACCTTTGTTCGAGGAACACCTTTTGTCCAAGACATTGTGGATTTTCCAACACCATCGAAGTTCAAAGCACCCGTGGTGACTCCTAAATATGATGAAAAGACTGACCCCGTCCTTCATGTAGAACAATATCAAGCTGCTGCCGACATCTATGCTGTCCCAGACGAGATGAGATGCAGAGCATTCTCAGGAACTCTTACCGGATCTGCTCAAATATGGTAAAATAATCTTCCTCGGGGTAAGATTTCAACTTTTCTTCAACTGGCCGAGTTATTCATTGGGAATTTCTGCTTCGGAGCAAAGCCAGTTAAACGAGTAGCGCATTTGTTAAGTGTTAGACAAAAAGTTGGCGAGAGCACCAGAGATTATATAACTCGTTTTAATAACGAGAAACTCGAAGTCACTGATTATGAAGAGAAGACAACGATTACTGCTTTGATGAGTGGACTACTGCCAAACAAGTTGTATTACACTTTGGCCAAAGATCCACCTCGAACCATGTCGGACCTGATGGGAAAAGCGTCCAAGATTATGAATTCCGAGGAAGCCATGTCTGCGAAGAAGAATATGGATGCTAAAGAAACAAAGGTGGAAGGTGATAAAGCTAAGAAGAAAGAACATAAGAACAATGGTGGTGACAAACAATCCAAAAATAGGTCGTTATGGGAGGTCTTGAGGAAATTTGATACTTACACTCCTTTGAAGGCAAATATCAACCACGTCCTGGAAGAAATTAAGAACAACGAGGAGTTAAACTGGCCAAAGAAAATGAAGGCAGACCCTGACACGAGGAATAGGGAAAAATATTGCGAGTTTCACAAGGATCATGGCCATATGACCAAAAATTGCATAGATCTTCAGAATGAGATTGAAACACTCATTCGACGAGAAAAGTTAGCAAAGTATGTTGATCGGGGAGGCGAAAGAAGAAAGAACGACCGAACTAGAGAGAGGTCTAGATCTCCTCGTCGAGCAGAGGAGAACAAGAAGAGAAACCATGAAGTTGATCCAGAGGATGACCCCGATCTTCCCAAGAAACCAAGGCAGCCAGAACGAGAGGTATTTTCAATATGCTTTGGGTCATTTATTTGTAATGTTATTACAGGAGGAGATACAGGAGGAGGAGACCTTACTGCAGAAAGAAAAGCTTACCTCGGTGAAGCTCAAGTTTGCTCGTACATTCAGCAAATAAATCTAGCTGAGGAAGATCGCCCGAGAAAGGTGAACAAGGAGAAATTGGTCATCAGTTTTTCAAAAAATGACCTTGCAGGTGTGTTATACCCTCACGATGATCCACTGGTGATCAAGATGAGAATGAAGGAAGTAATGATTTCAAGAGTGCTGGTCGACAATGGTAGCTCGGCAGACATCATGTTTTACTCATGCTTCAATAGTTTAAATCTAAAGCTATCTCAACTGGAGCCTTACCACAGACCCCTTATCGGTTTTGCTGGCGAGAAAGTATTTCCACTTGGGACGATTAAGCTGGATATATTCATTGGTACATGGCCTGCTTGTCAGACAGAAAGAATACGTTTCTTCGTGATGGATAAGAATGTCCAATCATCGTACAATATCATCATGTGAAGAGTAGGATTGAAGAAGTTCGAGGTTGTACCATCTACAGTGCATCAGTGCCTAAAATTTCCAAAAACTTTGGAGTAGGAGTTATGAAAGGTGATCAGAAGGTAGCTCGGGAATGCTATTATTCATCCGCCAAGCAAGAGGAATTGGAAGAATCAAAGAAAAAGAGTACTACATATCATGTGGATGAAGGTGCGGAGATTGAAATATTGGATCCTCGAGATGAGTCGCAACTCGTGAAGGGTCAAGTCATGGAAGCTACTGAAAACATCGTTCTGGACGACGAGCACCCTGAGCGAACTACTCAAATAGGTTCATCGTTAGAAGCCTCATTAAAATAGGAATTGATATTTTTCCTGATAAGAAGAAGACAAATTTTTGCATGGAGTCAAGAAGATATGCCTGGGATAGACCCAAACTTCTTATGTCACGAGCTCAATGTGAATAAGGAGATCAAGCCTGTGAAGCAGAGACGAAGAGTATTCAGTCCCGAGCAGAATCAAGCTATACAGGAGGAAGTCGAGAAGCTCCAGAAAGCTTGCTTTATCGAAGACGTTAAATATCCAGACTGGTTAGCAAATGTGGTGATGGTAAAAAAGAAGAATAACAAGTGGTAGACTTCACCGACCTCAATAAAGCATGCCCAAAGGATCACTTTTCGCTGCCCCGAATTGATCGACTAGTCGATGGTACCTCGGGACATGAGCTGCTGAGCTTCATGGATGCTTATTCTGGTTACAACCAGATTAAAATGAAACCTGAAGACAGGGAGAGTACTTCTTTCATTACCCCTAGGGGAACTTATTGTTATAATGTTATGCCTTTTGGTTTGAAAAATGCAGGTGCGACATATCAGTGGCTGATGAACATGGTCTTTGCTGAACAAATCAGTTGCAATATGGAAGTCTATGTTGACGATATGCTGACGAAAAGCAAGAAAGCTGTCGATCATCTAGTTGACTTAAGTCAGACTTTTGATCAACTAGATAAATATCAAATGAAGCTGAACCCAACGAAGTGCATATTTGGAGTATGAGAAGGCATGTTCCTCGGGTACATTGTCAATCAACGAGGCATTGAAGCAAATCCTGAAAAGATCAAAGCTCTATTAGGGTTGCGATCTCCAACAGCGAAGAAGGAAGTACAAAGTCTCACAGGATGAGTAACGACACTCAACAGATTTGTGTCCCGAGTAACTGATAGATGTCTCCCATTCTTCAAGACACTCAGAAAGACTTTTGAGTTGAATGATGAATGTGAGAAGGCTTTTCAAGACTTGAAGAAATACTTGGGAGAACCCCCACTGTTGTCCAAGCCGGTGATGGGAGAGAAATTGTATATATACCTTGCAGTGTCCGAGAATGTAGTTAGCTCGGCGTTGATCAGAGTGGAAAATGGAGTGCAAAAACTAATTTACTACATAAGTAAGGCCTTCCAAGGAGCAGAGATCAGATATCCAAGGCTGGAAAAATTGGCACTGGCGCTGATTGAGGCAAGTAGGAGAATGAGGCCATACTTCCAGGCTCATACCATAGTAGTATATACCGATATACCATTGAGACAAGCCCTTCATAAGCCAGAAAAATTAGGGTGATTGATGTACTGGGCAATAGAGCTCGGTGAATATGACATAGTTTATGAACCCAGATCATCATTAAAAGGGCAGGCTGTAGCAGATTTTATAGAGGAGTTCACCTATCCTGATACCCCCGAGGAGCAAAAGTTGCTCGCTGATCAACCTGTGGATGTTATAGGACTAACAAACACTAGCTCAGACCAATTCCGATTGGTAAAAGAGCGTATGGATGTTACAAGATGTGGCGCAGAGATAGTTGTGAGGACTCCGAACGAGGAGCAAAAGTTGCTCGCTGATCAACCTGTGGATGTTACAGAATCAATAGACACAAGCCCAGACCAACTCCGATTGGTAAAAGGGCGAGTAGATGTTACATGATCATCAATTTCGAGCTCAGACCAACTCCGGTTGGTAAAAGGGCAAGAAAAGATGATCGACGAGGAGCAAGAAATATCAGGGGAGGATGAAAGGTAGCAACAAATATTTCACCGAGGAACTCTGACTGATAAAAAATTTGAAGACGAGTTACCGATATGGAGGCTATATGTAGATGGCTCATCTTGCACTGCATGATGTGGAGCGGGGATAGTTTTGAGCACCGCGAACGAGGTCGACATGGAATACGCCCCGCATTTCCAATTCAAAGCCTCCAACAATGAGGCTGAATATGAGGCCATGATTGCAGGTTTGCAGAGATGTGTACATCCCTCCGAGGTGAAAGAATTGATTGAAGAGATCCATGAAGGGTCCTGTGGAGCGCATGTAGCAGGTCGGACACTTTTGCAAAGGGTGATGACGCAGGGATACTACTGGCCAACGATGAGGGCTGATTGTGTAGCCTATGCCAAGAAGTGTGACAAGTGCCAGCGTTTTTCCTCCATCCGAAGAACTCCACAAGCATTGTTGACACCCATAACTTCCCCTTGGCCATTTTCCATGTGGGGAATTGATTTGGTTGGGCCACTGCCAACGACCCGAGGAAGGTTCAAATACCTCGTCGTCGCAGTGGATTATTTTACTAAGTGGGTAGAAGTTAAGCCACTCATTAAGATGACGTACGAGAAGGTGTACCAATTTGTTTGAAAGAACATCATTTGCCGGTATGGTCTCCCTCATGCCTTCATCACAGACCATGGAACACAATTTGATAACAAAGAATTCGCTGCCTATTGTCATCAGTCAAACATTTTGAAGGTCAACTCAGCACCAGGCCATCCTCAGAGTAATGGACAAACCGAAGTGACGAACAGAACGCTGCTAAACGGCTTGAAGAAAAGACTGGATGATTCAAAAGCAAACTAGATCAACGAGTTGCAATCAGTACTATGGGCTTACCGAACTACTCCTCGAGTAGCAACTGGAGAATCATCATATATGCTGGCGTTTGGAAGTGAAGCCGTTATACCTGCCGAGTTGGGCCTCCCAACACACATGGTACTGAATTTTAATTCCCTTGTCAGTGACTTAATGAGAAGGCTGGATTTAAACATGCTCGAGGAAGTTAGAGAAGAAGCAGCCATTAGAAATGCTGCTTACCAACAACAAACAACTCTATTCTACAATAATAGGGTGAAGAAATGCGACCTGAAAGAAGGAGATTATATGCTGAAGAAAGTAATTCAAAAGCACAATAAACTGGAGGCAAACTGGCATGGACCATACCGAGTTACAGAAGTTGTTCGACCAGGAACTTATCGAATAGCAACTCTAGAGGGGGAGGAGTTTAAGAATGCATGGAACGCAGAGCACCTGCGCAAGTATTATCAGTGATGTATATGTAACACAGTTCCATCAGTATGAATAAAATGAAGATATTTTGCCAAAGTCTCTCCTTTTATTGAGAATTTTTCGGGGAATACTAGTACTACGCACTACTCGGCAAAGCTCAGACTACTCAGCAGAAATATTCCTAAAAATGCCAACTTCGGTTGGTTAGGAAACAAAATATTCCTAAAAATGCCATCTTAGGTTGGTTAGGAAACAAAATATTCCTAAAAATGCCAACTTCGGTTGGTTAGGAAATAAAATATTCCTAAAAATGCCAACTTCGGTTGGTTAGGATACAAAATATTCCTAAAAATGCCAACCTATTTGGCTAGGAAACGAAATATTCCTAAAAATGCCAACCTGTTTGGCTAGGAAACAAAATATTTTCGCAAATGCCAACTTATGTTGGTCGGGAGGCACATATATTCTCGAAAATACCATCTTATGTTGTTCGGGAGGTAAGATTATTCCAAAAAGTGCAAAAGTTGCTAACCATGGCTGGTCGGGGATAAAAACCCACCAGCTGTAGTTGGTCGACAAAGAAAATTTACCGACCTTGGTTGGTTGGAAACATTTAAGAGAAAAATCTACCAAGTATGGCTGGTCGGGGATAAAAACCCACTAACTGTAGTTGGTCGACAATCATAATTTAACGACCTTGGTTGGTTGGAAAAAATTTCAACATTTTTTACACTCGTGACTTTATTATTAAGTGATCGAGCAATATTACTGAAACTTGAATTTTTTTAACTATTACTGAGTTGATCGACGAACATCACAATATTGTTATTTTTTAATAGATATGCATAAGTGTAAAGTGTTTGATAACTACAAGATAATAGCAATCAAGATTTGCAAACAAAAATGAAAATCTTTCATTGAAATCAAAATAAATTACATTGATAATGAAATTACAGTTACATTGACATGTATACTAACTATGACATAAAAAATTTCCTATTCTACTGGTCTTTTCCCCTCAGCTTTTGACACAGGTTCCTCGCCAGCAGTCGGATCATTTAAAGACTGAGGAGAATTGATAAAGATGATGTCCTTCAATATCCTGACATTCATCACGGATGGTCGATCTAAAAGATGCTCGGGACGAGATACCTCGGTTTGAGAATATAAATTGTAGTCACCGAGATGCTTTGCAACTAAGCTCTGAGGAATGGCCCGAGCAGGAATCCAATCCATGTCTAAATTGTATGGTGGCAGAAGCAAGTCGAGCAACCCGGATCATGGTAGTCCCACATATAATGACCTTGTTCGAGCTTCAGCACACCTAAGGCATTCAGCCAGCCTTGTTTGTAGCCCTCATTGTTGGCATTCTGGATACGATCATCCAAATGGAATAGTGCTTCGTTGTATCCAGCCATCCAAAACTCCCTGGGCTGTTTGTGGAATTCATATGTTAGCCTTTCCAGCTACTCATGGAGATTCTTGATGAAAAGCTCCATATTCTCCAAGACTGACTTCTGCGAGGAGAGCTATTTTTCCAGGTCCCTAATTTTCTTTGACATATCAGACAACGCTTGGTTCTTCGCCATTAATTGGAAATCCTGGTTCTCTAAGGCAGACTTAGTTCTCTGTTCCTCGACAAGAACCTGAGATGCTCTTGCTCGTCCCCGAGGAGCTCTTGCTCGACCACGAGAAGATGTAGAGGTGCCAGAACTCCTCAAAGTCTCCAATTCCTCCCTTAACTTGGCGTTCTCAACCTCTAAGAACGAAAATCCCTCGTCGGTCACTGGGATCAAGGCACTAGAAGTGGAGGCTGCAGACTTCAATTATGACAGCTCCTTTTGCAGGTTGTTGTTTTCCTTTTTCAGCAACTCAGCAATCTGTCTACATTCTTCGACCTCACCTCTCAGGGTCCTCTCCCTTACATCATATCCAGCAAAAAGCTTCTCATAGCCCTTGTCGGCAATGATCAACTTGTATTTCCTCCCGTAACCTTCATGCAGCAGGGCAGTTGATTCCTTGTATTGATTCTGAAGGTCTTCGATGGTGCCCTGGAGATCCGCGATCCTTTCATAGTAAGCCACATTATTGGCCACTGCTCGATCAAGTAGACACTTCAGGTATTGATATGATTCCACTGCCTATTTTGAAGCATCTTGGCTGAGGATATCGACAATCTGTGCTGCACTTAGGTCTGTGTGGCCAGCCTTAAAGTAATCATTGCATTGCCTCAGCAGCACAATGTTATGGGCAGATAGCAGTTCCATCCTAGCCAGAAACTAACAGAGAAAGAAAAGGCAATCATCAATAAGAAGATCAAGACACAGTATAAATAGAAGATAGACAACAGTATGCAAAAAAGTTTAAGTTTTATTAGATCATAATTCAGAGTTACATATTCTGGGTTACATTTGATAAAAAGAAAGAAAAATAGAAAGAAACCCGAATAACACTACACCTTTTCCTTATCTCCCAAAACCTTCTCGGGAGGTTGGTAAGAGGAGGCAGGTTGCTCGGAGGGAACTGTGGGTTGTTCGGAGAGCACCAGCTGTTGCTCGGAAGAAGAAATAACTTGCTCGACAATAGACTGGATGGCTGAGGGATGGTATCCCATCACCATAAAAGATTCCTCTGAGGCAGCTTCGTCCTCTTCAAGATCTTCTGGGGTGGGAGGGGGACCAGGAATGTGTTGCTGGAATAGCTCGGAAGACTCGTCGACCTTCATCTCCTTAAGGGAAGCAACCCAACCATCTCTGAAATATTTAAGACTGCCATAGTCCACTTGCGACACCATAGAAGCCAACCCCTTATTCCACCCCTTGTCCCAGCCAACGCTGAAGGTCTTCTTCACAGCAGCTTTCCTCTTTAACTTCTACGAGGAAAGTTTCTCGGACAGCAGGTTCTCAGCAGCCTTCAATTTATCTTCTGCTTCCTCCTTCTGCCGACCTACTTCTTGAAGCTGATCCAACCTTTCCTCAGCAACTTTGAGCTTATTCTCAAGCTCCCCTGCAGCTCTGAGTTTCTCTTTAAGCTCTTTATTTGCCTTCTCCAAGGCATTATTTTTCCTCTCCAACTCCTTGGAGGCATCAACAGCTCAAGCTTTCTCCTGCTCGGAGGAGGCAAGCTTCTTCTCCCAGACAGCTTTATCATCAGCATATTTTTGGCGAGAATCTACCAGAGACTTGGTAGCTTCTTTCAGAGCTCCCTCCACACTGGACGAGGAGCAAGAAGCCTTAATCGCTTCATCCTTCTTTAGGATTATGTTGAAGCAGCTCGTCAACTGTGAACAGAAAAAGAAAATAAGTCAGAAACAGAAATGACAAGGGAAATATGAAAAGTTGAAAGTAAAAAGACTTACTGAAGCGAGATGACCAGCAGCTAAAGAAGTAACCATATCCCGAGTAAGATTTTCTTCAGTACCCTGGACCTCGAGAATGATCCAGGTTTTTACTGAGCTCATTGCAGAGCTCGGGGGAACAAAAGTGGGAACTCCAGTCCCAGCAACTGGAGGCTGAATAATGGTATCAGCCAAACTGATAGAGGAGCTCTTCTTCAGCCTCCTCGGGGGAACAGGTACAGATTCAACCAAGGAATAATCCTTGGTCGGTGATATCACAATCACTTCTCTAGGATTAGCAGACCTGCTCGGAGCCACTACGGGCTTCTCGGTGACTTTAACAGGAGCAGCTGGAGGAGCTGCATCCTTATTCTTCGTCCCCTCCTTTGGGACATCAATCCTACTCCTTTTTGCCTCCCTAGAGCCGGAGGCAGTTTTCTCAAACAGGGTAGGAGGTCTTCTCTTCTTCATCCTTTCGCTCAAAGGAATATGGGATTCAGACGAAGAGCTTGCAGAGGCTGGTACTGGCTCTGCTTCACTGATCACTGGACGAGCAGTGAAAAAAGTGGTGTAGCTCTTGTATTGGAGCAGATAGGAGGCTGACCGAATGTGCTCATCACCAACACTTTGATGCAGACTCCAGATAAGTCCCAAATGCCTTATATTGACATCTGCTTCTTTTGGGCACTTTATCTTGCTATCAACTGCAAACAAATAAAAATTGTTATCAGTGACACATTTTATCAAACACAAAAGAAACAAGATTTCAAAATAAAATAAAATAAAAATAACCTATCCCGTTACCATAAGGAGGGCATCTGGGACCCTGATAAACCTCATCTCCAATTAAAGGAGGGTGTTGCCAATTTTTTACGATAACCCCATGTTCAAAATACTCCCTGTTGGCATCAGGGAGATTGACTACTAAGGCTCTATTTAAAAATCTAGTTTTTAAATAAAAAATATTATCATTAACTGCCCATCTATAGCAGTACATGATTTCTGGAATTCCTATACGAGTTCGATGAACTTGATTTAATCTATGAACCCCATTAACTATTATCCATGTGTTGGGGCCTATTCGTGCAGGAACAATATCAAAGTACTGACAGAATTCCAAACACAATGGATTTGGTGGAAAAGAAAATCCACATTCAGCAAAAAAGAGACTGGGGAACCAATGTCCCTTAGCCAAATTGAAATAATTAGAAGGCTCAGAAAGCTCTTCTAAGACAACCCAGGAGGGAATGGAAAAATTAGAAAGAAACTTTTCAAGAGACTCAACAGGGTAAACCATGATGATGAACAAAAGAAATGAAGAAGAAAGAAGAAGATCTTACAGAAAAAGAGTAGAGCTGTTGACAACGAACGATGGAAGAGATGAGCTAACAAGAGAATAGAAGACAATGAAAAACTCAAAGATACAAATTTGAAAAGTAGAAGACGATGGAAGTATCTGTGAAGTTTAAATACCTTGCCTTGGGAAATGGTGAAGTAATGATTACGTTACCGTCGGCTAAAAAGATGAAAAGTGGCGCGGGAATCAAAGCGGGCAACAGCGGCTAAAAAGACGAAAGTGACGCGGGAATCAAAGCACGTAGAAAAGTCCAAAAAAGCATGATTCTACGAATTGAGAAGGAGAAATAAATACAAGGTAAACGCTCCTAAATATCAGGAGGGCTATTTAAAGCTACCATACTCCGAGAAAGAATGTTCCATATTCCTCAAATTTCGAACTATGAAACATTGGGGGCTTCTGTTGATACCAAATTTAGTCTGCTGACATGGCTTAATTAACTGATGACACGTGGCAATCTACATGGCAACAATAATCACTTCCGAGGAACTTATACGCTCCGAGGAATAAGACCTCTCCGAGGAACTCATACGCTCCGAGGAATAAGACCTCTCCGAGGAACGCTTGAGCACCGAGAAGCTTAGGCGGTCCGAGCAACTCAGGCGGTCCGAGCTGCATCTCGAACGAAGCATTAATAGCTGGATAACCAACAGTTCAACTGATTCATTAAATGCTCATCATTCAGACGCACACGAAAAAAGGGGCATTGAATGTATTACCCTTTCATATGTATATCATTTAATGTATTACCCTTTCACATGACAGCCTCAGGGCTATAAATACATTGTACAATCCTCATTTGAGGGGACCCAGAATTTCTGGAGAGATCTTATAATCGAGAATTCCTAAGCATTCAGCAATAACAAAATAGTGGACGTAGGCCATTCTTATAAGGCTGAACCACTTTAAAAATTCTTTGTTTCATTTATATTTATCTGTGATTGAATAATTAGAGTGATCTAATTGTTTACATCAACACAGAGGTAAGCGTGTGTAGGGAACATGGGGTCCTCAAATCCATTTAGTGGTGACGCAAATGTTGGAGAGTTCCATTGGAAAAAAAACTATTGACATCATGTTATGGAACATAAATTCCAAAGCATAATCAATAGATAAGACCAAACATATAAAATATTTCCAAAGAAAAAGATTCATGAAACTCAAAACCTTTAACTTGTGTGTATTCTTGAGACATTAGCCTAGCCTTACTTCTCAAAACACCAACCTCTTCATCACATTTCTTTTTGAATATCCATTAGGAACTACTTGTTTTTCGAATGATGAGAACTGGCTTTATGAATAATATTGCTTCCCCAAAAATTGATTGATTGTGTTTCAAAAAGTAAAAAATAAAATAAAATAAAAATAAATAAAAAACTAGATCTAAAGAATATGTCCAGGATTCAGATCATGATATCTTTATGGATATTGTATGTGAATTTTTGTAAGATAATGATTTGATGAAGTGGTTGATGTTGTACCCTTCTTTGACTTCTAAGTCACTCCTTAGATGTGATCATGTCCAAATAACTTTTTGAATATAATCCACCTAAAGAAAGCCTTATGTGTGGTCACTTTCGGAGATGAAATATCGGTGAAGTAAGAGAAAATTTTGAGAAAACCAGTGCACCCTAGGGTTTGTAAGAAACATGCCACTTATTTTTTTCACAATTTTAATAAACTTTGCACATTTTAAACCATAAGTGTTGTAAGAAACAATTTATCCAATATTACTCTTGTCCTAAGCATGCATTTATGTGAGAATAATCAAGAATAAAATAAGCAACCAACAACACGACGACATACGAGGAAAATCCCAATGGAAAAAACCCTCAGGCAACGCAACCACAAAAGTCCACTTAGATATAAATAGTTTAGAAAAATAACTTAGACTTAGCCACAAACATGACAGCCTTGATGCGTTTTCTCTTTCCTTGTAACCTTTTGTGCAGCCACTGTTGGACGCCTTCCAACAGCTAGCCATCATAGGCTCATTCCCACGTCTCGATATTCTACCGATATGGAGAGCAGACATATATGGTGCAACACGAAAAAAGATCTCATACAAACATATAGAAGTCCAATTTATGGATCTTAATCTTGGATGTAAACTAGGGCTTGGAGGCAAAAGATATACTTTGGAAAACCGTTTTCGCAAAAGACCTCTTGGAAAACTCATGCCATACATGAATGTTTATAGAAAACGTGAATTTAAAGGTGGAATGTTTTTTGACACAACTCGTTTGAACAAAGACATAAGGTTTGTTTGAACCAAAGCCTTATCTCATTGAAAGGAATAAAAACCTTGTTCAAAGAAACACGTGATCTCGTTCGAACCAACTTCAAATGAGCTTCGTACTAATATACATTTATCCAACAGAAGTACCTCATTTGATGTTCATTAGAAGGTAGTTCTAATGAACTCACATCTCGTTCGAACGAAAATCTAAACTCATTTGAACGAACTAAAAAAAAAATTATTTTTCTTTCAAAAAATATTTTATGAAAAGTCTTCTATCAACTTTTATAAAATAACACCCAAAACATATCCAAGGATAGAACACTTATATGCATTCATGCATTCTTTGAGATCCCTCGGATGTTGAAGATGAAAACTCGGCACACAATCCAATGTAACCTTGATGTTGCTTTAACTTTGTCACGTAGTCTACAATCCCACAATATAATATTTAACGACACACAACTGAAGTCTTAATCTATGGCTCAACTAAGTTTTACCAAATCAAGAAATTAAGCCAATATGTACAAATTTACTCGATTCAATAATTTGTCCTT
Source organism: Sambucus nigra (assembly GCA_949130495.1). Taxonomy (NCBI): domain Eukaryota; kingdom Viridiplantae; phylum Streptophyta; class Magnoliopsida; order Dipsacales; family Adoxaceae; genus Sambucus; species Sambucus nigra. Next base: position 4,746,947 of record OX422217.1, read on the forward strand.
ACAAATATCCCCCGTTGACAATTTTGGGACAAAACTAAAAAAGGAAACGTTGGAGATGCTTGACTAATTCAAACTTGAGTTGTTTTGATCTTGTGTAAACATTTTTCGCATTACTGTTAACCTGCACACTTTAATACACCTCCAAATGGAATTAGAATATAGCAATTTATAAATCGCATATGACCCCCCCCCCCCTCCCTGTCTAAACATTTCTACCTAAGATAGTGTGTCTCTTCCTATGTTAAAGAACTCCCACAACAAACTAGATATGGAAAAAGCATATGACAGGATTTCTTTGATATTCATAACAAAAGTGCTCCGGGCTTTTGGTTTCTCTGAAAATTGGATCGACGTGGTTTGTAGAGTCCTCTTAAATTGTTGTTACTCAATTATTTTTAATGGTAAAACGTGCGGATATTTTAATTCTGACAGAGGGGTGCGTCAAGGGGACCCTTTGTCACCTGCCCTCTTTTTTCTTGCTACTGAAGTTTTGAACAGTGGTATCCATAATCTTATGATGAAAGGAAGAACTTTCCATTATTCTATTCCCATAGGTTGCCCTCTGGTATCATCAATGTCCTTCGCAGACGATATTATGTTTTTCTTAAATGCTAATGCAAAATCTGTTGCATCATTCTCTCGGTTCGTCTCAGCATATGAAAGAAGCTCCGGCCAGCTGGTCAATTTATCTAAAAGTGGGATCATTTTCTCAGTTGTTTTCTCCAGAAAAAGACGGTCTTCTATCCTTAAGCAAACAGGTTTCAAGTTGGTCAATCTCCCAATTCATTATTTAGGAGTTCTATTATTTACAGGTAGGAAAGGAAACCACCTTTTCAACGCTATTTTGAATAGAGCAGTGGGCAGAATTAAACTTTTGAATCATGCTGCCATATCTCAAGCAGGAAGATTGACACTCATTAAAACAGTTCTCCAGTCTTTGGGGCTGCATATGATCGTTGCTTTACAGCCGACCAAATTTTTTTTCAAGGACTTTAATTCGTTTTATTCAAACTTCTTCTGGGGATCTACGGATGACATCCATAAATACCATTGGGTGGCTTCGGAGGCTATATCTCATTTGAAATCCGAAGGAGGCCTTGGTTTAAGTGGTCTTAATGACATTTATGATGCTTTTGCTTGTAAAATTTGGGCTCGTTTTTTCAGAATAATTCATCATCGGCTAGATTCATGCACTGCAAATACAAAAAATTAGCTTCGCTCAACTTCAGAGGGCTACCGTCTTTTGCCAGTGTTATATGGAAGCGAATACAAATGGTAGGAGATATTTTTTAGCATAATGAGGCGTCGCCTAATCAAAGTTGTATCACACATGGCTTCCCCATTTCGAAAGCGTGGGATGTTATTAGGGAAAATCAATGCAATCAATATTCATTGTCAATGATATGGAATGCTAGAGTTATCCCAAAAATTTCAACTTTATGTGGCATATTTTGCATAAAGCTCTCCCTCTTGATTACAATATCAAACGTATATTTATCCCATTATCTTCTAAATGTAGATGATGTGCCTTGTCCCAAGAAGAAAATGATGATCATTTATTTCTGACTAGTGAGATTGCGCGGAAGGTTTGGAATCACTTCGATAATTTGATAGGCGTGAGTAATCAGAGTTTTTCTCTTAGATAAAAAGTAATGAGCTGGTGGTTTAAGTGTTGCGACAAGAACATTCGATCCATTCTTTGCAAGATTCTCCCCTCCTATATTTGTTGGCGAATTTGGTGTTCAAGGTGTCATGCTACATTTGACAAGTCAGTTATGAATGCTAAGATTATCATCCGGGACATCCATTAAGACATTTTTATGATTTTCAAAGCTTTTCCTTTTAAAGATCCCATTTCTAGATTTTTTCTATCTTATATTGATGATTTTGAGATCTCTCATATTTGATTGTCAGCCACCGGAGGAAGGCTTTTCCCCCTTTACATCAATAAATATATCTCTTTGTTAAAAAAAATGCCATTTCTCCCCCTTTTTAGGGTGAACAATAATAAAACATTTCTTCCCAATAAAACTAAAACTCTCCCTAAGTGAATCATGGGTAATCATAAGGAAAAATAAAAATATATCATGAAATGTTGTGAACAAAGTCATGCAAAGATAAAATGTTTAGCCATATAAGCACAAATAATCCAAACCACAAACAAATGATATCAACTAAAATGCAAGTATTTAAGTATAAGATACCAAGATGATTATAATACATGTCAATATAAAAAAAATTAGCATAGGATACACATTGATTAAACGAAAGCCCAAATACTCAAACTCAAAACATACCATATATATAACCAGGTATACACCAATGAAGCAGAATTTTATATAGGTATAAACAACAACAAAAGGCACAGACACAGTTTTACACACTCGCATAGTATCAACGTGTTTAAACATTGTGGTACGAAGTGAAGGGCATGAACTTGAAATAATAAAAAATGAACGAATCAATAAAAAATGCCCAAGAAGATCTATTTAACTGCAATAATTTATCAACATTTGATTTAGCCACACTTGTAAAATAAAGAACTAAAACGGACAACCAAGTAGAAGGCACACTAGCAAAGAAAATTTGATAATTTGCGAATCAACGTTAAAACAATTAAGATAAATTAGGACTCATTGTCCAAATCCATTGATCTTTAACTAAACACTCCAATTATTTTCTCTTTCTCTCTTTCATTTGAAAACATCTCATCAATGCAAAAATCTATCCTTGCATTTTTTTCTATTTTTATTCCCTCTCAATATTTTTAGGCTCTTGCCAACGGTCGCCTTTCTTGCAATGGATATTTCTCCTTTCATAGCCCTTTCCTGTAAACACTCATATTTTATAAAAAAAATATCAAATAAACTCATGAACAATGTTTTTTAAAGGCACAATACCCCCTATGTATATGAGAAGATTGTTGGGAGAACACCTCATTTATCTCATGTGGCATATGAAGTTAAAATCTAATGGGGGTCGTGCAAGATGTGTGCGGAGGCATATTTAAAGTGAAGCCATAATGAAAATTAATCAAACTGCATTATATAAAGTCACATGGATAGATGGAAGGAATTAGATTCAAAACATCTATATGCCACATAATATGTGTAAAAACAAGATTCACAAAAACCAAAAATATTTTTGAGTTTTAAACATTTTTCAAAATGATACAAAAATAAAACTATTCCAAAGTCAAACAAAATATTTTTCTATTTTCTCATTAAGACCCAAAAATATAAAATCAAAATACAAAAGATATACACATCATAACATTTGAAAACATATATCGTGAAGAACCAAACTAGTGTATGACAAACATGCAATCACAATCACTTATAAGATATAACATGGGATGAATCATGAGAAAGAAAAAGAGGGTCAACAAGCCTAAAAGTTTTACCTTAAAATCAGATCTCCTAACCCACATAGGTGTAACAAGACAACCATGGGCTTGGGGAACCTTGGTGGCACTAGGCTTATTCTTCCTAAGACCGTTTGTAGTATTAACAAAATGCTTGAGGTGACATTTCCTATAATAATGCGTGCAAATTAAGACATGAGGAATGTTTCCATTAGATTGACCTTTTCTAATGTCCCTAGCTTTGTTTGGCTCCCACAACGGCATGGTCTTGGCATTAGTGGTAAAAGTATCTATATTATAAAATCTAATCTCATAATTATCATCTTTTATTCAAACGGTGCCTATCATATTATCTAATTTCTCTAACCTAGAATCAAAATAAAATTTATCATTACTCGAGTCTCTCCACTAATTCCAGAATCCGAGACTCGAGCAAATGCCTATACTTTTTAAACTCAAGAAGTTCATTCTCCACAGACTCCATTAAATAATGAATACTATCTTTTCTCCCTTAACATATTGTAGTTTCTATTTGAGAGTTCTCTTATGATCCGCAAGATCCTCAATTAATTTAGAGTTATCATCACCAATGAAACATTCCTTCACCTTATCTTCTAAAGGCAAGTTGGACTGATTCAGGGTACAACTCCCGAAAGGTCACTTGAAGATCACTCTCTTCCTCATTTTCTTCCTCATCAATCTTTTCCTCACCCTCTTGGGAACCTAAAGACCAGAGCTCGGAACCGTTATGTGCATGATCATCTTCAATAGGGGAATACACTTTGTTTAAGCCTATATTGATGGCCATCAACCCAGTACAATTGCGATAATTAGGGAATTAGATTCCTCTTTAAACTCCCGATCACTATGGGTCGTATTGTATACCTTTGATTCCTTACCCTCCCTCCTTAGTATTGGGGGAAACTCACGAGAATAATTAATTAAGCTTTGGAATTCAAAACACTTGTCCTGGTTATCCACCTTCTTAGGACCACCCCTACTATTCCTATCACGATCGACAAAGTTATTAGGCTTCATTTATAAACATTTCTCAAAGCTATTCCCATATATAATCCTAAGAAACATTTTGAACTTCCTAGAAAAACTAGTTATCTCTTCATCAACAAGCTCACCGTAAATATTATAATCCAACACATTCTATTTTTTATCGTTCAAAGAAATATCCTTATTTTCATTCTTCCTTGGAGGACACATGTTAATCTCATAAGTTTGAAGTTCACCTACAATTTATTGGAATCGTATAGTGCCAAAACAACATAGGGGATCTAGGATGGCGACTTTGGCATTAAATCTTTCAGGCAACGAACTTAAGATGTTTTGCACAACTCTAGACTTAGAAATCATCAAAAAAATCATTCTCTAAGGTCTTAATCATATCAAAATTAGTCATTAGATTTTATGTCATGGAAGCCCTAACAGTATCTGCTCCCTTATGTGTGGATTATAAAATATCCCAAACAGCCTTAGAGATATCGCAAGTCATAATGTGTCTGAAACCCATAATTGCATGCACACCATGATAACAAGGATAAATAAATTAACCAACTCATACACAACGATGTAAGTGGAAAACCCATAATAGGAAAAACCTCGAATGACCCAACCACATAAGTTCAATACAATATAGGTAGCTTACAATAACAACTTAGACTTACTAAGAGATTCTATGCCTTCAAGCCTTTATGCGCTTCCTCGTTCTTCATAACCTTATTCGCATCCACTGTTGTACGCCTTATAATAGCCATGCAATGTAGGAGCATTCCCACGTCATGTTATCCCAACGATCTTATTTATCTCATGATCAATCCAACCGTCGCTCAACACAGAGAAGGACTCCACCGCTCAAAACACTCATAGTAAGAAGAGAAAATAAACATTGTGAAACACATAAAGAGATCTCAAACAAATATATATATATATATATATATATATATATATGATTGTTAGATATCAATCTTGTATGTAAACTGGGGTTTAGAGGCACAATATATTATTTGGAATTTTTTTTTCACAAAAGGATAGACCTGCGCATTTATAGAAAACACAAATTTTTAGGTGACATATTTTTCAAGACAACTCATTCGATTTAAAGCACATGGTTCATTTGAATTAAAGCCTTACCTCATTCAAACGAACAAAAATCTTTCCTTAACGAACATGTGATCTCATTTGAACCGAATTTCAATGAGCTTCGAACAAATATACCGTTTTCGAACCAAAGTACCTTGTTTGATATTCTTTAGTAGGTCGTTCTAATTAACTCCACATCTCATTCGAGCGACACCTAAACTTGTTCGAACTAACTAAAATAAAAATTATTTTTTCTTTCAAGATTCATTTTATGAAAAGGCATCAATCTACTTTTATATAATAGTACCCAAAATGTATTTGGGGATCAAACACTTATATGCATTCATACCTTTATTGAGATCCGTCAAATATTAAAGATTAAAACTTGATGCGCAATCCAATATAACCTTAATATCACTTTAGATTTACCGCATAGTCTTCAATTAAACATCGTAGGATTGAAGCACGCACAACTCAAGTCCTAACCAATGACTCAAACAAGTTTTTTCCCAAATATGGAATTAACAAATTACATACAAATTGACTCAATTAAAAAATGTATCATTACCAAATTACTTTATCTCTTCTCAACCGTTCACAAAAATTTGAATAGATGTTTTCCTATCCCTCTGTAACCCGATGAGCTCTTCTAGACTAAGTGTGTCTAAAATTTCCAAAGAAATAAAGACCGTAACTTTCGCACTGAAATAATGCGGGAGTGATCTTATAATTTTCTTAGAAACAACCGTTTCTAGAATTTTCTCACCCAAATATAAATTAGAATTCATAATATCAGACAATCATGCATAAAATTCATCAAAAAATTCAGTTTTAAGAATGCTTGTAGTCTCAAATTATGTGGTGATGTTGTGAAGCTTAGAAACTTTGACAATATTGATACCCTCGTGTGTGAGATGGAGGATATTTCAAGCTTCTTTAAATTTACTACACTTCATGATACGAAAAAATTCGTCGGGTGTGACAACACTAAAAATAGCATTCAAGCCACGCTGTATAAAATTACTCAGTCTAAAATCGTTATCAGTCCAAATTATGACTAGCTTGAGACTAATGACATTTTCATTACTTACAATCGGATGAGTCCATCCTTTTTTTAACAGCAAGCTAAATGCGTTCAACGATCGATTTTAGAGAAGATGTACTTCTATCTTTCCAATAGGCATAATTTAAGTCATCAAACAAAAGTGGCCTATTGTACGAATTCTCCATATAACCACCAAGATTAATCTAAACAACTTGTAGAAATAAGCTCAGATACCAATTTGAAAACTCTTTGTAGAATGGTCAAATTATATGATGAAATCCAGAGTTTGTAGATTAGGTTACACACATAAGCCAATTAAATTTAATATAAATTTTATATCTATTAATTAGGTGAACCTAAATATGTAATATATATAAATCTAAATCGAATCAAAACAAACCACAAACCACAAGAAATGATATGAGGAGAAACCCCTCTAGTAAAATAATTTTTTATCATCGTTACAACTAGGTATTACATAATGACACATATAGATTTACATACCTATACTCCATTAAGTATTGCTATTATGTTTTCCTTCGTTGTTGTTGTAAAAAAAATGATGCAGGTCTAATAACGTTGTCCACAAATCAACCTCAAAAAATTCTTTTCCCATGTTTAGCAATGGAGAATCAGCCCCGCAGGGATATAAACATGGTATGTGTTCTTATAGGTTTGATAACGTGTTTCAAAAAACATCCAAGGGGTTTGGATTTGGAAAACCAAAATATTTGGATAAAACTAGGGTTTAGACAACTTTTAGAATTGTATGGAAAATTGATTTTTTCCAAAAGTCCTACAAAAAGCTGATGCCATTACCACTTTATACATAAAAATGATTTTGTAGTGGTACAGATTCTGAGGGCTCGTTCGATAGAAATATAAGTTCATTCGAACAAAAATGCATGTCTCGTTCGAACAAACCACAAACTCATTCGAACGAATAACTCATCTCGTCGAACCAATTTGTAATGAGATTGAAATGATACTTGTTCTGCTAATAGACAAACCTTGTTTGATGTTCATTTCAGGGTCTATTAAACAAACATGTATAACTCGTTCAAACAAAGACCAGAAAGTCGTTCAAAGGACTATAAAACAAAAAAAAAATTGTTTGAACAACTTTTAAAAGAAACACTTTTTATGAAAAGTGTAGTGACAATCTCATAAACCTCCTTCAATAAATGTAGTGACAATCGATTTTTGATTGTTGTGTTCGGTGACTAACTTGTCTTCGTTTGAAGTCTTGAGAATGTACAGGTGGTGAAGTCGGGAGTAGCGAAAAATGCCAAACTAAAATATAATAAGCAACATAAAACTTCCTCATACAATAAATCTGTGTTGAATTTTACGAACCAAATGGTGGGTTTGTTCTTCAACATCGTGGATTCATTCTAGCGATAACAGGTGGTGAGTGCAATGGTCTAATAGAGATATATGGGCATTGGGCTTAGAGTTCAGGCGGGTCCCTACAGTTAATTTTTTCTAATACATGTATAAATGAGGGCATATCTTGTAGTGACGTGTTTACTCAAATGAGGTGTGACCCAATTGGGCATACAAGAATTCATAGTGCGTGTGTCCCATATGTAGTATAAAGTTACAAGTATTTAATGAAGATGGATGAATTTATGGAATTAAATAAGCCTCGTCCTCGAGATATTCTATACTGGGTTAATTACCTAGGTATTAAGAAACAGGGAGCTAGGGATTGGATGCCCAGTTATTGTTGAGTTGACTCGGTTAGAAATTTAATAGAGGTTAATATGAAGAGATACATATTAATATGAATAGACATATTAATATATTAATAGACGCGTATTAGTACAAATATGTCCCTTTGTGGTTAATATGAAAAGACACACAAAAATATCAACTCTCTTTATTTCTTGTCATTAAGGTACCTCTTAAACCTCTTATATATGATACGATACACATATATTTTTTTTTATTAGTATTAGAGCTTGTGTAGTTGTTTGATAGAACATATACATCTATGCTTGAATGTTCACCATTGATGAACAATTTTTGAAAATTTCATCAAGATAATTTTAATTTCATTTTTAATTTGGTGTATTTTCGACCGATTTTGTTACATGGATATGCTCCGATATGTGTAAGAATGTTACACTTAAAGTTTCATCAAAATGAAACCCAAGTTTGATTCAACAAATTTCAAAATTCGTTTTCTTCAAACTTTGCCTCAGTTTTTGATGACTTTATTTCCTTTTTCTTTTTTATCTAATCTATGTTGTGAGATATTTCCAACCATATATAATACACTAATTTTGGCTAAGCAGTGAAGGATAGATGAGTCTCCAAAGTAGGCTCGACGAAATTGAAAAATTAGAGAATTCTGAAGGTTAATGACAATGAACAATAATTTTAAAATGTGGGCAAGTTTTAAAATACCAGAATATATTTGTTTTGCTCAAATTTCATTCTTATACTATATTTTGGAGGTTTCATAATCCAATGGTATTATCTCTTCAAAAAGAAATCCAGATTTTTTTTCCTCTTTATTTAACATATATTTTTTTGTATAAAAATTATTATGAAATCTAGGAAAAAAATTATTGAAGAACACAAAATATATACTTAAGTTACTCTTCACGAGTATAAATAATTTGTGTAATTATTTATCTCCTTCATCGTGAAACTTTTTGGCATTTTTTGGATTTTGGGTAACGCAAAAAATTGCTAAAATTGCTCTTTTTTTTATACTTTATATGTAATAAATATGATGTAAAAGCATTATTGAAAAATTTACAAAATTTTAGAATTATGTACCTACGTTTAGTGTATTTTTTTAATATTTTTTTAGGCAATAATTGATGACCAAAAAATTTGAAAAATACAGAAAATAATTTTTAGACTTTCTTCCTGAAAATTAATTACGGGAAAGATCAACAACATAGAATTATTTTATGCAAAATGGGTCTCATCCATCCAATCAATTATTTAGTATAATTTTTGTCAAAGAAATTTTAAACTTCTGTAGTTTTTTTTTCCTTGAAACTTGTTATATGACTTTGATGCTTGTATTTTATCTTGGATTTATCCGTGTGATAAGCCCAATGATTTATATTTTCTACCCATAGGTTATGTGCATGTGGCTTTTTGTCTTGGATAGTTCATCGCCTTTTATTGCATGCAGGGATGTTATATGGAATTAATATGCTGGCATTGATGTTTTAATTTATTATGCAAGACCAAAATGTGGTCATGGGGTGCTTCAGTATTTTAATATCATTGTAAATGTGGCATCCCCCACGGTACCATTTTTAGGGTAGACATGTAAGGGGTTGTTATTTAACCCTTATATATATATATATGTTGATTGGATCACCTTAACATAATAAATTAAAATATAAATAGAGTTTTTTTCGAACTCGTGCTATGAGACATGTTGTTATGGATGCTACTAGTATGATTTCTTCTCACTAATAAAGAATTTAAATTCCAAATTTACATTATTGGGAGATCTTTGGAAGACTAGAGGACTTTTGATCTCGATGTGTAAACACAGATATGATTTTATTATTGGATTTGAAAAAATTTAAAAGATGTGCATTATAATGATTCATGTCAAACGTCCTTAAAAATGTACTAGTGGCTAGATTATCTAGAGAATATCTTAGAGCCCTGCTCGCTAAAGTTGACCAACATATATGTGAGACTTGTTTAGTGAAAAAAGTATGTATGAAGCCTTTTGGTAAGTCTCTCCGAGTTAATCAGCTAATATAACTAATTCACTCCGATATTTGGGGACAATGAGCATTAAGGCACATCATGACACAATAGAGAATGATTTCCCTAGCGTATGGGATGTCAAAAATAATCTTGACCTTTATGAGTTAGAGAACCATGAAGACATCTTACAATCTTCAAGATAAGGTGGGGGAGTAATTCGTCATCTTGCAATCATTAAAAATATTGGGAATGATCTCCATCCTAGAGAGAGCGTAACATTGGAACCATAATATTTTTCAATTTTGAAGAAAATGAGGAGATATTCCACGTGGGAATAGTATCTTGTACGCTTCTTTAGATGAGAAAGACCTTGGTTCTTATGTAGAAGTGATTTTCCAAAATTCTAAGGATGACTAGATGGTTACCATATGAAACTAGTTTTCGTTTTTGATATTATTATTGGATAGTATGGTATTCATCTATTTTGTTTGAATGACTATTGTTATGTGCGCATTCTATTGATATGTCAATGAGCTTGAATAAATTCTCCCACGGAGGTGATTCACCTAGGCGCTTAAATAACGAGCAAATTGATACATTTGTCAATGGCGCTTTGACAACGAACTGAAAGATTTATATTTTTAGCGCCTGAAAAGGAGAATAAGAAATATACGACTAATCAAGTGATTAGGCATAAATTCTTCCCAATTTATCCCTTTAATTTAGCTACTTTTAGCAGCTCGAACAATGTAATAGATTTGACTTTATCTCATAATCTTGCTACTGACTTATCCTAACGAGTACACCGAGTTTCTGGTATTTCGTACTGATTTTACAGGTATTTGATGTCAACTAAAGAAAGAAAGAAATCAGATGAATCGAGAAAGAAAAGAAGGAAAGTCCAAAGGGAAACATGGTAATTTCTACCCGGAGTTCGAATGAAGCACCTAAAGAGAAGTTGAAGATATCAAGTTTATGAGCACGTAGGAAGAAACGACACCTCAATCGGAGTCCTAGTGTGAAAGTTATGAGCAGTCAAAGTCTGAAGGAAAAAAGTCAAATGAATCCCGGACTGGTCCGCATTACCAATTTCCAGAGAACCTCGGACCGAAGACAAACCGAAGCTGCAAGAAAATAAAAGAATCGATCTGCACCGGATCGGTCCGCCCAAGAATTAAAAGAACCGATTTGGATTCCAGGTAGATCGAGCCGCCGGAGGACCGGACCGGTCCGCCTGTCGAGTTTTAATTTTTTATCCTTCTATAATGGAGAGTCCTAGTGCAGCTAAAACTTCTGAATTTTGTAGGGTATTTAAACCCGTTTTATTATCATTCTTAGGACAAAGAATTTATCTAAATTTCCATTCTTTTCAGAAAAACCCTAGTTTGGAGATAGCTGATTATTTTAATTCCAAGATTGAAGATTGTTCAAATTTCAGTGATTACCAGTAATTGTAGTTAATGCTTTGTGTGCTTTGGTAAGATTACTGAGTAATTTTCTCTATTTAATTTCCTGTTTAAATCATTCTTCAATTTTTCTTAGTTTAATCATAATTTCCTGCAATCCCCAAATTGTTTTCATTAAGTTCATCATGGTAGGCTAGATTTTTAAAGGTCGGGGTGCATGAACCCAATCTGATGTTGTAGTTGTATGTACATAAAATTAATCCTCTAAATTTAATGGTTTGATTAGGACCGTATTGCATAGAAACACGATAATTGTAGATTTTTAGATCTCATTTGCTTTCGGGTAGCTGGGATGCTTTAGAATACAATTCGAGTGTAACTATAGAGATACCGATTTACTCGTCCTCTGATTAAGTATGATGCGAGCTTGAACCTTTTATACGTAATGCTTGGGAGTACTAAATTCTGGGTCTAATTAACCATTTAAATTTACAATTAGTTTTATATCATCAATACACTAAGGTTGGGGGATTGTATTCCCGTCCTGTTTTCTTCATCATATAGTTTAGAGTTTCAAGTCAATTGTCATCAGTAATTTAGAGTAGCTGCATTTCATTCATACTTTTGTGCATTAAACAATTATTTTAAAAATTTCATCTAGTGTAGTTATTCCCAAAACCAATCATCTTTTCCTTTTTTTTTAGAGTCAAAGTTAGGTTTCCTTCATCTGTCCAACGTCATCACAACTTCGTTGTCCTATTTTCCTGTGGTTACGATCCCGACTTACCGGGTTTATTACTAACGCGACAGGATTGCACTTGAGCCTAGAGAGTACGCACTTCTGAGACACATTCCTAGTCGCGTCAAGTTTTTGGCTCCGTTGCCGGGGATTTAGGTAGACTTGGGATTAGACCGAGTCAATCTCAAACTTTGACCAAAAAATTTCAAAAAGCCAAAAACATATAAAAATTTGAAAAAGAACAAAAATATTCATCACTATCTCTCATAATCTATTAATGCAAAATTCTGAACTCACTCCAACTCCCCAGAATACTCCAACCCACATTCACGAAAATCCAATATTTGAGTACAACCCTAATAGCCTTCACAGTCCTAACGCTCCACAGTTCTGGGTTCCACCTCCCACACCGTCACACTCAATCTCAAACAACACCCCACTTTCCTTTTTAGGACACACTTCAGAGAGCACTCCAAGTATACCAAGTGAGGATACCAAATCTTTGAGAGAGAGAACCATGTCACAACACGATAGTGCTGTTGTCGACGAGGGAGAGGCCCCTTATCGCCCTTTGAGAGACGTCTTATATCCCAAACGCACTGTCACTCCGGGATGCATTTTACTCCCGTACAATGCAGGATATTTTTGTTTTAGGAATGGGATGATCCAGATACTTCCCACTTACCATGGAATGGATTCCAAAAAGCCATATGCCCATATCATGAAATTTGAGGAGGCGTGCGAGACTCTTAGTGATCAAACTTGCACAAAAGATGCACTCCACCTAAAACTCTTCCCATTCTCGCTAAAGGATAAGGCTAAATCATGGCTATGGTCTTTACCTCCAAATTCGATTTCATCATGGAACGAATTGCAATCCAAGTTTCTCAAGAAGTTCTTTCCTCCACATCAAACGAATTCCATCAAGGATCAAATTCAAACATTCCAACAATTAGAAAATGAGTCATTCGAACGATGCTATGAGCATTTCAATGAGTTAATTGCCTCGTGTCCCCATCATGGTTTTGATAAAACGAAAATCATTTCCTTTATCCATAATGGGCTGAACATTAACTCCAAGTAACTTATCGAAACCATGGGTAGTGGTCCGTTTGTCGACTCCGATGCTGAGCTCCACCTGAGGTATGTCGCCGAGACTACCCAATCCTGGGATATATCTGACCTTAATGGTCAAAATCGAAATCATCAAGTGACCACCACTCCATAAGCATCCGACCTATTTCAAGTAGAAAAGAATTCTATAGCGGACAGTCTACTCGATATGCTTGAGAAAGGACTGGGAGACCTACGTGCAGAATGTGGAAGAGGACCAACTGGATCCATCCCCAACCCAGTCGAGAAGGTGTGTGAGATTTGTGAGGCGGGTCATTCAATTGAGGAATGCCCAAATATACCCGACTAAAAAGTGATGCTTCAAGAGCAAGTCAGTGGTATAGGGGGCTTTAAGGGTAATTTGGTGCCCTGCACAAGAATTCTTACAACCCTTCATGGAAAAACCACCCTGGTTTTAGCTATGGGCAACAACATGCTACGATGAATCCTAATTCACATGTTGCCCCTCCTTCGCCACCGTATTTTCAACAAGATCCACACATGCAAGGACATGTGCAAGCACCACCACCTCAAGGAGCATACATCCCTCCACCGCGAAGAAGTCTCGAGGATACGATCAACCACTTTATCAATACCCAGACTACAATAAATGCTAGGCATGAGCGCATGATGAACGACATGAATGCGAACATCTCACAGTTGCAATCATAGTTGAGTATCTAAGAGAAGAGCAAGTTTCCTTCCCAGGGCCAAAGACCGCCCCAAGGTCAAACTACTGTTAGCTCCACCTCGACAGAACATCAGGAACAATGTCAAGCTGTGACCACTCTTCATAGTGGGAGAGTTGTTAATTTATCACCTCCTCCACATGACGCAACCAAAGACAAGGAGATTTTTCCCGATATGAAAGAGGCCGAAGATGTCCCCTTGAATGAGAGTGATAAAGAAGACACTAGTGAGCCCGAAGTAGTAGTGAAACCACCCACCACGACACCGTTTCCTCAAAGGTTGATTCCTTCCCATAAAGGAAATCCCCGTGATGAAGTGCTAGACGTGCTAAAGCAAGTAAAGCTGAATTTACCTTTCATCGATGCTATTAAGCAAATTTCAGCTTATGCAAAAGTCATCAAAGACTTATTGACGGTAAAGAGGAGGATGAAGGCAAAGAAAAATGTCTTCCTAGCACAGAACGTGAGCTCCATCCTACTTAATGATCTCCCGTCCAAATTCAAAGATCCCGGTGCACCCACTATTTCCTGCATCATTGGAAAAAATAAAATTGAGAAAGCCTTACTTGATTTGGGAGCAAGTGTTAATATTCTCCCATACGCCATCTATAGGAAACTTGATTTCGGTGACCTCGAGCCCATAAAGGTCACTCTTCAATTAGCGGATCGAACCGTAAAGGTCCCACGAGGCATAGTTAAGGACGTGATCGTCCAAGTTGACACCTTCTACTTCTCGGTAGACTTTGTCATTTGGGACACGGAGCCCTCCTTTACCTCAAGAATCCATGTTCCCATCATCCTTGGGTGTCCTTTCTTAGCTATGGCTAACGCAATCATTAATACTCGAAATGGGCGAATGAAACTCACTTTTGGGAACATGACTTTAGAGACTAACATCTTTCATATCGCCCAACAGACGGGGGAAGAAGATGATCTTCACGCGGTGAGCCTAATATACGAGATCATAGAGGATTATTTAGAGGAAACTTATTATGGAGACACCTTAGGGTGTTGTTTAGTGTTGAGCCACGAGAGTGAGGGGATGTACACCGCATTCGAGAGGGAGGTTGAGGAGTTGAGAGAGTTATTTGATGAGAAAGTGTCGGAGGAGGACGCGAGAGATATAAGTTGGGTTTCTAGATTCGAGGAATTACCGCCGAGGGATACACGCATGGTTACCTCCAATAAAAAAATTCCAACCCTCGAATTGAAGAAACTCCCCTCCCATATTAAATATGCATACCTAGGAGAGGGTGAGACATTTCCTATTGTTGTCTCCTCTAGCCTAGATGAAGAGCAGGAGGGTAAACTGTTAAAGATTCTGAGGAAGCACCAAGATGCTTTTCGTTGGTGCATTGCTGATTTGAAAGGAATAGGTCCTTTGATTTGCACCCACAAGATCCATCTCAAAGAGGATATCAAGCCCTCGAAAGAAATGCAAAGAAGGTTAAATCCCAATATGAAAGAAGTGGTGAGAATCGAAATAATTAAGCTATTGGATGCTGGGATTATCTACCCAATCTCGGATAGCAAGTGGGTGAGCCCTATTCAAGTTGTCCCGAAGAAGTTTGGTATGACAGTGATTAATAATGCTAAGGGAGAGATAGTTCCCCAACGTACCACCACCGGGTAGCGTGTTTGCATTGATTACCGGAAACTCAATGCGGGAACTAGGAAAGACCATTTGCCCTTGCCATTTATTGATTAGATGCTTGAGAGAGTAGCGGGCCACCCTTACTATTGCTTTCTTGATGGTTATTTCGGATATAACCAAATTGAGGTAGATGTACTTGACCGTGAGAAAACAACTTTCACTTGCCCTTTTGGTACGTTTACCTCCAAACGTATGCCATTTGGATTGTGTAATGCACCTGCGACCTTTCAAAGGTGCATGTTGAGCCCATTTAGTGACATTGTCAAGAGAGGACTTGAAGTATTCATGGACGATTTCAGCGTTTTTGGCACCTCTTTCGATCTTTGTCTTGAAAAACTGGAAAAAGTACTTGCCCGGTGTGTAGAAAAGAACGTATTGCTGAATTGGGATAAATGCCACTTCATGGTCACCGAGGGAATAGTTCTTGGCCACATAGTTTCATCCAAGGGGATAGAAGTTGATAGAGCTAAGATAGATGTCATAGCCTATATACCCCCACCAAAATCGCTCAAAGATGTGTGCTCCTTCTTGGGCCACGCGGGGTTTTATCGAAGGTTCATTAAGGACTTTAGCGCCATCGCTAGACCCTAAAGCAACCTACTTATGAAGGACAACCCATTTGAGTGGACGGAAGAATGCCAAAGCGCTTTTGAAAAACTGAAAACCATGCTTGTGTCCGCTCCCATCATGCAAGCTCCGGACTGGTCTTTACCATTCAAACTTATGTATGATGCTAGCGATTACGTGATAGGGGCTGTTTTGATCCAAAGAAAAGACAAACAGGCTTATGTCATCTACTACGCTAGCCAGACTCTTACCAGACCACAACTCAATTACTCCACTATCGAGAAAGAGTTGCTAGTGGTAGTCTTTGCTCTTGAAAAATTTCGATCCAATCTTATCGGTTCTCCCATTACTTGCTTCACCAACCTCGCAGCATTAAAATACCTACTTATGAAGAAAGATGCAATGTCGCGCCTCATAAGGTGGATCCTACTCCTAAAAGTGTTTAATCCTCCATCAAAGATAAGAAATGAGTAGAAAACGTCGTTGTCGACCACTTATCATGGATTTCGTCCAACGTACCCAGTGATCACCCATAGATGAATACTTTCCGGATGAGCAACTCTTTGCTACCTCTTCTTTGCCCTGGTTTGCGGATATAGTGAAGTACCTTGTCATGGGAGTCGTCCCTCCCTTGTGGACACCACAAGATAAGAAGAGGTTTATTTCTTGGTCGCACATGTTTTTCTATGACGATCACTTCCTGTTTAAATATTGCACCGACCAAATCATCTGATGATGCATACTGGATTACGAGATCCGAAAAATCATCCAATTTTATCATTCGAAAGCTTGTGGAAGCCACTTTTCGACGAAAAAGATGATCGCCAAAATTCTGTAATGCGGCCTCTATTGGCCCACAATATTCTGGGATGTGAACGATGCTTGTAAATCTTGCAATAGGTGCCAACGAATGGGAGTTATTACCGACGAGACATGATGCCTCTTACCCCCATACTCGTTATTGAGATTTTTGACTGTTGGGGTATTGACTTCATGGGACCTTTCCCCCATCCTTTGGTTTCTTATACATCCTTGTCGCGGTAGACTATGTTTCTAAATGGGTGGAAGCTATAGCTACCAATACAAATGAAAACAAAGTGGTGATTAAGTTCTTACAGGAACACATACTTCCCCACTTCGGTGCTCCGAAAGAGATAGTTAGTGATAATGGCACGCACTTTTGCAATAGACCATTCGCGAATCTCATGAGAAAGTATGGTGTCATTCACAAGGTTGGAATGACTTATCGCCCACAAACGAATGGGCAGACCGAACTAGCAAATCGTTAAATTGAGAACATTCTCGAAAAGACTGTCAATCCTACCTGGAAAGATTGGTCACTTAGATTGAACGATTCGCTATGGGCCTACCGTAACACATACAAAAATCTGCTCGGAATGTCCCCTTTTCTCTTTGTGTATGGAAAACCTTGCCATCTTCCCATGGAATTAGAGCACAGGGAATATTGGGAAATTAATGAGTTAAACTATGCAATAGATAACGACGGTGAAGCTTGCAAGCTTCAAATAAATGAGTTAGAAGAGATACACAATGATGCGTATGAGAATGCCAAAATCTCCAAAGAAAGGATGAAACTCGCTCACGATAACATCATTCGACGCAAAGAGTTTCTTCCCAGATAAAAAGTGCTTCTCTATAACTCTCGGCTTCATCTCTTTCTGAGAAGGTTGCGGTCACGATGGTCTAGCCCGTTCGTTGTGAATAATGTTTTCCCTCATGGAGCTGTTGAGTTAGATGATTTGAAAGGGGGAAATACATTCAAAGTAAATGGACGACGTCTAAAGCCATATCTAGAGGCGGGTGTGGAAGAAGTCAACACCGTTTAGTTTTCGGACCCCATTTAAGTGGTAGAGTGAGCTGCTACAGTGAGGTCGTTGCACCCTGATGCGTATGATGTGAATTCTTATGTATAGTAGATGAGAGTCATGTGAGTAGTGAGAGTCCATAGGATTAGGGTACATTCAGTAGAGAAAATTCATATGTTTCGAGAAATGGAGTCAAGTTGAGTTGACCATATACATCGAGAGAATTTTTGAGTCGAAACTTATAGGGAGCATGATGAGAATTGGAAACTTTCGGAGAAGAGCGATCGAAATTAAGTTAGGGGAAAATCCAGCCCAGCCAAAGAACCCGGATCGGTTCCTTTATTTTTGAGCCGGACCGGTCCGCCCCGAGTCGGTTCCTTTATTCTATTGGCAGATCGATTCGGCTATTAAAGAGTTTAAGAATTAAAGGACCGGACCGGTTGGATCCCCAAGGGAACCGGTTCGCCTTCTGTAGAATTTTTTTCCCTTATTCCCAAGGTGCACCCCCCTTCTCCCCAATCCCTTCCCTTACCTCCCATTGGTTTCCCCATAACTAACCCTTCAATTTCCCTCCCAAATACGCTCCCTCTTGCCCTACAAACCCTACCAACCCCTCACCTATAAATACCAACCCGTAGCCTTCACTTTTCTTCAAACCTTCAACCACAATCACTCCTCTCTTCTCCCTCCATAATTTTCCAGCAACCTCTCCCAGTTATCATGGCCCAATGAACTGCGCCCACTAAATATGACTCCACTGAGATCCTCCCCTCCGGCCACGGTGAATTATGTTCACGCCAAGAGGAGCGGTGGAGTTCGATGTCCAATGGTCAGGTCTGCCCAATTCTGTTACCGCCCTCTTCATGCATAGGGGTTGGTGCCAATTCCTTAACTAACCGTATGAGGCAGTTTGGGCAACCGAGGTCCGATCTTTCTATGGCTCCCTTGTTCGGACGGTCCAATTCGAGTCTCAAACATACGTTGATGGCACCGTCATCCCTTTTTTATTGGCCCTTCTTATGGCCAAGTTGGTCGAATACGACATTCCCGATCTTTAATATTTCACCTACCCAAGTAACGTCGCCCCGATCGCTAAAGAACTCATTATGGAGCGCATTGCCCCCAATGTTCCATGGAGGGGGCAAACTATCGCCGTTGGCTATCTTAACGAGAAAGCACACCTTACCTTCCAACAGTGTTTGAAAACATTTTGCAAACGTCCAACGACTCAGCGATGCGTCCCCATCAGGACACATTGATCTACCACCTCTTCGATCCCAGCACTTCCATTAACCTGAGAAAGGTACAACACCGACATCATGGTTGTGGCCCTGCATGAGAAAGGTACAACACCGCTTCCATATGCACGTTTGATCACCTCCATCATCAAGGATGCTGGCATTGAGGCACCGCTTGATCGTACTCGCCTCCCCGGTCCTTTTGGACAGGGAACCCGCACGCGAAGCGCCAAACAACTAGCCATCCTCCGGGCAAGGTGAGGAAGTGATAGCGAGGACGATGCTGCCTCGAGTGAGGATGAGGATGAGGATGAGGAAGAAGAAGAAGGAGGTGCTGATGTAGAAATGGGTGACATAGGAGCAGATGAAGAGTCAGCCGACGAAGACGATGACCCGAATTTTGAATGGGCGGGTAACGACCTCACTAACCGCATGTTGGCCCTTGAGAGAAAATTCAGTAGCTTTTTGATCGACTACCGTCGCGATACCAGCATGATGTTTCATTTCCAAGCAGACATGTACCGAAGCCAAGGGGATCCCAACGAGCCATTGCCATCCTACTTTTATGACCCCTATGGCCTTGACGTGCCCGGCTCGTGCCACCCACCACCCCAGTGAATCCTTGGTTGTTTATGATAGTTTTCAATTGTTTCCCTTGTCCACATGTTGTATGCTCTTTGATGTTTTTGTACCATAGTCCTGTTTTATAAAAATCTGTATTTTCTCCATTTGTTTGTTTTATTTATCGCACTTCTTATTTTTCCTTGTTTAGATTTCAGTCCTTTTTGCTTGAGGACAATGCAAAACTCTAAGTTGGGGGGGTCACGAGTGCGTATTTCTAAAACTTCACAAATCTTCAAAAATGCCCAAAAATAAAAAAAAAAATCATAAAATTTTGAAAAACCCAAAAATATTTTTTGTTCAAAATAAATAAAAATTGGAATTCAAAATTTTCAAAAATACCATTAAAAGTCGAATTGAAGTCTCAAGTTGTAAAATTCAACATACACAAAGCCAAAATTGACCAAAGATGGAAATTGTGCGAAAATTGACGACTTAACGATTAAGTGTGGAGATTAACAAACCCGGTGAGATTCGAGCCTTTCATCTTTGTGAAATTTTAAAATCAATCCGAGTTAATTGTTAACTCAAAGTTCTTTTTAGTACCTAAAAGTCGTCGAGGATCTTAATCCTTTCATGTTGATCAGTTTTGATAAATGTGTGTGGTATTGCCTTGAAAAGCGCGTTATAAATCTCTAAACTTAATTCATCTCTAAACGCATATGGTAACGCAATTAATATGTTGGACAATGAAGTAGGCCCTCGTTTGTTACCCAAAAATATTGGCCATAAAAACTTGTGAAAATTTATCCCTTTTGTAACCCAAAATTGAGCCGAATAAAATTTTTCCTTTTCTTTTAGTAACCCGAAAAACCCAAATAGGCCGGAATTTTGAAAAATGGAAAAATTCAGAATTTAAGTCCGAAAAGTGCAACAAAAAGGGGCAAGAAAAAGAATAGAAATGCTCAACAAAAATAGCAAGAAAAGAAAAGAGCTGAAAAACAAAAAAATAGAGAAAAAGTAGAAAAAAATGAGCAAATAGACCGGAAAAAGCACAAATGGACATTATAAATGACTTTTCCAATTCCAACCTTCCTTACCATTTTCATTTTACCTAATATACCTTAAAATCCGAAAAAGTCCTAACCGAGTACAAATTATGAAATTGGTTACCGCATAGAGAGCTAAGATACCAAAAGATAATAAAATAGATTAAATGCATGAATAAGAGGAAATGTTCCCGTTTTTAAAACTGTATTCCGTTGATGAAATCCTATCACTATAAAATTTTCATCTTTCTACTTGTATGCGTGACTTTGTGTCCATTACATTTACTCTTTTATCACGCATACTGAGAGAATAGCCATAATCCGAGAGATTCATTTGTGAGAGCATTTCGTGAGAATTTGAAATCAAAACGAGTTTTCGGGTAAGTAACGTAATGATCAATCGGTGGAAATCCACGGTTAAATTTTTGGCTTTGCACACATGCACTATGATTTGAGACTTGTAAATATGACTCGATGATGACTATTTTCTGGGAAAGTTTGAATCGTAACATTTTTGCGTATTTTGAAATTTCTTTGAGTCGAATTTTGTGGGTATATTCACTGCAAATCCTCACGACACACAACTCGTCCTACTAGGGTAACCTAGGGGTTTAAAGACTGGTTGCATATGCTAAATGTAATCGCTTGCCAGCGAAAAAGGTATTATATCCCAATAAAATGATTTTCAAGAGTTGAGCCTTACTAGGATTCTTTTACATTGCTCGGAACGCACAAAGTTCTAAGTTAGGGGGTTTGATTAGGAATAGATTCTTCCTAATTTATCTCTTTAATTTAGCTACTTTTAGCACCTCGAACAACGTAATCGATTTGACATTATCTCATAATCTTGCTACTGACTTTTCCTAACGAGTACACCGAGTTTCTGGTATTTCGAATTGATTTTATAGGTATTTGATGCCAATTAAAGAAAGAAAGAAATCGGAAGAATCGAGAAAGAAAAGAAAGAAATTACAAAGGGTAAAATTATAATTTATACCCTGAATTCGGATGAGGAACCTAAAGAGAAGTTGAAGATATCAAGTTCATGAGCACGTAGGAAGAAACAGCACCTCAATCGGAGTCCCGGTGTGAAAGTTATGAGCAGTCAAAGTCTGAAGGAAAAAAGTCAAAGGAAGCCCGAACCGGTCTGCATTGCCTATTTCCAGAGAACCTCGGATCGAAGACAAACCGAAACTACAAGAAAATAAAAGAACCGATCCGCACCGGATCGATCCGCCCAAGAATTAAAAGAACCGATTCGGATTCTAGGAAGACGGAATTGCATGAGGACCGGACCGGTCCTCCTATCGAGTTTTAATTTTTTATCCTTCTCTAATGGAGAGTCCTAGTGCAGCTAAAACTCCTGAGTTTTGTAGGGTATTTATTTCCTTTTTATTATCATTCTTAGGATGGAGAATTTATCTAATTTTCCATTCTTTTTAGAAAAACCCTAGTTTGGAGATAGCTTATTATTTTAATTCCAAGATTGAAGATTGTTCAGATTTTAGTGATTACCAGTAATTGTAGTTAATGCTTTATGTGCTTTAGTAAGATTAGTGAGTAATTTCCTCTTTTTAATTTCCCGTTTACATCATTCTTCAATTTTCCTTAGTTTAATCATGATTTCCTGCAATCCCAAAATAGTTTTCATTAAGTTCATCATGGTAGGCTAGACTTTTTATCGTCGGGGTGTATGAACCCAATCTGATGTGGTAGGTGTATGTACATAAAATTAATCCTCTAAATTTAGTGGTTTGATTATGACCGTATTGTATTAAAACACGATAATTGTAGATCTTTAGATCTCGTTTGCTTTCGGGTAGCCGGGATGCTTTAGAATACAATTCGAGTGTAACTATAGAAATACCAATTTACTCGTCCTCTGATTAAGTATGATGCGAGCTTGAACCTCATATACGTAATGCTTGGGAGTACTAAATTATGGGTCTAATTAATCATTTAAATATATGATTAGTTTTATATCATCAATACACTATGGTTAGGGGATTGCATTCCCGTCCTGTTTTCTTCGTCATATAGTTTACAGTTTCAAGTCAATTGTCATCAGTAATGTAGAGTAGCTGCATTTCATTCATACTTTCGTGCATTAAATAATTATTTTAAAAATTGCATCTAGTGTAGTTATTCCCAAAACCAATCATCTTTTCCTTTTTCTTTAGAGTCAAAGTTAGGTTTCCTTCATCTGTCCAACGTCGTCAGAACTCCGTTGTCCTATTTCCCTGTGGATACGATCCCAACTTACTAGGTTTATTACTAACGCGATAGGCTTGCAGTTGAGCCTAGAGAGTACGCACTTTTGAGACACATTCTTAGTCGCGTCATCAAGATAGGCTAAGATAAGACCTTCCTAATGTCAATCGTAGAGAAGCTCAATGACTCTATGTAATCTATAATTAGCCGAATGTGTGATATCAGGTAGGCACTAAGGAAGTAGCTATATTGAAACTCATGTTAGGCCCTTAATGAGTGAGTAAACTAAGATATGTAGGGCATCCGTTTAATTTTGTAAAAATGACATACCCATTATATTGGATGATACCGCTACATACATTTCATATTGTATGTGCTTTGCTAGCCAATAGTTAGGGCGATGAATGAATCCTTAATTAATGTGTGACACGCTTGGATCATTTTGATCCTACGTTATGTATTTGTTGATTTGAGACTATGTCTTGAAGAGGAGATTCAATGATGATACTTTAGCATGTTTACACAGGGAGATGGGAGATACTGTAATAACTAATTGTTTTATTATTAACTATTTTTCTAGTGATAATATTATTAATATAGTTGGGGAGTAATTATATTGGATTTTAGTAAATATTAATTAGCAAGATAAATGGTTTATTATTATTATTATTATTATTATTATTATTATTATTATTATTATTATTATTATTATTATTATTATTATTATTATTATTATTATTAATATTATTATTAATATTATTATTAATATTATTATTATTATTAATATTATTATTATTATTATTACTATTATTATTATTATTATTATCACTATTATTATTATTATTATTATTATTATTATTATTATTATTATTATTATTATTATTATTATTATTATTATTATTATTATTATTATTATTATTATTATTATTATTATTATTATTATTATTACAACTACTATTATTTACTTGCGTGTGATAAGTAAGTAGTTATGTTATTAATTATATGTCACATATGAGTGAAAGCAACGGTTCATTATTTTATGTTGATAAAGTGTTACATCGGCGAATCAGTATAATGTATAGGCGATGCATATGGTACGCACGCATTGGGCCCAGTTAATGAGATGTCATCATATTTGGAGTTGGGGGACTCATGTGACCTTTTCGAGTGTATCGGTGATCCGGGAAGGGTTGAACTAGTCTAGAAAAGTACGCGGTTGTTATGATTGGGTTATGGGGACTCTTTAGACATAACCAGACCCATATGAGGGTAAGAAGGACATTTTCCACTTAGGGATAAGTGGAAAAGCGGGATTAGGGTAATTAAGAGTTTATTTAAGAGGTTGGGAAGGTGAATGGAAACCCACATTTGATATTTTACACACGAGAGATTGAGGTAGAGTTCAAAAGAATAGAAAAGTGGAAGAAAAAAGAGAAAAAGCATGGAGAAGAAGAAAAACTTTTTATGGGTTCAAACCGTCATCAAACACACAGGGGACATCAGATCTTAATCCACCAAGGAAAGTATTTACTTGCTTTATGTCCTAAATTATGCGCAGTTAATTAGTTTCATTCTTACAGATGGAAATTTGAGATTTCAAGTATTGAAGACTTAAACATTGGTTGTTTAATGCAGAGATATAAAGAATAACAGATTTAAATGATGATCATGTATAACTTTGATAGGAAGATTGAATTTTTTAAAAAGTAAATTGAAGAAAATTTATAGTTTAGTTAGATTGTGTAAGATGTGGGTTCTCTGAATACAATTAATATAAAATGAGGCTTGTCCCCTTGTCAACTTGGTGATTAGCGACAAAGAACAATAATGAGTTGCAATAAATGCAAGTCAAAAATCAACAATATTCAATACCCAATCTCCTGTATTAAATGTGTCTTTATAACATAAATGCTCTGAAATGCAATAAAGATAAGGAACCTCACAGGTAACTTGATTATAGGGAGAAGGAATAAGCACCTTTAGTGCAATAAAGGAAAGGCAGTAACCTTCAACGCAATAAATGTTCAACAATGGTATTAATGGAGGAAAGAAGATGGTCACACAATAAGGTCTCATAATGAACTCTCATGTTTGGGATTATTTTATCAGCAATTATAGGTTTGAATTGTGATCCCCCAAAAAGAACACAATCTGGGAGTATTTATATGAGGGGCAAGGTCATTAGAGTGACCTTACGTTCATTAAATGCATCTAAGCACATTTGATGCCAACAATGAACAATAATGAATGCTAAAGACATGATATGATATTTCGACGGGAAGACTTTTTAGCCTATAAGAGGTGTGGTAGCATTAAATGAGATGGGATGTGACATATGTAAACTTACTATCCTAGAAATGAACTGACTTGAGTGCTACTTTATCGATTTCCTAAATGTCATATGCCATGATGTCATGGAATTGGTAAATAGTAGTATGTAGGGGATGTGTTGTCACATCAATCAAAAAAGTTGTTTGTCGAATAAAGGTTGCTCGACTGATGGTTGCTCGAGCAATATGTGAACTATAAGTAGTGATCATAAGGCTATTTTTTAGACAAATGTTAGGAATGAGGTAACTCGAGGAGGTTCCCGAGGATATGGTAGCTCGAGTGTCTATTTAGGTTTGTTTGTAGAAACCAAGGTTTTGCCTAAGTACTCTAAAGGATTTTGTATTTTTGAACGTTGCCTTGCTCCTAATCCTCCAAACTAAATCCATGCGAGATACCCAAAATGAGGTTGCTCGATAAAGCATATGAGCTCTTCCATGCGCTTCCATACATGGTCCCTCGAGTCTACCGAATAGCCTCACAAACATTACAAAGTAAACTTAATGTTTTATAAGGAAAACTTAAATACAAGTACATCGTAATCCCTATTATAAGGCGTGTCTTCCATATTTCTCGATTGTGATTGATTTTTGTAGGAGATCCTCTTAGCCACCTTATTATTTTTCAAATGACCCTTTTTTATCTTCTATTTGTGCAATGTTAGTTTCCTAATCAATTTTGGGCTTGGAACTCCCTTAACATTTGCCCCTTCGTAGATATATTTGTTTCCTTATGAATAAATATCTGTATGAAATATCAACATCATTTCTCGAGAAACTTATATGCATGTGTTATTTTAAATAGATAGGCAATTAATGCGTAGAGTTCATAGTTCGTATTGTACGCAAAGGACCTTTTAACATTCCGCCCTCGAATGAGATTTTGCTCGAATGACCTTTAAAAATTAGTCATGGAATTTTGCTCAAATTTTTTAGTATGTCATACTTTTATATAAAAATAGTGTAAATTTTCTTTGGAAATTTTAATGGTTATCAAACGATTCCCCCCCAAACCATTTACTTGCTCAAGTTTATATAATATATTCATCCCAATCATCATTTTAATTTCCCCAAATCTTTTATCATCATTATAGCATTGCTTCACTTTAAATGCCATTGACATCCATCCTCCCAATATTTACACATGGGAGGCTAGGGTTTGCGCATGCACTCAACGCGAGGAACCTCAGACATCGCGATTAGCCTTGTCATCATTACTCTGTCTCCTAGATGCACGTGTAAGTTAAATAGGCATATTTTATTATTAAAACCTTCCCCTTATCTTCCACCGTCAAAAGATTTTTACTTTTACGTTTTGAGCCTTATTGTTTTCTTTAAGAAAAAGAGTGTGATTAAACAGTGCTTCTGAGAGATAATCACCCAAGCTTTCCTTCTTTTCATCGAGATCTTTTCCTTCCGAGAGAGAAATGGTCCCTATTGTTAAGAAAACCTTCTAAGAGGGAAACCTCATCCCAAACCTTTGGTCGTCAAATTTAGTGGGAAAATTATCGTTGTGCTCCTTACTACGGGAACGATCAATTCTAGGAAGTGGCGAATAATTTCCCTGGTTCTCCTACCTCTGGGGAAGAGACAAACTTACTGATGGGCGAGGGCGATGTCATTGAGAATTGGGTGTACACACCTGGGTCCACCTTTACTAGGTTCAGGGTTGAAAGGGAGGATTATCCTTACTCTAGTGTAGAGTTTGAGTCTATTGGGGTATCATGTTAGGGTTTGGGTGCCTGGACAAACTATATCCATGAACAATATGCTGTAAAATTAGCTATGGTTGGTCTGTCATCAACTTTATGGTTTTGGAACTTTACTCTAGCCAAGGGCAACAACACTTTGAGGACATTAGTCTCTCGATGGAGAAACACGACTTACACCTTTAACACTAGGTGAGGGAGTTTACAATTAGGTTGGAAGATGCGTGTGAAATCTTGGGTATTGAGGCTACTGGAACCAATACATTATTTGAGGAGGACATCTCTGGGGCCGAGGGAGGTTCTCGTAAGGAGTTGAGTGAGGTGATTAATAAATTTATGAAAACTTACAACAAGTTTACCTTTTCAGAAATTATCAGGTACTTTTTCTATATGGAGGACAAGGCTAGAGGCAACCAAGAATGACCCTAAGATAAAATGTGTGTTTGTGATGCCTCCTATTGGAGAGGGTTATGAGATTGGCATTGAACTTTCTAGGTATATTTAGGTTATCTTATCAAGTATATTCTTACCTAGGAAGCCTCTTGACTGTATGAGGAGGGACCTTATCAACATGGTTATTCGGCTATCCTTTGGGGTTAAGGTTCCCCTAACTACCATTACGCTGGGCTCATTATACACTTGGCTTGATAGGATACAAACTAACACTCCCAGGTGTATTGGTAAATTTGATGTGTCAAATTACGCCAACCATATACTTCTCACAACATTTACCTATGACAAGTTCCTCGAGTATGCTCCCACTGGTATTCTCCTTACCTCTCATGATGTTAAGGTTCCGGGCATCCTCGCTTGGAACCACAAACAATCAAGGAAGCCTTTCTAATATTTTATTGATATTGTTAAAAAATTCAAACTTTGTCCTTAGTCTGCCATCGATCAATTTTCTTCGAATGACTTCTTTGAGGAGACTTATTGACCTTTTACAGTCATTGAGGAGTCTTATGCCCTCAATTTACCCTATTTGAACATTCTTATAATTCTTACTCCTTCCTACCTTCCCTCATATATTGAGTGGGCCAACTTCAATACAACTTATTCACTCCATCGCGTGGCCATGCAATTTGGATTTGATCAAGGGGTTCCCATTCTCAATCATAATACCATTGAGAAACCTACCCATTTTTCCATGGCCTATGGAAATTTTCTTACCAAAATAGTTGCAACTTTGACAAATCAACTTCAAGGAGAAATGATTATTCCTTCTAAATGTACTCAAAGTAGCAGTTCCCCAACTTATATCTCTATTTTTACCTAACCAGCTTGGCAGGATCCTCAAAGTTGTTGAGAGAGAGCCCATCTACCTTATCGTTGGACATGTTCCGCCAATTGAGCCAGATTGAGAACCTAAGGAGAGTCCTCCCCTATCCCTTTTGAGTGAGGCCATTTTGAAGAAGAAGAAAGGGGATTATACCTCCTAACTTGTTGAGGAGGCTGAGGACCCACCCGTATCTATTTGAGCTACTGCTGGGGATAAGTCACCTATTGATGCCTTAAGTATTGTAGTTGCCAAGCCAAAGAAGAAATCCCAACTCAGAAGAAGAGATTGTTTCCCTTAAGCCCATTGCAAGCATATCTATCTAACTCATCTGTTGATCCTCAGGTGGCCACCCAGTGCTCCAACCTTATTGATACATTTTAAGGCAGTGTGGTCAAAGTTCTTCAGCCGCTAATTCAATCTTAGAACAACAAATGGCAGCAAGGGGTATTTCTTTTATTCATTGTACAAACATTACCGGCCAAAAGAGGACTAGGTCAAGAACAAGGGTTCTTCGAGACACTGAGGCTATTGAAGATGATTTTGAGAAAGTCGAAGAGGATGTTGAGGGAAATTTTGAGAAAGCTGAGGAGGATGTTGAGGGAGTTAAAGAGGTTGGATAAGAATACAAAGAAGAAGAGGAAGAAGAAGAAGAAGAAGAAGAATAAAGAAGAACAACAAGAAGAAGGGGAGGAGGTGGAGGAGGAGGAGGAGGAAGATATTTCATTGGTTTATCCAAAGCGGCGATTACGTCAAATGTATTCGATTGAGAAAATATCCTCCCCTCCTCCGAACTACATTATTTTTTAGGATATTATTGTTACAGATGACCAAAATGAGGAACAAAGGATACCAAATGCCTAATACCACTCCTCTCGACAATCTCCTATGAGTTCTATTGATCTGTATTCATCGTCCTCACCTACAGAGGATCACATTTCCCTTGTCTCAATACCAACTCCTTCTATTCTAGTCATTCCCGAGGTAGTAGAGGCTGGAGTGGAGCAAACCATTAATTTTTATCCATATTATGTGGAGGTTGAAGTGGAGTAACCCATACTTGTGGAGCCATTTTTTTGGTAAGTACTTGTTGTTTATCAATGATTTCCTTTTGTGACTTTTTTCCACTATTTTCTATGTGCTAACATTTCCCTTTTACTTCTTTATGCTCGTAGGCTGCTCCCATCGAGGAGGCCCCCGCTAATACATGTAGAGGAGGATCCAAAAATTTCTGGTTTGCTTATTTTGGGGGTCTATCTTAGAAGGCGGATTAACTGACCCCAAGTAAGTAGTTGACCATATTGGAGTTCCTGATATGGCAGACAAGCAGGCAGCTTTTAGGGAACCTTCTCGAGCTGAGGTATGATTTTCCTTTACACTTGCCTTTGTATATTTAGTTAAGTGTTAATGACATAGTTCCTAATTTACCTATTCGAGAAACCATAGAGGTCCTCTTGGAAAACTGTGAATTTTTTAAGCGACCACAATTTACCCTTTTGAGTTACCATAAAGATCCTTTATAAAAATAGAGACTTTTTTAAGCGACCACAATTTACCCTTTCGAGTTACCATAAAGGCCCCCTAGGTAAACAGAGTCTTAAGGAATTACCAATTTACTTAGTCGAGCAACCAAAAAGGTCCTTTAAGTAAACTGGGACTTTTTGTAAGAGACCAAAATTTACCCTTTCGAATTACCATAAAAGGTCTTCTAGGTAAAGTAGGGCTTTTTTTAAGCGTCCACAATTTACCATTTTGAGTTACCATAAAGTTCCTCTTGGTAAACTGGGGATTTTTTTATGGGCCAAAATTTACCCTTTTCGAGTTACCATAAAGGTCCTCTAGGTAAAATGGTGCTTGAGAAATTCCCCATTTACTTAGTCGAGCAACCAAAAAGGTCCTTTAAGTAAATTGGGCTTTTTTTAAGAGACTCCAATTTACCCTTTCGAGTTACCATAAACGTCTTCTAGGTAAATTGGTTTTTTTTAAGCGACCAAAATTTACCCTTTCGAGTTACCATAAAGGTCATCAAGGTAAACTGGGGCTTTTTTTTAAGCGACCACAATTTACCCTTTCGAGTTACCTTAAAGGTCCTCTAGGTAGATTGGGACTTTATTAAGCGCCAAAATTTACCCTTTGGAGTTACCTTTAGGAGTTACCATAAAGGTCCTCTAGGTAAACTCGGGATTAAGGAATGCCCAATATACTTAGTCGAGCAAACAATAAGGTCCTTCAAGTAAACAAGGAGCTTTCCTCTTAGTGATCCGAATAACTGTTGACTCTCCTTCGAAGGTAATTTTTAGGGTAATTAAAGCATAGGTATCGACATGTATGTTCATCGTCCTGGGGTGTCCCTTGATTTTTACTTTGTGGAACTGGCTGAGCAACCTCTATATAATTGTTCGGTAGGGTGACAAACTCATGTGCTTCAGAGCATATTCTCCGTTCACCTGCTACACCACCAAATTGGAATCTCCCTTTATTGTGAGCACCTAGATGCCCCTGCGCAAAGTTTCTAACAACCCCATCACCAAGGTCTCATACGCATCCTCATTATTTGAACAACTGAAGTCCAATTTGAAGGATAATCAAACTTCATCTCCCCTTTTGGGCATAATTATTCGTGTTGCTCCATTGCCTTTAGCCGAAGATCCATCAAAGTGGCTGCTCCATTTTTTTGGACTGACCTCAAGGTAGTTGTCTTAAAAATCATCACCTGGAATCTCATCAATAGGTGGATCGAATGTCCCACACGAGAATATAGCCAATAGATCTGCATAAGTTTGACTCTTGATGGCTCAAAGAACCACAGACTTAAGATCATACTCTGAAAGGATTAGAAACCATCTAGTTACCATGCTTATTATTATAGTTCTATCAAGAAAACTTTATTGGAGCACATCTATTTACAATGTAAATAGTGAAAGATACCATATAACGCCTAAGTTTTTTACAACAAATATAAGGGCTAAAACCCACATCCTTGCATCCTATAACATCTCTCCACTCCCGAAGCCATTAAGATTCATGTGTGGAGCATCTCGCAAAGCGAAATCCAAACAAGGAAACCTTCCACACACTCCTACTGAACTTTATCAGTTATGGAGGTCCGTTATTTTCGAATATGCAACCAGGATAATCCTATCCCCTCTCTCAACCAAAGGTGGTCTAAACTCCCAACTCTATTTAGGATCCATAC
The DNA here is from genome assembly GCA_949130495.1 of Sambucus nigra. Taxonomy (NCBI): domain Eukaryota; kingdom Viridiplantae; phylum Streptophyta; class Magnoliopsida; order Dipsacales; family Adoxaceae; genus Sambucus; species Sambucus nigra. The sequence continues at coordinate 4,778,701 of OX422217.1, forward strand.
CACCAAGCGCTCATACTACTCTAAGTCCTTGCGCAATCTACAATGAGGTTAAACTCACAGCTCAACAATAATCCGGCACACCTCAAATCATATCTATAAGGTCGCCACATAATCAAATCATAAGAATGAAACCTCTTCCCATCGAAGTTCCATCTACCCATAAAAATAAGGGCGAGCTCAACCTGTATCCAGGCGAGATATCGCAACACAACCCGTTCAACCTTGGAACTGCGGACACGATAGTCTTGACAATATTAGCGTGCTATCGCTCCGAATATACCAAAATCTTTACCATACTCGTATAAGCAGATAAAATGAGTATCACAAACCAAATATAGATACATATACATATATATATATATTCAAAATATCATCACCCACCTTTGTGGCGAATGATGGAAAACAAAACTCCCCTACCGCGGAAAACACATAGACCCACATTATATAATGTTATCGAGACCGCCACAAAACTCAAATTACACACACGAGTCTAGGATTAACAAACACCGTGACTTTATCTAGTCACACCAAATATACCTCTTATATTCTGAGGTGAAACTCATAACAATAACTGCGTTTCTACAAATTCCCTAGGTGGATGTCCACCAATGGGGTCCTCGAGCATACCCATTCTCCATAAGTGTTAGCAACACTTCTGTAGTGAGCTTATCCTTCATGGAAATAACTCATTATTCATTGCACCTAACTCACTTAGGTACACAGTTCACTCTTCCACAATACTCTTTATTCACTGTCGGCTTCTGACCGAACCTTATGTGAATAATCCCAGACTATATTCTTCTCCTTTCTGCCGAAGCAGGGGAACTCACAGTTAAAACTATCAGTAAGATCCCTTTAGAATCCTAAAATTCACAGGGTAATTCAACTTTAGTACCACTTTTCACCACAGTGGTACTTGGATACTCATAACTACTATACTTTAGTAGTGTTGCAACAATCCTTAACAATTGCCATAAGGGGAGTGAACTCTATGGCGGTCCTAATCCCTCAAATTCTACCAGTCGCCCTAGCTAAGCCCCACCTCCTGCTATCCTCATCACGGCCCTCCTTGGTCTCCCTTCCTCAATTGGCACACGAACCTAGAACGAGCACGCAAAAGATTACTATAATCTTCTAACATGGCAGGAGAACGAAATCTCACAAGAGAAATTAACAAACCTAATCCTGAGGCTCTATAACAAATCGAGAGCAACGCTGAAAGCGTAGTAGATCCGTACAGATTCCTAAGGACACTAGAACCTGATGCTCTGATACAATCTGTGACAACCAGCCTAATAAGATACCAGGCGATCACTCCTTTATTAAATTTTAATAGCAGTCTCATATGGATCATTCTTTGCATCACTGTCAAAAATCAATTTAATTACTAATAACCTATTAGGCCGGTGTCAAAATTTTACATAAATACTCTTTTTAAACACTACAATTAAAATATTCACACAGTATTGCATAAATAAAATTGAAATGAAATAAAATAACCGAACACTCGGTCAAAATATACAACCAAATCGAATGCTGCTAAAAGAATAACTAAATGCAATTGGGTTATTAGCCCGAATGTTTATACAGTACCTCCTAACTAGAGTACAAGGGTCGAAGAGTCTATCGAGAACCTGCACGCATCCACAGCTACTGCAGCAGACGTCTGACTCGAAGGAAGTCTCATCCAGGTGTCCCTGTGTCTGGACACCTAATAACAATAAAGGAAAAGTAGATTAACAGGTCAGAGCCCGAGTTTGAAAATATTTTGCAAGTGCATAAATGCTTTATTTTTTTTGAAAAAGGTTTTCTCATATTTAAGTTTGGTAACGCACTCCCATGAGATACCCCCACCTCTCTTCTATTAGTACACACCTAACGCACTTAACATTCTAGTTAAGCTACCCCGCCTACCTAAACTAATTCACCCATCAACTAGAAACCTCTACAACCCAAGCATTAAGGGCTAAACTTCTCTCCATTCTCAACACTTCGCTAAGTTCATGTGTGGGGCATCTCACGAAGCGAAATTCAAACAAGGAACCCCCCCGATACACTACTACTTAGCAGGGTTAATGGTAGAGATCCATTAGGCCCATATCACAAAACTAATGTGTATATATATATATATATATACATCCGGATAATATCTCCCGGACTGAGGTTTACCAATTTAATTTCATCTTTATCATACACATCCGGATCTATCTCCTGGACTGAGGATTCATATACAAAGAATTTATCAATACTTTTCATGTTTATCTCAAAACTTTCCATTTCCTTTCTTATATCCAGGAAATGTATTTAAAAGCCAACCCATTATCATGAATTGCTTTAGCATACCACATAACTTTTTAAAAGCTAGTTTTATCATCATAAAAATGCTTTTCCATTTTAAAACATCCCATTTCCATTCTTCCATCCAGGAATTGTAATTAAGAGACATTTTTATTATCATAAAAATGCTTTTACCATATCATATACTTCCACTTCCCTTCTTCCATCCGGGAAGTGTTTCCGAAGCCAATTCATTATCCCATTCCCCCTTTTCCATCCGGGAAATGTATTTAAAGCCAATTTATTATCATAAATTGCTTTAATATATCTAAGACCGTCCCTCCGGGTTTCTCCACTGGACGCACCCCTAAATGGCGATCATCTTCCAGGGCCTATCAAACAAGATAACCTGGGAACCTAACAAATCATCGGGAAGTGGCCATATGCCTACGGGAAAGTCATGACCACACCCAGAATCACCTAACCAGCGCATAAAATATATAATAACTCATATGGCCTATTGGACTATATAAACCATGCATTCATTAGCCAGGGGGATTCACCATACGCACGCAACTTCCCTTGTGATAGCGAATTGGAGAGGTATGTATCCATAAATTATTATTTATGAAAAATCATTTATCTTTCCATTTTGAAAACGTTTATCTTTACATTTTCAAAAGTCATTTACAACATCTTATATATACACTTTAATCACATAGTATATATATACTATATATTCCTCCTCGAATATATACATATGGCCATAATTGCCAACTACATCTAGCGATGACCATTTATCCCAAAGATTCTCTCAAAGAATCATAATCATGCATTCATACATGCATGATGCTAAACCCAAGTATTTCCTCACTTTGATAACTAATAACTACCTTATTTTCATTTAAGGACTTATTGGATATCTCCCATTTATAACAAGTCTCACTAAGCGAATATACATATATATATACCTATATTCCCAAATTTCATCCTAGTCATCTCATAGGATATACTCAACGGTAATCGGTATAATTATGCTTTCTATACGCATAATTATATGGGCCTAAATTCCCACTAAAATATCCCGGGGATTATTCTCCCCCTAACACTCCTAATTAAGGGGTATTCGGTAATGTACTGTATGGGTGGTACGATGAAAATTACATGAGATGTGAGATTAATACCCGGAGTTGTCCTTACCAGTTAAGCTTTATTTTTCAGAATTTCGGGACAAAATTCCGTTATTAGGGAGGAAGTATGTAATACCCCGTATTTTTATGGCTTTTAAAATTGGGGATTTATTAAATTTAATTTGAGATATTAATTTAACATTAATCCGAAAATTATTATTTTTTATTTACTAGCATGATGTGAGTTAGTAATTATTACAAATTTGTTGAATATTACTAGATGAGTAAAGTAATATTTGAGATTGATTTATTAAAATTGTCACGAGTGAATAAAATGGAAATTATGGAAATTTAATTCGAGACGCGCCTATGTCGTGTCAGGACTAAATTATTATTATTAATGTGAATAAATTATAAGTCGTCTATATAGTCATTTTGAGTGCGCCAAAGTGTCCAGAAGGGTCGAGATAGTCAGAAAAGTGCATCCGGGGGTTTAGTTTGGGTCTCGGGACGTTTTTAGGCCTAATTGACATCCTAGGAGGGTATTTTAGACAATTGGTATTTTTGGGTAATTAAACCCACGAATTTTCTTAGTATTTTTTAGCCATTTAGAGTTGTCTCTTGGGGTTAACAAACACAAAGCCTAAGCCATCCATTAGAGAAGAAGGTGAAGTGATTAGAGAAGAAGGTGAAGAGATTTGAGAAGAAGGTGAAGAGTTTTTCAAGCAATCCAAGGCCTAGAACACACCCGATTGCACCACCACCACCACCAAAATGTAGATCGCATGATGAGGAACGCAGTCATATATTTTTTATCAACAAATCAGACCCTTGAATCTGAGGCAAGTATCTATCTTGCTAATTTTCAAGTTAATATACCTTCCATGTTAGTCTAGGAATGAAAATCATAATTTTTATTTGAAGAATTATATATTTTGGAAGAGAATTTGTATGTGTTGTAGGGAGAACCCATGCAGTCTAAAATCTTGATCATATGTAGAGGACTACCCATGAATTAATTATAATATTTGGGAATAAAATCTTGATTAAATTAGAGGGTGGTGATTATTCATGCAAATTTTGATTTTATAAAGAGATTTGAGATTAAACCCCTTTTTGATTGATTCGTTGAGGATTTATTAATGTCGTTACATTGGAACTTTTTTATGTACATTGCTTATACACTTGGTTTACTTTTATGGGAGTTTGGGATGAAATTATAGAGGTTTGGATGGGTTAGAATGATTGAACCCATAGGTTGAAATTTGCAGCAAACTAGGCTAGAACTGCTTGATCGATCGATCGACCCCATTCCTCGATCGGTCGACCCCTCCTGGAAAACTGCATATTTTTCCCCTTTTTGTTTAGTCCAGTTAAAATGCTTAGGAACCCTTGATTATCATTGATAGATTATAATGGGTTATGAAGATGACCAATAGGGTCTAAGTAGACTCCGTTGAGTGAAATTAAAATGAGATGAAATTTTGGGTTAACGGGGAGTTATTTATACTTTGGGAATTGTGCGTACGTTTACTAAAAGATTGAGGCTCGTGAAAGATTTAGACTAGAAGGTAAGTGATGGTATACCTACTGAAATGTATACTTAGTGAGAAAGAATACTTCGAGAGATGAGAAGTAAGAACGAAGTAAATAATAAATGAGGATAAAAGAGACGAATCCATTATGCGAAATAATTGAGTAAAATTTCTGTTGAGAATGGATAATAACAATAAGGGGTCGTGGGCGAACCTAATTTGGAAAATATGAATATTTATATGTACGACTTTGTGATTGTGTATATATTATGTATTTGTGTATGACATACCTAGTTTACCTGCTATTGACGGGAGGTTTGCGCGTGAGGGCAGTCATATCCCGATGAATCCATGGGATTTTTTATTTGTCACTCGAGAACATAGGACTATGAAAGACTTATCGGTGAGTTGATAAGTCCGCTGACTATGGGAATGTAGGTATGTGCGTGACCCGTGGGTATGAGAACTATGTTCGCCTCCATTGTTTGTGATTTTATATTTGTGGTTCGAGGAATCTTTACCGAACCTATAGTCCCCTATGCAGCGACGTGATGTATTGGGACAAGTTAGCAGAGTAATGCAGCACCGCAGCTGTGTCTCGGGGTGCAGTATTCTATATATATAATATAGTGAGAACATATATATATATACATGTGATGATATCTACTATGTGGATAAAGTAGAAATGTAAGATAGTTATGTATGAAAACACTTAGTTGAACTGAATTAATAAGGGACTTATCCATGTTGAATCTATATATATATATGTTTATAACATCATTATATGTATTATAAGGTTAATACGTGGGAATTATTTGGGCTATAAAGAATGGATACATGTGATTAATGTAGTTAGTGTGGGAACTATCACTAGGATGTCCTAGAGGTACATTAGGGGTGCACACTAGATGAGAGATGAGGATTCTCAAGAGAGTGTCTCATACTAACATGGTTGTGATATTAGCCGGTAAGCATTTTAAATACTTGCTAAACTATTTTTAAAACTGTTTTACACTCGGACTCTGACCCATTTTTTGTCATTTCTTTCTCTCTTGTATATATATGTATGTATTACAAGTGCCCAGCCATAGGGGCGTCATGCTTAGGTTCTTTAGATTGGACGTGCTGCAGCTTATGTGGGAGTTGCAGGACCTTGTTTTAGACGACTTCGTTATTGAATCAGTTCCTACTTTGGATGTTCATAGTTAGGGCATGTGTCGCCCGATTTCCTATTACAGTTTGATTTCTCAGAGATTTGTGATATTTCTAGCATTCGGTACTCCTCAAAGTTAACTCTTGTCAGAATGATTTCATTTATGGTTCTTAAACTTGGTTTGGATTATATAGATGGTTTAATTCTTGTGTGTAAATTGACATCCTTAGTATTTATGTAATTCTTAACTATTGGGTATTAACAAGTTTTTTATTGGAATTTAATAAAGGAAAAATGAGGCTTTAAATGGTTTTGACACTTAGCTTAATTATTTAGGGTGTTCAAATTTGAAATATTATTTTACGATAGTAATGCTGAGAATGAACCAACCATTCAGCTTGATATTAATTTAATAAGGGACTGATCACCAGATATTTAATTAGGCGGGGTGTTACACACAGTTTATCCTAGCCCATGAGATCATGGGTCTAAACAGCTTGCTCCACTGTGGAAGGTAGATCCAAGGGATCATTTTTTTCATCAAACTTCCTCTTATTACCTCTATTTCTTCCTCTTTGTCCATGATTTCCACCTCCATGTCTTCCATCTTCACCATCAATGTAATTTATATGAGGGGATATCCCTTTCCCCAAGCTACCTAATGGTTTCAATAATAAACTGGACAAAGCTAATGAGGTCGCTTTATGACCAAGGCAAGATTCCTACCAAACTTTAGGAATGCAATAAATGTACATTCTTAAGTTTCATTTATCATCTAGCATATATACTCGGTCCATAAACCCTTTACATAAAATTACAAAAGATTGTTCTCTCATGTTATCTCTTTCATATTTAGAGAGCCTTTGCAGAACTTCCTGACTTGGAGATTATCTTATGTGGTCCCACTACCCGGCGCTAGATTGGAGTACCACATGTAAGCTTTCTCGACTAGATATTTTGATAACTATATTAACCTTAGGTTTTTATTATTGTTGTGGGCCCCAAGGTTCTCCACAAACCTTTTGACACAGTCCCTGGGATTCCCCTTTTTCCATCATATATTTCTAATGTAGGTAGGATATACCCAACTGGATAGGGTTCTTTGTTGTACTCCTCTAGATATGGAGTACGAAAATCATCATATATCAAGGAAGCGTCTCCCCTAACCTTAGAGGCTACCATCATCCTCAGAAGTTCTTTATTTATTTCTTCCATAGTAGGTGGAGGACATATATACTACACAGGATCAACCATCATTGGAACTATGATGCGTGACGTGATTGGCATGCCACTTCCTTGGAAAGCGGCATAAGCCATGGCTGCCGTAGTGGCAGCATTGTGAGTGGTTTGAGTATCTCCTCCAGTGAAAAAGGTTGGAGTATTTAGTGGTGGTGTTGGTGGAACAACTCCATTAGCCATTGTTTGAGTAACTCCTGATGAAATAAAAAGGATCTTGTAATACCATCGGTGGTGTTAAGAAATACATAGATCCCATTATGACCCTCAACACTGCCTGAGCGATCAGAGTCTTGATGAGCGAAGAAGATCATCAACCCCACCAATTGCGTCAGACCTCGGAATTCCAATTTTCTTTAAATAATAAGATATTCTCTTGATACCACAATTTTTAAATTAAAAAATGAGATGGTTTACACAATATTCCAAATTGTAAATTTCTTTCAAAATTAACAATTAAGATCCTCAAAATTTAATTTCTTCAAAATTAAAATTAAATTAAACCGAACAAATATTTAGTTTCTTCTTAAACAAAAATTAATTCAATTTCAGTTCTAAATTTGCCACCCCCAAAATGAATATAGCCAAAAATATTGAAGCAAACTTGAATTAAACTAATAAAAAGTTACCGAAATTAACTTGGCACAAATTTACACAGATGTTGTGATTTAAAACAATTTTATCTTTTTGCAATCTAAGCATGCATCAACTATTTTTTTCAAGATAAAATAAAAACAATCACAACGCCGCGATGTACGAGAAAAATCGACAACAAAAAAACCACGGATGACCCAGCCATAAGTTTACTAGGTATGGTTTTACAAAAGACAGGACATAAAGACTTACTCAACAACCCAATGACCTCGTAAGCCTTGACGCTTCTTTGTTCATCCACCTCCACCTAGTAGACAACTCTAATATCCACCTTCATCTCAAAATCCACCGATGGGGAAAATCAACCTTCAACCACACATGAAGCCCTCCTCTATATGCACACCACAAATTAGCAAAAATAAGATCCGCCCCAGGAAATTTTCTCTTTTGGATTAAGAATGATACATGATGCCAAAATGATGATCTAAAAGAAAATATATATATTGGTACTTGGATAAAAATAAACTATTGAGTGTAAACTAGTTTTTGTTTCAAGATGAATTCATTTGAAAACAAAAAAAATAAAAGGACATTTGGATTTTTAATTCAGCTCTTAAAACTTGTTAAAACTCTCTCAAGGTATCCAAAAGTCTGACCAAAAAATATTATTCCCTCACTAATAAAAACAGGTAAGAAAAAAGTGGGATAGTGGGGAGTTTGAGAAAAAAGCTAAAAAAAAACTGTTGAAAACTGCCTGTCGTTCAAACTACATTGATACGTCATTCGAATGAATTTATCGAATGAGATTACAAAGATTTAAAGCACAAATCTCGTTAGATATCTCATTTGAACGAGTCATTCAAATGACATCATTTAAATGACATTATTAAATGAGAAAATAGATAAAATGAAAAGATCTCATTTGATAGTTCATTCGAACGGCGTGGGAACCTTGTTTGAACGAGATGAAATGTCATTCGAACGACATCGTAGAAAAAAAATTATTTTTCTTTATAAACTAAAAATTCTTATTCAAAATGATGATATCTTTAATTTCTTGGCCGATACATCTTTAACTCAAACGTTATAGGCTTGAAGGACACAACAGACTTCTATCCTATGGCACAATTAGTTTTGTCTGGAGTTAAGCCAATACATACAAATTGACTCAAATGAAAATTTATCCTTATAGGACCTACATCGATCGTCGCGGTAGCAGCTGGCGTACTAGTCACCACACGTCCATCTCATTCTTCATCCAATAAAACGATTAGGTATCCTTATTTATCGCGTTTTAGAGCATCAAAGTCAATGTTCTTCACCACATTATCGTTATCCATCTCTCAAAAGAGAATACCTCCCCACCAGAGTTGCTAAATGTAAGATGTGGATTTTTTTAATACGATTATTATCAAATGGGGTGTAAACCCTCATGGAGATGATGATTAAAGATAAAGAACAATAATGAGTAGAAATAAATGCAAGTCAAAGACCAACAATATTCAATACCCAAGATCATGTATTAAATGTGTATTTACAACATAAATGCTCTGGAAATGCAATAAAAAGAAGGAACACCACATGTAACTTTATTATAGGGAGAAGGAACAAGAACCTTCAGTGCAACAAAGGCAAGGTAGTAACCTTCAACTCAGTAAATTCTCGATAGTAATATTAATGGAGCAAAGAGGGTGGTCACACAATAACGTCTCATTGTGAAGTCTCATGTTTGAGATGATTTTGGCAGCAATTCTAGGTTTGAATTATGATCCCCTAAAAGGACACATAGTGCATTAAATGCAATTTATCCTACCAAAAGTATGTAAGCATTAAATGAGATGGGATGTGACAGCTATGAACTTACCATCATAGGAAAGAAGTCACTTGAGTTCTATATTTTGAAGTTCCTAAATGCCAGATGCCATGATGTCATAGAGTTGGTAAACAGTAGTATATAAGGGACGTGTTTTCACATCAATTAAAAGGTTGCTCATCAAATGAAGGTTTCTTAGCTAATGTTAGCTCGAGAAACCTGTGAACTATATGTGGTGATCATAAGGCTATCTTTCAGACAACTGTTAGGACTGAGGTCCCTCGAGGATGTTCCCCATGAGATGGTAGCTCGAGCATCTATTTAGCCGTGTCTATACAAACCAGGATTTTTCTTAAGTACTCTAATGGGGTTTGTATTTTCCAATGTTTCCTTGCTCCTAATTCTCTAAACCAAATCCATGCGAGATACCCAAGATGAGGTTGATTGAGAGAGCATATGAGCTCTCCTATGCCCTGTCAGACATGGTCCCTCGAGGCTATCGAATAACCTCACAAATATTACCAAGTAAGCTTAATGTTTTACAAAGAAAACTGAAATACAAGAAGATCGTAATCCCTATTATGAGGCGTGTCTTTCATATTTCTCAATTGAGCATGATCTTTGTGCGAGATGCTTCGAGCCACCTTAGTTTTATGCGAATGACCTTCTTTGATCTTCCATTTGTGTAATGTTAGTTTGCTAATAAACTTTAAGCTTTGTCCTCCCTCTACAGATTGATATTTAATTTTTAATCCTAGGTGTTTGATATAAGATTCATGTTTAAATTTACATTTAAATGCTCTAAGAACATTAGTATAATGATATACGAGGTCTATTTTAGGTTTTGGGTGGTTTGGGAGCTCCATTGGAGGGCTTGAATTAGAAAACATCGGGGGGTAGAAGTTGATAGGAAGCCCTACAAACAAGACTATTTCGGTCTGCTAGTGAACCAATTTGGTTTTCTGGCATAAACATATTTTATTCGTTTGTTGTTTTGACCTGTTTTGGATTAGGAAAGGATTGTTGGGGTTTTGGGGGTACTCTGGGATTATTGGGGAAGAATTTACCGGTTTTGGTACGTGTGACATGCCAACGTCAGATGGGTTAAAATTATGACAATCAATGGTTCAAGTGTGTGAATTTTAAATATTAATTTGGAAGTTGGGTTGAATTTCGGGATTGGGTGAACCGTGTGCTATGGGATATACATATGACTTCGGTACATTATATATATATAATAGGGTATTCCCATACCTGAATGCACGATGAAAATTCTCCCAAGTACGAATCATGTGGTCAAGTTAAAAAAGATTTGTATTATAGTACAATTTTCCAAGCTATTAATCGCGATCAATTTTCCTGAATGAAATATATTTATTTCAAAATTACTTAATCGAGTATAATTTTAAGTCCAAAAATTTATTTTCAAAACAAATAAGGGTAAAATTATAAGAAATAATATATACAAAATTTACTTTGTTTAGAAACCCTATAAACTATGAAACTTTAATATCCAGCTTATTACAAACTCAAGCATCAGAACCAACTCAAATACTCATACAGAATAAGTTTTAACTACAACGTAGCAATACAATCTGTCTTTTCGTTTACAAAATTTAATGATCATCATAAATTTAAAAAAAATAATCTATAGAAACGAACGTATTGTCAAAAAAATACCCAAAAGTTAAAAAAATCTACACGTTATGAATGATACACGTCGGCGTGAATTTTATGGTTGTAATGTCAAAAAATAATGGAACGATGGAAAGAAACAACAATCTACATTTAAATTAAAAAAATACCAATCTACGACCTCTTTAATTCTTTCATTGGTGTTGGACAGACCTCGAGAACATAAGCTTCTATAAGTACCAACAAATTGAATTGTCTCTAGAATGACATTAAATGCTTCGCCTCCCTCTAAGAACCCAATTGTCACCACTCTGTTCTCGAGAGGATCTGTCTCTTGAGATACAATCTGTTGGAGAGCCACGACTGCATGATGGAAGAATTTGGTCTCTACTCTTATGAGAGCTTGCCGCATGGCCACCATTACCTTGAACTGTTACTGAACTAAAAGAATCTTGCAATAACTTCATAGGAACATTGTAGCATAAACTAAAAATGTTAGTTAATAAAATGAACAACTAAATGATAGAAGAAATATTAAACCATTCGATAAACAAGGTTAAATATAATACTAAACCAACCACTTCCCTCTACTGTTAGTAGTCTACTACTGTGTGCACTTGTAGAAATAGAGTAAAAGTGAGTTCGTGCTATGTGAATATCACTACATCCATTTCTAAGAAAATATAAATCACATTAAATGAAACCTATACTCAACAAAAAAATAGAAAATGTATTCTACGCAGAGATGAACAAAAAAAACATAGAGAAATCCCTCTAGCAGTAAACCACAGAGAAATTAAATTTAACCCAAATCCATAGAGATGTGTAAAACAAAATGCCAAATAGATCTTCAAAACCGAACTTAAATAAGACTCACACTATCTTATTAGTCTGCCAATAAGATTAAATTTTCAAATGAAGGAAATTGAATAATCGAAACAAATGAAGATTGTGTTATGTTCTTACCTCAAATAATTGGAGATTAAAGTCAGAGAATGATGGCCGAAGGTTTACTATAGGGAAATGTGGAACGATAATAGTGAGAATCTCTGGAAATAAAGTTAAAGAATCATCAATGTTTCTTACCCCTGAAACTTTAATAGATGAAGTGGTGTTGATATGCGGAGAAATTAGTAACCTAAAATGGATCCTATATACATATAACAAAATGTCTTACTATTTTGAACACTCACAAAATGTCTTATTGCTTGGAACAATCATCAAGCCACTTGGATAACAATGATCCTTCATCACTTTAGCATGTCATCTTATGTAGGGATTACTACTAATGAATATAAAATGAAGAAAAAAGCATGTCATCTTATTCATTTAGTAGTTCTTTTTTCCTCTTGTGAAGTATTTGAACATGAAAAGATAACGAAGATTAGGAGAGGAGACAAAAGCATATAAATAGTATGATAGACCTCACAAAACCAATGGGAGTTTTGGCGATGTGATCAAAGAGAGAATCAGTGTTTGTTTTGAATATTGAATCTAAAAAAAATAAAGATCAAACGTTAACTGCTTGGCTTGGCTTGATGCGGTGAATCACTGACTCGAGGGAGTGACCCGGGAGAGATGAGGGTCGTTGCTAGCAAGGGTGGAGGAGGAGGGGAAATGGCAGGGGCACTAGTTTGGGGTGAGTAACAATGCTAAATTTTAATCTCAAACAGAACATAATCAAAGAATAACTACTAAACCAAAAATATGGAGACGACTCCATAATTAATTTATGGGTCAAATATAAAAAAAAAACTCCATATTATGCTCGAGGCTGGGAAATGGAGGTATGATGAAAAAGGAATTGAAAAGTGTGAAAAATTATTTTACTTTACCTCAGTGGTTTAATAAATGACACATTTGTAAGAATTTAAGTTTGATCTGAATGTATCACACATGATGTTTCGTCAATTTCATAGTTTTGTATTATTTTTTATTTCACTCGTACATCGAGTAAAGCTCTCAAATAGGCATCCATTTAGGGAAAAAAATGGACCAATTAAATGTGGGAAGCTAGGCCAGGAGAAACGTGTAAAGTTCGTACAGTGAGTAAAGCTCTCGTGTAGTATGATATGGCTTCACAAATAAAATGGTAGGCCAGGAGAAACCTGTAATGGTCCAATCTTTCATCCTTGCTGATAAAAACAATATAAAGTAGTACACAGATTTGTAAAAAAATTATTAATACATGAAAAGTAGTACACAGTTGAGAGTGGGCAATAAGGCTACCCAAATCAGTTACCTCATGTCCACTGCCATAGTACTTGAAAGAGAGAGGGAAGTGGCACAGAACGTAACCGATAAGATGCTGTTTAACTATTTGAAAGAGGGAGGGAATGAAATTGACTACTTTGGATTAAATATTTTATCCAATAGCATTGAATTGACTATTTTGAATTGAATTGACTACTTAAAAGAGCGAGGGAACGTAACCAATAAGATGATGTTTAATCCAATAGTAATTATTGAAGGGTAATTGACAACTTTGGTACTAATCCAATAATATGATGTTTAACTAAAAAAGAGCCTAAACTCAACTAAACCTAACAAAGTATACGTACTAATAAAAACAAATAAGTTGTAGAAGAATCCACTGTATGCTGTGAATCCCAACTCAATCCATTTTATGCCTCATCCATTTGGCGAATTTAGCAAAGTACATGTAAATATGGATACTAATCATAAGTGAATGTTGTTGTGAATCGTAAGTTAGTAGTAAGTACCTTCATTCAGCGGAGAAACTTCTATTAATGTATGAAAATGTGAATAAAAAGTTGGGAACTTAAAGGCATATGATACCATCTGTTAAAACAAAAGTTGGTTAAGTTAGCACTTTGTAAACTATTGGCATACATAATTAACATGAACATAATTTTATAACAGTGTTCTGCCTTTTAGTTCTTAATTTTTATTTGTGAGGAAGAATTTAACCAACTCCTAACACCTTTAGTTCTTTAGTTTCAACTGTTATAACCCACTCCTAACACTTTTAGTTCTTTAGTTTCAACTGTTAGAAATTGTTAATACTTGAAGTTGGATATAACTTAACCCATAAAACCAACCCACATGACAGACCATGACCAGACACACTACCAATATAGATATGCAAGACGGGAAGAACAACATTGAGGAAAATATAATAGGAAATACAGTAGATCCATTTTGTTCAACTGATCCATGCAAAGAACATGCTACTAAATGACAACATTATATGAGCAAATTCCAGGGCAATATTCCCCATATATATATATATATATATGATTAATCAAGTATTAGGGAATATTTTTTTATCTTTCAATCAGACATAGTAAGTAATAATATCTCTTATGATTACTCAACCTAAATAATGGGGACAAAGATCATACTGTGTTCTTGATAATCCTACTAAAACAATGGCGACAAAGATTAACTATATTGGCTTCTAGACGAAAAAGGTACACTGAAGTTAGCTGAGAATTTCTCTTAAACACATTCCAAAACACAATCATATCAGCGGAATAATATAAAGAAAAACAAAAATTGTTTGGTATAGAAGGATATTAAGGAAAAAAAAAGGAAACTCCATTCTTATTAGAAAATAAAACATAAACTTATGTGGATTAGAAAATCAATATGCCCCATAAGAATTTTTTTATTCCCTGCTACTAATGTTCACAGTTGATAAAAATAGAAATGCTTGCAAAGGAGGTGAAATAAGTGACGCATAAATAGTAGTAATTAGAGAAAATCAAACTACGAAACTTAATATTAAGAACAAACAACAAAGCATGGCCTTTGATAAAAAGTAAACCATTTAATGTCACTTAAATAACTGGAACATGAAAATAAGGAGCTCAATTCATACCAAAAAGTCACTGGAATATGCAAGTATAACTATCACAGTACGACTCAAAATGGAAACAATTATTCAAACACTTACTTCTTATCCTACACCTACTTAACTTTAAACTTTGTAAAATAGCTTTGTAAATCAGTTTGTCCAGAAGCTCCATGTGTTGATAGGACATCGGGGACTCCAATTAAAATGTTAATGCCCATGCATATTATTTGCATAATAATTTTTTCCCTATTGCAAAAAGAGGTTTGACCACTATTCTTGAATCATTCTATATGTAAACAGATTTCTTACAACTATGCTTGAAATCTCACTAATCTTCATAGTAGACTATAAATGTAACTTCAAATGTGGAAAAATTATCAAGATATATCATGATCCTCAGTAATCTTCATAGTATACACTAGATCCTACTTCCCCTTCTAGATTTCATCAGGGCTGCTATTGCTACCCTTTTATTCAGCTTGGTACACTAATGCTCATTTGAACAGGAAATGGATGGTTTGGTAATCTAATGCTCTAATGCTATTGGATTTATGGTTTCCTATAAATGTTGAATGGCCTATAAAAGGATGGTTTCCTATAAATGATGTAATTCCCATGCATAAGACCGAAGTAAATAATTAAACTATAATAAAAGTAAATCTCTTAAAGAAAAACAAAGCACTAGGAGAGAACCACAATTGAAGCACAAATGTAAAAAACTTAGATAAAAGCATAAAAGAAGAAATCTGGCTTACTTTAAAGGGAAAAAATAACAAATGAACATCATTTTGAGATCTAAACGTTGCATTTCATGTAAACAAACATTCTAGTAAAACCTGGAATGATCAAAATCAATAGAAGAATCAAGGTGAGTGTCATTTTTGTGTTAGATAAAAAGTAAAGTACTCGAACTAAGTTAAAAATTACATAAGTCATTTTACAGCTTTATAAACTAAATAAATAGCTCCAAAATAGTATTAGTTTAAATTAAACACCGTTGTTGATCCTAACTCTTGAGCATAGTTCTACACATTCCCACATATCATGGGTGGAAATAGTATCAAAAGTTCATACAAAAATGAAGATACCAAGTCGATTTACCCAAAATACAAGAACTTTGGGTATATAAAGTTTGCAACAAACTCGTAGTGGGAAGTTGGAATTTTGATTGAGTGAAAATTTGTGGGCCCTTGAAGACATTATAACTTAGTGAACTAAACCTTATCACAAAATAAAAGGACTGAAATTCAAATGTATCCATTGTATTGTCAACTAAACCTTATAAAGAAACATATTTTTCTATTAATATCGATTGGGTTGAAAACTTACAAAGACAGAGCACAATAAAAACCCAAGTAGATTTTAATACATAGGTATCTAATCTACATATTCCACTAATATCTATTGGGAAAAAAACTTCCAAAGACAGAGCACAATAAAAACCCAAGTAGCTTTCAATACACTATTATCTAATCTATGTATATGCACTGTTAAACCTTACCCCAAACCTAAAAACCCAAGTAGCTGTCACCACCACAAATATTATAGAATGATAATAATTTACACATTCAAATTTATAAAATGATAATTAAACACTATCACCACCACAAATATTATTTAGAGAATGTGAAAACGAAAAACTCGTTCAACACCTTACCCCAAACCTAAAAACCCAGAAGGAGATCCATGGGGTTTGGCGCCTGTAATCGACCAATAAAAATAATAATTCATTATAAAGAATTCAAACTGCAAATCTTTGATGCAGAAATTCAATTAAAATAATCCCCACGAAGAGATGTTGATAAAAACAAAATCGTGGAGATTTTGATCAAAACTAAAACTAACACATCGATATACCCTAGAGGTTGAATTAGAAATCTGTAAAACATTTGAAAAGAATGTAACTTCTTGGATGATACAAAGATGCAAGACATGGAGAGGACATGGTCGAGTGAGAGAGAATGAGGGTGACGAATATCAGTGAGGGAGCTATTGATAAAGGGAGACGTGGTTCCGTGTGTGAAATGCGAGATTGTTACCAAAATACTCCACTTTTTGAATCAAAGGGTAAATTTGACGAGTAAAAAAGTGGAGGAAATCAAATAATTGAGGGGTAGGTTTGTAAAAAGAAAGAGATTTGATCTCAACCCTCTATTTTGAGAAAATATGTAAGGAGGTGGCATCAATTTGCACTGTTGAAAGTATATACATTTTAAAAAACCTCCCTATCATATTATATAGATATACATATTAGAGTGACATATATATATATGTAAAATAAGGGACAAAACTTATGTATGTCATAAGATATATTTATCCCTCACTACCTATTTTGCCCTTGAAAATCTTGAGTTCCCTCTCTTTTTCTTTCTATAATTTGGTCTCCATTTTACTTTAATTCAAACAAAGGGGTATCTTTGTAAACAGACCTACACTACACACTCTCACCACGAACCCTCATACACCCACTTCACTACTACTCGATTTTCTAATAGCTTCTCCCCCCATGTCCCCCTCCCATGGTAAGGTTTATCTCTCTCCCCCACCCGTGCCTCTCTCACTGTCACTCTCACTCTCACACACACTTCTATGGTGCGATTTTATAATTTTCTTATGTAGATATGCTTTCTTAGGGTTAATTGTATATGAATTTAAGGTTTTTCCTATTTTTGTATATATTTTCGTAGATTTGCTTTCTTAGGGCTTTTGGAATGGAGTTTTCATGTGGTTGATGGTTTTTTTTCTCTTAGACGAGTAATCACTCTTCATTTCAATTAATTGCATCAATATAACTATAACCTATCTTATTGTGGGGTTTGTTTCTTAATCTTCATTTTATAGAATCTACTCTGCTACCATGCATTCTCTGACCTATTTTATTGTTGGGTTAGTATTTTGAGTTTTATTTATACTCTATGATTCAACTTTACACTTAGTAGTATGTTTTTCTCAGCAAATTCTTAAGTTTACTAGAGCAAGTACAGAGTTTAAACTCATTGTTTGGTTTATTGATTTATGAATTTTTATAGGTTATGATTATTGGTGTTAAGATGTATCAGGTAAATGATGTAGATAATTTAATTGAATTATTTAATTTTCTTTATATATAATGTGGATGAATTAAATAGCTTGAACATATAAAATATGATAGTGTGCAAGTGATGAACATAAAAATTGCACTATGAAAGAGGCTCCCATTGATATTTGAATTTTAAAAAGATAAAATTTAGTTTTTGTACAAAAAAAATCCAACAAATTTGTATGTGTTGTCTAAATATTTAGAATGACTGAATATAGCCCTTTATTGTTTGTTTCATATATGAGTTATGTTTTAAGTTGGGATTGCTGAATTTACTGCTTCAGTAGTTGTTAGTGGTTGAGTGTGAACATGAATACAAATTTTGAGTTTGTGGCTTCCTCATGGTGTGGTGGTTTGCATCATATTTATTGTCAACTCTGTGAAATGTTCATATAAAATTTAATGTTGAAAAAATGATTTGGTGGATCCATCATTTATTTAATTGGATTTAAAAGTTAATTTCGTATAATTGTCTTAACTGTTTTTAAATTTCTATTCATGTCGTGTGTATGCATATTTTATCAGCAATATTCTCATGATAACTTAATTGAACTCATTTTAGGTTTCGATGATAAGTTGGTCGATCCATCATAGTGCACTTTGTGCACATATTTTAACAGCAGAATCAACATAATTTTAAATTTCTATTCACGAGTTGATCAATCCATTATGGTGCACTTTGTTTTATAAGTTTAATACACAATAGTGTACTATAACTAACTTGAAATCATTCCTGGTGCTGGTGATGAATTTATAATAATATGTTATAAGAGGCTTCAAATTTTGACAAGTTGAAGGTTTGTGTCGTAGCTCTTTCACTTCAATCCAATAGTGAACATGGTTAATATTAAAATGTTTGGTTTTTGATGCTTATAATTGAGTTTAATGTTGTGTTTATTTTGGAGTATGCAAGTTGGCGTTGTTGCGAGTGTAGATAATGTTGCTTACTATAGTAATTGAAGTAAGTTTGAGCACAATGTTTTTTGCAATTGAATCCATAATACTTTTCTACCACTGAGAGGAGTCAAGCAGCATTGAGCATCCTCCAGGTCTTCTAGATTACGGGTGTTAGATTTATATATTTAAGTTGATCATTTTACAAAATTAAAATAAATTACTATGTCTAACTGCTATTGGTTCTTAGAATGATGTTTGGCCAAATTCTTATGTAAATATTTTAATATTGTTTAATAGTTTGGCATATATTGCATTTGTAGGTGAGTCAATAAGTTACATTGAGGAGTTGTTTCAGTTGTTCCATGGTTCAATGAAAGTTAATACTTGGTTACTTTTTGTTTTTGGTTGTGCTCTGTCTACATTTAATAAGTGTGAATATGTCCAAAACGTTAGTTTCAGTCGTTAAAAATTTCTTTATTATTTTGACTTTTTTGTGTGAAGCTGATCGAATATATAACCACTGCCAGTTCAATACCGATATAAGTTTACTCTGCACATTAACCAGAGGAACCAGATCAACATAGAATCAATTTGATCAATCCTCGCCAGGTTTTGTTACACGCCCACTTGAAAAAAATATACTTAAGAAGATTGCATATATTTCTAAAATCTCATCAGAAACATTTCTATGATAATGAAAATTCACAACTGATTAATGCTTGCGGTTCTCTTTCTCAGCTACTTTTCTTAGCTCCCATTGAGGATTACTTGGAGCAGGAGCTTCGGTCTCCTTATTAACAACATAATTACTGGGTTGGTCAGACTTTTTTTCTTTCAAGGTGTTATTATTTAATCTTTTGGCTCTAGTTAATTTCAATGAAATCTCGAATTTGATAGTGCTATTTTATGGTTTCTGTGGTGCTTCATCATATTCTAGCTGAGGAGGGACCACCGGAACAAGTTGTAGTGCATATTTTTGGCATTTCTTCCTCTGATTAGTCTTTAGTGCATATGACTTCATCAGTGTAATTTCAATGTTAGACAACGGCTTTCTTAGTGACTCACAATCATCTTTCGTCTCAGCAAGCTTCTCAGAAAATGCACTCTGAAGTAGAAATACACCATGAGAAGCAACAACTCGACGCCTCCGTGTTTCTTCATCATCACCAAATAAAATCTTAAGCTCATCCCCATAACCAATCCCGATACTCTGTTGCATTTACTCACCTCACATCCATATAACATCGACCAGCTGCTCCTTGTAGCTTGAGACTCGCATTTCTTCGTCTTTAAATTCTTTTTGGTATTTTGATGCCCTTTTTTCACTTTCTCTTGTGTATATTCCCACTATGAGTCATCATCATCCATTTAATACCCCGTAGTTTTATGGATATCTAAATTACATGAGTGGGTGTAATTTAATAATTTTAGAATTTAAAGTAAATGAAATGGACTGATTGTAGTTCAGGTCGCATGTGAATAAAAGCGTCATGTGATGTTAATTTATTTAGAAAATACGTGTGGAGATGTGTTGGGTTTAAGACGTGATTTTTTGAAAAGCGACTCGGATGGGAATTTTGAGTGCACAGTTGATCTCGAAAGGGTCGAGATAGTTCCAAATGATTACTTAGGGGTAGTGTTCGGGGACTTTTTGGATCAGTAGGGACTCGCATTTGTGTATACGAGTCAATTTTGGGTTTAATAAGTGGATAACCATTATTTTCTTCTCCTATAAGTCGTGAGAAAGTGAGAAGGAAAGAAAGAAGTGAAAGAAAGAAAAAAAGAAGGAAGAATAAGAGGAGATTTTCGGCCAAGCTCCGGCATATTCCACCATGAGATCGTCGGATTTATCCAACTAGGCAAGTGTTTAACTTTCTTTAATGATTTAAGTGTATTTATTTTCCATATTATAGTTGGTGTTAAAACTATAAGATTTTAGGTTCGGGATTCTTTCACAAAATTGGGTTTTGGGGAGATGATTCCATATAATTTTGATGTAATAATAATCCCTACATGAAATCTAAGTTAAAATCCATGCAAATGGTGTACTTTTTGGTGAGAAATTGGAAGAAATGTAAGTTTGGGTTTAATTAAGAAAAGGGTTAATTTTCTTGGTTTAGTTGACGAATTCCAAGAACACATTAGTGTATAGATGAGTATATTTATGGTTGCTGATGCTGGAGATCATGTATTTCCGAACTAGTATTTCCCATAGTACGAGTGATACGGGGACCTGATAGCAGAGTATGCCAACACCATAGAATTTATGTGGGGTGTCGATAGTATATATAATATGAGTGATATATATATATATATATATATATATATACACTTATATATGGAAACTTGCTACTGTGCGTATAAGTAGTTAAGTAATTAATAAATACTCCAACATTATAATAAGTGTTCGAAAACTTTGTAACGGTACGGTGTTGATCTAAGTAATGTAATAAATCTTGAAGAGATTGATTTCATTTAAACTGAATATCATAACCTTTTAACTTCTCGAGATAAAACTTTATGGAAAAATAAGGTAGATAAACTTATGAGTTTAGTAGTAGGGTAGGTGTGCAAACTAGATGAGAGGCGAGAATTCTCAAGATAAATTGAATATCATAACCTTTCAACTTCTCAAGATAAAACTTTATCGAAAAATAAGGTAGATAAACTTATGAGTTTAGTAGTAGGGTAGGTGTGCAAACTAGATGAGAGGCGAGAATTCTCAAGAGGGTGTCTCATACTAACATGGTTGTTACTTTAGCCGGTAAGCATTTTAAATACTTGCTAAACTATTTTAAATTGTTTTACACTCGGGCTCTGACCCGTTTTCGGTCATCTTCTCTCTCTTATATATATATATGTATGTATTACAGGTGCCCAACAATAGGGGCGTCATGATTAGGTTCTTTGGACTGGACATGCTGCAGCTTATGTGGAAGTTGCAGGATCTTTCTTAGACGACCTCTTCATTGATTCAGTTTCTATTTTAGTTTTCATAGTTAGGGCATGTGTAGCCCGATTTCCCATCCCACTTGGATTTGTCAGAAATTTATGTTTATGTTATCTCCAGTATTTGGTACTCTTTGGAAGTTAACTCTTGTCAGGATGATTTCATTTATAGTTCATAACTTGGTTTGTTTTATCTAGATGGTTTAATTCTTGTGTGGTAATTGACATCCTTAATATTTATGTGACTCTTCAACTGTTGTTAAGAAAAATATTTTCATATTGGAATTTAAATAAAAGGTAAATAAGACTTTAAATTGTTTTGAAACTTAGCTTAATTATTTAGGGTGTTTAAATTGGAAATTTTATTTTGCGACGGTGATGCTAAGAATGACCTAACCATTTACCTTGATTTTAATTTAATAAACGACTGATTACCCGATATTTAATTAGGCAAGGTGTCAAAGGTGGTATCAGAGCAGGTTCTAGTGTCCTTTAGGATCTGTACGGCTTATTTCGCTTCCAGCTTAGCGTCTTTGATTTAGAGCCCTATTTTAGGACTGTTGTATTCTTGTATTTGCGCTTATGTCTTCAGCTATTAGATATTTGGTAATAATTATAGACTAATAAACTTCCTTTTCATTTCAGATGCCTTCGAGACACGCACCCCGAGATAGGAATGCCCAGCTCGAGCAGCGAGCAACTTCGGCTCATGGAATGATGAACGCAACTGATGTAGTCACCATTATTGCTCAGGTGGTGAATGCCGCATTAGCGGTAGTGCAGCAGGCTCCTCCCCTAGTTCAGGCAGTAGTACCAGTACCGGTACAACTTCCCACTGCATGAGAGAGGGTGAGAGATGCCTTTTAAAAGGCACATCCCTCGAAGTTCTCGGGTAGATCGGACATAGTAGTCGTCAGCCAATGGAAGAAGGATATCCAGAGGCATCTGCGTATATACGAGTGCACCGATGTGCCAAAATAGTTATTGGCTTCCTTCAAGCTAGTGGGGGCCGCTTTGTAGTGGTGGGAGTCCACCACCACCTTGGATGAGAGGGGAAACATCATGATTCGGTCATTTTAGGCGCGGTTTGACCGCAAGTACTTTCCATCCTCCATGCAAACAGAGATGTGGCATAGGTTACTGAATTTTAAACAGGAGAGTATGATCGTTACTGAGTACGAGGAGGAGTTCACTAGACTTCTCACTATAGTGTTGATTGAGGAATCCACTTAGAAAAAGAAGATACTATTATTTGTAGATGCATTAGCCTGGAGGATCCGTCAGCACCTCATAGGCAATCTATCATTGAGTACTTATACTGACGTACTCAACACTGCTTTGTTGTACTGTCAGGATCACAACTTCCATTAGCAGGGGAGCAAACGAGCAAGGGAGTTTGGCCTGCAGGGTAGGACAGGGGGAAGTAGTACTCATGGGGCACCAGTAGCTTAGGGACAGACATGTCACAATGAGCAGAGTTACCATCAGGGGGAACCTTCCAAGCGATTCCGATCAGGTGATTCCAGATACGGATTTGGGGGATTTAGGCAGGGTCAGTAGGGCCAGTCTAGTTAGCAGGGCCAACACCATTAGTAGTAGGGTCAGCAGCAGGGCCAGTAGCATTTTTAGTAGGGCCATTGGCGGGGTGGTAACGACCAACAGGGACGTGGCCAGCAGTTGCAGAGGGAAGGTAACTACAGGGGCAGGTGTTTCAGATCTGGCAAGAATGGCCATCGGCGCCAGGATTGTTGAGAGGTGTATAGGGCCCTACAGCAACATGGTGCTCATAATGAGCTGCAAAGACCACTATTTTTATCCACCCCCCAGCACCATCTCAGGTGACAACCCTACCAGCCATCCCATCAGCTCCAGTTCAGCAGGGGCAATTGCAGTACAGACATGTCTATAACGTCCACCAGGCAGCATCACCTCAAGCACCACCCGCGATTGAGGGTACTTTTCCTATCCATGGCCCTATGGGGCGGATTTTATTTGATTCTATGGCATCACACTGTTTTATAGCCACTCATTTTGCATGGGCTTTAGAGTTATTAGACACGGCAGAGAGCAGTGCAACATGCGTAGACTCACCACTAGGGAATGGGTCGTTAATTTTCTTTATATGTCGGGGTGTAGGGATAGAGATTGGTAATTTGATTTTACTGGTAGACATGCTAGTCTTAGAGATGCATGAGCACGATGTTATTATTGTCATGGATTGGCTCGTCGCGTACAGAGCCATGATATATTATTTCAGTAGGAGAATTATTTTTTCCATTCCAAGGTAGGAGATTTTTTTTTTGCGATGCCTCACCAAGAGGGAGGATCGTCCACCCATTTGTACTACATAGAGGATGATACCTCTAAGGAGATTGTGATTCCCCTGGATTCGATTCCAGTTGTTCGTGAGTTTTTGGATTTATTTCAGGAGATACCGGGCCTATCCCCCAGTCGAGAGATATATTTTGTCATAGACTTAATGCTGGGCACTCGGCTAATATCACGTGCACCGTACCATATGGCTCCAACAGAGATGAGGGAGTTACGGGATCAGATAGAATGACTGTTAGGCTAGGGCTTCATTCGTAGGAGCACCTCACCTTGGGGCGCTCCAGTGTTATTTATGAAGAAGAGAGATGATTCACTGAGGTTATGCGTGGATTAGCGAGAGCTAAATAAGGTCACGATACAGAATAAATATTGGTTGCCTTGAATCAATGACATGTTCGACCAGCTGAGAGGAGCAACTTTCTTTTCGAAGATAGATTTGATATCGGGATATCATCATCTATAGATTAGGGAGGAGCAGGATGTGTCAAAGACTTCTTTCTTGACAAGATATGGGTCCTATGAGTTCAGAGTCATGCCATTTGGGCTGACAAATGATCCAATCATATTCATGGACTTGATGAAACGAGTGTTTAGAGAGTTTTTTGATCATTTTGTCATTATCTCATAGATGACATCCTGATTTATTCACACACCGAGGAAGATCATATCGAGCACTTGAGACAGGTTCTTCAGACTCTACGAGAGCATCAGTTGTATGCTAACTATGAGAAGTGCGGATTATGGTTACGGGAGGTAAAGTTTTGGGGGCATGTTGTGTCGGAATTGGGGATATCGATTGAACCGAGCAACGAGTCGGTAGTGAGGGGGTGGGGACAACCCAAAACACCGATAGAGATGAATAGTTTCTTGGGGTTAGTCAGGTACTATAGGAGGTTCATTGGAGGCTTTTCAAAGATAGCATGTCCATTCACAAATCTGACTCGCAAGGGAATTCTGTATGTTTGGGATGATGCTTGTCAATTGGATTTTAATGAGATAAAAGATAAGTTGACTATGGCACCAATTCTTACTTTTCTCAAGCCGTGAGTGGAGTATCTAGTGTACACTGACGCCTCTTTCCGGGGACTCAGGGGAGTACTTAAGTAGGAGGAGAAGGCTATATCTTTTGCCTCCCGCAAGCTTAAATCTCATGAGAGGAATTACCCCACCACAACTTAGATCTAGCAGCGGTCGTATTTGCAATATGGATTTAGAGACATTACTTGTTGGGAGATAAGTTCACTTGTTCATGGACCACAAGTCACTGCAATACTTGCTCACTCAGCGAGAGTTGAACATGTGTCAGCAGAGGTGGCTGGAGTTTGTGAAAGACTACCAGTTCGAGATACAGTATCATCCGAGGAAGGCTAACGTGGTTGTTCATGCGTTAAGTCATAGACGGGTAGGTGACGTAGCAGACATATGGAATGCGAAGTGGAAACAATTGGGTCACCAGGACGCGGTAGCTCGTTCCTTTATATCTATTATGTCAGTCACAATCGAGATTGGAATAAAGGTGATACAAGCATAAACAACGGATTCATTTTTCCAGGAGCAGATTGTGCAGCTCTTAGCTGAGGGCGCTGAGTCCTATTTAGTGAGTTATGATGGGGGTTTGAGATTTAATGGGAGATTAGTGGTCCCAAAGGGAGAAGACTTACGTCATGTAGTTATAACACAGTTGCACGAATCCCAATTTGTAGTACATCCCACTGGGGATAAGATGTACCATGATATGAGGCGACAGTACTGGTGGAGTGGAATTAAGAAGGACATTGCAGAGTTCGTGTACAAATGTCCTACCTGTCAGATGGTGACCGGGCGGAAAAAGTGTGTTCGTGTGAGGACACAATCGTCGTGTGTTTCGCCGCCGCGATACAAAAAGAACCTAAGCTACTACTACACTTAACAAGCAAGCACAGCGGTAAGTCGGGTATCGTAAGAAATCCACAGGGAGTGATTGAATTTTAGACTTTAATTGTTTAATTACTTCAGGAATAAAAGTGTAAAATAAATAAATGAAAAGGTGATGGTTGGTTTGGTGACAAAAGAAAAAGAATAAGTTACGTTACACAAAAGTAAAGCGAGGATCGGGATCGCATTCTACCAAACGGATCGAAACAAATACTAATTAGAGTTTCGGTTCGAAAACATTTAATCGAGCAGTTTTAATTAATCATAAAGATGACACAATAAGGAATTTAACCCAAAGTTGCGAGATTAAACATTTAATCAAAAATGGTCACACGCGGATTAAATTCGGATAATCTCTATAAACACTAACGTTGCATGACAAAGAAAGTTAAATGCATAATAATTCGAGTTTAATACACGGGGTTTCAATTAAATGCAATTTCACACGAAAACCTAACTTTCGAGGTTCTAAACCCGTAAATGGCGGAACACAATCCCGAACCTATTTATCTACGGACAAATCACGGAAATAAAGTAATTTACACTAATATTACACTATAAAATCAATAAATAACAATAAATAAACTTATCTAGGCATGGAAAATGGAAAGAAAGCAAGGAAAACAACTAAAATAACTATATTAAGGAATAAAAGGTTAAGGTACAACTTACAAAACAAAGAGTACAACCATCCAAAGCAAGAGGGATAGGGTTTAGCTCCCAATTATAAAAGCCCTAAATCGATCAAAAATGAAAGTATCCAAGATCCTCTCTTCAAAATGAAGAGATAAGGGTTAAATACAAAATATCCCATGGCAAAATTGTAAATAAAAAGGAAAATTGTCAAATATCTGATGGGCCGAATCGATTTGGCCTGGAGCCGAATCGATTTGGCCCCCGAGATATTGGTTACTGGTCCAAGCCGAATCGATTTGTAAATTTCCTAATCGATTTGGCTAAGGGGCCGAATTGATTTGGCCTGGAGCCAAATCGATTTGGCTTCCTGGTCTTGGTTTCTTTGGAATCCTCTTCCGCTAAAAGTATCATAACTTCTTCGTTCGGACTCGGAATCGCGCACCGTTTGCGGCCATGTGAAGCTTGTTCAGAGGGATACAACTTCCATGAAGACATTGGGACAATTTCCCAAATTGTGAATTGACTAAAATTCCCTTACGCGTGCGGATTTGTACGAAACTTCACCGGAATGCATCCAACTTCATACTTAGCACCTGTAATCCCTACAAAAGCCCAAATATACCTCATATAGCAAGTTAACATATAAAATGGAGGTTGTTTGATTATCGAGCATAAATATAGGAATTCAGGTACCCGAGGGGGCTAATAACGCGTAGGTTAACAGGTGAAATACGCAATATTTGCGCCGTATCAGATGGTAAAGGTGGACCACCAGAGACCGCTAGGATTACTTCATCTTTGGAGATACCTACGTGGAAATGGGAAAGTATTTACATGGACTTCATTACTGGGTTGCCTACATCACAGCAGGGTCACGATTCCATATGGGTGATTGTGGATCGGTTGACCAAGGTAGCTCACTTCCTGCTAGTACGGACCGACTACACCATGGGCTAGTATCCATAGTTATTCATTGTCCAGATCGTTAGGCTACATGGGGTGCCCTTGGATATTGTGTCTGATAGAGACAGGATTTTTGTGTCGTGCTTCTAGGAGAGATTTCAGTAGGCCATGGGTACAGATTTAAGATTTAGTTCATCTTATCACCCACAGACAGATGGACAGACAGAGCGTACCAATCAGATGTTGGAGGATATTCTATGCATGTGTGTCCTTGATTTTGGAGGAGGTTGGGAGTCGTATCTTTTACTGGTGGAGTTCGCTTATAATAACTCTGATCAGTTCACGATTGTCATGGCCCCATTTGAGGCGTTGTATGGCACGCCTTGTCATTCTCCCACTTATTATCTAGAGGCGGGGGACAACAAGTTACAAGGGCCAGAGGTGATTCAGGAGACTTCAACTAGGATTGAGCTTATCAGGAGTCGCATTCGGGTAGCCCAGGATCGACAAAAAAGCTACGCCGATGCAAAATGATCTTTTCGAGAGTTTAGAGTGGAGGACCATGTATTACTACGAGTGTCTCTTATGAGAGGAGTGATGAGGTTTGGAAAGAAAGGGAAGTTGGCTCCGAGATACGTAAAACCATTTCCCATTATCGAGAGGATTGGGTCAGTGGCATACAGATTGGGGTTTCCAGAGCACTTGCACCGCATTCACGATGTATTCCACATCTCATCGTTGAGATGATATCTTCAGGATAATATGGCCCACACCCACAACGAGATAGAGGAGACTGAATTACAACCCGACAGCTCTTACGATGACAGACTAGTGGTTATCCTAGGCCATAGCGAGATAAAATTGAGGTCAAAGGTAGTCCCACTTGTATGCGTTCAGTGGGAACATTATAATGTGGAGGAATCCACTTGGGAGCGCGAGTCAGATATGCGCGAAAGATATCCAGATCTATTCTTACTAGGTATGCCTTATTTTTCAAATTTCGGGATGAAATTCCATTATTAGGGGGAAGTATGTAATACCCTGTATTTTTATGGCTTTTAAATTTGGGGATTTATTAAATTTAAATTGAGATATTAATTTAATATTAGTCCGAAAATTTGTTTAAAATGTTTACTAGCATGATGAGAGTTAGTAATTATTGATAATTTGTTGAATATTACTAGATGAGTAAAGTAATTTATAAGATTGATTTTATTCAAATTGTCATGGGTAAATAAAATGGCAATTATAGAAATTTAAGTCTTGATGCGCCTGTGTCGTGTCAGGACTAAATTATTATTATTAAAAGTTAATATATTATAAGTCACTTGTATGGTTATTTTGAGTGTGCCACTGTGTCCGGAAGGGTCGAGATAGTAACAAAAGTATACCCGGGGGTTTAATTTGGGCCTCGTGGCATTTTTAGGTCTAATTGGCATCCGAGGAGGGTATTTTAGACATTTTATATTTTGGGGTAACTAAACCAACGAATTTCCCTAAGGTATATCAGCCATTTGAGTTAGGCTTTTAGGTTTAACAATCACAAAACTTAAGAACGGCCATTAGAGAAGAAGGTAGGAATATTTTTAAGCAATCCAAGGCCAAGAACTCATCCGTTTGCACCGCCACTACCACCAAAATGTAGATCGCACAAAGAGGAATGCAACCATACCTTTTTCATCCACAAATCAGACCCTTGTATTCCAGGGAAGTATCTACCTTACTTTTCTTTTAGTTATTGTTTCATCCATGTTAGATTAGGATTGTTATACACATGTTTCATAAAAGAATTTGAGGAATTTGAGGATTTAATCACATGTCTTGGTGGAAATAGATGTATTTTGGACATCCCAATCATATGTAGAGGATAACCCACAAATTTGTATGAATTTAGAAGAAAGAAATCTAGAAAATAATTAGAAGAATGAAAGTTTCGTGAAAATTAGGATTCTTGTTAAATATGATGATTTACCCCATTAATTCTATACCTTTGATGAATTTGGACATGTTTCACGTAGGAAATCATGTATATAGGTATATGTAGCTAGTAGTAATGTTGTTTTGGAGTTTGATATTCGTTAATGGCATTTTGGAGTAATTGGGAAAATGAAACCCGTTGGTTCAAATTGCAGTTTCTGGGCAAGAACTGCTTGATCGATCGATCGAACCAAGAACCTCGATCGATCGATCCATCCTAGAAAACTGCATATTTCCCCCCTTTTTATTTAATCTGGTTTAAATATTTAGGAATCCTTGATTATTATTTATAGAGTATAATGGGTCTAGAGGAGGACCAGTAGGGTCTAAATAGACTCTGTTGAATGAAATTTAATATAGGATGAAATTATGGGTTAACGAGGATTTTCGTTACACATTAGAGATTGTGCGTAAGTTCGTTAAGGAATTAAGGGACTCATCAAATACTTAGACCAGAAGGTTAGATAGGGTGTACCTACTGAAATTATATTTAGTAAGAGAGAATATTTCGAGAGATAAGAAGTAAATGTGAAATATGCATAATTGAGAATAAACGAGATGAATCCCTTATGCGAGATAATTGGGTAAAATTTTAATAAATACGGTTAATAATAATTATGGGTCTTGGGCAAACCTTATTGGAAATTGTGTATCTATATATGGCTATGTGACTGTGTTCATATATTATATACTTTATTTGTGAATAATCATACCTGCGCTACTTGCTATCACATGGGTTGCCGCCCCGGGACAGTCTTATCTCGATGGGACCTTTACGGGGGATATTGACTTGTATCCTAGAACATAGGATTCCTTGGTACAGGCTATCTGAGAATGATAGTCAGACGGTCCTAAGAGACGTGAGGAGTATGTGATGACCTCTTAGTGACTTGGAACTATGCTTCACCTCCATTTTTTGTGTATTGTGTTAATACAGTCCAAGAGTGATTCCGAACTAGTATTTCCCTTAGTACGAGTGATACGAGGACTTGATAGCAAAGTATGTCAGCACGATAGAATTTATGTGGGGTGCTGATAGTATATATAATATATGAGTGATTGATATATATATACTTATATATGGAAAGTTTCTACTGTGCGTATAAGTAGTTAAGTAATGAATAAATACTCAAACTTTATAATAAGTGTTCGGGAACTTTGTAACGGTACGGTGTTGCTCTAAGTAACGTAATAAATCTTGAAGAGATTGATTTCATTTAAACTGAATATCATAACCTTTCTACTTCTCGGGATAAAACTTTATGGAAAAATAAGTTAGATACACTTATGAGTTTAGTAGTAGGGTAGGTGTGCAAACTAGATGAGAGGCGAGAATTCTCAAGAGGTTGTCTCATACTAACATGGTTGTTACATTAGCTGGTAAGGATTTTAAATACTTCCTAAACTATTTTAAATTGTTTTACACTCGGGCTCTGACCTGTTTTCGGTCATCTTCTCTCTCTTGTATATATATATATATATATATATATATATATATATATATATGTATGTATTACTGGTGCCCAACCATAAGGGGCTTCATGATTAGGTTCTTTGGATTGGACGTGTTGTAGCTTATGTGGAAGTTGCAGGATCTTGCTTAGACGACCTCTTCATTGATTCAGTTTCTATTTTAGTTTTCATACTTAGGGCATGTGTCGCCCAATTTCCTATCCCATTTGGATTTGTCAGAAATTTATGTTTATGTTACCTCCAGTATTTGGTACTCTTTGGGAGTTAACTCTTGTCAGGATGATTTCATTTATAGTTCATAACTTGGTTTGGTTTATCTAGGTGGTTTAATTGTTGTGTGGTAATTGTCATCCTTATTATTTATGTGACTCTTCAACTATTGTTATGAAAAAGGTTTTCATATTGGAATTTAAATAACAGCTAAATAAGACTTTAAAGTGTTTTGACACTTAGCTTAATTATTTAGTGTGTTTAAATTGGAAATTTTATTTTGCGACAATGATGCTAAGAATGACCCAACCGTTCACCTTGATTTTAATTTAATAAAGGACTGATCACCCGGTATTTAATTAGGCGGGGTGTCACAGAGATGGACAAGAAGCTTCTAATATCTCAATGGACTTAGTGGGTTTTGTATCTTAAATTTTCTTTTCCTAAATGCCAAAGCATGAAGTTGTTTTATATTATTATTTTTAGTTCGTGGAATTTAGATACAATAATGTTTGCATTATCATCCATTTCTTAATTATAGTGACTTACAGTTAAGGATTTCAAATTTCCATACCATAGTTACGAAATTTTTTAATGTTTAATTATGGCATAAAATAAATAAAGACATTTATTAGTACAAACTCATAATCTTTAGGCCATATATTACTTTGAGGTGTTCATAATGTTGAAATGTTAGTGTATGGTAAAAAGAATCCACTAGAAGTGGGGTGACCAACACATGACAAAAATATAAAATACATAAGAGGGAAAAATGTTTACATGGTTCGGCCACCTATGTTCACGGGCTTTAAAGGTGTTTTACTATAAACTTGAGAGAATTTACACAAGAGTGTTTCTTTAGCCTTAACGTTTGGTAATGATTCTTTAGACATTAAGTTAATTTTTGTATATTTATTATGGATTTGAGCTAACATGTCTATTTTTTGTTGTTTGATCTTCAAATTGTGACAAATAAGAGAACGTGCCAATTATCTGCCTGAGTTAGGACCCCATTCAACTTTGAGGCCCACCCCACCCTACCCCACCCCATTACAAATGTGCATGGGTTGTTTGATCGATTGACGATTTATATTTTTTATTAGATTGGAAATTTATTACTGTGTTTTATCATCATTTTGTTGGTAAAGTTCCCACTAATGATTATTTGGTTTATATAATGTCCGGGATAGACTATTTGTATAACGGATTAATTTTGGTTTTTTAAATAAGTGGATAGTCATATTAATAGAGAAAATTTTGCCAAAATTATCTAAATCATGTAAACATTTTTGTGTTTTGTAATAATTTCAATGATTACAAGTTTTAGTCGACTTAGTTTTTTGGAAGTGTTCATCGTGCCTTTAGGCACACGCATACCCTAGTATGTATATATATATATGTGTGTGTGTGTGTGTGTGTGTGTGTGTGTGTGTCCGCGCGCGCACGTGCGCTACTTGTTTACATTGAACATACCTATTTGGTAGTTTTATTATAGGAAGTTGGGTCTAGTGGGCATGCCACCCTGGCGTTGACCAGTAAGTGTCGGATTGATTCCCCAGGTCATAGGATTGTTGCATTTCCACTATCCATGTGTGGGGATTCGTATTGATTTGAAAATAGGTGGGTGCATTATGGTATGGTTGCGACCCCTGAATGTATGTCTGTGACTGTCTCCATTGTATGTGTTTGCATTTGGGATCAGTGGTGATACTCTGATCGGTGGCTCGCTTATATGTGTGATCCCTGGAGCTTGATAGCACCTGAGGGATGTACCCGCGAGGTCTAAGATCTGGGGATACGATTATACATATTGAGCGAGTGATATATATTTATATATATATGTGTGTGTGTGTGTGTGTGTGTGTGTGTGTGTATATCTATCTATAGCTATGTTATGTTTATTACGCGAATAGTTATCAATAACAAGTGTGTCGCTAAAATATTATTTATGAACGTATACCTCGTGAAGGTAGTTATACTTAGCTAATAGAGAGTATTAGCGGGGTTTAGTCTTGGATAGAGGTTGCGTGTCCTAGTTACATCAGGTAGTTTAATTTGGATTATAAAATCAACATGTTAGGTGCGTATGTAGTTGAGAGGTGAAGTTTTATCTCAAGTGAGTGTGACCGGTTAATTTTGAAAGTAATACACTACTATTTTGAAAGTAATACACTACTCTTCAAATCATTTACTTCATTT
Organism: Sambucus nigra; assembly: GCA_949130495.1. Classification (NCBI taxonomy): domain Eukaryota; kingdom Viridiplantae; phylum Streptophyta; class Magnoliopsida; order Dipsacales; family Adoxaceae; genus Sambucus; species Sambucus nigra. The sequence continues at coordinate 4,812,462 of OX422217.1, forward strand.
ATGGAGGCCACTGATGTAAGGATAAATTTTCTACTCTTGATGGGATTCACATTTTTTATTTGATTATTCTTCATCCACCAAAATATCTAAGGCTTATATCTTAAAGATGGTTACATCCATCAATACTACTAATGATGCATTTTTTGTCATTTTCTGATAATATTTATTACACATAAAGATAATACATTAATGCCATTGCAAGCTTAAATATCATTCAACAAATAACTTGATTTTCATAATCATCAATAATAGAATTGTGAAGATATATATCTATATATACACCGTCATCAGGCTGTATATATATATACACGAACATAAAAAGGGAAGAAAACAAAAAAAAAAATGAACAACAATTGATAGAAAATAACAATGACTCATATATATGGCTCTGATATCACATGTAAATCTTAATGGTTTTATTAAACCCTAAATAATCAGTCTTAAATCATTATCTTTCTCCCATAATAAGCATACCTTTATCCGTTATTGTGTTTGTCTTGCACATCATGAATAATTACAAAAATAATTTGGTATTTCTCTCTCTTCACCACTTTAACAATGTCTCATATTTAACGTGTTCAAACATTTCTCTCCAGAATTTTTCTCTAACAACCAAATATTAAAAATGTTTTAGGCTTTTTTATGGTGGATATAACCCAATTCTAATTCAATGGTTATGTATCTTGGCCATCAAAGGGACACACATTCAATAAGCCTCTTAACCAATGTAAATAATACATTTGTAATTAACAGGTATTTCCTTAAAGGTCCACAACAATATAATTAAATACATATAGTAAATCATTTGGGCCACACTATAAAATATTTAAACAATATAATTTTTTTTCTAACAGAACGTGCTCTTAATATTAAAATATTATTTCTTAAGAATGCTTACATGGCATGCTTCATCGTAGATCCAATTTGTTATCTAATATATATTTCATGTTATCTAGAAGAATTCTAAAGTGCGTGTTAGATATGTTATAATTAAAAAAATGCTCAAATAATAAATTTGATGAAGTATATGAATTTTTAGTTGTTAATTCACATAATTGGACAAGTATTATTTTTTGAGATCCAAGTTAATTCAACTCCCAAACGAAGTGTTGGATCGCTCATTTTGGTTCGCTTGTTTGGATTATGCTAGCTTGTTTTGTTATTTAAGGAATAACCGCCCCTAGAAAACGTTCATGATGTTCGATTCCAAGTGAATTAAAATCCAAAACCAAGTGTTCAATCCCTAATTTTTTTCTTGTTATGCTTTTGTAAGCTTCTTCCCCCCTAAAAAAATTAAATACTGTTAGGGATTGTAAATTTAGAAAGAAGTTTAATTTTTTTAATATTTCAGAATTTCAAAAAGAGGGAATCTTAATTTAGGATAATGGGTGCATAAGCCTATTCTATCGTTGATGGCCAGTGTGGTTGAACAATGTTGAATAAGTTTTGATCATAAATGCTAATTATGGGTTAAAGTTTTTATAAAGGATGACGACTGATGGTTTTTTTGCCAAAAAATAAGAATACAAAATGGGTTTCATGGTTTGTAACATGGTGTAACAAGGAAGTGTTAATGTGAAGTTTTAATGGAGCGGGAAAAGCAAGAGTCATGGACATTCTGAATCCCATAAATAGTTAAAAGTGCAATAGTTGTTGTTGTTTTGCTTTATTATATGTCTATTATAAATAATTTAGGGATGATAAGGATACATTCAGTTTTTTCTTATTGCACCAAGAAATCGTTCTTGAACCAAGCTTAAACACATACTTGGTAATTGATCTCCTGGTGTCATGATCTCCTGCATAGTCAACATCACAATAGTCGTCACCTTTCTTATACAAAAGACATAATCAATTGTATGCTGCACATATCTTAGTATTCAATTAATTGCTTCCAAATGTGGCATCCTTGGATAATATATGTACCAACTCATCACACCAAGTGCATAAGAAATGTCAAGTCGAGTAAGTTGATAAGATTACCTACCGATTATTGATACATCATTACATCTTCCAAGTCTCTACTTTCATGTGCACACATCTTGACATTCGGTTCAATAGGCATTGAGATTGTCTTGAACTTAAGTATCCTAAACTTATGCAAAAAATCTTGTGCATATTTATGCTAACACAAAATATCCCTTCTTATGTGTGATCAACCTTTAGCCCAAGGAAATGCTTAAGTTATCCAAGCTCCTTAATTGAAAGCGAACTAGAAAATTCTCATTTGTTTGGTGAGTTTTTGTCTTATCACCACCAATGATGATTAGATCATCCACATATACTCGCATAACATCTAGCTTTCCTCCATTGTCTTTGACGAATAAACTGAAATCTGCAGGTGTTACTGAATAATTACTTGAGTAAAAAACTAAGCAATCTTACCATACGATGACCTTGACGCTAGCTTTAATCCATATAGCGACTTTCTCAACTTACACAAGAACTCATGATGAACATTATTCTCGAATTCCATTTGTTATTTTGTAATTTCCTTTACTATGTCTGCATTGGTGTATTTAGGATTTGGCTTTCGAATTATCATTGACCTTCTGAGTAGTGGTTGTGGAGTTGGTTAATCCATTTCATTGGGCCCACTTTCTTCATTTGGTTATTGATACACACCAGTTTGCCAAAGATTCTGAGTTACTTCATGCTTGACATTATGATCATCGTATGAATCTTCAGTTTCGTTCAAACTTTATAAGATTTGTGAATTTTTCTCTAACATTTTCTGTTGCAGCTTCCCTTCAAATTCCTTCCATTCATATAACAACTCATTTTCTGAGGTCCATCAAGAAGATGCTTCATCAAACACCACATCTCGTAATGTGTGACACATTCTAATTGTAACATCACAACATTTCCACCTTTCCTCTAGTTATTGTATCCCACGAAGATACATCAGATTTCTTTCTTGTCAAACTTGTTACATAAATGGTTGGGAACAAATACACAACAAACACAGTCAAATACTTGAAAGTAACTAACCGTAGGTTTCTTGTCCCCCAATTTCTCAAAGGGTAAAAAAATCTAACCTTGGTTGTGGAAGTTCTGAATCACATTGGTTGCAGTTATCATAGCTTCCACCCAAAATCTTCCCTATACATTGTTAGCATGTAGCATACTCTGATAAACTTATAAAAGATGTTTATTCTTTCTATCTACTACTCCATTCTGTTGTGTTGGCATAGGTAAACTAATAATGTATTATGTAGTCTCGTAAATATTGAAAAAACTCATTTCTAGTATATTCTCCTCCATTATCTAGGCATAAACAAATTATATTCTTCCCCACTTCTCCTTCAACCATCTCCTTGAACGCTTTAAAATTTGAAACGTTTCAGATTTTTCCTTCACAAAGAAAACCCATACATACCTAGAGAAGTCGTCATTAAACGTCACTATATACCACATCCCGCCAATTGATTGTTGCTTGATAGGTTCTAACACACTAGAGTGAACTAACTCTAATGATTCCATTGTTTTAAACTTCAATTCCTCATATAGTAATTGGCGTTCTTGACCATCATGGCATCCCGCATAGGCCGAGTCTATTCTCATGCCAAACTAAGGAAGTCCCTTAGGCATCGACTTATTCATTATCACACTCAACTTATAATAGCTAATGTGGGCCAATAATATGCGCTATAAATCTGTTGTCTCATTTTTTTCTTATCTTCTCTGCATATGCAGACTCTACTGACATCACGTAGACTAACTCCAATCACCATTCCTCCATTGTCGGCATTTTTGAGATTTTGATATCTTGATATACCTTCACATTTCATGGTCCAAAAAAGAGTAAGTGGCCGGGTGATATTAATTGTGACACTGAAAGAAGGTTTTTCTCCATACCCGAAATAAGGTAGACATTTTAAAGTGTCACCTGGTTAGAACTATATTGAGGTGCTAGTATCGTCTTATCGATATGAGTTATTAGTAACCTTGAGTTGTTAGCTGTTATAAAATTTCTGTCTCCCTTATATTCTGACAGGCCTTGTAACTTCTGTTTATCACCCGTTATGTGATTTGAGTAGCCTAAGTCAATGATCCAATCATTCTTCTAGTCGATCTTCTCAGCTACCAATACTTTGAGATCTAATTCCTCCTCTTCCACAGCAAAAGATGCTCCAACAACCCAATCATCTTCATTTATCTCCATTGGATTGGAAGTAGCAGCATTGCTCTCAACAAGCCTTTGGTTGGACCAAGAATCTTTCACCATGTGTCCCTTCTTGTCGCAGTTGTAACATTTGCCCTCAAATCTTTTAACGTATACAGGATTCTTTGAAGCTCCTCATTAACAAGGCTATCCCTCTCTTTGAAGATTTTTGCCTTATCATCATCCTTTTTAGATCAGCTTTTGATGTATTTCCTGAAGTAGACTTTATTTTTAATAGTGTAAAGAGCTTCCTCCTTACCCTTTAGGGAGACTCCTCCCATTTTCTTAGCCGATAAGAAAATTTTCAAACTCAACAAGTGATGGTTAAGTCGGCTAACCTTGTATAGCAGCAATAAAACTTTGGTACTTGAACCTCAAACCATGGATAATTATTCTTTTTATCCTGGTTTCACTAATATTAGTTGTTGGATCTAAATCTAAAATTTCGTGGCATATTGTCTTTAAATTGTGAATTTACTTGGGGATAGTCATGTCGCACTGCACGATCGATAGTAGCTAGTGCTCAATAAATTGTAATTTTGTGTCGTTGTTCTTTGAAAAGAGTGAGTAAAAGTGTTCCATTCTTCTTTCGGTGTTTTAGCATTCCGAATGTGCTCCAGCATTTCTTCTTCATTTGTGGTCTTTAACGAGAACATCAATTTGCCCGCTTTAATTTTCCATTTCCAAATGGTTCCATTAGCATCTTCTGCCTCCAATTGTGAAACTTCACTACCGCACTTGACCTCCCAAATATATTGGCATTGCATATAAAACATCATACACGTTGCTCATGTGTTGTAATTTTTATTGTTAAGTTTCTTAATACATCCAACTACTTTAACATCACCCATCATGTCGGTAAAATTTCAATAATATTGAACAAACTCGATTTCAAGATACAAACTTGAAGAATACGAACTTCTCAATACTCGAGAAAATTCACTTTGAAAATACCTATACTCGATTGTCTCTCTCTGATACCAATTGCTGGAAATTAGAGTATGAAAACTCTAATATTCACAAGAAGAAAAAATTTACTCAAAAGAAAAGCACACACCAATAAGGGAAGCACTCGAAAGAATACTTAACTAACGCATTAAGTTTTAATTTTTGGGCTTGCTTTTGGATGATTACAAACATTGATGGAATGAGGTATTTATATTTAAGGAAATACAATTAACACCCCACATTGTGGTTAAATAAACAAACATACTTTTAATAAAAAACACACAAATATTAAAGAGACAAATTAATTTCATCCATCCATGTTGCCCATTATGCAACCTAACTTCCATTAATTTTTCCACTTCACCCAATTTAGGAATCTCATATGAGATGGAATTTTTTAACACTCCATTAAGCTAGTTGATGTTGATTTTTAACATTAACATACTTTTAACATAAGAAAATTGTGGCATTTTACAATACTAGATCAAATACAAATATGATATCTCTTATAATGATATCAAACTAAAAACACCAAAAGCAATGGTAATATATAAAACAACATAATAAGAACATACAAAAAAAGGTATTAAGTTTAGTAAAACAAATAACTTTTATGCATCGTATGACAATAGTTAAATATATAGAAATAAACAATCAAAATTCTTTTACTAAAAGTATAACAAAAGAAAGAATTACCTCACGAAATTAATATATTGCTAAGAACTTAACCCTATCAATAATAAATTCAAAGAAAAAAAACAAAATATAAAGTGAGTATTAACTCAACTCTACAAAGCCTTTTCCCAATTATTAGGGGTTGGCGACATTAATCCTATTTTTCCAGTCCATTATATTTGGTGCAATATCTTTGGTTAAACCATGTAATACCATGTGCTTTCTTACAATATCCCACCAAGTTAATTTAGGCATACCTCTATCCTTTGTGTTACCATTAACACTAACAAAATCACTCTTACTTACGGGGGCATCCATTGGTCTATGTTTGATATGTCCAAACCATCTAAGTTAATTTTCTCTTAATTTATCTTCTATAGGAACTACTTTTACAGTTTCACAGATTTGTTCATTTTTAATTTTATCTTGTCGAGTTTTACCGAAAATCCATCTTAGCATTCGCATCTCCTCCACACTCATTTTATGCACATTTTATAATTCGGTTTCCCTATTCCATATAACATGGCGGGTTTAATGGTCGTCCTATCAAATTTTCCTTTTAACTTCAAAGGTATACCCCTATCACACAATATACCGGTAGCACTTCTCCACTCAATCCAGCATGTTTTAATGCTATGGTAACCTCATTGCTACTATCTCCATCTTTTTTGACAATCAAGACTAAATAATGAAAATGATCATTTCTAGGTATCTCTTGACCCTCCAATTTAACCACATCCCCATTTTTCGTCATGTTACTACTAAATTTGCACTCCACATATTCTGTTTTAGTCTTGCTTATTTTAAATCCTCTTGTTTCTAGAGTTTCTCTCCACAATTCCAATCTAGTATTAATCCACGTCTTAGTCTCATCCACTAAAACAATATCATCCGCAAATCATACACCACATTACCCTCCTATTGTAGTTGTCCCCAGTCAACTCTTCTATAACAAGAGAAAAGAGATAAGGACTTAGTGTTGAACCTTGTTGTAGACCTATAGTAATTAGGAATTAACTACTTTCTCCAACTGATGTTCTTACTATAATGATGGCCCCATTACATATAACCTTGATCACATCAATAAATCTACGAGTCACTTTTTTTATATACAACCCACCATATTATATCCCTTGGTATCCTATTATGCGCCTTCGGTAAATCTATAAAAATCGTAGAAAGGTCCTTATTTTTCTCCCTATACCTCTCCATTAATATTCTCAATAAATAGATTACTTCCATTGTTGAGCTTCCAGACATAAACCTAAATTGATTCTCAGAAACTGTTGATTTCAATCTCAATATATATTCAATCACTCTCTCATAAGGTTTCATGGTATGACTCATTAACTTAATACCACAATAACTTGAACAACTTTGTATGTCCCTTTATTTTTATAAATAGGTACTAAAACACTCTTTCTCCATTTATCAGGCATTTTATTAGTCATTATAATTCTATTAAATAATTTTGTAAGCTAAGGTACTCCTTTCTCTCCTAAGAACTTCGAAAACTTGATATGAATACCGTCTAGTCCTAAAGCCCGTGACACCCCACTTAAAATAATAACGGGTGGCCAACCCTCTTTTAAAATAAATCAAGAATCTCAAGTGGATCATTCTCAGCATCAACAGTCGATACTAAATAAACATAGTTAACTACCCAGTACTATAATAAGCGGATTCCAAAAAAAATTAAAAACATAGAATGAACATAATAACAACCATACAACAACTACCGAAAAAGATAAAATGTGAAAACGTACCACGATAAAAAGAAATACTCAATTAATACACCATAAGTATATAAAGAAAGTGTACCCGAATATGTTGCCGGGTCACAGCCAATACAACAATTTATGGGAAAGAAATATAAAATGCTACATAAACTCCTTAAGTATAAACCCAATACAAAAAATGAATCCTATCTAGATTTAGAAACGGTAGGAAGAGGCTATAACAAAATCCTGCAAGAGTCCCCATATGCTACGACTTCCATGACACTGAATAGAAAAGCATCATCGATATCCTTGCGGTGGGACACCTGTAGTATACAATATATATATATATATATATATATATACACACACACACACACACACTAGTATATTCCTGTGCCCGAAGGCACAGCGAAAATATTCCGAAGTACGTAACAGCAAAACGACAAAATTTTCCAAAATTCATTAGTACAAAAAGGAAAAAATATCATTCCTCGACAAAAAAAAATTGAATTTTAAAAAATGTCTATAATCTCCTCTATTTATAGGACTATCCATCCTATTTAACAAATAAAAAATAGTCCAGCAACATTCAAATAGTCCAAATTCGTCGAAAAACTTCACATATAATATGAAATATACAATATTCATCAACCTAATTTACATTGTGCCTCAAGTAAAGAATGTTAATTTTTTTTTAAAAAATGGTCATAATCTCCTTTATTTATTGGACTAACCACCCTTCTTAAGGGATAAAAATAATAATTCCAATAATATTCAAAGAATCCAAATCCATAAAATAACTACTACAATGAAACAAACTTGTTAAAAAAATTTACATATATATCAATTGAGGCCGTTCCACATGTTCCACGATATAGATTGTCCATAGTTTTCAAAATGAGACCTGATACAAAAAAAATATATAGCAATTCAAATAGCTAGTCAAATATTATATAAACAATTAGTAATTGGAACTAAATGAATTAATAATCATATCAATACAAAGTATCTCACTATTACTGAAAATGCTAATAAAATAGGTGGATATGAAATTAAATGAATCAATAATCATATGATATAAGATTGGGATATCAAAATATCCCAAGGAATGGCACCACCAACAATAAGGAATGTCCTGCTAAATAATAGGCCAAAGGTTGTAAGTAAAGCCTATATGGAAAAATAAAATTTTAGTACTTGAGAAACTAAATATACTTGAGAAGAAAATCAAACGGAGAGTGATTGTGCCTAAGAACCAAGTGAAAGAGTGATATAGAAAAATAAAAAAAATGAAATGCAATCATCACGGGTAGACACACTGGTTACAAACATATAACTGCAAATCGATTAAGAGGCATATCGGTTACGATTTATTGGGGAAGCCCTGCATATATACTCATTGGGGAATCCTTGCCTATGTACTCAAATCAGTCGTGCCACGAAGAGTATAAAACCTCAGCAACAAATATCCTTTTTCATCAAACACGCACGTTTGGACTACAACAAAATTACAAATAAATATAATTCTGCAATGATATATAACACAAAATAGTTTTGTAAGGTGTTATGATCTCATAGACTTCTTCTAACTGATATGACGGTAATTACTAACTTATATGGCAGCAATACCTGAATGTCATTTTATGAAGTAATGCTTGATATGGTTATGTGTTGTCTAATAGGGAAACTCCTACAATATTGCAGAAAACCATAACCCCTTTTGATCGCTTAAACCAAAATAACTAATGAACAAAAGTGGATAGCAATTAAACAACTTAGTCCATTAAACAACTTCAATATGAAAAATGTGCATTGTTGTCACCATTGACAAACACAACACTACCCTCTGATGCCAAATATCTTCCATCCTCTGTGCCTCCTCGTGCAACATACCAGGAAACAACACTACCCTATGATGCAAAGGTCAAAAGCCCTGCTGAAATTTAAAGTTCTGCTGAAATTTAAAAGGCCTGCTAAAATTTAAAGTCCATATGTTGACATCTGAAAAGCAGGTCCAACATGTTTCTGAACCCAAAAGGCCATATGTTGATATCTGAAAACTACAAACCCATGAATCTATTTATGTACCAATATCTCTATATACTTATCTTTTAATAGAATTTCCACACTGAAATTTAATGGAATTAAAGTGGTTAATTCCTTGTTCGTATGTTTACGACTTGCCTAATATATTACCTACATGAGCAGTCGGTTCACTGTTTGTACTTCAACTGAATTGGGATACATCGACTTGGTATGTGAGTTTTGTGCATCTTCTACCTTTGGGGATTATGGACTAAGTTACTTGTACCAATAGTGAACCATAAAAGTAGGGGTGGAAAATTTAGACACACGAAGCCATGTTATATGATGTCGTGTGGCGTCATGTTCATGTTCAAACCATAAGAAGTTTTATTAAATGAGAAAATGCATAAAAATTATATATTATCTTTTAGAGTTATATGATGTCGTGTGACGTCGTATATTATCATTTTTAGTCGTGTTAAATTGGGTGTCAAAATAAATATTTTATTAAAAGTTTGATTAGGAGGGGCCATTAAATTGAGGCAAGACTAAAAGTATGATTGATATCAAGTTGTTTGCAACTGTAATAAACTAAAATTAAAAACTGATACTAGGGTGTATTCAACTCATTCCTTAGCTTCTGTTGATTCGAAGCCTCCGTGGTCATTTCAAATAATCCAAACACATGGAATAAGAAAATCTTAAACATAAAACACCATTAAGTTAAGGGATACATACCTTACAATGATCTATTAGTCCAAACACTTCAACACTTAGTTTACGCACTTCAATCTTTGTCCACATGCAATTAATATTGTTCCTCATCATTGCTTACCCACCCAAACACATGCATTATTTATACAGATCCATATCGACTGAAAACGTCGAGGTAAATTAAAAAGATCGGTGTGAAATTAGTTAAAAGAAAATAATCAAAAAGGCATGGGCACTCATACAAAACCTCATAATGATATCAATAGAAGTTACCTGTCAAAAAGAGAGGTAACTTTTCAGCATTAATAATTGAGAATGATTACATCAATAGTTTTCTAATGGAACTGAGATAAAAAAAATTACTTTTAGGGTTCCTCACTTCATGAACAATTAAAATTGAGACCACTAATAGAGTTCATCTTTTTTAGCCAACAACAACAATTGAATTCACCTTTTTGAGCTAACAATAGTAAAAGGCATACCCAACATTAATTGAAATGCCTAAAATACATTCCATTAGTTGTATCTAAACATCATATAGTAATAAATCGACACGGTGATAATTTGATTTCTTTGTGTACCTATTTTCATGTTAGCGACTCAAAATAAAATGTGGCAATGGAAAAACACGTGTGTTAATTAAATGTAGAATAGCCAGTGGAGATTGCCCAAACATAAGATATGGGGATGTTTGACCAAGTTTGTGGATTAGTTTGAACATAAAAGAAAGATATGTTCTCTTTCTTGTCCAAATATAAGATAAGGTATATCTCTCTCCCCTAGGCATATGTCAAATCCCCCCAACGAAGAAAGAATATATGTTTATTATAGTCCAGAAGAAAAAGAAGACTAAGAAGATTCAAAGTGTAGAAAAGAGAAATTTAAGATCAAACTCGAAAGCATCTAATAACCATTTATGGAATGTCACGTGTGTTTAAAAAGGATCAGTTAATAGGTCAGAAAGACTTGGAAGATATCATAATTTATCCTTGATACTTATTATAGATCCAAAAATTGCCAAAGATAAGGTAAGAGATTTTGTGAGAAAGACTGGTTTGAATCAGGTGAGTCTAATAACTCAAATGAAATATGGATTTTTGTAAACCATGGTCTCAAATACACTATCCCATCCCTAATGTCCTAGTGTATTACTATGTTTATGTAGCCCCCTTAAATTTCATGTCCAGTTCAAGTTTCTATGGCATATACTAATTTATCTAAGAAAGAAAGGTTGCCCTGATGGAATTTTTCCCAATTAGTGGCAGTGGCAGTGACAGTGAGAATGAAACCTTAATGGAAACCATGTTTTCTCTTCATAAAATGGAGAATCTTAATAGAACAGCTTCAGATCATTGGGTTCCACATCAATAGAACCAAACTCTTTTAGAATCAAAGTACAGGAGTTTTAATACCTCTAACATAAGCAACATTATTAAGAGATTAGTGGTCAAAACTAAATATAAGCTCGTGGAAGAGAAAATATCAAAGTACAAAAACTCCAATATCTCGATCACATCCCAATGTTTAGAAGGAGAATATGTATCACTTGAAAACAAATTCTCTGTTAAAAGTAAATAAAAACAAAAATTGTCAAGACAAAGTTATACCACACATTATAACATGTATTTATCGAAACTTGAAAGGAGAAACACAATAAGAAAATAAAGAGAAATACATTCATTTCATTCATCAGTACCTCCTGGGAAACTGTTCCGAAAAAGGGTCAGGGAAACTTAGTACTCCTATTTAATCACTTCTCAATCTAGTGAAGGTGAGAAATGTGTGAGCAGGCCATATGAGAAATGTGCGAGAAGGCCATCTGTGTATGTTATCAACATTGCACATCAGTGTATGTTATCAACATGATCAGTAAAACTCAAAATGACAGTAAAAATCAATATATAATTATGTGATTGTAATCACAAAACAATTATATGAATCTGATCTTTAAATTTAATTATCTGGAAACTTATTGATTTTTAATTTTCTGGACACGCAGGTAAAAGTCGTGTGTAGGGAAACTTATCAAATCATAAGTTCCTAAATCTGAAAACTTATTGAACTATCAGTTCACAATGAATAACATACCTGGAGTTTTTGTATTCCAAGAACCAAATTTGAAACCTAAATGCGAGAAACCTAAATGAGAAGAGGCGTTGTTAAAAGATGTCAGGGGTATAAAAATCATAAGCACTAACAAAGTTATTTAGTCTGATAGTTCCCACCTCGTTTGGAATGTACTCGAGAATAACCTCCCCAAACTCAACACATCAGGAGGTTTCTGCCAAATTTTATATTTAAATAATCAGTTGTTAAAATCATCAAATAAAAAACTAATCAATTCAATAATTTCTTCAAAAATTACTCACAGAATCTGACATGGACTTCCATATATATCCGCTAGCTTTGTCGGCCTAATCAGTTCAAACACAATTACCATTACATACTCACAATGATATAAATCACAAATAGTTTTAACAAATTATAAAACTTACAACAACCACATGTCTCAAACTTCTACAAACACAAGATGTAAATAAAAAGGTGGTTACCTAAGATCACACATATGTGGAGAAATAAGGTATCAAAGAATATCACACCTAAAAAGAATATAAACATTCAGTTATGAAAAACAATCCAAACAGCATGAATATTACACAATGAATATTGATTAGACCTAAAGTTGAAACCATTGCAAACCTATAGGAGAATATGACACCTAAAAAGAATATAAACATGTGTTGAATGCATAGTCATTCACATTCAAACGTCATAGCATCCGTTTGACTGTGATTTACTGTGATTAACTACATAAATCACAGTCAATCACATTCAAAAGGCATATATGTTGAATGCATATGTCCGTGCCTCAAGGCACGACGAAATTTTTTCAATATATGTAATCGCTAAATGGCGTAAATTTTCCAACGTATATCTAAAATTTCAATGTGCATAACTACAAAAAATTCCAAATTTTCAAGTTTGGTCAAGTTCCATTGATAATACAAATACTTTATAAAAACTGGACAGAGTTTCCTTTGTTTATACGTCTATCCACCCTGTTTTGACAATACAAAATACAATAACAATAATAATAATAGTCCATCTTGGACCTCGCATAACAATAATAATACAAAATACCATAACAATAATAATACAAAATACCATACCTTTGACACAATCCATTACAAATTAAAAAGGTAGATGGATAAATTTTGTTTAACCAAAAAAAAACTAATTTTAATGAAGATACAAAACGCCATGCCACACAATTAGGCTAAAAATGAAATTATAAACCTAAAAGCACAAACTAAAAAAAGTGTCGAAGACCAGGACACTCAATTAGGCAGGGGAGAAGGGCATTAATTTCACTTAGTACAATCAGGAAACACCTGTAAACATACATCGCAAAATCTGTTTGAGGCATATAAATCAATTTGTCAACAATGACCCCCCAATTTAGACTAAGTGTATCCTTGACTTTAACTTCCCACACAGTTAGATCCCAAAGAATCAACATTTCCCCCAACCCCAGATTCAGCATTTCCTATGTACATGTACAGAAGAAATAAAAAAAAATTATACTACAAACCCACAAAAAATTGTTAAAGTATCTATGTAAGAATGGATTGTTACCTTTCACGGAGACCTGAAGTTTGTTTGTAGCACACTAAAATAAGAAAAGTAGACAAAAATGTAAATTTCTAAAAAAAATAACAAAATGTAATCAACCAAACCTCATTTGAGCTCCCGTACCTGTTGTGTGAGTTCAACCATACCTGTTGTGTGAGTTTAGCCATACCTATTGCAAGTTCAACCATACCTGTTGCAAACTTATAAAAAAATTATAATGTGAGTAACTCAAAAAATCAACCATATTTATAAATAAAAAACACCCAAATCCATTTTCAAAAAAACCCAAACCTAAAAGCCTTCAAATATGTGGTCGTGTGAGAAACTCTTTTGTGTGTGTGTGTGTGTGTTGTGCATGTATGTATGTGTGTAAGAAGATGAGAGAGCGATAGAGAGGCAGATCTGAGTGTGTGGGTGTGGGTGAGTCAAAAAACCCCAAAACCAAAAAATTTCAGATTTGAGGTTGTGCATGAGAAAATTTCAGATCTGAGGTTTTAGTGTGTGTGAGTGTATGTACATATATTGGGTTGAAACAAATCTAACCTAAAACTCCTTAGGTTATATTTGATGTGGAAGAGGTGAGATGCGGATGCAAAAATAGGAGGCAAGCATGGTGGGTAGGTGGAGTTGGGGGAGTGGGGGGGGGGGGGGGTGGGGTGTGCGCAAATGTGTGGAGTACGGAGGCAGCATAGGTTGGAGTGGGTATGGTTTTTATGGGCAGAGGATAAAAGGTAAATAGATACGTGAGAGGTATGGAACAATTATGACGAGAGAAAGGGAGAGAATGGGAGGAGGGTTAAGGACGGGTGCCTTCGAGTAGGGGAGGGGAAGGTGGAAATGTGGGAGGGTGGGAGGGAGACAGGTGAGGGTAGTGGGGCAAGGGGAAGTAAGGGGGAAATGGGGAGATTAGTAGGGGAGTGGAGGTGTTTAGGGTTAGGGAGAGAGGAGGCAGCGAGGGGAGGGGGAGGCAGCGTGTAGGAGTGGCGACAACTGTGAGAGGGTGGACGGGCAGGTTTTTTTGGGTGAGTGGATTGTGTTGAAAGAGAATGAGATGAAGACGTGGGCTGTGGGTTGGGGTTCAAGGGGTACTCCCTTCATTTTCCATGTCACAATGCTAAGTGGTGACATGAAAAACCCTCACACCTTTAGATCAGCCCAAAAAATTCAATCCCAATCGTTAAATCATTTTACTATTCAAAAACCGCTCTCTCTTATTATATATATAGTAAGAGAGAGATATAAACGGGTCAGAGACCGAGGTGTGAAAACATTTATAGCAAGTGCATTAAAATGCATAATAATAAATAAATTCACAATTTCATGATTGAAGTGGAGTCGCACTCTGATGGAACTCAAAGACACCCCTCGACTAAAGCGTGCACCTAAACATATGCACCCGATCTTTAATTTATTTACTCCACACCATCTACGGATAACTCCATCTTAATCTACGCATAGTATACACCCGCATAACCATCTATCTCAAGTACAACCCAAAATCTTCTCATTCTATCATACCCTAAGTTTACGCACAAACTTATATATATTAACGTATACGTATACACATATATCCAACTAGAGTCCATCCGATTCTAATCATTAACTTAAACAAGTAATTAATAACAACATATGAACACATTAACTTTCTATTCTTATAAAACATTCTTTCACCATTTAACATACACCCAAGTACTAAGGACTAAACTTCTCCCCACTCCTAACATTGTTCTACGTTTCGTGCGTGGGATGTCTCACAAAGCGAAATCTAAACAAGGAAACCCCCGATACACTACTCCTTGATAATGTTGATCGTTGGTATCTATTATGACCTCAACAAACATCCTATAACCCCAGCTACTTACTATGAGCAACTATCTCTAACAACATAAGTACGATCTCCCCAAGAATATTTGGGGTCTATATAAGATCCTTCTAGTTACTAAGCACGATCATTTAACCCTAACAATCATGTACACTTAACACATAAAATGTACATCTTAGAATACCCATACAACATTCACCTATAGTATATATATATTTTTACTCTAGTTATATGACACTGTCATTAAATCCTATTAACGATGTACACATAATGTTCACTTTAAAATACTCATAACATATACGGTTATAGTATACAAATATACTTCACAATGCTATCATATTCCAGAAATTTCTCCCTTTATCCCTGGTTACTAGCCACCAGACTATTATCACACCTCCCTGGTAATAAAATCAAAACACAATGTAGGGGAAGTGGTCATAGTTCCGAACCTGAAAGTGAGAACGAATCATACCCAAGACTTCTCACCCAGAATGAAATCTCATAATAAAGAATGGACGACTATGACCTGGGGACTATAAGCACCCTGCTCCTCAAGCCAGGGACCTCACCCATATTGCGTAACCTCCCATGATGGCATGTGTTGGGTATTCCCACACAATAAGTATATATATCATTCACACTATATATATATATATATATACATGCGATCACATCATATATACAAACCATCACACATGGTATATACATTCGCGCCATATATTTATACATATATCTATAGATATACATATGTATGTATATACAGTCTACAATTCGTATGTATAAAGGTAATGAATTCGGGTATATGTAGATAATTCTCATTATACTCACCAACAGTATAACGCATACCTACCCAATTCATTTCCTTCTACGATATGAATAGTCTCCCAATTCAACCAACATTAGGAATACTATATCATAATAAAATGTATATAAGAACCATCATACATACACACCATCTACATCCATCTACACACCAATATATATTAATAATCCCGGCTATCAATATAAACACCAACTATTCTAGTCGGTGATATACTAAAATATATATTGTGAAACCACTTCACTTCGAAAGCATATGAGTACAAAGGGACTATCTCTATAACGTATAACCACTTCATGATAGTCCACCACAATCACATTAATATAATCTTACTATCTTTTAGTCCTACTCTTGTTTCCTTAATTAAAAGAGGCACCATACCCTCATGAGCCATTCTTAAAATCGTCTCGAAAACCGCCTTACTATCCTAAGGTATAAATCTCTTAATATTCTAACCTAACCCTCTACAATACATTCACTAAGAAGGTCCCTATGTTTTAATCCCACAAGAAAAAAGGGGAAAAGATAATCCCATTCTTGGGCTAAAACAGAGGATCGATCGACCGGGTGTTAGATGATCGCGATTCTGGATTTTGCTTTGCGAAGCAACCAATAGTCTCTTCCATTAAGGCACGGTCGACCGGCCATACCCAATATCTCGGCCATTTTTCCCTTTTGGATGAAACCAAACTTTCCAAAAAACCCATATATCATTTTCTAACCACAAATCTTCAACCCAAACATGTTCCTAACATCAAAACTCATCCCATCAATTTATATGTCATCAATCCCATATATAAACATCAAATTCAAGATTTAGTCCAAAAATATAGGTTTTGACATATAAACACAATATCCATATTTTATACCCACAAATCATTAAATAAATTACAAACATGAATTATTTTGCGAGATTAACCACTTGCCTCAAAGTTGTAGAGGCTGAATCTTCCTTGAAATCACGAATTTTGGCCGAAATTCCCAAGTTTCAAGATTTTCTACTCTCCCTTCTTTCTCTCCTCTTCTCTCTCTCTCTCTAGGGATTTTTCTCACTCTATCTCTCCATATCAAGAATGAGATTATTATCTCTCATAGGCTTTATAAGCCTTATTTCCAAAATACCCAACTTTAAATGATAATACACTTTTTAAATGACTCGTTTACTCCAATTCGAGTCAAACTAACTTAAAATATTTCGAAACCAAAATAAAACCCAAGGACAATCATTTTGACTATCTCAACCCATCCGGGATCAACCGCACACTCAGAATCGCCATCTGAAATACTTTATAACATCCTCAAATTTTGATCCCATGTGACATATTTAAAATTTTCCAATTCAAATGAATTTTATTTCTCCCAAATAAATTAAAATTCTCAGTCCTAGAAATCATGGGGTATTACAGACTTCCCCCCTTACAAGAATTTCTTCCTCGAAATTTAGTTAAGCCTAGGACTCCGAACCTCAACTAGCTCCTAAGACATCTACCCTCAAAATCACTATACCTATCTCTCCCACTCCTCACGGTGAATCATTTTAACATTTAAAAAAATCAAAATTAGCTAACTAGGGCACACGTACACCCTGTACCCAAGATTAACTCATATAGACATAACCCGGATACACTTTCCTCAACTCGTAGTATAACTCTCAACACCTCGATCTATAATATCGTACTAAGTTTGTAAATTTTAAGTTTTCGAAGATTGAACTCTTCTCAATTCCTGACATTCGCTACTTTCATGCAGGGGAAGTCTCGCAAGCGAAATACAAACAAGGAACCCTTTAAATACACTACTTTGTAGCTCTATCGGGAATTGAGATTAGTTGAATCATGGCTAAGGTTTATATAACCTTTTTGAACCATAGATATTGCCCGAAGGCCTATGTGACAATATAATATAAAATAGTGTCATGTCTTTCGACACACCAATCAAACACCTTATTCTCAAGACGCAAGGCATCAATAAATACAATATTCTCACCAACACTTAGTTCTCGAAACTAACACAACCATGAGCTAAAATTCCTAGATCAACAATACACCCACAAAACCCTGAATCTCCTCAGTGATAAAAATCCTTTACATCACACCAAAGCATTGCCATAAGATAAGTCGCTCCATAACTGGAACACTACAAATACCTGCACCTATCCTAACCTATCCTAACTATAAAATGATAACCTTATGGTTACAACTCAACAAGCTATAACAGTTCGCACTCTCAAAAAATTCAAAAACACAACTCTCTACTAGCCCATCATAAAACAATATATTCTCCCGAAAGATATCATCTAAGTGCTACACTTTCTCACTCCTCCCTCCAAGGAAATTCTATACAAAATATGGTTATAACGATTAGCCACTCACTAAACCTTACATGCGATGCTCCCCATATCGCGTAAATCATGACCTAAGCACAAAGGAGAATAATTTACATAATACCTCCCCGCTCCAATTCCCTTGCTTTATTAATGGGCCCTTGATCGAATTTCTCTTACCCAAACTGGCCTATGAGTTGTTATAGGGGATGCACATCTAAAATTTCCTCAAAAAGTTATACTTTACTTCTTCCAGGACAATCCCTCTTCCCTGGGGCAAATCCTCCACAAAAGAACTGTCTCCAAGATAATCTTTCTTGTCCATCTCGAGGGACAAAATATTGTTGCGACCCTCGATAATTCTGCCTATGACCTTATTGCGGTGGTGATCTCACCCCACTGGCATCATCTCCTCCAAACCTACTACCATTTGTAACACTCTCCGTCCTCGAAAGAGAATGCTAAGCGACACTTGGATAAAACTAATCAATTGCTTGATCAAAAAGGTGTAAAGCATCTAAATAAAACCCACGAAAAGAGAAACCACTAATCACAATTCTTCAATTAAATACAACCGATGTCTCCCAAAATAATACAACTATCTCTATTGAAATTAAAATAAATCTCCAACGCTCTATACAATAAAAGAAGTACAAATTTTCTCATTTGTATCTTCCAATAATCTCCCCAAAATAACCAAGCCAAAATCAATCTCCGATAAGTCCATAGCGCCCAAATTTCTTACTCCCCTTAAACGAAGATGATAAACTTAACAATACAATAATGTCACGTTCATCACATTGGTAAAAGTCAGTAATACCGGATTCCCCATTGAATGTTGCCGAACTCACCAATCTAAACCTCCCAAGAACTTCTCTTTTAGATTATCCTTCGTGTTTACCTCATTGGGCGTAAAATTCGCTAATCTAGTAAGTTATTCTCCGTACTCTGCCACCGTTCGATCACTTTGAGTCACCTCTAGTAATATCCTCCTCATTTTCGTCTATGCCGCAGAAGGAAAATACCTGTAGTCAAACTGTACCCAAAAATCTAATATGGGCACTGAATCTTTATCTGCTTCGATGTGGTGGATGACTCCCACTATTGGGGAGCTTCATTCGTGAGTCTAAAGGTGGCAAGTATTTGTTCCCGTACCTCACTGCACTCAATCATCCGAGGGTACCATTGTATATCCTTTTTCCATTGACTGGGAACTATTGCATTATCTCCCCCCCCCCCAAATTTCGACGGATGTACTTTCCTAAAGTATTCTCATACTCTTTCCCACGCAAATGGATTTGGGTGGTATTGAGCTATCGAAACTGCATGATGACGTGCCATCGTAATAATGGCAATATCTACTGCTCGTGCCACAATATTGCCAGCTTTGGCTGTAGTCACAGTCCCTATAGGCATTTGGGATTCGATGTTCTCAACCTCTCTGTTTGCTCTTCCTGGATGACTTCTTCTCGGCAACGTCTAGGACGAGAGAAACTATATCAGAATGTCGTTTAAGTGATTACACATCACAGAAGAAAACATAGGCGTTGTTAACACAATAGTCCTAACAATAGGGATCTACATCAAGAATTCTTACGAAAGAACGCAAAAAACCCGCACAGGTCCTAAGATACTAGAACCTGATGCTCTGATACCACCTGTGACACTCCACTTAAAATAAAAATGGGTGGCCATCCCTATACTAAAATAAATCAGGAATCTCAAGTGGATCATTCTCATCATCAACTGTTGATACTAAATAAACATAGCTAACTACCTAGTACTATAATAAGCGGATGCCAAAAAAATTCAAAACATACAATGAATATAATAACAACCATACAGCAACCACCGAACAAGAAAAAATGTGTAAACGTACCACACTAAAAATAAATACTGAATTAATACATCATAAGTATATAAATAAAGTATACCCGAATATGTTGTCAGGTCACAAGTAATACAACAATCTATGGGAAAGAAATATAAAATGCTACATAAACTCCTTGGGTATAAACCCGATACACAAAATAAATCCTATCTATATTTATAAACCATAGGAAGCGGCTATAAATAAAATCCCGCAACAGTCTGCATGTGCTATAGATCCCAAGACACTGGATAGAAAAGCATCATCGATATCCTTATGGTGGGACACATGTAGTATATATATATATATATATATATATATATATGTATAGTAAGAGAGAGATATAAACGGGTCAGAGCCCGAGGTGTGAAAACATTTATAGCAAGTGCATTAAAATGCATAATAATTAATAAATGAATAATTTCATGATTGAAGTGGATTCTCACTCTCATGGAACTCAAACTCACCCCTCGACTAAAGCACGCAACTAAACATATGCACCCGATCCTTAATTTATTTATCCGACACCTTCTAGGGATAAATCCATCTTAATCTACGCATAGTCTACACCCGCATAACCCTTCTATCTCAAGTACAACACAAAATATTCTCATTCTATCATACCCTAAGTTTATGCCCAAAATTATATATATTAATGTATACGTATACACATGTATCTTACTAGAGTCCATCCGATTCTAATCATTAACTTAAAAAAGTCATTAATAACAGAATAGGCACACATTAACTTTCTATTATTATAAAACATTCTTTCACCATTTAACATATAATCGAGTACTAGGGAATAAACTTCTCCCTACTCCCAACATTGCGGTGCGTTTCGTGTGTGGGATGTCTTGCAAAGCGAAATCCAAATAAGGAACCCCCCACACCCCCGAGATACACTACTCCTTGACAATGTCGAACGTTGGGATCCATTATGCCCTCAACATACATCCTATAACCCCATCTAGTTACTATGAGAAACTATCTCTAAGTACATAAGTAAGATCTATCCTAGAATCTTTAAGGTCTGTATAATATCCTTCTAGTTTCTAAGCACTATCATTCAACCCTAACAAGCACGTACACTTAACACATAAAATTTACATCTTAGAATACCCATACCACATTTACCTATAGGATATATATATTTTTACTCTAGTTATATGACACTATCATTCAATCCATTAACCATGTACAAATAACACACATAATATGCACTTTAAAATACTCATAATATATACGGTTATATGATAAAAATATACTACACAATGCCATCATCTTCCTGGAATTACTCCCTTTATCCCAGGTTACCAGCCACCGGACTATTATAACACAACCCTGGTAATAAAATCAAAACCCAGTGTAGGGGAAGCAGTCATAGTTTCGAACCTGAAAGTGAGAACGAATCAAACCCAAGACTTCTCACCCAAAATAAAATCACACAATAAATAATGGAAGACTATGACCTGGGGACTATATGCACCCTGCTCCTCAAGACAGGGGCCTAACCCACATCGCGCAACCTCCCATGATAGCATGTGCTGGGTATGCCCACATAATATGTATATATATCATTCACCATATATATATATATATATACACACACACACACACATACGATCAGATCATATATACAAACCATCACACATGGTATATACATTCGCGCCATATATTTATACATATATATATATATATATATATATATATGTATATACGGTCTCCAATTCGTATGTATAAAGGTAATGAATTCGGGTATATGTAGATAATTCTCATTATACTCACCAACACTATAACGCATACCTACCCAATTCATTTCCTTCTACGATCCTTCACTTGAAACTTACTCATCCGTTACACCTATTATATGAATAGTCTCCCAATGCAACCAACATTACGGATACTAGCTCATAATAAAATGTATATAATAACCATAATCCATACACACCATCTACATTCATCTACACACCTATATATAATAATAATCTCGGCTATCAGTATAAATACTAACTATTCTAGTCGGTGATATACTAAAACATATATTGTGATACCACTTGACGTCGAAAGCACATAATTACAAATGGACTATCTCTAAAACGTATAACTACTTCATGATAGTCCACCACATTCACATTAATATAATCCAACTATCTTTTTGTCCTACTCTCGTTTCCTTAATTAAAAGAGGCACCATACCTTTGTAACCCATTCCTAAAATAGGTCCGAATACCGCCTTACTATCCTAAGGTATAAATCTATTGATATTCTAACCTAACCCTCTATAATACATTCACTAAGAAGTTTCCTAAGTTTTAATCCCAAAATAGAAAGGGGGAAAAGAAAATCCCATTCTTGGGCTAAAATAGAGGACCGGTCGATCGTGTGTTAGTCGACCGCGATTCTAGATTTTGCTTTGTGAAGAAACCGGTAGCCTCTTCCCTTAAAGCACGGTCTACCGGCTTCCTGGATGCGGTCAACCGGCCATACCAGATAACTCGGCCATTTTTCCTTTTTGAACGAAACCAAACTTTCCAAAAAAACTATTTATCATATTCTAACCACAAATCTTCAACACAAACATGTTCCTAACATCAAAACTCATCCTATATCTCATCCCATCAATTTATATGTCATCAATCCCATATATAAACATCCAATTCAAGATTTAGTCCAAAAATATAGGTTTTGACATATAAACACAAAATCCATATTTTATACCCACAAATCATAAAATAAATTACACACAAGAATTATTTAGCAAGATTAACCACTTGCCTCAAAGTTGTAGAGGTTGAATCTTCCTCAAAGTTGTAGAGGTTGAATCTTCATCAAAACTCTCTCTTCTTTCTCTCCTCTTCTCTCTCTCTCTCTCTCTAGGGATTTTTCTCCCTCTCCCTCTCTCTCTCCATCTCAAGAATAAGATTATTATCTCCCATAGTCTTTATAATACTTGTTTCCAAAATACCCAACTTTAAATGATAATACACACTTTAATTGACTCGTTTACTCCAATTCGAGTTAAACTAACTTAAAATATTTCGAACCTGAAATAAAACCCAAGGACAATCATTTTTATTATCTCGACCCATCCGAAAACAATCTCACACTCAGAAGTGCCATGCGAAATACTTTATAACATCCTCAAATTTTGACCCCATGTGCCAAATTAAAAAATTTCCAATTGAAATGTATTTTACTTCTCCCAAATAAATTTAAATTCTCAGTCCTAGAAATCACGGGGTATTACAAATCCCTCCCCATTTTCATCCTTTTTAGGGAAATCCTAACCTCTGTTGTCCCAATTATGAAAAAAAAAATATTTTCTCAAGTCTACCTAAGTTCCTCTATATCTAATATACTCCTACTATCGCCATTCAATAACCTCTCGAAGTAGTTTTTCCATCTTTCCATAAACTTAACATTCTCAACTAGAAGCTACGAATCATCACATTTAATACACTTAATGTTATTAAAATCTTTTATTTTTCTATCCCTGGGTTTAGAAAGCTTATAAATACTTTTTCCCCTAATTGTGTTTCAAATTTTGTATAAAGATCATCATACGCCTTTAACTTAGCATCTCTTACCGCTTTATTAACTTCCTTTTTAGCCCATTTTTCTCTTATAATTTTTTCATCATTTTTAGAGATCTGGCATGTTTTAAATCACTCCATTTTGATTTTTACTACATTTTGTAAGTTTTCATTCCGCCACCAAGTTTCTTTAGATTATGGCCCCCTACCTTTTGATCCCACGAGAATTTCATTTGATAGTCTCCTAATGCATATGTCCATCTTATCCCATAACATGATAGTCTCCTCTTCGGTATTCCATGATGCTTCATTTTATACTTTATCTTTAAATAGTTCTAAGTTATCTCCTTTTAAGTTTCACCAATTAGTTCATAAATTAATCTTCTCTTTTCACACTAATGATTGATTTTTAATATTTAGATCCAACACTATTATCCTATGTTGTGAGGTTAATCTCTCTCCTGGGATAACCTTACAACCTTTATACGTTAATCAGTATCCATTACTAGTAACTAAAAATTCTTTTTATCTCTTATGAGTACCACTTTTATAAGTTATTATATATCCAAGCCTCTTTTTAAAACCTGTATTTACTTATATAAAATCATAAGCCATCGCAAAATCTAAGATAAAATCTCCACCATCACTCCTATCTCCAAAACCATATCATCCATGCATTATCTCATATCCTACATGATCTTCTCTTACATGTCCACTAAAATCTCCTCCTATATAAATTTTACCTATGGGTATTTCTTGAATTAGTTCCTTCATTTGTTCCTAAAATTGTACTTTAGTGTGCTCACCTAATCCTGCTTAGGGTGCATAAGCACTAATAATATTAATTATATTTTCACTTAATACCATTTTTACAAGTATAAGTGAATCACCTTTCCTAATAACAGTTACGATATCATCCTTAAGGTTCTTATTTACTATTATTCCAACTTTGTTCCTATTTCTATGTTTTCTTGTATAATATGATTTAAACCTAGTGTTTTTTACTTCTCTAACTTTCTCACCGGCTCATTTAGTTTCTTTTAAAAAAGCTATGTTAACTTTTCTGCATATCATGGTATCCATTAACTCCATCCATTTCCATGGCATAGTCACTATGTTTTAAGTCGCCAAACTAAGTCTACTATTCTAGACTAGCTTCTTTACTCACACATGTCTAGATTGTTGCAGGAACCCTTGCCTATTTCTCATCGCATCTAGGTGCCGATGTGTCTCCTCTTGACTATTTTTGTAGACACCATGCAACGCCCCTTATCTATTTTTTGAGACTCACGGTGGGTGCAACATGTCGCTTAAAGGGAATGCCCTAGTATTAATGCGTATATTCATAGTAATCATGTTGATAAGGATCTGACAAAGTTTTATGTCAGATGTCAACTACCTAACATAACCGTCCTTCTTTATCCAGGCTTGGGACTAGTCGTGTCTAAGAAAACTATTAAGGGTATTGAAAACAACTAATTGTAACAACATTTCACAAAGAATTCTTTTGTATGATAAAAAGGAGAAATTTGATGTAACCTAAAAATTATTTCATTTATCTCATTAAAGAGGGTACTAAGATGACATCCTCATGCTTATCGCAGGGATGGGATTTAAGAATATACTTGCTTCCACTTGAATAATTTTTTCCTGTGAAAAGAAACTACATTCGTTTTAGTCTTATCCTTATTGTGTCAATACGGACAAATGGAAAAATCTTACATGGATTCAAAGTCCCCTTGTATAGATGACAAGCTTCTGTAAATACTCAGTTATAAAAGTAAGATTAACACTATAAAAACAAATGACCTTATAACATTCTTTCGATTATAGGTATCAACTAATCAGTCTAATCATATAAAGTAGGGATACTATGAGTTGAATTATAAATTAACAACTTTCGTTTGTAACATTTTATCCATTCTCATTCTCTATTAATTGTATACTTCCATGTTTTGGAATTATAATTTAAAAAAAATACAAATCAATCTTATAATTTGTTTTTATATATTCTAAGAGTCTTGGTACAACATATTTAATCCTAAATTTTCATTTCCCATGGGAAGAAAATTGAGACTTGAGAATAAGATTTGGAATGAAAGGGCTAAATTACATTATACAAATTATATGAATATAATGATGAATATAATAGAATTAATAAAGCTCATTTATACTACTTTGGCTTAATGCATAACTATAATGAACAATTTACAAAAAATGTGTTGCACTTGGATATGATGATCAAAACAAGCACAAGGCCCTGTAAAAGAAACATGAAAATAAGGACCGCAAGCACAATACCCATTTCAATATAATCAAAAAATGAATTTAACATATCAAAGCCTATTTACCCAAAAAAAAAAATGCATGTCCAGACTGAGGATGACCGTTCTATTAGTCATATTCTTTTTTGCGATCCTTCTCACACTCTAAGCCCGCTAGTTTTTTTTTTTGGGGGGGGGGGGGGGGGGAGGGGGAGAACGAGTTGGACAATGTAGATAACAATTTTTACCCGATCCCTTCACCCCCTAGTCAGTTAAACTTGACTAAAGTCTAAACAAAGGCCATATTGAGATATCAAAATCACGGAGGATGCAAAAGAATCGACTGAAAAAGGTTGTCAAATATTCGTAATGAATACGAGTCATCTTTAGGTATAGAAATTCAAATTCCACATTTTATGTCGAAAGCTCAAAGTATAGGGATTCCCGTGTTAAAGAAATAAAAGGGAATTACAAAATCCTAGTAACTCGTGGATAGGATCCTAAGTTTTTCCCTCCTAATTTTTGCTTGTTCTTCTAGAGTACTATTATTTGGCTCTACTTTATATTTTACTGTAATGGTTTCTTGTCGGATTGAGTTTTATTAGTAAGTCATGGTGGTGGAGTCACTCATCCATTATATTCATTCTATTTTTATGATATCCTAGCTCTTTGAAAAAATTTATAAAAAAATTAGCCTTTCATTGTCTGAACCGAATAGAACATATCCTTACATGGGAGTTTTGATTTCATTGTCTACATAAAATAACATAAATTGATTTTTTTTCTAGTACTTTCTACTCTATAACCAATAGCACAACGAAAAAAAATTCAACTTAACATTGAGCTTGATGGTCACCTCACTCCTATGAATTTAAGTCACCCACAAACCAAAACTTGTAACTGGGAACAAAGGTCAAATTTTTGAGATTTGAATTGTGCAATTCACACGGGCTTTCCCAAGGTAAAGAAAACAAATTCAACTAATTTGTAGGGGAAGGTTTGGCACTGCAATTACACTACCTATTATCAGATGGGTAAACCAAGGAACATTTATATGTCAATAATAAGGATGAACATAGTTAAAGTTGAATCAAAGTCTACAATAAGATTGCCTATTATGAAATTATTTTCTACTATAAAAAGATGAATCAAATTTATTTTCAATTTGTCTTTTGATATTCATCAAAAAACAAAAGGAAAAGTTTTAAAATGTTTTGAACTTACACATCATAAGCCAAATAAATTTCTAAACAAACACATAACCATAAAATGGAAAACACTACACATAAATAGTAATATCAGCTCAACGCTACTCCCCACTAAGAAATCTACTTGAAAATCGTATATTTACATATATGAACAAATGATTAGATAAAAAATCATATAAGATTACATACGTTAAAAATGTTTAACTCAAATATAGAAAAAATCGTATAAGATTACGTCAGATATAACAACAAAGAAGCTCTTGGAAACAATTAGCTATTGTATATATTCATATATTCTGTAGAAGAAAATAATTAGTTGTTGTATATGTATTGCATACATGCTACTGTACATATATGCAAGCAGATATCCACATAGTTGCTGCATATATGCACAATGCAAAAAAAAAATTGTATTTATGTAATTATAATTGAATAAAAAGAATGATTGACTTAGATATATAGAGACGGAGAAAATGAGATACCAATTTGTTTTAAATTTTGACACATGGAAACAGAGCTTCATTTTTTAAAATTGAGTTGATCAATAGATGCCTAGTCTTCCAAAAGGTGCAATGAGGAAATCTGAAAATGCTGTAAATAATCAGCTAATACATCGAAAACCAAAAGAAATGATAATTACAAATGAACTATAAGTTAGAAAATCAGTGAATGAGGTAGAACCGAGAGTTAGATAGAAGCATACTGTAATACCCCATATTTCTATGCTATATTAATTTGGGGATTTATTAAATTTAATGTGAGTTAATTATTTAATAAAAATCCGGAAATTAATTATGTTATAATTATTAACGTGACGAGAGTTAGTAATTATGGGAAATTTGTTGAATATTACTAATGAGCAAAGTAATATATATTATATTGGATATATTGAATGTCATGAGTGAATTAAATGACAATTTCGTAAATTT
Organism: Sambucus nigra; assembly: GCA_949130495.1. Classification (NCBI taxonomy): domain Eukaryota; kingdom Viridiplantae; phylum Streptophyta; class Magnoliopsida; order Dipsacales; family Adoxaceae; genus Sambucus; species Sambucus nigra. The sequence continues at coordinate 4,841,115 of OX422217.1, forward strand.
AAGTCGGGACGTGCCCGTGTCACGTCGGGACTAATTTTTGTTAAATAAAAAGTGAATATTTTATAAGTTGCCCGTATGGTCGTTTTGAGTGAACCCACGCATCCAGAAGGGTTGAGATAGTCAGAAGAGTGTACCCGGGGGTGTAGTTTGGGTCTCAGGGCGTTTTTAGGCCTAATTAGTAACCCGGGAGGGCATTTAGGTCATTTTACATTCTTGGGTAATTAAACCCACGAAATTCAGCAACCTATATCATCCATTTAGGTTAGTCATTTAGGGTTAGAATATTCAGAAACCTAGAACGGCAATTGGAGAAGAGAGGAGAGAGCTCTCAAGGCAATTCAAGGCCAAAAAGTCACCGGTTTGCACCGCCGCCACCACCAACGCGTAGATCGCGAGAAGGGGAACGCAACCACACCAAAATCAGTCGCAATCCAGGCTTCTAAAAATCCCAGGCAAGTGTTTATCTTACTATTTTCGTTTGTGCAATTTCCATATTAGTTTAGGAATGATTAGGGATGAAATATATGGAAGAAAACCAAAATTTTGATAGGAATTTGCATGTAGTAAAGACTTAAACCTTATTCTGGAAATCTTTTGTGATTTAGAAGAATAACCCACGAAATTTTGATGATGTATTAGAAGTAAATTCTGGTAAAAACAGATTAGGACCATGATTAAGAAAACTCTAGGGTTCTTGATGATTAGATAAGATTTTGGGTTGATTATCCATGTTTAATGATAGAAATACACATGCTTTACGTTGAAAACATCTGGTATAATGGTATAATGTTAGTAGTAGAAATTTTGTGATGTTTGGAGTTGAAATATATGGATTTGGTGTAAATTTGGTGATGAAACCCGTAACTGCAATTCTGCAGATTTTCGCAGACCTGCTTGATCGATCGATCGAGCCCAGAGCTTCGATCGATCGAAGGTTCGATCGATCGAGCCCCAGACCTCGATCGATCGACCCCTCCTGGCAGACTCCTATTTCCCTTTATAAATGATTTAAAAATCAAATTGTCGTGATATAATTCTTTGGCATTCTTAGTATAATGATTTGGGAGACATGGAGGACCAGTAGGGCGTATGAATAAATGTTGGGATCATTAATATTCGACGAGAATGGTATTTATGGGATATTTACTTTAGGGTTAGTAAATTGATATATAAAAGGGTGAGGCACGTAAGAGAGTTACGTTGAAACATAATAATGACACCTACTGAATTTTCTACTTGGAAGGATAGAGTCCACGAGTGTCACGTAATAAGTGAGAAAACCCTTCGAGTTAAGGTTAGAGGTGAAACCTTATGCGTAATACTAATAATGTGAAATTAAGGATAAATGTTGTAATTATGGGTGACGAGAGGAACCTATATTAATATGATAAAAGTGGTATATTTATATGATTGTGTGTACATATATTATATACATGTGAAAAACATACGGCGCTACTTGCTATCCTTGAGGTTATCGTGCTGGGACAGTCTTATCTCGATGGAACCTTTTTGGGAGATATTGACTTGTACCCTAGAAGATAGATATCCTTGGTAAAGGCTATTGAATTGATAGTTCAGACGGTCCTAAGAGACGCGAGTATGTGCCATCCTCTTAGAGACTTGGAATCTATGCTTCGCCTCGATATCGTTTGTGTATGTGTTAATACAGTTCGAGAGTGATTATGAATTTGTATTCCCTTGATGTGAGTGGTATGGGGTTTGGATAGTAGAAGTATGCACGCACCATAGTTTTATGTGGGGGGCTGTTATTTTATATATATATATTATACGAGTAGTTAATATATATATGAGATTTGAAAACTTGAAACTGCCTACGGTGATTTGATAAGTAGGACATGGTTGTTGACTCAAATAGTAAATACTTGTTTTGTGAAAGTATAATATGACACTGGGGAAACTTTATAAATTAATAAAAGCTAAAACGAGAGTTGTGCTGCTAATTGGAAGTATTCTTTTTTAAACAATGTTATTGTTCGATTTTGAAATCTTATGAGTAAGTTAAGATATGCTAAATTATTGGGAAGGTTAGTATGATAAAATGATAAGATAAACCGTTGGGAAGGTTAGTGCGATAGGCGTGCACATTAGAAGAGAGGTGAGCATTTCTCAAGAGAGTGACGCACTAATATGTTGTTGCATTGGCCTATATCAATTTAAATACTTGCTAAACTTATTTTAAATCAAACACACTTTCGGGCTCTGACCCGTTTCTCTTTCTCTCTCTCTCTCTCTTTCTCTCTCTCTCTCTCTTGTATATATATGTATGTATTACAGGTGCCCAGCCACAGGGGCGTCTTTCTTAGGATCTCATGGAAGGAACGCGCTGCAGCTTAGGTGGGAGTTGCAGGTCTCTTGATTAGACGACTTCGTTCATTCGGATCCACTCTTAGTATTTTCACTAGTTGAGCATGTGTAGATCTTTCCATTATTCCGTTGTTATTGGACATTTGTATTTCAGTTATTTCCAGTATTGTTACTATGGGATTTATTCAGTTTGGATGTGTGATTTTAGATTTCGTATGTTGACATTCGATTGACGAATGTATTATATTATTAATTGGTTTATGCTGCAGAATTTAATATGGTGTGATTCTTACTTATTGAATGTTGTTAATAAAATAAATGTTTTTCTTTAAATAAAATTTGGAAAGTATGTATGTAAATGGTTTTGACACTTAGCTTAATTATTTAGGGTGTTAAATTGGAAAATGTATTTTATCGATAGTGATGCTAAGAATGAACCAACTGTTTACCTTGATTTAATTGATCCCCTGGTATTTAATTAGGAGGGGTGTCACAGGTGGTATCAGAGCATCAGGTTCTAACATCCATAGGATCTGTACGGCTTATTTCGCTTTCAGCTTAACGTTATTGCTATAGAGACCTCTTTTTAGGATTGTTGTACTCTTGCTTTTACGTTTAAGTCTTCAGCTATTTGTGATTTGATAATAACTATAGACTAATAAACTTGTTCACATTTTAGATGCCTCCGAGACGTGCTCCGAAAGATAGGCGTGCCCAGGTCGAACAACTAGCAGTTCCGGCACAAGGCACAATGAATGCAAATGAAGTAGCAATCATTGTTGCTCAGGCGGTGAATGCCACGATATCGGTGATTCAGCAGGCTCCACCCCAGGTTCAGGCAGTGGCGCCAGTACCAGCACAACTTCCATCTTCATGGTAGAGGGTTTGGGATGCTTTTCAGAAAGCGCATCCCCCTGAGTTCTCTGGTAGCTCTGATATTGTCACAGTTAGCCAATGGAAGAGAGACATCCAGCGGAATCTCTATATGTATGAGTGCACTAACGTGTAAAAGCAGTTATTGGCTTCCTTTAAACTGGTGGGAGCCTCTTTGCAGTGGTGGGAGTCCACTACCACATTGGAGGAGAGGGACACAATCCCTATTCAGTTGTTTGACCGCAAGTATTTTCCACCCGCAGTGGAGACTGAGATGAGGCGGAAATTACTAAATTTGAAGTAGGAGAATCTTACTATAGCTGAGTATGAGGAGGAGTTCATGAGACTTCTCACCATGGTGCCAGATGAAGCACCTATTGAGAGGAAGAAGATTATGTTGTTTGTCGACGGGTTAGCTTGGAGGATCCGTCAACACCTTATTGGGAATTTATCCCTGAGTACTTTCACTGATGTGCTCAATGCCGCGTTGCTACATTGCCTGGATCACCGCTTCCATCTTCAGGGAAGCAAGAGAGCAGGAGATTCCAGCCAGCAGGGCAGGGCCGGGGGTAATAGTGTCAGTGGGGCACCATCACATGGACAGACTCGTCAGCATGAGCAGAGTTTCCATTAGGGGGACCCTGCTAAGCGATTCCATTCAGGTGATTCTAGGTAGGGATTCAGTGGTTTTAGGCAGGGCCATCAGGGCCAGCCTAACCAGCAGGGCCAACACCGACAACATGGACAACAGGGCCAGCAGCATGCACATCAGGGCCAACAGGGCCAGTGGCGTGGAGGTAACGGCCAACAGGGCCGTGGACAGTAGGGTCAGAGGGGAGGTAACTTCAAAGGCCGATGTTTTGGGTGTGATAAACATGGCCATAGGCGCCAGGATTGCCCAGAGGGCGATAGGTCCCCACAGCAGCAGGGAGCCCATAATGAGCCACATAGACCACTTTTTCCACCTACCCTCCCAGCTCCAGCCCAGGAGCCAGCCCTACCAGCCATTCCAGCAGCTCCAGTGAGCAGGGGCAATTATAGTATAGACGTGTCTATAACGTCCACCAGGCAGCAGCTCCACAGGCACCACCCGCGATTGAGGGTATGTTTCCTATCCATGGTACTATGGGTCGGCTTTTGTTTGATACTGGGTCGACGCACTCGCATTTTGCGAAGTCCTTAGGGTTGTTAGCCACAGCAGAGATCACCGTCACATGTGTAGACTCACCACTGGGGAGTGGGTCCCTTGTTTTCTTTATATGCCGGGGAGTGGGGGTAGAGATTGGTAGCTTGGTATTACCTGCAGCATGTTAGTTTTAGACATGCACGAGCATAATGTGATTATTGGTATGGAATGGCTCACAGCTTATAGAGCCATCATTGATTGCTTCAGTGGGAGCATTGTTTTTGCCATTCCTGGGCAAGAGATGTTTGTAGTGGCGATGCCTTGTCCAAAGGGAGGTTCGACCGCTTATTTGTATTACTTAGAAGAGGATAGCTCTAAGGAGGTTGTGATTCCCTTAGATTCGATCCTAGTTGTCAGGGAGTGTTCCGATGTGTTTCAGGAGATACCAGGCCTACCCCCTAGTCGAGAGATAGACTTTGTTATAAATTTATTGCCAGATACGAGACCTATAGCACGCGCACCGTACCGTATGGCTCCGGCAGAGATGCGAGAGCTACGAGATCAGATAGAGAAGTTGTTAGGTCAGGGCCTCATTCATAGGAGTACCTCACCTTGGGGAGCTCCAGTTTTGTTTGTAAAGAAGAGAGATGGTTCACTGAGGTTGTGTGTAGACTACCGGGAGCTGAACAAGGTCACGATACGGAATAAATATCCATTGCCTCGAATCGATGATCTGTTCGACCAACTGAGGTTAGGAACTTTCTTTTCGAAGATAGATATGAGGTCGGGGTACCATCAGCTACGTATTAGGGAGCAGGATGTCTCGAAGACTGCTTTCTTGACGAGATATGGGTCTTATGAGTTCCGGGTGATGCCGTTCGGACTCACAAATGCCCCAACCGTTTTCATGGACTTGATGAACCGAGTATTCAGAGAGTTCTTGGATCAGTTTGTCATCATCTTCATAGATAACATCTTAATATATTCACTCTCCGAGGAGGAGCATGCCGAGCACTTGAGGAAGGTTCTTCAGACTCTACTAGAGCATCAGTTGTATGCTAAGTACGAGAAGTGTGGATTCTGGTTGCGAGAGGTACAGTTCTTGGGGCATGTTGTTTCTGAGCAGGGGATAGCAGTTGACCCGAGTAAAGTGTCAGCGGTGAGGGAGTGGGGACAACCCACGACATCGATGGAAGTGCGTAGTTTCTTGGGGTTAGCTGGTTACTACAGGAGATTCATTCGAGGATTCTCCAAAATAGCGGGTCCATTGACCAATCTGACTCGCAATGGGGTACCATATGTTTGGGATGACGCTTGTCAGTTGGCTTTCGACGAGCTGAAAGACAAGCTTACTTCAGCGCCAGCCCTTGCGTTACCGAAGCCGGGCGTGGAGTACCTGGTTTACACCGATGCCTCTTTGCGGGGACTTGGGGGAGTACTTCAGCAGGAGGAGAAGGCTATAGCTTTTGCCTCCCGCAAGCTTAAGCCGCATGAGAAAAATTACCCCACCCACGACCTGGAGTTAACAGCGGTCGTCTTTGCATTGAGGATATGGAGGCACTATTTATTGGGGGAGAAATTCCGTTTGTTCACAAACCACAAGTCTTTGCAGTACCTATTCACTCAGCGAGAGCTGAATATGCGTCAGCGCAGATGGCTAGAATTTGTGAAGGACTACCAGTTCGACATACAGTATCATCCGAGAAAGGCCAACGTAGTTACTGATGCGTTGAGTCGTAGACCGGTAGACGAAGTAGCAGACGTCTGGAAAGCAAAGTGGAAGGAGTTGGGTCACCAGGATGCAGTAACACATTCTTTCATATCCGTGATGTCAGTCACACCTGAGATTGTTACGAGGGTGATACAGGCACAAACCACAAACCCGTTTTGCCAGGAGCAGATTGTGCGACTTCTAGCCGAGGGTGCTGAGTCCTATTTTGTTAGTTCGGGTGGAGGTTTGCGGTTTAATGGGAGATTGGTGGTTGCAGAAGGAGCAGAATTACGTCATGCAGTGATGACTCACTCTCATGGGTCCCGATTTGCAGTACATTCGGGAGGCGATAAGATGTACCAGGATATGAGGCGACAATACTGGTGGAGTGGGATGAAGAAGGATATCGCCAAGTTCGTGTCTAAGTGTTCTACCTGCCAACTGGTAAAGGTGGAGCACCAGAAACCGTCAGGATTGCTTCAGCCATTGGAAGTACCCGCGTAGAAGTGGGAGAGTATTTCCATGGATTTTATTACAGGGTTGCCTACATCACAGTGGGGCCACGATTCTATCTGGGTGATTGTAGACCGTTTGACCAAGGTGGCTCATTTTCTTCCAGTGCGGACAGATTATACTACAGGTCAGTATGCTCAGTTGTTCATCGCTGAGATTGTCAGATTACACGGGGTGCCCCTGAATATTGGGTCAGATAGGGACAAGATTTTCGTGTCACGTTTCTGGGAAAGCTTTCAGGAGGCTATGGGTACTGAGTTGAGGTTGAGTTCATCTTACCACCCACAGACAGACGGACAGACATAGCGTACTAATCAGATGTTAGAAGATATGCTACGCATGTGTGCCCTTGATTTTGGAGGAGGTTGGGAGCCACACCTTCCACAGGTAGAGTTTGCTTATAATAACTCGCATCAGTTCACGATTGGCATGGCTCCATTTGAGGCTTTGTGTGGCAGGCCTTGTCGTTCTCCAACTTGTTGGCTCGAGGTGGAGGATAACAAGTTGCTAGGACCAGAAGTGATTTAGGAGACCTCCGCGAGGATTGAGATGATCAGGAATCGTATTCGGGTAGCCCAAGACAGGCAGAAGAGCTACGCCGATGCGAAACGATTCTTCCGGGAATTTAGTGTGGGGGACCAAGTGTTATTACGTGTATCCCCTATGAAGGGAGTGATGAGGTTCAGGAAGAAGGGGAAGTTGGCTCCGAGGTACGTGGTACCATTTCCCATCATCGAGAGGATTGGGCCGGTTGCATATAGGTTGGGACTGCCAGAACATTTACATCGCATCCACGATGTATTCCACATCTCATCGTTGAGACGATATCTTCGGGATGATATGACCCATACTCACATTGCGATAGATGAGATAGACTTACAGTCTGATAGCTCTTACGAGGAGAGATCGGTGGCTATCCTAGACTATAGCGAGAGGAGATTGAGGTCGAAGATTGTTCCACTTGTGCGGGTCCAATGGGAGCATCATAATGTGGAGGAATCCACATGGGAGCGCGAGGCAGATATGCGCGAGAGATACCCGGATTTGTTTTTACCAGGTATGCCTTATTTTCTGAATTTCGGGACGAAATTCCGTTATTAGTGGGGGAGTATGTAATACCCCATATTTCTATGCTTTATTAATTTGGGTATTTATTAAATTTAATGTGAGTTAATTATTTAATAAAAATTCGGAAATTAATTATGTTATATTTATTAACGTGACGAGAGTTAGTAATTATGGGAAATTTGTTGAATATTACTAATGAGAAAAGTAATAAATATTATATTGGTTATATTGAATGTCATGAGTGAATTAAATGACAATTTCAGAAATTTATGTCGGGACGTGCCAGTGTCACGTCGGGACTAATTTTTGTTAAATAAATAGTGAATATTTTATAAGTTGCCCGTATGGTCATTTTGAGTGCGCCTACGCGTCCGGAAGGGTCGAGATAGTCCGAAAAGTGTACCCGGAGGTGTAGTTTGGGTCTCAGGGCGTTTTTAGGCCTAATTAGTAACCCGGGAGGGAATTTTGGTCATTTTACATTCTTGGGTAATTAAACCCACGAAATTCAGCAACCTATATCAGTCATTTAGGTTAGTCATTTAGGGTTACAATATTCAGAAACCTAGAACGGCCATTGGAGAAGAGAGGAGAGAGCTCTCAAGGCAATTCAAGGCCAAAAAGTCACCGGTTTGCACCGCCGCCACCACCAACGCGTAGATCGCGAGAAGGGGAACGCAACCACACCAAAATCAGCCGCAATCCAGACTTCTGAATATCGCAGGCAAGTGTTTATCTTGCTATTTTCGTTTGTGCAATTTCCATATTAGTTTAGGAATGATTAGGGATGAAATATATGGAAGAAAACCCAAATTTTGATAGGAATTTGCATGTAGTAAAGACTTAAACCTTATTCTGGAAATCTTTTATGATTTAGAAGAATAACCCACGAAATTTCGATGATGTATCTGAAGAAAATTCTGGTAAAAACAGATTAGAACAATGATTAAGAAAACTCTAGGGTTCTTGATGATTAGATAAGATTTTGGGTTGATTGTCCATGTTTAATGATAGAAATACACATGCTTTACGTTGAAAACATATGGTATAATGATATAATGTTAGTAATAGAAATTTTGGGACGTTTGGAGTTGAAATATATGGATTTGGTGTAAATTTGGTGATGAAACCCGTAACTGCAATTCTGCAGATTTTCGCAGACCTACTTGATTGATCGATCGAGCCCCAGACCTCGATCGATCGACGCCTCCTGGCAGACTCCTATTTCCCTTTATAAATGATTTAAAAATCAAATTGCCGTGATATAATTCTTTGGCATTCTTAGTATAATGATTTGGGAGACATGGAGGACCAGTAGGGCGTATGAATAAATGTTGGGATCATTAATATTCGACGAGAATGGTATTTATGGGATATTTACTTTACGGTTAGTAAATTGATATATAAAAGGGTGAGACGCGTAAGAGAGTTACGTTGAAACATAATAATGACATCTACTGAATTTTCTACTTGGAAGGATAGAGTCCACGAGTGTCACGTAATAAGTGAGAAAACCCTTCGAGTTAAGGTTAGAGATTAAACCTTATGCGTAATACTAATAATGTGAAATTTAGGATAAATGTTGTAATTATGGGTGATGAGAGGAACCTATATTAATATGATAAAAGTGGTATATTTATATGATTGTGTGTACATATATTATATACATGTGAAAAACATACCGCACTACGTGCTATCCTTGAGGTTACCGCGCTGGGACTGTCTTATCTCGATGGGACCTTTATGGGGGATATTGACTTGTACCCTAGAAGATAGATATCCTTGGTACAGGCTATCGAATTGATAGTTCAGACGGTCCTAAGAGACTCGAGTATGTGCCATCCTCTTAGAGACTTGGAATCTATGCTTCCCCTCGATATTGTTTGTGTATGTGTTAATACAGTTCGAGAGTGATTCCGAATTTGTATTCCCCTTGATGTGAGTGGTATGAGGTTTGGATAGTAGAAGTATGCACGCACCATTGTTATTATATATATATTATACGAGTAGTTAATATATATATGAGATTTGAAAATTTTTAACTGCCTACTGTGATTTGATAAGTAGGACATGGTTGTTGACTCAAATAGTAAATACTTGTTTTGTGAAATTATAATATGACACTGGGGAAACTTTATAAATTAATAAAAGCTAAAACGAGAGTTGTGCTGCTAATTGGAAGTGTTCATTTTTAAACAATGTTATTGTTCGGTTTTGAAATCTTATGAGTAAGTTAAGATACGCTAAATTATTGGGAAGGTTAGTATGATAAAATGATAAGATAAACCGTTGGGAAGGTTAGTATGATAAAATGATAAGATAAACCGTTGGGAAGGTTAGTGCGATAGGTGTGCACATTAGAAGAGAGGTGAGCATTTCTCAAGAGAGTGACGCACTAATATGTTGTTGCATTAGCCTGTATCAATTTAAATACTTGCTAAACGGATTTTAAATCAAGCCCACTTTCGGGGTCTGGCCCGTTTCTCTCTCTCTCTCTCTCTTGTATATATATGTATGTATTACAGGTGCCCAGCCACAGGGGCGTCTTGCTTAGGTACTCTTGGAAGGAACGCGCTGCAGCTTAGGTGCGAGTTGCAGGTCTCTTGATTAGACGACTTCGTTCATTCAGATCCACTCTTAGTATTTTCACTAGTTGAGCATGTGTAGCTCTTTCCATTATTCCGTTGTTATTGGACATTTGTATTTCAGTTATTTCCAGTATTGTTACTATGGGATTTATTCAGTTTGGATGTGTGATTTTAGATTTCGTATGTTAACATTCGATTGACGAATGTATTATATTATTAATTGGTTTATGTTGCAGAATTTAATATGGTGTGATTCTTACTTATTGAATGTTGTTAATAAAATAAATGTTTTTCTTTAAATAAAATTTGAAAGTATGTATGTAAATGGTTTTGACACTTAGCTTAATTATTTAGGGTGTTAAATTGGAAAATGTATTTTATCGACAGTGATGCTGAGAATGAACCAACTGTTTACCTTGATTTAATTTAATAAAGGAGTGATCGCCCGGTATATGATTAGGCGGGGTGTCACACATACCTATTATTTGGCAATGTCATTCATTTTTTATATGTGACTTGTTGTAAGACTTAGCATACCACCTTTTCCTTCTGCGGTGGGACTTCAGCTTGCAACCATCTCCCATTCCACCTATCTTCCCCATGATGATTAAACTAAGAGGCTCTAAGATGACAATTAAAGGGCAGAGAAATGAACATATTATGTGGAAGTTGAAGTTGGGGTTCAGTTCTACATACAATTGCAGATCGAGATCCACCTGCTACTACTTATACATTCTCAACCCACAGTGATACACATAAGTTTTGCAAGAAAATGTGAATACAATTGGTCAACACATGAACCAATTTGCATAATATTTATTCTTTTTATAACTTTCCAGTTCACTATCTAATATTAAAAAAATGTTATCAAACGTATATATTTGTATATAGTAAATTTATATGAACAATGCCACTCAAAATTAATTAGGTATGCTCATTACGTGTCAACCAAAAGAAAAAATATATATATTAAATTTAAAGCCTGATATTGTATGTTGATGTGGAAATATTCCATATTAAACAAATAGAGTAAATGCACAATTTCATGGCCTCGTTAAAATGTATATAACAGCATACCAATCTGTTAATTCGATAACAAGCTATTGAATATCTGTATTTTAGAATAAATAATGAAATCCACAAATTAAATAAAATGACAACTGGATAGTTATCAACTCAGATGAATAAATAGGTAGATTTTACCACTCTCCATCAACTTTCCTTATACAGAACCAATGATCCCGTAAATGATAGATAAATGAATTTTCGAGTTCTGGGTCAATCTGAGTTGGTTCGACAATAGGGCAATTAAGCTAAATGACTTATTGGTCCCACACATCCAGAGAATTTTCTAAAACCTGAATGTCACAATTGTCATCCAAGGGTACAAAATTAATCAAATCATGGTAATTATAATTGACACATTGACACTTCCTTGACACTTCAAAACCAAAGATTTCTTTGGCATATGAGTTACTCGTAACATCCTATTCATCTATGATGTTCCCATTGTTTCATCTATACATAACAAACAAAAAATGAGAAATCCAAAAGACAAACTGGATATAATCAAATAATCAGTTGGGAATGCCAGCATTAGAATGAAAAAATGTAACAATAACAAACATTTTACTTGTTTTAATAAGGAATTCAATCAAATCGTTCATATTCTTTATGCCACATTAGTGAACATGCCATACTGAACAAAGTCATTTAGTGTACATGCCATAATGAATGAAGCCATTTAGTCTGCATGCCATAATGAACAAAGCCATAATCTATAAACATTATACACGCCATTTAGTGTACATGCTATTAAGAACAAATCAGAGAAATCTAAGTTACTATCTGGATTTCTTAAGAATTTTTCAAATTAATAATTCCATCAAATTCAATGATGGCCGTCGATCCCCATGGAAATTGCACCTGCGATGACCTCAACGATGTTGGCTAAGAGAAAGTTCCAGTAACGTGTGCAAATGGAATAGTAAGGTGGTTTGATACGCTGATGATGATGTCATGCACAATCTCTCCCAGTGTGAAGTGCTTTTAGGTATGTACATTCAACAAAAAATTCTCTGATTCCTGAGTCATTTATTATGTTTTGTGCAAATGCTCTTATAGTAAAAAAAATCTAATAAGTAAGAAATCTAAGAAAATAAAGTTAAGCATATGCTCATGGTAGTAAACAAATCTAAGAAAATAAAAAAAATGTAGATCAACATGATAGTTAATCAAATGTAAAATAAGTCTAAACCACCACACCTAGTATATAAACCAAACCATGGAATGATATAATCAAAGAAACCATATTCTTAACTCTCAAAATTTAATAATACATGTATAATAATAATTATTTAAAAATACCTATTAAGAAAATCTCAATAAGCTACACCACTGGTATATAGTACAAAATTATTTCCTGAAATCAAATGTAGATAAACATAAAAATTTGAAGGGAATATAATAGTTCAAACCTAAAATCTCATAAATTTACCTTCGTGTCATTTGTAAATCTATAAAAAACTGGTGTTGTCTAATAAACCTGTCTCAAACTCTCCAAGAACACACAGTAGAAGAATGTGATAATCTGCTCACCAAAATACGGGGTGGCCATCCCTATACTCCAATATAACAGGAATCAAGGATGGAATCATTCTCAGCATCTCAACATATATAAAGAGTATAGAGGATAACCACTCAATATTTCAGAAAACGGGTTGTCAAAAATTTAGTTTTAAAGGTAAGAGAAGAATTTAAACAACCCAATTTAAAAAGAAAGTGGAAATCCAAAAGAAACTTATATTACCTATACGTCAAATATACAATAAGGGATCGAATATGTTGTCGGTCACAGGTACATACCACGTGATGCAACATTTTTCATGTAAACTACATAGTACATTTCATTAAGCAAATACAACCGATTGGGCCACACGCCCGAGTAAAAGGACCTGATCTTCACTAGAGAACAAGGATGACGACGTCTATTGCAATATGTCCCGTAATACCCGCAAAGCATCACGGCTCCCCAAAGACACTAGAATAGGAAAGTCAAAATAGGCGTCCTTTGCGGCGAAGCACCTGAGCAAATACAAGATGCATGCACAACAAGAAATAGGAACGGGTCAGGGCTCGATTTTATAGGATCACCAAATGAATAAAAAGTATGAAAATTATGAACAGATAATCATGCTAGAAAAAGATAAAAACCTACCTACACAGTTTCAAAATATGAACTAAGGAAATCAGATGATCATAAATTTAAATTTAATATACATGAGAATATGCTTAACATCACTGTTCTAAAAAACCTGCCTAGGTTCCGCCTAGGCACGCCTAGGCTTGAGGATTGGGAGAAATGCCCCGCCTTACGCTTTTCACGCCTTATTCTTGAAAAAACCTTTAAGGCGTACTTTTTTCTAAAAACAACAATGCTTTAGTGAAACGATATCGCCTTTTCAAGAAATTTTTTACAAAGCAGGCCATCATCTCATCCAAAATAATCAAATAGTATCTTAATTAACATATATTCAGACATATTTTTATGATATGTACAATTTTAGTATTTTAATAGCCTCGTAATGGTTAAAAAATATTAAAATATATTAAGAAGGCCTAAACGCCTTTTCACGCCTTTTTAAGCCTAAGGCCCGCCTAGGCTTCTAAGGCTTAACGCTTGGCCTCCATGCCTCGATCAGGCCCCACACTTTTTAGAACCTTGCTTAACATTAATTAAAAACTTCCATCATTTTAATCTATTCCAATTCATTGTTATGTTCCTTATCAGGAACTCATAATCACAAATTTTTTTATGCTCTTTCCAGCATTCCATTCCTTATCAGGAATACAATCATCATCATATGCTCTTTGTGGCTTCATTGTGCTCTTTATGGCACTACATCATGCTCTTTATGGCATATCTCATACATCAAGTCCCACTTGATTATGAATTGTTATATTTATATACATATAATGATTCTAAGATCGGCCCTCCGAGTTTCCCCACTGGGCGCGCCCCTAAATGACCATCATCTTCCAGGGCCTATCAAACAAGGCAACTTGGGATCCTACAACGCAAGACGTCGAGAAGAGGCCATATGCCTACAGGAGAGTCAAGACCACACCCGAAATCTCCGCACCAACACAAAAAACATAACATAATCGCTCATATGGCCTAGGACTATACCCACCCTGCATTCACTCGCCAGGGGGGTTCACCTCACGCGCGAACTTCCCTTATGATGTCATTTAGAGAGGTGTGTTTAAGTAAATTAGCATTTACCATATTCATGATTAATTAAATTATCATTTACCATAACCAATACCATTTTCCTTTCATTTTTCATTTCCATTTTACAAATGTATGTTTCATTTTGTCCGAAACCATAATCATTTACATTTTAGTAAATACCTCATATTTCACCCGGAGCCATACTTAATACCTCTTATCATTGTAACCTCGATGAACTAATAAACTTTTAATTTATTCTCCCAAGATTCATTGGTGGTGCTATTATTAACCATCAAGACTAACATTGCTCAATTGAGCTTCTAATGTCTCCCAAACATAACACTATAACTCCTAGTTTCATAATAATCAACTAGAAGAAGAATACCCTAACATAAATTGGCATATCCCCGAAAAATCTCCCACATAACCCATCTCTAAGGTAGGGTAATTAACTAACTCGTCTAGGACTCTAGGACTCTAAGTTTACTTCGTAGAAGAAGGTTCCTAAGTCCTATGCCTCAAGAAAAAGGATTGGAAGTGTGTTATAAAACTAACTAAAAAACAGCAGGAAAACGAATCAATTCGCCCAAAAAGAGAATCGGTTCTGACAAGAGAACCTGGGATTCTGTAAACATCCGATTCGATTCGTCTTGGACGAATCGATTCGGTCCAAGCAGACCTGGAAACTGACCCTGGGAGAATCGATTCTCCCAAGGGCCGAATCGATTCGCCCCTGCGAAATTGCTAAGTAAGGGTTACGGGTTATGAATCCTAATTTTCTCCAAATATCAAATCTATTCCATTTTTACACATATCCAACAACATTAAACTACCCCAAATCATCCTACATGATTAATGACTACTAAAACCCACAATTTCATCATCATAACAAAGATTAGGGTTAAAAAACCATAAATTCCATCTTTGATCCATAAATGCTAATGCACAACTATCACATAATTTATGCATCTTAAATCATATATTAGCAAGTAGAAAACTTGCCTTAAGCTTGCAAACTCAAATTTCTTTATGGTAGATGCAATCCCAACCTTCAATCTCCAAATCTCTATTATTTCTCCTCTTTTCTCTTCCTCTCTCTTGGTTTGGTAACACACAAATGAGAAATTAAATAAGGGTGTAAGACTTAAAATCGTGGCTTAAGTCTAAAATTTCCATCTTAAAGGGTTAATACCACATTAAAATGACTCACAAATATGCATTTAAGTCAAAACCAGGCAAAGGTTCCCGGAACCTAAAAATACAATATGGCACTTATTTTGATTGTCTCTCACCTTCCGGGACTAACTACGCCCTCTAAACTGGCATACGTCAATTTTATAATTCATTTTGAGTTTCGGGTTCATTAAAACCAAAATGTCATTTAAAATACATGTCACTATAAAACATGCAACTTGGTGACTTTTACTTACACATACAGTAAATATGCAACCAAACTAGTAAATATTAACTTCCAACTCACTAAATTAATATTTACTCCCGTTTCAACATTTCATATAATTAGTTTATGCAGTAAATTAATATAAAACGACTCTCCTAAAAGCGAGGGTTGTTACATACTCCCCCCTTATGAGGGGATTTTGTCCTCAAAATTCTGGCGTACCCAAATCGTATAAAGGGTATACTATTCTAAACTATCGTTCTACCACTCTAACAAAATCCTCGTTATCATGGCCTCCCAAATGGACTCTGACTAAGGTCGTCACTATCGATCTCAGTCTACATCCTTTGTGTTGTAACATAGCACAAAGTGTTCCTCACTAACTATCGATCCTAACTTCCTACGGCGGAAGAAGATACCCACGTGACTCAGTGCAAATAGCCTTACTTCCTGAATCACGTTACATCCCACCTCGAGTATACCTACACCATCACTAAATGGCTTAACCCCAACTCTACTCAACTTTTCTTCGCATAGGTACAGCCCATCAAAGAATACGGCTCACTAAGCCCAATCATGGAAGAAATGTTCCGGGGCCACTCCAAGCCCAAGGAACATATTGCGCGCTCGTCCCATTCGATGAGTATGTGAATTACCCAATCGATTACACAAGGCCACTCACGGTTCCATATCTTAGAAATGATCCGAATTCTTGTACGGGCATTTCCATCCATAGAAGCTACTACTCCCATCTATCCATTTAAACTACTACGCACATTCAAGGTATGCCTTCCAGCATTAAGTTAACTCCCTCCATTCATTCATCAACTTTAGGGTAGTAAGGTATACTCCATTTCCATATGGTTCCCATTATTTCTTGAAAACCTTACCAAAACTTTGGCACGAATAACTAGTCTCGGTCCACCACTATTTGGATAGGCACTTCATATGGTTATACCATTCCTTTAAAAAGAGCGAGCGTAATCCTCTACATCTAGTCCGCCCATAACGGTCGAAAAAGCAACGGTTTGGTCAAATGATCAACAATTTTTTTTTCAAATAGGATCATGACCAATTCAGTACCAATAATTTAATAAAGACGTCCATGAATGCACCCTTCCTCATTCCACTACTACTCTTCTCCACACGAGTAGGTGAAATGGTCAGTCACAAACATGAACGCTCTTGCTACAGAGTCTTCCTTGTTATGCTCGTTCTACATGGCTTTCCACACCTTCACTAATGTCCCCTACGGGTTTTCTACTAGACGCAACTACTATCCCAATCGCATTCCCTTAGCGAAAGTGAATATCCAAATGATAGTCCATTCATGAACTTCATACACTAACCTTATTCTTCCCACAAAATATTGCAACCATTGTGGCTCGTGAAAAGACCGACTTTCCTGCCCAGGTGGTAATGCCTCCATTACTTTAAGGCGATGGCTACCACAATGAATTCTAAATAAATCATGGGATAATTCTTCCCCCAAGGTTAAGGTTTGTAAGACGCATAGCCAATGGGTCCATGCTCCAGTATTCTCTCTTCCCGTTCCTGGCAGAGGCTTATTCATTAAATTCACCCTCGGTCTTAAAAACATAAGCTCAGGAGTGGAAGTTAACTCATCATTTTAACTCCCCAAAAGTTAGGTTACTAACGTAACACTCCATCTAAGAGAGGCCTCATCTCCTTTGGCCTAACCGTCCAAATCACTCAAAATTTCATACCTCTTGTTCCTAGGGACTTAATCCCTCTTAGAGTTAACCCACAACCTATTTGTGGTCAACTCCCTACAACCTCCCTAAATCAATGTTACATATTCTAAAGGCCTTACATCCTAATAATCTTAAGTTCGATCTATATATCCTATCTAAGTCATATACGTATTATATTAAGTATATCCCTAGTGCCCAAAACCTTTCTCAACTTCCGACATTCGCTCGGTTTTATGCATGGAACGTCTCGCCAAAACAAAATCCAGACAAGTAACCCTCCCGTTACACTACTATCTCGCATCGTTGGTTATCAAGATATAACGGTCTAAGACACATGATCGGGACCGGTAAAAAAAATGCTAATTCGTAACCCTAATATTAAGATTCTAGTTCTATGTATTACCATTTTGATAATTGAGGATTTCAACAAATCGAACATTTACTTTCTGTAAAGTCTTACAATTATTTATACCACAACATATATACGTCTTTCTAAATAGCCTTCTTATCAAGGCATAACCAGAAGTCTCAATTCTACTTCATAACTCAGTCTCCCTCACATCGATCATAGGAGAGAACTATATTCAGTGCTTCTACTTCTCACTTTAATAGCCCTTAATCACTCAACTACGTGATTCTCGGCTAAACCTTTCAACCCAACACTCAATCAACAAAATAAAATAAAATAAAAGAAAAAGAATAGCATCTCTCCGCTCCCAATGTCGTTAAGCGTTCATGCGCGAAGTGTCTCACAAAACAAAATCCAAACAAGGAACCCCTACGACACAAGCCTACTTAACTTGTTGGTCATGGAGAAAAGGCACAACAACCACAAACAAAGCAAACAATCAATCAAATACTCAAGCAAGATAACATAATAAGTAATGAAAACCTCCTACCTACCTCAAACCACCTCTATAAAGTCTCAACCTGTATCCAGGAGAGGTATTATAGAGCAACTAGTTCCACCCTGAAACTAGAAGTAGGATAGCCTCGCAATTTAATCTCTTTCTATCACCCTAACAAACCAAAATATCTTTACTAGTATAATAAACATAATACTAGTATCACACAACACACATATTACTTTAAAGAAATATCATCACTTGCTTTATAACGAGCGAAGGAAAATATAAAACTTCCCTACCACAGAAGTCATATAATTACCCTATTTATAATAGTGTCGATACTACAACAAGCTCAATATACACACCTGATTCGAGAGTAAATGCAATACCACTATATCTTAACGTAAGAACTGCACCACCCACTACTAAGGTGGAATTCTAGCCAACGTTCAGGCCAATCACTCTAGGCCGATACTAATGGTTCTTAGACACCTTACTTGTATCTCATCCGAACCAAGTTACTTCCAACAATGCCCTAACTAGGCACCTTATCCTTGCCCTTGTTCTCCAATTTACTAAATCAAAATGAGTGGTTCTACACTCCACGTCATATCCATTGTTTCGCCTCTAGGTACCAAACAACTTGCCCACGCAGTCCCTCTTGCTTCCTCAACAAAAGAGAGCACGCTACCTGCATCCCCTTTCGGTTCAATGTATTCTCCCCGGGTAGATATCCGCCAATGGGGTTTTTTGAACCCTGTTCCTTCAGAAAAGATAACGACACTTATTCTAGAGCCTATCATTCCACTAAATGGCTCTCTCTTCCTTATACCTACCTTATATTAGTATACGGCCTCCCTAACCGCACAACTCTTTATTCACTGTCGGCCCCCGACCGGCCTCGTGTGAACATTTAAGAATCCATCTTCTCCTCAGTCCAGTTATCCCAGAGAAACTCGATGTTGAAAATGTTCATCGGGTCCTCCATGGGTAAAACTTCCTACACCCACAATTATGGTGACTACGTTCTCACTGTTTCAACACTACTCCAGTGGGGGAAGGATTTTCTCCATCCTTTATCTGGAGACTTCTACACCCCTCTCTAAGTCGAAGCTCCTGGATCTTATGCATCCACCGAACGAGGGTGCATCTCCTCCATCTTACTTCGATAGGTGTCCCTTATTAAGGTCTCTCTTAACTTCAATTTAAAGTTATTTGGGATCCCAAGCTTAGTACCACTCTCTACTTCTAGCGGTACTTGGAAAACTATATCTACTGTATTTAGTAGTCGAGGTAGAAAACTAAGAAAATGCTACAATAAGGGAGCGACCTCCAAAGCGTTCCTCATCCCTGACCACCACTAATAGTTCTCAGCAATCCCACCACATGACGCCTTCATAACAACCTTCTCAGTCGCCCTCTTTCAATTGAACTATTAATCGCACACGAACACGTAAAAGATTCTATAGATTCCACCTCAGGGCAGAAGAATGGAATCTCACAAGAGAAATCAACGATCTTAATCCTAAGGCTCTATATCAAATCAAAGGTAACGCTGAAAATGTAAATCATCCATACATATTCCTAAGGACTCTAGAACCTCATGCTCTGATACCATCTGTGCCAACCCGCTCAAAAAAATACGGGGTGGCCAACCCTGTACTCCAATATAACAGGAATGAAGGATGGAATAATTCTCAGCATCTCAACATATATAAAGAGTATACAGGATAACCACTCAATATTTCAGAAAACAGGTTGTCAAACATTTAGTTTTAAAGGTAAGAGAAGAATTTAAACAACCCAATTTAAAAAGAAAGTGGAAATCAATAAGAAACTTATGTTACATATACGTCAAATATACAATAAGTGACCGAATATGCTGTCGGTCACAGGTACATACAACGTGATGCAACATTTTTAATGTAAGCTACATAATACATTTCATTAAGCAAATACAACCGATTGGTGCACGCGCCCGAGTAAAAGGACCCCATCTTAACTAGAGAACAAGGATGACGACGTTTATTTCAATATGTACCGTAATACCCGCAAAGCATCATGGCTCCCCAAAGACATCGGAATAGGAAAGTCAAAACAGACGTCCTTTCCGGCGGAGCACCTGAGCAAATACAAGATGCATGCACAACAAAAAATAGGAACGGGTCAGGGCCTGATTTTGTATGATCACCAGATGAATAAAAAGTATGACAGTTATGAACAGATAATTATGCTAGAAAAAGATAAAAACCTACCTACACAGTTTTAAAATATGAACTAAGGAAATCAGATGATCATAAATTTAAATTTAATATACATGAGAATATGCTTAACATTAATTAAAAACATCAATCATTTTAAACTATTCCATTTCATTGTTATGTTCCTTATCAGGAACTCATAATCACAAAAAAAAATTATGCACTTTTTAGCATTCCATTCCTTATCAGGAATATAATCATCATCATATGCTCTTTGTGGCATTTCATTGTGCTCTTTATGGAAGTACATCATGCTTTTTATGGCATATCTCATACATAAAGTCCCACTTGATTATGAATTGTTATATTTATATACATATAACGATTCTAAGACCGCCCCTCCGAGTTTCCCCACTGGGCTCGCCCCTAAATGACCATCAACTTCCAGGGCCTATCGAACAAGGAAACCTGGGCACTAACAATGCAAGACGTCGAGAAGCGGCCATATGCCTACGGGAGAGTCAAGACCACACCCAGAATCTCCTCACCAGCGCAGAAAACATAACATAGTCTCTCATATGGCCTAGGACTATATCCACACTGCATTCACTATCCAGGGGCTTCACCTTGGGCGCAAACTTCCCTTATGATGTCATTTAGAGAGGTGTGTTTAAGTAAATTAGCATTTACCATATTCATGATTATGTAAATTATCATTTACCAAAATCAATACCATTTTCCTTTCATTTTTCATTTCCCTTTTACAAATGTATGTTTCATTTTGTCTGAAACCATAATCATTTACATTTTAGTAAATACCTCACATTTCACCCGGAGCCATACTTAATACATCTTATCGTTGTAACCTCTATGAATAAATAAACTTTCAATTTATTCTCCCAAGATTCATTGGTGGTGCTATTATAAACCATCAAGACTAACATAGCTCAATTGAGCTTCTAAAGTCTCCTAAACATAACACTACAACTCCTAGTTTCATAATCATCAACTAGAAGAAAGAATGCCCTAACATCAATTTGCATATCCCCGGAAAAGCCCCCACATAACCCATCTCTAAGGTAGGGTAATTAACTAACTCGTCTAGGACTCTAGGACTCTAAGTTTACTTCCTAGAAGAAGGTTCCTAAGTCTTATGCCTCAAGAAAATGGATTGGAATTGAATTATAAAACTAACTCAAAAACAGCAGGAAAACGAATCGATTCACCCAAGGGCCGAATCGATTCACCCTAGCGAATCGATTCGCCCAAAAAGAGAATCGGTTCGGATAAGAGAACCTGGGATTCTGTAAACCACCGATTCGATTCGGCTTGGCCGAATCGATTCGGTCCAAGCAGACCTGGAAATTGACCCTAAGCGAATCGATTCGCCCAGGGGCCGAAATGATTCGCCCCTGCGAAATTGCCAAGAAAGGGTTCCGGGTTATGAATCCTAATTTTCTCCAAATCTCAAATCTCATCCATTTTTACACATATCCAACAACATTAAACTACCCCAAATCATCCTACATGATTAATGACTACTAAAACCCACAATTTCATCATCATAACTAAGATTAGGGTTAAAACACCATAAATTCCATCTTTGATCCATAAATGCTAATACACAACTATCACACAATTTATGCATCTTAAATCATATATTAGCAATTAGAAAACTTGCCTTAAGCTCGCAAACTCAGATTTCTTTATGGTAGATGCAATCCCAATCTTCAATCTCCAAATCTCTCTTCTTTCTCCTCTTTTCTCTTCCTCTCTCTTGGTTTGGTAACACACAAATGAGAAATGAAATAAGGGGGAAAGACTTAAAATCGCGGCTTAAGTCTAAAATTTCCAACTTAAATGGTTAATACCACATTAAAATGACTCACAAATACGCATTTAAGTCAAAACCAGGCAAAAGTGCCCGGAATCTAAAAATACAATATGACACTTATTTTGACTGTCTCGCACCTTTCGGGACTAACTACGCCCTGTAAACTGGCATCCGACAATTTTACAATTCATTTCGAGTTTCGGGTTCATTAAAACCAAAATGTCATTTAAAATACATGACACTATAAAACATGCAACTTGGTGATATTTACTTACACATACAGTAAATATGCAACCAAACTAGTAAATATTAACTTCCAACTCACTAAATTAATATTTACTCCGGTTCCAACATTTTATATAATTACTTTATGCAGTAAATTAATATAAAATCAGCCTCCTAAAAGCGAGGGTTATTACAAAGAACATGAAAAATAAAACTAAAAAAGCACGCATAAGCGATTGAGGAGCAAAAAACAAAGTTCCGTAATTTATTTAAAGCTTCAACTCTAGTTATTGAGGAGAAAAAGATGTATACTGAGAATGAAATCATTAACCGAGAGAGTCAATTTAATGAAAATGTAGTTACACACTTATTATTTAGTCAAGCATAATAACATTCTACCATGGAATTAAATATTTAATACATTCATTTACCTCCATTTTTTGTTCATTTACATGATCAGTGTAGCACAAACTTGAAACTCAAATTTGCATATATAATGAGTATGTGAGAACAAAATTTATGCAGAGATCTAAAAATCATAATAGATCTAAAAATTAAAACAGATCTAACGAGTTCAACACTAAATGTACAAAGAAATAGAAAATCCACAAATTTAAATATGAAAAAGGTACTTTCCAAATCAAACCACAAATCGATTTTGGATTCCCCAAAAACTTATATCTGCAAAAAAAATAATATAAATGTGAAAACTCTCAGATTCGGGTGCGTGTGTGAGTGTACGTTCATGTGAGTGTGCTATTGTGCATCTGGGCGTGTGTGTGATGCAGAGGCGAAAGGAATAAATTTGTGTGTTTGTGTGTGTGTGTGTGTGTGTGCACGCACATGTGTAAGAGGGTGAGAGAGTCTACCTGAAGGCGGGAGTGTTGAAGGCAGAGGGAGGCAGCAAAGAGTGATACCGGTGGACAGAAGTGATTAGGAGTTTGTCTTAGTAGGGTTTGTGTTGAAAGGGGGAGAGATCTGGAGTGAGGGGGAGAATGAAGGAGATGGGATAGGGCTTGGAGTGTCGAAGTCGTATTGCTCAATTTTTCCACCTCATAATAGTAATCTTATGAAAAAATATTTCAGGGAACCCTATAAAAAAATATGCTCAAAACGAATTGTTTTGCTATTTTTAAAAAATCGGCCAAACGTATGTCAG
This sequence comes from Sambucus nigra, assembly GCA_949130495.1. Lineage (NCBI taxonomy): Eukaryota > Viridiplantae > Streptophyta > Magnoliopsida > Dipsacales > Adoxaceae > Sambucus > Sambucus nigra. The sequence continues at coordinate 4,864,931 of OX422217.1, forward strand.
GTTTTAAATCTCTTTAAGACTGACATATAATTGACCAATTTTTTAAAAATAGTAAGAAATTTCATTTTGTGATGATTTTTTTTTACATGGGTCCCCTAAAATGTTTAAATACCATAGAAAAAAATCAAGTCAAAATTTAATTTTTTGATGTTTTTAAAAAATACACCAAAAAACGTCCGCAAATTAAATCTGCAAGTTACGTCCGCATTAGAGCCTGGTTGTATATGTGCGTGTGTGTGTGTGTGTGTATTTCATTAATAATATATATTTTGTAAAATATATATTCTGTAAATAATATATATTATATACAGTATATATTTCATAAACAAATTTCCCACATTTATTTTTCACCTTTTTTGTTTTATAGAATAGGTACAAAATTCATAATTTTCTAACTTGTACCAAATACACACATGTTGAAAAATATTAATTTCTCTTAAACTTATTTTCCCTTATTGATGTCTAAAAACAGACTTAATCAAGATTTATAATCACAGATAAAAATATAGTACGTTACTCAAATCACATGCACAAGAGAAAAGGTTTTTAAAGTGGTTCAGCAGTTAAAGAGCATACATCCACTGTTAGTATTATCCCGTAGGGTTTACAATAGCTCGATATGGTGTGCATACAAGTGATTCCAGTTGATCCTTCAGCGGAGGGAGTCTTTTTTATTTATAATGGTCTAAAACCTTAAAGATGGAACGCTTTTATATTGCCATACATTTACATTTGTGTACAATATGAACCTCTTGGAATTCAGTGATGGTTGGCGTTTTGGCGTTGATCGCCCCTCTAGCTGACTAAGTGTCTATAATGTTGATCATGGTTGTTGGTCGTCCATATAGGAGGACAAGTGTACATTTATCATTGTTCTACGTAGGCTAGTAATTTTCTCATACAACAAAAGCCCCCATTGCTCCATGCTTGAAGCTTGATTGAAAGTATGGAGTATTTGGCCCAGGAAATTGCTCGGCATACTATTTAGGGTTTCGATTGTCGACCTCCCATACTTGTAAAAAATTTCATTGGTACCGTTTGATAATGGCATCTATGTAAATAATTCAAACTTTTTAAACCACCAAAGGGAACGATGGTCTTTTAAATCTTTGCAAAGCTTGCAGCCGACGATAGATTACTGATCGTTCAGTTAATCATTTTGTTCTCATTTATCGAGGCAACCTTTAAATAGGTACAATTTTTCCCTCCATTCTTTTCACCTCAAACCTTCTGCACTTAAGAGTTTTCCTTCGTCTTGAAGCTTTTTTTGTAATAACATTCGCTGCCATTATTTTTTCTTCAGTTCTTCGAGTGACCTTAGATCCCCTGTAAGCCTTATTTCCCTCTTTATCTATTTTATAAACATTTTCTCTATTTCCACCATGGTTCACATTATAGACGAGGGTTCATTAGATGAGTTTGGAGAAAAAAGAAAAATTCTAGCTTGGTAGATTTAAAGATATAACAGGGTCCCGTAGATGTGTATTCTCTTCTTGAGGGTCACTAGATTGAGTGCAACATCACTTTTCCACCAAACCCTCTTTTTTTTTCAATTTTGTCAGTACTTTGACATGGTTCCTTCTAGGGTAGCACCCAACACTTAGAAGTTTATAAATAGTGTCCATAAGTTAAACGAGATTTACGGGACTTATATCGGGGTCTAGAAGTTGATGTTTTATAACAAATGGGGTACTGTTGGATATAGTACATATTATCTGAAGACTAGATAAGTAAATAAGGCTCTAGAAATAAATTTACTAGATTCCAATAAGGATTACGGGGTAGTTATTAAGAATTGGCAATATGCTTCTCTTCTTGAAGGAGTATATTACACTGATCCCAGATGTCCCCAAACATGGCGTGGCATAGGTTATAATTCTACTGTCTACTTTTCTTATTTTGTTAGGTGTTTATGAATTTCGTAGAATAACTTTTTTGTTCCTTTTTTATGCAAAAGAATGTAAGAAGAGGTCCCCCAAGGAAGAGGAAATTAATATCGACAAGCTTAAGTTTATGTGGGGATTCTACCAAAGGGTTGGATAGGAACATCCCCAAGCTTCTCCTTTTCTATGTGAATACAAGAGCTTTATCACATCTTTTGTTGCCCGACCAACACCTGTGCTACCCCAAGTTGTTGTTAACCTAGAAGAGGATCATGTACCTACTTCTTTAGCTACAGAATCTGCTGGTTTTGAATTCACCCAGGGAGGAACTTCCTCCTTATTTGAATCTTTTAAAATATTTAAGAACCAACTTTCTCCTCCAGCTAACCTGACTAAGAGTAAGATGCCCAATTTGATGAGTGGGACATTTTCTCCTCCCACAAAGAAGAAGGATGAAACTAGAAAGAATCCAGTTGAGAAGAAACCCCAGGCCAATGACAAGAGGCTTCAAGTCCTTAGTGCTGATGAGACTCAAACTACTGAGTCTTAATCAAGATATTGAATAGATGTCTTGACCTTCAAAAATAGTCTCAGAAAACTCATGCCAGCCATCAACCGTTGGCGAAAAGAAGCACTTGGCAAACTAACATGAGTTAGCGAGTAAAATTCGATCTCACGTTGATATTGGGTCAACTTATATTGCTTTTATCTTATCTTGGCCATAGATCTGATCAAGTCGGGAACGCTTTCTCCTGATAGAATTTTGTAACATCCTACGCTTTTTCTCAAACGAGGTGGTCAGCCATCGCCAAACTACGTCAGGCGTCACTAAATAAGTTATCATTCTTAGCATGTGACAAATATATGAGACATAAATTTTTTTTCCACGTGATAATATTAAAATTTATTCCCATCCATATAAACATTCGTACAATATTAAAAATCCATCACCATGCTATCTCCAAAAATCAAACTCCAAATAAATAAATAACTGACCTATAATGAAACAATCCAACTATAAGTATTCGACTGAATCCATAAACGACTGTGGAACCATTTGCCCCACCAAATCCATAAATAAAAGTCTCATAATAAAAGTGATGGAATGGAAAGTAATCCTAAACTACTAAATCATTTAAAATAAATATCCTCCTGCATTGCCCAAAATATCTCCAATCACTCGTATGAAGCTACTCCAGCACTATACCTAAAATTTTAGATGGATTAATGGGTCAGATTCCACCGCATGAATATTATATACTTCTTGTAACAACCCCCATTTCCTCATGTAAAGGATGCCCAAGCACTATATACCGAAGGTGGGGCTTGTTTGTCAATTACTACCATTCTCAGCATCAACATAATATAAATGATATATTAAAGCCCAATAATTTAATTTGATTCAACATCTCAATAATAAATACATCTAATCTAACATTAAGAATACGATAAGTCTAAATATAGTTGTAAATAAAACACACTAACATAAATAAATGAGTCTCACTTATGCCTATAAAATAATCGCAAATGAAAATAAGTACCGAAGTTGATAAGTACCTAAGCTAGAATCAACTGATCTGAAATATCTTAGGAGAAAAATGAGAATGCAAGGCTGCGAAGCAAATAGTATCGTTATCCCTATCTATGCGCACCTAAGGGGAGAAAACATTTAAATGGTCAGAGCCCGAGATGTGCAAGAATTAACTTATTAATATAAATTGTGATAAATACAGTCAATGCATAGTAAATATCTCCCATCGTCACTCACATGAGATTAATATCTCACCCCTCATCAAAGTGCGATATTACCCTCTTTCCCACAAGTCCAGAAATAATATAAGTGATAACCAGGTCAATTTAATAATAATGAAATTAGATATAATCAATTGCTACAACGAAGTCAAATACTTTTAATTACCCAATCCGAAGGTATCCCGGTCTTATATATCTCATAAAAATGGCATAAACATGTAGTAGGCACAACATAGTAAAGGCCTGTGATTTATATCTACATTCTAAGACAATTTAATTTATCTAATTTAATCCGAGTAATTTATATATATGTCATTTCATATATACGACACACAAAGGCATCTACCATTGGTGTCTCGTTCGTGCTCTATTGGTAAGTCTAGAGGAAACTCTTATCCAAGTCAGACATCAAAAAATACACAAAAGTGGGGCGGTCCTTACGTTGTACATCAGTTCACGGCCCATACCACAATGGATCCCAACATCAACACCTACCTTTCGTAGATGGTGCTGCTACTTAGTACCTAAATAACCTACACAACGCCTAGCCCACCTATGTCGACGTGTGCTATGGATCCTTACTCGCAAGACCCCAAGCCCATAGGACCGTCCATGAACATTGGTATGTCCACATAGATACACATAAATACATATTATTTATCCCATATAATATGTGTAGGTAACTACTTTATAACTACCTAAATGTCCCACGTGATATCCACAAGTATTCATCAATTAGTAATTTAAGCATCTAGTTAATTATTATTTCCATCTTCTTTGACAATTTATTTAACCATGTAGTTAAATATAATATTTCAATTAACATATAGGCCACATTTACATATTTAATAAATTCATCATTACCCCAAACATCATCCCACCAACTCGTACGAGATTCTAAAAATATTCAGCATTGAATTCTGGCCCAAACTCAACCTGTCACTATGACAGAATCGATTAGGTTCCTTGGCCGAATCGATTAGTTTTGTCACAAATGCCCATTTATTCTAGTTTCTTATTACGAACTTTCTTAATTACTTTCCATATATATATGAATGGGTTTTTATTACTTGGCTTCACATCAAAGAACAATAATTTATATATAATTACACCAATTCCAATTCCCAATTCCTAGATTTCACATGAGTTTTAACAAGAACTTTAACTCAGATTTATCCACAATCACCCCTTGTATAAAATAGGTTATGGGTCATTTAACATTGAATTAAAATCACTAATGTGCAGGTCAATTATATGTATTAAAATCCTCTACACGTGAATTCAAGATTTTCCTAATTTTACTCAAGAACCCAAAGGCATCTGTCATCAAACTTCAAGAATCGATTACTAAATTTCTGGGTTAACACCCTATGTTATAATTAATCCTCTACATGCATGAGATTAATTCCTAACATTTAATCATCAAAATTCATCATAAAACCCATAAATCATATAGGGTCATTAAAATGCATCAAGAAGAAAATTGAAACATAAATTAAACAAGAAAATTCTTGCCTTAATATGTACTTGAAGAGATCCTCTTGAATTCCCCTTCAATTCTTTGCCTCTTGCCCTTTTGGGCTCTTCTACTTTTCTATCTTAAGCTGTAGAAGTTACGATAAGGTTTTCTAACCAGTATTGGGGAGATATTAATCTTGTGTTTAAACATATATTAACCCCACATCCCAAGTTGGGTTAAAATTCCAAATTTTGGACCCCCAAATGGGACCGAATCCATATCTAGACTAGCCCAAAAATTCCCCAACATATATACATATATCCCTGGGGTATTTTTAAAGGTTCAAAACACAGAACGAGCCCACAAACTTCTCAAAATACATCCCAATTATTTTTATCCCAACATTATATTTTTATACTCGTATCACACTTCATTTATGAATTTATTTTATAACCATTAACATGACAAAAATACATCACACACAATTACGACATAACAACAATTTATTTGTTCAGAATAACCATTTTAAATTCACCAATTTAATTCATTTTTCACAAAGGTTCATTTTACCCCAAAATATAGTTTTATTATTTATCTTAAAAAAATACACGGTATTACATTATAGTATGTGTAGGTAGCTACTCTATAATTACCAAAATGTCCCATGTGATAGTTGATAGTACAGATAGAGCACCCTACCGGGGAGGTTACTCGGGTATGGACAAAAACTTATAGGACGAGGCCCTACTCAGCAAACGGTGCGTCCCTATTCAGTACACAGTGCGACCCTATCAAGCACGGGGCACGGCATATGCCACTTGGCCTTATATATAGGCCGCAACCCTACCATGTACAGGGTGTGACACCTTTGACTTTATCCTAATGCAGGATGCAACACTCAATGTTTACCTTACAGGCCGCATCCCTCTTTATTACAGGAACTCCAGACTTGATATACGTCACGTGCTCAGGGCACGTGACACAACTCACATACCTCATATAAATAGAAGACCACACCGTGAAATAAGGGATCGATTCCCCCGTGGGGAGATTCTACAATACATTGCGGAACCTTGCCAAATTATGTCTACACAACCTCAACATACAACTTGGGCATTACACATCTACATTGCAGTCACCTCTCCGGAACCCCGAAATACTCACTACTACCATGTATTCTCCTTTATACTCATACATGTACGCCTCTTTAGGCACGATTATATTGTACAATGCAATGCATATAATGAGAATGGAGCAACACAGTGGACGTAGGCCTATTTTAGAGGCTGAACCACTCTATATCTTGTCTTCTCTCTCTTTACTCGCTTGATTTGTTTATTATGCACATTACACTTGATTTGCTGATATGATGACGGCTTATGGACGATTTCTCGTATCAACATTATGGCGCCGTCTATGGGAAACGAGATATTTCAATCTTGTTTCTCTATGTTTTGAGTTCTTAAACACCTTATTTTATTCATGGGAATCCTTTGAATCATTATCTCATGAGTAAATTTTGTTTATTGAGTTTTGTTTTATATTCACGCCCTTAAATGGGTATTCCTTATATTCTGATCTGTTCTTAGGTCTTCATTTTATGACCTTAGATCTATTTTGCATACCCATGTGACATCATTTCATCTAGATGGTGCTGAAAAGCATGTTGGGCTTTAGCCCGAGAGGTGAATGATTAGGGAAGGATTGTATTGACTCCCTTTTTTGTTGTTCTCGACCTATGATCACCGTGAGGCTATCCTCCCATTAGCAGACCCTAGTAGGTATGCTCTCCACATGTTAGGGGAGAGAAACTCGATTTCTGGGTTCCAATTTTGGGATTTTTCCCCTCGCTGCTTAAAAGGGGATGCATCTTGGCAATTCAAATGCCTTTATGGCCGCGACCTCTACTAGCGCAGCTTCATTACAGAAGCTTCAAAACATTGAGGAACAGACTCAGATGGTCTACAGTTCAATCTTGGGGAATATCATACAAAGGCCACGGTAATGCACCTATGTGCCTTACGGGCCGCGGCCTCAGCAGTAATACCATGCAGTAGTGCAAACGCTGCATCCCCATTTCCTACTTGGTTACTCCAATATTTATGAGATTACTCACTTTAGTTTGTTTTGTCTCAAATTATATATACTTTGTAAAGACTAACAAAAGTAAAAAATGGAAGGAGAATCCAGCCAGAGCACAGAAGTCAAAGATGAGATTGTACAGTTGTACAATCACCTCAACCATCTCTATGACAGTCATGCCTCACTCCAAACCCAGTGTAATACCCCGTACTTTTATGCTTTATTAATTTGGGGATTTATTAAATTTAATGTGAGTTAATTATTTAATATAAATTCGGAAATTAATTATTTTATAATTATTAATGTGATGTGAGTTAGTAATTATGGGAAACTTGTTGTTGAATATTACTAATGAGTAAAGTAATATAATATTAGTTCTATGAAATGTCACGAGTGAATAAAATGACAATTTTGGAAATTTAAGTCGGGACGCGCATGTGTCGCATCGGGAATAAATGTTGATTAATAAAAGTGAAATATTTTTAAGTTATCTGTATGGTCATTTTGAGTTCGCCAACGTGTCCGTAAGGGTTGAGATAGTCAGAAAAGTGTACTCGGGGTTTAGTTTGGGTCTCGGGGCGTTTTTAGGCTTAATTAGTACCTCGGAAGGGCATTTTGGTCATTTTGCATTTTTGGGTAATTAAACCCACGAAAATTATTAAACTATATCAGCCATTTGGAATAGCCCTTTAGGGTTAGCAAACTCAAAACATTAGAACGTGCATAGGATAGGGAAGGAGAAAGCTTTCCAAGCAAACCAGGTCCAAAAATCCATCCGGTTGCACCGCCACCACCACCAACGCGTAGATCGCGCGACGGGGAACACAACAACACCAAATTCGTTCATAAATCAGAACGTTGAAAATCCCAGGCAAGTATTTATCTTGCTTATTTTCATTAATGCATCGTTCATGTTAGTCTGGGGTGATTAGGACGAGTTTGGTAGAAGAAAATCCATGTTGAAGATAGGAAAATTGCATGTAGAATTGATTTGAATGTAAATTTCGTAACCCCTTCATATGTAGAGGATTAACCACGAAATTATGATGAATTAGGAGTAGAAATTTTTGGAAAAAGACTGATTAGAACCATGTTAAAGAAATTCTAGAGTTCTTGAGATTTTTATGAAGTTTTGGCCTATTAATCCATGGTTATGGATGAAAGATTGCATGCTTTACGTAGAAGATGAATAATATGGGTGTATACTGATTATAGTACGAATTTTAGGGAGTTAGGGTGTGAACAATCTGGATTTGATTGAGGTTGGATTGTGAAACCCGTAACTGCTAATCTGCAGAATTCGCATACTTGTTTGATCGATCGATCGAACCAGGAGTGTCGATCGATCGACGTATCGATCGATCGAGCTCCTGCCATCGATTGATCGACCCCTTCTGGCAGACTCATATTTCCCCTTTTTAAATTAGTTGAATTCAATTTAATGAGAAATAATCCTTGGACACCCTTATTAAAATATTTTTGGAGATAAAGAAGACCAGTAGGACTTATAAATAATTATGGGACCTTTAATGTAAGACGAGAGTTGTGTTTTTGGGATATTTACATATATGGGACAATGAAATTATGTATTAAGGGAAGAGACGCGTAAGATAGTTACGTTGGAAATTAGATGAGTACCTACTGAATTCTACACTTGGGAGGATAGAGTCCATGAGTGTTACGTAATAAGATGGAATGATCCCTCAAATTAAAGTGAGAAATGAACGATTATACGAATGAGAAATAAGGACAAATGTCGTAATTATGGGATTAGAGATGTACCTAATTTGATATGGTAATAGTAGTATAGTTATATGACTGTGTTTATGCCTATACTATCTATGTGTGAAAATCGTGCCCGCGCTACTTACTATCCCTGAGGTTACTGTGATGGGACAGTCTTATCTAGATGGGACCTTTATGGGGGATATTGACCCGTACCCTAGAAGATAGAAATCCTTGGTACAAGCTATCGAATCGATAGTTCAGACGGTCCTAAGAGACGTGGGGGCATGTGCTATCCTCTTAGAGACTTGGAATCTATGCTTCACCTCAATATTGCTTGTCTATGTGTTAATACAGCTCGAGAGTGATTCTGAACTTGTATTTGCCTTAGTACGAGGGATACGGGGACTAGATAGCAGAGTATGCATGCACCATAATTTTTATATGGTGTGCTGTTAGAATATATATATATATATATATTATACTAGTATTTAATATATATATATGAATTTCTGAAATTTGGAACTACCTACTGTGCTATGGTATGTAAGAAATGAATAATGACTTCAAATTGGAAATACTTGTTTTGAAAAGTATAATATGACACTGGGAAACTTTATTAATAAATAAAGTTAAAATGAGATCTTTGTTACTGAATGAAATTTTCCTCTTAAACAATAATATTGTTCAGTTTTAAATCTTATGAGTAACCTAAGATAAGTCAAACCATTAGGAAGTTTAGTGCGATATAATATAAGTTAAACCATTGGGAAGATTAGTGCGATAGGTGTGCACATTATAAGAGAGGTGAGAATTTCTCAAGAGAGTGCCGCACTAATATGTTGTTACATTGGACTGTAAACATTGTAAATACTTGCTAAACAAATTTTAAATCATTTACACTATCGGGCTCTGACCCTTTTCTATTTTCCCTTCTCTTTTGTATATATATGTATATGTGCGTCTTGCATAGGATCCTTTGGAAGGAATGCGCTGCAGCTTAGGTGGGAGTTGCAGGCCTCTTGCTTAGACGACTTCACTTATTTGATTCCACTCCTAGCATATTTATTCAGTTGGGCATGTGTCGCCCGTTTCCATTATTCAGTTGTTTTATGGGATATTATAATTCATTTATTTCTAGTATTGTCACTTTGGGATTTATTACTATCTGGATGTTTACTTTAAGTTTTAAATGTTGGGATTCAATTAGTTGAATTTTTGATTAATTGGATTGTATGTTCCAGGATGGTTGTGGCATGACTATTAAATTGTGAATTATGCAAAGTTTTAAATGTTGGTTTATTAAATAAAATTTGGAAAGTAATGTCTAAAATGGTTTTGACACTTAGCTTAATTAATTAGGGTGTTTAATTTGGAAAAGTTATTTTTCGACAATGATGCTAAGAATGAACCAACTGTTCACCTTTATTTTAATTTAATAAAGGAGTGATCGCTCGGTATTTAATTAGGCGGGGTGCCAAATTTGACTCAGAGGATCCTCATGCTAGAGGTCGCGGCAGTATCAAAAGTGGGTGCGGCACTCATGAACATTTCTTCAGCAGCCTTAGCTGCCACGATAGTACCAGAAGATCCGTCCGCAAAAGAAATTGGCAGAAGCCAGAAAAGGAAATCAGAAAAGTAAAAAGGGAGCTCTAAGGCCTATAACCCGTTGGCCTTCGCGATTGAAGACATCCTCGAGTCCATCAAGGAGGATAAGCTACTGAGGTGACCAGAGAGGCTTAAAGCTCCACCCCACAAGAGGAACAAAGCCAAGTGGTGCAAGTTGCATCTTGACTATGGTTATGACACTGAGCAATGCTATGCACTGAAGGATGAAATTGAAAGGCTGATTGGGCAAGGGATGCTGCAGAGGTTCCTCAGAGATGTTTAGGGGAAGCTGCCTAGTCTCACATACCACATGCTCATTTTTCATGCTTATGCCTTATATTTTATCTGTTTATATTTTACAGCGAAATTGACCTTATGCTATTTTAAATTAAACTCTGTATTATCACCACAAAGTCATGAATATATAAATAGTTATATGAAATCAAGTTCACTATTACATTGTCATGTTTTGAATTTCATTTATATGAAATGTTATCTTATAAATGATCGTTTTGTCTTAAACATATCTCAATTTGAGACAATACCTTATATCGTGAATGATAATATTTAAATGGTCCCACAACGCCCACTGTGATGCCTGATTATACGCGATAATTTAAAAATGATATTTGAAAATGGCGAAAGCAACTATTGAAAATGGTGAGAAATATTGGCTTCTAATGCCACACGTGGAGACTATATCTCAGCGTACAATGGTTACATCGTTGAAAGCGTCTATTGGAATGTATCATTAGTTGTAAGGGCTTACAAAGCCCTTCCTAGCTTTTGGGATGCATTATTTGGAAGCATGGGCTTACAATGCCCATTCCTAGCTTTTGGGATGTATCATTTGGCAACAAGGGCTTCCAATGCCTGTTCATAGCTTTCGAGATGTGTCATTAGCCTAGGGAGGTTACTCCCCCAGAAAACACCATTAACGTGGTGGAAATGAGACTAAACATCATTAACTTGTTAATCTCATATTAGCTTGGGGAAACTTCATAATACTTAGCCCGGGAAGGCCTGAAAATAATCCACAGGGGTCAGAGACTTAATTATCTACGGATAATCCTTTATTTGAAGGGGCTAAAGACTTAATTTATTTAATAATCCTATTATAGCCTGGGAAGGCTTTATATATATCCACATGACCTTGGGGAAGATTCATAATACCTATCTTGGGAGGGCCTAATAATAATCCAATAAAAGAGACTAAAGGAAAGTGATCAAAGGCAATAAAAGCGACTAAAGGAGGTTGTGTTGCTGTGATTACAAAGCATGCCCAAGATATAAAAGGATGGCCTTAATTACTAAAAAAGGGCTAAAAAGATGTCGCATCCTTATCAGTATGGCTGCAGCCATTAAGTGGATTCATTTAGAAGGCATGGAAGATAAGGGCACGCATGATTGTTAACCTGTCGCAGCCCCGTTAAAGAAAAATGACATTTTGATGAGAATCCAGTTCAAAAAGAGATTGCGGCCCACTTTAAAAAGGTGTCACGGACCAGTTCAAAAAGAGACTGCAGCCACAGCCTATGTGAAGAAACCTACACTGCAGTGCCGCGGCCTGAAGGCATTAGTTCAAGCATAAAGTCATAGGAAGAATATATCATGCAAATGATGTACGGAAACCATTGGGTTTTAAAGGTGTCCGCTGCCTTGATAGTAAAGTTGACAATCAGAAGCAATAAAAAATGTGCAAAGAAAGCATTCATTCAAGTGTTGAAGCAAGAAAATAAGAAAAATAAAAAGGTACAAGAGGCAAAAGTAAACATTCAAGGTAGCCACATCCTTGATAATAAAGTTAGATTAAAGACAAAGGGTCGCAGCCGTTTAAAGAGTTACAAAAAGTTAAAGAGGGAAGAAGCCCTAAGATTCAACATTGCCAGCTTTATAGCCTTTTTCTCCCTTCGCAGTCGTCATGGTCTCTTCATCAGCTGCCGCTGCCTCAGCCTCAACCCTCAACCTGGCCTTTTCCTCAGTCACGTCCTTGATCTCACTCATGCACTCTTGGTGCTCAGCATCACCAAGACCCCAGGCAAGAATCATCTTTTTAGAGTCGAGAAAGTTCTTTATGACTTTTTGCCTGAACTCTTGGTAGCTGCGGAGGTAGTCCATGTTGTCAATAAGGTAAAAGTCCCTAGAGCTTTTGAATGACTCCATAGTGCTGTCGATGGCCAATTGAAGGTCTTCGGCATGATCCCCCTTCATTTTCTTAATTGGCGTGGCATGGGCTTCGGAAACACAGGCAACCTAGGTCCCTAACTCCTTGTACTTCTTTTAAAGAAGTCTGATCTTATTATTGGAAATTTTTGCAGCTTGAGCAGCTTTTGCGGCCTGAGATTAGGAGACTTTGAGGGATTCCACAGCCTATTTAAAGTTTTCCTCCGCTTCATCCTTGGATTTCATAGAAGCTGTAAGGTTCGTCTGAGCGGCCTGGAGCACCGCGGTAGTAAACTATTTATCAGCTTCAAATAAAGAGTTCCTCACGCTCTCCAAGTCAGTAACATGTACCCTTTCCAGGGCCTCTTTCAGCTTGTATAAGGCCTCGTACTTCCTCTTTAGACTAATCGTGACATCTCCGACCTGAAAAAAAAATGAGTTAGGAGGAAGGTATTGTAACAACCCGCTCAAAATAATAACGGGTGGCCAGCCCTATACTACATTAAATCAGGAGTCTCAGATGGCTCCGTGTCAACATCAACCACATATACTAAATAGTATAAGACTAACTACCCGATATCATATAAGCGAGATGTTAAAAATTAAGTAAAACATAGAACAAACAACAAACCAACGCTATAAGCTACTAACAAAGGAAAGAAAGATGCATAGAAGAACTATAATAAATGAAATGAATAACTACAATTGAATATGCCACAAAGAAATAAACCCGAATACGCTGTCGGGTCACAGCCAATACAATGATTAAAATAGAATAAATACAAACATTTATAAATATCCCTTGGGTATAAACCCGATATACAACATGAATCCTACCTAGATTTTTAAAGAAGTAGGAAGTGACTACAATCTACATCCCATGACAGTCCGCACCTGTCACGGCTCCTAAGACTCTGGATTGAAGGTCATCCGGCATCCATGCGGTAGGACACTTGTAGTTATATATATATATATATATATATATATATATATATATATACGTGCAAGAGAGAAAAGTAAACGGGTCAGAGCCCGAGTTGTGAAAATATTTAGCAAGTGTGTTAACCGTGCATAATAAATATCAATGCACTTATTTCATTATTAAAGTGGAATCGCACTCTCTTGAAACCACTAATCACCTCTCATCTAACGGTGCACACCTATTCGCGTCCTAAAATTTTTGTTAAGTTACCCCTCCCATAAGGACAACCTAACCCATCATAGGCACGACCTATACCCCTAAGACTTGCCTTCCTAACATACCCAAGAATCCAATCCTTCTTAATCACACTAGATTAGTTTTACAAACATATATGCCATACTAGGCTTAATGGATTCCGGTTTATAAGGTAATCAATTATACTACTTAATACGTTACCCATATACATTTGGGTTGATCCATAGGATTTAATTTCTAAATAACAAGCATACAAATTATTATTGACAAAACTTCTCTCCAATCTCAACATTGCACTACGTTTCGTGCGTGGGATGTCTCGCAAAGCGAAATCCAAACAAGGAACCACCCCGTTACACTACTCCTTGACAATGTCGGTCCTAGAGATCCATTATGCCATACATACAATATTATACTACTAAATTTATATTACCATATAAGAACAACTTAAAATCACCAATAATAATCCTTGGGATGATGTAATCGAAATATTCCTTAAATTCGATACATCAACCCCTATATATCTAGTACATCATAATCATCCAAGATGTACTCCATAAAGATTCCATATCCTTTCACCTATAGGATATATATATATATATATATATATATATATATATATATATATATATATATATATGTATATATAGGCATTCATTCTAACCATATATACATATACCATCATCCATACGCATGACCAAGTGTACATATCACATATGATGTACAATGGCTATGCACATAATATACCCGGCTATATATATCATCGACAAACTGCACCATGCTATCATCTTCCCAGTGTCCGGCTCACGTAGCAATACTGGGGACCACCTGGTGGGGATCAACCGAACCCACCTCATGATAAATTCAAGCACACAACGTCTCGGGAAGCGGTCATAGCTCCTAACCGGTCAATGAGATGAAACATACCCACCACGTCTCACCCCAAAATATATGCATGTCACATCATAACACAATGGACGACTATGACCTGGGGAATATCCACACCCTACTCCTCGAGCCAACATGCTCACCCTCTGCGCGAAAACTTCCCAATGATAGCATGAGCGGGGTATGCTTAACTACATAAGTATATATATCGTTCATATGCACAATATATACACATCTATATGATCCCATCATATGATAAAAAATTAAACCATCATATACGGTTTAAATATCCATAACATAAACATATCCATATATCCCTATCCCTACAAATATATGTACATATATTCACATATCCATATATATATATATATATATATATATATACAAACTAATTATCGTTCATATGTATAAGATATATCAACTCGGCTATAAGTATACATAATCCTCAATATACAAGCCGTCACCACAAACTCATTTAATGTACCTCGATATGTGAATACACTCCCTCACTTGAAGCATATTCATCCATTTTTCCTATGATGAATAGTCTCCCAAAAATATATGTTTATATCCAACATTTGGGTTATCACCCAAAGTTTAGTGTAGGAAACCATCACTACACCTCTCCTCTATCTCCGAGAGCCCATTGAAGAATCTAGTTATAATTTTGAATATTGGTATACACCTAACTAATAGTCTATAAACCTCAAGCTAAGTCTTACCATCATCACATGATCCAATTAGTTAGGGAAAATACTCTTTGCAAATCGCACTCCAATAAACAACAACTATCCCGAAGAGATTACACACGCTATTCTAGTTGGTAATATAATCCCATCGATCTAAATTTTGACTATGGTTGAATCACTCTTGTGAATCCCCTAGCCTAACGCCTTTCCGATTTATTCCTTAAATTTATCATTACTAAGGATACGTGACCACTCTCTCTCATTGGTCTCCAAATTGGATCTTAATAATATCCTATCTTTATAGGGATTCGATATAAAGGTCGGCCTAGAATTTCACAACATGCCCTCGCGACTCTCTCTAAGAGTTCTTAACCTCCCCTCGTATCCATATTCACTTTTGATCTATGATTAGGATTCTCAAACCCAAGGAGGTTTCCCACTATCTCCATAAACGCACATAACTCCAATGCATACATGTAAACATATACCTTCCTTAAACTCTTCAAAGAAGTCCCCATAATCACAATAAGTGAGAAAATCCCTTATAAGTCTCCAAAATCTAACTCTTACATCATAAGAGAAGATCCCAAATCAATATACCCAATGAAAAAAGGGTTTGAATTCACTATAAAAAAAATTCCTCAGAATGCCTTATTTTCGAATCGATTCGGCCCTATTCTAAATCGATTCGGCCCAGCGAATCGATTCGGCATCCAAGGTGAATCAATTCGGGTCCGAAGACATGGGCTTCTGTCACAGGCTGAATTGATTCGCCTTGGGTCCGAATCGAATTGGTCAATGCAGACCTGCCAATTTGCCTAGGCTGAATCGATTCGTTTAAGGGGCGAATCGATTCGGGTCTGCAAAATTTGAAGGGTTCTTCTTCTTCATTGTACCCACGAATTATAAACCCTAAAATTTCTATTATAACCCCCAAACCTTCATCAAATCATGATTCTAAGCCAATAAATCAACCCAAAGTTGATCCCATCTATTTCTACACCATTAAACCCATATTTAAACATTGATTTCAAGATTTAAACCCAAAAATCAAGGTTTGATAATAATACCCAAAATCCATTTTTCTAACCCACAAATTATGAAATGAAATACAAAAATGACTTATTTAGCAAGATTAACCACTTGCCTCAGATTTGTAGAGGTTGGATCGTCCTCGATGTTGCATTTGGGCCGGAATCCCCCAAGCTTTCTTCCTATCTCTCTTCCTTTTCTTCTTCTTCTTTTCTCCCTCTAGTGCTTTTTCTCTCTTTCTCTCAAATGAGAAGGCTTGATCCGTAAGCCTTTCAATCCCGTAAAACATAAGTCCCAATTTTAAATGTTAATACACACATTAAATGACTCGTTTACTCCAATTCGAGTCAAACATACTTAAAAACATTCCGGAGTCGAAATAAAACCCAATGATAGTCATTTTGACTATCTCGACCCTTTCGGGATCGATGGTACCCTCAAAAACATCATCAGAAATACTTTAAAACGTTCTCTATTTTTGGGCCTCAATCTCCAAATTTTAAAATTCTCCAATTCAATTAAATTTTATTTTCCCAAAAATTTAATTTCTCACTCTCCAAAGTCAAGGGTTGTTACAAGTATGGAATGCAAAAATAGAGCTAAAAGTATTTGCACTTACCCTCAAAATACTGTGGATACCGTAGTCCTCCAGGTCGTCGTCATCTTCATCCATGAGCCTATCAAGGTCCGCGGCATCTGGGACCCTTTTCATGCTATGGGTAGCCCTTATAGTTATGTCTTAAGACTAATTTAGGGTTGGGCTGCTTCCGTTGTGGCCGCGGATAGCCATCAAAACCAACGCCGGCGTGGCACTAAGGAGGCACCAGGTTGGCATTTATTGCGATAATCGGTGGTGGGGGAGAGTTTGAATGTATTGGACCTTCGAAGGTCAACATCATCCTTATCGCAACCAAGTTGTCCCTAATATTATCATCAAAAGTCCCCTCAGGCCTCTCGCGAGGATCCAACTCCATAACTTGTAGATGGGGTGCGGTAGGGACAGTTTGTTCAACGACCTGTGGATTTTGGTTGCTGGATGGAGTTGCGGCTGGAGCCTTGGTCTTGGAACTCTTACTCTTTATGTGCCTAGCAGTGTTATTAAGGATAGATGCATCCTCATCCATCTCTACGTGTCGGGCATCCAAAATCTCCCTATCAACCTCCTCACCTAAAAGAAGAGATGCAACAGTAAATATCTGAAGTTTAGAAACTAATTGTCGCGAAACAAAGTGTTGATAGAAATATTACCTCTCGCGGCCATCTCTTTTGGTATGGATTTCCTTGGGAAGTAGCCTGCTTCAAATATAGTAGCAAAAGTCACAAGTATACTGAATTTCTTCTTCTTAGCAGGAACGGTCGCGGCCTTGGCAGCCCTTTTCTCTTGCCACTTGCTCAATTGCAAGTTGTCAAGAACTGTAGAAAACATTTAAAAGGTTAGTACAATAGAAAAGTGGAGAATAATAATCAATTATTAAGGGGGGGCGTGGATATAATTAAAATACCTTGCTTGGAGGAACAGCCCCATTACAACGGCATCCTAAACGATCTCTCCCTCTCATTCTCCTGAGGGTGAATCTCCCACCCTTCTCCAGAGATGTTGAAATATTTCCCCTTCCAGATCTTTACACTGGTAGGACTTCCAGAGTATAGGGTCTTGTCCCTGCCACAGACGGAGAATTAGTAATACCCAACAAATTTCAATAAGTTTTACTTCAGGCGATAGAAGTGGAAAAACTCCGCGGGATATGATTGGGCTGGGGGTAACCTCATCGCTTGGAAAATTCTTCTGATAGGAATAGGGAGTAGCAGCCGCAGCCCGTAAATGAAAGCATGTAGTGGTAAGCATATCCCATCGTCAATAAGTGTTGTACACGGCTTTTGTTCCGCGACAGGAGCTGAGCACATCAAGCCCTCAGGAAACTCGAAGGCCTCAGCTACTTGATCAACCCATTCTTGGGTCATAATGCTGCGGATATCAAGTGCAGCAGGAGGCCTATCATCCCTCCCAGATGGGCCAACTTGTCCATCCCTAACACTAGTTGCACCCCCTGTCGCGGTGTTATCTTCTACTTCCATTGGTTGGTTACTAGAGTTGGCTCTCTCTTCCATTGGCGAGGTCTCAAAATCCTTCCTAGATGCTGAATCTGCGGAGTCTGTGTCTAGTACTATGGAGTTGCGGCAATCCTTAAGTTGGCAAGGCCCTATAGACTTCAAAGGAGGAACAAAAGGAAGTTCAGGAGGAGAGGTTCCAAAATGCTTCGCCCAAAAGCCTGTCAAAAATTCATCTGAGTCAAAGTTCATATGGATGTAGCAGTACTTGAAAAACACAATTCACAGTTAAGCGCCACAGCCAGTATGGTATTGAGGCCTCTCAAAGGTCGTGACAGGTGAAGTGATATATCAAGATGAGGACGAGCACGAAATATTAATGCCAAATGGGAATGTACACCAAAGGTTGGGTTCTAAGGACCTAAAAGGTAATTATCACCACGACATATGGATTTGATGGAAGAATGGAGAATATTGTCAAACTAGTTTCAACAGGATGTAGTCGTCAAACTATGGGCTAAAATACCGCGGAGTCTAAATCTCAGAGCCCAAGGGACTACCCTATCAAAAGAGGCTACAGGCCACAGCCATCACTGATGCGACTAAGAATGCGTCTCTAAAGTGCGCACTCTCTAGGCTCAAGTTCAAGCCTTTCACATTAGTAATAAACTCGGTAAGTCAGAATCGTCTCCATAGGGAAATAAGATGAGAAAATCATGATGACGGAAGGACAGACGGTTAACCCTAACTTGACTCTTAAAAAAAATAAAAAGATGATTGAGATGGGAAATAACTAATTAACTAAGTGCAAACTAAATTAAACTACTGTATATATGTGAGCAAGATTAACTAACTAAGAATAAAGGAAAAAAATTTGTTGGGAATACAATCCCCCAAACCTTAGTAAATTTATCGTATAGAATGCTAGAATTTTGAATTAGAAATTTAACTGAACCCGATCTTTAGTACTCCCAAACATTACATATCAATCCCTCATCATACATAATCAAAGGTTGAGTAAAGCAGTGTCGCAATAGCTACACGCACATCGCATCCATAAACACCATGGTTACGTAGGATCAACCGAGGTAAAAAGATCTATAATGGTTGTGACAAATACACAACACGATTCATTCAAATTTCAATTCAAACCCTAGTTTTTATATGGCTAAATTACTTCGGGGTGGGTTCATGCACACAAACCCTTATAAATCTAGCCTAACATGGTGCAATTAATTAAAAACATGAATACTACATTGCATGTAATTGAATCAATAAGAAAACTATCTCTAAGCATGTATAAACAAATTGGAAACCCAGAAAATAAAGAAAGCTTGTAAATAAATTAACTACAATATTAAGAAAGAAAGGAACAAACTTTATTTAAAGAAAACTTGTAATTCAAACAATATGAGTACCTACTTGATGGAGAATTGTTTTCTATGGTTCTAAGCTACTCTCCTACCTTCCTCTCTATGAAAAACTAATCAAAACTATATTTTCTACGTCATTATAAAGATACAAATACGTTGTAGAAGAGTTTGTAACATATTAGAACTCTTTGGACCAATCAACATTCAAGTGAAAATTCACGCATCGGGTACCTGAACCGATTCTTCATGTACCCCAAACTTGTTCCCCCCGAACCGGTTCATTCTGTGGTCCTAGGGAACTTGCTGGAAATTCAACACTTAGAAATATTTTCATGCTTTCTTCTTTTCTTTCTTAGATTTTTCCTCAACTTCAAATTATCATAACTCCTTAACCGTTGCTTGGATTTGGGTGCGGGGTGCCATTTTTTCCAGTGTTATCATTATTCCGAGCTCTTCAACTTTCCAGTTGTCCCCACCCTCAGGATCAGGTTGAGGAATTATGAAAATGCCCTTGAACTTTCCTTCCTAGCCTTTCTTTCATTGCTTCGATTTCTCTTTCGCCCTGCTTGCATACTTTACCTGTAAAACACATGAGAGAAACACGAAATACTTGCCAACGAAGGTTAGTAGCATAATTATGAGTTAAATCCATATCAATTGCACCACTTGGGTTCATAAAGGTACCAAAATTAAGGTGATAAATGTACAAAATTTATGCCCGATCAATCACTTATCACGGGTCGTGGCTAGGTCTTAAACCAATGTCGGAATGTTGCATCTATTAAGGGAAGCCCTAGATTACTAAACGGGTATTTTATCATGCTGCGACCACGCACTCAAACTGTTTAGCATCTAATGTTGATTCGTTTAAAGATTAGAGACTCGGAATATGAAGGGACGGTCTCAAGAACACAAGGACAAATTGCAAAAACTTTATTATCTTTATAATTGAAGCATTCATAAAATAGCAAACACAATTACAATATCAGTTTATCGCAATTTAAGAAAGCACATTCAGATGTTCAATTCATAAACCATATTTCTATCATATGAAGATTGAATTCAAGGTTGCTATCAATCAAATAGATGAGAGTTTAATTTCTAACAGACATGCGAATCTAATTTAAGGTTATTATGATTTGGTGCATGGGAATTAATCAGGTGGAGTTATTCTCAGAAAATTGAGGCAGATACTTAAAGAGCAGGAGAGAAATGGTTGGGAAATTACCTGGAAATGAGTGAAAGTCGATTGATCAGCCTCGAACCACCTTGAAGCATCTCAGAACCACCACTCGTAGCTGCTAGAGGTCACCGAAAAACTCAAGATGAAGTATGAACAAATATCTGATTTTGATATGCTCTCAAAGATTATGAAATGTAATGAAGCGCGATACCTTGAGAGGGATGGACTACTCGGCCGTAGCCCCAATCTCTACCTCTTGGCACTAAGACTTGGGGGCTTATTGATAGTACATATAAAGCACCCTACTGCGGAGGTTACTCAGGCATGGACAAAAACCTATAGGTCGCGGCCCTACTCAACAAAGGTGCGGCCCTATTCAATACACGGTGCGACCCTATCAATCACAAGGTGCGGCATATGCCAATTGGCCTTATATATAGGTCGCATCTCTACCACGTACACGGTGTGACACCTTTGGATTTAGCCTAATGCAGGATGCAACACTCAATGTTTGTCTTACAGGCTGCATCCCTCTCTATTACAGCAACTCCAGACTTGATATATGTCACGTGCTCAAGGCATGTGACACGGCTCAGATACCTCATATGAATAGAAGAACACACCGCAAAATAAGGGATCGATTCCCCCATGGGCAGATTCTACAATACATTGTGTAACCTTGCAAAATTCTGTCTACACAACCTCAATATACATCTTCGGCGTTACACATCTACATTGCAGTCATCTCTCCGGCACCCCGGAATACTCACTACTACCATGTATTCTCCTTTATACTCGTATTTGTACACCTATTTAGGCACGATTATATTGTATAATGCAACATATATAATGATAATGGAGCAACACAGTGGACGTAGGCCTATTTTAGAGGGTGAACCACTTTATATCTTGTCTTCTCTGTCTTTACTCGCTTGATTTGTTTATTATGCACCTTAAACTTGATTTGCTGATATGAGGACGACTTATGGTCGATTTCTCATATAAACAATAGTCATAAGTATTCATCAATTAGTAATTTAACCATCTATTTAATTATTAATTCCATCTTCTATAACAATTTATTTAACCATCTAGTTAAATATAATATTTCAATTAACATATATGCCACATTTACATTTTTAATAAATTCCTTATTACTCCAAACATCGTTCCACCAACTCGTACGGTATTCTAAGATATTCAGCATTAAATTCTGGCCAAAACTCACCCTTTCATTAGGACCGAATTGATTCGGTTCCTTGGATGAATCGATTCAGTTTGTCACAGATGCCTAGTTCTTCTAGTTTCTTATTATGAACATTCTTAATTCCTTTTCAAGGTTGCTTACAATCGTTAATTCCTTTCCATAAATATATTAATGGGTTGTT
Source organism: Sambucus nigra (assembly GCA_949130495.1). Taxonomy (NCBI): domain Eukaryota; kingdom Viridiplantae; phylum Streptophyta; class Magnoliopsida; order Dipsacales; family Adoxaceae; genus Sambucus; species Sambucus nigra. The sequence goes on from OX422217.1 coordinate 4,887,382, forward strand.
ATAACTTGGGTTCACATAAAAGAATAATTATTTCCATATAATTACACCAACTCATATCCCTAATTACCAAATTTCATGAGTTTTAACAAGAACTTTGAGTCATATTTATTCCACAATCACCATTTGAATAAAACAAGTTATGGGGCGTATAACATGGAATTAAAATCATGTACAGATCAATTTCATGCATTAAAATGCTATACATGCGAACTCAAGATTTTCCCAATTTTACTCAAGAACCCTAAGGCATCTATCATCAAACTTCAAGAATCAATTCCTAAATTTCTGGGTCAACACCCTATGTAATAATTAATCCTCTACGTACATGATATCAAAATTCATATGAAAACCCAAAAATGATACAGGGTCATTACAATGCATCAAGAAGCAAATCTGAAATTAAATTGAGCAAGAAAATTCTTGCCTTAATATGTAGTTGAAGAGATCCTCTTGAATTCCCCTTCAATTACTTGCCTCTTCTCTCTTTTGGTTCTTCTCCTTTTCTCTCTTAAGGTATATAAGTTACGTTTAGCTTTTCTAATCAGTATTGGGGAGTTATTAATTTTTCTTGTAAACATATATTAACCCCAAATCCCGAGTTGGGTGAAAATCTTAAAATTTTGACCCCCAAATGGGCCCGAATCCATATTTAGATTAGCCTAAAAGTTCACCAACATATATACCTATATTCCGGGACCATTTTTAAAGGTTTAAAACTCTTAAATGAGACAGTATACTTCTTGAAATGCGTCCTAATTAATTTTATTCCAACATTATATTTTTATACTTATGTCACACTTCCTTATGAATTTTCTTGTCATAAACATTAACATGACACAAATCCATCACACGCAATTATGACATAACAACATTTTTGTTCGCAATAATTATTTTAAATTCACTCATTTAATTCAATTTTCAAAATAATTCATATTACCCCTAAAATATAGTTTAATTATATATCTTAAAAAAATATGGGGTATTACCTTCTTCCCCCCTCATAAATGGTTTCCATCCTCGGAATCAAGAAAAGTCTGTACCTAGCTAGAAGAGTTCAGGATCTTTCATGAGCATATCCTCCTCCCTCTTCCAAGTTGACTCGTCCTCCCGATGATGTCCCCACTGCGCCCGAACTAAATAAACAACCTTGGAGAATGGCTATCGATCTATCCACGTAAATAGCGTATGGCTGGAGCTCTATCTCATTAATATTAATGTGCTGATATGCTATCTCCTCTCTAAGGAACCTGCAAAATGAACATATATGGAAAACATCATGCATCCACTACAAGTTGTCTGGTAGTCCCAACTGATATGCCATGGGCCCAATCCTCTCCAGAAAAGGGAACGGTCCCACGTATCGGGGAGCTAACATCCCTTTATTCCTGAACCTCATCACTTCCTTCATAGGAGACATGGTAATCAATAACTAATCCCCAACATCGAAGTCTAAGTGTCTACGTCCCGCATCAACGTAGATCTTTTGCCTATTATGAGAAATTCGTATCCTGGCCCGAATCATCTCTACCTTCTTTGTAGTGTCATGAATGAAATCTGGTCCAAGTAACTTGTTCCCCCATGTACAACTAGCATGTGGGTGAACGATATGGTTTCCCATAGAGTTCCTCGAATGGTGCCATCCCAATCGTGAATCGGTAGTTGTTGTTGTACACAAACTCCACTAAAGGAAAGTACTGCTCTCAACTCCCCTTAAAATCTAGGATGCACATTCACAACATGTGCTCTAATATTAAATTCACCCTTTTTGTCTGCCCATCGATCTGAGGATGATATGATGTGCTCAATCTGAACTCTTCCCCAAGGCCTTCTAAAAGCTCCCCCAAAAGTAGGACATAAACGGCATGTCCCTATCTGACATGATGTTAAGTGGTACCCCATGATGCTTAACAATCTCAGCAAGGAAAAGTCTGGCATACTACTTAGAGCTGTAATCTATCTAGATAGTTAAAAAGTGAGCCACCTTCATCAATCTGTTGATGATCACCCAAATGGAATAATTCCCCATCTATAATGTAGGTAGCCTTGTAATGAAGTCCATGAAGATGATTTCTCATTTCCACACTGGAATCTCTAAAGGCTGTAAAACACATGTAGGATGCTGATGGTCCACCTTCACTAGTTGACACGTAACACACTTCTATATAAAATCTATTTTTTCCTCTTCATCCGGCCCAATACTGATGTTTCATGTCGTGGTACATCTTATCCCCTCCGAGCTGCACCGTAAAGCATGAATTGTGACCCTTCGACATAATGGCTCACCTCAAATCCTCATCATTTGGGATAAGCAATCTGCCCTAGAATCTTATTCCCCCATAAGACCCAATATAATAATGCTCTTCTCCTTTGGCTAAAATATTTCTAACTAGCTCCTGGAAAAGACAATCCCTTGCTTGTGCCCTTCAACACTCCAATAATGATCTTGGGGGTGATGATGAAGACCGCTATAAATGAATGAATTAGTTCATCATCCCCACAAAGTAATTTCCACATTGCCTTCCACACTTTCTCTAACTCCAAAATCGTCTTGTGTCTTAAAGCATCTTCTATGACATTTGCCTTCCCTGGGTGGTGCTAAATGTCTAACTGATAGTTTTTCACAAACTTTAGCCACCTCCTTTGTCTCATTTCATATCCCACTATGTGAACAAATACTATAGGCTTTTATGGTTTGTAAAAAGATGGAATTTCTCCCCAAGTAAATAGTGCCTCCATCCTCGTAATTCAAAGACAACGACTGCTAACTCCATGTTGTGGGTGGGTTAATGTCACTCATGAGACATAAGCTTCTGGAAAGCATAAGATATCGGCCTCTCCTCCTGTATCAAAACCCCTACAAGTTCCCTAGAATGCACATGTGAAGACCTTATAGTCTATCCTTGGCTGAGGTAGTGCCAGAATTGGTGTTGTAATCAATCTAGACTTCAACTCATCAAAAAGACGCTAGAACATGTCATTCCACATAAATTTTACTCCTTTCCTCTTCAAATTCATGAAGGGCCCATATATCTTGGAGAACCCCTGAATAAATTGACAATAGTACCCGACCAGTCCCAAAAAGCTTGGTACCTCAGTAGGTGTAGTGGGTTATCCCCACTCCATCACTGCAGAAGCTTTCCTCAGATCCACGAATATCCCCCGCTTAGACAAAATGTGGCCCGAGAATTGTACCTCTCTCAACCAAAAATTGCATTTCACAAATTTATAGACAATTTGTGATCTCATAGCGTCTATAATACCACCCGTAATTGCTCTACTTCTCCTTTACAGTTCGAGAATAAATCAGGATATCATCTATAAACACGATGAAAAATCGAACCAAGTAATCTCTAAACACCCGATTCATCAAATCCATAAATACTACCGGTACATTGATTAGCCTAAATGGCATCACTAAAAACTCGTAAGACCCATATCTCGTAAGGAAGTCTATCTTTGAGATGCCATACTCCTAAAATCTCAACTGGTGGTAACCAGATCTCAAGTCAATCTTTGAAAAATATGCAGCACCCCTTAGCTGGTCAAACAAATCGTCAATATGAGGCAACTAATATTTATTTCATATAGTGAATTTATTCAACTACCTGTAGTCGATACAAAGTTGTAGAGATTTGTCCTTCACGATGAAGTAGTCCTCCTAATAAACTCCGACCCAAATAACTGCTCAATTTGATCACGTCGATCCCTTATCTCCAGAAAAACCATTCAATATGGTGTACGGGCAATGGGTCTCGTGCTCAAAATTAAGTCGATCATGAAGTCTATCTATCGATTAGGTGGTAACCCTGGGATCTCCCCAAAAACATCAAGAAACACACACACACCACCGGGATGGAATCTAGCGTCACCATAACCTCCGAATAAGTATCCTCCACGATATAGTACAAATGCTTGCTCGACCCACCCCCAGGGTGAGGCGTCACTACTAGGTATATCTCTTGTACAGGAATGGCGAAGACGATGGACCTCCCATAACAATCCACACATGCTTTCTACCTAGCTAGCCAGTTCATCCCCTAAATAACATCATACTTGTGCATAAAAAGTACTAATAAATTGACTACAAAAGTGAGTCACCTTATCTCAATCCCTATGCCTCGACACACTAAATGTATGAGTTACCCTCTACCTAACGTTGAATCTATGTGTAGCACAATATAAGAAGAATAGTCTACTATCCAAGTCTGCCGTGAAAACCTGTGGTAACAAAAGAGTTATATGCCCACGTGTCAAATAAAATGCAACCTACATGAAGAAAAATAGGGAACATATGCTCGACTGTCTATGCCAGTACTGGACCTCTATGGGCACGATATAATAAACCTGTCCATACTGTAGCGGTTTATGTCCTTATGATGGGGAAATGGGTGTTAGAGCGACTAGTACAGTAACTCTCGAAGCTAGAAATGGTGGGCACTTCCTCTATGGTGACTTTTGTTCCCTCGGATGTCCCGTCTCATGAGCTGTTTGGTTATCCCAAGCACATCATCTTGATATATGACCCCTCTCTCTACATGTAAAATAATTCCCATGAAACAGGCACTACTCAGTCTGCCGGTCCTGGTGTCCTCGACCATGTTGTTCTTATTCCTAATGGTCTATGTGCTACTGGCCCTCGTGGCCCTGTCTGTTTAGTTCATTGAAACTCATGAACCTCTTATTTTGATCTACTAATGAACTTCCCCTGAACTGTTGGGTCCCAGATTCTCTACCACCACTCATCTTGCCCTACTGGATCGACGACTCTACTCCTTATTGTTTCTCACCCTTGCACTTCTTGAAAGTCCTATGGTCCTGATGGTGGAAGAGTGCGGAGTTCACCAACTGAATATACATTGTAAAGGATGGATTCCCTAAAAGAGCCTTCCTGATGTGCCAGGATGATCCCACTATGAACATGTCCATCCTCATCTTCTCAATACTGACATCTTCTTTTATGAAGTACGAAAGGGAAGTAAACTCTTCTTCGTACTCAACCACAGTACGCCCCTCCTGCTTAACCTCTATAAACATGTTATTCATCTCAAACTACATGTCTTGGGGAAAGTATTTCCCCTCAAATCTCTCTTAAAACTAATTCATCATCAGGCTATCCCCCTGTGCGAGAAACGTAACCGATTCCCACCACTAGAGCGCGTCCCCCACTAATCGAAACAAAGCTAGAATCTTCTTTTGCACCGGTGTGCACTCTACAATGCTTAAGTGTTTCTGTGTGTCCTTCTTCCACCTTCTCGCCACTAGTATGTCTAAACTTCCTAAAAACTCTAGAAGTTGGCCCTTAATGAAGACCACTCTCACCCTATCCCAAATTTACCTCGATTCCTGGGCTAGAATGGCCCCCTATTGTGATGGTGGTGGCGAATTCTACTGAACCTCTGGCAGTGGAAAATGATGAAGCATGGACACTATGGTTGTGGAAACCACTTGAGACACGATGGTGGATATCTCTTGGTGTAATCAACTTTGGGGATGGTAGTGCTTGTGGCTGCTGCTGTGGTTCTGGATGAGCCTCCTCCTCAGCAGCAAGTGCGACTATGCGCCTCGGTCTACCTCTCCATCCGTTTTCCACCTAAAATAAAATAATAATCTAATTATTACAATCGCAAGAATATAATGAACCCTAAGCATCAGCTATATATATCAAAGGACGCAACGCCTAAGTAATGAACGCAACACGAATCCTAAGAACATTAGAACCTATATGATATGATACCAACTGTAACAATCCCTATTTTATCACGCAAAGGTTGGTCAGGCACGGTATGCCGAAGATGGGGCTTGTTTGTCAATTAATACCATTATTAGCATCAACATAATATAAATGATATATTAAAAGCCCATAATTTAATTTGATTCAACATCTCAATACTAAATAAGTCCAATCCAACATCAAGTGTACGATAAGTCTAAATATAAATTTAAACAACCCACACTAACGTAAATAAATGAGTCTCGGGCTTATGCTCATACAATAATACCAAATAAAAATAATAGTGAAGCTGATAAGAACCTAAGCTAGAATCAATGGTTCTAAAATACCTGAGGAGCAAAAAGAGAATGCAAGGCTGCCAAGTCAACAATTATGTTATCCCTGTCTATGAGCACCTGGGGGGAGAACGCATTTAAATTCTGGTCAAAGCCCTAGATGTGAAAGAATTAACTTATTCAATTTAAATTGCAATAAATATAGTCGATGCAAAGTAAATATCTCCCATCGTCACTCACATGCGATTAATATCTCACCCCTCATCTTAGTACGATATTACCTGCATTCCCACAAGTCCCAAACTAATATAAGTGACAATCATGTCAATTTAATAGCAATGAAATTAGGTATAATCAATTCCTACAATGAAGTCGACTACTTTTACTTACCCAATCCCAAGGTATCCCAGTCTTAAATATCTCGTAAAATGGCATAAACATATATTATACACAACATAGTAAAGGTCTGTGATTTATATCTACATTCTTAGACAATTTAATTCATCTAATTTAATTCGAATAATTTATATATATGTCCTTTCATATATGCGACACACAAAGGCATCTACCTGTGGTGTCTCGTTTGTGCTCTATCGGCAAGTCCGGAGGAATCTCTTATCCAAGTTGGACAACACAAAACACACATAAGTGGGGCGGTCATTACGCAATACATTAGTTCAAGACCAATACCTTGTTGTGACAAAGGATCCCAGTATCAACACCTACCTCTCGTAGATGGCACTTCTACGTAGTACCTAAATGACCTACACAACGGCTACCCCACCTGTGTCAACATATGCTACAGTCTCGAAAGTGAGAAACCCCAAGCCAATAGGACCATCCACGAACATTGGTATGTCCTCACATATACACATAAATACATATTATTTATCCCATATAATATGTGTAGGTAACTACTCTATAATTACCTAAATGTCTCACGTGATATCCACAATTATTCATTAATTAGAAATTTAACCATCTAGTTAATTATTAATTCCATCTTTTTAAATAATTTATTTAATAATCAAGTCAAACATAATATTTTAATTAACATGTAGACCACATTTACATTTTTAATAAATTCCTCGTTACCCCAAACATCGCCCCATTAACTCGTATGCGATTCTAAAATTGTTCAACATTAAATTTTGGCCCAAATTCACCATGTCACAGACTATGCTTGGCTTTGGTTCACTCTGATTATGAGTCTAAGTGCAAAACCTTGAGTGAGCTAAATCCTTTTTACATAAAATTACAAGTATCATTACTTCTGCTATGAATGAGAAAGAATTGTCTCTGAAACAAGATTTGAAAAGTGTTCGATCCGTTGTTGTTTTACTGGAGAGAGAAAATAATCTCTTGAAGAATGAACTTGAAGTCTAAAGAGAGAAACCACTACTGGTCTACATGAGGGTGTTTTATTTTTGGAGGATGAAAATGCGAGGTTATTGGAGGACTTAGAGGCTTTGTAGAGAAAAAAACTGCCTCTGGTCAATAATCAAGGCATATATAATTGCTCAGCCTACTGTTGATGAGGAGAGGACCAGGAGAACTTTGTCCGAGAAAGCTCTCTATTTGAAGGGAATGACAAGGCCATAAAAAATCTTCAAGATAATGTGGACCGACTTACTTTCCATTTCCACAAGCAACCCAAAGCTGTTTGAATGGATGGATATGATGAAGCTCTGACTTATTTGGATGTGCATATGGAGTAGGAGAGAAATGAAGGTTATATATGGGGTTGGTTGAACCTACTCGCCTTGTTAAAGGTTTCGAAAATTGATGAACTATGGTAGTAGCATACTCTAGGTATAACGGATTATCCTGATCATCCTTTCTCAATTGACTTCAATTGAATTCCTCTAGATGCTAATCCTTAAAGTTTGATTAGAAAGTATGTTTGGGATTTTGGCCTTGAAGGAGAAGTAAAGTATGTTTATCCTCAGTACCATCTTAAGAGGACAAGTTGTAGTAGATGCTTTAGGAGGAAGCCTTTTGGTTCTATTGATCATCTGAGCACCCTTGATGATCCTCCTCTTAGGATGAGCAGGCTGATGGAAAGCGTCCAATTTAATAGGTATATACTTCTTTTTCTATTGTAATTTGATCAATGAAATGAAGTTATTTTTTAATGAGTTCCCTTTATTTAAGCTTGTTGTTGATATTAATATTTTTGACGACTAAGTAACATGTATAATGATTAGCTAATCGGCTTATAGACTAAATAACCTGCTCAAATGTTTAATATTTGATTAATGTTTGAATCATCTACCCGGCCTTAGATTCGACTAATTCATTAAGCATGTATGATTATTCATGTTTTTTAACCTGTTCGAGTAAAATTTCTAGTTATGAAATTGTACTGACTTCTTGTTCTTGACTTTCCGTAGACAAATCATTCACGAAGTTTAACTTTTATTAAGTTGGAAAAGTTTAAACCATGCACTTTTCCTGAAGATGGAAAGGTTTGAACCATGACTTTTTTGAAGTTGGAAAATTTTCTGAAGTTGGAAAAGTTTGCATCTAAAATTACCTTTTTGAAGTTGGAAAAGTTTGAATTTAAATGGCTCATTAATTTAATAATTTAAGGTGTATTGCACCATACTTTGAAAAACAAAACACAAAAAGGAAGTATAATGGAGAAAGACATAAAATTTCATTAATATGAAGGACTGATTACATTAAAAAGAGTCGTTCTAGATGTACCGCCAGGGTACCGCTTGGGGACCGCATTAGGCATTTGGCATTTTTTTTAAGTTTCTTATTATTTTGTTTTTAACAATTAATATATAAAAAAATAATTTACATATTAATATATAAAAAAAATCTTATTAAAATTAAACCGCTTTTTTTATTCAAATTAAAAAATATATATATTTTTCATAAATAAAAAAACTATATTTACTAATAAAAAAGCTATAAAAGAGTTTTTTTAATTAAAAATAACATTTAAAAAAATATTTTTTTAATTTTAATAAAAAAACATGATTAATTTGATGTCTAAGATTATCGATTGATTAATGTCGCTGATGCGGACCCACATTCAACAAATGAAGTGGGTCCTTGAATGTGAGTCCGCGCCAGCTGCACTACTTAATCACTATATTTTATTGAAAAAATATCGCGATTAATTAGTGACACTGGTGCGGACCCAAATTCTATAATTGATGTGGGTCCGGAACCCCAGCGACACTAATTAATCACGATATGTTATTGAAAAAATATCGCGATTAATTAGTGCCACTGGCGCAGACCACATTCAACAAATGATGTGGGTCTGAAATGTGGGTCCGCGGCAGTAGCACTAATTAATCGCGATATTTTATTAAAAAAATATCACGATTAATTAGTGCTGCTGGCGCGGACCCACATTCAACAAATGATATGGATCCGAAAATGTGGGTCAGTGCCAATGACACTAATTAATCACAATATTTTATTGAAAAAATATTGTGATTAATTATTGTCACTAGGGAGGACCCACATTCAACCAATGGTGTGGGTCCGAAAATCTGCGTCCGCACCAACGACACTAATCAATCGTGATATTTTTACCAGCAGCACAAATTAATCGTGATATTACGAAAAAAATATTTTTTTATTTTAATTTTAATAAAAAAAACTGTTTGATTTTAATTTAAAAAATATTTTTTTATATTAATTGAAAAAACTATTTTTTTTATGTAAAAAACTATTTTTTCAAATATTAAACTACTTTTTTTAATATTATTAACTGTTTTATATTAAAAGTTAAAAAACAAAACAGTAAGAAACTTAAAAAGGGGGAGAGGGTGGCAATGCGATCGTTGGGTGGGACAAACAGGCGGGACACATAGATTTACCCCATTCAAAATGGAGTTTCTAAAAATTGAATTACTGGTAATACTTGTTGTTGATGCCAAAATTTACCACCTTATATGGACCAATTATAAACCGACACCTGTCATCCAATATGGCTCAAATCCAAGTCACCATGATGTAAAAGCCCGACCAATAGAGCAACCCGATCAATTGGGAAGATCGACGAACAACCGAAAATCCAGCCTGTACAGCCAACGAAGAGATAGCAATCATATAAACTATATAACAAGTGAAGAGACAGCAATAGTATATTTAATTCTCATTATTTATTGGTGAAAATTTTTACCAAATGAAGGCATTTCATCATTTCACATGACAACTATCAGTACCCATCTTGGGCTATAAATACAATGTATCATCCTCATTGTAGAGGATCAAAAAATAGATCTAGGCAGTCAATACATAACAGTGGACGTAGGATTTTCCATTTGAGCCAAACCACTTTAAAAAGCTCTTTGTCTTACTTGTTTTTGTCTAATTATATGTGATCAATCAATTAGGACTAGTCTTGTTTTTTCCATCAACAGATTGGCACCGTAAGTGGGAACGTATTGCTAAACGTTTTCACTTATCGATCTTCCATGGCTGAAATTCCCGAATCAAGCACTATAAACGAGGGAATTTTACCCTTTCCCTCTGATTTGACTATAATTTTGGCTAAGATGGCCAAAGGTCAAAGTCTATACAAGAAACGATAGGAGAGTTGGATCAAACTCTGCAAGCTGGAGTCCCTGTCCAATTCAATCAAAAGAATATGCCACAACTGCCAATACAGAGTGTTGGGCATAGGCATTCTCAAACTTTAAGAGATCCTTCGTACCTTCCCGGAGAAACTTCATCTATCAGGATTACTAATTCCTCTGATAGACCATCCCTCATTCCAAAAAGGTTGAGCACCTTAGAAAAGGCTTTGTAGGACTTCTCCTTTTGATGGTTTGGGACCTAAGGGAAATGCCCTCCGGGTTGTGTCGGAAATACTCAACGACTAAGCGACCTGAGGGAAGGTTCGGTCCAATCCAGATTAAACACTTGACGAACTGTTCGAATTAGCCAAAGAGAAGGTTTACAAGAAGAAAGCTCAGCAAGATCAGTTGGTCAGTACAAAAAAGCAGCCATCCATAGATATGGTGCTGGCAGTAATGCTTGGAAGGGTTCCATTCAGCATTTGGAAGACAGGTTGGGAGAAATGGCCAAGGCCAAGAATCCTCTCCAGATAAGTTTTATTAAGGGATCTCCCTTTGTGCAAACTAGGGTTGTGTTTCGGCCGGATCGGATCGGGAAAACATGTTTTGAATTTTTTTTCGAAAAAATCGGTGTTTCGAAGCAGTATCCGATTTTTTTCGAAATTATATTTTTTTTCGATTTCAGAATTTTCGGCAAAATCGAAATTTTCGAAAAAATTGGAAATATTTTAAATTTTGAAAAAAATTAGAAATTCGACAAATTTCTAAAAAAACAAGAATTTTGGTAAGAAAATCTAAAAAATTAATACCTGTTTTGAATTTTATGCTAATATTTTAGTACCTATTTTAAAATTATTATTCTATAAAAAATATTTATACCTATTGTTGATACCAAATTAAGTCTGCTGACGTGGATCAATTATGTGGAAACACGTGTCAATCTGCATGGCATTCACAAACATTTTTTAATAGTACCTTGACTAGGAGGAGCTCAATCTCCCCGACCAACTCAGGTGCTCCGATCAATAAGTGTTCTCCAAGGAACTTTATTGTGTCGAGCAACTCATGTATACCGAGCTACTTAGGCGGTCCGAATAGCTCAGGCGGTCGGAGTTGCACCTCATACAGAGCATTCATATCAGGATAATTAAAGGGATGACTATGCATTAAATGCGCAGTTATTGTCATACAGATGTACACGCCTACTGGACAACGATGTATTATTCTTTCACATGTACGACCTCAAGGCTATAAATACATTCTAACCTCCTCATTAGCAGGGGACTCGGAATTTCTTGGTAAACCCATTATCGAGAATTCTGCAAATAGTCAACAATAACACAAATAGCGGACGTAGGCCACTCTTTTAAGGCTGAACCACTTTAAAAATCTCTTATCTTGTTTATTTTTATCTGTGATTAAATAATTAGGTTAAATCTAGTTTTTTACATCAATAGATTGGCGCCGTCTGTGGGAAACGACTATAATTTTCGTTTTTCATCAAAACAACTCATCATCAATGGATGATAATCATGAATCCAGTAATCGAAATGCTGGAAACCCCTCAAATCCATCTGCTCCTCCAAATGTCCAAGATCTCGCTGGTATAATGGCTAATTTGGTCCAGGGCCAGACCGCCATACAGGAAACCATGCGATAACTCATGCAAACTATCCAAGGTGGAGAGCCAACCCAGTCAGGACAACGAAGCATTCAGAGAAATACCCGTTTGCCCTCCTCACGGACTAGGCAAATGTTACTCCCAGAAGAATATCATTCTAGACGCACCGATTCGTATTGTACTGAGAGATCCAAAGATCCTTCTTATCAGCCTGTAAGGACTTCCTCGGTACGAGCTACAGATACGCAATAAAATATCACTCTCTCTCCAGAAAGACCAGTGCTCTTGAAAGATTGAGCAGATTCTCTCCCTTTGATCGTTTAGGTCACAGGAGGAATAGAAGTCCTCCAAGGATGGTGTCGAGGAACTCTCAACGATCATATGAGTTAAAAGAAGGTTCTACCCAATCACGACCAGCTGCTCGTCGTGAAAAGTCCCAAGAGGCAAATTCAACCCGATCAGTTGCTTGGACAAATAGGCCCGAGGAAGGAAATGATGCATGGAAGGGATCTATTAAAAGATTGGAATATAGGTTAGGGGAAATGGCTAAGGCCAAAAATTCTTTACAAAGGACTTTTATCCGAGGAACACCATTCTTACAAGAAATTGTAGACTTCCCCACACAATCAAAATTCAAAGCCCCAGTAGTAACACCAAAATATGATGGAAAAACTGATCATGTTCTACATATAGAACAATACCAAGCAGCTACTGATATATATGTTGTTCCAGACGAGATGCGATGCAGGGCATTTTCAGGAACTCTCACTGGATCTGTTCAAATATGGTACAATAATCTTCCTCGGGGGAAGATTGCGACTTTATTTCGACTGGCCGAGCTCTTCATTGGAAACTTCTATTTTGGAGCAAAACCAGTTAAACGAGTAGCACACTTGTTAAGTGTTAGACAAAAAGCAGGGGAGAGCACCATGGATTATATTATTCATTTCAATAACGAGAAACTTAAAGTTATTAATTACGAAGAGAAGACAACAATCACTACTCTGATGACTGGACTATTGCCAAATAAGTTGTACTACACTCTAGCCAAAGATTCGCCTACAACCATGGCAGAGTTAATGGTAAAAGCAACCAAAATTATAAACGCCGAGGAAGCTATGGCCGCAAAGAAGAATATGGACACCAAAGAAACCAAGGTTGAGGGTGAGAAAGCTGAGAAGAAAGAACAGAAGAACAATGGTGGTAACAGGCAGTCAAAAGCAAAACAAGCATTAGAACAAATGAAGAAATTTGGAAACTATACTCCTTTCGAAGTAGACATAAACCATGTTCTAGAGGAGATCAAGAACAGCGAGGAGCTAAACTGGCCTGAAAAAATGAAGGCAGATCCTGACAAGAGGGATAAGTCTAAACATTGTGAGTTCCATAAGGATCATGGTCATATGACTAAAAACTGTATAGCTCTGCAGAATGAAATTGAAGAGCTCATCAGGCGGGGAAAATTGAGCAAGTATGTAGATCGCCAAAATGGTGGAAGGAGCAATGATCGAACAAGGCAGAGGTCTAGATTTCCTCGTCGAGCAAAAGAAGATAAGAAGAGAAATCATGAAGAAGATCGAGAAGATGATCAAGATGACCCCGACCTCCCCAAAAGACAAAAACAGCCAGAACGTGATGTATTTTCTATCTGTTTTGGATCATTTGACTACAATGTTATTACTGGTGGAGATGCAGGAGGTGGAGACCTTACTGCAGAGATGAAGGCTTACCTCAATGAGGCTCAAGCTTCTTCGTATATTCAATGAATAAATCTAGCTGAAGATGATCACCCAAGGAAGGTGAACAAAGATAAACTGGTCATCGATTTCTCTAAAAATGACCTCGCAGGTGTGCTATACACTCGTGATGACCCATTGGTGATCAAAATGAGGATGATGGAAGTAATGATTTCGTGAGTATTGGTGGATAATGGCAGTTCGGCAGATATTATGTTCTACCCATGTTTTGATAGTTTGAACCTAAAGCTATCCCAGTTGGAGCCATATCATCGGCCCCTCCTCGGTTTTACTGGCGAGAAAGTTTTTCCACTTGGGACGATCAAGTTGGATAAATTCATTAGTACATGGCCTGCTTGTCGAACAGAAAGAGTTCGCTTTTTCGTAATGGATAAAAATGTCCAATCAGCTTACAATATCATCATGGGAAGGGTAGGTTTGAAAAAGTTTGAAGCAGTACCATCTACAGTACATCAATGTTTAAAATTCCCAACCAACTTTGGAGTAGGAGTGGTGAAGGGTGACCAAAAAGTAGCTCGGGAATGATACTTTTAATCTGTCGAGTAGGAAGAACTAGAAGCATCTAGGAAAAATACTACTACTTATCAAGTGGATAAAGGTGCAAAAGTTGAAACATTAGACCCTAGGGACGAGTCACAGCTTGTGAAAGGCCAGGTTATAGAAGTTACTAAAAATGTCATTATGGACGACGAGCACCCTGAATGAACAACTCAAATAGGTTCATCATTGGATGTCTCACTAAAACAGGAATTGATAGCTTTCTTAAAAAGAAGAAAACAAACTTTTGCATGGAGCCACGAAGATATGCCAGGAATAGACCCAAATTTCTTGTGTCACGAGCTTAATGTGAACAAGGAAATCAAACATGTAAAGTAGCGAAGAAGAGTGTTCAGCCCCGAGAAGAACCAAGCTATACAATAAGAGGTCGAGAATCTCCAAAAAGCTTGATTTATTGAAGATGTCAAATATCCAGACTAGCTAGCTAATGTGCTGATGGTGAAGAAGAAGAACAACAACAAGTGGAGGATGTGTGTAGACTTCAACGACCTCAACAAGGCATGCCCAAAGGATCATTTTCCTTTGCTCCGAATTGATCAATTAGTGGACGCTACCTTGGGACACGAGTTATTGAGCTTCATGAATGCTTATTCTGGTTACAACCAGAATAAAATGAAACCTGAAGACAGGGAGAGTACCTCTTTTATTACCCATAGGGGAACTTATTGTTATAATGTTATGCCTTTTGGTTTGAAAAATGGAGGAGCAACACATCAGCGGCTGATGAACAAGGTGTTTACACAGCAAATCAGTCACAATATGGACGTTTATGTTGATGATATGCTGGCGAAGAGCAAGAAAGCTGCTGACCATCTAATTTATTTGGGACAAACCTTTGATCAATTAGATAAATATCAAATGAAGTTGAATCCTACCAAGTGCATATTCAGAGTACGAGAAGGCATGTTCCTCGGGTATATTGTCAACCAATGAGTAATTGAGGCGAATCCTGACAAGATCAAAGCTCTATTAGAACTGCGATCCCCGACGACGAAGAAGGAAGTGCAATGTCTCATAGGGCGAGTTGCAGCACTTAATAGATTTATATCACGAGCAACTGATAGATGCCTCCCATTCTTCAAAACCCTCCCAAAAATGTTTGAATGGAATGATGAATGCGAGAAAGCCTTTCAAGAATTGAAGAAATACCTGGGAGCACCTCTGTTGTTATCCAGGCCAGTTGTGGGAGAGAGACTATACTTATATCTAGCAGTTTCAGAAAACACAGTGAGCTCGACATTGATAAGAGTGGAAGAGAGAGTGAAAAAACCAATTTATTACACTAGCAAGGCCTTCCGAGGAGCGGAGATTAGATATCCAAGATTGGAAAAATTGGCACTAGCACTGATTGAAGCCAGTAGAAGGATGAGGCCATACTTTTAAGCCCACACTATAGTGGTGTACATTGATATGCCATTAAGGCAAGCCCTGCACAAACTGGAGAAATCAGGAAGATTAATGTACTGGGAAGTAGAACTTGGTGAGTATGACATAATTTATGAACCAAGATCCTCGCTTAAAGGCCAGGCTGTGGCAGATTTTATCGCAGAATTCACCTATCCAGATACCTCTGAAGAGCAGAAATTGAATATCGACCAGCCTGTGGATGTTACAGGATCATTAAATCTAAGTCCCGACCAACTTAGGTCGGTAGACGAGCTAGAGAATATGCTCGACGGGCAACATGAAGTGTTAAAAGAAGACGGAAGGAAGCATCAAATATTCCACCATGGTGTTCTATCTGATCAGGAATTTGATAATGAATTACCTGTGTGGAATTTGTATGTAGATGGTTCTTTGTGTACTACAGGTAGTGGAGCAGGCATTATTTTGAACAGCCCAGATGAGATAGATGTGGAATATGCTCTGCGCTTTCAATTCAAAGCTTATAATAATGAAGCTAAATATGAAGCTATGATTGTTGGTCTTAATTTGGCAAAAACTATGAAAGCAGAGCAGCTCGTTGTATTTAGTGACTCACATTTGATCGTAAATCAAGTGTTGGGAGTATATGCATCCAATGGAGAATTAATGATCAAGTATCATGCGAAAGCAATGGAGATGTATCGAGCTTTAACGCAGTATAGTTGGTTAGAATACCAAGATCGGAGAATGCAAGAGCAGATGCCTTAGCTCGGTTAGCCTGAGCCATGCGCACCGAGATACAAAGAACAATTTCAATAGAAATCTTGGCTAGTAGGATAATTGACGAAGATATGATGAACTTCATTTCCCTTGATTTAGGACCATCTTAGATGGATCCCATCAGGGCCTATATTGAGGAAGGGGCTTTACCAACTAATAGACTTACATCCAAGAAACTGAAGTTTAAAGCTGCTCGTTATGTGTTGACTAATGGCATTTTGTATAGACGAGGAATTATAGCAGGTTTGCAAAGATGTGTGCATCCCTCCGAGGTGAAATATTTGATTGAAGAGGTCCATGAAGGGTCCTGTGGAGCTCATGTAGCAGGTCAGACGCTTTTGCAAAGAATAATGACGCAGGGATATTATTGGCCGACGATGAGGGAAGATTATATAGCCTATGCCAAGAAATGTGACAAATGTCAACACTTTTCTTCCATTCGAAGAACTCCCCAGGCATTATTGACACCCATAACATCCCCTTGGCCATTTGCCGCGTGGGGGATAGACATGGTCGGGCCACTCCCAACGACCAGAGAAAGGTTCAAATACCTCGTAATCACTGTGGATTATTTTACTAAGTGGGTTGAAGCTGAAAACCTTATTGATATGACTTATGATAGGGTATATCCATTTATTTAGAAGAATATCATTTGTAGATATGGTCTTCCCCATACATTCATTATGGATCATGGAACCCAATTTGACAACGAGGAGTTCGCTGAATATTGTCATCAGTAAAACCACTGTTCTAAAAAACCCGCCTAGGCACGCCTAGGCTTAAGACTTGGGAGAAACGCCACGCCATAAGTTTTTTACGCCTTATTCTTGGTAAAACCCTCAAGGCGCACTTTTTCCAAAAACAACAATGCTTTAGTGAAACGATATCGCCTATTAATGAATTTTTTTACTAACCGGACCATTATTTCATCCAAAATAATCCAATAGTATTTTAATTTGCATATATTCGGACATATTTTTATGATATGTAAAATTTTAGTATTTTAATAGCCTTGTTACGGTTTAAAAATATTAAAATATATTAAGAAGGCCTAAACGCCTTTTCACACCTTTTTACGCCAAGGCCCGCCTAGGCTTCTAAGGCTTAAGGCTTGGCCTCCACGCCTTGACCACGCCCTACATTTTTTAGAACCTTGAGTAAAACATATTGAAGACTCACTCTGCACCAGGCCATCCCCAGAGCAATGGACAAACTTAGGTAACAAACATAACGCTGTTGAATGGTTTGAAGAAAAGACTGGATGATGTTAAGGCAAACTGGATCAACAAGCTACATTCTGTGTTTTGAGATTATCATACCACACCACGAGCAGTAACAGGAGAATCTCCTTATATACTGGCATTTGGAAGTGAATCTGTTATACCTGCCGAGCTGGTTCTCCCCACACACAGAGTGCTGAATTTAAATTCTCCTATCAGTGACTTGATGAGAAGGTTGGACTTGGATATGCTTGAGGAAGTTAGAAAAGAAGCAGCAATCAGGAATGCTGCATACCAGCAACGAACAGCTCTGTTCTACAACAAGAGATTAAAGAAATATGACTTCAAAGAAGGGGACTAAGTACTAAAGAAAGTAATTCAGAGACACAACAAACTGAAAGCTTACTGGCATGGATCCTACAGAGTAACATAAGTTGTTCGACCAGGGACATAGAGGATTGAAACCTTATAAGTAGAGGAGTTTAAGAATGCATGGAACGCAGAGCATCTGCGTAAATATTATCAGTAGTTCACTTCCTTTGTAATGCAGTTTTCTTCAATATGAATAAAGCATCGGATGTTTTACCCAATTCTCTCCTTTTTTTGAAATTTTTTCGGAGTATTAGTGCTACACACTATGCATCAAGTTCAGAAGATAAACCCTCCCAACTATAGTTGGTCGGTCTACCAACTACGGTTGGTAGATGAATAAAACCCCACCAACTACGGTTGGTCGATCTACCAACTATGGTTGGTTGATAAATAAAACCCCACCAACTACGGTTGGTCGGTCTACCTACTACGGTTGGTCGATAAATAAAACCCCACCAATTACGGTTGGTTGGTCTACAAACTACGGTTGGTTGATAAATAAAACCCTCCCAACTACAGTTGGTCGGTCTACCAACTACGATTTTTCGATAAATAAGACCCCACCAACTACGGTTGGTCGGTCTACCAACTACGGTTGGTTGATAATTAAAACCCCACCAACCGCGGTTGGTCGGTCCACCGACTACGGTTGGTCGGTAAATAAAACCCCACCAACTATGGTTGGTCGGTCTACCAACTACGGTTGGTCAGTAAATAAAACCCCACCAACTACGGTTGGTCGGTCTACCGACTACGATTGGTCGGTAAATAAAACCCCACCAACTACGGTTGGTCAGTAAATAAATTTCCCTAACTACGGTTGGTCAGGGAATAAAATTTCACCAACTCCGGTTGGTCGGAAACAAAAATCTTAATAAACTCTAGTTGGTCGGTAAGCCAATTACAATCATCTCCATTTGTTTAAATTAAACAGTATCATGAGATAAAGGATGTTTTATCACATGAAGATCAAAGATTGATGAATCATTACAATGAAATAAGCATATATATATATATATTTACCAACCAACAAGCAAAAAACATTCTACAAATTATTTAGAATAAAATGAAATGACAAAAGGCAAATTTTCATTCATACTAAGTAGAATTACAAATAATGTGAAGAATGTATTTCATTACCAAAACTTTTCATCAAGAAGGATTACATATACTGTGGAAAGTATAAATTATTACATAAAATCCTATTTTATGGGTTTCTTTCCCCCTGCCTTTGAAACAGGTTCCACTCCAGCAGGAGGATCATCTAAGGCGTAGGGAGATTTTATAAAGTTTATATCTTTCAACATTCGAATATTCATCATAGAAGGACGACCAAGCAGGTGCTCTGGCCGAGATATCTCAAAATTTGAATGAAGATTGTAGTCACCAAGATATTTAAAGATCAGGCACTAAGGAATTGCCCGAGAAGGAATCCAAATCATGCCAAGCTTAAATGGAGGCACTGGAAACTCGAGTAATCCAGGGCCATAGTAATCCCAGAGATAATGGCCCTGCTCCAACTTTAACACCCCCATCGCATTTAGCCATCCTTGCTTATAACCCTCATTATTTGATTGTTGGATCCGATCATCAAGATGGTAGAGAGCTTCGTTATATCCAGCCATCCAAAACTCTCTGGGCTATTTATGGAACTGATAGGTCAACTTTTCTAGCTGCTCATGAAGATTCTTCACCGGATTCATTTTATTCTCCAAGGCAGAACTTTATGTAGAAAGTTGCTCGTCGAGGTTCAGAATCTTCTTAGACATCTATGCTAATGCTTGATTCTTCGCCATCACCTGGAAGGCCTGATTCTCCAAGGCTGATTGAGTTCTTTGTTCTTCAATTAAAATACGAGCAGCCCTTGTTCATCCCCGAGAAGATGTAGAGTGTCCAATCCTATTTAAATTTTCCAATTCGTCTCTCAAATTGGCATTTTCGACCTCCAAGAAAGAAAAACCTTCATCATTGATAGGGACCAAGGCTCCCGAGGTAGATGCTGCAGATTTCAGTTGGGATATCTCTCCTCGCAAGTTATTATTTTCCTGCTCCAGCAGTTTTGCGATCTTCCTATGCTCTTCAATCTCGGTCTTCAAAGTCCTCTCCTTAAAATCATAAGCAGCGACTAACTTATCATATCCTTTGTCAGTATTTAGTTACTAATACTTTTTATCATACCCTTGATGCAAAAGGGCAGAAAATTCCTTGTATTATTGCTGAAGTTCCTCGATGGTACCTTGGAGATTTTCAATCATCTCGTAGTATGCCACATTATTGGCAACGTCTCGGTCAAATAGGCATTTCAAATATTGATATGCTTCAACTGATTGTTCAGAAGAATTTGGACCAAGGATGTCAATAATTTTATCCTCGTTCAGATCTGCATGGCCATCCTTGAAGTAGTCATTGCATCTTTTCATCAGTTCAGTATCGTGGGCTGACAAGAGCTCCATTCTAGCCATAAACTATTAAAGAAAAGGGATATAAAGAATTAATAAGAATTCAAATAGAGAAAGAAAAGGAAGAAGTCGAGATAAACAACCAAAAGCTTGAAATTTTATTTCATCATGAAGGGAAATACAAAATTTGAGGTTACGTCAAATAAAGTGACAAAACAGACACCCAAACTACTCTACACCTTCTCTTTATTCCCTATAACTTCCTCAGGAGACTTTGAGGAAGAGGCTGGGTGCTCAGTGGACACGAGTAGCTGCTCGAAAGGAGTAATAGTTGGTTGGGGATGCTCGTAGCGAAGTTCAACAGTAGGGACTTGATCCCCAATTATCATTGAAGACTCTTCCGAGGAAGCTTCGTCCTCTTTTTTTTTCTCCAAGAGAGGGAGGAGGACCATGGGTATGTTGCTGGAACAATTCTAAATCCTCAGTAATCTTCATCTCTTTCAGAGCAGCAACCCATCCATCCCTGAAGTACTGGAGGCTAACAAAATCCAGCTGAGAGGACATGGCAGCTAGGACTTTGTTCTAACCTTTGTCCCATCCAGCGCTAAAAGAATTTTTAATAACAAGTTTTCTCTTTGCTTTCTCTAAGGAAATCCTCTCAGTAAGAAGTTCCTCGATTGCCTTTAACTTTCCTTCTACCTCTACTTTCAGACAATCAGCTTCGCGAAGTCTACCAAGTTCCTCTTCAGCAGTTTTGAGCTTGGTCTCAAGCTCTCCAGTATTCTTGATCTTTTCTTCAATTTCTTCATTTTTCTTCTTAAACTCTTTCATTTTCCTCTCCAACTCCTGAGAGGCCTCAACAACTTTTACTCTTTCTTGCTTGACGGACTTCAGTTGCTTCTCCCAAGCAACCTTATTTTCTTCATATTTCTGACGAGAATCCTTTAAGGACTGAGTCAGACCTACAAAAGCTTCCTCCACACATCCCGAGGAGCTTGAAGCTTTAAGAGCTTCATCCTTTTTCAAAATAGTATTGAAACATGTTACCAGCTGATAAGAAAAATAACTTTGAGTCAGTAAAAGAATAGAACATTGAAAAATGAAAGTTTAGATTAGTAATACTTAGTGGGGCAATATGTTGAGCTGCCAAGGTTGTAACCCTATCCCAAGAAAGAGTGTCTTCAAGACCTTGGATTTCTAGGATAATCCAAGACTTCACAGAGCCCATGGCAGAGCTCGGAGCAATAAAAGTGGGAACAACACTTCCAGCAGTTAAAGGCTGAGAGATAGGTTCAACCAGTTTATCCGAGGAACTTTTCTTTAACCTCCTCGTGGGAGAAGGAACATTCTTAACCAAGGATGTTGTCTTGGTCGGTGAGATAACGATGACCTCTCTTGGAGGAGAAACATCTACAACCTTGCTCGGAGCCACAGGGGGCTTCTCACTAACTTTCTTAACAGGAGCAGGAGGGGGTGCATCAACTTTCCTTGTTCCTTCCTCTGGGACATCCTTCTTATTTCTCTTTGCCTCCACATTGGCAGAGTCTGATTTATCAAAGTATGAATGAGCATTTCGTGTCTTCATTCTGATACCGAGGGAATATTTGATTCAGGAGAGGAACCTTTAAAAGATGGTACTGGTTCGATGTCACCTACCACTAGACGAGCGGTAAATGACGAAGTGTAACTCTTGTACTACAACAAGTACGAGGCTGATATGATATGTTCATCAACAACAGTGTGGTGCAAACTCCAGATAAGTTTCAAATGTCTAAAATTGACATCAGTCTCTTTGGCGGACTTTCTTTTTCTATCAACTGCAAATAAACAAAAATTAAAATGTCAATGACGCATTTTATCAAACACAAAGAAAACACAATTTCAAAAATTAAATAAAACAAAAACAACCTGTCCCATTGCCATAGGGAGGGCATCTAGGACCCTGATACACATCATTTCCATTTAATGGAGCATGTTGTCAATTTTTCATAACAACTCCATGCCCAAAATAATCCCTGTTGGCATCTGGGATATTGACAACTGAAGCCCTATTTAAAAACCTTATTTTTAAATAAAATGTGCTATCACTAACAACCCATCTATAGCAAAACATAATTTATGGAATTCCTAAACGAGTTCCATGAATTTGGTTTAACCTATGAACTCCATTAACTATTCTCCAAGTGTTTGGTGCTATTTTCGCAGGAACTCAAAAAATTGACAGAACTCCAAACATAAGGGATTTGGAGGAAAAGAAAAGCCACATTTAGCTACAAAGAGACTGGGGAACCAATGTCTCTCAGCCAAACAAAAATAATCAGAAGGTTCAGGAAGCTCTTCCAATATGACCCATGAAGGAATAGAAAAATCAGAACAAAATTTATCAAGCGACTCAACAAGGTAAACCATGATGAACAAAAGAAATAAAAAGAAGGAAGAAGATCTTACAGTAAAAAGATGAAGCAGGTGACAACGAACAATGGAAGAAATGAACGCACAAGACAGAGAAGAAGTGAAGAAGTTCTAAAGATGCAGATTTGAAAAAGTAAAAGACGACCGAGTTTCCTGAAGTGTTTAAATACTTTACCTCGAGAATAGAGAAAAGCAATGATTACCAAAATGGACGATTGCGTATCCGACAGCTAAAAGGAAGAAAACGGCACGAAAAATGAAGCGCTTATGGAAATTCAAAATATTTATGAAGTCTGATACTGTGCATTTAAAAAGGAGCTGTATACAACAAATGTTGTCCTAGAAACCATACAAATCGAAAATCTGAGCAGCAGAGTGTTCCATACTTTTCTTCAAACATCAAACTACGAAACATTGGGGGCTTCTGTTAATACCAAATTAAGTATGTTGACCTAGATCAATTATGTGGAAACACGTGTCAATCTGCATGGCATTCACAAACATTTTGGAACAGTACCTTGACTCCGAGGAACTCAATCTTTCCGACCAACTCAGGCGCTCCGATCAATAAGTGCTCTGAGGAACTTTATTGTGCCGAGCAACTCACGTATACCGAGCTACTTAGCCGGTCCGAACAACTCATGCGATCCGAGATGCACCTCGTATAGAGCATTCATATCAGAAAAATTAAAGGGATGACTACGCATTAAGTGCACAGTTATTGTCATACTGATGTACACGCCTACTGGACAGTTATGTATTATTCTTTCACATGTACGACCTCAAGGCTATAAATACATTGTAACCTCCTCATTAGCAGGGGACTCAGAATTTATGGGTAAACCCATTGTCGAGAAGTCTGCAAAAAGTCAACAATAACACAAACAGTGGACGTAGGCCATTCTTTCAAGGCTGAACCACTTTAAAAATCTATTGTCTTGTTTATTTTTATCTGTGATTAAATAATTAGGTTATATCTAGTTTTTTACATCAACACCTGTTTTGAATTTTATGCTGATATTTACCTGTTTTAAATTTTGCCGTACTTATTTTTAAAAGTATTTTTAATTGACATTAAATATTCTTCAATTTCATAAATTACAAAAATAGTCCTAAATTTCATAAATTATGAAAACAGTCCTAAATTTTATAAATTAGAAAAACAGTATTAGATTACATAAACTACGAAAACAGTCCTAAATTGTACAAATTACAAAAGCAGTCCTAAATTACATAAATTAACAAAATAGTTCTAAATTTTATAAATTACAAAAACAATGCATACAGTCCAAATTATGAAAATAGTCCTAATATAGTCCAAAACATCCATGTTATATAGTTCGAAGTAGTACTTAAAAAACAGCTACAAAACAATCAAAAAGCTTCCAAGCATCATCCTCTCCGCACATCATTGAACATCCTCATCTCATTTCACTGTTTTACCAAAAAAAAAAAATAGTAACCAACAAAATAAAATATGAATTGAATAATAAATGTTCATTATAAAATGTAAAGTAAATGTCAACAATACCAAAATTCAACTAGTCGATTTGAGCGATAAACCTCTCATCTCCTCTTGCACAACTAACATGACAATGAGTAAGACGAATTATTATTTTGTTTCTAATATAAAATGAATGTATATATTGAACAAAATTGGAAAAAAAATTACCATTTTCAATTGCTTCGAGAGCCTCAATTGTATCTTCCACACAAGACGTAAGTAAAGGATTCGTAAGCCAATCTTCCGTGCATAGCAAACATTCCACAATAGAAGGAGTCAATGAACATCGGAATTTATCAAGGACAAGACCTGCCGTACTAAAAGCCGACTCAGAAGTAACCGATGTCACGGGAATGGATAATACATCACGGACCATTATAGCAAGTGCGCGATATGTTGTAACTTTACCTTTCCACTAAGCAACAACATCAAAATGGCTCTCATCATTCTCTACAATTCCATCACTCAAATACCTTTCCATGTCATTGGAAACATCCGCATGGTCCTTTCTCTTCAAAATACCTCTAAACAAGTCTTTTGCCTTAGGTCTTTTGGCTACTTTTCAATAAGAATGGAGTCTTCGGGCACATTATCTTTATCTTGGGGGGAACCAAGACCCAAATAAGGTGTCTCTCCCGCTTTGTAGTAATTATAAAGTCAAATCATTAAATCTTTCAATTTTTCCACAAACACTTCCAATTTGTAAGACCTTTCAACTTCAGAAAAATTGGCACATTTCTCCATATATGAAGAATACCAAAACTTAGCAAATTGAAATTTGTATCGAGGATCCAATACTATTGCAACAACCAATATCGGATTAAGAGAATCAAAATTGCAATACTTGTAAAACTTTGCATCAATTTTAATGGCCATGGCACTAAACAATGCATCATCACTATCTAAATGCTCCATGAGAAGGTCTTTAACTTATGTTAGTTCATCAAAGTATGTATTGGAAGTGACATATTGTGAACCCGACACACGCTTTGTTAATTCATAGAATTCTTCTAAAAAAGTGTGCAAAGATTTTAATTTTCTCCAATCACTCTCATCCAATATACCCACACCTCCCACATTACACTCAATCTTATAATTGGGGTCTACCTCATCTAAACGATCAAATACCCTCTCAAACTCCAATGCCGCATTTATCATTAGGTAGGTTGAATTCCATCTCGTCTTAACATCTAAACACACCACCCTCTTTATTTCTAACATTTCATCCGCAACACACTTCTTAAAGAGTTGCATACGTGAGGGACTACTTCACACATATTTGACACTTCGTCTAAGGCACTTGATTGTGTCCTTAGCCTCCTCAACTCCATCTCTCACAACAAGATTTATGACATGTACAAAACACCTAACATGAAAGAACTCACCCCCAGTAACAAAGTGTTTCTTTTATTTAATCTTTTTTTTCAAATCTACAATACATGTGTCATTGTTTTTTGCGTTGTCAATTGTGATAGTCATTAATTTTTCTAAACCCCATTCCAACAAACAACTCTCCACTTCCTTGGCAATTACCTCACCCTTGTGTGGATGTGGAAGCACTCGAAAATTGATAATTTTCTTATGAACAACCCAATCTCTATTAATAAAGTGAGCGGTTAAAGGCATATAACCAAGATTTTGTAGCGAAGTCCACATATCAGTGGTGAGGCATATTCGTGTATTTTTAAAATACTTGAAAATAGTTTTTCAACTTGGTTTTTTCCTCGTGATATATGATCAAGCAATCTTTAGTTAGTGTTGTTCTACAAACCCCATGAAATTTAGGTTGTAAATTCGCACAAAACATTCTAAACCCTTCCTTTTCCACGTGATTAAAAGGGAGTTGATCAATAATTACCATTCTTGTTAAAGATTTACGACATCTCTCTCGGTCAAATCTCCAATTAGAAGGTTGAGATCCTATCAAGAAAATAATGGTTTGTGTCGTTTTATCTCCTTAGTAGCCGGTAAAATCTTTACATTTGTTTAAATGATTCCACAATTTGTTAGTTCCCCCAGAAGATGGTTCATGTATTGTTACATTACAATACTTGCACTGAGAAGAGCCCAAATGTTTTTGTGTGCCCTCAATCAAGTGCTTTTCAAAATATTCCCATACTCCCAACGCTCCGTGATGCGTGGCTAAACCAGATTTTGAACCTGACTTTGCTTTTCTATTATTATTATTAGGGTAGGGTTTGCTAGTTACTCCACCACTTTCATCCATTATTGACATGCAATCAAATTAAATAGAGAAAATATAACTATTTTGAGGTTGTTTTATTGTGTCAACTCTCTATTATGTAAGTTTACACCCCTACAATACAATTAAACAAACAATGAAATATACATGTATTAGTTTATGAAGAAAACCAAAAGAAAAATAGCAGAAAAAATACTTCTGATTTAAAAGAAATACATTTACTGAGAGTTGTAAATGTAAAAATATTTCAGTGTTTGTAAATGTAAAAAAAAAAAATACATTAGCAGAGAAGTGAAAAAAATGGTTCAGTGTTTGTTAAGTTTCAAAACAGAAACAGATCTCTCTCTCTCTCTCTCTCTCTCTCTCTCTCTATATATATATATATATATATATATATATATATATATATATATATAGAGAGAGAGAGAGAGAGAGAGAGAGAGAGAGAGAGAGAAACTGACAGCCGTTTTTGGAGAGTGAGAGACTTGAAACGATAAATGACAACTTATCCAAGTTATCTCCTAACTTCAAGCCCTAAAAAGCTAATCTAACGGTTGTGTTGTGCCAAGACAGATCAAAGGGTATATATTAGTTGAGGTGAAATGAATGAAACTAAAAATAAGAAACATCTATTCGGAAATTATATTCGGAAAAAAAATCAAAATATATTTCGAAAATTCGGATCGAATTTTTTTTTGGAAATTCAGATTGACAAAAATCGAATATTCAAAATTTGAAAAAAATTTCGATGTTCGATTCAATTTTTTTCTGAAAATTTAGAAATCGAAAAATCAGAAATCGAAATACAAAATTTTGTTCCAAAATCGGAAAAAAATCGGATCGGAATTCAAAAAAATCGGAAGTTCGAAAAAAAAATAGTGCAAACCATTGTAGATTTCCTATGTCAGCCAAGTTGAAAGCTCCAGTGGTCACTCCCATGTATGATGGGAAGACTGGTCCAATTATCCATATATAACAATACCAAGAAGCGGTTGATATCTATGTTGTTCCTTATGAGATGAGGTGTAGGACATTTTCAGGAACAATCATGGGATCTGCTCAAATTTGGTATAATAGTCTTCCTCGAGGGAAAATTTCCTGCTTCTAATAGCTCACTGAGCTATTCATTGGTAATTTTTGGTTTGAGCAAAACCAGTGTAGTGATAACTCATTTACTTAGTGTGAGACAGAAGGTGGGAGAAAATACTAGGGATTATATCACTCATTTCAACGACGAAAAATTATAAGTCATTGATTACGAAGAGAAGACTATAATCACTGCCCTCATGAGTGGTTTGCTCCCTGAAAAACTATATTATACTTTGGAAAAGGATCCCCCGAAGATGATAGAATTGATGGCCAAATAAGTGAAGATTATGAACGTCGAGGAAGATATGGCTGCTAAAGGCGAAAGCAAAGATAGAAATAAAGGTGGATAAGAAGGAGCACAAGACTCACAATGAGCGAAGGAATTCAAAAGTAAAAGAAAGCCTAGATCGGCTCAGAAAATTTACCAATTACACTCCCTTAACGGTAAATATACATCATGTTTTGGCTGAGATCAAGCACAAAAATTATTTGAGTTGGATTGAAAAGTTATGGTCACCTGCTGATAAGAGGGATAAGTCCAAGTATTGTGAGTTTCACAAATATCATAGTCATAAGACCAACCAGTGTATTGCTCTCCAGAACGAGATAGAGGCACTCATCCGAAGAGGAAAATTAGACAGATATTTTGATCAACAGGCGGGTGGAACAAATGGAGGTAGAGGTCGATGAAGATCTAAATCACCCGTTAAGCCTAGAGAGGATAAGAAAATGAACCATGATGATGACCCAGAAGATGATCTTGATCTCCCCAAGAAACGTAGACAATCTGAGCACGAGGTATTCACACTCAGTTTTTTATCCTTGGATTGCTATATGATTACATATGGAGATGTGGGAGGAGGAGATCATACAGCTGAAAGGAAAGCTTACCTCAATGAGGTTCAGGCCTATTCCTATATCTAGCAAATCAACCTCGTCGAGGAACACTGGCTAAGGAAAGTTAATAAGGATAATGTAATACCTCGTATTTTTTAGAACCTAAATAATTATGCGATAATTATGTGATTAATTATTACTGTAGGATTATTTCAATTATATGCGAGAATTAATTGGTAAATTAATCCGGATTTAAAAATAATTATTAACTAGTGTGATAAGGGTTAATACTTATTAATGAGAATTTATTGAATATTACTGAGTGAATAAGTAATATGAAATTATTAAAACTTATAAATTGTCGAAGTGAAATATACGACAATTTAGTATTTCAAGTCGGGACACGCGTGAGAGTCGCGTCGGGACTAATTGAATGGAATAAAAAGAGCAAATTATTTTTAAGTAACTCGTATGAAAATTTCCCGTGCACCATTGAGTCCGGGAGGGTCGAGATAGCTAGAAAACACTATCCGAATATTTTATTTGGTCTCCGAAATATTTTAGGCCAAACGGGAACCCCATAGGGGTAGTTTTGTAATTCGGATTTTTGGGGGTTTAATTAATGACAAAAATCAGTATTTAAAGAGGTAAGGTATATGGGTAGGTCATTTCCAATCAGCTTCTAAACCTAAGTGAGAGAGAAGGAAAAAACCTAAGAGAGAGAAGAAGAACTCCGTAGGTGTTCTTGGAGAAAAGCTCAAGCTTTTACACCGAAAATTCCACCAACGCGTAGATCGCAAAACGAGGAACGCGTCTATACCAACATCACCTGAAAATCAGACCTTTGATTTAAGGCAAGTGTTTATTACTTGCTGGTTTTTAGCAATAATTATGTTTATGTTAGAGTATATAAATTTCCCCATGAATTTGATGATAATTATGATGAAAAAAAATAATAAAGGGTTTCCTGTATATTATAGGGCTGAAATGTTGACAATTGATATACCCATGTAGATAGGTGTTAATCACGAGATTTGATGTGTATTGATGATTAAAAATCTGGGTTATGGTAGTTCTTGAATTGAAATTGGAAGAACTAGGGATTTAATAGTTTAATTTGGGGATTTAGTATTTAATTGATGTATTGGGAAGATTTAATGATTCTAGGTCGTTAGAAATCATCTAAATATGTTAGAACATCAATTGGATTTGTTGTTTGGGTGTTTGGGAATGAATAGTAGAGATTTTTTAGGTGTTAATGGTGGAAAAACACTGTATTCTGGGCAAAGGGGATGAACTAATGTAACCCGAACCAGTTCGCCATGTACCTCGAACTGGTTCCCTATGTGCTTCGCGGTACCTGGCTGGAAATTAGCATTCTTCTATGGAATTTTCCCCATCTTCAAAAGGTCATAACTCCTTCACCGTAGCTCTGATTCAGGTCACGTTTCTTCCAGTATCTTCGTGGCGTCGAGCTCTTCAAATTTATAGTCGATCAGAACTCCGGACAATCGCTGTAAAATTACCAAAATGCCCTTGAAATTTCCTATCTTGTCCTTCTTTCATTGTTTGACTTCTCTAGCGTACCATTGGAATAAAATCCATAAAATCGTAGAATGGGAAGTTGTTGAGGAGTATGTGGGACACTTGATGGAGGTGTTGAATGATTGATTCCTAGAATTCAGATAGAAGCTATCATGTGATATCGTGAAGTGACGTGCCAAATATATCGGCGTACGACATACACAAACGTAACATATCGGACTTGAGAAAAATGTCCTTACATATTGTAAGTATGCTAATAGGTTGGAAGAATACCTATAAACTTTAATAGGATGCGTGTATGCCTATTATTTAATATTTTATTAAGTACACTAATGGGTGATAACCCGGGGATGCAAGGTTGTGTTGGGTAATACACTAAAGGGTGGTAACCCGGGGGTGTAATGTTTTTATTTAGTGCACTATTGGGTGATAACCCGGGGGTGCAAGAATATTTTATTAAGTGTACTAATGGGTGATAACCTAGGGGTACATGATTATTTTATTTATAGCACTAATGGGATTTAAACCGAGGGTGCAGGACTGATATATTTATATATATATAGGGATGATATGGATATATATGTATGTATAATTATGAGAAATTCTAATAACAGAAATTAGTAGTTCTGGCCATGAAGACAAATGAATTTAATCATAATGATATAGACGTAAATATTCATAGTGATCGTGATAGGTAGTAACACGGGATAAAATACTTATGGGGTATCGTATGGGCGATACGGAAATACTATTAACGGATGTAAAGAATGTTAAGTGACTCGAACTAGTTAGCTTGGGTATATTTACTAGAACTAAATAGAAGATGCATTAAGGGTGAACAATAGAAGAGAGGTGAGATCTTCATGTGAGATCACGAATCTAACATGCACATAATACTTACTTAAAGGCAGTTTTAAATACTTGCAAAACATATTTTTAAACATCGGGCTCTGACTCGTCTCTTGAGTCTTTTCTCTCTTGCTATATTTATATATATGTATGTATATATATATATATATATATATATATATATATATATATATATATATATATATATATATATATATATATATATATATATATATATATATATATATATATATATATATATATATATATATATATATATATATATATTTTAGGGAACTTTCGTTAGCCACGTATTCTGATGTGGTTAACGCTGCTTTGTTACACTGCCAGGACCACCGCTTTCATATGACTAAGGGCAAGAGGTCGGGAGAGTCTAGCCATCAGGGCAGGACATGAGGGCATGGTGCCGGTGGGGCACAATCTATTCAGGGGAAAAGACAGGGTGAACAGGGTTCTCAGCAGGGGAATCAGAAGAGGTTCCGATCAGGGAACTACAGAGAGGGACATGGAGGTTTCCGTCAGGGCCATCAGGGTCCAAACGGCCATCAGGGCCAACAGGGACAGAATGGGCAGCAGTTTCAGCAGGGCCAGCAGGGCCAAGGGAGGAACGGTAACGGCCACCAGGGCCGGGGACCGCAGGGGCAGAGAGGAATGAACTTCCCAGGGAAGTGTTTTGTTTGTGGCAAGACTGGCCATAAACGACAGGATTGTCCTGATAGGGGCAGGGCCCCACAGCAGCAGCAGCAGGGTGCTCGCCAGGAGCCGCAGAGGCCTATGTTTCCAACCGCTCTCCCCGCACCGCCACAGATGGCAGCATTGCCACCCATTCCAGCAGTCCCAGTTCAGCAGGGACAAGTACAGTATGGACGCGTCTACAACCTCCACCAGGCAGTAGTTCCACAGGCACCGCCCGCGATTGAGGATACGTTTCCTATCCATGGCACTATGGGTCGGGTATTGTTTGATACGGGTGCTACCCATTGTTTTATAGCTACACATTTCGCAAAAGACTTAGGATTGTTAGCTACGGCAGAGAGTACTGTGACGTGTGTCAACTCACCATTGGGGAGTGGGTCACTTATTTTCTTTATATGCCGGGGAGTGGGGGTAGAGATTGGTAGTCTGGTATTACCTGCAGATATGTTGGTATTAGATATGCATGTTCACGATGTGATTATCGGTATGGATTGGCTCGCTGATTATAAAGCCATGATTGATTGCTTCGGTGGGAGCATTGTTTTTGCCATTCTGGGGCAAGAGATGTTTATAGTGCCGATGCCTCGCTCAGAGGGAGGCTCGACCTCTCATTTGTATTACCTAGAGGAGGATACCTCTAAGGAGGTTGTGATCCCTTTAAATTCGATCCCAGTCGTCAGGGAGTATTCGGATGTGTTTCAGGAGATACCAGGCCTACCCCCTAGTCGAGAGATAGACTTTGTTATAGACCTATTGCCAGGTACGAGGCCTATAGCACGCGCACCGTACCGTATGGCTCCGGCAGAGATGCGAGAGCTACGAGATCAGATAGAGCAGCTGTTAGGTCAGGGCTTTATTCGCAGGAGTACCTCACCTTGGGGCGCTCCAGTTTTGTTTATGAAGAAGAGGGGCGGTTCACTGAGATTGTGTGTGGACTACCGAGAGTTGAATAAGGTCACGATACGGAATAAGTATATGTTGCCTCGAATCGATGACTTATTCGACCAGTTGAGAGGAGCTTCTTTCTTCTCGAAGATTGATTTGAGATCGGGATACCATCAGTTGCGTATCAGGGAGGAGGATGTCTCAAAGATAGCGTTCTTGTCGAGATATGGTTCTTACGAGTTTCGGGTTATGCCTTTTGGTTTGACCAATGCTCCAGCCGTGTTTATGGACTTGATGAATAGGGTGTTCAGGGATTTCCTGGATCAGTTTTTCATCGTCTTCATTGATGATATTCTGGTTTACTCCCAGACAGAGGAGGAGCACGCCGAGCATTTGAGGCAGGTTTTGCAGACACTCCGTCAGAACGAGTTGTATGCAAAATATGAGAAGTGCGGATTTTGGTTGAAGGAGGTCCAGTTTTTGGGACATATTATTTCCGACCGGGGAATATCTGTTGATCCGGGGAAAGTATCCGCGGTGAGGGAGTGGGGACAGCCCACGACACCGACTGAAGTTCGTAGTTTCTTGGGCCTAGTAGGATACTACAGGAGGTTTATTCAGGGTTTCTCGAAGATAGGAGGTCCTTTGACACATCTGACTCGTAAGAGTGTGCCATTCATTTGGAGTGATGCCTGTCAGTTGGCAATCGATGAATTGAAGGATAAATTGACCTCAGCACCTATGTTAGCATTGCCGAGACCGGGAGTCGAATATTTGGTTTACACCGATGCGTCTTTGCAAGGGCTTGGAGGTGTATTGCAGCAGGAGAGACAGGCCATAGCTTATGCTTCCCGTAAGCTTAAGCCTCACGAGAGGAATTACCCCACGCATGATTTGGAGTTGGCGGCAGTGGTATTTGCCCTACGGATTTGGAGGCACTATCTTTTGGGGGAGAAGTTCCAACTGTTCACGGACCACAAGTCCCTACAATACATGTTCATGCAGAAAGAGTTGAATATGCGACAGCGTAGGTGGATTGAGTTTGTGAAAGACTACCAGTTCGATATCCAGTATCACCCAGGTAAGGCTAATGTGGTAGCAGACGCGTTGAGCTATAGGCCAGCAGATGAGGTGGTAGAGGTGTGGAAGGCAAAGTGGAAGGAGTTGGGACACCAGGATGCAGTGGCCCAATCTTTCATGTCTGTGATGACCGTTACACCGCAGATTGTCATGAAGGTAGTACGGGCACAGGTTAATGACTCGTTCTGTCAAGAGCAGATAGTTCGATTACTAGCAGAGGGAGCCGAGTCCTATATCGTCAGCTCAGACGGGGGATTACGCTTCAATTGGAGATTGGTAGTTTCGGAAGGGGAGAAATTGCGACACGAGGTGATGGCAGAGTCGCACGTCTCACGGTTCGCGGTACATCCCGGAGGGGACAAAATATACCAAGACATGAGACGGCAGTGTTGGTGGAGCGGTATGAAGAGAGATATCGCTGAGTTTGTTTTGAAATGCGCCACTTGTCAGCTTGTAAAAGTGGATCATCAGAGACCGGCAGGACTGCTACAGCCATTGGAGGTCCCGGTGTGGATGTGGGAGAGCATATCCATGGACTTTATCACGGGGTTGCCTACATCGCAGAGGGGTTATGACTCCGTTTGGGTAATTGTGGACAGGTTGTCCAAAGTCGCTCACTTTTTACCCGTAAGGACTGACTACACTACGGGATAGTATGGCCAGCTCTTCATTTTAGAGGTTGTAAGACTTCACGGTGTGCCCCTAAATATCGTGTCTGACAGAGACAAGATATTTGTTTCGAGGTTTTGGGAGAGTTTCCAGGAGGCCATGGGCATGGAATTGCGGTTAAGTACGGATTATCATCCGCAGACCGATGGGCAGACAGAGCGCACAAATCAGATGTTGGAGGACATGCTATGCATGTGCATTATTGATTTTGGGGGTGGATGGGAGCAGTACCTTCCACTGGTGGAGTTTGCTTACAACAACTCCTATCAGTTCACTATTGGCATGGCTCCGTTTGAGGCGTTATACGGTAGGCCTTGTCGTTCCCCAGCATGTTGGTTAGAGGTGGGGGACAACAAACTACTTGGGCCGAAAGTGATTCAGGATACTTCGGCAAGGATTGAGTTGATTCGGAGTCGCATTCGGGTAGCTCAAGATCGGCAGAAGAGTTACGCTGATGCGAAGAGATTTTTCAGGGAGTTCCAAGTGGGAGACCAGGTTTTGCTCAGAGTATCTACTATGAAGGGGATAATGCGTTTCGGGAAGAAGGGGAAGTTGGCACCGAGGTATGTGGGGCCGTTTCCTATTATTGAGCGGATCGGACCGATTGCGTATAGACTTGGATTACCGGAGCATTTGCATCGAATTCACGATGTGTTTCATATTTACTCACTAAGGAAATACCTTAGAGACGATTTGGCTCATTCTCACATTGCTGTGGAGGACATCGATCTCCAGCCGGATAACTCCTACGAGGAGGGGCCGATTGCTATTTTGGACCGAAGTGAGAGGAAGCTGCGGTCAAAGATAGTTCCGTTAGTGCGTGTTCAGTGGCGACATCATAATGTCGAGGAGTCCACATGGGAGCGCGAGGATGAGATGCGCGAACGTTATCCAGAGTTGTTTTCAGCAGGTACTTTCTAGTTCCGAATTTCGGGACGAAATTCAGTTATTAGGGGGGAAGTATGTAATACCCCGTATTTTTGGCCATATTTATTTTCGGGATTAATTAATTAGATGAGAATTAATTGGGAATTAATCCGAGTAAAATACTAGCGTGATGTGAGTTGGTATTTGACTATATTGAGTATATATGATGTTATATGAATATTAAATTATGAAAATTGTCGTGAGATTGATTAACGGCAATTTGGTCATTTTATTGGGACGCGGGTGACAGTCGCGTCAGGATATAATTATTTTAATTATAAAAGTGAATTTAAATTCTATTAACCATATGGTCGTTTTGAGTGCGCCAACACGTTCGAAAGGGTCGAAATAGTCAGAAAATACTAGCCGGGGGTGTAGTTTGGGTCCCGGGGTATTTTTAGGCCATACCGGCAATATAAAGGGTATTTTGGTAATTTCGTATTTTTAGGATTTAAAAATGACGAAAATTAGAGAAGTAAATCTGATGTGGGTTTGACCCACTAAGCCACTAACCAAATAGGTTACGTAGGTTATTAGAATTAGGTTCTATTACTTTCCATAAGAAAACCCTAGCCACTATAGCCATTGGAGAAGAAGCTTGGAGAAAGAGAGAGAGAGGGAATTCTACAGAAAGAGAGAGGAAATCAACACCAAATTCAGAGACACTCGAGGCGAGTGATTTAATTTGAAGATTTACAATTATTCTTGGAAGATAAATGAAAACCCATGTTTATTGGACTTAGAACTTGAATATTGAGGACAAATTGCATGTAGAATCACATAGAGATGGTTATTCTGGTATTAATATATGTTGGTTGTAACAAAAACGGATCTAGAATGGACTAATTGATGATTACAAATTCTAGGGTTTATGTTCTTGAATAATTGGGGAAAAAGTGTAGAGATTTGTAAATTGATTGATGTTCGGATGAATTAATCCTTTAAAAAATGTTAGGACGTGACTATAGTATATTTAGGATTGATTAGAGACCTTAAAACAATCTTTGGGACTAATTTTAGAGCAGATTTGAGGAGTAGAAATGGTGAAAAACGAGATTGGGAAAAATCTGTGCCAAAACTGGTCCCTCGTTAGAAGACCTTCCCAAGTCGTTCGAACGAGCTTGTTTGAACGAGCTTCTAACGAGTTGACCAGTCGCTTCTAACGAAAGGGAATTTCGTTCGATAATTTGTTCGACCGAGATCTCGTTAGAAGGTACAGTTCGTTCGAACGAACTGGAATCTCGTTCGAACAGCCTCGTTCGAACGAGACTTCTAACGAGCTGGAAGTTTAGGCCTTTTTGGCCTGTTTTGATTTTGGGAGTCCCGTAAACTTGTTCGAGGGTAGAGATAACATTCCTTTGATGATGTATTGATAGATTTGGGACTTTTGGGTTATTATGAGGAGTAAATTATATACGAGTGATTTAAATCAATGGACCGTTTGGGTTGAGACGTGAGTGTCTACTACGACGTGAGAAGAAATTATGGCGCGTATGATTATAAACCGGAATCGTATAATGTGTGTAAAATATATATTGGTACTAGAATGAGAATAGTACTACAATTAAACTACGGGATTACTAGGATATGTGTTTACTTAGTATTGGTATATGAATTGTTTGTATGACATACCTACCATACTTGCTATCACGGGAGGTTTGCGTTCGCTTAGGGCCCTCTAATCCTTGTGTTGCCCGGATTTAGACTGGTTACCTCGATGAACATAGGTCAGAGAAGGACTTATTGGGATGTTAATAAGTCTGTTGATCGTGGGAGCGCAGGTATGTGCGTGACCCATGTGATGTGACTGTGTTCGCCTCCACTATTTGTGATTTGTGTTGTCTGAACTATTCCTGAGAGATTCGGAATATGTGATCCTTATGTACGTGATGTACCGGGATGGATATCAGAGTATGTGTGCACCGCAGCTTAGTCTTGGTGTGCTTATATTGTATATTTATGTTGTGGGAAATATACGCTTAATAAACTGAGAATTTTCATATGGTATTGTGTGTAACTATGGAATAACATAGAGGGCTAATCTATAATGAGTTGTATTACTTTTATATGAGAACCTGAATTTACGTTAAGCCCCTATTTAATTACGATCGTTATAATGTTAATGGGAACCGAGTAATAAGGGTAGAACCTATGGCAGTCTAGCTAGATATGACGTCACTTAGCTAGTGGTTGTGTCATTTTAGATGGATACTTACGTTAGGAGTGCACAGTTAGACGAGAGGTGAGAATTTCATGTGAGTGCACGTCCTAACATGTACTTTGCATTTAATGTTTAAATGTTTTTAAAGCACTTGCAGGTTTTTAAAATATCTCCACATTCGGGCTCTGACCCGTTTGCTTTCAAATCTACTTTTTGTAAAACCATTTTAGGTGCCCAACCACAAGGACACCATGCATAGGATACTCATTCAGGTGACGAGTTGTAGCTGTTTGTGGAAGCTACAGGGATTTACCTTTAGACGCTTCTATCATTTGGATTCCGTATTCAGTATTCTTCAGTTTTAGGGCATGTTGCCCAGTTCCATTAGAGTTACTTTTCCATTTCAGTTTTCAGACTTTGGCATGTATTGATTTAGTATTCAATTACTTATTTCAGTTGTGGGATTTGTAGTGAGGAGTTTTCCTCCAGACTTTATTTACATTATGTGATGGTTATTCTATTTACTTCGTTATGGTGATGGTGTTATTATTTTTCATTACACTTGTTGCATGTTAATCGGACTTAGATTAAAATTTGACAACTTACTTTTTAAATACTAGGTGGTTAGTAATAATAAAATGTTTTCGACATTGATGCTATTAACTGAGCCAACTTGGCATTTTGAATTAATTTAATAAAGGAGTAGCTACCCGGTATTTAATTAGT
Organism: Sambucus nigra; assembly: GCA_949130495.1. NCBI lineage: Eukaryota > Viridiplantae > Streptophyta > Magnoliopsida > Dipsacales > Adoxaceae > Sambucus > Sambucus nigra. The sequence goes on from OX422217.1 coordinate 4,925,611, forward strand.
CGGGGTGTCACACCTAAGTGAGAGAGAAGGAAAAAACCTAAGAGAGAGAAGAAGAACTCCGTAGGTGTTCTTGGAGAAAAGCTCAAGCTTTTACACCAAAAATTCCACAAACGCGTAGATCGCAAAACGAGGAACGCGTCTATACCAACATCACCTGAAAATCAGACCTTTGATTTAAGGCAAGTGTTTATTACTTGCTGCTTTTTAGCAATAATTATATTTATGTTAGAGTATATAAATTTCCCCATGAATTTGATGATAATTATGATGAAAAAAAATAATAAAGGGTTTCTTGTATATTATAGGGCTGAAATGTTGACAATTGATATACCCATGTAGATAGGTGTTAATCATGAGATTTGATGTGTATTGATGATTAAAAATCTGGGTTATGGTAGTTCTTGAATTGAAATTGGAAGAACTAGGGATTTAATAGTTTAATTTGGGGATTAAGTATTTAATTAATGTATTGGGAAGATTTAATGATTCTAGGTCATTAGAAATCATCTAAATATGTTAGAACATCAATTGGATTTGTTGTTTGGGTGTTTGGGAATGAACAGTAGAGATTTTTTAGGTGTTAATGGTGGAAAAACACTGTATTCTGGGCAAAGGGGATGAACTAATGTAACCCGAACTAGTTCGCCATGTACCCCGAACTGGTTCCCTATGTGCTTCGCGGTACCTGGCTGGAAATTAGCATTCTTCTATGGAATTTTCCCCATCTTCAAAAGGTCATAACTCCTTCACCGTAGCTCTGATTCAGGTCACGTTTCTTCCAGTATCTTCGTGGCGTCGAGCTCTTCAAATTTATAGTCGATCAGAACTCCGGAAAATCGCTGTAAAATTACCAAAATGCCCTTGAAATTTCCTATCTTGTCCTTCTTTCATTGTTTTGACTTCTCTAGCGTACCACTGGAATAAAATCCATAAAATCGTAGAATGGGAAGTTGTTGAGGAGTATGTGGGACACTTGATGGAGGTGTTGAATGATTGGTTCCTAGAATTCAGATAGAAGCTATCATGTGATATCGTGAAGTGACGTGCCAAATATATCGGCGTACGACATACACAAACGTAACATATCGGACTTGAGAAAAATGTCCTTACATATTGTAAGTATGCTAATAGGTTGGAAGAATACCTATAAACTTTAATAGGATGCGTGTATGCCTATTATTTAATATTTTATTAAGTACACTAATGGGTGATAACCCGGGGATGCAAGGTTGTGTTGGGTAATACACTAAAGGGTGATAACCCGGGGGTGTAATGTTTTTATTTAGTGCACTATTGGGTGATAACCCGGGGGTGCAAGAATATTTTATTAAGTGTACTAATGGGTGATAACCTAGGGGTACATGATTATTTTATTTATAGCACTAATGGGATTTAAACCGGGGGTGCAGGACTGATATATTTATATATATACAGGGATGATATGGCTATATATGTATGTATAATTATGAGAAATTCTAATAACAGAAATTAGTAGTTCTGGCCATGAAGACAAATGAATTTAATCTTAATGATATAGACTTAAATATTCATAGTGATCGTGATAGGTAGTAACACGGGATAAAATACTTATGGGGTATCGTATGGGCGATACGGAAATACTATTAACAGATGTAAAGAATGTTAAGTGACTCGAACTAGTTAGCTTAGGTATATTTACTAGAACTAAATAGAAGATACATTAAGGGTGAACAATAGAAGAGAGGTGAGATCTTCATGTGAGAGCACGAATCTAACATGCACATAATACTTGCTTAGAGGCAGTTTTAAATACTTGCAAAACATATTTTTAAACATCAGGCTCTGACTCGTCTCTTGAGTCTTTTCTCTCTTGCTATATATATATATATATATATATATATATATATATATATATATATATATATATATATATATATATATATATATATATATATATATATATGTATGTATATATGTGTGTGTGTGTGTGTGTGTGTGTGTGTATTATATCAGTTACTCAGCTACAGGGTCGCCAGGTTTTGAGACTTGGTTTCCTTGGCGTGCTGCAACTGATGTGGAAGTTGTAGGTCTTTGCTATAGATTCTCCTATTTTTACTCTCACTTCATCTAGACTCGTCATATAGGGCATGTGTCACCCATTCCTGAGACATGTTTGTCAGAGATTGTATTTAGTTTAGTTTCTTTTAATTCTACTTGGATTTGGTTTACTGTGGTTCTTGGATTAAGTTTTTGAACTGGAATGTTTAATCCAGACGTATTTATTTCAGTACGGGATTCAGATTTATTAACTTTCTTTGTTGAATGGTGAATGAATTATATTTAGAATCTTGGATTTTAAATAAAAGATTTTTATTTCAATTTTAAAAGGAAAAAGTATTTTGGCACCAACTTAATTTGAATTAGGTTATTGTAAATTTAATGTTTTTTTATAATGATGCTAAGAACGAACCAACCGGACATTCTGTTTTAAATTTTTATAAAGGACTGATCACCCAATATTTAATTGGCCGGGTTGTCATAGGTGGTATCAGAGCATCAGGTTCTAGAATCCTTTAGGATCTATACGGCTTACTGTGCTTTCAGCTTAGCGTCCTTCGATATAGAGCCTTATTTTTAGGACTATTGTATTCTTATTTATGCGATCACGTCTTCAACTATTTGATATTTTGCAATAACTGTGGACTAATAAACTTCTTTAACATCTCAGTTGCCTCCTTGGCCTGCACCAAATCAAAGGAATGCCCATCTCGAGCCACAACCAGATCCAGCTCAGGGCATGATGAATGCTATAGAAGCTACTTCCATCGTTGCACAGACAGTAAATGCAGCACTAGCAGTGGTACAGCAAGCACCGCCACAGGCACATGCTCCTATTTTCCCTACTGGATGGGAGAGAGTCATGGATGCCTTCCAGAAGGCGCATCCTCCACAGTTCTCATGCAGTTCTGATGTGGTGATGGAGAATTAGTGGATGAAGGATATATAGAGACACCTTTGAATGCATGACTATACCGAGGTACAAAGGCATGTTTTGGATACCTTTAAGCTGAAAAGGTAAACCTTACAGTGGTGGGAGTCCATTACTACTTCAGAGGAGCGAGATTTGATGTCAATTGCCGATTTCTGGGTGCGGTTCGACCGCAAGTACTTTCCTTCCACCTTCAGGATTGAGATGAGGCACATACTTTTAGACCTCGCCCAAGAAGGGAAGATAGTTGCGGAATATGAGGAGGAGTTTACGTGATTGACCAATATGGTACCTGACGAGGTGCATATTGAGGAGAAATGAATCCAGATGTTCCTGGATGGTTTGACTTAGAGGATTCGACAGCATCTTCTGGGTAACCTTTCCCTACACTCCTACATATATGTAAAAAAATGTAGCATTATTACATTGTCAGGACCATCGTGCTAAGGGAAGCAAGCGGGGAGGAGAGCCCATCTAGTTGGGCAAGTCAAGGGGAGGTAGTGCCAGTGGGGCACCAGCTGATCATAGTCAGAGGAAGGGTTACCAGCAAGGAGATTTTGCTAAGAGGTTTCGTCCAGGGGGTTGCAGGTATGGTCACAGGGGCTTTAGACAGGTCCAACACCAGTGCCAGCACCAAGGCCAGCACCAGGGAGGACAGCTGGGCCATCAGGGATAAGGTAGGGGTGGTAACGGCCAGCAGGGCCGAGGTTATCAGGGACATAGGGGAGGAAATTTCACCAACAAATGTTATACTTGTGGCAAGACTAGCCATAAGAAGCAGTATTGCCTCGATAGGGACAGGGTCCCTCGGCATTAGGGTGATCACCAGGAGCCCAGAGACTAGGCCTATCAATGGGTCGGACGCGATCCGGACCCGATACATATAATAGGGTCTGAGCATATTTTTTTAGACTCGAGACCTGAAGACACATTTATTAAATGGGTAGGGTTTGGATCTTATACAAGACCCAGACCCGAAGACCGAACCTGATACATATAATAGGGTCTGAGCATATTTTTAAAATATATATACTAACTATAAATTTATATATATTTATAAATATATCTTATCAATATAACATGTATGTATTATATATAAAAATTTATATTGATGTACATAATAAATATAAGTAATATATGTTTTATTTATACTAATAATGTTCGGAAATACATTACAAAATAATTTAATTTAACATTAAAAAATAAAGAAAGGGGATAAAATAAAATAAATGTATATATTTGGTCAGACCCGGACCCGAGACCCTAATGGATCCGGGCCTGGATCCAATATTGTAGACCCGATGAAGAACCGGATCCGAACTCGAACTCGAACTCGATGAAGACCCGATTACACGAATATGGACCTTCCTAAACCCGACCCGTCTCTGACCGATTGACAGGCCTACCAGAGACATGTTTTAAAGGGAAAATTATTCTACCAATCTCTGAAGCATGTTTCAAAGGGACAAGACCCAACAACAATCAAAGAAAACAGCCCCCCTAGGGGCTGCTGTCCGCCCAAAACAGGTAGAGGGAGGGCGTGATCACTCTGAAAAAAAGTATTTTTTTTTTAATTTTTTATTTACATGATATTTTTTATGTATTTTTAGGGTCTCAAATATATGGTAATTTTATTTTTTTTAGCCTTTAAAATGTCCTAAACAATTCGTGAAAAGTTCAACATCCGAGGAATAAAAAAAGTCTTAATGCATTTAAGTTTAATTCATGTATATCATTGGGTGTTTATTTTATACATTTGAGGCTATTTTTTATAAAGGATTTTTCTAAAGATTTTTTTTAATAAAGTTGTTCGAATGACTTTATAATCTTTTTTTGAATGAGATTGGTTTATCATTTAAACGAACTTTAAACGAATATCAAATGCGATTTCTCTATTAGCAAAACAAATATTGTTTGAGGATAGTTAATCTTTCGTTCAAATGAGTTTGGTTCTGGTTTGAATGAGATATGTTATTTCATTCAAACGAACCTCTACTTTCATTCGAAGGTGATTCTCTTGCCTCAAAAATCGTGTCTGTCATAAATAGACATGCTGGGAACTTTTTAAGTTGTGAATTTTGGCAAAAATCACTTTCTTATCAAAAAACAAAATTCTCCAAACCCTATTTTCACCCAAACTCTTTGAGATCCAAGATTGAATTTTTTTATGTTAGTTTGAGATCTCCAATTTGTGGTGACCAAGAAGGTTTATACTCTCCATACATGTTGAGTACGTTTCATACAGTATGGATTTTCCTTATACATCGTCTTGTTGGGGTTTGTTGATTTATTTTATTCTTATTCAAATCTAGATGATTGTTTTAGGACAATATAAAATTTGGTATATCTTTTGACACAAAAATTTTCTAAAATTATAGTGCCTAGGGTTAAATTGTTTAAGTTCAATATTTAATTTAAAAAATTTAAAATTGGCGTTTGTTTTGACCACTTTATATATCCCCTAGCTTTCTCAATTGTTCATTTCACAAAGTTACAAATGCATATATTGAGTAAGCTTGTTTGGTCACTGGTCTCCAAATCCAAATTAAAAAGGTCAGAGACATTATCGAGTTCCTTCAAAACGAGAATAATTTCCTAAGGTATAACCTCAATAAGGCCAAATAGGATTTTCAGAAGAATGATGCGATCAAGCAAGGAACAAATCATCACAGAATGATGTTGAAGTACTCTTTTAGGGAATGACCCCGTATAGTTTGGGTTGCTTGTTATGATTCTTTTATGAAATAAAAAAGGTCGCATATTAGCATGGTTGGATTAATACCCTAGTTATCATGAAAGTTACCAAAGACTCAGAGCTTTGGTACTGGTAGTAAATGGTATGTCCTACTTATCGGCATCCTACCTTTGGGAGTGATAGGAGTTGTATTCCTCCATATTTTTCTCATCTCCAATAAGTGAAGAATTATTCATTGTATCATGATAGTGAAGATGAACTGCATCCCAAATCTAATGATAGTCGTAAAGGGTATATCACTAAGCTAGTGACTTGTGGCAAGTGAGGGTTATCTTCACTAATTTTTTAAATTGACCCACGTGATCCTATAGACACCTCATTCTGTTACCTCTAAACTCTCCTTAGGTTCCTCGCACCTCCCTTTATCACTACAACCCTAGGTCATACCCCGAGTACTGACCTAGAAGCCATTGGGCACTCCTAGGCTCCATTTGACCAAAAGTCAAATCTTGATCTCGACCAAGACTGAATGAATTTTCGAAGGGCACTGAAAACCCTCTCCAACGGTCCATCTCGTGCATGATTCCGACTTACCATGTGGACGAATGACCTATTTTCCCTCGAAACTCAATCAAGAGGCCACCAGGTGCTCCCGGGCTCCATTTGACCAAAGTCAACTCTTCAACTCGATCGAGACTAAATGAATATTCGAAAGGAACTGAAACCCCTTTCCAATGGTCCACTCCGTGCATGATTTCGACTTACGGTAAGAACGAACGATTAATTTTACTCCGAGAGGTCACCAAATGCTTCTAGGGCCCGTTGACTAAAGTTAACTCCCCGAACCGGATCAAACTCTTTGGAATGTCGAAGTAAATCTCCTAACCTTTCTAACGGTCTACCCTATGCGCAATTCTGACTTACCATGCGGATGAACGATCCGTTTGTGTTCGATGATTCCCCATCCAATGGACTGATGAATGCTTCCGAGCCATATTTGACCTAAAGTAAACTCCTAAACCTGGGAGCAGTCCAAAGGACTTTCAAAGGTCTCTGAATTACCTTTCCAATGGTCTACCTCGTGCATAATTTTGATCAACGGTTTGTGTTCTGCGGCCAATTTTTTGAAAACTCCTGAAAGACACTTCCAAACGGCAGGTCCCAAAGCCTGCCTATCGACAGTGTGCCTAAACGCACATGCCGATTGGCAGGAATAGGGCTATGCCGATTGGAAATGCCCCGAGCCTATAAAATGGAGGCCTAACCTCACTTGCAAAGGGAGCCTAGATCTGATAGATATCACTCTCAGCAAATCCAGAAAACCTCTCTCAAAGGCAGAGCGATTTGCACATCCAAATTTCTTTCCAACCTTCCCTTTTCATCATCCTTCTCATCAAACTTGGTGAATTCACTACCCTCCATCATCATTCAAGTCTAAGGTTTGCTCTCCAACATTCAAGATCAAGCTCGAGATCTTCAAGAAGGTCCAATTTTCTCAACTCTCTCCTTAAACTCTCATAAATTCGCAATAACTTGTTTTATTACTTAGCACTTTCATTATCTCATCTCACACATCCTAATATACTTTCTATTTAGTATTATTGCACATCCCTTATTTTCATATAAATAAAAAAAAACCAAGAAATAAGAAAAAGAGGGTTTGCTCATAAATTCCACACACACACACAAATAAGATAATCCCCCCGATTGGATTTATGGGAAAAATCCCACCCCTCGTTTTGCATGCGAACTACGTGAACTTTGATGCCCCTATAGGCTACGTAGGCATCTCGGGGTAAACCCCGAGACTAGAGTCCTATTTTTACTTTTTCTCTCATTTTCTATTTTTCTCTAAACTCCACTCTTATATATATATATATATATATATATATATATATATATATATATATATATATATATATATATATATATATATATATATATATATTTGTTCTTAGTGGGGTATTATTCGGCATGCATTATCGTTCTATCATAACGGTCAACGTAAGGATAATCGTGTAAATCCTATTTTCTAATATTATTTTTATACCTTCCTATGGATGACTCGCTTTACCTCTTCCATGGTGCAACTCGATGATTCCTATCTCCACTATATATACCCATACACACATATCAAGGGGAAAATAAAGGAAAATAACAAAAACCCATGAGAGACCGAAAGGACGAAATGGGTGCCTAACGCTTCCCATTTCGTAACTTAGCCTCTGGACCCTTTTTCAATTATTTTGGTTTCGTATGCATCAGTATGTCTTTGGATGATGTCCTTTGGGATGGCTCCCTTTATTTTGTCTATTTTGAGTAAAATAGACCGGAGACTCTAATCTCTCTTCATTTTTACACCTCGCCCAAATGACGTTTGCCGAAGCACTCTCGAGAGGGACACGCGGGACCTAGGATCCTCCGTCGTGCGCCCGCCCGTCGTGATGATCCGGGGGGGGGGGATCGCCACAGTGGCGAATTCGCTAAGGAGTTTCTTTTGAGAGCTAGACTCTATTTACATGGATGTTATGTTTGTTTATATTTTCCCCTTTTTTGAATGTTCCCCTTTTCCATGTGTCTCCCATACTTATGCTTCTATTCGCACACTTGTAGAAAATTCTCCATGTACACTTCACACCATGTGCACTTAGGATAACATATATCCACATGTTGCACGCATCATCCATCCATACTTGGTGAACCATTGGTACTTGTACTTTGCTCCCTGTTTGGCATAATCGGAAAAGACATTCTCATAAGATACTAATAAGAGGATCACGCATGATTCACACAACATCAACAACGAGCATTGTTATTGACCAAATTTTTACCCAGTAACTGGAGGGTCACTTCGTGATGTGCGCTGATCCGGGAGGGCGCAGTTAGCCTAAGCAATATGACTCTCACCTTCCATTGGCCAAGTACCTTCGATATATATCGAACAGTTCCCCCGCATCGTACCGCTTAACCAAAGTCATGAAGGGAGGTATATCATAGGGAACTCGTTCACGTACGCCACGTATATCGAATTCGCTATCACACGTACCATCCCCACGAGGTATATGGTGAGGAAATTCACGTACACTTAGGTATATCAATTGGCTTATCCACACGTGCCGATTGCTCTCAAGAGCAAGACATATATCGTGGAAGTCACGCCAAAGGGGAGAACCCTTATTGATTCACCCAACCAACTGCATACCCTCATATAGGCGTCAAGCCTAGGACACACATGTTAGATTACCGATTTCTACCCAAAACTCTACCGAAATTCTGGGTCGGCCTGCCACCTAAATTTTTGCGCATTTTTAAAATGGGACCCTGTCCAAGAGCATGGTCACAAATCCATCCATAGCTTTACATATATTACAAACCCGATTTTTCCAGGCTCGGGTCCTGTCCGGCATTTCATTTTACATTTAGGAGAATTAATACAAGTGAAAACATAATAATTATAATAATCATGCTGAGACTATCTCCAAAGGGAAAATTCTCCTTTCTCTTTATCAAAAATCCAAAAATATTTCTCCTCTCTTTATCAAAAATTCAAAAATATTTTGTCTTTCAATCTCGAAAAAAATGTCAAAAAAAACATTTCATCCTTTTTTCTCAAAAATAAATCCCATTTTATGCCTTCTCAGGTCGATCGCAAACCCTTGGCCTAGCTCCTTATTGGCTTCGGTCTTCAGTCAAGTCACCCCGGAGTTTCGTTCGTTCCCCTATTACTTCTTTCGAGTCCAGAATCCATCCGCTTTCCATGGAGAACATAGATTAAGTACCCATTGTGCAGCCGAATCTGATGGTAGTTCTAGCTCAGCTTGTGTCCAAGATTGATAACCTCCAAATAGAGGTTCGAGAGATACAGCGAAACCAGGTTTACACCCCTCAAGAACAGAGTCCTAATTCCCTCATGCTATGGAAAAACCAGGTGTCTCGAAGAGTATCAGCACGCTCCACGTGTCCCTCCTATTAATGGGACGCCGTCTGCCCAGCTTCCTATGCCAAACCTTTCCTAGCCTAGGTCTAACTTGCCTATGATCATTGATCCAAAGGAAGAAGAGATGAAAAAAGTCAAAGAGGAACTCAAGATGCTCTCCAAGAAGTTCAACCAAGTCAGAATCTCAGGAAATTACATGGACTACACCCACATGTCTCCTTATCATAAACTAAGGTTACCCGAGAAGTTCAAGATGCCAAATATCGAGAAATTCGAAGGAAGTGGGCACCCGATTGTTGATCTCCAAAGTTATCACCGTTCCATAACTCTACTAGGTGCTTCTGAAGAAGTGATGGCCCAATTATTTCAGCAAACTTTGAAGGATAGAGCCCTCCGATGGTTTTTATCTCTCGAGGAGTCCAGAATCCGTAGATGGGAGGATGTAGCCCGAGAATTCATGTCACAGTACAAATAAAATGAAGAGCTTAAGGTCACCCATCGTGATTTAGATCTGCTCAAATAGAACCCTGGAGAATTGGTCAGTAATTTCATCGCCCGATGGAGGGAAAAAGTAGCATCCATGACCAATCGGCCTTCCAAGGAAGATCAAGTCAGCATAGTGAAGACGAACTTCCTACCCCATATCCGAGAAAAGATGGGAGAACAATACTATCCCCATTTCTAAGCTCTCAGAGAAGGAGGAGTAGAAATCTAGGAAAGTCTTGCAAAAATAGAAGTTGACCCAAAGAAGGTGTCCGGATAGTTCACCCCCAGAAAATATGATAAGCCTGTCAGTGCTATAGTCTCAACCATCAACAACATCTCTTAACCAACCACCTCATGGGCACCAAAAAGCCTCCCTATCCCAGTTCAAAAGGAATACACCGAGCTCCATGCTCCCTTGTCCAAAGTTTATCAAGCCTTGTTAAGCCTAAACCTTATCAAACCTTTGGATCCCCGTCCATTGCCAAATCCACTATTAATAAACTTCAAGGAAGAGGCCCATTTCACCTTTCACCAAACTTCTGGTCATACCATCGACCAATGCCTTCACCTCCAAAACATAATCCCAGGTCTAATTGACCGAGGTACTATCACCCCACTAGCCAATCCTAAGCCAAACACTACTCACAACCCACTCCCAAATCATTTTAATGTCATCTTTCTAGAAGCGAACCCAGAATTCGTTCCCTCAACTCAAATCACACCCATATACTTTCCTAAACCTCTACAAATTTTCCCATATTCCCTCCTACACTCTACTAGCCTCTCTGATCAGGCAATGTCACTCCTTACTAGAGCATGCATCGTTATCCGTACCAATTCTGAAAATGGAAGCATGGAATTATTAGAAGTGTTAAACCAACTCCTAGAGTTCGGGCTGAAATTGCCCGCACAAATGATCCTTGATTGCCAGAGATTCAGTACGCTATTCTTGGAAGCATGAAAATGGTCCCGAGAGTCAGATAGTTGGGTAGTACCAACCGATGAAGTCAGTCTGGATGACATCGCCCAGATCATAGTAGAATTATTTAGGCAAACCAATAACATTTGCAGTATGATCGAGTTACTTGAAGCTCTAAAGCTATAGGTGCGCCTAGTCCCTTCACCCTTACACATCTCCACAGAATGGGATCACATGTATGAAGAAGCCGTTGAAGTTGTGGAATGCATTGAATTTTCATGGAAAAATAAAATTATTGCCACCGGATGGGGGAAGAATTTAGAGATTCAAATGAAGAACAAGCTTTCGAGAAAACTGGCCCGGTAGCAGACATGTGTGGACTAATATCATTTGAAGAACTCCTCGAAGAAATAAACAAGGTGGCAAAACAACCCGAGATCGACGAGGAAATGAGATTCATATTTTTCCCTTCTTCAGTAAATCACATGACTAGATTAGGGAGGCATTAACATATTCCAAGCTCACTACCAGCAAATGATACAGGGAGGGATGTTGAAAACCTTCCTATGCCAGAGATGACCCTCGAGGAGAGCAAGATCCTCGATCAACTAAAGAAAACCCAAGCTAACATCACTCTATGGTGGCTTTCCATGTCTTCTCAGCTGCACAGAAATGCTTTGATCAAGTTGCTCACTGGACCCACAGTTCATCCTTCTACCACACCAGAAGAAGCGGTAAATTTGGTCAGATCCTTGACCTCTACCCTAATGCTATCCTTTTTCGAAGAAGAAATCCCCAAGATTGGGCCAAGCCACAATCATGCACTCAATATTTCCGTCAACATTATGGGAAAAGTCGTGCCACTCTCTCTTGTCGATAATGGATCAGCCTTGAATGTCTGCCCATTGAGAACCTTCAAATGTTTAGGCTTGAAGGAAAGAAACCTCACTCCAACCTCCGCTGTTGTGCGTGCCTACGATAATACCCGTCGGGAGGTGATGGGATCCGTAAATTTTGTAATAGGGGCTGGCCCTATAAACCCTGTTGTTGAATTCCAAGTTATTGACATCCCAGCCTGTTTTAACATATTGCTAAGACAACCTTGTCTCTACAGTATCAAGGGTGTGTCTTCCTCAATCCATCAGAAATTGAAGTTCTTCGCCAACGAATGGGTCATCACCATATTGGGTGACAACGATAATGCCGAGGGTGTATGTACCAGGAGTCTAATTCTTGAGATACAACATGAGTTAAATGATATGCTCCTATCAGGATTCTGAGTTGAGCCACTTCCACTCCTGACAGGAAACGACTTCAAGGAAAGGGTTTGTTGAGAATACGACCCTCATGGAAACGTCAATGTGATTCAGATGTTCAGAAACATGCACTTCATGCCCGAACTAGGGCTAGGGCAAAGACAATAAGGGATAATTGAGTTAATGGAACTGAAGAAGGCTTTCCCTCCTTGTGGTTTGGGGTATCAACCGTCATAATAAGATCTCATAATGACCCACTTGTCTCGACCAAAGAGAAGACTAGACTGCATCCAGACTATCCCAGGTGACTCATTGAATGGATGATTCATTAAAGAGGGTGAGGACTTCCCTTTTTGTGGCTTGCCGGAACCATGGTATGACCATACAGACAAGAAGATGAAGTCTGAAATTGAGATCTTCTTCCAATACAGCTACCCATGGGATGAGAGTTCCCAACACCATGTACAACCACTCATCAAAGATACCGAAAAGACTGAGGAAAGTGACTCTGAAGATTCCGTCAATTTACAAACAATGGGGCTGACACTCTGCGTGGTTCACTTAGGCACTATATCACCGGATTCGTCCCAACTGATTAAAGCTACTGATACACCTCTCCTCAACTGTCATGTTGCGCCAGTTATAACTAATGAAATCTCCCCTAATCCCAATGTTTACCCCATTTCTTCTTCTATTGTCTATCTTAGTTCAAATGTAATCGAGTCCTCTTTTGATTAGGTTCTCTATGTTATTTTTCCTATCAATGAAATAAACAAAGATTTTGAGTATCTTGATGTGTCTTACATTAACCGTTTGGATTCTAATAAAACTTTTAATGATGATGATTTTGTAAATGAACAATTCTTAACTGATCTGAATAAGGTTAATAACAAACAACATAACTGCATTCAAGTTAATGAAGAAGAGACTGTTGTTATTAACCTTGGTTCTAGTAGCTAACCGCGCGAGATTAGGATAGGGTCTACCCTTAAAGAGGATAAGTGTGCACAACGCAAAGAATTACTAAAGGAATTCGTGTATGTGTTCGCATGGTCCTATGATGATATGCTCGGCATTGATCCTGTAATAGCTTAGTACGAGATCCCCATTCTCCCAGATTACAAGCCGGTTAAACAAAAGTTGAGAAAACTCTGCACTGAATGGTCGTTCAAAACCAAAGAAGAGGTAATCAAACAATTGACTGTAGGCTTCATTCGTGTGATCGAATATCCCACATAGCTAGCCAATATAGTGCATGTACCAAAATAAGGAGGAAAAGTTCGTATGTGTGTAGACTATAGGGATTTGAATAAAGCCTCTCCAAAGGATGATTATTAGCTACCCAATATTGACATGATCGTGGACAACACATCCAGTCATTCTCTCAAGTCATTCGTCAACGGGTTTGCCATATAAAACCAATCAAAATGCACCCAATCCACCAAGAAAAAACCGCATTCATCACCCCATGGGGAACCTTTTGCTACACCGTTATGCCATTTGGTCTCAAGAACGCTGGGGCTACCTACCAGAGGGTTGCCATAACCATCATGCACCATCTGATTCATAAAGAGATTGAGGTTTTTGTGGATGATATGACTATTAAATCCAAGACTAGAGAAGGTCATGTTCCTTCTCTTCGAAAGTTCTTCGAATGACTGGGACAGTATCCGATGAGACTCAATTCGCAGTAATGCATCTTGGGAGTTACAAAGGGAAAAATCTTAGGATTCATGGTCGGTGAGAAGAGGATAAAAGAAGATCCCAGCAAGCTAAAATCCATACTTGAGATGCTACCTCCCCAAACAGAGAAAGAAGTCCGAGATTTCCTTAGGAAATTTCAATACATCATCCAGCTAACCTCCATCTACGAACCTATCTTAAAACTCCTCCTAAAGGATTCAACCAAGATTTGGAATGAGGTATGCCAAGAATATTTTGACCGAATCAAATAATATCTGACCCAACCCTCAGTACTCATGCCACCATAGCCCGGTCTCCGCTTGCTCTTATACCTAAACATAATTGACCCTGCAGCTGGGACTTTGCTAGCCCAATACCTTCAAAATTCTCACAAAGAAAGAGCCATCTATTATGCCAGTCACAAATTGGCAGGGTATGAGGTTAAATACACCGCTTTGGAAAAGGCATGTGTCGCACTTGTCTTGGTTACCCGAAAGCTGCGGTACTACATGCTCGCCTTCCCCATCAAACTAGTATCCCGAATGGACCCCATCAAATACCTGCTTGAGAAACCCACCTTATCCATCTGAATGGCTCAATGGTCGATGCTCTTAGTCAAGTTTGATATCATGTACGTCATGTAGAAAGCTATAAAATGAAGATCCATCTCTAACTACCTCGCAGATTACCCAGTAGAAGAAGCTGATGTCTGGATCTTCGAATTCCGAGATGAAAACATCCTTTGCACTACCCAAGACAACCTTTGATGGAAAATGTTCTTTGAAGGCGCTACCAACAAGAAGGGATATGGCATTGGGATACTTCTGTTCGCCCCAGAGGACTCCCACACTCCCATCGCCATCAAGTTGGATTTCCCTTGCACGAATAACATGACTAAGTACTAGGCATGCACAGTAGGCCTCAAAGTTGCTCCCAAGAAAGGTATTCAATGCCTAGATATCTATGGGGATTTCGGCCCCATCATCGGTCAAGTGCTCAGAAAGTGGAAAGTCAAGGACGAGAAACTCCAACCCTTCCATGCCCACTTAGAAGAACTAGACTCCCAATTACAAGATATCACCTTCCATTACCTACCTCAAGCAAAGAATAACCTAGCTGATGCTCTCGCTACCTTGGCCTCCATGGTCGATATGCTCGAAGGAATAACTATGACCCCGTTCCTACTTTAAAAGAAAGATAAACCAACCCACTGCTACAACATCGAGCTCATCACTAGAGAAGATCTTGAGCTAGCCAATTATTGGTACTATAATATCTGGCGCCTCCTCAAACATGGTAGGTATCCCGAGGGCTCCAATAAGAAAGATCAAGCAACCCTTCAAAGACAGGCTGCCCAGTATATCATCTGTCATAAAGCACTGCTCAAAAGAAACATCGATGGAACTCATTTGCATTTCATCACAGGTGCTGACATTGAAAAGATAATATAGAAGATCAACAGCGGGTACTGAGGACCCCACATGAATGGTCACATTCTTGCCAAGAAGATCATCCGACAGGGCTACTACTGGACCACCATGAACCAGGATTGCACCACCTATGTTCGGAGATGCCTCAAATGCTAATAATTCTCCAACCTTTAGCATCTGCCTCCACATGAATTATACAACATGACCTATTCCTAGCAGTTCCCCACTTGGGGCATCGACATTATAGGGAAGGTTACACCAAAGGCTTCCAATGGGCATGATTTCATCCTAGTTGCCATTAAATACTTCACCAAATGGGTTGAAGCGGAGTCATACGCAGTGCTGAATGCTAAGATAGTGGCCAAATTCGTTAAGAAAAACACCATCTGCCGGTATGGGATCCCGAACGAGCTAGTATCCGATAATGGGTTGCATTTCGAGGCTGAAGTCACAGAAGTGGTAAAAAAGTATGGGATTCAGAGACACAAATCTTCTCCCTACCGACCTCAGACTGATGGTGCAGTTGAAGATGCCAACAAAAACCTCAAAGCCATTATCAGCAAAATTATCGAAAGTTGTCAGGATTGGGCTGACTGATTCCCGTATGCCCTCTGGGGATACTGAACCTCCATTCAAACCACTATTGGGGCTACCCCTTACTCTCTAGTCTACGGCATGGAAGCATTCCTACCAGTGTAGATTGAAATACCCTCATTATGCGTCATGCTTGAAAGGAAGGTCAGTGAAGAGGACTGGTGCCAAAGCCTTCTTGACGAGCTGACCCTCCTATACGAAAGGATATTAAAATCACTATACCATATACAAGGGTACCAGCGCCAAATAATCCGTTCATTCAACAAGAGGGTCAAGGACCGCGACGTCTGAGAAGGGGGCCTATCCTCAAATAAATCATAGAAGCCATCTGGGACCCCAGAGGGAAATTCAAGCCCGATTGGAACGGCCCCTACATTGTCAAGAAGATCTTGTCTGGTGGTGCCGCCATGCTTATTGACTTAGATGGGGAAGAGATGACTCGTTCAGTTAATCTGGACCATCTCAAGAAATTCTACCCCTAGTTCAAAATATCGGCGCGCTATGACTCCTCTCGTCTCATTTCTATTTTAAAAAAAATCTCTTCATTTCCTTCTATCGAGAAATACGTGGGCCTGATCCTCTGCAAAAAAGCATTTTCAAATAAAATTAAAAATTTTCAAAAACCCCAAAGGTACGTAGGCATCTCATACACCTTACATGAGCACGGCCTTTTCTTTTTCATAAAATACTATTCTTTTCTTATCTATGAGAACAATAGTCAATTCCAACATATACTTGAACGAAAGGATTATGTATGCCTTAGTGATCGGTATAGATAATTCACACAACACAAAATTCATCAAAGGGCACAGCTGGATGATCAGAAACTTCTTTATTTCACTAATAAGAAATTACGGTACATATTACATAAGAAAAGGAACGGATAACTCCCTTTCCCCCTACCTTCCTAAAAAAGACAAAATAAAATCCCCACATTTATTCCCCATTACAAAATGAACCATCCTACCCACAGCTACTAGAGGAGCCCACTGCGTCATCATTATCTGCATCCTGGGGTCCCCAAGTTTTCCCTGCCTGAACAGAGTATCGCAGACACTCCATGGATCGATAAGCTCGAACCAGCTTCGAAAAAACCATAACACCTCCTTCCATGGTCTCAAAAAACACAAGCCATTTTTGTCCAGTCTCCACTGCCAACATCTTTCTAACCACTCTCCTCCATAACCACTTCATATAATCCCCAAGGATATGCCAAACTCTCCCAACAGAATGAGAGGAATGGGTCGACGGATGTCGATTCTCCTACATAGAGCTAACCCGCATGCGCAGACGCCCAGTCAAATTTTCTACCGAAAAGAAGTCTAGTGTCTGAGGTGGCATGACCTGTGCCCAGCCAAATTGGCGCAGAAGCCGCCAAGGGAGATAAAAAGAGGTCTGTCTGAGACCAACCAGCCGTATATAATACGGGTATTCTCCTACCTCTGGAACAGACAACAACTGTCCCCACCAAGGCACTAACGAGTATAAATTTTGAGCCCCATGTTGCACAAGCTAATTCTCCTAGCTCTCAATATCCAGGCCAACACTAAAAAAGTGACACGAAAAGAAGTTGGACACAGCCGACAAAGGATATTTTGGAAGAGTCACCAGGCGGAGTCTTTCAGAAAACCACATGAATAGCATCACGGGGCTACCCTGCAAGAAGTCAGAACGACCTTCTCACCAGGCATCCAGACCGTTCAAGGTCTCCACCAGTATCACCGCCGCATGACTGCGACTCTATGACATCCATAAAGTAATGGCTGCAAGTTGTGGATCCATCAGCAGTTCCCCAGTCACCAGCAGTAATTTTAAAACCAGGCCCAGAGCAACGGCTCCAGCATCACCTACTTCCCGCAAATGCACAGACTGTAACACCATTGGGAGGGAGATCATTCCTCCAGCAACCACTGATCTAGTCGTCGAAGGTGAAATACGAAGAAGCCCAACCAGCAAATCCCTGCGAGAATGGGAAAATTTGGGTAAAGCCACAGCAACACTGGGATTTATCCCCAGCATGGCAGAAAATTCCTCGTTGGTAGGACAAACTTCATCTAACCCAAAGCGGAATACATGGTCTTCGGGGTACCAAAATTGTACCGCCGCCATCAGCATGTTCCACTTAATGGGCCGATTGTGCCACAAAGAGACTCGACGCATGTTTAAAGAATCGTAGTCGAAATTATAAGAGCACATCGCTTCCAAGGCTTTGAGGTAGTTAGCAAACTCAATGCGACCCGGGAGAGCCATCTTGCAGGACTAAGATATAGTAGGTAAGTAACTAAGAATGTGAAGGTGTGATGAAAAACACTCCACCCCTACCCCTTTTTATACTTGAGAGACCTCACAAAAGACATAATCCCTGCAGAAATCGGAGGGAATCCTACCCCATAAAGTACCAAAAAGCTGAAAAGGGCACTAATCAAATCTTTGAATTGATGGGATTGGACTTGACTGCTGATAGGCTGGATAAGGTGCTTCTCGATCGGCAACCCCCTATTTTTGGAAGTTTTCCTTTTTCCTCTTTTCTCAAAATAAGAAGCTCAATAAAAATAAATTAATATTCTCAATAGAATTTCAAAAATCCTTTTCCACCCCTACATAATTTCCCATTCTTAAAACTTTCCTCAAAATCTCAAAAATATCTCTTTTTATGATCTCAGTAGCAAAGTAAAAAGTGCATGTGCATGCATTCATTCATCATTAACAAAAGATAATAAAAAACTCCATTTGCATTGCATATATATATTCTTCTGTGTTACATCAAATTTTGCACGAAATAAAAGAAAAGAAAAAAATAAATGGGACTCATCCCGAACCCACATTCTCTCTCTCTCTCACCTACCCTTCTCCCTCTCTTTAAGAGCTTCCACCCCTGCGATGTGCTCTCTTTCCCCTACGGTGAGATGATGCGCAACCGCTACCCGAGCCAGAGTCCTCTCTAAACGAAGCAAACGACACCAAACAAGAAGGAACCGGGACCGCGCCCCAAATATGGGCAGTCGCTGAAGATATCCAGTCTCTGATGTCCCTCAGCTAAGTAGTCGTTACACAAACTTGCTGTAAGTAAAAGTAAAAATCAGTATCAAAGAAGGACCAAAACAGAAAAGGAACCAAAAAGAGTAAGAAGGTATACCGCAAAATGATGAACCTCTTCTGTCAAACCCAACTCCTCCGGATCCATTGCATAAGGACGGTGCAACATGGGGACCATCCCTCCATCATCCCGTTGAATGTTGTATGAGGGGGTATACAATCGAACAAAGGGAACCTCTGAATTCACCGCCACCGTAGACACCTAAGGACCACTGCGGCTGTGGGAGGACCCCACCACCTGACTCGAACCCGGAGGAGGGAAAGGCAAGGCATCATATATGATGGCCAACATCAACCACCTCATCAGAAAGTCCATATAGTCATACGGTACAGCCGTATCAGTATACAACAAGTAGGACTCATCGATCATTCTCGTGATCCTTGCATCCTCCGATAGAATCCGTTCCCGCCTCATAATTATAGGAGGTTGCGCAGGTGGCACCACCACCAATCTGCGAAATCACCCGCTCCTCTAGATACCAGGAATGGTCGAACTCATGCCCCATCAAATGCCTCATCTGCGCATTCACCCCGATCACCCCCGTATCCTTAATGTTTGTCCCCCAATGGTAAAAGGTCACCTAAAAATCCCCGGCAGGCATAAGTCAATACATAATCAGAACATGCAAAAAATCAAGGCTGAAAAGGAAAGAGTCTTACCCTACCACTGGACAGGCCATTCAAGACCTGACACACCGCCTCCAGAGAGAGGGATCCCTTCGACTGCCTATTGGCCTTGCGCCATAGATACAATAGGTAGAAGTCCCCAACAGTATCATCCTTCAGAGCGATCATCTAGGCATTGCACCCAATCACCTCATAGAACCACATTCGCCAAAGATAGGAATTCATAATAAAAAAGAGACGCATAAGGAAAATGCGAATTCATGAAAGGAAAAATGTGCAAAATTAAAGAAATAGATCAAGAATATACGTGGCTCCAATAAAAGTTTATCGACAGCACCGACTGAATGCATCAAAAGAAAAATATAGGGTCGCTAAAGTCAGGGTCCCCCAATCATAGCGAGGGATGTTCGAAAACATCCTCAAATACGGCAAGAACCACAAATGGATGATGTCTCCACTCGACGCCACCATGAAACCTCCCAGCACCAGCAAAATGAACAGCAGGGCCATCTGCCTCACCTCTAGATCGTCCTCCACATCAACCACCCTACTCAGCAGTTAATCCTTCAGCAAGGACAACCGGATGGAAACCCCAGAGACTATCCTCCCTACATCACCAAGCGTCGCCTGCACCGCCTCTGGCCTCACCCTCAGAGAGCGATCCACCTATATCTGCTCCCCATCGCAATCCAGCCCCAATAGTTGTAGCACGTCTATGGGAGTCATGGTCATCTCCCCAAAACCAAAATGGAAGGTGTGGGTAATATCCCACCATCTCTCCCCAGAGCGCATAAGACCGCTGTCGACTGAGGTGTCTCATCAAGCGCAGATGCCAACCTCTCAAGACTTGTTGATGATACCACCCAATGAACCATAGGTGGAAGATGCTCCCAGACATCTTAAGCCCCGTCGTCCCACCAGAACGTATGTTCTTCAAAGAGATATCAGACTGTCCAAAGAAAAAACCTTGTCAAAATCCAAGAAGGAAGGAATAATCATTAAAAAGAGAAGAATGCCAAAAGTCAGGTTACTTACATAACCGTTGAGGCTCACCGCCCTAGAGGAGCGATGATGTGATGGCTCTCGCAGTAAGGTTCGCTCATTCGCAACCGGATCGAACACATCGAAGGAGTTCTCACTCCCCAAAGTAATAGGCGCCCTGTCCCTCCACTCCACATTAGCCCTGTCATTAACAGTCAACCATTCCCTATGTGTTGTAGTGCTCACATAGGCAGCCATTTCTTAGGGATCGGAATGCTAGAATGATTTGCTGAAGAAAATCACATAAATAAAGAAAGCAAGAAGCTGTGAAAAATGAGGGGAATTCACCCCCTTTACATAGGATGCCAAGGGACATGCCGATCGGCATTGACCCCCGCCCACTGATCGGCACTGACCCCTTACCTTCCCGAGGCAGTCCAAAAGTCCGTGCCACTACCGAATGGCACCCTCTGAACCATGCCGACTAGCACCCCCCTTTAAATTTCGTACAAAAATTCCCAAAAAATACCAGAAAGCCCTGAAAAATTCACAGAAAATTCCTAAATATCCCAAGAAGGATTTAGAACATTTTCCCCATGAAAATTTCACACTCCCTCAAGAGGAACCCCTATTTCCCCAGCATAACTCTCAAAAACCAAGTAAAATTCCTCCCAGCAACATCCCCAGAGGATCTCTAAATTTCACCCCCTTATGCCCCAAAGGTCTCAAGCAATATATCCAAACCCTGGACCACCTAATCACTTCCCGACTGGAGTTTACGGCATCAAACTTGCCTTTCCTCCGCAAAATCCCCAAAATCACAAGGATTTCCCCAACAAAACTCCGGAGGACATTACATTTTCCCCATCTCATTCGTTATTCCCCAGAGGAATCCAAAGTCTAATCTTTACCCCTAGCAGAATCCCTGATTGTCCCAAAGGAAATGTAGGTCATAATTGACCTCGATCTTGGATCGTCACCTTAGTTAGGTTAGAATTTACCTCGGTCCTCGATCGTCACCTCTCTTAGGTCAGAATTGACCTCGGTCTTAGGTCGTCACCTTAGTTAGTTCAGAATTGATCTCAGTCCTCGGTCGTCACCTCTCTTAGGTCAGAATTGACCTCGATCTTGGATCGTCACCTTAGTTATGTCAAAATTGATATCGGTCCTCGCTCGTCACCTCTCTTAGGTGAGAATTGACCTTGGTCTTGGAACGCCACCTTAGTTAGGTTAGAATTGACCTTGGTCTTAGAACGCCACCTTAATTAGGTTAGAATTGACCATGGTCCTCGGTCATCACCTCTCTTACGTCAGAATTGACCTTGGTCCTCGGTCATCACCTTAGTTAGGTCAGAATTAACCTCGGTCTTGGATCGTCACCATAAGCTCACAGAATCGTCATTGACCCACATAATTGGTCATCTCACCTTAAGCCCGTAGAATTGGCTTCGACCCACAGAATTAGTCACCTCTACATAAGCCCGCACAATTGGCTTTGACCCACAGAATTGGTCAACTCTACATAATCCCGCATAATTTGCTTCGACTCGCAGAATTGGTCATTTTATATAAGCCCACAGAATTGGCTTCGACTCACAAAATTGGTCATCTCTACTTAAGCCCACAGAATTAGCTTCAACCCACAGAATTGGTCATCTCAACTTAAGCTCACAGAATCAGCTTCTACCCACAGAATTGGTTATCCCCATCACACTCCGTAGGTCCTCAGAATCAGCCTCAACCCTCTGAATTGGTCATCCTCGCTCCCTTAGGTCCTCAGAAATGACCTTGACCCTCTGAATTGGTTATCCTTCCTCAAAAGCATCATGCGGTGTCTATTTGATGGCTATCATTTGTTCTAGACTCACCCGTCGAGGGGATCTATAGACACCCCATTATGTTACCCCCTAAACTCTCCTTAGATCCCTAGCACCTCCCTTCATCACTACAAACCCAGGTCATACCCCGAGTACTGACCTAGAAGCCATCAGGCACTCCCAGGCTCCATTTGACCAAAATTCAAAGTCTTTAGCTCGATTGAGAATGAATGAATCTTAGAAGGGCACTAAAACCCATCTCCAATGGTCCATCCCACATGCGATTCCAACTTACCATGCAGACAAACGACCTATTTTCCCCTGAAACTCAATTAGGAGGCCATCGGGAGCTCCCGGGCTACATTTGACCAAAGTTAACTCTTTAACTTGACCAAGACTAAATGAATCTTCAAAGGAAACGGAAACCCATTTCCAATGATCCACTTCGTGTGCAATTCTGACTTACAGTATGGACGAACGATTCGTTTTACTCCGAGAGGTCAATGAATGCTTCCAGGCCCCGGTTGACCAAAGTTAACTCCCCGAACCGGATCAAACTCTTTGGAATGTCTAAGTACATATCCTAACCATTATAACGGTCTACCCTATGCACGATTCTGACGTACTATGAGGATGAATAATCCGTTTGCGTCCGACGATTCCCCATCCAATGGACTGACGAATGCTTCCGAGCCATATTTGACCGAAAGTCTACTCCTAAACCCGGGTGTAGTCCAAACGACTTTATAAGGTCTCTGGATTACCTTTCCAATGATCTTGGCCTATAAAAAGGAAGCCTGACCTCACTTGCAAAGGGAGCCCAGATCTGATAGATATCACTCTTAGCAAATCCAGAAAACCTCTCTCGAAGGTAGTGTGATATCCACATCCTAATCCTTTTCCATCCTTCATTTTTCATCATCCTTTTCATCAAACTTGGTGAATTCACTACCCTCCATCATCATCCAAGTCTAAGGACTGCTCTCCAACATTCAAGATCAAGCTCAAGATCTTCAAGAAGGTACAATTATCTCAAGGCTCTCCTTAAATTCTCATAAATTCACAATAACTTGTTTTATTACTTAACACTTTCATTATCTCATCTCACACATCCTAATATACTTTTTATTTATTATTATTGTACATCCCTTATTTTCATATAAATAAAAAACCCAAAAAATAAGAAAAAGAGGGTTTGCTCATAAATTCCAAATGGGAATTCTCATACATTTCCTACACTTTTCTCACAACTCAAACACTTTTTCTACACACACACACCACACAAATAAGTGAATCCCCCCGATTGGATTTATGGGAAAAATCCCACCCCTCGATTTGCATGCGAAATACGTGAACTTTGATGCCTCTATAGGCTACATAGGCATCTCGAGGTAAACCCCGAGACTAGAGTCCTATTATTACTTTTTCTCTCATTTTCTATTTTTTTCTAAACTCCACTCTCTTATATATATATATTTGTTCTTAGTGGTGTATTATTCCGCATGCATTATCGTTCTATCATAACGGTCAATGTAAGGATAATCGTGTAAATCCTATTTTCTTATATTATTTTTATACCTTCCTACGGATGACTCGCTTTACCTCGTCCATGGTGCAAGTCGATGATTCTTATCTCCACTATATATACACATGCACACATATCACGGGGAAAATAAAGGAAAATAACAAAAACCCATGAGAGACTGAATGGGCGTAATGGGTGCCTAACACCTTCCCATTTCATAACTTAGCCTCCAGACCCTTTTCGAATCATTTTGGTTTCGTATGCATCAGTATGTCTTTGGATATTGTCCTTCGGGATGGCTCCCTTTATTTTGTCTATTTTGAGTAAAATAGACTGGCGACTCTAATCTCTCTATATTTTTACACGTCACCCAAATGACGGCGGCCAAAGCGCTCCCAAGAGGGATGCGCGGGACCTAGGATCCTACATTATGCGCTCGCTCGTCGAGAGGATCCGGGGGGATGGCCACAGATCCCCTTTGTAAAACGAATGTCTAGTGGATGAAATTATAAGTTAATTTTATGTTTTGAATTTTCTCATTCTTTTATTATAAGCAATTATTTGTTGTTTTCATTACCTTTTAGAAAGTTTCATCACACAATATTAGTCCTAGGACAAACTACGGCGGGAACGAACCTAGTCGCAACGCCATCCACCAATTCAAGATTTTAGCTGACCAAAGTCAGGACACTTAGTGCCTAGGTATCCCTATGGATATTTTTCTTTCTTGGGAAATTCTAAATGTTTTTGTGTTTCTTAGTGACGAAAATATGTAACATTAAGGTTTGATTAAATGTAATCTTTCTAAGGCATTCAAATTGACGATCAATGTTTAATTGGGTTCTGAAATTGACGATCAGAACTTAATTAGATAAAGTTGAGAAGACTTTCAATGAATATATCCTTTTCCATAATGATAATTCGCAATAAAGAAAGTCATCATGCCATTTAAAATAATAGAGTGGCCAAAGCATTTGAATGCATATTATTTACTCGATGAAACTACTAAATACAGACCTTCTTAAACTGTGCGACTAGTGTCCTGGACAACCTACAAGTATGTTGACATGCATTTATCTCTAGTGTTATATTCTTCTAACACTTGATTATATACCATCCTTGAGTAACCAAAGACGTCAAGGCTATTTGCGATAAGAGATAAGGCTTTCTTCAATTCGACAATGAAAACTTCGTATTCGGCCTCATAATTGGATGCTTCAAAGCCAAGTCTGGTCCATTATTCAATCTTGATTTATTTTTTATTAATCAAGATAATTCCATCTCCTTTTCCTTTTGATTTGGAGGCCCCATCAACATAGAGTGACACTTTTTGAGTTGGTCAAACTCTTTATTAGATATTTGGCCAGCTAGTTCCTTGTCATCAATTTCCTGACCCCAGTGAACTCATTGATGAAATATGCTAAGACCGGAAATCTTATTTCAAGCCTAGGTTCATAATGAAAGTTAAAAACCCCTAGTTCCACCGGCTATTTGGACATTATTTTAGATAGGTCGGCCATTCGGAGAACTGCCTTGAGCAGAAAAGAGGTAATGACTGTGGCAGAATAGGCTTCAAAGTAGAGCCTTAACTTTCTTGAAACGATGAGGAAAGGGTAGTTTATATGCTATATAGGAAAATAGCCTTCATTAGTGTCCAAGAGCATCTTACTGACGTAGTATTTTAGGGGTTAATTCCCTTACTTCTCGTACATTAAGCCTGAGTTAACTACGTGGTCAGACATCACGATATATAATAATATGGATCTCCCAAATTTGGGAATGCAAGTATATGTGGTTGCCTTAGATTGGACTTGATTTCATTAAATGCTTTTGATTTATTGTTCCAAGTTAGACCCTCCTCTTTCTTCAATAGTTAAAAGAATGATTAAAACTTCTCTAAAGATCTAAAGATGAAGAGGTTGGGTGATGATAATATTTTGACTAACTTTTAAATATAATGAATTATTTTAGGTGGATGGACGTTGTGTATCGCTTCTACATGATCGGGGTTTGCCTTGATTACCATTTGGATGACCAGATATTCGAGGAATTTCCTTGACTAAACTATAAAATATCACTGGGTTGCAATTAATTACATTTTGTAATACTTGACGACCTCAAACGCTTTGCCAATTCCAGTATATGGTTGGATTTATGCTTTCTCTTCATTAGCATATCATTTATATATAATTCCATGTAGTTGCCCAATTTACTTTTAAGCATCTTGGTGACCAACTATTAGTATGTTGCTCTTACACTCTTGATCCCAAATGACATGACTATATAGTTGTACAAGACAAAAGTGGTAATTAATGAGGTCTTCTTTCAGTCGGTACCAAATAGAGGAATTCAGTGGTATACTAAATAAGCATCCAAGAAACTCATGTGTTTATGGTTATCTATGGCATCGACCAATTGGTCGATCTTTGGTAGAGGAAATTTGTAAATGGGACACACTTTGTTGAGGTTGATGAAGTGTCTATAGACCCTCAAATTTTCATTACTTTTCCTAGAGACTACAAGTTTGGGGAGCTATTTTGGGAATTTAACTTATTTAAAGGACCTTACCAAAAAAGGTTTCTCTATTTATTCCTCAATAACCTTACCTTATCTGGGGATATTTGTCATGCCTTTTATGTGATCGGCAAGAATGTTGGGTCCACATGAAATCGATAACACTTGACTTTGGGATCAATCCCGAGAATGTCGTAAGGTTGCTAAGAGAATACATCTTGATTATGTTTAAGTTAAGATATCAATTTTTGTGATCAAGAAGTGAGCTTCCGATCAAAAAATTTCTTGTTCAGGTGTGAGTCAACAAAGACTATTTCTTATAATGGCTTCATGACTATCTTTGGGGGCCACCCTTATTTCTTCCACCCCCGATCTGTAATAATTTAATTTCTACTTGTATGGATTAGCCCTATCCTTGGTCAGCTCATCCGTGATCGCTTTCTCCTCCTCCTCATTCTCCTTCTTCTTCTTCTTCTTCTTCTTCTTCTTCTTCTTCTTCTTCTTCTTCTTCTTCTTCTTCTTCTTCTTCCTCCTCCTCCTCTTCTTATTCTTCTTAGTCACTATACAATGGTAAAGCATTGATGAGTAACAAACTTATTTCCCCTTATCTTAATTATCCCTTGATCAGTGATACATTTGAGTTTCTAGTGATATGTGTAAAGTATAAACTTCATGATGTGAATACATCCACGTACGAGGTTAGCGCTATAAAAAGAATCAATATCCATAACGAGGAACTCTATTAACTTTGAGATATTCCCAATTTGGACAGGCAGAACTACATTCCCAAGCGGTATGGCAATATTTCTAATGAAATCGACTAAAGGGATGGTCTCTCACTTCAAATAGTTTATCTTGAAATTAATCATGTTGAACAACTTCAGATACAAGACTCTGAGGTGCTTCCGTGGTCAACTAGTACCTTATCCATGTCCTAATTAGAAATTATAAGTGTGATTACTAACGCATCATATTGTGGAGTTCTGACTCCAATCAGGTCTTCCTCGGTAAAGACTATGTGTTTATAATAGTCAATATTCACCAAAAGTCAACATTTTCCTATGGAGTCTTAGCAGGGTCAATCTAGAAAGCCTCCACCACCACGATGACTTTCTTTAATTTTATGCGAACAACATACATTGAATATAGTTTGGACTTGATGCATCGTGAATGATTGTAAACTATTGTCCCATATTGTCATCATCTAGGACATTGTTAAGCTTCTGATCATTATCCATTGTGAGCTTTACAGCCATTCTCTACATGGCCAACCCGGGACAACTCTTCTAAGTGGGACTTAAGATCCTTGATGATACCAAAAAAGGTATCACCAAATCAATACAAATATGTGAGATGAATCCATTATAATAATAGAGTATAAATAGATATATAAATGTAGAAGGAGGTGATATCCTATCTAAGCCTACTCCACTGTGCGCGCGTGCATATGTGTGTGTGTGTGTGTGTGTGTGTGTGTGTGTGTGTGTGTGTGTGTGATATCCACTAAGAAAGGGCTCTAATGGACTTGAAATACAGATCATTCAAGCTTTCTCTCTATATATTATAATTCCATAAGGGTTTGAGTAGGGTTTTTAATTAAAGGTCCCCACAAGGTAGGAGAATGTGAATATGTATATAGCTGGGATGGTGCAATATGCACCCTAGCATGCAATAGGCATGTACCCGATGGGGTGATGAAATTTACCCAGAAGCATTTACTTCTGGGTCATAGGCTGAACCAAATGGCTTGGTAAACCAATTTATGTAGGAATCACTGCCTCTGAGCCATAAGCAGTCATGAAAGGGGTTTTTCTCAGTCATCATGTAGGCCCATAGGACAACATGAACTATATCGGTCCAAAGACCCTTGGCGTCTTCCAACTTCTTCTTAATCCCATTTAATATGGTTTTGTTAGTCACCTTTATTTTACCATTTACCTGAGGTCGGCCTGGAGCTAAGAAAAGTTACTTGATGTCGAACCCTCTCATAGTAGGCTTCCAAGGATGAGTTTTTTATCAACTTTCTATTGTCTAAGATAAGGGTATGAGGTAGACCATATCTATGAATATTATTCCTCCAAATAAACTTGAAGGTCTTCGTCTCAGTGATGGTGATAATGGCCTTTAGATCAACCCATTTTGAGAAGTATTCAATCACCACTATGAGGTATTTGTAGTTGTCAATTGTCCTAGGCAAGGGTCCTACCAAATCAATTCCCCAAATAGTAAATGACTAGGGATAGATGGTAGAAGATAGAGGATGATGAGACTAATGAGGGATACTGTAAAACCAACCTGTCATATCTCTTGACATAACTAGTCTCATTCCTAGCCAAAGTCGACCACTAATACCCCTGGGTTACCACCCTTTTCACCAAGGATCTCCCTTCTATATGACTGGAACATGAACCTTCGTGTGCATATTTCAAATTGTATCCCACCTCTATCGAATGGACACATTAGAGTAATCGGAGAAGAAATCCTTTCTTGTATAGAACATTCCCAATGACTAAGTACGTAATAACTTCGTATCTGAGCTTGTTTCTTTCCAACTTGGAGTCTGTTAGTTCACTATCTTTTGTATATCAGATGAGAGGGTCCATCTAAGATTCTCCTATATCAAGTCATAAGTAGAATTCAGTCGTGTTGTCTTCTTCTTTAATGGTCGACCGATGTAGAACCTCGACAGGCACTGACCTTCTTATCTCGATTTCAGTTGCTAATGACAATCTCACCAGGGCATCATCTCGGCCATTATCTAGCCAAGTGATCCTCTTGCTTTTTATCTTATTAAAGTTCTTCAGCATTGCTTATTCCCTGGATGGATACTTGGCCATCCTTTGATCTTTAGCCTCATACGCTCTCAGCACTTGGTTTACTAGCAGTCTAGAGTTATTGTGGATAAATAAATTAATTGCATTCACTGCTTTGGCAAGGGAGAGACTAACAAGAAGGGGCCCGTACTCAGATTCAATGTTGGATGCCTTAAACTTTAATCTCAAAGCATACACTATATCATGTTTCATATGGAGCTGACACTATCAAGCCATCTCAACTCTCTGCCTCACAGGAAGAACCGTTAACAAATATACTCCATACAATACCTTTTTCTACATAGTTTCCCTTTTCCAATGCTCCAGTCGTAAACACAAATCTTTCTTCTTCATTATCGACCACTAATTTCTTGGTCGTACTCTTCTCGGCCTCAACCGAGGGGAGGTATGTTCTTCTTTTTGGCTCACATAATGGATACATAATCTATTCTGTATCTACCTTATCCCACGTGAAATTGACTACAAAATTAGCTAAATCTTTCCCCTTGATGTCCGTTCTTAGCTGATAGATGATATTGAATTCTCCCAACTCGATAGACCAGGCCATCAGCCTACCCAATTTCTTGAGTTTATGGATGACCTGCCTAAGAGGTGAGTCTATTAGGATAACCATTGTATGTTCTTGGAAGTAGGACTTTATCTTCCTATATGAATGAATAAGAGCATAAGCTAATTTTTCCATTTTTGGATACCTTTGCTCGGCCCCTTAAAGATCCTTGATGTTGAAAATAGACTGGCTTTAGGACACCCCCATCGTCTGTTACAATTGCTACGTTGATGGTTGACTTAGACACAACCAGGTACAAATACATTTTTTCTAGGTCTTGATAATAAGAGTGGGGAGGTGAGGTAGACTTTTAATTACTGAAAGGCCCATTCACACTCCTTTCTCCACTAAAAAATCTTTTCTCAGCACCTTGAAGAAGGGAAGACACTAAGATACGAATTTATTCAGTGCTACAACTCGTCATCAACCTCTAGATATCTTTTATGGTCTTAATAGTCTTCATCTGCACTAAGGTTTTGATTTTTTTGGGTTAGCCTATATCCCTCTCTGATTGATAATAAAACCCAAAAACTTATCTGCCCTAGCACCAAAGACACACTTTGAGGGATTCAATTTCGTCAAATATTTGTCCATCATGTTAAAAGTGTGCTCTAGTTCGTCCATATGCATCTCGGCCTTGAGACTCTTAGTGAGCATGCCGTCGATGTATACCTCTATGGTCTTGCCTATTTAACCCTCGAACATTTTTTTCACCAGCCTCTGATATGTAGCCCCGACATTCTTGAGGCCAAAGGGAATTACCTTGTAGCAATACATACCTTTTCCCATGATGAACGAGGTCTTCTTACAATCGGTAGGGTTCATAAATATTTGATTGTACCTCGAGTAGGCATCCATAAAACTCACGAGTTTATGCTCGATCGTGGCATCTACCATTTGATGTATTCTTGGGAGAGGAAAGTTCTGCTTGGGGCATGCCTTATTCAAATTTGTGAAATCATCACACATTATCCATTTTCCATTTTCCTTTGGCACAATAACAACATTAGTGTAACAACCTTGATTTATTTTGGGAAAAATAAATATTATTTTTTTTAGAGAATAATTAATTTGGCAATTGAGGTCAAAATTTGGAGTCGTTAGAAAGTGTTTCGAATGGCGATTCTCAGGGTGTAGTTGTGCCCGGAAGGGTCGAGAAAGTCAAAATGACTGTACTTGGGGTCAATTTAGGTTCCGAAATAATTTTAAGCTCGTTTGACTCGAATTAAAGTTATCGAGTCATTTAAAGTGTGTATTATCATTTAAAGTGTGTATCTTGGGAGAATGGGCTTATTAAGCCCACAGGAGATTAAATCTCCTTAGAAAGAAAGAGAGAAAGAGAAAAAGAAAGAAAGAAACAAAGAAAGAGAGAAGAGAAAGAAGGAGAAAAGGGAGAGAAAGAGGATTTCCGGACAAACATGCGATTTCGAGGACGGATCAGACCCTACGAACACGAGGCAAGTGATTAAACTTCCTAAATAATTGTTGTGTACATTTATTTCATGATTTCTGGATTAAATCTGTGGGTTTTAGGTTTATTTTATCAAAACCTAACTTTTGGGTATAATCTTAGATTTGATATGTAGATCTTTGATTTGAGGATAGAAATTAGTTTATATGTGTTTATAGAAGATTATTGATGATATATATGTGGTTGGGTTGAAGAGAAATGAAGATAAAATGATCAAAATGAATTTTTGGGTTTTTTGGCTGAACAAAAAGTAGCCATTTTTGAGCCTCCAGGTATGCCGAATCGATTCGGCCCCCTAGCCAAATCGATTCGAAAAGTTGCAGGTGCCCAGGTCTGAGTGACCGAATCGATTCGGACCCCAGCCAAATCGATTCAGCCTGAGACAGAGTCCTAGGTCTGAAGACCTGAATCGATTCGCCTTGGAGGCCGAATCGATTCGGATTTGGCCTGAATCGATTCGAAAACAGGGCTTTTCGGGGGAATGTTTTCTTGGGAGAATTTCATTCCATTTTGTTCGAGGTTATCGATTGGGAACCTCTATAGGAATTTATTGGAGTATGTTGTGGAGACTTTTAGAGAGTTTCCCTTATAAGAAATTATTGGAGCCGTATAGACTTAAATGGAGGAATACCGATTAGAGATTTTGGTATAATCTAAGTGGGGAAGCCCACCTTGATTGGAGATTGTATTTGGAGATAACAATTAAATTCATATAAAAGAATGAGAATAAGTTTAGAGATATTGGGTCTTCGGACCAAATCCCAAATGGTATAACTTTGAATGCTCATAAAATGAATTGTACCCTATTATGGATGGAGAATTATAAATGCTAATTAATGAGCATACGTATATAGAAATATCCTTAATGATGATTGATTTGGGATATGTCTCACACAATGAGAAATGCTAAATGAAGTGCATTAGGATAAAGAATATCCTTAACATAAATAGAATTGAGAGAAAATTCATAAATAGAAGCGATATGTGAGCCTCAAGCGAGAAATAGTATAGTGTATACTAAGTGGGGAAGATGTGTGAGAATTGATGGTTAGTATATCAAAAGAGAGAGATATATTAAACAATGACATTAATCTTATTGCGCCTAAGAGCGTATAATAAATATGGAAACAATGTGCCAGGTATACCTTATATGATGGTATATCTTTATATGATGTGATGATGTATGTATACCTTATGTGATGGTGTATATATATATAGTGAAGCATACCCCCTCCTTGCTATCATTAGGAAGTTGCGTGCGAAGAGGGTGAGCATCCTGGCTCAAAGAGCAGGGTGTAGATATTCCCCAGGTCATAGTTGTCCATTGTGATTATTATTATGCAATATATATATGCATTCTTTTGGGGATGAGAAGTTGGGGGTATGTTACATTCTCACTTGTCGATTAGGAGCTATGACCTCTTTCCATGATGTTGTGTGCGTGAGTTTATCACGAGGTGGGTGCCGTGGAACCCCACCAGGTGGCCTTAGTTTGCTACGTGGATGGGTTGCTGAAAGATGATAGCATGTGAGCCTACGTCCTCGAGCTATATCCCGATTGGACGGTTATTATTGATTGTGCTTGTACTTGAGTGTTGAGGGCAAAATGGACCTCAACGACCAACATTGCCAGGATTAGTGTATCGGGGGGTTCCTTATTTGGATTTCGCTTCAGCGAGACGTCCCACGCACGAACCGTAGTGTAATATTGGAAATTGGAGAGAAGTTAGTCCTTAATGCTCATATTTATATATATATATATCACCTATCCCGACAATCCACAATGCCAGGAGTAGTGTAACGAGGGGGTTCCTTATTTGGATTTCGCTTCGGCAAGACGTCCCACGCATGAAACACCGTGTACTATTAAGAATTGGGAATATTAATTAATTAAAAATTGAGTAATAAGAACTTGGGTTACATGGATCATGCATTGAGGGCATAATGAATCTCAAAGATCAATATTGTCAGAAGTAGTGTAACGGGGGGTTCCTTGTTTGGATTTTGCTTCAGCGAGATGTCCCACACATGAAACGCAGTACACTATTGAGAACCGGGAGGAGTTTAATCCTTATCACTTGATGCTAATAACTCATATATATATATATATATATATATATATATATATATATATATATACATAACATATGAGGGCATAACTAGAATATATGAAATTCTAGTAAGAGAATGTTGATGTATTGTAATGATGTTGTTATGAAGATGGTTATGCAACTTTATATGTTCAATAAATGAACAAATATAAAGAGAACTATGAAATTAAATATGTAAAGAAATGTTTTAAATGGAATTTAGATAACTGTAGATTGCGAGATAAGTTAGATGATCTTAATCGAATATGTATTTTTGGGACTTAGTTAGATTTAATTGCCTAATTAGATTTGGGCATTTATTTGGAGTCCACGTGCATACGTTTAGTGCGCGCTCTAGTTGAGAGGTGAGTTGGATTGTTATGGAGAGGACGATTCCATTAAATCATGTATTAATGCATTTATAATTATTATGCATTTTAATGCACTTGCTATAAAATGTTTTCAACTCGGGCTCTGACCTGTTTATATTTTCTCCTCCTATGCCTATATTGTATTACTATAGGTGTTCCTCAGCAAGGACACCGTTGATGTTTATCCACCCAGTATATTCGGGGATATGTAACAATAGCGGATTGTTGCGGCACTTTGTTTCAGTCGATTCCTATCTTTTGTATATCTAGATTAGGATTCAGTTTGTATATTGAGTTTAGACTCTAGTGTTGTAGATTAACACTTTTATATTTTATTTCTCAGATTATTGTATTGTCTGTGACCCGACAACTTATTCGGGAATTTCATTGTTGAGATTTTGTTGTACATGGTATTGTACTCTTTTATATTATTGGAGTTGCATGTATCATTCATCATAGTTAGATGTACTATTGTTGATTGTTGTTGTATGGTTGGTTTCTTTCGGTGTTAAATAAAAGTTTTAAATTTTTGGCACCCTCTTTGAATAATTTTGGGTAGATAGCCTTATATTATTGCATATTGTCAGTTGATGTTGAGACTATGCCATCTGAGATACCTGATTTATTATAGTATAGGGTTGGACACCCCCACCCGTTATTATTTGGAGCAGGTTGTCACAATTAGCTAACCATTCGGGGTAGATAACTTCTCTAATAAAGTCGGCTTTATCCAACTTCCTCACCTCGTATTTTTCCCTGGAGTAGATCATTCATTTCAATCTTACTAGATTAGCTCCCTCGGCCACGTTCAGTCTGTGGCAGAGGATCTTCGAGTTAATTCCTGGCATATCTTCATGACTCCATGTCACGCCCTAAACCCAAATCCATTTTTTTTATCATTTATTTTTATAAGAATTAAATCATAATCTTTATCCCCTTTTAAAATATAATTCATTTATCAAAATTTTCATGCATAATGTACATAATGAACATAATACTCTTCTTTGTACCATAACATAATTAACATCAGCGTCATAATTAAGCGAACGTACAATACTATGATTAAATGTTACCATTATCAAGATAAACCATTTTACCTAAATATATACTACGTGTGAGTGTAGTAAAATCCTCATTGTGACAATGACAAAATCCCCATATCTAAATCCCAGCTCTTTCTAACGGTAGAGCTCGCAAAATCACCGATCATATTGTATCCTAGATGAAAACATATAAACCTAAAAATGTTAAAATATAAATCATAAGCATTAATCTTAGTGAGGTACTCATTCTCTTCAATGAGGTAACAGTTATATATCAAATTTGTGGATACAAAATCTAAACAATCCTGACCGTTATAGCAATTACAAATCCTAGAACATAAGTTCCAATAGATCCTTATCATAAGATAAAACAGAGCATTGGATCTTTATTCAATTCCAATCCTGGATCATAAGACCCAAAAAATCATGGATATTTGAATATCCAAATAAATCCTGAAAATCGAAGTATTCAAACCAATCCTGGATCATAAGACCCAAACAATCCTGGATATAAATATCTAAACAAATCCGGAATACCGAAGTATTCAAATTAATCAAGATCATAAGACCCAAACAATCCTGGATATTTGAATATCCAAAAAAATCTTGAATACCAAAATATTCAAACCAATCCTTGTCTTAGAGCTATATTTAAATCTAAAATATCATTTTCATATTTATATATGAAACAATCATAAGTACACTCACCTTGGTAACTTATCAGGTTTTTCCTTTTCCTTTATTCGACACTTGTTCAACCAATTCTTCTCCCCTTTATATCATTCTTACAATATGTGACTCATCATAATAATATCAACAATCCAAGGGATATCTCAAATGTAACTCAATTCGTAAGCATCATATCATTCCATTCAAATCATTTATCACAAATGAAGTTCCATCCAAATTCATATTAGGATATCTAACATATCCAATTCATAGTCCAAACATACTTTAATTTCTTCTTGGTAATCCAAGTCTTACTGTATTAGATTCCTAATAAAAAAGAATACACATTATTTTAAGTTTTTAGAGCAAAATATGCCCATTTCTTTACTGCATAGAAAATCCACCTTATAGGCTCCTCTATCGTTCAGTCAACTTTCAGGAATTTTCATAATTTTTTTACATCATAACTTTCTATTATCTTCAACCCAATTTCAATAACATATTTAATAAGACAAAATTAAAGTTTCATAATTTTTAGAGTTCGTTTTCTATGTCAAGAAAAACCTCAAACATGTGGTATGCATACTTACACTTTTGGGAAAAATTCTATACCTGAACTTTAAACTATCACTGAAGATTCATTTCTTGGTATTTTTACATAATTTTAGGATATGATATACATATACGGGTCTATTTTAATCTCCAACTATAATTACTCAATTTGAGTAAGTATACAAAAAGGTATAGAAGTTTGAATACACAAAGTTTCCAATTGAAGCAATATAAAGGGTTTACACCTTCAACTTTCTTTAAACTCGTATATACCCATACATATCCATCATGGCATGAAAGTTTAATAAAAAATCAATGATTTTTATTATTTAAATCGGTAATACAAGAAAAATAACAATATTTATGGATAGAATAACCTTAGAAACTTTCACGTAATTTTCTACGTATTTTTCTCAAATTTCACTCCTCACTTTCTTCTTCCTAAACATCCAACTCTCTTTCCTCAAGCTAAAAATCTCCAAAACTGAACCAATGATGAATTTTATGAAGAAGGGGGAGTATTTTAAGGGTTCAAAGTCGTCCAAACCCACCTACCTTTACAACCATTCAAAACAAACCATTTATTGAACTAATAAGACAAAATACCACTTAATGAATGGACATATTTGCCCTTATTTCGTAATTTCAATATAGCTTCTCGTTCGAACCTCCATTTAACATGCGTTTACTGTGTTACAAATCTAACTCATACATCTACAACTATCTACTTTTTACCTTAAGTCAATGGTTATATTATACGGGTCAAAATTAGTCTCCAATATGAACATTCCTACCGAAAACTTCAAAATTTCATGTTTATAACTAATTTGGTATTTCATGATTTTTAAACGTAGGATTAGACTAAATATATAATGACATAACATTATATATATTAATAACACGTTATCCATATCACATAAGGTAAGAATTATTTAAGCATAATTAATCATAATTATATTCCAGTTGTCACACTCCAAAAAAATGCTTTGTCTCTTACTCAACAATTTAATCAACCCTTCTTTGATCTCTTTCTTCAGGGCCTTATCAACTTGAACTATTTTTTTTTATCTTATCCTCACTAAGGATGATGGATTCTACATCCTTGATCGCTTCACCCTTTTTCAGCTATGTCTCGTCCCTAGGGTTAAGAATGTTTATGTTATAGGTAGTGGTGACTCTCTTATGCCCCTCTCTCTCCTTGGCCGAATTGAAGTAACATTCACGTGCTTCAACCTGGTCACCTTGAACTTCCCCGACACCATAAAGAGTCAGGAATTTTATCATTTTGTGAACTCTTAAAGACACGGCCTGGAACTCTTTGAAGCCTACTTATCCCATAATGATTCTATATATGCTGAATAAACGTTCTCGTCCATAATAAATAAATTGATCTTCCTCGTGAGATATTTCGACCGAGTGTTTCCCATTCTAACATCCAATTTGTATATTCCAAGAGGTTGTACTTTCTCTCCAGTAAAACTAATCACAGGTTGGTTGTTATAACCCGTATTTTTATGCTTTATTAATTTGGGGATTTATTAAATTTAAAGTGAGTTATTAATTTAATATAAACCCGAAAATTAATTACTTTGTAATTATTAACGTGATGTGAGTTAGTAATTATGGGAAACTTGTTGAATATTACTAATGATTAGAGTAATATATAATATTGGTTCTATTAAATGTCAAGAGTGAACAAAATGATAATTTTGGAAATTTGAGTCGGGACGCGCCCGTGTCGCATTGGGACTAAATATTGATTTATAAAAGTGAATAAATTATAAGTTGCTCATATGGTGGTTTTGAGTGCGCCAAAGTGTCCGTAAGGGTCGAGATAGTCAGAAAAGTGTACCCTGGGGTTTAGTTTGGATCTCGGGCCGTTTTTAGGCTTATTTAGCGCCCCAGGAGGGAATTTTGGACATTTTGTAATTTTGGGAAATTACACCCACGAATTTTCAAGGGTTATGTCAGATGTATAAGGTTGCCTTCAAGGGTTAACAAAACAAAAGACAAGTGACGGCCATAGGAGAGGGAAGGAGAGAGTTTACCAAGGTGTTCTAGGCCGAAAATTCATCCGGTTGCACCGCCACCAACACCAACGCGTAGATCGTGCGACGGGGAAAGCAACCACACTAAATTCGTCCACAAATCTGAACTCTAAAATTCCAAGGAAAGTGTTTATCTTGCTTATTTTCGTTAATGCATCACTCATGTTAGTCTAGGGTTGATTAGGATGAGTTTCTTGGAAGAAAACCCATGTTGGAGATAGGAAATTGCTTGTAGTAATGATATATATGGAAATCTGGAAACCCCCTTAATATGTAGAGGTTGAACCATGGATTTATGATGTTTTAGAAGAAGAAATTCTGGAAAAAGATTGATTAGAAGAAATTTAAAGAAATTTCTAGGGTTCATGAGGTTTATATAAGTTTTCCCCTTTTAATCCATGGTTATTGATGAAAATTCACATGCTTTATGTAGAAGATTGTTAGTTTGGGTTTATAAGGTTTGTAGTACGAATTTTTGGGAGTTTGGGTGTTATAAATATGAATTCTGTTGAGGTTGGATGATAGAACCCGTAACTACTAATCTGCAGAATTCGCCATACCTGTTTGATCGATCGATCGAACCAGGAGTGTCGATCGATCGATCGACCCCTTCTGGAAGACTCATATTTCCCCTTTTAAATAGTTGAATTAAATTTAAATGAGTAATACTCCTTAGACATCCTTATTAAAATATTTTGGGAGATAAAGAAGACCAATAGGACTTATTAATAATTATGAGACCTTTAATGTAAGACGGGATTTGCATTTTTGGGATGTTTGCATATAAGGGACGATAGAATTATGTATTAAAGGGAGAGACGCATAAGATAGTCACGATGGAAAATAGATGAGTACCTATTGAATTCTACACTTGGGAGGATAGAGTCCATGAGTGTTACGCAATAAGTTGGAATAATCCCTCAAACTAAAAGTAAGAGACGAACCGTTATAAGTGATAACTAAATAATGAAAAATAAGGATAAATGTTATAATTATGGGTTATGAGATGAACCCAAATTTGATATACAAAAAAGTAGTTTATTTACATGACTGTGTTTTATGCATATACTATATACGTGTAAAAAGCATGCCCGCGCTACTTGCTATCCCTGACGTTATCGCGCTGGGACAGTCTTATCTCGATGGGACCTTTACGGGGTATATTGACTTGTACCCACGAAGATAGGAATCCTAGGTACAAGCTATCGTATCGATAGTCACAGTCCTAAGAGACGCGAGGGTATGTGCTGACCTCTTGGACTTGGAAACTATGCTTCGCCTCAATATTGTTGGTGAATGTATTAATACAGTTCGAGGGCGATTCCGAACTTGTATTTCACTTAGTACGAGTAATACGGGGATTGAATAGCAGAGTATGCCCGCACGATAATTTTTATGTGGGGTGCTGTTAGAATATATATATTATACGAGTATTTGATATATATATATATATATATATATATATATATATATATATATATATATATATATATATATATATATATATGAATTTTTGAAATTTGGAACTTCCTATT
The DNA here is from genome assembly GCA_949130495.1 of Sambucus nigra. NCBI lineage: Eukaryota > Viridiplantae > Streptophyta > Magnoliopsida > Dipsacales > Adoxaceae > Sambucus > Sambucus nigra. Next base: position 4,965,299 of record OX422217.1, read on the forward strand.
GTGTTTATGGTAAGTAAAATTTGAATAATGACTTCAATTTGGAAATGCTTGTTTTGAAAAGTATAATAGGACACTGGGAAACTTTATTAGCAAATATGGTTTAAATGAGAACTTTGTGCTCAAATAAAATTATTCTCTTAAACAATTAAATTGTCCAGTTTTAAATCTTTCGAGTAACCTAAGATAAGTTAAACCGTTGGGAAGGTTAGTGCGATAGGCGTGCACATTAGAAGAGAGGTTAGAATTTCTCAAGGGAGTGTCGCATTAATATGTTGTTGCATTGGCCTATAAACATTTTAAATACTTGCTAAACAAATTTGAAATCATTTTTACAATCGGGCTCTGACCCGTTTCCATTTTCTTTTCTCTCTTGTATATATATGTATATGTTAGAGGTGCCCAGCCACAGGGGCGTCTTGCATAGTAACCTTTGGGAGGAACGCGTTGCAGCTTCGGTGGGAGTTGCAGGCCTCTTGCTTAGACGACTATATTTATTTGATTCCACTCCTAGAATATTTATTCATTTGGGCATGTGTCGCCCGTTTCCATTATCCAGATGTTTTATTGGACATTGTAATTAATTTATTTCTAGTATTGTCACTTTGGGATTTATTACTGTCTGGATGTTTTACTTTAAATTTTAAATGATGGGATTTAGTTGTTGAATGTTTTAAATTATTTGGATTATATGTTCCAGGATAATTGTGGTGTGATTCTTTAATGTTGAATTATGTAAATTTTTAAATCATTGGTTATAAATAGAATTTGGAAAGTAATGTCTAAAATGGTTTTGACACTTAGCTTAATTAATTAGGATGTGTAAATTGGAAAAGTTATTTTTACGACAGTAATGCTAAGAATGAACCAACTGTTCACCTTGATTTTAATTTAATAAAGGAGTGATTGCCTGGTGTTTAATTAGGCGGGGTGTCACAGGTGGTACCAGAGAATCAGGTTCTAATGTCCTTAAGATCTGTACGGCTTATTTCTCTTTCAGCTTAGCATTTTTGCTATAGAGCCCAATTTTAGGATTTCTGTATTCTTGCTTTTACGTTTACGTCTTTATTAATTTGAGATTTGGTAATAACTGTAGACTAATAAATTTCTTCACGTTTCAGATGCCTCCGAGACTTGCACCAAAGGATAGACGTGCCCAAGCCGAATAGCCAGCAGCTCCGGCTCAGGGAATGATGAATGCTAATGAGGTAGCCGCTATTGTTGCTCAGGCGGTGAATGCCGCGTTAGCGGTAGTACAGCAGGCTCCACCCCAAATTCAGGTAGTGGCACCAGTACCTGCACAGCTTCCATCAGCATGGGATCCAGTTAGGGATGCCTTTCAGAAGGCGCATCCCCCTGAGTTCTTGGGTAGTTCAGATATCATCATCGTCAGCCAATGGAAGAAAGATATCCAACGGCATCTGCGTAGGTATGAGTGCACATACGTGCAAAAGTAGTTGTTGGCTTCCTTTAAGTTAGTGGGGGCCGCTTTGCAGTGGTGGGAATCCTCCACCACCTTGGAGGAGAGGGATCCTATCCCGATTCAGTCATTTTGGGAGCAGTTTGATTGCAAATATTTTCCACCCACCGTGCAGACTAAGATGAGGCAGAAATTACTGAACTTGAAGCAGGAGAATTCTACCATTGCCGAGTATGAAGAGGAGTTCACAAGACTTCTCACCATAGTGCCAGATGAGGCACCTACTGAGGGTAAGAAAATACTTTTGTTTGTGGACAGGTTAGCTTGGAGGATCCGTCAGCACCTTATAGGGAATCTGTCTCTGAATACCTTCACAGATGTACTCAATGCTGCCTTACTACACTGCCAGGATCACCGCTTCCATCTGCAGGGAAGTAAGCGAGCAGGAAAGTGCGACCAGTAGGGAAGGATAGGGGGTAGTGGCGCTGGTGGAGCACCGACATCCCAGGGATAGAATCGTTAGCATGAATAGAGTTCCCATCAGGGGGACCCTGCCAAGCGCTTCTGATCAGGTGATTCCAGGTAGGGATTTAGGGGTTATAGGCAGGGTCAGCAGGGCCATCAAGGCTAGCACTAGGGTCAGCAGCAGGGTCAACAGGGCCAACAGCATTTTCATCATGGCCAATAGGGCCAGTGGCGGGGTGGTAACGGCCAGCAGGGCCGTGGTCAGCAGGTTCAGAGGGGAGGTAACTTCAGAGGTCGATGTTTTGTGTGCGGCAAGCATGTCCATAAGCGCCAGGATTTTCGAGAGGGTGATAGGACCCCACAGCAGCAGGGTGCCCGTAATGAGCCACAAAGGCCACTTTTTCCATCCACCCTCCCAGCACCAGCCCTACCAGCCATTCCAGCAGCTCCAGTGCAGCAGGGGCAGTTACAGTACGGATGTGTCTATAACGTCCACCAAGCAGCAACTCCACAGGCACCACCCGCGATTGAGGGTATGTTTCCTATCCATGGTAAGATGGGTCGAGTTTTATTTGATACTGGGGCGACGCATTATTTTATAGCTACTCATTTTGCGAAGGCCTTAGGGTTATTAGCCACAGCGGAGAGCACTGTGACGTGTGTAGACTCACCACTGGAAATGGTTGGCTTATTTTCTTTATATGCCGGGGTGTGGCGGTAGAGATTGGTAGCTTGGTATTATCTACATACATGTTAGTCTTAGATATCCATGAGCATGACATTATTATTGGTATGGATTGGCTCGCTGCTTACAGGGCCATGAGAGATTGTTTTGGTGGGTGTATTGTCTTTGCCATTCCGGGGCAAGAGATGTTTGTAGTGGCGATGCCTTGCCCAGAGGGAGGCTCGATCGGTCATTTATATTATATAGAGGAGGATACCTCTAAGGAGGTTGTGATTCCCTTAGACTCGATCCCAGTTGTTTGTGAGTATTCCGATGTATTTCAAGAGATACCAGGCCTACCCCCAAGTCGTGAGATAGACTTTGTCATAGATTTATTACCGTATACTCAACCTATAGCACGCACTCCATATCGTATGTCTCCGGTAAAGATGCGAGAGTTACGAGACCAGATAGAGCAGCTGTTAGGTCAGGGCTTCATTCGCAGGAGTACCTCACCTTGAGGCACTCCAGTCTTATTTGTGAAGAAGAGAGATGGTTCACTGAGGCTATGTGTGGATTACCAGGAGTTAAACAAAGTCACGATATGGAACAAGTATCCGTTGCCTCGAGTCGATGATCTGTTCGACCAGTTGAGGGGAGCAACTTTCTTTTCAAAGATAGATCTGAGGTCGGGGTACCATCAACTACGTATTAGGGAGAATAATGTTTCAAATACTGCTTTCTTGACGAGATATGGGTCCTATGAGTTCAGAGTGATGCCATTTGTCCTCACAAATGCTCCAGCCGTGTTCATGGACTTAATGAACCGAGTGTTCAGAGAGTTCTTGGATCAATTTGTCATCGTCTTCATAGATGACATTCTGATATATTCACACTTTGAGGAGGAGCATGCCGAGCACTTGAGGCAAGTCCTTCAGTCTCTACGAGAGCATCAATTGTATACTAAGTATGAGAAATACGGGTTCTGGTTGCGAGAAGTACAGTTCTTGGGGCATATTGTTTCTGTGCAGGGGATAGCAGTCGACCCGAGTAAAGTATCAGCGATAAAGGAGTGGGGACAGCCCACAACACCGACGTTTCTTGGTGTTAGCCGAATACTACAGGAGATTCATACGGGGATTCTCCAAAATAGCGGGTCCATTGACGAACCTAACTCGCAAAGGGGTACTATATGTTTGGGATGATGCTTGTCAATTGTCTTTCGATGAGAGAAAAGACAAGCTTACTTTAGCACCAGTCCTTGCTTTACCTAAGTCGGGTGTGGAGTACCTGGTTTACACTAATGCCTCTTTATGGGGAGTTGTGGGAGTACTTCAGCAGGAGGAGAAGGCTATATCTTTTGCCTCCCGCAAGCTTAAGCCGCATGAGAAGAATTACCCCACCCACGACCTGGAGTTAGCAGCGGTTATTTTTGCATTGTGGATATGGAGGTACTATTTATTGGGGGAGAAGTTTTGCTTGTTCAGAGACCACAAGTCACTGTAGTACCTGTTCACTCAGCGAGAGCTGAATATGCTTCAGCGCAAATGGTTAGAGTTTGTGAAGGACTATCAGTTCGACATACAATACCATCCGGGGAAGGCCAATGTAGTTGCTGATCCGTTGAGCCGTAGACCGGTAGACGATGTTGGGGACATTTGGAAAGTAAAGTGGAAAGAGTTGGGTCACCCGGATGCAGTAGCACGTTCTTTCGTATCTGTCATGACAGTGGCACCCGAGATTGTTACGAGGGTGATACAGGCACAGATCGCAGACTGGTTTTGCCAGGAGCAGATTGTACTACTTTTAGCTGAGGGTGCTGAGTCCTATTCTGTTAGTTATGATGGGGGTTTGAGGTTTAAAGAGAGATTAGTGGTCCCAGAAGGATTAGAATTACGTCATGTAATGATGACCCAGTCTCAAGAGTCCCGATTTGCGGTACATCCTGGAGGAGATAAGATGTACTAGGATATGAGGCGGCAATACTGGTGGAGTGGGATGAAGAAGGACATTGCTGAGTTCGTGTCCAAGTGTGCTACCTGCCAGCTGGTAATGGTGGACCATCAGAGACCGTCAGGGTTGCATCATCCATTAGAAATACCCGCGTGGAAGTGGGAGAGTATTTCCATGGACTTTATTATAGGGTTTCCTACATCACAACGGGGCCACGACTCTATCTGGGTGATTATAGACCATTTGACCAAGGTGGGTCATTTTCTGTCGGTGCAGATAGACTATACCACGGGTCAGTATGCTCAGCTGTTCATTGCTGAGATTGTCAGATTACATGGGGTGCCCCTGAATATTGTGTCAGATAGCGACAAGATTTTCGTATCGCGTTTCTGGGAGAGCTTTCAGGAGGCTATGGGTATAGACCTTGTTGTTCCCCAACTTGTTGGCTAGAGGTGGGGGATAATAAGTTGCTAGGACTAGAGGTGATTCAGGAAACCTCTGCGAGGATTGAGATGATCAGGAGTCGCATTCGAGTAGCCCAGGACACGCAGAAAAGCTATGCCGATGCGAAACGGTTCCTCCGGGAGTTTAATGTGGGGGACCAAGTATTACTACACTTATCTCCTATGAAAGGAGTGATGTGGTTCGGAAAGAAAGGGAAATTGTCCCCGAGGTACGTGGGACCATTTCCCATTATCGAGAGGATTGGGCCGGTAGCATACAGATTGGGACTGCTAGAGCATTCACATCGCATTCACGATGTATTCCACATCTCGTTGTTGAGACGATATCTCCGGGATGACATGGCTCACACCCACATCGCGATAGAGGAGATAGACTTACAGCCTGACAGCTCTTACGAGGAGAGACCGGTGACTATCCTAGACCATAGCGAGAGGAGATTGAGGTCGAAGGTAGTTCCACTTGTACGGGTCTAGTGGGAGCATCATAATGTGGAGGAATCCATTTGGGAGCGCGAGGCAGATATGCGCAACAGGTATCCAGATTTATTCTTACCAGGTATGCCTTATTTTCTGAATTTCGGGACAAAATTCAGTTATTATGGGGGGAGTATTTAATACGCCGTATTTTTATGCTTTATTAATTTGGGGATTCATTAAATTTAAAGAGAGTTATTAATTTAATATAAACCCGTAAATTAATTACTTTATAATTCTTAACGTGATGTGAGTTAGTAATTATGGGAAACTTGTTGAATATTACTAATGATTAGAGTAATATATAATATTGGTTCTATTAAATGTCAAGAGTGAATAAAATGATAATTTTGGAAATTTGAGTCGGGACGCGCCCGTGTCGCGCTTGGACTAAATATTGATTTATAAAAGTGAATAAATTATAAGTCACTCCAATGGTCGTTTTGAGTGCGCCAAAGTGTCCGGAAGGGTCGAGATAGTCAGAAAAGTGTACCCTAGGGTTTAGTTTGGATCTCGAGGCGTTTTTAGGCTTATTTAGCGCCCCAGGAGGGCATTTTGGACATTTTGTAATTTTGGGAAATTAACCCCACGAATTTTCAAGGGTTATATGAGATGTATAAGGTTGCCTTCAAGGGTTAACAAAACAAAATACAAGTGACGGCCATAAGATAGGGAAGGAGAGAGTTTACCAATGTGTTCTAGGCCGAAAATTCATCTGGTTGCACCGCCACCACCACCAACGCGTAGATCGTGTGACGGGGAAAGCATCCACACCAAATTCGTCCACAAATCTTAACTCTAAAATTCCCAGGAAAGTGTTTATCTTGCTTATTTTCGTAAATGCATCACTCATGTTAGTCTAGGGTTGATTAGGATGAGTTTCTTGGAAGAAAACCCATGTTGGAGATAGGAAATTGCTTGTAGTAATGATATATATGGAAATATGAAAACCCCCTTAATATGTACAGGTTGAACCACGGATTTATGATGTTTTAGAAGAAGAAATTCGGGAAAATATTGATTAGAAGAAATTTAAAGAAATTTCTAGGGTTCATGAGGTTTATACAAGTTTTCCCCTTTTAATCCATGGTTATTGATGAAAATTCACATGCTTTACGTAGAAGATTGTTAGTTTGGGTTTATAATGTTTGTAGTACGAATTTTTGGGAGTTTGGGTGTTAAAAATATGAATTTTGTTGAGGTTGGATGATAGAACCTGTAACTGCTAATCTGCAGAATTCGCCATACCTGTTTGATCGATCGATCGACCCCTTCTGGCAGACTCATATTTCCCCTTTTAAATAGTTGAATTAAATTTAAATGAGTAATACTCCTTAGACATCCTTATTAAAATATTTTGGGAAATAAAGAAGACCAGTAGGACTTATTAATAATTATGAGACCTTTAATGTAAGACGAGATTTGCATTTTTGAGATGTTTACATATAAGGGACGATAGAATTATGTTTTAAAGGGAGAGACGCATAAGATAGTCACGATGGAAAATAGATGAGTACCTACTGAATTCTCCACTTGGGAGGATAGAGTCCATGAGTGTTACGCAATAAGTTGGAATAATCCCTCAAACTAAAAGTAAGAGACGAACCGCTATAAGTGATAACTAAATAATGAGAAATAAGGATAAATGTTATAATTATGGGTTATGAGATGAACCTAAATTTGATATACAGAAAAGTAGTTTATTTACATGACTGTGTTTTATGCATATACTATATACGTGTGAAAATCATGCCCGCGCTACTTGCTATCCCTGAGGTTATCGCACTGGGACAGTCTTATCTCGATGGGACCTTTACGGGGTATATTGACTTGTACCCATGAAGATAGGAATCCTAGGTACAGGCTATCGTATCGATAGTCACAGTCCTAAGAGACGCGAGGGTATGTGCTGACCTCTTGGACTTGGAAACTATGCTTCACCTCAATATTGTTTGTGAATGTATTAATACAGTTCGAGAGCGATTCCGAACTTGTATTTCCCTTAGTACGAGTGATACGGGGATTGGATAGCAGAGTATGCCCGCACGATAATTTTTATGTGGGGTGCTGTTAGAATATATATATTATACGAGTATTTAATATAAATATATATATATATATATATATATATATATATATATATATGAATTTTTAAAATTTGGAACTTCCTATTGTGTTTATGGTAAGTAAGAAATGAATAATGACTTCAATTTGGAAATGCTTGTTTTGAAAAGTATAATAGGACACTGGGAAACTTTATTAGCAAATAAGGTTTAAATGAGAACTTTGTGCTCAAATGAAATTATCCTCTTAAACAATTAAATTGTTCAGTTTTAAATCTTTCGAGTAACCTAAGATAAGTTAAACCGTTGGGAAGGTTAGTGCGATAGGCGTGCACATTAGAAGAGAGGTGAGAATTTCTCAAGGGAGTGCCGCACTAATATGTTGTTGCATTGGCCTGTAAACATTTTAAATACTTGCTAAACAAATTTTAAATCATTTTTACAATCGGGCTATGACCCGTTTCCATTTTATTTTCTCTCTTGTATATATATGTATATGTTAGAGGTGCCCAGCCACAGGGGCGTCTTGCATAGTATCCTTTGGGATGAACGCGGTGCAGCTTAGGTGGGAGTTGCAGGCCTCTTGCCTAGACGACTTCATTTATTTGATTCCACTCCTAGCATATTTATTCAGTTGGGCATGTGTCGCCCGTTTCCATTATCCAAATGTTTTATTTGACATTGTAATTCATTTATCTCTAGTATTGTCACTTTGGGATTTATTACTGTCAGGATGTTTTACTTTAAATTTTAAATGTTGGGATTTAGTTGTTGAATGTTTAAATTATTTGGATTATATGTTGCAAGATAATTGTGGTGTGATTCTTTAATATTGAATTATGTAAAGTTTTAAATCATTGGTTATAAATAGAATTTGGAAAGTAATGTCTAAAATGGTTTTAACACTTAGCTTAATTAATTAGGGTGTGTAAATTGGAAAAGTTATTTTTACGACAGTGATGCTAAGAATGAACCAACTGCTCACCTTAATTTTAATTTAATAAAGGATTGATCGCCCGGTGTTTAATTAGTGGGGTGTCATATTGGTGATACGGGATAAGTCTCTTCTTGCTCAATACTAAGCCCTTATAACAGTCCCAAAACATCACATCGGCCGAACTGCCACCGTCTACCAATATCCTCGGGACCTAATAGCCATGTGTTCTAGTGGTGATCACCAGAGTGTCATCATGTGGGGTTAGGATCCATATAAAATCAAACCTTAAAAACACACCTATTAGAGTGTCAATACCAACTTTTTTTCTCTTACCCAATTTTGGATCAACAACTACCGAGGGCACCACTTCGAGATTTGGGAGAGCCTTGGCTTCTGCTAAGTGAGATTTCCTATTATCAATATCCATTTCACCACCTGGAAGTCCTTCGCAGATCATTTTCAGCCCTAGAGATATCATATATAACCAACCTTTAGGATCAGGGAGGCAAATCTAGGACGGCTTATTCATCGTCATTCGAAGCATCATCGTCTCTCTATACTGGGGTGTCTAGTCTACACTTAACATTCCTGCTCTTTCGGGTGTCGTCTCGGACACCCTTTAAGATATTCTTATTTACATACTTTCATTACTTTCCTTGAGTCAACATCTTCTCGATATCGTCTTTCATAGTGAACCATCGATCAGTGGTATGGCTACGGTCTTGGTGAAATTCACATCATTTGATTATGTTCCTCTAGTGAGGAGGGGCTTTTAACTTCCTGGGCCATCTAAGAGATCGATCATTATTTCTCTCATTCAGGATTTGATCTAAGCTGACCGTTAGTGGCGTGTAGTCAGCGAACTTGTCGTCCACTGACCTCTTCCTGTCGTCCTTACCATCTGACTTCTGAAACTTATTTCCACTTCTTACTCCCTTCTCATCATCTCCCTTAGCAACCATTTCCTCCTCCGCATTCATTACCTTCCCGTCCGTATCCAGGAGTTCATCCATGGTTTTTAGAGGATCCTCGGCTAGCTTCCAGAGGAGCTTCCTTTTTTACAATCCTCCAATTACGGCGGCCATAGCAATAATATCTTCATAGTTTTTAACCTCTATTTTTTTCCTTGTTAAAGCAGGCTATGTAATCCCTTAAGGTCTCGTTCTTTCCCCGGTTAACATACAATAGGTGTGTCATCTTCTTCCTGGGATTTTTTTCGAAGCAAAATTTATGAATAAACCTCTCTGCCAATAACTTGAAATTTTTAATAGCATTTTTAGGGAGGGAGGTGAACCACACATGAGCATCACCAATTAGTGTGATAGAGAAGGCCTCCCATCTTATCTCAACTGAGACTGAGTAGATATCGACTACATATTGATACATCTCTGCATGATGGATGGAATTAGTGCTCTCGCCGTATTTTGGTATGAAACTGGAAGCTTAAACTTAGTCGGGGTTAGATAACTTATAATCTTTGCGAAAAAGGTGGGAGCCTTCAGTATAGCCCCTCCATATGGGGTATATACCTGATTTTATCATCTAATCGATGAACGGAAACATTCCAAGACCTGTTGGTCATAGTTGCTATCTCTCTGAAATCTGAAACAACATTGTCTCCTGCCTCTTATCTATCGATCGAGCGAACTGAGGGCTCCCTACTAGACGTTCTTTATCGGCTGTTGACCTTGAATTATTCCCCCTCACAGACTCATTAGGGTCTATGGTCATCACATCTATAATTCCTCCTATAACTAATGATACTTTTAGATCTGGAGAAACGATTTCTCAAATCACCTACTGGGCCCAAACTATCAAAGGCTAACCATTTTCTTAACCTATCCAAAACTGATGTCCGTGACTGATAGTCTTGGGTCAACCTTTGAATGTTTTCCCTACTTCACAAAAGTGGACGCACAGTGTCTCTAAATATCCGATAAGGCTCCTAGCATTCCATATTATCCTCTTTATTACAATGGTCGTCCTCATATTCTTAACCTTGCCTCCCCAGGCATGCCTATGGTAGGCCACATATCTGCATCTTTGTTGAGTAAGAAGATCTTTATGTATTTCTTGGGGTGGTCCCTTGGCTGTCAAAAGCGGGAGGCCTTCCCCAGCGGCCAAAGTTATCATCTTATCTTCGATGCCAACGAGTTTTGTTAAGACATTTTGACAAAATGTGACAAGTTTCTCTTGGATCTTCTGGTGACTAGTTGCTAATGAGTGCAGTGTCGTAGGCTTGTCTAGAGCTTGGACAAACGCCCGTAGGTAGTTCAGATGCCATAACTCTGGTGTAATGAAAGAGCTAAAGACTGAAGAAAATATTAAGAGGCTCAATAAGAACTCTTTCAATGGTGATACAGGTCCACCTGAGCGGAGATGAATCACCACTAGAGAATTTGATAAATGCAAGCTAAGTAAGAAGGAGAAAGAAGATGCACTTCGTTCCCACAGACGACGCCAAATTGATGATATCAGAAATGGTATCACTAAATCAATGTAAATATGTGAGCTCAATCCAGTATAACGATGGAGTATAAATAGATACGTAAATGTAGAAGGAGGTGAAGCAAAGAGGAGATAAGACATAATATAAGTGGTTCAGCTTATCTAGGCCTACTCTATTGTGTGTGTGTGTGTGTGTGTGCGCGCACGTGAAATCCAATAAGAAAGGATTTAATGTCATTGGGATATAAATCGCTCAAGCTTTCTCTCATTATGTTGTAATTCCAGTAGGGTTTTAGTAGGGTTCTTAATTAGAAATCCCCCCAAAGGCAGGAGAAGGTGAATATTTATATGGATGGGATGGTACAATGTGGACCCCAATCATGCAATAGGAATGTACAACATGGAGTTGCCAATGTATTTTAGCCACCTATCATTAGTGAGTGCAAATCATGATTGAGAGATATTCTTCACACGTGAGGGAGATGTTGTTGCAACGGTTTTATCTATGTGGGGATCGCAGCCCACGCGCACTCTCCCACGCGTGCTCCATTCCACACGTCCTACAGGTATCAAATGTGTCCTGTTGTGATGGGGTTGTCGGTTTAGCTAAGTAAGATACCCCCAAAGGCCTGTTGGTCGCCTGCTAATGATTGCTGAATGGAGTTTTGGCTGACGTGCATCGGGCCAAGATGAGCATATTACTAGACTTAGGAGGTCTCGATTGCTGGGAGGTAAGTCAAGATGACACGTGTGAGTTTATGGTGATGGACCATGGTCTCAACCTGTCACATGGATGAAATCAGGATTGCTTCTTTATCGGATCTCTTGTGAGAGGTGGGCTTTGTAAGGTCGGTCGGGGACGAGCCAGTCCATGGCAGTGATGAGAGTACACATGGGAATATTAATCCTTACACTTCTCTGTCTTGTGACTATACTCCTTTTGATAGGCACATCTCAGGGCGATGTTCCTCTTTAATAGATATCCCATAATCTTCCTCGGCCACTTAAGGAACTGCTGAACTTTTATTTTATTCAAGATTTTGTAGATGTGCTATTTGAAAATAATGTTAATCGCGTGGTGGGACTTGGTAGGGTCCCCATTGTCATTGTTTTTGGATCCACCATTATGTTTTTTACTTCCCTTTATAACAAAATTCTAGAGATCATAATTTTTTACCGTCTTTGACTGATTATTGTCATGATGAAAAGTAGCCACATCTTCTACCTTGTCATATTTTTTATCCTAGACATAAAACTGCCAATCATGTTAGCCTCCCTTTTGACAAGGGATTAGTGTAAGATAGGCTTGATAGCTAGACAAATCTTAAATGAAGCAATAACGACCAATTCCAAAAAGTACTCCACTTTATTGTAAGTTTACTAGTATCATCGGACATACTCCCGCAAGGTTTCCTGGGTTGTTTCCATATGGTGAGGAAATTATCGATCCTCTTAGGATGGGAGTTGTGGGTTATGAACCAAACAACAAAATCTTCTACGAGTTATTTGAAACTCGTGACTAACCTGAGTGGTAGTTTTTGGAACCATTTTTGTATTTTATACTCCATAGTGGAAGGGAATATGTCATATGAGGGCTTCCTTCTTGTTCTAAAGGGTCATTACTTAACGGTGTTGGCAAACATGGTCGATGGAAACATTTTTTTCATCATAGATCTTGAATTTAGGAGGGAAAAATTTCTTAAGAGGATTTAGTCCTTAACTGACCTTAAGAAAAAGGACTTCTCTGACTAATGAGGGACCTTCTATATAGTACTCTAGTGGACCTCTCCCCGTGATGAAAAGGGTACTCGTTTATCTCTCGTGAGATGAGATTGTGGATATTATTCTTACGATGTCCTCACTCCTAATATTTTCACGTTGATCGGTACATGTGCTTGGATTACTCTTATTCCTCAGTGAACTCCTTCTTCGACAATGAGTTTTACTCACCTGATGGTAGTGGAGATACTAGAATTTGAATTCGGTGGGTGCGGAGAGACCAATGTCAGGGTTGGGTACATAATTCCTCACGTCGAATTTTTTTAGGGTTATTTTTTCTTTTTTAACAATTTTTAGCCCCAGTGAATACTTTACCATTTATTTTCAGCAAATAAAAATATAAAATCTTAACACAATAATTCCCAAAATTCAATATAATAGTTTGAACTATAGTTCAACAATTTAAATTAGCAAACATTTTACCAAATATATTTTTATTATATAAAAACTGACAACTAAATATTGCTTACTCTTACATTATCCACAATTATAAATTAGTTAACAAATATTTCAACCAAACATATTTACAGCAAATAAAGATTAACAAACAAATATTACAAAAAATTTAATATATTTTCATAACCCACAAAAATATTTCTCTAAATTAATTTTCATGAATATTTCATCAAAAGCTAAGAAACAAACTAAATACATACATGTGTATATAGATACTTAACCAAAGGAAACAAAGATTTCAGTTTCCACTACTTAACAATATAACCATTAAACTTCTTTAAGATCAGTGAATTAAGGTCCCCAATTTTTTGAAAAGCAAAAGCATATAAAAACATAAGATGTATTTAGAGGGTTGAGAGAAAGATATTAGCATAATACCAACCGTGAAATACTATCTCATATGTTATAAATATCAATCCATCCATGACAAGAAAGAAATATCTGCAATATAAACTAAACGTCCGAGTAAGAGAGAGAGAGAGAGAGAGAAAGCTATCGTCGGGAGCGACATGAGTGGAGGAGGATCACAACAAGTTGGGGGAGTGGGCCAACGTATAGAGATATGAAGGAATGATAAAGTAGTTTATTAGGGTTTTCTTGATTCGAAAAGTGGTGAGGATATTGAAAATGCGAGTCTCGTTTTTTTAAAGTATTTACATTGTTTGTCCTAGAAATTTGAAATATCCATTTTCGGTTACCTCTTATTATAAAAACTTATATTTAGACCGATAAACTTATTTTTCTAGCATATATATGGAAAAAATTGTCGAAATCCATGGGTGCGACCGCACCCTCTAAAGGCCGTGTAGGTCTACCCTTGCCTGATGGATAGGGGCTCGATTATGGCATTTTTGCTTTTCTCCATGGATCTCTTGATCCATTCTTCCAAGCCAACATTGCAAACGTGTATTTTCCTCTTCTTAGACGTGCGCGGCATCCTCCTACCGGCATAGTCGGCGTTTATAAGCATCAACAAGCGTGAGACATGAACGAATGGTGAATTTATAGCACAACAAGACACAGTTACAAGGAAAAAAGGATATACCAAAATTTAAAACCCATTTCAGCCATTCTTCATTTCTGACATCATCTTTCCTAGTCTTTACACAATCATTTCACACATAATCATCCATAAACTTCCTATAATATCCAACATTATTTCATCCCTTATCTTCAAATAACATCCTCATGAGTCAAACCCTCGAAAACTTCAATATAATATTAAACAATACTACAATAATCTTAATAAATGTATCTTAAACTCGAAATTCATCTTAAAGAAAAACTTCTGACATTTTCAGTTTCCCAAGCCTAATAAGATGGCAGATGTGAAACCATAACTCTACATTAACTAACTTCAAACCCTTCTTTGTTCACGATTCTGTATTTATCGATTAATATTGTTCTTTATCTAAAATATTATCACACTCTTTTTCTTCAGAGATAAAATGTTGAATTCATATTATTCTAGTTTTTTTTGGTTGATTATGCTTGGGTGAGACCTATTTCAATTAAACAAGTTCCTGCTCTTAGGTCATGTTTGTTTTCACCTTTGTAATCTGAATCTAAACCATTCAGATTCTAGAGATAAGAAAATGACATTTTTTCTCAATGTTCAGAGTTTAACGATAAAAATATCCTTTTAATGATTTAGAGTTGCAAGAACTTTTGAATCTTATCACTGAAATTTGAATGGAAACAAACTTATAGATATACCCATACCGTTAATGTGAAATTAACACATAATTCGTACCCAAATTAAACATAACAACAAATATGTATAAATAAAACATAACTCTTTCTCTATAGGATTCTCTAAAAAATTTATATGCACACACACACACACATAAACACACACACACGATAAAGATGTAAACGTCTCAAAACAAAATAAATCAACAAGTATGATTTTTTTCTTTCTCCTATTTAATTGAACCAATTTGTGTTCATCCATGGCTACTAAAAAAATGAAGATATAAACCTCAAATCAAATAAACACTATTTATATAGTCTTTGAATGTCTTCATTTATACCATATCATTATATTTTTTTCTTGTGTGTTTATGTCTTTTATTGAGATATTAGTACCCATTACACTGTAAGAAAAAGAGAGCGGGGGTTGAGGAGGAGTAAAAATGGAGAGGCTATAACCAATACACCAAAACAGGCCATTTGTCAAGATAAAAATCATTGACAAGTGGACCCTGTCACGGTCAAAGACCATGATAGGAATGGGGGTGACAAATAATTTATCATGGACGTGTCATAATGAAAGCCCATGACAAGTTTTTCTTTGTCACAAAGTTGTCACGGTTAAAGACCCTGACAATTAAAACTTATCACGAACTTTGGTTGTGACAAGTCCGTGACAACTCTACACTTGTCACGGTTAAAGTTTGTGACAAGTTTTTCTTATCAAACACTTGTAACAGTCAAAGTCCGTGATAATTATGGGCAGTAGTATTAACAAATTGTTGGGCAGTATGGCCTCTTCCACTGCCTAACAATATATTATATCACCTGAAGTAGCAATAAATGATATATTTTCACAATAATTAACATCAACGAATATCAATATTCATAACAACCAATAACTAACCAAATATAAATAAGAAACGCGATATATAAACCCAAATTTGAATGTTTAATACAAATCATTAAATAATGTTCATTGATTATGAAGTTGGAGGATAAAGCTAGTCCATACAATATAGGAACCAATATAACCCTCAATATGTCGTAGTCTGTAGTGTTTATTCAACCACACGGGATCATTTTTCTTCCCCACTAAACTTTATTGTGCTGACCCGAGCCTCATGAGATTGTAGTTGACTGTTATGAACCAAGGAAACTAGGTGTATACTCGGGTCTCTCACCCTTTGGATATTTTATCACCTCCCCATAAGTCTAGTAATTAGACTATATCCTAACAAATTATAAATGGCATCTGGATAATTGGGACAGGGGTTGTAGTGACGAATAAGTCATATGGAGATGATGGGGGTATCAGTGAGAGTGAGGGAGAGAAAGACGGAGTAGTAGACCCTTCGTCAAATACTTTCTCCTTGCCCTTACCTAGGTTGCACCCAACTCGACCTTGAGGATCTTGCTTAACCATTAAAAATATTTTATTCAGTTCTTTTTCGAGGTTGTCAAACTCTTTGTCTGTATTGGGCTTCATTTCATCGACTTTGCATGCTAGTCCAGTGTTTCTTGAGGTAATGTCGAAGAGCCTTGACTTCCCCACTTAAGATCTCACACACTGAGTACAAACTTTATGATCCCGCTCGAGCACTAGGCTAAGTGCATCGGTACTCATAAATGTTTTGTTGGCATCACTTTATGAGTTGTGGACCTCTTTGAGTTTTTCTTGAAATAACAAAAAGGACACAATTATATGAAATAACAAAAAAGTATGTGATTATAAATGTTGATTTAAAAACATAATTATAATATTGGCGGCCATGATTAGATTGACCACCTTATCCCTCCCTTTCTACATTTGAATTGTCACATTGGCATCGAGCCTATGTGGCTTACCCTCAGGATCACTCCCCATCTCCTGAAATAAAATAATGCAAAATGAGTGACTTAATATATATGTACCATCAAAAAGAATAAAATGAAATAACATTCAAAACTTACCATCCTATGCTTCACCTCGGCATAAGACGTACACTCGGAGTAGTGAACATCGACCTCCATGGCCTGGTTTGCCCACCCCAATTTATAAGGGGGAAATTGCCTATCAAATGTCTAATTATCGAAAAATTGTTGTTAGTTTCCCAATGAGAATGACTCCTTCTCGAGTACTGTGTCCTACTTCGTAAGACGTAATCCCGATCCCTGCCAAAATATCGCACACACATATTTTACTTCCACATTTTCCATTGCTCCCTTAGTTATTCCAACGTGGAGTCACGTGCTTGTGGATGCAAGTCGAATTATTTTTGTCAAACAAATATAAAACAAAAAGAAAGCCAGTTAGTAGTATTTGAATTGTAAAATAAAATGTAAATATTATTAAGTCAAACAAGTTAATGTAACCCCCCCCCAAATGGCCATCTTTAGCTCAATGGGCACCCTCCTCCAATCAATGTACCAGGGGCCAATAATCATTTTGAGTAATTCTAAGGCCCTAGCTTAGAAGGTAGTCTTGTTTTCCACTACGCACCCCAACTTGCCCCCACTTTAGGGACCTACTGCTAGATAAGCCTTCCTCACTGCCACTTTTCCTAATGCCCCGACGAAGACATATCCTGCAAAGTCCTTTATTAGTAGAAACATATAAATATAAGAGGATGATTTAGAAAAATAAGTAATGAATTAGTTTGACATATCGACTACACCAAACTAAGAATTGTTTCAAATAATTGGAATACTTATTACAAGTATAAGAATTATTTCAAATTCGGGTTATGTCACAGACTTTGAAATAATGCTTAAATTAATTAAAAATCAAATTAACATTTCAGTAACTAACCAATCAAGATTGATTCAAATTCCCAAAAATTGATCAAATTTAAATGAATAAAGCATTAAACTGCCATCGTGTATAAGAATATAAATTAACAATGACATTAAAAGAATAAAAATCCATATCATAAACCAAATTAAGAATTGTCAAATAATGTGAATACTTATTACAAATCTAAGAATTATTTCAAAATTGAATTATTTCACGGACTATGAAATAATGCTTAAAATGATTAAAATACAAATTAACATATTCACTAACCAGCCAATGAAGATTGATTCAAATCCCCAAAAATTGATCAAATAAAAATGAATAAATCATTAAACTTCCATCCAATAATAATAAAGCACTAGAATAATACAAATTAATTACAATTAAAATACACAAATCCATATCAAAAACCAAACCAAGAATTGTTTCAAATAATTGGAATTCTTACTACAAATCTAAGAATTGTTTTAAATTCGGGTTATCATAAAAAAAAGATTCATATTTAGTAGGAGAAGCCAAGTTATCCACATTACTCGTTAGACGCTGTGGCATTTTCAAGGAGATTGACCATGTCTCATTGTTGATATACTCTGAGTCAAACACTTGTTTGACCTTTGCTCACATGCTCGTTTACTTTCATCTCGGACAAGTAAACCATGATCAAATTGGTATTTGAATTAACTTTACAAGCATTTGTATCCTCAACTCTTACCTAATCACACAAAACACAATCTCTTTGGAGCTTATACAGTCCAATTCAAATATACTCTGAATGACACCATAGTAAGTCATTTCAGCTTCAACGAGATTTTTATCTTTTTCACTCTCTCGGAAATAAATAAGAGACTTAGATGAAATGCTCGAGTTTTGTACATATTTATTTTTTTTTGTACCGCTTTGCACCGAATATATAACCATTCAATCGATACTTATTGTGATAATTTGAATATAATTATGATTAATTATGCTTAAATCATGATTAACTTTTGTGATACGAGTAATGTGTTAATAATATATATGATGTTAAGTTAATATGTTTAGTCTAATCTGACCTTCAGAAAGCATCAAATATCGAATTAGTTACAAATGCGAAATTTTGAAGTTTCGGTAGGAATATTTAGGTTGGAAACTAGTTTTAACCCTCATAAAATAACAACTGACTTAAGGTAAAAACTAAATAGTTGTATATATAAGAGTTAGGTTTGTAACACAACAAACGGTGTGTTAACCGAGGTTCGAGCAAGAAGTTGTGTTGCAATTACGAAGTAGGGGCAAACTTATCCATTCGTTAAATGATATTTCGTCGTATTATTGTAACAAATGGTGGGTTTTGGTTGGTTAAAGAAGGAGGTGGGTTTTGGACGACTTTAAAGACTTGAAATAAGCTCCTCCTTCAGGAAATTTCATCCATGGAAGAGTTTTAGCCTAAGGAGAGAGAACTGTGAAGTTTGGGAAGAGAAAGGCGAGGAAAAGTTGGAGGAAAATTCATAGGAAATTACATAAATGTCCCTGAGGTAATTCTAACCACAAATCTGGTTATTTTTCTTGTATTACTGATTAAAATGATATAAATAATTGATTTTTTTATTAAACTTCCATGCCTTGGTTTATATGTATGAATTGATACAAGTTTACGTAAAAATTGAACGTGTAAACCCTTAAAATTGCTTCGATTAGGAACCTTGTGTAATCAAATAACTATCTCATTTCGTATACTTACTGGAATTGAGTAAATCTAATTGGAGATCAAAATAGACTCATATATGTATAACATAGCCGAATATAATGTAAAATACCAAGAAATCAATCTTGGGTGATAGTTGGAAGTTTGGGTATAAAATTTTCCCCAAAAGTGTAAGCACGCACACCGTGTGTTAGATATTTTTTCTGACATAGCAAATAAACCCTAAAAATTATGATACTTTAATTTCATATTATTAAATATATTTATTTAGAATGGGTGGAATATCATAGGAACTTAAGATGTAGAGAAAATATGAAAATTCCTAGAAGTTGACTGAACGATGGATGAACCTATAGGGCAGATTTGCTATGTAATGAAAAAATGGGCACAATTTGCTCTAGGAACCTTCGAATGATGTTCTGTCTATTGTATTGGAAACCTAGTCTTATAATCATTAGATTATTAATGATAAATGAAAGAATTTTTAGTATATGATTTGGATATGTTAACTATCTTAACAAGAATTTAGATAGAACTTCATTTATGATAAGTGATGTGGATGGAATCATATAATGCTTATGAATCGAGTTACGTTTAGGTTACTCTTTGGATTATTTATATTGTTATGATGATACTAGTATTGTAAGAATGGTAGGAAGGGAAGAAGAACTGGTTGAACAAGTGCCTGACAAAAAAAAAAGGGAAAGCATGTTGAATTACCGAGGTGAGTGTACTAATTATTGATTCATATATACAGATATATGAATGATATGATGATATGAATATTTCAAATGGGCAGACTTATTATTGCTAATAGGCATACATATTATGGCCAATGGGCATACTTATTATTGCCAATGGGTAGATATATTATTGCTACCAATGGGCAGACTTATTAATGCCAATGGGCAGACTTATTAATGCCAATGGGCAAACATATTATTGCCAATGGGCAAACTTGTTATTGCCAATGGGAAGACATATTATTGCCAATGGGAAGACTTATTATGGACAATGGGCAAACTTATTATCACCAATGGGCAGACATATTATCGCCAATAGACAAACATATTATGGGCAATGGGCATACTTATTATTGTCAATGGGCAGAATTACTATTGCCAATTGGCAGAATTACTTGGATCTTATGATCCAAGATTTGTTATTGCCAATGGGTAAGATTGTTTGGATTTTATATCCAGAGATTTGATATATATAAATGATATGTCATTGTAAGGAAAGAGTGCCTCACTAAGCTTAATTCTTATAGTTTATAATTTAATATTTTTAGGTTTGTATGCTGCCAGCTAGGATACCATATGATCAGAAATTTTGAGAGTTGCACCGTTAGAAAGAGCTGGGGTTTAAGTATTGGGATTTTATCATTGTCAGGCTGAAGATTTTACTACACTCACATTGTATATATATTGAGTTAGCATGGGTTAAGTTGATGATTGTAATATTTAATCATAGATACTCATAGTTTTATATGTTCGCGTAATCATGACTATGATGTTGATTATGTTATGGCAAAAATAATAGTATTATATTCATTATGTACATTACACATGAAAATATTAATAAATGAATTACATTTCAAATGGACTGAAGATTATGATTTAATTATAAAACAAATGAAATTATTATAATGGAATTCGGTTTGGGGTGTGACAATTTGTGGTATCAGAGCGCCTAGGATATTAATTCTAGACGCATGTGACGATTAGATGACAGTTATTGAGTTGATTTGATATTTATGAATTGTTTATGTACTAACCAACAGTTTAGTATTATGAACTGTTTATGTTGGTTGTTAGAACTTTGTTGCATGATAAATAATTATAGATGGAACCTAGGAATGAACAACATAGAGAAGAGGGAGCAGCTTCTCATACAGAGGATACCAAAATACAGCAGAGTGTTGCAGGAAGGGACAGAGAGCATGAGCAACCTGCAGAGATGCAGATAATGGTGCAAATATTGCTTAGGTTGGCGAAACAACAAGAAAGGAATATGGCATAAATGGAAAAACAGCAGACTAGATATCTGGAATTAAAAACTATGGCCAGAATTGAGAAAGAGGTGAGGAAGGAAACTAAATAACATGGCTTTATAAATATGAGTGTCCCAAGTATAAATGATTGGAATGTTATCATTGTCATAAAGTGAGGCATGATAAGAAAAATTATCCACAGTTGGCAGAGACTCCAACAGTACCTAGTGAAGCAATAACCAGAATGTTACCGCCAGGTAGTGGAGCGAGGAGTGTGTGCAGAGGATAAGTTAGTGGTTCCACGGCAGGTGGACGAGTCTTATGATGAAAAAGGCTCATGTTACTCGGGATGTGGTGACAGGTACACTTTCTGTTACAAATAGAATTTATTATGTATTGATTGATCCTGGTTCCACACATTCTTTTGTGTCCTATGCATTTGCTATATATATGAATAGACAATGTACTCGTTTAAATGTGGGGTTGAGTATTTCCATACTGATGGGGGATATGATTGTAGATGAATATGTTTTTCGTGATTGTGTTTTGACTGTGGGGGTTAGAAATACAGTTATAGACTTACTTTCATTGGGTATCTCTGATTTTGACATAATTTTGGGAATAGAATGGTTATCTAAATATCATGCCTACATGGACTGTTTTCGTAAAGAAATTGTTTTTAAAATGCCCGGTGAGTCCAAATTTAAATTTGTGGGGGAATGGAAAATTGTTCCAAGTTGTGTTATTTCTTCTATTCGGACGAGGAGATTGTTAAGTAAGGGTTGTGAGGGTTTTATTGCATATGTTCTCGACACTAAGAAGGGGGCCTTATAATTAGTTAATGTTCCTATCATGCGGGATTTCCCAGGGATGTTTCCTAGTGAGTTGCCCGAGTGACCTACAGAAAGAGAAGTTGAATTTAGTGTTGAATCAGCACCGGGGACAGACACTATTTCTATTCACCTATAGAATGACACCTATTGAGTTAAAAGAACTCAAGGTTCAGTTGCAAGATTTAGTTGATAGGGGGTTTGTACAACCTAGTGTATCTCCATGGGGTGCACCAGTTTTATGTGTGAAAAAGAAAGACGGTACTATGCGTTTGTGTATTTATTATAGGCAAGTGAATAAAGCTATAATTAATAACAAATATCCTTTACCCCGTATACATGATTTGTTTGATCAGTTACACGGTGATAAAGAGTTTTCAAAGATAGACTTACGATCAGGTTATCATCAATTGAGGTTGAAGAAGAGTGATATTTCTAAAATTGCTTTTCGCAATCGGTATGGTCATTTTGAATTTCTTGTGATGCCTTTTAGAGTGGCTAATGCTCCAGCTATATTTATGGATCTTATTAAATGGGTATTGCATCCTTTTGTTGATTCATTTGTGATAATTTTTATTGATGATATTCTGATATACTCATGTGATATGGTTGAACATGAAAAGCATCTCATAACTATTTTGAATGTGTTGAAAGATAACTAATTTTATGCTAAGTTTGGCAAATGTGAATTCTGGCTATCATAAGTTTCATTTTTAGGCCATGTTATTTCTGGAGATGGTATATGAGTCGATCCCAAAAAGGTAGAAGCTGTTGTAAAATGAGAGAGACCCAACAAAGTGACTGAGGTGAGGAGTTTTCTGAGTTTAGCTAGGTATAATAAAAGGTTTATAGATGGATTTTCTTTGATTGCCTTGCCAATGAATAAATTAATACAAAAGGATGTCAAGTTTGAATGGAATTCTGATTGTGAAAATAGTTTTGAAGAATTGAAAAAGTTATTGGTTACTGCACCTGTTCTTACTATTCCACATGGTGGAGATGGTTTTGTTATTTATATCGATGCTTCACATCAGGGTTTGGGTTGTGTTTTTATACAGCATGGTAAGGTTATTGCTTATGCTTCGAGGCAGTTGTGTACACATGAACATAATTATCCTACACATGATTTTTAACTTGCTGCTATTGTGTCTGCTTTGAAATTATGACGTCATTATTTATATGGTGAAGTATGTGAAATCTTTACTAACCATTAGAGTCTTATGTATTTATTTACTCATAAGGAGTTGAATTTGAGGCAGAGTCGGTGGATGGAGTTAATTAAAGATTATGATTGCACAATTCACTACCATCTAGGGAAGGCAAATGTAGTTGCAGATGCCTTGTGTCAAAAGGCTTTGGGCATTTTATCTTGTATTCGATGTGCTATTATAAACTTGAGATTGATGGGAGTGGAATTGCAGCTAGAAGATGGGGGCATATTCTTAACTCATGTAAGTGTGAGGCCGTTGTAAGCTACTCGTATTCGTGAGTTGCAAAGTCAGGATCCTTTTCTTGAGAAGAAACGACAAGATGTTCGAGATGATAAGTCTGAAGATTTTTGTGTTATTAATAATGGCACTTTATTGTATAAGCAGAGATTTTGTGTGACTAATATTGATGGATTGGAAGCAAAAATTTTAGATAAGGCTCATAATTTCATTTATACTATGCATTATGGTAGTACTAAAATGTATAGGGATTTAAAGGAGCATTATTAGTGGAATAATATGAAGAAAGAAATAGACGATTTTGTTAGATGCCTTATATGTGAGGAAGTGAAAATAGAGCATCAGAAACCTGTTGATGTGCTTCAGCCATTGCCAATACCATAATGGAAATGTGATCATGTAACGATAGATTTCGTAGTTAGGCTTCCTCGATCTTAGAAGGGGTCAGATTCGATTTGGGTAGGGGTAGATAGGTTTACCAAGTTAGCTCATTTTCTAGAAGTAAAGACTACGTATACAGTTGATAGGTATACTAGATTGTATGTTAATGAGATTATTCGATTGCATGGAGCGTCTGTGTCTATTGTTTCAGACAGGGACCCTACCTTTACATCTAAATTTTGGGATAGTTTGCAGTATGCTATGGGTACTAACTTAAAGTTTAATATGGCTTTTCATCCTTAGACAGATGGGAAGTCTGAGAGGACAATGAAGATTTTGGAAGATATGCTTAGACCTTGTGTGCTTGACTCAAGGATAACTGGGAAGAATATTCGCATATAATAATAGTTTACAGTCTATTATTGGTATGGATCCATATGAAGCACTGAATGGTAGACAGTGTCGGACACCAGTATGTTGTGCTAAAGTTGGTGAAAGGAAAATAGTCCAGAGTTCATTGAAGTCACCTCTTAAAAGGTAAATATTATTCAAGATGGAATGAGAACGGCTCAGAGAAGACAATACAAAAAAAAACTAAACTTTAACTACACTCTTATGGAGTATAGTGGTGGGTCTGAGTATCGAATCCACAGGGAATGTTTTATAGATTTTAATTGATTTATTACTTCAAAAAATAAAGTGTAAAAGATGATGATTGAGTGAGAAAGGAAAAAGAGAAAAATAAAGAAGTTAACTAAAACTAATTGGAAAATTAAGGTAGAGACACAATTCCCCAACCCTAGAGTATTGATGGTATAAAACTATTCGTAAATTTAAGTAATTAATTAGACCCAGAATTTAGTACTCCCAAGCATTATGTATATGAGGTTCAAGCCCGCATGATACCTAATCTAAGGACGAGTAAATCAGTATTGCAATAGTTACACTCGAATTGCATTATGAAGCATCCCGGTTACCCAGAGGCAAACGAGATCTAAAGATCTACAATTGTTGTGTTCCTGCGCAATACGATCGTAATCAATCACTAGATTCTGAGGATTAATGTTATACACATGCAACTAACACATCAGATTGAGTTCATACATCCCAACCTTTAAAAACGTAGCATAACTTGGTGAAATTAATGAAAACTACGTTATCTACGTTGCATGAACTCATACTTGCTTGGATAGAGAGATGAAATATGAGAAATAATAAATAAAAGTGCTGGAAATAAAAGTTACCAAGATTGAAGAACAAGAACATGCAAGAAGAAATCAAAGGTTGAAGAAAAACGTGAAAAGCTCTTGAATTAAAGGTGCAAAATATGTAAATTCTTCTCATAGATGTTCTTACTTGTTATGGAGCTTTTACATCAATGAAATCTGAATAAAAAGAGTCCTAATGACTAAATATATAGGCTAGAGTTCATTTAGAAGAGTTCCCAAAATATAAAACTCTTTTGGCTAGAAGATAAGCACAAAATAAAAATCCCCTATCTGACAATTTGTCACCCTTAGAAAGCATGACTAATTTTGTAATGGATCTGGTGCGTGATAAATGGGAAGACAGGTTCTTTTTCCCCAGCTTCGGTTCGGTTTGGGTCTAACATCTTTTTTCTTAGATTTCTTCTCAACTTCAAATTGGCATAACTTCTTCACCGTAGCTCAGATTGAGGTGTCGTTTTTTCTAGTATTCTTATAATTGAAAGATCTTCAACTTTCCAGTTGGCACTACCTCCGGACTAAGGCTGTAAAATTATGAAAATGTCCTTCAACTCCCCGATTCTTGGTTTCTTTCACTATTTTGAGTTCTCTTTTCCATCTTTCTTGCATGAAATACCTGTAAAACACATAGGAGATACACAAAATATGAAATATTTGCCAAAAAGGGTTAGTATCATAGATATGAGACAAATCCAAGCTATTTACACTACACGG
The DNA here is from genome assembly GCA_949130495.1 of Sambucus nigra. NCBI lineage: Eukaryota > Viridiplantae > Streptophyta > Magnoliopsida > Dipsacales > Adoxaceae > Sambucus > Sambucus nigra. The sequence continues at coordinate 4,991,163 of OX422217.1, forward strand.
GATCATAAAAATACCGAAATTAAGGGAATAAATCTGAAGAATTTATGCCTAATCAGGCATTTTGTGTTTCTTTGGATATTTCTGTGGAAAGGATTTATGAGGTTTGGAAAGAAATGGAAATTAAGTCTACGCTACATTGGTCCCTAAAAAATTCTTGAAAAGGTCGGGGTGGTTGCCTACAAGTTAGCATTACCCTTAGAGTTATCCCGATTACATGATGTTTTCCATGTTTTTATAAGAAAGTATATAGAGGATCCTTCACATGTGTTGGTGGAACAACCTATTGAGTTGGAGGAAGACTTGAGTTATGTGAAAGAACCACTTGCTATCGTGGATAGGAAGGAACATATATAGAGATCCAAAGTGATCCCACTTGTGAAAGTTGTGTGGATAAGGCATTGCATGGAAGAAGCTACATGGAAGAGTGAGGATAGAATGAAGATGCGTTATTCGTATTTGTTTGATTCGAACAACCAAGGTATGTCAATTTCGACGACGAAATTTCCTAACGAGGGGAGAATTATGGCAATCTGAATATAATTATGATTAATTATGCTTAAATCATGATTAGCTTATGTGATATGAGTAATGTGTTATTAATATTTATAATGTTAAGTTATTATATTTAGTCTAATCCTACCTCCAGAAAGCATGAAATATCGAATTAGTTACAAATACAAAATTTTGAAGTTTCAGTAAGAATATTCAAGTTGGAGACTAGTTTTGACTCTTATAAAATAACAATTGACTTAAGGTAAAAACTAAATAGTTGTAGATATATGAGTTATTTTTGTAACACGATAAACGATGTATTATAAAGATGTTCAAATAAGAAGTTATGTTGTAATTACGAAGTAGGGGAAAATTTGTCCATTCGTTAAATGATATTTCGTCTTATTAGTATAAAAAAATGGTGGATTTGGATTGGTTAAAGAAGAAGGTGGTTTTGGCCGACTTTAAAGACTTGAAATAAGCTCCTCCTTCAGCATATTTCATCCATGGGAGAGTTTTAGCTTAAGGAGTGATAACTATGACGTTTGGGAAGAGAAAGGCGAGGAAAAGTTGGAGGAAAATTCATAGGAAATTACATAAATGTCCCTGAGGTAATTCTAACCACAAATCTGGTTATTTTTCCTGTATTACTGATTAAAATGATATAAATCATTGATTGTCTATTAAAATTCCATGCCTTGGTTTATATGTATGAATAGATGCAAGTTTACGCAAAAATTGAACGTGTAAACCTTTAAAATTGCTTCGGTGCGGAACCTTGTGTAATCAAACAGCTATATCTTTTTGTATAATTACTAGAATTGAGTAATTACAATTGAAGATGAAAATAGACTCATATATGTAAAACATATCCGAATATTATGTAAAAAATACTAAGAAATCAATCTTGGATTATTGTTATAAGTTTGGGTATAAAATCTACCCCAAAAGTTTAAGTATGCATACCATGTGTTCGATGTTTTGCCTGACATAGCAAGTGAATTCAAAAAATTATGAAACTTCAATTTCGTATTATTAAATATATTTATTGAGATTGTGTGGAATATCATAGGAAGTTATGATGTAGAGAAAATATGAAAATTCCTGAAAGTTGACTGAATGAGGGATGAGCCTACAGGGCAGATTTGCTATGAAATGAAGAAATGGGCATAATTTGCTTTAGGAACCTTCAAATGATGTTTCTTCTGTTGTATTGGAAACCTAATATTATAATCATTGGATTACTAATAAGAAATGAATGCATTTTTAGTATATAATTTGGATATGTTAACTATCTTGACATGAATTTAGATAGAACTTCATCTATGATAAGTGATGTAAATGGAATCATATAATGCGTATAAATTGAGTACGTTTAAGTTACTCTTTGAATTGTTGATGTTGTTATGATGATACTAATATTGTAATAATGTTATGAAGGGAAGAAGAACTGGTTGAACAAGTGCTAAACAAAGAAAAGGGGAAAGCCTATTAAATTACCAATGTGAGTGTACTTTTGATTATTTCATATGTACATATATATATATATATATATATATATATATATATGAATGATATAATGATATGAATATTACCAATGGACAAAATTATTATTGCCAATGGGCAGACTTATTATTACTAATGAACAGACTTATTATTGCTAATGGGCAAAATTATTATTGCCAATGGGCAGATTTACTATTGCCAATAGTCATAATTACTTGGGTATTATGATCCTGGATTTTTTATTTCCAATGTGCAAGATTGTTTGGATTTTATATCCACGGATTTGATATATATAATTGATATGTCATTGCAAGGAAAGGGTACCTCACTAAGGTTTATGCTTAGAGTCTATAATTTAACATTTTTAGGTTTGTATGCTATCAGCTAGGATACCATATGATCAAAAATTTTGAGAGCTGCACTATTAGAAGGAGATGGGGTTTAAGTATTGGGATTTTTTCATTGTCACACTGAAGATTTTACTACACTCACATTGTACATATTGAGTTATCATGGGTTGAGTTTATGATTGTAATATTTAATCATTGGTACTCATAGTATTGTATGTTCGCCTAATCATGACTCTGATGTTGATTATGTTATGGCAAAAATAATAGTATTATGTTCATTATGTACATTACACATGAAAATGTTAATAAATGAATTACATTTAAAATGGATTGAAGATTATGATTTAATTACAATATAAATGCAATGATTAATATGGAATTCGGTTTGGGGTGTGACACTTATTATACTCATGTTCCATGAAAATGGGTCCATTGGCTAGAGGAGCAAGCGTTGATATCGCATCGCCCATCTTTAAGAGCCGAGATTATAGATAAATTAATGAGGTTGGTTTTGAAGCTTTCTTGGAATATGTCATATAGTAATAGACATTATCATCATAATTACATCGTGTGACACCCATAACCTAAATTCGTTGTTTGATTATGCCATCTTTCTTCGCCTTTAATTGTTCCCACACGCGTCATATTTCCTACATTGACCGTGACGAACATATTACGAAGTTGATCAAGTATACAAGTTAAAAAAATTTAAAAAGACAACATAAACTTACATTTTCATTTTGTGACATCTTCTCGAGTTTCAACTAGATAGGGAGCTACTTGTTCATACTGTAAACTTGTTAATTTCACTCGTGTGCCCATTATATGACCATCTTGTTAATTTCACTCGTGTGCCCATTATATGACCATCCTCATTAACGAACTCATCACCACTTTATACAATGCTTAGGTCAAGAATATATACCCGATCAAAGATTGATGACTATACAATGTTGTATTCCTCTGTAATTGATCCTTCAATATATCGTGTATTCTCAAAATAATCTTTGAAAACTGTCATCAACCTTTGAAACGGGTACATCCATCGATATCTAACTGGGCTATAAATAAGTTCCTCGTCGCATAAGTTTACTAGCAAGTGAATACTAATGTCAAAAAATGATGGGGGAAAGTACTTCTACGACACATAAATCGCTTTAGTTATATCTACGTTCACAACCACTATGTTCTTTCGGTTGACTACTTTTTCACATAAAAGTGTGAAGCAAATGATAATTTTAATAATGGCCCTCTATAATTCCTTAAGCTTAGAGAAACATTGTTTAAACAACAAAGGAACTAATTGCAAAATCACATGCCAATTGTGAAACTTGCACTCATGTAAATCGTGGGTAGCATAATTAACAACCCTTTGCAATTTGGATGAAAAATTAGGGGTAACTTTAAAATTATATATCGTGTATAAAAGCACATTTCATTCCTCACTTGTCAAAGTAAACGCACAAGGGGAATTATTTTCCTTCCATTACTATCTTCTTTCAACTATAGTTATGGCTTAAGTTTCAACGATTTAAGGTCATGTCATGAATTTTTCTCCATCATTCGAATGACTCCCCCAAGGCACGTACCCACAATAGGTTCGGCAATGTTCTTCTCTACATGTATTACGTCCAATACATGATGCACTGGGTTACCCTTCCAATAAGGCAAGTTAAATAAAATTGACCTCCTAGACCATGACTTTTTTGTCTCACTTTTATTTTCAATTGGGGTCGTCTTATGGTTGGAATTTTTCAATCTAGGATCATTGCCTGTCATATTAGGTCCACAATTAGAATATTTACTCTCAATTTTCAAATATGAATTTTTTCTCGGAGGTAGTCTATGTTCAACCCCGCTTGGTAAAAAATTATAATCTTTTTTAAATCTAAAATTATAATTGGGGGGTAAAAACCTCCTATGAGAATGGTATATAATTTTTCCACTAGCGTTGAGGCATTAGGATCCAATCTCCTCTTCACATATTGTACATCTCAAATAATCATGTACTACATAATCGGATAATGTCCCATAAGCTGGGAAATCATGAATTTCCTAAATCAACATAGCTTTCAGCGTAAACTCTTCTTTTTTATGAGAGTCAAACGCTTTCACACCCTCTTTCACAACTCATTTAATTCTTCTACTAAAGGAGACAAATAGACATCGATGTCTTCACTTGGTGCCTTTTGCCCAGGTATCAACAAAGACAACATCGAAAATTTAGGTCACATATACTCTGAAGGATGGAGGTTGAGTGGTGCTAGGATCACTGGCGGTACACTCTGATTGGTTTTTAGATTTTCAAGTAAATTAAAACCATATATTGATATTACCAAACGAATGTCACGCCGTCCTCACGAAAAATCAGGATAATTATAATTTATCCTCTTCCAAGCTGTAGAATCAATAGGATGATATATGATATCATCCTTTATTTTTTCCCTCGCGTGACAAGTCATTATCTCCGTTATCTGTGGTATTATGAAAAACCGCTTCAGTTTAGGCACAACGAAAAAAAAATTCAATACTTTTTGAGGAACTTTTGAGAGTGTGCCTTTCTTGCCAGTAGATTTCTTATATCTAGGTTCCCCGCATACCAGACACTAGTCGAGATTTTCATACTCCTTTCGGTATAGTATCCACTCATACCTACAAGCATGAATTGATTAATACTTCATTCCCAAACCTTTCAAACAGTTCTTAATTCTAGCATAGTTATTTGGAAGTGTATTCTGCTTGAGTAGTAATCCCTTCACCCAATTCAGAATTCCGAATTACGATCACGCTATTACTAAACAAACCATATTGGATCTTTAAATTATATAAACCAACCATGGCATACAAAGCTGCTTGATCTTTGCCACGTCCAGAATACAACTACTGCGTCACTTTAAATTTCAAACTTTGATATTCATCGTCAAGGTTTATCCTAATATCTTCATCAGCACTTGAACCTTCTATATCGTAAATGACGTCAATTTCTTCCACTTTATGAACTCTATAAGAATCATTAACTAAATCTTCTAACATATTATGATCTACATTATCCTCTTGGCCTTGTACATCAATCCTTCTTGGTGATTGTTGTGAAGGTTGCTCGGGGACAAAGGGAACATGCATTTCCGTATGAAATATCCACGACTGATAACTATCTTGCATACCCCATTTAAGTAGCTATAGTTCAACTATTTTCCACTCAAACACCTTAGCATTCCTACAATGTGCACACAAATGCGAGAACTCTTCATCATTAAGACATCTCTTTGTGAATTTTACAAACTCATTAGCACCTCTACGATACTAATCCCATAGTCTATTTGTCTTACCCATCCACTCTTTGTATAAAGGATTTCCCATTACAACTATTCTGAACAATCACCTATTATGGGTAAAAAGTACATATTCATAGATTGATATGAACAAAAGTGTGAAAAATTTAAGAACCCTAGGTTAGATTCTACAAAACCCAATGCATTTGAAAAACAATGAATTTAAGTAGTGCGTTTGAATGTGTTCAGTTTCAATATATCAAATTTGAATTAAGTAGTGCGTTTGAACAACTTATCAACATATCAATGACACGTGAATGTTTTAGATATTACATGTATTTGCTTTAAGTTACACATATATTTCTCCTTTTAGTATATATTAAATCTAATATTTTTATATTGCTAAGCGCCAATGATTCATGTAGTCCATTTGCTTGGGTTGAGGTGGTCACACATTTTCTCTTTGGTACATGCAAATATTCGATGGCACACTCAAATTCAATTCTAGTATACATAATTATTATTAGTTAATACCTCCCCCCTCAACTGACATAAATGGATCTACAACAACTAATTAAATGAATGTACAAACAACTAAAACAATCCTTTTCTTCACCCTGAATTCAATACACAAAAATCCCAAGAAAAAAGACACGTAGATTGGGAGTTGCAAATAAGCATTGAAATAAATTATGAAAATATAATTTTTTTATGGAAGATCAACCAAATAAGATCAATTGAGTGGATAATTTCTTTAAAAATGACTAATTGTAGCAGATGTTGATATTAAGTTGTGAAATTTTTCTCATCAAAATGTGCATATATTTCAATGAAATAAGAGAATAAGATGAAAATTACACTATAGAAAAACATATCATCACATGAGTATTAAATGAGACGGATCAAACAAACAACAACAACAAATCTTAAAATCCCATATAGGATGGATCAAACAAAAAACAAAAACAACATTAATTTTATGAACCATAAGTATGTATACCTTTTAAAAAGAGAAAGAACTATGAAATGCGACAGAGAGAGGCTGTGAAAAGCGGCTGAGAGAGAGGAAACTATGGTGGTAAGGCAATAGTAAGGAGATGAGAGGAGAGGCAAAGACCTAAACTATAAATCAATACATATTAATTCAAATTCGTATCATAAAATATTTTCACTACACATACATAAACACATGGAAGAAACATCGACGGAAGCCTCCAAAAAGGTATCACTAAAAAATTTATACACTGAAGTGATTAAGAATATTTGACAATCACTACTTAAATTTATACACTGAAAGTGTCGCACAAACAAAATTGAATGAACAACTAAAACTAAACAAAATAATCCGATTCATAAACCCCATAATTTTATATCATCATAAAAAAAATAGCATCTACATTCATATATACACCTTTTCACCAAAGTTCATATATGTTTGGTCCTAAGTATGAGAATTTTAAGGCCTTTTGATACCACCAGTATTTTAAATACACAAATTTAAACTTGCATGCATTGTTAGTTTACAAAAAAAGTAATTTCACATTCACAAAACTGAATTCACAACTTTAAACCTAATTTCACATTCACAAAACAATTTAATACACAAAACCCCCGATTTCATGTCATCATAAAAAATTACTATAATTCATCAATATTTTTAATACACAAATTTAATCTTTCACACACACACACACTTAACATTGAACAAAACCGCTGATTTCAAATACACATAATGAATTTACAACTAAAACCAAATAAAAAAAATTAAATTCACAGACAAATTAAACTCTTAAGTCTTAATATATATTTTATGCAACTATTATACATAAATAAATTAATCAATAAACTTGAAATATTACTTTAAAAACTGATTTGAGGCTTCGATTTATGGTCTTGTTCCAGAGAGAGAGGTGAGGTTTTGTACGAGAGAGAGGCTTTGATTTGAGGAAACACCCAGACGCTATCTTGGATTTGTGGGCGAGGCGAGGACTTCGATTTGTAATTGCATGTGGCAATGGCGATCTGTAGAGTATGATGGTGTAGTTGTAGGTGGCGATTTTGTATGTGTGGGAGAGAGAACGGGGGACTAAGAGAGAGAGAAATAGATAGATAGAGAGAGAGTTTGGTGAAACAACGGCTAATAAGAATAAGCTATTAGGTTTTTATTTTTCTTTTGTTGTCGTTTTCGTGTCAGGATCAAAGACCATGACAACAAACAAATGTTATCACAGTCTTTGACGGTGACATGACCATGACAATACCCTTGTCAAGGTCTTTGACCATGATACGACCGTAAAAACTTATTATCACGGCCGTGTCAGGGTCAAAGACCATGACAAGGGCTTCGTATATTTTTGTCTAGGTTTTTTATCTTGACAACTCCTAGCGGGCGAAAGGTGACAACTCTTTTTGTCTTTTTAAAACACAAATATATTAAGCTTATTTTTTATTCCCGATTACCCACCCGTCTTTTATGACAACTTAATTTTATAGAGAGGCTACACCACTCATCTTTGGGAGAACTTATCGCTTTGTACTCATAAACTAGCTTCGTATTGTTTTATCAAGGAAAAGTAGATTCATACTATTTTAGCAAGTAAAAAATAATAGTCTGCATTTAGATTTCAGATATAAAGTCTATAAACAAAAAAATATACATTCACGGATTTCATTTAGACAACACACAAACAAACTTTTCAGAGTATAAAAAAAAACTCATCCTTAGTTCATTTTTTTACGGTTGTTGTTAGTAGATCTGATAAAAGGTCGTGTCGAGTTGTGTCCGTGTCGATTTTTCTCATGTTCGTGTCTTATCGAATTCATGTCTAAATGAGTCACTTTTTTTATCATGTGAAAAGCATATTCATATCGAAATGTTCCCTTAACGTGTCATATCGTGTTCACTCGTTACTACCCATTAAGATAATAAATAATTTTGAATCGTATACAAGTTGATTCATTACTCCAATATTAAACACGATTATACCCATTTATTCATCGACATTACTAAATCTCGCATTAAGTAATATTTCCCATGAATAAATTAGCATTACGCTCTACAAACTATATGGAACACCCAACTATATGAGTTTTAACAAGTATTAACGAGTGAGTGATGTCAACACTAACTCATCTCGTTAATTATCGTGTTTTATCGGATTGATACTAATATGACCCAAAATCATTACGCATCAACTGATATTTCTATATTAAATCGTATCTTATTATCATGTTGTGTATCATTTTTTTCTCGGGGTTTGTAATATAGTACAAGGGGTTTAAATAAAAACACTTTCTTAGCTATGGTTGAAAATTTAAAAAAAACTTATTTGTAATGTTTTTTTTTTATCTACATTGCTCAAGCCCTAAATCCTGTTAATCTCATCGACTCGGTCCCAGGTTTCTCTCTTATTATTAAAACTCAATACCCACATGATAATATGTACCCATAATTTTACTTATTACTTTGGTACCTGCATGGTTTATAAATTAGTAATTGTTTTATTTATACTTTGTTAACTGCATAATTTTTTTCTTCAGATTTTGATGCGTTTTTGTCGGTTAATCTAAATATTTATACGCTAGATATAATTTGTCAAAATACAACCATGAATGAGATCCAGTAATTATTTTAATCTTATCTTACAGTCATTTCTTTGCAAACATTGTTTTTCTTTATATTTATTTAATGTAATGATTAAGGTTTAAATTAGGTTTGGATTTTGGTGTTATTGGTGATTGTATTAGAAAGGGTAAGGGTATTAAGGTAATTGAGCATCATAAAATATCTGCTCCGGGATATACGAATTCCAGGGTTTATTTGAAACGATTGATAGTTTATGGGGTGAGTTTGTTGGATAAATTAGTTTGGGGGGTTTGTAAATCCGAGATAGTTAAGAGTGGTTTGGTGTAATTTATCTTTTTAAATTTAGGGGCATATATCGAATAATCCATGAAACATTTTTTAATACACATTTAGTCTAAGCCTTTTTATTTTGTTCCAAAAAGTCCCTCGCCAAATAAAAACGTTCAAAAAAAGTGTAATACCCCGTATTTTTATGCTTTCTAAATTTGGGGATTTATTAAATTAAATGTGAGTTATTAATTTAATATAAATCCGAAAATTAATTATTTATAATTACTAACGTGACGCGAGTTAGTAATCATTGGAGACTTGTTGAATATTACTAATGAGTAAAGTAATATAATATTGGTACTATTAAATGTCACGAGTGAATAAAATGACAATTTTGGAAATTTGAGTCGGGACGCGCCCGTGTCGCGTCGGGACTAAATATTGATTAATAAAAGTGAATAAATTATAAGTCAACCGTATGGTCATTTCGAGTGTCCCAAAGTGTCCGGAAGGGTCGAGATAGTCAGATAAGTGTACTCGGGGGTTTAGTTTGGGTCTTGGGGCATTTTTAGCCTTAATTAGTACCCCAGGAGGTCATTTTGTAATTTTGGATAATTAAACCCACGAAATTTATTAGGTTATATCAGCCATTTGGAATGGTCTCTTAGGGTTAGCAGACTCAAAACCTTAGAACGGCCATTAGAGAGGAAGGTAGAAAGCTTTCCTAGCAATCCAAGGCTAAAAATTCATCTGATTGCACCGCCACCACCACCAACACATAGATCACGCGACGGGGAATGCAACCACATCAAATTTGTCAACAAATGAGAACTCTAAAATTTCCAGTCAAGTATTTATCTTGCTTAGTTTCTTTAATGCATCACTCATGTTAGTCTAGGGATGATTAGGATGAGTTTCATAGAAGAAAACCCATGTTGGAGATAGAAAAATTGCATGTAGTAATGATATGAATGGTAATTTGGAAATCCCCTTCATATGTGGAGGTTTAACCACGGATTTATGATGGATTAGAAGTAGAAATTCTGGAAAAAGACTGATTAGAACAAAGTTAAAGAAATTTCTAGGGTTCTTGAGATTGATATAAGTTTTGGCCTTTTAATCCATGGTTATTGATGAAAATTTGCAAGCTTTACGTAGGAGATGCTTAATTTGGGTTTATAATGTTTGTAGTACGAATTTTTGGGAGTTTGGGTATTAAAAATCTGAATTTGGGTGATGTTGGATGATAGAACCCGTAACTGTTAATCTGCAGAATTCGCCATACCTATTTGATCGATCGATCGAACCAGGAGTGTCGATCGATCGACGCATCGATCGATCGAGTCCCTACCATCGATCGATTGACCCATCCTGGCAGAGTCATGTTTCCCCTATAAATAGTGAATTCAATTTAAATGAGTAATAATCTTTGGACATCCTTGTTAAAATATTTTGGGAAATAAAGAAGACCAGTACGACCTATTAAAAATATGAAACCTTCAATGTAAGACGAGATTTACATTTTATGGGAATGTTCACATGTAAGGGACGATGGAATTATGTATTATAGGGAGAGATGCGTAAGGTAGTTATGTTGGAAAAATAGAGGAGTACTTACTGAAATTTACACTTAAGAGAATAGAATCCATGAGTGTTAAGTAGTTAGTTGGAATAATCCCTCGAATTAAAGTATGAAATGAACCGTTATACGTGATAACTAAATAACGAGAAATAAGGATAAACATCATAATTATGGGTTATGAAATGTACCAAAATTTGATGTGGTAATAGTAGTATATTTATATGTCTGTGTTTATGCATATCTTATATACGTGTGAAAACCATGCCCACGCTACTTGCTATCCCTGAGGTTACTGTGCTGGGACATTCTTATCTCGATGGGACCTTTATGGGGGATATTAACTCGTACCCTAGAAGATAGAGATCCTTTGGTACAGGCTAATCGGATCGATAGTCAGATGGCCTAAGAGACGTGGGGGCATGTGCTGACCTCTTAGAGGCCGGGACTCTATGCTTCGCCTCAATATTGTTTATGTTTGTGTTAATACAGTTTGCGAGGGATTCCGAACTGGTATTTCCCTTAGTACGAGTGATACGGGGACTGGATAGCAGAGTATGCCCGCACGATAATTTTTATGTGGGGTGCTGTTAGAATATATATATTACATGGGTATTTAATATATATATTAAATTCTGAAATTTGTGAATTACCTCCTGTGCTTATGGTAAGTAAGAAATGAATATTGATTTCAATTGAGAAATACGTGTTTTGTAAGTATAGTATATTACCGGGAAACTTTATTAGCAAATAAAAGTTAAATGAGAACATTGTTATTAAATGAAATCTACCTCTTAAACAGTTGAATTCGTCAGTTTAAATCTTACGAGTAACCTAAGATAAGATAAGTTAAACCGTTGGGGAAGGTTAGTGCGATAGGTGTGCACATTAAAAGAGTGGTGAGAATTTCTCAATGGAGTGCCTCACTAATATGTTGTTGCATTAGTCAATAAACATTTTAAATACTTTCTAAACAATTTTAAATCATTTTTACAATCGGGCTCTGACCCGTTTCCATTTTCTTTTCCCTCTTGTATATATATGTATATATTACAGGTGCCCAGCCACAGGGGCGTCTTGCATAGGATCCTTTGGAAGGAACGTGCCACATCTTAGGTGGTAGCTGCAGTCCTCTTGCTTAGACGAACTCACTTATTGATTCCTCTCCTACCACTATTATTTCAGTTTGGCATGTGTCGCCCTTTCCATTATTCAGTTGTTTTATTGGATATTGTAATCCATTTATTTCCAGTAATTGCACTTTGGGATCATTATTGTGAGGATGTTTTTCACTTAAGTATTAAATTTTGGATTCAATTAATTGAATGTTTGGTTATTTGGATTCTTATATTCCAGGATAGTTGTTGCATGACCCTTTATCTATGAATGATGTTCAGTTTAAATGTTGGTTTATATAAATAAAATTTGGAAAGAAATGTCTAAAATGGTTTTGACACTTAGCTTAATTATTTAGGGTGTTAAATTGGAAAGTTATTTTTACGACAGTGATGATAAGAATGAACCAACCGTTCACCTTGATTATAATTTAATAAAGGACTGCCCACCCGATATTTAATTAGGCGGGGTGTCACAAAAAGACGCACACAAACCCATATACCTACCTCCCTCCACCCCCCATCCCCCACCCCACACCACTCCCACTGCTGGAGCTCCGACCAAGGCTATCGGAGCGCTGACAGTTGGGGTGGTGGTGGGGAGGGGATACCGCTGGCATGGACCTTTGAAAATAAGAGAATATTTGGTAAATGGATGTTTGAGGGGCTAAATGGGTTAAACTAAAAATATATGTCTTTAAAAAAAATATGTATTTATGTTGAAGAATATTTGGTAATTGACCCTTAAATTTAACATGACAAGCAACAATAATGACATGAATTTGATTCATATTTGACTTTCACGCTTAATAAGGATACACTAAGCACTGGCCAAAATCAAGCCATATTAGGAGTTCCTATTGTGACATTTGGTTCATTTATGTTTGACTAAAAAGCAAAATGGACCCTTAATTTTGGGACAACCAAAAAGGAATAGTGAATTTCTTGATTCGGGATGGAGGGAGTAATGTCTTAATAAATGGGTAACATTTATTTTTGAAAGATTCGGTGGAACAAAATGTGTCTAATTTCCACCCCGAAAAGATTCTTATTTTTGGTTTCCAAAGGAATGTTGTTATGTTGCCTTGAAGGGTGTACTAATCGTTTGAATTTTGCACTAATGGGTATCGTCCCCTTAGAACAACGTTCTTTTGTAGATCTTTCAACCAATCGATACGATCCTGGAGTTGAGCCGATAATGAATCTTAAAAAATGAGTTGACGCAAATTTAACTATTTAAGATACAAACCCACTATAAAAAAACTAACAAATACAAAAATCCAATACGACTCATTTGCCATCATTAGGAAAACACTGCCTTTTAATACTTCATTGCGTTACCACATCAGTTTGTCTAACTTTCTTGTGTGATTTGTTTGTGCATGTGGTATTATTCATATACAAAAGGTATCCTCTCTACAACATCCACATGATTTTTTTCAGTGTTTGTTAGCCAAAACGATTTGCTTTAGGAAATGTCTCTCCTTGTTTGACTTTTACCCTTAGAATTTGTAATAGAAGATTTATTTAATGAAAGCATTGTTGTAATGTTACCAAGGATTATTTGCATTTTGAGGTCCTGTGGTCATGGGTGGGCAACTTCAGATTGGGTCCAAAAATTTTCTATTGTGATTTGGAGACATTTTTTAGCTATTACGACATTTTTTTATGTTCTCTTTTTTTGCTCAAAAGAGTTCTAAATCGTGAAAAATGAACCCCAAAGTGGAAATATGCAAAACTTTAGACTCCAACCTAAAATTTCCCACAGTAGACCCCAAAGTGCAAATAACCCTACTACAATGATTGTTTCACTTTGGTTAGTTGAAAGGCATTATTGGGTGGCTTCCGTTTGGCTAACGATATGCAAAATGTAGAATTTAAAAAAAAATCGAAAGTAGTTATCTAAAAGTGGATAGTTCCCTAGAAGTTTTCTAATTATGATTTTATTTCTCTTGACCCTAATGTATTGCATGAATGGTGTAAATTTCTTCTCATTTTATGTCTTATTTCAAAATATGCAACATTAATTCAAACATTATTTTCTATCTTATTGAAACCACTTATATTTTTTCTAAGTTGAATTGAAATTGATTCTATATGTTGAAGCTAACGTATATCATCCTAGAATTGGGTTGCCCAATGTCTCAGTAGTTGCTTAAACAATAAACCCTGGGATGCTCATTCATGTGAAGTAATAAGTATCCACGTTTGGATTTCTTTTGGAAAGTGAATGGCGGCAAATAATACCAAAACAAGATCGCTTTGGTATAGGTATTTAGCTTTCAAAATTCGATCAGTAAATTTGGTATAATCTCTAAAATTTTGATTTTGGTACTGTCCAAATCGATCAAATACCAATCTTCATGTATCAACAATTTTATTTGTTTGATAATTGAGTCATATATACATGTAGATGCAAATGTAAAATCAGGCATACTTGCTGTACATGTACTCGGTACACTTGCTAATATTTTTGAACAATGTCTTTTGTATTAGGATATTTTTTTTTTTCGTCATGAATTTTCCCCAAGGGGGTGAAATCCTTGCTATACAACACATATACTAAAAAGAAAAAATAACAAGTGTTACAACACGGTAGGGGATCACAAGTGCAGGGTACAACGGGAGGCCGGCGTTGAAGCTATATGAATTTTGTGAGATGTATTCAACGTTGATTTCGATAACGAAAGCTTAAACACTATCCGCATTGGTTGCGATACCAAATACTTAAATACTATCAGCGAGGTGAACCATTAATGAATTTAAAAAATTGATTTAGTTTAAATCATTTGGATTGTAACAACTGGCGATTACTATGCAATGATTTGAGGTGAAAGAATAATAACATTCCCTGCTAATGAATATTTCATCAACAATTGTGGTTCTCGATTACTAGGAACAAGTGCGGTTTAGGAAAATATGTGTGGGATTCTAATGATCAAGGTTCCTTTAGAAACACTTTGGAATTTATATCTCATGATCTTGGTTCTTTGTTGAGTATTGTTTCCTTTGTGGTGTGGGATGGGAGTGATATTCGCCTTTAGAAAATGATCAAGTGAGAGCGTCCTCTTCAAAACCTCTGTTTCTTAGACTGTGTTGAGTCTCATTGAGTCGTAACATGTCTATTTCATCATTGTCCCCTTTAAATTCTTCCAGTGTGGCCTCTTTAATCCCCTCCTTATAGTTGTATGTGAACGATCTTGGGACTGCAGGATTTTTATGCTTCTCGGGTGATCTGGAAAATGGGTGTGCTAGGGTGGCTTTGTTCAAGCCAGCCATGGGTTGGGATGGATATGGATGTGTTGCCTCTGGGCTAATGTCATTTGCAACCTTGATTAAATTCTTTTTATATTAAAAATGATTGTTTTACACAAATAAGATAAAATAATATGGTTCTTCCAACTGACAGAAAAAGTTATAGCGCATATAAAAAAAATTCCCTCATTCCGATCTAAAATAATCAGATAGCAAATGTACATATATATATATACTTACATAAACAATGAGAGAGAGAGAGAGAGAGAGAGAGAAGTGAATATAAATGAATATTTTTAAATAATGAAATCAGAATGATATTGATTTCCTGAAATTCAGCCCAAATAGAAAAAGTTGTAGAATACTCGATAGAGATGAAGCTTGCGTGTGTGTGTGTGAGAGAGAGAAGGGGTTTGGGACGAGGGAAAAGTTAATAGAATTAGGTAGAGAGAGAGAGAGATATTTTGGTGAAGGAGGGGTTAGGATTTAAAAAAATTTACTTTATAATTTTGTACTAAATGTAGAAATGAGTTGCACTTAACCCACAAACACTTAGTTATTATCTGGCGTCTCACTTACTCCCAAATATAAATTTCTTTATATAGTTATATATAGCGTCACATGCAAAAACTTTCACTTTCAATTTTCCCACACCTGTGATGCGTTTACGCTGAGTAAACCAGCATCTCCAACAAGCAAACACACAAAAATTATATTCAAGAACGCACAAAATTTATAGGGAAATACCCCCATCCTTATAGTTTATTGCTCAATTAAATACAAGGAATTCTATAAATTGTTGGCACTTCTCTGTCTAGAAATTTATCCCACAATAACTTAAATACAAAGGTTATAAATCCAGTTATCATCCCCAACTTCTAGGACATGTTTTTCCAATGAAACTGATTTCATAAATGCTCAATCTTCACTCCAACAAGTTTCCATGTGCCTAGCAAGTGTCCCAGGGCAATTACCCATGTTTTCCATGTGCCTAGCAAGTGTAATCCCATTTTACACCTGTCTATGCCTAACAACTCCCTTGTGAAACTTCCCAAACTTGTTTTGGACAAGCATAAATTCCTCATCATGACAATCAACAACCTTTCCACTATTTTTTAGACAATGCCAGCTTTAATTAAGCCAACTTAACACGCGCAACTCGCGCTAAACACAGGGTGACTCGGGAAATTTTCCCGATCACGCCTTAAAAACTATGCATTATCTAGTCTACACACAGTCATTTGAATACCTACATATGTCCACGAGGATGCAAAAAACTAGGATCACTCTTGACCGAAGCCCATTTCTCCCCTGAGGAGGATCCCCCTCCCTATAATACACCATAACAAAAATTCTAGAGTGGTCGCAGTAGACGTCAACTACCACTAGTTAATAAGCTACCCACATACTCCCAACATCGTCGAAATGCATAAACCACTTTGTTCCATACGCATACCTTGGTCAAAGTGAAACTAGGATTTGTGCACTATCATGTCCATGACTTAGTGTAATTTAGGGTGTGACAAATCCTCTCTCAGTTGAATTGATGGCATCCTATTTGAAAGTGAGTCTAATTACCCACGAATTGGATTCTCAAACTCCAAAAGGTGCATGTCTTTCTCCTAGGTTTCCTTCCCTTTCCACTTTACAAGAAAAAAGTTCCTAATTCTATTCTTTTTACTTGCCCCCTCGGTTCAGTTGTTTAGGCTCTGATTAATGTCTTCTAACTGTAGGAGGAGCTCTCGTAAAGATTGCCTCACTAGGGTCAGACTTGTCTTCATTGAATTCTTTAAAAAGGTGGACAGGAGCGATCATCTGCTCCCATATTTCTCAACCTCATTCTTTTTCAGTGGAACCGACTTTTCCGGGAGAGTTGGGTTTGTACGGGCATTTTTGTCCATTATCAATTTGTATGTCATACGTCGTTACACTGTTGAAGAAACTCAAGATCACACCTACATCAACGGATCCGAATATCAAAGCATCTTCAACATCATAGCCTCTGCGAGAATGAACTTGGTAAAATTTTGTTTTTACGTTCCTTAAAATTCATATTTAGTATTGGGAAATTTTTATAAAATGTTTTTTATAAAAATAAGAGTTTTTAAAAGTTTTTATAAAATGTTTTTTATAAAAATTTTTATAAAATATTTTTTATAAAATGTTCAAGCAAAATGAGGCTTTTAAAAGTTTTTTATTTTTCTGGGCAAGTCGGACCGGTCCGCCTCCGTACCGGACAGATCCGCAACCGGACCGATCCGCCCCCCAACCGGACCGATCCATTTGCTGCAGATCCAGTAGACCCCGGACCGAAATCGAACCGATGGAGCCTTTTTTAAAAGAATCGATCCGCCTAACCGGACCGATCCGCCTCCAAGCCGGACCGGTCCGACTGGGATAAATGCGGCCAGATCTGTTTGAGATTTTTTAGGCTTAAAGTTTTCTTATTTAAAGCCAACTTCGGGGAGTTGTTTTCTAAGACTTTTCAAGACGATTTTCAGAGTCCTAAATACTCTAAGTCTTCACCTTTTTGAGTCCCAAGACTCTTTTTGATTCACACCAAACATCCCAATTACTTTTGTGAATCTTTTGGAACCCTAGAACACAAACTTTGTTGTTGTTCATCTTTGTGGAGAGATTTTTGCAACCGAGGGCTGCGTGTCATTGCTGAGGGAGTCTCTACAAAGTTTTATGGCTGCGTGTCATTGAGGAGAGCTGCGGTTCTACCTTTGTTGATTGGGCTGCGAGTCCTTGGAGGGTGCTGCGTGTATTCTCTTGTTGAGTTCAAGACTGCGTGTCTTTGTGGGTTGGCTGCGCGTTGATCCATTGCAGATTTCTCTATGTAATTGTAAGTTGCGGCTTGTATATTCGTAGTGAAATAAAGGTTTTACCAGAAAGGGTTTTTTTCCTGAAATCTGTGTCTCAGCATATTTTTGTGTCACATGATTTATTTATTTATGGGTTGACACACGCACCTTAGATGCATGTTTAGGGGCTGAAATTAAATAAGTGTGCTATATTAGAAATTTGCGAAGTTAATCAATTATCACACAGTCATTCGACATTCTCAGGGTTTTGATGAATTGGCTGAAGAAATGGGGAAAGAAATGATCCTGCAAGTATAATTGCAAGTGAACATTCTATGGCTAAGGAATTTTTATTGAATAAAATAGATAGAGTTGAAAAAAACCATAGAAACCCAACTAGGTTGACACCTCAGAGGGCTTTGCAAGTAGAGTGAAAAATCCTCTGCATAGAAGGCCATGTGAACCCCAATTTTCTAGGGG
Source organism: Sambucus nigra (assembly GCA_949130495.1). NCBI lineage: Eukaryota > Viridiplantae > Streptophyta > Magnoliopsida > Dipsacales > Adoxaceae > Sambucus > Sambucus nigra. The sequence continues at coordinate 5,009,875 of OX422217.1, forward strand.
AAACTCCCTAATTAATGCCCCGATGATTCCCAAAAATACCCCCATTTACATCTTGGCCAGGAGATCCCATAGCAAGACCTACTGTATGGAATCTAACCCAATCAAATAAGGTCTTTTATCAAACATCCATTCTGTTTCATCGAAATGCCACTGAAAAATATGATGACCCTGAAAAACACAATGCCCGAAATTGAGCGTTGAAGTTTCTTTGAAGGCATTGATGAAGCAAATGCATTAAACCACTATCTTAATTTAAGCAGACCCAAAGGCATCATCTAAGCCAGTACGTAACCCGTTTATCAAATGCACACCATAGAAAAGGTGTTCCCTTATTTCATAGTTTGATTGTTGTGAGCATAAAGAACAATAGGAGACTATGACAATTCCGGCATATCATGCATTCCAAGCTTGTCTTCAGCTGCCAGAGTGTGACAACCCGCTGATTAAAATAAGAATTGGCCAGGCCGATACTACAATAATTACAGGAATCATAGATGGTCCATTCTTAGCATTACTGTCATTAAAATAATAATACGAGATAACCACCAATTATTTTAGAAAACGGAGTGTCAAAATTCAATTTATAGGTTTAAGGGAAATCATTTAAACAATATAATTTGAAAAGAAGGTGGATATAAAAAACAAACGAATAACGGTATCATAAATAGCACAATGTAATAACAGAATAAGTTATCGGTTAACAGACCAATTCAAGCAGGTTACACCGAGTATTAAAATTAAATATCACATTATGTTAAACAAATACAAAACTTGGGTAACACACCCGAATATGTAAACTGATCATAGCTAGAGTACAAAGAAATAGAAGCGTATATAATGAAGATCCGACAACATCCGCAATATGGTATAGCTCCAGGACAACAGTGATGGAGAGGTCAATACGGGCGTCCTTGCGAGGAGCACCTGGGCGAATAAAGAATTTAAGCAAAACAAAGAGATATAGACGAGTCAGGGCCCGGTTTGATATGATCACCATGTGAATAAAATGCATGACAGTTATGAATTCTATATCATCATCATAAACTTAACTCACTCTCACAAATAATGATAAGAATTCTCACCTTTTAATCTAAAAGAACAACTTAACACAATATCAATGACACTACAAAATGTTAGTATACGCATGAGAGAAATATCTAAGTTTCACTTAATGAGATTTCATTTCAATTTTACACAACTTACATGCACAGTTCCTTTTTCTCTTTAGGAAACATTGTTAAAGAAATTTATATCACAAAATGCTTCACCAAAGCAGTTTTACTATATTTGACTTAACATTTCCCTTTTCTCTCTAGGAACATAATCAAAGCAGTTTATCTCAAAAAATGATTTATCATCAGTAGAAGTTCCACTTTATTAAGAATAGTTAGAATCACATCATATAACGATTCTAAGACCGTCCTTCCGAGTTTCTCCACTGGACGTGCCCCTAAATGGCTATCATCTTCCAAGGTCTATCGCACAAGACAACCTGGGCATCCTATATCGCAACGTCGGGAAGCGGACATATACCTTCGATAGTGAGTCATAACCACACCCGAAATTACCTCACTTCGAACAATAATCACACAATAATAACCGATCCTATGACCGAGGACTATATTCACCCTACATTCACTAGCCATGGGACTTCACCACATGCGCGTAACTTCCCATATGATAGCGATTTAGAGAGGTGTGTATATGAAAATTATCATTTACAAGTTTTTCTCATTTAAAAACTCCACTTTTTACATTCTTTTTTTTTATAACCCTGAACCTCCATACGAACGATCCCTTTGGACTCCCCCATGCAAGTTAAACAGGGAGGACACTATGCATGACTACCTCACACACGAGTCCCGCTTTTAATACTGGTAAACCCTGTGGGGGATCGAACCCATGACCATGAGCTTAACCTCACAGCCAGGCGGAAGCCCTCTAACAGGGCTAGGTATCCGTGGGGAGGGATCAAACTCACGACCTATGGTCTAGAGCGAAACCTCCACTTTTTACCTTCTCAAAATCAGTTACTTGACAATTATGTGCCAATTTAAAGTACGCATTACATTTTATCTGAATCCATAAGTGATTAATATCATCATTATAAACTTCAGTGTTTAATCATCTCTCATACAAATCTCTTTGAATTAACATTCATTCCTCAAACCATAAGGTATAATATCACTACACCCAATTATAGAAGCCCACATTAATTCACTCTATTTCTCTTTAGACCTAAACTGACTCATTAAATAAAAGAATCATTTATCTATGTCTAATTTAACTAACTAAAGAAATTCCCAATCCAAACCCCGACTCTCGTTTCTACTTAGGTTTCTAAATACATCATTACTAGACTCTAACACTCTAGTTTTACTTCATTCAAGAAGATTCTTAAGTCCCTATCTTAAAAGAAAGAAACTAGAAGAAACTAGATAACTTAGGGTGAAAAATAGGGGGCCGATCGACCAGTTAGGGAACGCGGTCGACCGCGCCTCAAGGTTTTGCCTATAAAATAAATGCAGAAAGCCCATTTTGGAAGGCCCGATCGACCAGTCCTGGGACCACGATCGATCGCGCTTCAAATTTATATTTAACGAAGAACGAAGTATACCTCCCCCTTAAGGGTCGGTCGACCGATCCTGGGATCGCGGTCGACCGCGCCTATCAGACCCTCCAAAATTCCTTCTTCTACAATGCCAAATCCAACACCTAAAACCCTTATTCCTACACTCCCTTCATTCTCATCAACGAACAACCCAACCACAACAATTATACACCACAATAAACCCATATAACCACCTTAAATCACACAATCTACAAGATCTAAGGATTAAACACTAAAGTTTACCAAAACTTACCAATTTCTTCAATTCACCAAATACACAACTATCTGAACAAATTATCCACATTAAATCATATACTAGCAAGTAAGAAACTTGCCTCAAATTTGTAGTCTCGGATTCCTTTACGGTAGATGCAAGATAAACCCCAAATTCCTCTTCTCTTATTCTTTCTCTTTTTACCCCCAAAATTCTCCTCCTCCTCCTCCTCCTCCTCTCTCTCTCTCTCTCTCTCTCTAGGTTTACGAACATATAAGAGAAATAAAAGAGTTGAAGACTTAAATCGTGTCTTAAACATTAATTCCCATCTTAAAATGTTAATACACCATTAAAAGGACTCATAACTACATAATAAAGTCATAAACTGCTAAAAGTGCCTGGAACCCAAAAATACAATATGACACTTATTTTGACTGTCTCGAACGTTTCAGGACTAATCGCGCCCTCTAAATTGGCATCCGGAATCACATAAATTATTACCTGTTTCAACATCATATTAATTCATTAATAATGATCCAATTGAAATATATGGCATAACCGTCGCTTAAAGTACAACGACGCAATAAAATATAACATGATACTATTTACCTTCTCTTTACGGTAAATATGCAAAACCCAGTAAATATCATCTCTTAAATCAATTAAAAATAATATTTACTCTAACTTCCAAAATTTTATATAATAACCTCACCTGGAAAAATTATATAAAATCAGTTACTCGAAAGTAAGGGTTACTACACTCTTCCCCCCTTATAAGGGAATTTTCCCCTCAAATTTCAAGCGTAACTCATACATAGACTAAGGGTATATTTCTCAAATGTCATTCTCTCGTTCCCAATTAACTTCATCGATACTCTCCATGATCTAAAATTAATAATCGTTTATTCCTCACGTGAACTATCGGGCCTAGCTTTAACAACGGGAAAAACCTACCGAACACGGCGCAAGTTTGTCTATTATCCCAAATCGCGCTATACCCTTCATCAAAAATACTCGTCTTTAATTTGATTCTTTACTTAAATCTTACAAGACTTCTACTCGTGTCAGTATAGCCCTCCGGATAAATTGGGCAATTCATAAGTTGTTTCGAATGAACTCTGTCTTTAAAAACATATATTGGATCATTTTAGGTCTAAGAGCCCAACCAACAATTGTAATCTACTCGTCTTACTATACGACGTTACCTACGATACCATACTCATTATGGATTACCAAAAGAAGATCTTGCTCTCATCCACCCAAAAATAAAAATGTACATCGAAAGTGTGTCCTCCAATATACGTTGTTTCTCCCCGCTTTGACCATATATTTTGGGTTCTAAAAGGTACTTAACCTTAACTGGTCCCTATTGTTTCCTGAAAACTTCTTCAGAAATGGAATACAAAGATATTATCTCGGTCTGACCCTATATTGATAGGTACCCCGTAAGGTTTCATAAACTCCATATTATCCTCCAACCGTACTCATGGCCGCTTTACAGCATTGGTAATCCAGTGATAAAAATCCATGCATACACTCTCCCATTCCCGTACCAGTATTTCTAACTGTTTCATCAGTCCAATCGGTTATCGATAGTCAACATTCACCAATTGACAAGTGGTGCATTGGGAGACAAACTCAGAAACATCCCTTCCTTGCTCTTCCACGACTCTCATCTTAATAACAGGCGTAACAGTCAATCATTAATATAAGCGCCATAGTAATAACATCTTTCTAGTTAAGTTCCTTCTACTTGTCTTCCCATGCCTCCGCTAGTCTATCGCTATCACATTTACTTACCCTGGGTAATAATGAATGTCAAATTGATAGTCTTTTATGAAATCCAACCAATGATTTCTTTTTTCCACAAAACTAAATCTTTCTATAAGAACAAAACTTGTATCGACTTGTAGTCCATGAAAAGACTTAAGTTCCCTCCCAAGAGGTAATGCCTCCCCCTCTTTAAGGTAAACACTATTGTGGCGTGCTTTTAATCTTGCATGGGATAGTCCTCCCAACAGGGTTCGAGCCACACAATATATATCCAATGGTGGCCGCCCCACTCTTGCGGAGACGAGTCTATAATAACTAAATAGTCCACTCGCGAACATGGCAATGTTAATATATGAGTAGGAGTCAACTTTCCCTTCATCTAATCAAAAGTTAAGTCCTAGACGCAACAACTCCTCTAGAGATGGGCCTCACATTCTTCTCGGGCTGGTATTCCTTATTCCTGGAAACCCAATCCTTCTTAAAAATCAACCCACCATTCTTCTTGTGGTTACCCCACTACGGCATTTCTAAAACAACACCACATGCCCATAGGCCTTACTTCCTAATAATCTTAAGATTAACGCATTACCCCTAACTACGTGAAATAAGTACTATACTAACTATGTCCCTAGTGCCCAAGACCTTTCTCAATTTCTGACATTGGCTCGGTTTCATGCGTGGGACGTCTCGCAAAGAGAAATCCAAACAAGGAACTCTCCCATTACACTACTACCTCGCTTTGTCGGTCATCAAGATACAATGGCCTAAGGCGCCCAAATTGGGACCGCTAAAAAATCCTAGCTCGTAACTCTACTAACGCGCTTAGGTTTCTATGCCCTACCATTTTGGCGAAATGAAAATCTAACTAACCAGGGAGCATATTTTCTGCCAAAGGTTGCGAGTCTTATACCCAAATACATTCATACACATCTTACTAAATTGCCTTCTCATCAAGGCCTAGTTATAAGACTCAGTTCGATTTACTTAGCTCTGTCTCGCCCATATATAGTCGGTGAGAGAAACATTTCCAGTGCTTCTGTACCGCACATCTACCCCTTTAAACATTAGCCCTATAATCAATCACATGACTCTCGGCTAATTCCACCAAAACCCACATCTTAATATGAAGTAACATTTCTCCACTCCGAACATCGTTAAGGTTCATGCGTGGAGTGTCTCGCAAGCAAAATCCAAACAAGGAATCCCTCCGATACACTACTACTTAACTTTGTTGGTCATGGAGATATGGTAGCATAAAATAAGTAAAATAACAATTCATACATACTTTGAATCATCACTATAAGGTCCCAACCCGTATCCGGGAGAGATATTATAGAATAACTAGTTCCACCTTGGAATCGCGAATATGATAATCTCACACTCATAAGTCTGCTATATCTCAAATCAAAATATTTTACATCCGTATAACACGAACATAACGAGTAACACAATCTAAACAAAATTTTAAAATACCAACATCCATTCACAATGAATGATAAAATAGAACCTCGCCACCATGGAAAACATATAGATATATCCTCTATATTACTATTAATACTACCACAATGCTCGAATTACACACCAGATTCTAGGGTTAATAAAATACTGAGGCTCAATCTTGCCCCACGAAACACACTACCCTTGTTCGAGGTGAAACTCACAACAACACTCTTGCCAATTACCGTGGCTACTCTAAAGAGTTCCCAGGTATAACACCTTTTCTCCATCTATACCAAAAGCTATTTCAATCAATACCCTATATATTCCCTTAATTCTTGTCCTTTAACTCCTACCGAACAACACCAACGTATGTGGTTTTACGTTCCTTATCACAATCATTCACCTTCTCTGCCCACTCTGACCATGTTAATGTTTTCAGTATCTTTGGCTCCATAGCCTCGATCCGTACAATTTCCCCTCGTAGTTTCCTTAACTCCTTCAGCAAAGGAAAACCTACTACCAGCCTCAACTTCCTTATTTCCACGAATCTCCTTGGGTGGAAGTTCACCAATAAGGTTTCCTTAACCATATATCTCTTCCTTTATTGTTCACCTCTGGCCGATCCTCTTGGGAAATACTTGAAAAGTTGCCTTCTCTTTAGTCCTGATATATCAAAGGAACACGTTGTTAGATCCATCCATAAAGTTTATCTAACCGGTGGAAAATTTTTCCTCAAATTTTCGCATCTGTGTATTCCTATACCCTTCTCCAAACCAAAGCTTCTGACCCCAATACTTCCACTGAATAAAGCTACACTGCTTCCGCAAGAATTAACTTCAATGTAAGGTCCTTATCAAGGGCACTCAAACATCTTCCCAATATAACTTCGCTAAACACTCTTCTTGTAGAGGTACTTAAGAAATTATAGCTACTATATCCTTGTAGCCGTTGTAGCAATCTAAGAAAATGCTACAGAAGGATACCTTCTAATGTTATCCTCATCCCCAACTTCGATTTATAATTATAATTAAGTCCCGTCTCCTTGTGCCCTCATAACGTCCTTCCCTGGTCTCCCTTTGACATTTAACACATGAATCTCTAGAGATGGCGCAAAAGATTTACTAAAATCTTACATTTTGGCAGGAGAATGAAATCTCACAAGAGAAACCAACGATCTTAATCCTAAGGCTTTATATCAATTCAAAAGCAGTGTTGAAGGCATAATACGTCTGCACAGATTCCTAAGGACACTAGAACCTGATGCTCTGATACCATCTGTGATAACCCGCTTATTAAAATAAGAGGTTGCCAGCCCGATACTACAATAATTACAGGAATCATAGATGGTCCATTCTTAGCATCACTATCGTTAAAATAATAATAGGACATGGCCACCAATTATTTTAGAAAACAAAGTGTCAAAATTCAATTTATAGGTTTAAGGGAAATCATTTAAACAATATAATTTGAAAAGAAGGTGGATATAAAAAACAAATGAGTAACGGTATCATAAATAACACAATGTAATAACCGAATAAGCTGTCGGTTAACAGACCAATTCAAGCAGGTTACACCGAGTATTAAAATTAAATACCACATTATGTTAAACAGATACAAAACTTGGGTAACACACCCGAATATGTAAACTGATCATAGATAGAGTAAAAAGAAATAGAAGCGTCTATAACGAAGATCCTACAACATCCGCAATATGTTATAGCTCCAGGACAATGGTGATGGAGAGGTCAATACGGGCGTCCTTATGGGGAGCACCTGGGGAAATAAAGAATTCATGCAAAATAAAGAGATATAGATGGGTCAGGGCCTGGTTTGATATGATCACCATGTGAATAAAATGCATGATAGTTATGAATTCTATATGGTCTAGAGCGAAACCTCCACTTTTTACATTCTCAAAATCATTTACTTGACAATTATGTGCCAATTTAAAGTACGCATTACATTTTTTCTGGAGCCATAAGTGATTAATATCATCATTATAAACTTCCATGTTTAATCATCTCCCATACAAATCTCTTTGAATTAACATTCATTCATCAAACCATAAGGTATAATATCACTACACCCAATTATAGAAGCCCACATTAATTCACTCTATTTCTCTTTAGAGATAAACTGACTCATCTCTACTACCTAAAAAGAGGGAACTTCCTCTTCAATGGTAGAAGACTAAATTACCCTCATTAAACTTAAAATTCCTATTATACCCTTAATAATAATCAACACATCTCTCCCCAATTCATTAGCTCCCATGAAATACCGAGGTTCATTGCATCCCATCTTTCTCATATTCATTCACACATACTAAGCAACCAAATACATTCATGTTCCAACCCTAAAAATCCAGATTCAGTTGCCTCAAATTTCATTTTCTAATTCACTCACATTCATTCATCCTATCTCTCTCCTATTCATTCACGCATTTCAACCACCAAAATACATTCATCTTCCAACCCTAGAAATTCATCTTTACAAATGGAAGCTTAAACAACAATTTAATTGAAATTCCATCCTTTCTTTTCTTCGTTGCTGTCATTTCTTCTGCCAAAATCAAGGTCAATACTCTTAATTCCGTCTATAATTTTTTTATTATGTCAGCAAAGTATGCATTTATTAATTTGAAGATGACGAAAATTACATAAATTTTATAATTATATATATCTCATTGAAGAATTTTGTCTCTCATTTGAAGATAAAGACAATTACACAAATTTTATAATTATAATTATATAGATTAGGAAGAATTTTGTCTCCCATTTTCAATTTTTCATGTTTTTAGAGATGTGTACTTATTACATTCTCTAAATTAAATGTTAATTTTAAAGCAATTATATACATTCACATATGCCTACTCTTTTAAATGTTAATAATTTGAAAATTATGCATACTGATATAAACTTTTTCAGTACTAAAGATTTTGCTTATTTTTCGTGATTGTCTTTTAATTAAGGAAATTTCACTCATGATAAAAAAAAATTATTAGTTTCGTAAGGTGGAAGCTCAGTACTACAATAGTTGATGGCACTAAGACAAGTACTTAATTTATGATTTATTGTCATTCTTATATAATTTCTAATTACGAAAATTTCACTCGTGGTAATAATTTTTTTTATTATTTTCACAAGGTGGAAGTTCAATATTTCGGTACTTTAGATGAGGCAAGTACTTATATTTATGGTATATTGTCAGTCTTATATAATTTCTAATTATGGAAATTTCACTCATGATAACAATTTATTTTTTTCGTAAGGTGAAAGTTCAATACTGCATACATTAGTTGATGGCACTAAGACAACTATTTACTTTTTGCGTTTATTGTCATTCTTATATAATACGATGTTCTTACTCTTTACAAGTATATTAACAGTAGTAGGAATGTAATTTAATAGTTTGTAAGAAATTGTTATCATTTCACTCTTTCGTAAGTAATTGTTAATTGAAATATTGTAGGATATTTCAACATTGGTGGTACACGTTCGAATTGTGAATATGAGAGTGAAGGAATTTCACTTTTGTTTACGTGGTATGTGAAGTAGTTAATACCGTATTGAAACTGTTTCGTATAATTTATATTCGAGATAGTAATATATTTCGTTTGAATTTTTGTAGGATATTGTCAATATTTCTTGTAGAAGCTTGGACTTTCAATCTCATAGTGAAGTAATCTCAATTTTATTTACGAGGTAATTGCAATTGACTAATGTATGATTGGGAATTTACTTATCATTTTTTATTTAATTTACTGGCCATTATGAAACCAATTGAAGAAATATGTAGATGAGCTACAAAATTTGCATACGTTTTACAATTTCTAATTTGTAGCTTTTTTTTTTCTTTGTCATGGAAAAGAAAAAAAAATTAAAGAGTTAAGAAACAAATTACATCATATCAATTGAATTATATGAAACACAAACTACGCATGTATAACAAATTATAGAGTAGAACCAAGTAAATACCCAAATCTTTATAAACTAATGAATAACATAATTTTTGAATAAAAAAATTAAGTCATTGCAATATACATATTTAACCTTTTGATATCATAATGAATGAAACAACCTATGAACCAAAAGAATCAAAGACTCTGATGAATCATTATTTGGTGGGCTTTTTTGGAACAATTGGTACTCAGTGAGTGGAATTTTGGGACCACTAATTTTAAAATGACTTTGATGCAAGAACTTATATATTCATTCATAATTTGTTTTTATATTAGCCGAATATATGTTTTTTAACCTACATTTTTCAAAATATTTTCATTATATTTTTTTAACCTAAACATACGTATTCATCTCTTTAATGCCATTCATTTTACATGTCATCAAGCTATAATTAGGTTTTATTGTTGTTGTTGTATTGACTTTGAAATATGTATAGGGTGATAGGAAAAAGAATAAAGACCTTCCCTAAAATTATAGACCTTCCCTAAATTAAATTCATTCTTCTTGGAGTCCTAATTTAAGATGGATCTCCGGCCTATAGGTGAACTATCAATATAGTAGTTGACTCCAAGGATATGTTACTGGAATTAGGGGACTGAAACGAAGTAAAAATTTCTTGCATTCCCTATCCAATAGTATTTAGGACCAATTAGAAACCAATTGACAAAAAACTGATCTATATAAGATTGTTTTATGTTCCCACAAACGAAAAAGAAAGGTCTACCACTATTGTTTTATGGGCTAGAATAGGCATTCACCTCCTTGTCCTATGCCAAATAATTGAGAGAGTTTTTCTTATATAGGATTCGGTAAAACTATGTGTCATTGACTAGATGATAGTAGATAAAATACATCATAGGTCATAAATAACTGTTATAACGTAAATGTGACGAATCACATTCATTAAAATTTTGTACTTTATCCAAAATGTTTAATGAGGTGAGCCTAAGCCATGCTTCAGCCTGCCGCCTACCCCCGCAAGGTATAGGCCTTAATGAAGGATCCTTGCCCGATTTGAGACGAATCGCAACATATGAAGCATTGTTAGACCTGGGTTTGGGCATACCTTGGGCAAATTCAATACTGCATCAGTTTTCCCCTGGTTTGAGATCACTCTGTAATCTTATATGCTCCACCTTTTATTTATTGTATGGACAAATGAAGAAAGAAATGAAAGCTTGATCTTCTGCACCTTAGTTTTAAAAAATCCTTAAATGAAGAAATAAATCCTAACCAACATTCTATGAAGTCTAGCTTGATTAGTATGAATTCAGTCTATAATTTATGGATGCAATTAATAATAACTTTACTAAATGAACTTAAGATATATGTTATTGTAGTTTTATATAAATCAATGTAACCTGTAGTTTTCCATTGGTCATATCTGTACTTATTGTGTTGGAATACACAACTGGTTTATGAGCGTTCAAAGTTGGGTTTATAGGGTCAATGTGGACTACTTCATTGCCATTGGGTTTTTTTTTTTGCTGTATTCGATCAGATTTTGATTCCATAACATTAGTCTCCAACTGTTTGAGGACGACAGTACTCAATATAAGTGAAATTTCTCCTTCTTCTATTAAAATGGAGATAACATCCACTGAATTTGGATCTATAGTCGCTTCATTATGTCAATCAGTAGCTGTAGATGTTACTGCTTGATTCATAGATGTCACTGCTACATTTAGTAACAATTATAGTAACAAATATTCTCCACCTATCATATAATGAACATTTGGGACTACGTTCACTGCCCATGCCTTTGTTATTTTACAATTTTATCCTCTCTGAAGATAATATTTAGAACTTGGAACAAATAAATCAACATACTTTGAACAGTAGGGTATGCTAATAGTAGTATACAAGAAAACAAAACAATTAAGAATATTGAAGAAACATAAGTTGTCCTCTAGAGTTCCCTTGACCACTTCGTTGGAGACTCAATTTGATTATTAAGATTTGGTGAAATAGTATTTGCTGAAGTGTTTGGGGGGAACTCCCAAACACATCTGATAAATATACATACTGCTAAGCATGATGAGATTCTTGGTAGCGATCTGCCTAATCAATCTACTTACAATAAAGATTTTAAGTCTTATATTTATAGAGTAACTACATTTATTTACTTTAATATGTATAATGAATATTAAATTGTAATTTCAGTTCCATATATTTTTGTTAATGACAACATATGTACATACAACATAATCATAATTTTATTTATGATCTTTCTTGCAATACACCAATTATCACACGGATAATTTTTTTTTTAGAAAATTCTCCGGTGAGGGACCAAGTTTTTCCCACAAAACCTGATCAGCCAACCAATACACGAGGTTCAATACAATAACCTTCTTTTAACACGATTATAGCAAGTAAATAGTAAACCAAATCACAATATAAGAGACACATGCACAAAAGACACAAAATTAAAGGAACCCAACTCCCAACCTTTTGTCACACGGATAATTTTTTTTTCAAACTCTCCAGTGAGGCACCAAGTTTTTTCCACAAAACCTGATCAGCAAACCAATACACGAGATTCCCTTTTTTCTGACTTTCTCTAGACCCTTTATAATTGCCCTATTATCCTCATTGAATGGAAGAGATTTTAAGGTGTTAACAGTTTGTCATTTCTCTTTCAGTTCTATGTATATGAATTTTCTCTTTCATTGACTCCATTGGCTTAACTTATTTCAACACTGCTTTAATTTATCCTCGACTGCCCTGGAATTTAGCCCCCCCCCCCCCCCCCCCCCACACACACACACAAAAAAAAACATATTGTTTCTACTATATTTTGACATTTTTACTCTTTGGACTACCATGCTTCATATCTAATACGCTTGTGTCTCCTATTCATTGTATTTGTCTCTTCATTCTACTCTCAGAACTGAACTGCAATAGGAATATGGTTTGAGTTGTGTTTATTTATTCGATACACAACAACATTCGAGAACATCAAAATCCATTCTTGATTTGCAAGCATTCTATCAAGTCTTTCCTCCACTCAATCCCCATTTTTCATCCCTTTGTACCATGTAAATTCATAGCCTTAAAATCGAGTTTAATTAGTTTACATATGTCAATCAACTATCTAAAATTGCGAACCTGTCAATTTGGTAGAATGGTTGTTCCTGTTTTTTCTGCGTTTGGAAGAATTTCATTGACACTCCCCCCACCTACCCCAACATACACACACACCACGACTAAAAAACAGCCTCAGACTATCGTGACTTAAATTACTCAATAATTTTTTATTCCTCCTTGCGTCGCTGAACCTCGAGTACCCTATAAAATCCTGTGATTCTCCATGACTGTCATTACAGAGAACATTTTTAATACATATGTTTTGCTAAGACATTTATAAAAATCATTATTTTATCTTATTTATAATTATCACCCATACACATGTGTTAGCATAAATGTAAAACCAATGATTACGTCATTATCACTTAATTGTTTCACACAAATTGTTTACTTAACTTTGTTACCTATGCATAGATTGTTGTAGGATTTATGCTCTACATAATTTTTTTTGGAAATTGCCAGATTCATATTCATTTATTCAAAACCTCAAATCAAATATCTGGAATCAGCCACACGTGCAATGCACGTGGGCACAACTAGTTATATAAAAGAATCATTTATCTACGTCTAATTTAACTAACTAAATCAATTCCCAATCCAAACCCCGACTCTCGTTTCTACTTAGGTTTCTAAATGCATCATTACTAGACTCTAACACTCTAGTTTTACTTCATTCCAGAAGGTTCCTAAGTCCCTATCTCAAAAGAAAGAAACTAGAAGAAACTAGATAACTTAGGGTAAAGGTCGACCGCGCCTCAAGGTTTTGCCTATAAAATAAATGCAGATAGCCAATTTTGGAAGGCCCGATCGATCGGTCCTGGGACCGCGGTCAACCACGCTTCAAATTTATACTTAACGAAGAAAGCTGTATGCCTCCCCCTTAAGGGTCAGTCGACCGGTCCTGGGACCGCGGTCGACCGCGCCTATCACATCCTCCAAAATTCCTTCTTCTACAATGCCAAATCCAACACCTAAAACCCTTATTCCTACACTCCCTTCATTCTCATCAACGAACAACCCACCCACAACAATTATACACCACAATAAACCCATATAACCACCTTAAATCACACAATCTACAAGATCTAAGGATTAAACACTAAAGTTTACCAAAACCTACTAATTTCTCCAATTCACCAAATACACAACTATCACAACAAATTATCCACATTAAATCATATACTAGCAAGTAATAAACTTGCCTTAAATTTGTAGTCTCGGATTCCTTTCCGGTAGATTCAAGATCAAGCCCAAATTCTTCTTCTCTTCTTCTTTCTCTTCTTTTCCCCCAAATTCTCCTCTCTCTCTCTTTGTAGGTTTAGGAACATATAAGAGAAATAAAAGGGTTGGAAGACTTAAATTGTGTCTTAAATATTCATTCACATCTTAAAATGTTAATACACCATTAAAATGACTCATAACTACATAATAAAGTCATAAACTGCTAAAAGTGTTCGGAACCCAAAAATACAATATGGTACTTATTTTGACTGTCTCGAACGTTTCAGGACTAACTGCGCCCTCTAAATTGGCATCTGAAATCACATAAATTATTTCATGTTTCAACATCATATTAATTCATTAATAATGATCCAATTGAAATATATGCCACAACCGTCGCTTAAAGTACAACGACGCCATAAAACATAATGTGATACTATTTACCTTCTCTTTACGGTAAATATGCGAAACCCAGTAAATATCATCTCTTAAATCACTTAAAAATAATATTTACTCTAACTTCCAAAATTTTATATAATAACCTCACCTGGAAAAATTATATAAAATCAGTTACTCGAAAGTAAGGGTTATTACACAGAGTTTGTTTAAAATTCTCCACAATAATATAGACCTCATGGGAGGTATGTATGTCTACCAAAGTGGGGATGTTCACAAAAAAATTGTTTCTTGGTTTGTGAAAATTCATATGCTTTTTTCAAGGTTAATATATCATTAGTAGTTTGTCTCCAAATTAGGAAATCCCCCTTATGGTGACACAAAACCGTTTGAATTTGATCATGTAAATGGGGAGAATCACAGCTGAGATGATAAAGTAATAAACCACTAGCCATTGCTAAAAAAATCTGGAAATTTAGCCCTAAGAAAGGAAGACCTATGATAATACACGTATGTCTATCTGAAGCCAGGTGTCATGCAAAAAATTGCCTAAAGTACCAATATAAATCCACCATTCAACACAGTTGGAGAAAATTTCCATTGAACCTTTTAGGTCTGCTCGAAGAAATGAACCAACATAAATGGTGCTTGAGGTGAAATGGGGAACCATCAAATCTGTCTCACAATTTTTTTTGTCATTGGTTTATGAAATATAAGGTACCTCACGGTAGTTTTAGAACTGAAGACCTTTTTAGAACTCAAATGTTGTGCAAACCATATCTTCCTTACTATATTGGAAGGCACATAGACGGGAAAGATGTATTAGCAAGCCTTTTTTTTAACGACTCCGAGGAAAAATGAAATTGCAAATGTGCTGCTCCATTACCGACAGTGGACAGAGAGGGTGCTATAATTTCCCTTATATTACTGAGAATACCAACTGCATTCTGCCAACAATTGATAGAAGAGCACTTTGTCATCCTGCCAACTTACATCTGGTGGCATCCGCAACTGAAGCCAATGTGGATTTCCCTTGTTTTCCTTAAAGGACTCCCAAGTAAAAAATTGGAGAAGATATCTCAATCATATCAGCAGTGGACAGAATTTGATGCTTTCTCATATCACCTCTTCGAAAAATCCCAACGTGGAGTATAAGAGCCACATGACATGATAATCTATCTGGGCCAGCTGTGCTTAAGCATATAATTCAAACATTGCCTAGCAAATTTATTCCATAGATGACATAACGATCGGTCAGTGCTCTATTCTCATCATCTGTAACCAAATAAACGGAAGTTATGACAACAAAACTATTTAACAACATATGTCTATAATTAACCCTTAGTTAATACCCTCAATGTTTTTGTAATATTATCAATGTTGGAATATATCTAGAAATGAACTCCCCCATTTTATTGTCCCCACTTGAAGAGTACAATTGCTGATAGAAGTTTAAGATGCGATTTGCAATTATAGCTTGATCGAAAACAACTTCCCCATTTGTCACATGGCTGGTAATTTTGGTTTGGTAAGACTTGGTATGGAGACTCATTTTATTGGCATTGATATGAGAAGCGTGGAGAAAGAGAATGTGGGAAAAAGAATGGATCTGGGAAAGAATGAAATTTGTGGCTTCCCTATTGGTCATCTTGAAATTTTGAATATTTTCTATCGTGTACTTTGCTCAACTGAAAACTATTACTCGGTCTATGGTGAGTTCGGGGCTACTAAGATTCATTGTATATTCGTCTTTTTTGTTACTAATAGTTTTTAATGTTTCTGATAAAAAAGTGTAATACCCCGTAATTTTATTGTTTTTAATTATGGGATTAGTTTAATTAAATATGGGAAATAATTTTTTTAAGTAATCTGGATTTAAACAAATATTAA
This sequence comes from Sambucus nigra, assembly GCA_949130495.1. Taxonomy (NCBI): domain Eukaryota; kingdom Viridiplantae; phylum Streptophyta; class Magnoliopsida; order Dipsacales; family Adoxaceae; genus Sambucus; species Sambucus nigra. Next base: position 5,026,472 of record OX422217.1, read on the forward strand.
TCTTGTGAGACGAGGGTTAATATTTATTGATGTGAATTACATTGAATATTACTGAGTGAATAAAGTAATATGTGATTATGAAAATATTAAAGTTGTCGCGAGTGAAAAATGCGACAGTTATGATAATTAAGATGGGACGCGCGTGTCTGACGAGTCGAAACGCAATTTATTGAGATAAAAAGTAATTAATTTCTAAGTCATCCCAATGGTCATTTTCAGTGTGCCATTGTGTCCGAAAGGTTCGAAATAGTCAGAAAAGTCTACCCAGAGGTTTAGTTTGGGTCCCGGGACAGTTTTAGACAAACTGACACCCCAGAGGGGTATTTTAGTCTTTTAAAATTTTAGAGGAAATAAACCCACGAATTTTATAAGGTTAAATCAAATGATGTGTCGAGGAAGTTAGGATTATAATAATAAAAAAATTGAGAGAGGCTATCCATGGAAGGGAGTTCCAAACGAAATTCAAGGCTTTCCTACACCTCTTGCACCACCGTCACCACCAACGCATAGATCGGAAAGAGAGCATCGCCTCATACCATCTTCTTCATCGGATCAGAACTTCCATTAAAGGCAATTGTTTTATCTTGCAAAGATTCAGTGCATATATTATCCCTATTAGTTTAGATTGAAATAAATAACCATGAATAATTTATATTTCATAAATTTGGAGAATTGAATCATGATTATGGGTAAGTTTTGCATGTAGATGTATTTTTGGAATTATTGGAAAAATGAAATTATAACCTAAGTGTTATGAATCAAGGATTAAATCTGAGAAATATGGTGTTCTTGAATACAAATTGAGGAACTAGGGTTCGTGAGAAAAATTCATGAATTAATCCAAGGAATTGATGCCCCATGATGATCTTATGATTCTTATTAGTTGGAACTCATGTAATTATGTTAGCACAAAATCTAGTATGATTGTTTGGGATGATTAAATTGAGGATTTTATGTTGAAAATGAGAGAAACCCGTAAGAAAACATATGCAAAATTTCGATACCTGTATGAGCGAATCGATTCGGACCAGGCCGAATCGATTCTGTTGCCCATAACTGTTTTCTTTCCTCTTTTTGTTTAAAATTTTTGGGAGATGTTTGGGATTTAATCGTGGACTTTAATATTAAATATATTAAAGAGTATTTGGGAATAACAATAGACCAAGAGCGTAATTTGGGTTTAGTTCCTGCATAACGAATTAAGGGCTAAACTTAATTAGGTTTAATCAAGAATATACCTAAATCGGGAACTAATTCATATCCCATAAATCTAAGGGATAGGATGACTTAGACCAGTACGATATAAGTGAGTTATTTACTGATATTATGTTAGGAAATAAAGGAGACACTTCGAGTGGAGAGAATTACCTGGTAGTATACAAATAGAGGAGTATTGTATTTCATTAACACGTAGGATATTAGTGAGATAGATATACTACGTATAAAACATGTGCTATAGGATGTGCGTACACCTATATTAAAGATAGATATTTATGTACTAAGGTTGTGTGAGCACCTAATGTATGATTGATAGACTGTATGTATGACATACTTACCATACTTGCTACCATGGGAGGTTTTACAAAGGGGATAGTCTTATCATGACGAGCCTTCGGGGGGATTTTAGATTGGTGCCTCAGAACATAGGTCTGGGAAAGACTTATCGGTGAGTTGATAAGTTTGCAGTTGTGTGGGTGCGTAGGTATGTGTGTATCCCATAGGGTTGGGAACTATGTTCGCCTCCAATATGTGTGATTTGTATTGATACGGTTTTAGAGTGATTCGGAACATGTAATCCTTATGTACATGATGTATAAGGATTTGATAGCAGAGTATGCGCACACCGCAGGTTTAGCATTTTGGGGTACCGTATTTGTAGATATGTATGATAATTATTTATATATTTACACTTGTGATTATTGTACTGTGTTGCTTAGTAGATGAGAATGATTATGACATCTAATATTAATCAAGAATGTGGAAACTTGAATGAGTAATGAGATACTTGAATTCGATTAAATTAATATTGAGAATACGCGAATGTATTATTCGGATAATACGAGTGGGCACAATGACTTAGGAATCATAGCAAGAGACTTGATTTAAACTAGATTAAGTGGGATAGCGTAATTAAGATGGGTTATGAGCATACGTTAGGCGTGCACATTTAGTTGAGAGGTGAGAATATCAAGTGAGGGTATGTGAAACTAACATGTATATAATATTTACTGTTTAATGCATGTTAAACACTTGCTGATTTTAAAATATTTTCAACTCGGGCTCTGACCCGTTTTCTTCCAAATCTATTTTACTCTTGTAAAATCCTTTTAGGTGCCCAGCCACAGAGACGCCAAGTATAGGAGTACTTAGCAGTTGACACGCTGTAGCTACTGTAGAAGTTTCATGACCTCGGTAGTAGATGCATCCACACCTATCCTTGATTCTTTTCAAGTTATTTACTTTAGTTGGGCATGTTGCCCATCGGTATTCAGATGTATTCACAACATCGGTAATACCAATGTTGCCCACTGGTATTTCAGACATTTATTTATATTTCAGTTGTTGGCTCTTGTATTTGGAATTTAGACCGGATGTGTTTACTCCAAACTCAGTTATTTCTTTATGTCATTTTACTTGCTATGAGATTGTTTATTAGATGGTGAATATTTAGTTAATCTTTTATTTGGTTGCATATTTATTTAAAAGATAAAATTTGACACCGGACTTTATAACTACTAGGTGGTTAGTAATTAATAAATGTTTTCGACAGCGATGCTAAGACAGAACCAACTTGATATTCAGTTTTAAATTTAATAAAGGACTAAACACCCGGTATTTAATTAGGTGGGGTGTCACAAAAAGATTCAGAATTTTGTAGATCAATTTGAAGAGATTTTTTGCAAAAGGTGTTAATACAGGTCAGGGTAATTTTTAATATACCAATGTGTATTAATATTAGAGGTATTGAATATAGTATTTTAACCAAATTCATTAGTTTTATCAGTTGTGGTTAATTGAATATAAGAAATAAAATTAACTTCTTGTTGAATGAATGAATTATATCGCACCTTTTGTTTCGTCACTGGACTTAGTTTGTGCATGATATTCTGTAAGTTTCTGCACGTCCTATATAAAAGCATATGTATCATTTTGTGCGTCACTGTATCATATATGAATGCAACTTGTTGGGATTAATTTTCTAATTAGGATTCCCTTTTGCTACCCTTTTCTTTCAGAAAATAAAATATGTACTTACTTTTTTGTTACCATGTGCACTTTTTCAGCTTAGAAGCATGGACTAGTTTTTGTCGTGATTGCGTTGCAATAGGGCAAAATATTAATAAGGTATTTCCGTTTTCACTTTACCATATGATATAATTTGTTATTTTGACTTACTTTCCATACACGTTCATTTATTAGACTACGCCTTGTCTAGCACACTCTGGGGAGGTGGATGGGGGTACGCCTAAATACCAAATTATCTACTTCCATTTTTTTTTTACATGATTTTGTTCTTTTGTTCATTCCTTATTATTGCAAGAAGCAGTTTCCCCTCACTGCATAACAGTATGCAAGTGTTACTGCTATTATGAAGATGATGGAGAACAACAGCCACAGAAGAAGATGAGGAAAAATAAGGAGGTGGTGGAGGGAAAGGAATTCTTATCTCGTAATAGTCATGAGATAAGAGTAAATTACTCTTCTCATTCCTCTAGTTCATGTGGACATATGTTAATAGCAACTCCTTCAAAACGACTAGAATATTCCAATACGAATAAGATAAAACCCAAATGCCAAAAGGTAGTAGCTTCTAATTATTTCCAGACACGCAAAGGCAGCTGCTTCCAAGAGAAGGCTGATAAAATGAAGAAGATGAAAGTAACACAAAATTCCTCTATCGGATTGAATTGTGTATTGGCCCTTCCAGTCCCAGGTGAGAGTGTACACGATGGACATAACTATGAGGGTGTTATGAGGAAAAGTAAGCTTGGTTGCGATAAGCTTCAGCAACAATCTTCTTTAGGTTACTTTTCTGAAATCGTTTACACCAAAGTGAGACATGAAAAGGCGGATCAGAAGAAGAAGAAGAAGAAGAAGAAGAAGAAGAAGAAGAAACACAGTTCTTCAATTGCTTTTGATGTCGAATCGTCATTCAAAAATGGTTTTGAGAAGGTGAAGAAGACAAAACCCTGTGTCTTAACCAAATTGAATGCTTTTGAGAAGGTGGTGAAGAGAAACACACTAGATGAGGATGCTTTTTCAGTCCCATATGACAAGGGCAGTGGCAAGAAGAGGAGGAAGAAGATAAATGGGAAAGATAGAGAAAAATGTGTTGAACATTGTGAGAAGGTTCAACAATCAATGGTAACATGTTCATCTTACTCAGTTAAAGAAGAGACAGACGAGAAAGGTATGGAGATTGTTGTTGAAATAAAAAAAACATAAGACCAAACATAGTAAGGCCAAAACGGGTGTAGATAAAGTGGCTTTGTTTTCAGTAAAAACTAAAGAAATCAGTGGATGTGCATTCGAACAAAGTGAAACCATTGAGGCTGTTAATTTTTCAGATAATTTTGTGGATGAGGGAAAGATGAAAAAGAGGAAGAGGAAAAAAGATTCGAGTTTTATTTTGATTGCTCCGTGTTCACACAAGACTATCAGAGAAGAGATAAATCGAGATGAGGAAAAAAACAATATGCAACCCACTTTTTCAGGCGAGGGGAAGAGAAGTATTAATAGTACCATGATTGCAGCCAATGACGACAATTCCAGAAAGGATAACATTGATGTCCTGTTCTCGCAATTTGCATATGTGAGTCCTAGTAGCTATATGAATCCGAGGAGGGATGAAAGTGACAAAAATGCTCGACACTCACAAATTCATCATCCTTGTTTCTAGGGGTCTGAAAATGAGGCTCCTCACATTTGTGAAAACTTGAAAAAAGAAAAGAGGGTTGAAAATGAGACAAAAATTTAGAAGGTTTCGTCAAAGAGGAGGCAAAAGGCACATTGCAAGAAAGCACGTGTAGATGTCCGAGTTGTTTCCCCTTACTTCATTAACTCAGCAGCGGAATAATTAGTGGAAAGTGAGGAGAAGCATCTTAAAATCAAATCGGGAAAATAAAAGTTTTCACTATATTTCCATAATGTCCCTACAGATAGGAATAATTCAGGTGGAAGCTGTTCAAAGAGGATGAGGGATGAGGGTGACAAGTACATCACAAGTAAAAAAGGAGAAAATGAGGCCCCTCCCATTTGTGAAAACTTGAAAAAAGGAGAGTGGGATGAAAATAAGACAATTGAGAAGGTTTTGTCCAAGAGTAGGCATAAGGAACGTTGCATGTGACAACCCGAATATAATTATGATAAATCATGTTTAAATCATGATTAGCTTATGTGATATGAATAAAATGTTATTAGTATATATATAATGTAAGTAATTATGTTTATTTTAATCCTACCTTCATAAAGCTTGAAATATCGAATTAGTTACAAATGTGAAATTTTAAAGTTTTCGGTAGGAATGTACCTGTTGGAGGCTAGTTTTGGACTTTATGACATAACAATGAACTTGAGGTGTACACTAGATATTTGTAGATATATGACTTAGGTTTATAACAAAATAATCGGTTCATCGAACGGACATCCGAGTGGGAAGATATTATCATTTTACGAACAGGGGGTAAAGTAGTCATTTAGCCTTAAATGACATTTTTTTTATGTAATGCCACATGTTATATTTTGATTGGACCAAGAGGGGGTGGCCTTATGCCGACTTAAAACCCTTTAATTAAGCTCTTCCTTCAGCATATTTCAGCCATGTAAGAGTTTTAACCTAAGGAAAGAGAGTTTTGAAGTTTAGGAAGAAAGTGTGAGGAGAAATTGAAGAAAAATTCATTGAAAAATTACGTAAAAGCCCCTAAGGTATTTCCATCCATAAATCTTGTTTATTTTTTTGTATTACTTATTTAAATGATTGAAATAATAATTTTTTTACTCAAATTCCATGTCTCGATATGTACTTATGGATAGATTCAAGCTTAAGTAAACTTGAATGTGTAAACCCTTGAGATTGTTTTGTTTAGGAGCCTTGTTTATTCAAACTTCCATATATTTCTCTATACTTACTAGCAAATGAAGTCTAAAAATTATGAAATTTTAATATTGAATTGTTCAATATGTTTACTGATGTTGGGTTAAATATCATACAAATTTATGATGTAGAAAAATTATGGAAATTCCTGGAAGTTGAATGAATGATAAAAGAACATATAAGGTAGATTTTCTATATGGTAAAGAAATGGGCATATCTTGCTCTAGGAGACTTGAAATGATGTACTGTATTTTGTATTGGAATACTAACATGACAAGGATTGAATTACCAAGAATAAATGAATTTATATTTGGTCTATGATTTGGATATGTTAAATATATTAACATGGATTTGGATGGAACTTCACTCGTGATAAATGATTTGAATGGAATCATGTGATGCTAATGGATTAAATTACGTTTAAATCATTCTTTGGATTATTGATAATGTTATGATGATACTAATATTGTAAGAATGATAGTAAGGGAAGAAGAGTTGATTGAACAAGTACCGGATAAAGGCAAGGGAAAAGCCAGTTAAACTATCAAGGTGAGTGTACTTATGATTTGTTTCATATATAAATATGAATCTAGCTCTAAGAGCACGATTTATTTGACTACTTCGGTATTCAGGATTTGTTTGGATATTAAAATATACAGGATTTGTTTCGATCTCATGATCCTGGATTGGTTTGAATACTTCGGTATTTAGGATTTGTTTGGATATTGAAATATCCAGGATTTGTTTGGGTCTTATTATCCAGGATTTGATATCGCCAATGGACAGAATTATTTGGATCTTATGATCCATGATTTATTATTGCCAATGGGCAGAATTATTTGGATCTTATGATCCATGATTTGTTATTGCCAATGGGCAGGATTGTTCGGATTTTATATCCACATATTCGATATAGAATTGTTATTCTGTTGCAGGGAAGGAGTACCTCACTAAGCTTAATGCTTACGGTTAATATTTAAACAATTTCATGTTTGTACGCTGCCAGCTAGGATACCATATGATCGGTAACTTTGAGAGTTGCACCGTTAGAGAGAGATGGGGTTTAAAAATGGGGATTTTATCGTTGTCACACTGAAGATTTTAATATACTCACACATTGTATATATTGATTTAGTATGGATTGAGTTGATCATAGTTAATCACAGTATTGTATGTCCGCTTAATTATGACTCTGATATTGAATTTTTTGGTATAAGAATAATATTATGTTCATTATGCACATTGTACAGAAAAATATTGATAAACGAAGTATATTTTCCAATGGGCTCGAGATTATGATCCAATTATTTTAATAACAAATGATTAGTATGGATATTGGGTTTGGGGTGTGACAATTAGTGGTATCAGAGCGTGGTTGTTAATTCTGGACGTGTGTGACGGTTAGATGGCAGTATTGAATTGATTTGATATTTATGAATTGTTTATGTACTAACTAATAGTTTAGTATTATAAACTGTTATTATTGGTTATTAGAACTTTGTTTTATTACAGATAATTCCGGATGGAACCTAGGAATGGACAACCTAGACAAGAGGGAGTAGCTTCTCGTACAGACAATACTGAAGTAGAGCAAAGTGTTTCTGGAAGAAATAGAGTGTAGGATCAGCCTACAGAGATGCAAATAATGGCACAGGCAATATTGAGGATGGCAGAACAACAGGAAAGAAATATGGCATTAATGGCAAAGCAATAGTCTAGATATCTAGAACCAATGACTGTGGCCATGATTGAGAGAGAGGCAAGGAAGGAAATAAAGGATTCCATGCATGAGAAGTTTTTGAAGTTGAACCCTCCAGAATATTCAGGGTCAGTTGAACCTACAGAAGATGAGATGTGGGTCAGGGATATAGAAACTATATTTGCAGTTATGAAGGTTTCCGATAACCAGAAAGTGAATCTAGATGTGTTTAAGCTGAAAGGAGACGCCAACTATTGGTGGGAAGCTAGCAAACATTTGGTTCCCAGGATGGAAGGTACTGATGTTATTAGTTGGGCTGAATTTATTAAAGCTTTGTATGTTAAGTATTTCCCTAAAGTTTATAGGAGGGAGAAGCTGAGGGAATTTATAAATTTGACCCAAGGGAAAATGTCTGTGAGGGAGTATGATGCTAAATTTACTGCTTTATCTAGATTTGCTACTAAGTATGTGCAGGATGAAGAAGATAAATGTAGTAAGTTTCAAGATGGACTGATTTGGCCTATTCAAAATAGAGTGGCCACTTATGAGTTAGAAAATTATGCTTCTCTTGCAAACAAAGCCACGATAGCAGAAAGGCAAATGAACCAAGGGCTGGCGAGTAGAGAGAGTTTTAAGAAGAGTAGATTCGATGCATCTCACTCCAAGGGAGGTGAGGGTGGAAGTGTTAAGATGAAATCTCATAAATTTCAGATAGGTAGTGGAGATAGTGGTAGAGGTCAGGGGAGATTAGGCAGAGATACCAGGGGTGGAGGATCTTTTGGTTCAGCCAGAAAGTCAGGGAGAGGTGAGGCCCCAATAGGAGGTGTTACATGTTTCTTTAATAAAGAGGAAGGGCATTATAAATCTGAGTGTCCTAAGGTTAAGGGAGTGGAATGCTACCATTGTCATCAAGTGGGGCATGTTAAGAAGAATTGTCTGCAGTTGGGAGAGATTCTAACAGCACCTAGTGAAGTAGCAAGCAGAGTGTTACCTATAGGCGGTGGAGGAAAAAGTGTGGGTAGAGGACAAGCTAGTGGTTCCAGGCCAGGTGGACGAGTCTTTACGATGAAAGAAGCTCAGATTACTCTAGATATGGTGACAGGAACACTTTCTGTTACTGATAGAAGTGCTTATGTTTTGATTGATCCTGGTTCCACGCATTCTTTTGTCTCCTATGCTTTTGCTGTATACCTGAATAGACCATGTACTCATTTAGATGTGGGGTTGGGTATTTATATGCCTATGGGGGATATGGTTGTAGCTGAATATGCTTTTCGTGATTGTGTTTTGACTGTGGGGTCTAGATATACAGTTATAGACTTACTTCCAATGGATATTTCTGATTTTGATATAATTCTGGGAATGGATTGGTTATCTAAATATCATTCATCTATGGATTGTTTCTGTAAGGAAGTTATTTTCAATATGCCTGGTGAGCCTGAATTTAAATTTGTGGGGGAAAGGAAAAATTTTACCAGTTGCATCATTTCTGCTATTCAGACGAGGAAATTATTGAGTAAGGGTTGTGAGGGTTTTATTGCATATGTTCTTGACACTAGGAAGGGGTCTTTACAATTAGTCAATGTTCCTATTGTACGAGATTTTCCTGAAGTGTTTCCTAGTGAGTTGTCAAGGTTACCTCCAGAAAGAGAAGTTGAATTTTGTATTTAATTAGCACCGGGGACAACACCTATTTCTATGGCACCGTATAGAATGGAACCTGCTGAGTTGAAAGAACTCAAGATTCAGTTACAGGATTTACTTGATAGGGGGTCATACAGCCTAGTGTATCTCGATGGGGTGCACCAGTTTTATTTTTGAAGAAGAAAGATGGTACCATGCATTTGTGTATTGATTATAGGAAACTAAATAAAGCTACAATTAAGAACAAATACCCTTTACCTCATATAAATGATTTGTTTGATCAGTTACAGGGTGCTAAAGTGTTTTCAAAAATAGACTTACGATCGGGTTATTATCAGTTGAGGGTCAAGGAGAGTGATATTTCTATAACTTCTTTTCGTACTCGATATGGTCATTTTGAATTTCTGGTGATGCCTTTTGGGGTGGCTAATGCTTCAGCTGTATTTATGGATCTTATGAACCAGGTATTGCATCCTTATGTTGATTCATTTGTGATAGTTTTTATTGATGACATTCTGATTTATTCACGTGATATGGTTGAACATGAAAAGCATCTCCGAACTATTTTGAATGTGTTGAAAGATAAGCAATTGTATGCTAGGTTTAGCAAATGTGAATTTTGGCTATCAGAAGTTATATTTTTAGGCCATGTTATTTCTAGAGATGGTATATGTGTTGATCCCAAGAAGGCGGAAGCTATTATAAATTGGGAGAGACCCAATAATGTGACTGAGGTGAGGAGTTTTCTGGGTTTAGATGGGTATTATAGAAGGTTTATTAAGGGATTTTCTTCAATAGCCTTGACGATGACTAAATTAACCCGGAAAGATATTAAGTTTGAATGGAATTCTGATTGTGAAAATAGTTTTGATGAATTGAAAAAGAGGTTGGTAACTGCACCTGCTCTTACTATTCCACATGGTGGAGATGGTTTTGTTATTTATACTGATGCTTCACACCAGGGGATGGGTTGTGTTTTTATGCAGCATGGTAGAGTTATTGCTTATGCTTCTAGGCAGCTGCGTACACATGAACGTAATTATCCTACACATGATTTGGAACTTGCTGCTATTGTGTTTGCTTTGAAATTGTGGCGTCATTATCTATATGGTGAGGTATGTGAAATTTTTACTGACCATAAAATCCTTAAGTATTTATTTACTCAGAAGGAGTTGAATTTAAGGCAGAGGCGGTGGATGGAGTTAATTAAAGATTATGATTTTACAATTCACTACCACCCAGGGAAGGCAAATGTAGTTGCAGATGCTCTGAGTAGAAAGGCTTCGGGCAGGTTATCTTGTATTCAATGTGTTAGAGTTTCCCACATCATGGAGTTGAGATTGATGGGAGTAGAATTGAAGCTAGCCGATGGGGATAGGTTCTTTGCTCATGTAAGCGTGAGGCCTTTGTTAGCTACCTGTATTCATAATTTGCAAAGTCAAGATCCTTTTCTTGAGAAGAAACGTCAAGATGTCCGAGATGGAAAATCTGAAGATTTTTTTATTGTGAATGGTGGCACTTTATTATATAAGCAACGATTATGCGTGCCTAATGTGTGTGGATTGAAAGAGGAAATTTTAGATGAGGCTCATAATTCCATTTATACCATGCATCCTGGTAGTACTAAAATGTATAGGGATTTAAAGGAGCATTATTGATGGAATAATATGAAAAAGGAAATAGCTGATTTTGTTGCTAAGTGCCTTATATGTCAGCAAGTGAATGTGGAGCATCAGAAGCCTACTGGTCTGCTTCAACCATTGCCAATACCGGAATGGAAATGGGATCATGTAACGATGGATTTTGTGGTTGGGCTTCCTCGATCTCAGAAGGGGTCAGATTCGATTTGGGTAGTGGTGGATAGATTGTTGAAGTCCGCTCATTTTCTAGCAGTCAAGACTACGTATACAGTTGATAGGTATGCTAGATTGTATGTTAATGAAATTATTCGATTGCATGGAGCACCAATATCTATTGTTTCAAATAGAGACCCTACTTTTACATCCAGATTTTGGGATAGCTTGCAGTGTGCTATGGGTACTAACTTGAAGTTTAGTATGGCTTTTCATCCTCAAACGGATGGGCAGTCTGAAAGGTCAATACAGATTTTGGAGGATATTCTTAGAGCTTGTGTGCTTGATTTCAAAGGTAATTGGGATGAATATTTTCCTTTGATAGAATTTGCATATAACAATAGTTTTCAGTCTACTATTGGTATGGCTCCATATGAAGCATTGTACGGTAGACAATGTCGTACACCGATATATTGGGGTGAAGTTGGTGAAAGGAAGATAGAGGGTCCAAAATTTATTGAAGTCACCACTGAAAAAGTGAAGATTATTCAAGATAAAATGAGAACAACTCAACGCACACAAAAAGTTATGCGGATAAATGACGAAAAGATTTGGAATTCCAGAAAGGGGATTATGTGTTTCTTCGTATATCGCCATGGAAAGGAGTTATGAGGTTTGGAAAGAAAGGGAAATTAAGTCCACGCTACATTGGACCTTATGAAATCCTTGAGAAAGTCGGGATGGTTGCCTACAAGTTATCGTTACCACCAGAGTTATCTCAGTTACATGATGTTTTCCATGTTTCTATGTTAAGAAAGTATGTAGAGGATCCTTCACATGTGTTGGTGGAACAACCTATTGAGTTAAAGGAAGACTTGAGTTATGTGGAAGAACCACTTGCTATAGTGGATAGGAAGGAACAAATATTGAGATCAAAAGTAATCCCACTTGTGAAAGTTGTGTGGGGAAGGCAGTCCAAGGAAGAGGCTACATGGGAGAGAGAGGATATCATGATGATGCGTTATCCATATTTGTTTGATTCAGACAACCAAGGTATGTAAATTTCGGTGACGAAATTTCCTAACTAGGGGAGAATTGTGACAACCCGAATATAATTATGATAAATCATGTTTAAATCATGATTAGCTTATGTGATATGAATAATATGTTATTAGTATGTATATAATGTAAGTAATTATGTTTACTTTAATCCTACCTTCATAAAGCTTGAAATATCGAATTACTTACAAATGTGAAATTTTAACGTTTTCGGTAGGAATGTTCCTATTGGAGGCTAGTTTTGGCCTTTATGACATTACAATGAAGTTGAGGTGTAAACTAGATATTTGTAGATCTATGACTTAGGTTTATAACAAAACAAACGGTTCATTGAACGGACATCCGAGTGGGAAGATATTGTCTTTTTACGAACGGGAGGTAAAGTAGTCATTTAGCCTTAAATGACATTTTGTTTTATGTAATGCCACATGTTATATTTTTTATTGCACCAAGAGGGGGTGTCCTTATGCAGACTTAAAACCCTTTAATTAAGCTCTTCCTTCAGCATATTTCATCCATGGAAGAGTTTTAACCAAAGGAAATAGAGTTTTGAAGTTTAGGAAGAAAGTGTGAGGAGAAATTGAAGAAAAATTCATAGAAAAATTACGTAAAAGCCCCTAAGGCATTTCCATCCAAAATTCTTGTTTATTTTTTTGTATTACTCATTTAAATGATTGAAATAATAATTTCTTTACTGAAATTCCATGTCTCTATATGTACTTATGGATAGATGCAAGTTTAAGTAAACTTGTATGTGTAAACCCTTGAGATTGTTTTCTTTAGGAGCCTTGTTTATTCAAACTTCCATATATTTCTCTATACTTACTGTAATTGATTTATTCCAGTTGGATATTAACCTGGACTCACATATGTATGACATATCCTAAAATCATGGGAAAATACCAAGAAATGAGTCTTTGGTGAGAGTTTGAAGTTCGGGTATGAAATCTGCCCTAAGGGTGAAAGTATGCCTGCCATGTGTTCAATGTTTTGCTTGACATAGCAAATGAACTCTAAAAATTATGAAATTTTAATCTTGTATTGTCCAATATGTTTAATGATATTGGGTTAAATATCATATAAATTTATGATGTAGAAAAAGTATGGAAATTCCTGGAAGTTCAATGAACGATAAAAGAACCTATAGGGTAGATTTGCTATATGGTAAAGAAATGGGCATATATTGCTCTAGGAGACTTGAAATGATGTAATGTCTTTTGTATTGGAATACTAATATGACAAGTATTGAATTACCAAGAATAAGTTAATTTATATTTGGTCTATGATTTGGATATGTTAAATATATTAACATGGATTTGGATGAAACATCACTCGTGATAAATGATTTGAATGGAATCATGTGATGCTTATGGATTAAATTATGTTTAAATTATTCTTTGGATTATTGATATTCTTATGATGATACTAATATTATAAGAATGATACGAAGGGAAGAAGAGTTGATTGAACAAGTACTGGATAAACGCAATGGAAAAGCCCGTTAAACTATTAAGGTGAGTGTACTTATGATTTGTTTCATATATAAATATGAATATAGCTCTAAGAGCAGGATTTGTTTGAGTACTTCGGTATTCAGGATTTGTTTGGATATTAAAATATCCAGGATTTGTTTGGGTCTCATGATCCAGGATTGGTTTGAATACTTCGGTATTCAGAATTTGTTTGGATATTAAAATATCCAGGATTTGTTTGGGTCTTATAATCCAGGATTTTATATCGCCAATGAGCAGAATTTTTTGGATCTTATGATCCAGGATTTGTTATTGCCAATGGGAAGAATTATTTGGATCTTATGATCTATGATTTGTTATTGCCAATGGGCAATAACATATTCGATATAGAATTGTTATTCTGTTGCAGGAAAGGAGTACCTCACTAAGCTTAATGCTTACTGTTTATATTTTAACAATTTCAGGTTCATACGCTGCTAGCTAGGATACCATATGATCGGTAACTTTGAGAGTTGCACCGTTAGAGAGAGCTGGGGTTTAAAATGGGGATTTTATCGTTGTCACACTGAAGATTTTAATGTACTCACACATTGTATATATTGATTTAGTATTCGTTGAGTTGATCATAGTTAATCACAGTATTGTATGTCCGCTTAATTATGACTCTGATATTGAATTTTATGGTATAAAAATAATATTATGTTCATTATGCACATTGTGTAGAAAAATATTGATATATGAAGTATATTTTCCAATGGGCTCGAGATTATGATCCAATTATTTTAATAACAAATGATTAGTATGGATATTGTGCTTGGGGTGTTACATTGCAAGAAAGCACGTGCAGAAGTTCAGGTTGTTTCCCCTTACTTCATGAACTCAGCATGGGAACAATTAGTGAAAAGTGGGAAGAAGCATTTGAAAATCAAATCGCTAAAAAGACTAAATCAGAATGGACCTACGAAAAAAACTAATTTGCTATCAAGGCGCAAAAAGACTAAATTTACTGCAACAATAAAGACAGTTCTTTCTGCTGCGCAGAAGTGGGATGAGGCCTATCAAAGAAGAACATCGAATAACAATTGGAAGCCTCCATGCTCACAATTTAATCTCTTGCAGGAGGATCATGCCCATGACCCTTGGAGGGTCTTGGTGATATGCATGCTTCTTAATTGCACAACTGGTTTGCAGGCAAGTCCTTTATTTTCCCCCATGTTTCTCATGAAATAATTACTTTATGTGTTTTTATTACTTTTGCATGTCTGAAAGTTTATTTAGAACTCCTGGGAACTAGTTAACTTTATGTAAATGTTGATAATGCTCTAGTGATACTGAACTTATGAATGGGCCTGAAAAAAGATGATCATAAACATGGTTATCGCATCATTTGTCGAAGAACATTATTGTTCTTGTGGGAATTGGAAAGGGATTCTAGCTCGACCTTTTCGCGTGGGGTAGCCCTTTAGAGTATTTTGTCCAACAAATATTTATTCTCTCGTTGAACTGAATATGATGTACTAGATCTCCGTCAAAGATTGGATGGACTATCGTGTTAAAAATATTTTGTTTAGTGCCTGCTCTGAGGTAAGAATGTTCTGTTCTAGATTGGATACACCTCTTCTCTCCCGTTGGGCATGTGGGGGAAGATTTTTCGGTGTTAGGAAGGACGCTCTAGTTCCCTTAGCATTAGATTATTATGCATAGGCAATTTTATTTTTATTTTTGAAATCCCACACCAGCGATGCATTTACAACCGAGTAAATCAGCAAAAAATCAAACAACAACACACACAATCATAATGAATAAGGCACATAGTTTTTATTCGAATTTTTACATGATTTATAATGTCCCTTTGAAATCAAAGAATAATGAAAAAATCTTCCTTTTTTTTCAAAAGTAAAAAACTCTCCAACCAAGTATTTTATTACCCAACATATACAAGGAATCCTCACAAAATAGTTTGGGTATCTCTCTCTACCTAGTTATGGAGGCTACACAACATTAAATACAAGGTAATAATACAATTGACAACCCAACTGCTAGGTAGAATTATTTAAAAACTATGTTGCCAGCATTTTTATGAAAACTTCTTCAAGTAATTTCAGTGCTGCTATGGGAACAGGTATCTTGAGAAGTTACTAGGAGGTTACCTATCATTTTCCACTCCATGATTCATGTAAACCCGTGTAGCCACTTGTTCTGCCTTGTAATTATTCCCAAAGTTTCCCAAAACTACTAAAAAATAAGCCCAATTACTACCTGACTACGACCAACAACTTTTCTCATGTCTCTAAACACTATTACCTTTTTATCTTAGTAAGCAAAACCCACATACTGGGAACCTGGTGCAACACGGGCGTGACTCTGGAAGTTATCCCGATTACTCTACAATAATCATACACTACCAAAACCATGTTTATGTTAGGATAATCCCACATAACTCACGAAGTTTCCATAAGCCTTGGAGCACATATGAACGAAATACAAATTCTGCCCTGGAGTACCCGCCCTTTATATATTCTCTTAACAAAAATTCACAAGTGGTAGCAGTAGACATCAACTGCTAAATGTTCGTAGAGAAGATAAACGCTCCATCCTGACTTCGCTTGCTCTAAGACTTCTTTCCAACTTACTTACCTTAGCAAAGTGAGACTAAGGCAAGCTTGCTTCTGCATCCACAGCTTAGGTAAATTTAGGGTGTGACAACCCCCCCCCCCCCCCCCCCCATCTCGAATCGATGACGTTCTCATTGAAACAAATTCCAAGTACTGGCGATTGGCATGCTCAAACTGCCACAACAGAGTATCTCTCTTCCAACTAGCTTCCTCGTCTTCCTTTCCTTTCCACTCCACAAGTTAAAGAGTTCTTCTATTCTTTTTATGTGCTCCTTCCCTGCGATGTTCTAAGATCCCTTCAGCAACCTCGAAATATTACTATCTTATTGTTGGTGATGCCCTAACCTGACCTGTTCAGTTTGGATCTGACTTGACTTAATGAAACCTCTTCAAAAAGATGACATGCAAAAATGGATGCAACTTCAATTGGTAAGGTAACTCCAATTGATAAGCCAACCTGCCAATCCGCCTTGTAATTTTAAATGGACATCATAATTCTGAATGAGGCCCTTATGTGCTTTTTTTCGACTCACTTTCTTCCAAACCTACGCAATGAGTTTCAACATCATCATGTCACCAACACCAAACTCTATCTCACGCTGCTGTTGTCAGCTCACTTCTTCATTCTCCATAGTGATTTTGCTAATATATTTTTTGCCTTTTCAACCCGTTCCCGCCTTTCTCATGCATATCTATAAGCTGTTAAACAACGTCTTTGACACTTTTGTTTTACAACTTCATGAGTAATAGGTTGTTGCCCGTTTATAAGCTCAAATAGACTTTTCTCTGTTGAATAACTTTGATGAGGGTTGTAATTGACCTATGCAACATTAAGTAACTCAATCCAATATTGCTGGTTTGCTGTTACATAATGTCGTAGGTATTCTTCCAATAACGCGTTCACCCCCTTCACTTGTCCATCTATTTGAGGATGATTTGTTGTTGAAAATTTCAATTGTGACCCCAACAACTGAACAAGGAAGTCCAAAACCGCCTGGTAAATCTCACATCTGGGTCGCTTACAATATCAAGTGATAAACTCTGCCTCTCAACAACATGTTGAAAGAACAAGTTCGCTTCCACTTCCGTCGAACAAACCTTCGGGGCTGGAATGAACGTAGCAGACTTAGAGAACCGGTCGACTATCACCATAATTGATGTAAAGTTTTTCACCTTTGACAACCCATTGGTGAAGTCGATAGAAACACTTTCCCAAGGTCTTGTAGGAACCGGGGGTGGTTTTAAGGTTCTTGATATCTTCCTCCTTTCCGTATTGCCCTATTAGCAAACCGTGGATGTTCTAACATACAATTTAACTCCAGATTCCATTCGGGGCTTATAGTAACTTTTGGATAACAAGGCAAGTGTCCTGTTTTGCCTCAAATGCCCTACGTACAAAGCATCGTGCGTCTCCTTTAGTAACCTTAGTCTGATTCCCCCTATTTTAGGAATGTAAGGCCTATTCCCCTTTGTGTAAATAACTCCATCACCTACCCAGAACCTTCTAGTAATACCTTACTTAACCTAATGTAGTAACACCTTTATAACAAGATCTTCCTTCGTTATTTCTCTGATTTAAGGTAACAAGTCACTAGAATTCTGACCAAGGAAGATCTTGTTACAAAGTTATTATTGCACCAGGTTAAAGAAGGTATTATTAGCAGGTTTTGGGTAGGTGATGGAGTTTTCTATACAAAGGGGAACATACCTTACATTCCTAAAACAATGAGAATCAGACGGAGGTTACTAAAGGAGACGTACGATGATTTTTACGTAGGGTATCCGGGGCAAGACAAAACACTTGCCTTGTTATCCAAAAGGTATTATTAGCCTCGAATGGAATTCGATGTTGAATTGTATGTTAGAACATGCATGGTTTGCCAAAAGGACAAGATGGAAAGGAAGAAGATAGCGAGAACCTAAAACCACCCCTGGTTACTACAAGACCTTGGGAAAGAGTTTTTTTTTACTTTATCAATGGGTTGCTGAAGGTGAAAGACTTCCCTTCTATTATGGTGATAGTCGACGGACTCTCTAAGTGTGCTACGTTCATTCCAACTCTGAAGGTTTGTTTAGCAGATGTGGTAGCCGACTTGTTCTTTTGACATGTGGTTAAGTGGTGGGGTTTATCACTTGATATTGTAAGCGACCGAGATATGAGATTTAACGGGCAGTTTTGGACTGTCTTGTTCGAGTTGTTGGGTCATAATTGAAATTGTCAACAACAAATCATCCTAAAAAAAGATGGACAAATAGAGAGGGTGAACGCATTGTTGTAAGAGTACCTACGACATTATGTAACTGCCAACCCGCAAAATTTGGTTGAGTTACTTGCAAAATTCTATTACAACCTTCATCAAAGTTCTTCAACAGGGCAAAGTCCATTTGAGATTACAACTGGGCAACAACCTCTTACTCATGATGTTGCAAAATAGATGTCTCAAATCCGTTGTCCAACAAATTATAGATTTGCACGAGAAAGGCGAAAACGGGTTGAAGAGGCAAAAAATATTTTAGCAAAATCAATACGGAGAATGAAGTAGTGGGGTGGCGACAACAGGCTTAAGATAGAGTTTGATGTTGGTGACATGGTGATGTTGAAATTCACTCCGCATGTTTGGAATAAAGTGAGTCAAAAAATAGCACATAAGGGCCTTATTCAGAGTTATGATGGTCCATTTAAAATTACAAGGCGAATTGACAGATTGGCTTATCAATTAGAATTACCTTCCCAATTGAAGTTGCGTCCTTTTTTTCACGATAGCTTTTTGAAGCAATTTCATGAATACAAATCAGATCCTAACTGAGAAGATCGGGTTAGGGCACCACCAACAATAAGACAACAGTTTTTCGAGGTTAATGAACGGATCCTAGACCACCATAGGGAAGGAGCACGTAGAAAGAATAGAAGACTACCTTATGGAGTGGAGAGGAAAGGTGGATGAGGAAGATACTTGGGAGAAAGATATTATGATGTGGTAGTTTGAGCATATCATTCGTTGGTACTTGGATTCTCTTTCAACGAGGACTTCGTCGATTCGAGTAGGGGAGGGCTTGTTACCCCCTAAATTTACCTAAGCTATGGGTGCGGCAACAAGCTCGCCTTAGTCACACTTTATGTAAGTTGGAAAGAAGTTCTGAGCAAACGAAGTCCGGTTGGAGCGTTTATCTACTCTACGATCATTTAGTAGTTGATGTCTACTACTACCACTTGTGAATTTTCGTTAAGAGCATATATAAAAGAGGGGTTACTCCGAGGCAGAACTAGTACTTCATCCATAGGTGCTCCTAGGCTTATGCAAACTTCATGATATATGTGAGATTCTCCTAACATCAACATGGGTTTGGTAGTGCATGGTTATCGAGGCGTGATTGGGATAACTGTCCGGGTCATGCCCATGTTGCATCAGGTTGCTAGTATGTGGGTTTATCTTGCTGGGATCAGGATAACAATATTCAAAAACAAGGAAAAGGTTGTTTATTACATTCAGATAGCGGTTTGACTTGTCTTTGAGTAGTTTTGGGCATTTTGGGAGCAGTTGTAAGGAAGAACAGGTGGATACACAGATTTACACGAATTATAGAGTTGGACATTTGGTAACTTCTCAAGACACTTTTTCCCATGGCAAGACAACAGTTACTTGAAGAAGTCTTTATAGTTAATGCTGGCAGCATAGTTTCCAAACACTTGTACCTAGTAGTTGGGGTTGCCAATTGCATTATTACCTTTGATTTAAAGCTTTGTTGCCTGCATAACTGGGTAGAGAGAGATACCTAGATGATTTGGTAAGGATTCCTTCTCTTTGTTGGGTAATAAAATACTTGGTCGGGAATTTTTTCATGTAAACACTGTGTGCCTTATTCATTATGATTATGTGTGTTGCTGTTTGGTTTTTTGCTGGTTTACTCAGTTGTAAACGCATCACAGTGTGACACCCCGCCTAATTAAATATCGGGCGATCACTCCTTTATTAAATTAAAATCAAGGTGAACAGTTGGTTCAATCTTAGCATCACTGTCGTAAAAATACTTTTCCAATTTAAACAACCTAAATAATTAAGCTAAGTGTCAAAACCATTTAAAACTTTATTCACATTTTATTAAATCCGGTTATAAAACCTTAAACCATTAACATCTAAAGAGTCACACATTAAGAATAAAAATAGAATTGAACATACACGAATTTAATCATCAATAATAAATCCCAACATTTACAACACTAAAGGAAAACATCCTGACAGTAATAAATCCCAAAATAAAGGTACTGAAAGTAAAAATTTCAATCTCTGATAATACCAACTAAATAATAGAAAGAGGGCGACACATGCCCCTGCTGGATAAAACTGAACTAGGAGTAGAATCAAATGGATGAAGTCGTCTAAACAACAGGCCTGCAACTCCCACCTAAGCTGCCGCACGTTCCTTCCAAAGGATCCTAAGTAAGATGCCCATGTGGCTGGGCACCTGTAATACATACATATATATACAAGAGAGAAAAGGAAATAGAAACGCGTCAGAGCCCGATAGTGTAGATGATTTAAAAATTCGTTTAGCAAGTATTTAAATTGATTACAGGCTAATGCAACAACATATTAGTGCGACACTCTCTTGAGAAATTCTCATCTCTCTTATAATGTGCACACCTATCGCACTAATCTTCCCAATGGTCTATCTCATCATATACCACACTATCTTTCCCCAATGATTTAACTTATCTTAGGTTATTCGCAGGATTTACAACTGAACAACACAAGTATTTAAAACGTAAGATTTCAATTTGTAACCAAGGTTCTCCTTTTAACTTTATTAATCAATAAAGTTTTCCAGTGTCATATTATACTTTCTCAAAACAATTATTTATAATTTGAGTCATCAACCATGTCCTACATATCAAATCATAGTAGGCAGTTCCAGATTTCAGAATTTCATATATATATTAACTACTCGTATAATATATATATCATAACAGCACCCCACATAAAAACTATGGTGCGAGCATACTCTGCTATTCAATCCCCGTATCAATCGTACTAAAGGGAATACAAGTTTGGAATCACTCTCGAATTGTATAAATACATAAACAAACAATATTGAGGCAACGCATAGTTTCCAAGTACAAGAGGTCAGTACATTCACTCACGCCTCTTAGGATCATGACTACCGATTCGATAACCTGTACCTAGGATTCCTATCTTCTAGGTACGAGTCAATATCCCCCATAAGGCACACGAGATAAGATCGTCCCAGCGCGGTAACCTCCGGGATAGCAAGTAGCGCGGGTATGATTTTCACAAGTATATAATATATGCATACACAATCATATAAATATACCACTTTTATTATATCAATTTAGGTTTATCCAATAACCCACATTCACAACATTTATCCTTATTTTCCCATTATTATTTATCAAGTATAATCGTTCGTTTCTAACTTTAATTCGAAGGGTTTTTCCAACTTACTACGTAACCCTCATGGATTCTATTCTTCCAAATGTACAATTCAGTAGATATCTATTTATGTTCCAACGTAACTCTCTCTTACGTGTCTCTCCCCTTTAATATATACTTACATTATCCCTTATGTAAAATATCCCAAAAATATAGATTTCGCCTTACATTAAAGGATTTTGAATTTTATTTTCAAAGATGAGAATTTTAAACGGTTTCGAAATCGGAATTAAAATGGAGTTTTAATTGAATTTTTATTATCTCTAAGAGTCCTCAAAACATAAAACTGTCAAGCAAAAAAAAATATTAAAAAATATTGAACGGTCCGATCGAGCTGAATTTTTTTCTGTAGCTTCCTCTCGTCTTCAGCTAATTCTCTGTAAAATTTCATCCAATTCCAACGGTACAATCATCCGGGATAAAAATAAAATTGTGTTTGTATCTGATTAGAACTCTTTTCTTAATCAAACTCTTAATCCTTTACATGACAAAGGGTTTCCAGAATATCATATAAATCATCACTACATGAAAATTTCCTATCTCAAATTGGGTTTTTCTTCCATAAATCTCATCCTAATAACTCCTAAACTAATATGGATGATGCATCAACGAAATAAGCAAGATAAACACTTGCCTGGGATTTTCAGAAAGCTGGTTTGTTATTGAATTTGGTGTGGTTTTGTTCCCGGTCTCGTGATCTACGCGTTGGCGGTGGCGGCGGTGTAAACGGATGAGTTTTGAGCCTTGGAATGCCTTGAGAGCTCTCTCCTCTCCTCTCCAATGGCCGTTTTAGTGTTTTGAGTTATCTAACCCTAGGAGATAACCTAAACATCTGATATAACCCCTTTAATTTTCGTGGGTTTAATTACCCAAAAATACAAAATGACTAAAATGCCCTCTTGGGGTACTAATTAGGCCTAAAAATGCCCCGATACCCAAATCAAACCCCTGGGTATACTTTTCTGACTATCTCGACCCTTCCGGATGCGTTGGAGAATTCAAAATGACCATACGAACAACCTATAAATTATTCACTTTTATTAATCCACATTTAGTCCCGACACGACACAGGCGCGTCCCGACTTAAATTTCCACAATTGTCATTTTATTCACACGTGACAATATTATAAAAATAAATCTCATATATTACTATACTCATCCATTAATATGCAACAAATAATATATTCCCAATAATTACTAACTCTTGTCACGCTAGTAAATATTTAAAACAACATTTCGGATTAAAACTAAATTAATTTATCTCAATTAAATTTAATAAATCCTTAAATTTAAAAGTCATGAAAATACGGGGTATTACATACTTCCCACCTAATAATGAAATTTCGTCCCGAAAATCGGAAAAAAAGGCCTGCCAGGTAGCACAATTCTGGATATCCTTATCCATACGCAAACTATCTACATAGTACGGCGCTCAATCACTATAGTTTTTTCCTCACAACAACATTGTTTTACATTTTCATTAGAGACACTTCACATTGCACTCCCAACTGACAACATTTGAATAGGTTACGTCTATACGTTATAAATTCCATTATCTCACTATCACTAGGAGGCCGCACCTCACTACATGACAACTACTCGGATTTATTCATACACAAAATTCCAATTCTGAGAAGATCATACGAACATTTGACCACTCTTGACTGCCTAAAACAGTCGTGGAATTCCACCATAGTTATAGGATATTTTCTCGACCGATCCAAATATTCTGATTATTTACTCTCCTCTAAACATACGGAAGGAGAATAGTCGAGGTTCTTCCATAACAAAATCTTAATAAGTACCTCGTACACGATAAACAGGTACGAGTGCTTCTACATAGCATTCTTGAAATCATCGTACCAAGATTCCAAAATCTCCTTCACGTGTCTCCACTAATCTTTAATCACCATGCGCTTATTCCCTGTCTAAGGGTGATACATCCTACTCGAAACCAAATCTTATCTCCGCTGGTTCCTGAAATCCCATATCAAAGGTGGGATTCACCAATCTCATCCTGATTCATAAATTTATATTGCGCCGGACCATGCACTGGCGCGATACTTCCTTTCAAAGGAAGTTTGGGGCATACTAGTTAATATTGTAAGCCAGCCCAAAGGAATATCAATCACTTCCTTCTCGGCGACTTAATTCACATGTTCGGTATAAACCCTTGATCTTGTTTTGAGGATGGCAACCCATCCAATAACTTTACCGACTTTACCAACCTCTTCCAATTTCAGGAATTTTCGATAAACACAAAATTCTTGGTTGATTCTCCTCTTTCAACCAAACCTTACCTATGGGCAGTGCATGTAGAGACTACTCACTACGTCTCTCTAGAAATCGATTCTTCCCTTGAAATATCTCACATTAAGTGACACGTAATACTCCCCTTCCTTCCTTGGAGTATGCCAAAAGTTTCGACCCGTGCTCTTCTCTCCACGAAGGGCACTTCTAGATCTCTTATACTATACTAACATCATTACTCTTTGTATGCGCAAGTCTCTCTCACACTTGACTAATAACAACTCCGCTCTGGGTGTGCTTCATAACAATTAAATTCTACTATATTCAAGGAATACCAATTCTTGAATGGCTTCCCACAGCCTTCCAATCAAGTTAGGGCGTGCTATTCTAATTACACACTTATGTATGGATTATCGCCCCTCATGTGACGTTTAATCCACTCTATCACTTCCACTTCGTTATACTAGTCCCACAAACATATATCTCACACGTCTATTACAACGTCCCTTCGACTCGAACTATTTTAACTGTAGTTAACCAAGATGCCCACATTTTTGCAACACTCCGACCGCCCTGGGAGAGTGAACGACGTGCTACTCATCTGTAGGACTAACTAAATTCAACGGAATAGAAGGAATAGGGCATTCAAATTCCATGACAATAAAAGAGGAATAATAATTATCAACCTTCCTCAGATAAGTACAACAATTTTCCCAAATAGGTACAACAACCAAAATAAATCACTAACGCTCTATTCATCAAAATAATTACGGGTCATCTCTTTTGTATAATATAAAGTTCTTTCCAGATAATCCATGCTAAAAATCATTCCAACTCTTTATTCACCTTGTGTTCTGTACACGGTTATGACATTTGGGTACTCTCAATCACCCTAGAAATCAAAATTCTTAAATTCTCCTTATCATCGTTCCACCCCTCAACTCGTGGGGATTACTTTCAATGCTTTCCTACCACAAAAATCCGGCTCCAATGACCTTAAAAAAAAATTCAACTTCCAACTTACATACATAATTACTTGATCCCATTTCGACCAGGGTACCAAACTCATGGAATAGTGACCAAACGTCTCCCTATTTCCGACCTTACGCTAAGTTTCATGCGTGGGATGTCTCGCAAAGCGAAATCCAAACAAGGAACCCCCCCGATACACTACTACCTAGCATTGTCGGTTATCGAAATCCGTTAGGTCCTCCGTCCATAGTATATACCCCTTTATTCCGTCCCTTGATAGAAAAGTTACAATTTCTGCCGTAATTATGCTTAACAAAGAACGTTTCACCAATTTCACTATCGTCCCGTATTGGTTTATGGTAATTACATTCTATAAACCTCGGATACATACGATCGAAATTCTCTAAATTTCCTTTTTCTAACATTAGGGGTATAACTCTTAACTCCCACATCTCTTAAGGATAAATATAACACTGCACTCTTCCTATCACTAATTCCGGAGTGCTAAACATAATACCGAGTCAAGTCTTTTCGCTCAACGGTAAATCCCGGTACATACTGAATCATACTGATAAAGTCTATATGTACATTGGTATCGAATATCTCGAACCCACTATCTCCTCCGAAGTCTCTAGGATAGATAATATAAGTGCGACTCCAACCTTCTTACAGGTAAAGCCTCGCCAAAACAAAACGTGGTGCACTAATGTAACTACTCCGATAGCCTTGCAATAAATGTCCACTATCATACTACCCATTTCTATAACATTTTAACAAAGATAATATCATACTCGTGTATCGCATCACTACAACGAGTAACCTCAATAAAGTATAAAACACTGTTAATATACTCATTCATCCCCCGAGGATAGCACTAAAGAAAAATCCCACTATACTAAGGAAAAATATTCACATAATGGTAACATTTATAATGATATGCATTAAACTCGTCTCATATGCTAATCTAGCAATGAACAAAATATGGTGACTCGCTCGTGTCACATAAACACGCCGCATCCTCTAAGGATACAACTTATACTTCCATCCTGGCAATCGTCTTGACTGCAGAAATGGTTTTTTGGACGTAACACGTCTGCCCAAACCAAAACAAAATTATTTTTAATCGTCGTCCTTTACTAGGCACCGTATTCTTGTCCCTTTTTCGCACTTTGGAACATATTATCGCGAGCAATTTCACTCCGCACCAACATACCTCAACACATAATCCACTTATCACCTGTCCTACTAACCAGGTTAGGATTGTCCTTCTCTAGGACTTTAGTAGACTCGATTCCTGTTAGCCATCCCGGTTGTTCCCTTAGCTTTTTAGGCCATAAAGATCATGTTACTATCTATAATAGTACTTACGGAATTTACCATCACTTGGTATGAATTTAACTATCTGAAGCATTTAAATGGTTTTCCTGATGTGTATCCACATCCTTTTGTGGTGTTATACCACCACCGTTGTATTCAGTCTTATTCTGGACTAAATTCTTCGATTCCTTTAACTTCCCCCAAAAAGAAGCGTTATCATCTATATTGACAAAATATGACATTGTCAACCTCTGAATCGGTCGTCCATCAGAATTTCCTCCTCGAGTATTATTAACTATTATTACAAGTTGGTCTCCCACTTGGAGTCGTTTCCTCCACTAGTATCTACCTCTTTTGATACAAAATTTGCTAACGATTAGGATTCATATCCACAATTGAACTTCTGTCATGTCCTCCTGCGATGAGTTCAGAACCACATTTGCTTCTCATCCTGAACAGTTGAGGAAGGAACATACGGTCAACACTGTACCTAAGGTTCTCCTATAGGCATAGCATTCCACTTCTAAAATTGGTGGTTGACTCCAACCATTATAATTTCGTCCCGAAAGCCAAGAAAATTTTCTCTAAATTTTCACTTTCAGTTTGCCACACTCCGTCCTATATTTAAGCCTTTGGATACTTTACCTCCTTTGGTAAACACATACAATTTTCGTGTTTCTAAAATTTCCCACTGGCAGTCTCTACATGTTTTTTATAATACGTTGGGTAAGTTTACCCTCGCACCTCATTTGACTATAACAGCATTTGAAAATCATTGTTGCACCTTAGTCGCCTTTCTAGTCGTGGCTTCTCGTGCCATAATGGAGGTGACCTTGACTACGGTCATCATCCTCGGATATATTTCATAATCTCAACTGAGTCCTGCCTCCTGATGTACGCTTAACGGTCCTCTTCTGACATCCGCCATCGCCCGGCACACGCACACATCCGAACGAAATTAGAATTCACTAGTGTATACACATTATAGAAGGAGAACGAAATCTCGTCAAAGGAATCGACAATCCTAAACATAGGGCTTTGTAACAAACAAAGCAACGCTGAAAGCATAATAAACCGTACATATCCTAAGGACACTAGAACCTGATACTCTGATACCACCTGTGACACCCCGCCTAATTAAATACCGGGCGATCACTCCTTTACTAAATTAAAATCAAGGTGAACAGTTGGTTCATTCTTAGCATCACTGTCGTAAAAATACTTTTCCAATTAAATCACACTAAATAATTAAGCTAAGTGTCAAAACCATTTAAAACCTTATTCTCATTTTATTAAATCCTGTTATAAAACCTTAAACCATTAACATCTAAAGAGTCACACATTAAGAATAAAAATAGAATTGAACATACACGAATTTAATCGTCAATAATAAATCCCAACATTTACAACACTAAAGAAAAACATCCTGACAGTAATAAATCCCGAAATAAAGGTACTGAAAGTAAAAATTTCAATCTCTGACAATACCAACTAAATAATAGAAAGAGGGCGACACATGCCCCTACTGGATAAAACTGAACTAGGAGTAGAATCAAATGGATGAAGTCGTCTAAACAATAGGCCTGCAACTCCCACCTAAGCTGCAGCACGTTCCGTCCAAAGGATCCTAAGTAAGATGCCCCTGTGGCTGGGCACCTGTAATACATACATATATATACAAGAGAGAAAAGGAAATAGAAACGGGTCAGAGCCCGATAGTATATATGATTTAAAAATTCGTTTAGCAAGTATTTAAATTGATTACAGGCTAATGCAACAACATATTAGTGCGACACTCTCTTGAGAAATTCTCACCTCTCTTCTAATGTGCACACCTATCGCACTAATCTTCCCAATGGTCTATCTCATCTTATACCACACTATCTTTCCCCAATGATTTAACTTATCTTAGGTTATTCGCAGGATTTACAACTGAACAACACAAGTATTTAAAACGTAAGATTTCAATTTGTAACCAAGGTTCTCCTTTTAACTTTATTAATCAATAAAGTTTTCCAATGTCATATTATACTTTCTCAAAACAATTATTTATAATTTGAGTCATCAACCATGTCCTACATATCAAATCACAGTAGGCAGTTCCAGATTTCAGAATTTCATATATATATTAACTACTTGTATAATATATATATCATAACAGCACCCCATATAAAAACTATGGTGCGGGCATACTCTGCTATCCAATCCCCATATCAATCGTATTAAAGGGAATACAAGTTCGGAATCACTCTCGAACTGTATAAATAGATACACACACAATATTGAGGTGAAGCATAGTTTCCAAGTCCAAGAGGTCAGTACATACCCTCACGTCTCTTAGGACCGTGACTACCGATTCGATAGCCTGTACCTACGATTCCTATCTTCTAGGGTACGAGTCAATATCCCCCATAAGACACACGAGATAAGATCGTCCCAGCGCGGTAACCTCAGGGATAGCAAGTAGCGCATGCATGATTTTCACAAGTATATAATATATGCATACACAATCATATAAATATACCACTGTTATTATATCAATTTAGGTGTATCCAATAACCCACATTCACAACATTTATCCTTATTTTCCCATTATTATTTATCAAGTATAATGGTTCGTTTCTAACTTTAATTCGACGGGTTTTTCCAACTTACTAGATAACCCTCATGGACTCTATTCTTCCAAATGTACAATTCAGTAGATATCTATTGATGTTCCAACGTAACTCTCTCTTACGTGTCTCTCCCCTTTAATATATACTTACATTATACCTTATGCAAAATATCCCAAAAATATAGATTTCTCCTTACATTAAAGGATTTGGAATTTTGTTTTCAAAGATGAGAATTTCAAACGGTTTCGAAATCGGAATTAAAATGGAGTTTTAATTGAATTTTTATTATCTCTAAGAGTCCTCAAAACATAAAACTGTCTAGCAAAAAAAAATATTAAAAAATATTGAACGGTCCGATCGAGCTGAATGTTTTTCTGTAGCTTCCTCTCGTCTTCATCTAATTCTCTGTAAAATTTCATCCAATTCCAACGGTCCGATCGTCCGGAATAATATTTTTTTTTGTGTTTGTATCTGATTAGAACTCTTTTCTTAATCAAACTTTTAATCCTTTACATGACAAAGGGTTTTCAGAATATCTTATAAATCATCACTACATGAAAATTTTCTATCTCAAATTGGGTTTTTCTTCCATAAATCTCATCCTAATAACTCCGAAACTAATATGGATGATGCATCAACGAAATAAGCAAGATAAACACTTGCCTGGGATATTTAGAAATCTAGTTTGATGTTGAATTTGGTGTGGTTGTGTTCCCCGTCTCGCGATCTACGCGTTGGCGGTGGCGGCGGTGTAAACGGATGAGTTTTGAGCCTTGGAATGCCTTGAGAGCTCTCTCATCTCCTCTCCAATGGCCGTTTTAGTGTTTTGAGTTATCTAACCCTATGAGATAACCTAAACATCTGATATAACCCCTTTAATTTTCGTGGGTTTAATTATCCAAAAATACAAAATGACTAAAATGCCCTCCCGGGGTACTAATTAGGCCTAAAAACGCCCGAGACCCAAGTCAAACCCCCGGGTCTACTTTTCTGACTATCTCGGCCCTTCCGGACGCGTTGGCGCACTCAAAATGAACATACGAATAATCTATAAATTATTCACTTTTATTAATCCACATTTAGTCCCGACATGACACAGGCGCGTCCCGACTTAAATTTCCACAATTGTCATTTTATTCACACGTGACAATATTATAAAAATAAATCTCATATATTACTATACTCATCCAGTAATATGCAACAAATAATATATTCCCAATAATTACTAACTCTTGTCACGCTAGTAAATATTTAAAACAACATTTCGGATTACAATTAAATTAATTTATCTCAATTAAATTTAATAAATCCTTAAATTTAAAAGCCATGAAAATACAGGGTATTACACACACAGGTGTGAGATTTCGAAATTGATATTTTTCCTTTCCTAATAACTGGTTTCATCGTCATTCCTTAAAAGAATTTTAAATCTTAGGGGAAAAGTTGAGGGGGTGGGTTCAAATTTATGAAAAAAACTGAACGTGTTAAGTTTAATCTTAAGCTTAAGGAATGGTATAATGAGGTTTATGGTGATACCACTCTGGGAAAATATTGTTTTTTTTTCTTATCAAAAAAAGAAAAAATGTTGCTTTAAGAGAATTAGGGGTATTGATCATATGGAAGAAGCTGGGAATATTAATACGATGTTAAGGAGTAAGATGTACGAGTTTATAATAATTTTGAGGAATTGGCCTTTATGGAGGAGATATCAGATATCTTGATGACATAAATGAAAATTGGGAAATGTAATATGAATGAAAGAACGAGTTAATAATTCAAAGTTATTTCATAGAATTGCAAGTAGGAGAAGAGTTAACACGTTAATTAATGAAATAGATATTATAGAGGATGTTTGTTTAATATGTGAAAAATTGTACTCAACAAATGAGAGGTAAGAAGTTCAGTTACAGATGTGGGAAATGAACAATACACGGCAGGGATACATCAATACAATTTTATTTAGTGGGGTATAAGTGCACTAGGAGTAGAATGTTGTACAATAGTAACATATAATTATTTGATTTTTGGTAAAATGTAATCTTATCATTAAAAACAACACAAACAACCAACCCTTAAGGGTGACAAACATGAACTAAACCAGTTAGAACAAATACCATCCAACAACCTAAAACTACTAGCAGTCTACCACACAGCAAAACAACATTGGTCTATACAACTCTATGGTCCAAACACCATATTAGTAAAGCAAACATGGCACATCCTTCTTTGTCAACTTAGGCGAATATGATGAACACCGTGAAACAGCAATAGACCAAATCGATCCAGCCCACTCACGAGCCACTGCTCAACTCGCCCAATCTGCTTACATGTAGTTTTGCCCAATCTGCTTACATGATGGTCACCACCTCCTGATGTGAATCAATAATTAGGGGTTATTTTTAGTATTTCATTATATTTTTATTTTTATTTTTATTTCCTTTATTTGATGTATTTTCTTTTATTACTTGTTTGTTTAGTATTTAAAAGAAGGAAGTTTATTGGCTCCTAGGGACATAATTGTAATGATATTCTTAGCTTAGGAGCTAAGCAACCTCCTTCCAATAATTACTCTTTTGTATCCTCATTTGAGGCATTATTCCATTTTGAGATATAGTGATTTGAGGTTAGAGACATTTATCCTTTCTTGCTCCCATTTGGCGTCATTTACGTCAGTTGGTATCAGAGCCTAGTTGGTTATACCCGTTGTTGTAAAAAAAAAAGAAACTCGAACGTCAAGGTGGGTCCAAGAAAAGATGAACGCCTTCGTAAAAACTCCTAATGCTCATCTCTTGGAGGCTATCAACAGATTGATAGCTCGGATATCCTCCACCAACAACCCACCTTGCACCAGGACCCTCTTCTGCCACCCACCCCCATTAATCATAACCATATCCACCAAAATTCCTCTAACTACGCTTTCACAACCCATTTCACGTCCCTTCCCCCAAGAAATTATCGTCATCAAACCCTAATTGCTAAACCACCACACCGGAGGTGGCGACAGACGACCACCATGACCAGCCCCTGCAGGCCTGCCCTGCCGACATTCTTTCATCATCTTTTGGCCCGGTTCAGGGTGAGGAAACCCTCAGCCAAAATCAATCTCAGCCTCCACGTGGCCTGACCACCTCCATAGTGGCCAAAAATCCTTGGTACAACATACAAACCAGTGGCGCTGGACAGTCTAACCGATGCCAAGAAAGGGCCGATTTCTGCCGGAATCAACAGGAAGGCAAAACCAGCACTTTTGTCTCTCTATTCCCTGCCAGGCTGTCGGACAGTCCTCCGATGCCATACTAGGCCTGCCTAGAGGGTATTTCATCCAACCGTCAAAAATTACTTTGGAATTCAAAAGTATTTCGCCAACAATCTAAAACAATTGCTTTCTATTCGAAACTCAAAACCTACACCATCACAATCTAACAATCTATAAAGCACTACTCTTGGGAGGTCGCGGATTTTTGTTGGACACTTATAGGATACGAGATACGTTAGGATACATGAATCCTAGAGTATCCTAATTTTTTTTATTTGTTAAATGGTTGGGATACACCGGAGATACGTTAAGATACGTTTTGGATACGTTTTTAGGAGACTTTTTTTTAACTGTGTCGTTTTTTATTCTTATATTACTTGTCTTCCTTTACTATTTTTTTTAACCGTGTTGTTATTTTTCATTCTTTTCTTGTACCGTATTGTTTTTTAATTTTTTTCTTAACTTTTTTTAAGTTTTCATTCATTTTTATGTCCATGTTGTTTTTAAATGTATTCTTTTCTTTAACTGTTTTCACTCTTAGCCGTGTTATTTTTAACCTTTACATCCCACTATTTGAATCCTTTTTTATGGTACTTGATGACGTGGTTGACGGAGATGATGATGCCGTTGATATTGGGTCTACCTAGTGATTGAGATACTATGAAGCCTGGATGCTCTCAGGAGGCTTCTCTCTATCTTATTTTATGCTAAGGATATTATCTTTATTTTTGTCTTATGTTTTTGTTGGAACAACCTTTTATGTTAATGATGTTTTATTGTAATGGTGTTTGTTTGGTGGCAGAAATCATCGTATTTGAGCACTTTAATATAATGGTGTTTGAGGCTTTAGTTTCATTTTATCAAGTTTATCGTTAATATATATATATATATATATATATATATATATATATATAATAAAATTATAAATATTTAACTTATCCTAGCTTATCTGTATCCTACATTTTGGAAAAATCACGTATCTTGTATCCCAAATCGAGTCGTATCCCATATTACGTGTTGGGTCCGTGCTTCATAGCTAACAATAACCCTCTGAACCCTCTAGTGAACAACGAACAATCCAAGACCCGATTGGACTTGTCCAAGAATCACTCATCCTCATTACCGGCACAATTTCCACAAATAAAGTTATTCCCAAACCCTATTTGCTCCATTCCTAAGAAACTCTAATCCCAAACCCTAGACTCTACTCTCACTCTCTCATGTTTGAATCCACTCAAACATGTCTACCCACAATCGAAACCCTAAACCAACACACCCCCACCCTCATGAATTCCCACGAACCAATCAAGAATCCTCCTTCCATAAATGCAATCCAATTTCAACCCCTTTTGATCCAATCCCCTCCCATACCTTATTCTTTTATCCCGGGGTAGATATTTTTTATGATTGGCACAAGGGCAAGAGGAAGAAGATGAAGATTGACGCAAGAATTGAAGAATCTTCCTCAAAATTTTTAGCAAATTACTTTTTGGTCCCACCATTTTTGCCTATCTTCCGTACGTTTTGGGAATTTTTGCATTCGACCTCAATTTTTAAGTTTGAGGACGAACTTTTTCGAAGACAGAGAGAATTATGTGAATCAAGAATTAGGGGTTATTTTTAGTATTTTTAGGATATATTGTATTTTTACTATTTTCTTTTATTTTCTTTATTTGATGTATTTCCTTTTATTAATTGTTTGTTTAGTATTTAGAAGAAGGAAGGTTATTGGCTCCTAGGGACATAATTGTAATTAGATTCTTAGCTTAGGGGCCAAGCAACCTCCTTCCTATAAATACTCTTTTGTAGCCTCATTTGAGGCATTCTTCCAATTTGAGATATAGTGATTTTGGAGAGTTTAGAGAGATTCATCTTTTCTTGCTCCCATTTGGCATCATTTACGTCAATTCCTCTCTACAATCCAACACATTTAAGCCATCCAAACAAACATTATAAAGAGAATTCATACTTGTGCAGTTGGCAATCTACAACAATGAAGCTCTGTATAAGTCGTTGTGACACCCCGACTAATTAAATACCGGGTAGCTACTCCTTTATTAAATTAATTCAAAATGCCAAGTTGGTCCAGTTAATAGCATCACTGTCAGAAACATTTTAATGATTACTAACCACCTAGTATTTAAAAAGTAAGCTGCCAAATTTTAATTTAAGTCTTGATTAACATGCAACAAGTGTAATGGATCATAATAACACCATTCACCATACTGAAGTAAAAAGAATAACCATCACATAACGTAAATAAAGTCTGGAGGAAAACTCCTCACTACAAATCCCAAAACTGAAATAAGTAACGAAATACTGAATCAATACATGCCAAAGTCTGAAAACTGTAATGGAAATGTAACTCTAAAGAAACTGGGCAACATGCCCTAAAACTGAAGAATACTGAATACGGAATCCAAATGATAGAAGCGTCTAAAATCAAATCCCTATATCTTCCACAAACAGCTACAGCTCGTCACCTGAATGAGTATCCTATGCATGGTGTCCTTGTGGCTGGGCACCTAAAATGGTTTTACAAAAAAAATAGATTTGAAAGTAAACGGGTCAGAGCCCGAATGTGGAGATATTTTAAAAACCTGCAAGTGCTTTAAAAACATTTAAAACATTAAATGCAAAGTACATGTTAGGACGTACACTCACACGATATCCTCACCTCTCGTCTAACTGTGCACTCCTAACGTAAGTACCCATCTACAACGACACAACCCACTAGCTAAGTGACATTATATCTAGCTAGGCTGTCATAGGTCCTACCCTTATTACCTGGTTCTATTAACATTATAACGCTCGAAATTAAATAGGGGTTTAACGTAAACTCGGGTGCACAATATGACATATATTTTACTATCAGCTAACCCGTTAGGTTTCTCGAGATAATACCGCAATTATATTCACAACATTAACATGAAGGTTCCCATTAATTAAGTATATATTATTCACACCATAAATATACTATACAAGCACCCTGAGAACTAAGCTGTGGTACACACATACTCTGCTATCCATCCTGTTACATCACGTACATAAGGATTACATATTCCGAATCTCTCAGGAATAGTTCACAATAACAATCATCACAAATAATGGAGGCGAACACAGTCACATCACATGGGTCACGCACATACCTACGCTCCCACGATCAGCGGACTTATCAATATCCCAATAAGTCTTTCTATGACCTATGTTCATCAAGGTAACCAATCTAAATCCGGGCAACACAAGGATTAGAGGGCCCTAAGCGAACACAAACCTCCCGTGATAACAAGTATGGTAGGTATGTCATACACACAATTCATATACCAATACTAAGTAAACACACGTCTTAGTAATCCCGTAGTTTAATAGTAGTACTATTCTCATTCTAGTACCAATATATAATTTACACACTTTATACGATTCCAGTTTATAATCATACGCGCCATAATCTATTCTCACATCGTAGTAAACACTCACGTCTCAACCCAAACGGTCCATTGATATGAATTACTCGTATATAATTTACTCCTCCTAGTAACCCAAGAGTTCCAAATCTATCAATACCTCATCAAAGGAATGTTGTCCCTACCCTCGAACAAGTTTACGGGACTCCCAACATCAAAACAGGCCAAAAAGGCCTAAACTGCCAGCTCGTTAGAAGTCTCGTTCGAACGAGGCTGTTCGAACGAGATTGAACTGTCAGCTCGTTAGAAGTCTCGTTCGAACGAGACTGTTCGAACGAGATCCAGTTCGTTCGAACAAACTGCTCCTTCTAACGAGATCTCGTTCGAACGAAGTATCGAACGAGATTCCTTTTCATTAGCAGCGACTGGTCAACCCGTTAGAAGCTCGTTCGAACGAGGCTCATTTGAACGACCTGGGGAGGCTCTTCTAACGAACGACCAGTTCGAGCCCAGATTTTTCCTACTTCATTTTTCACCAATTTCTACTCCTCAAATCTCCTCTAAACTTCGTCCCAACTATGTCTTAAGGTCTATAATCAATCCTAAACATATATAGTCACATCCTAACACGTTTTAAAGGATTAATCCATCCCTACATCAACCAAATTTACAAATCTCTACACTTTTTCCCCAATTTTTCAAGAACATGAACCCTAACTTTTTGAATCATGAATTAACCCAATATAAATCCGTTTTAATTTCTTCCAATCACAAATATCATGAGAATAATCATCTACCTATCATTCTACATGCAATTGTCCTCAAGATTTTCAAGTTCTAAGTTCTAACTACATGGGTTTTCATATTTCACCAAGAACAAACATAAATTTGAATTATCTAACATGGAAAGAACATTCTCTGAAATTAAATGGAATTAAGTCACTTGCCTCGAGTTTATCTCTGATTTAGATGTTGATTTGGTAAGGATTTCTGCAGAATTCCTTCTCTTCTTCTCCCTCTCCAAGCTTTCTTCTCCAAAGGTGGCTATGGTGGCTAGGGTTTTCTTTGGGAAAGTTGGAAACCTAAATGATAACCTCCGTAGCTTGTTGGGTCATTAAGGGTTGGTTAGTGGGTTTAGTGGGTCTATTCCCAATCAGATTTACTTCTCTAATTTTCGTCATTTTTAATTCCCAAAAATACGAAATTACCAAAATACCCTTTTTATTGCCGGTATGGCCTAAAAATACCCCGGGACCCAAACTACACCCCCGGCTAGTGTTTTTTGACTAACTCGACCCTTCCGGACGCGTTGGCGCACTCAAAATGACCATACGGATACTAGAAA
This sequence comes from Sambucus nigra, assembly GCA_949130495.1. Taxonomy (NCBI): domain Eukaryota; kingdom Viridiplantae; phylum Streptophyta; class Magnoliopsida; order Dipsacales; family Adoxaceae; genus Sambucus; species Sambucus nigra. The sequence continues at coordinate 5,063,457 of OX422217.1, forward strand.
TAAAAATCACTTTTATAATTAAAATAATATACCATGACGCGGCGGTCACACGCGTCTCAACAAAATTCCCAAATTGCCGTATATAAATCTCACGACAAATTTCATAATTTCAGATTCATATATAATCATATATGTACATATAATCAAATACCAACTCGCATCTCGCTAGTATTTTAACCCGGATTAATTACCAATTAATACCCATTAAATTAATTAATCCCAAAAATAAATATAGCCAAAAGTACGGGGTATTACATACTTTACTTCCCCCCTAATAACTGAATTTCGTCCCGAAATTCGAAGCTAGAAAGTACCTGCTAAAAACAACTCTGGATAACGTTCGCGCATCTCATCCTCGCGCTCCCATGTGGACTCCTCGACATTGTGATGTCGCCACTGAACACGCACTAACGAGACTATCTTTGACCGCAGTTTCCTCTCGCTTCGGTCCAAAATAGCAATCGGCCCCTCCTCGTAGGAGCTATCCGGCTGGAGATCGATGTCCTCCACAGCAATGTGAGAATGAGCCAAATTATCTCTAAGGTATTTCCTCAGCGAGGAAATATGGAACACATCGTGAATCCGATGCAAATGCTCCGGTAACCCAAGTCTATACGCACCCGGTCCGATCCGCTCAATAATAGGAAACGGCCCCACATACCTTGGTGCCAACTTTCCCTTCTTCCCGAATCGCATAATCCCCTTCATAGGAGATACTCTAAGCAAAACCTGGTCCCCCACTTGAAACTCCCTGAAAAATCTCTTCGCATCAGCATAACTCTTTTGTCTGTCTTGAGCTACCCGAATGCGACTCCGAATCAACTCAATCCTTGCCGAAGTATCCTGAATCACATTCGGCCCAAATAGTTTGTTGTCCCCCACCTCTAACCAACATGCTGGGGAACGACAAGGCCTACCGTACAATGCTTCAAACGGAGCCATGCTAATAGTGAACTGCTAAGAGTTATTGTAAGCAAACTCTACCAGTGGAAGGTACTGCTCCCATCCACCCCCAAAGTCAATAATGCACATGTGTAGCATGTCTTCCAACATCTGATTTGTGCGCTCGGTCTGCCCATCGGTCTGCGGATGATAAGACGTACTCAACCGCAATTCCGTGCCCATGGCTTCCTGGAAACTCTCTCAAAACCTCGAAACAAATATCTTGTCTCTGTCAGACACGATATTTAGGGGTACACCGTGAAGTCTCACGACCTCCGAAATGAAGAGCTGGGCATACTGTCCCGTAGTGTAGTCAGTCCTTACGGGTAAAAAGTGAGAGACCTTGGACAACCTGTCCACTATTACCCAAACAGAGTCGTGACCCCTCTGCGACCTAGGCAACCCCATGATAAAGTCCATGGATATTCTCTCCCACATCCACACCTAGACCTCAAACGGCTATAGCAATCCTGCCGGTCTTTGATGATCCACTTTTACAAGCTGATAAGTGGCGCATTTCGAAACAAACTCAGCGATATCTCTCTTCATACCGCTCCACCAATACTGGCGTCTCATGTCTTGGTACATTTTATCCCCTCCGGGATGTACCTCGAACCGTGAGCCGTGCGACTCTGCCATCACCTCGTGTTGCAATTCCTCCCCTTCCGGAACCACCAATCTCCCATTGAAGCGTAATCCCCCGTCTGAGCTAACGGTATAGGACTCGGCTCCCTCTGCTAATAATCGAACTATCTGCTCCTGATAGAACGAGTCATTAACATGTGCTCGTACTACCTTTGTGACAATCTGCGGTGTAACAGTCATCACCGACATGAAAGATCGGGCCACTCCATCCTGGTGTCCCAACTCCTTCCACTTTTCCTTCCACACCTCTGCCACCTCATCTGTTGGCCTACGGCTCAACGCGTCTGCTACCACGTTAGCCTTACCTGGGTGATACTGGATATCGAACTGGTAGTCTTTCACAAACTCAAGCCACCTACGCTGCCGCATATTCAACTCCTTCTGCAAGAACAGGTACTGTAGGGACTTGTGGTCCGTGAACAGTTGGAACTTCTCCCCCAAAAGATAGTGCCTCCAAATCCGTAGGGCAAATACTACTGCCGCCAACTCCAAATCATGCGTGGGGTAATTCTTCTCATGAGTCTTAAGCTTACGGGAAGCATAAGCTATGGCCTGTATCTCCTGCTGTAATACGCCTCTAAGCCCTTGTAAAGACGCATCGGTGTAAACCAAATACTCAACTACCGGTCTCGGCAATGCTAACACAGGTGTTGAGGTCAATTTGTCCTTCAATTCATCGAATGCCAGCTGACAGGCATCACTCCAGATGTATGGCACACCCTTACGAGTCAGATGTGTCAAAGGACCTGTTATCTCTGAGAAACCCCGGATAAACCTCCTGTAGTATCCTGCTAGGCCCAAGAAACTACGAATCTCCGTCGGTGTCGTGGGCTGTCCCCACTCCCTCACCGCGGATACTTTCCCCGGATCAACAGATATACCCCGGTCGGAAATAATGTGTCCCAAAAACTGGACCTCCTTCAGCCAAAACCCGCACTTCTCATATTTTGCATACAACTCGTTCTGACGGAGTGTCTGCAAAACTTGCCTCAAATGCTCGGCGTGCTCCTCCTCTGTCTGGGAATAAACCAGAATATCATCGATGAAGACAATGACAAACTGATCTAGGAAATCCCTGAACACTCTGTTCATCAAGTCCATAAACACAGCTGGGGCGTTGGTCAAACCAAAAGGCATAACCCGAAACTCGTAAGAACCATATCTCGACAAGAACGCAGTCTTTGAGACATCCTCCTCCCTGATACGCAATTGATGGTATCCCGATCTCAAATCAATCTTTGAGAAGAAAGAAGCTCCTCTCAACTGGTCGAATAAGTAAATCGATTCGAGGCAACGGATACTTATTCCGTATCGTGACCTTATTCAACTCTCGGTAGTCCACACACAATCTCAGTGAACCATACCTCTTCTTCACAAACAAAACTGGAGCGCCCCAAGGTGAGGTACTCCTGCGAATAAAGCCCTGACCTAACAGCTACTCTATCTGATCTCGTAGCTCTCGCATCTCTGCCGGAGCCATACGGTACGGTGCGCGTGCTATAGGCCTCGTATCTGGCAATAGGTATATAACAAAGTCTATCTCTCGACTGGGGGGTAGGCCTGGTATCTCCTGAAACACATCCGAATACTCCCTGACTACTGGAATAGAATCTAAAGGAATCACTACCTCCTTAGAGGTATCCTCCTCAATGTAATACAGATGAGCGGTCGATCCTCCCTCTGGGCGAGGCATCGCCACTACAAACATCTCTTGCCCCGGAATGGCAAAAACAATGCTCCCACTGAAGCAATCAATCATGGCCCTATAAGCTACGAGCCAATCCATACCGATGATCACATCGTGAACATGCATATCTAATACCAACATGTCTGCAGGTAATACCAGACTACCAATCCCTACTCCCACTCCCCGGCATATAAAGAATATAAGTGACCCACTCCCCAATGGTGAGTCGACACACGTCACTGTGCTCTCTGCCGTAGCTAACAATTCTAAGGTTTTCGCGAAATGTGTAGCTATAAAACAATGTGTGGCCCCCGTATCAAACAATACCCAACCCATAGTGCCATGGATAGGAAACGTACCCTCAATCGCGGGTGGTGCCTGTGGAACTGCAGCCTGGTGGACGTTGTAGACACGTCCATACTGTAGCTGCCCCTGCTGTACTGGGACTGCTGGAATGGGTGGCAATGCTGCCATCTGTGGCGGTGCGGGGAGAGCGGCGGGAAACATAGGCCTCTGTGGCTCCTGGCGAGCACCCTGCTGCTGTTGCTGTGGGGCCCTGCCCCTATCAAGACAATCTTGTCGCTTATGGCCAGCCTTGCCACAAACAAAACACTTCCCAGGGAAGTTCCCTCCTCTCTGCCCCTGCGGTCCCCGGCCCTGGTGGCCGTTTCCGTTCCTCCCTTAGCCCTGCTGGCCCTGGTGAAACTGCTGCCCATTCTGCCCCTGTTGGCCCTGATGGCCGTTTGGACCCTGATGGCCCTGACGAAAACCTCCTTGTCCCTGTCTGTAGTTCCCTGATCGGAACCTCTTCTGATCCCCCTGCTGCGAACCCTGCTCACCCTGTCTCTGCCCCTGGACAGATTGTGCCCCACCGGCACCATGTCCTCCTATCCTGCCCTGATGGCTAGACTCTCCCGACCTCTTGCCCTCAGCCACATGAAAGCGGTGGTCCTGGAAGTGTAACAAAGCAGCGTTAACCACATCAGAATACGTGGCCAACGAAAGGTTCCCTAACAGATGCTGACGGATCCTCCATGTCAACCCGTCTGTGAACTTCTCAATCTTCTTCTTCTCTGTTGGTATCTCATCTGGAACAATATTCAACAGGTTCGTGAACTCGGCCTCATACTCGGCCACGGTCTTACCCTCTTGTCTCAGATTCATCAATATCCTCCTCATTTCCGTATGAACTGCGGACGGAAAGTACCTGCGGTCAAACCGCACCCAGAAGTCCTGAATAGTGAGAGTATCCCTCTCCTATACGGTGGCAATAGACCCCCACCACTGCAGCGCAGATCCAACTAGCTTGAAAGTAGCTAGCACCTGCTTATGAACGTCCGTGCACTCATACATCCTCAAGTGCCTCTGTATATTCTTCCTCCACTGGCTCGAGACTACCACATCTGAGCTACCTGCAAACTCTGGCGGATGCGCTTTCTGAAAAGCGTCACGTACACGTTCCCAAGAAGACGGGAATGCATTTGCCTGTACTAGCGCGGCAACCGGCGCCTGAGGTGGTGCCTGCTAAACAACGGCAATTGCGGCATTTACCGCTTGGGCTACAATAGCTGCAACCTCAGCGGCGTTCATCATGCCCTGAACTGGAGCGGGCTGGGGTTCGGGCGTTGCATCCCTGGGAGCTCGTCGTGCACGTCGTGGAGGCATCTGAAATAAGAGTGAAGTTTATAAGTTCGCAGTTATAAACTTAATATAGCTGAAGAACGTAGCATACACAAAAAGAGTACAACAGTCTTAATATATAGGGCTCTATATCAAAGAAACTTAGCGGAAACATAATAAGTTGTCAGATCCTAAAGGACACTAGAACCTGATGCTCTGATACCACCTGTGACACCCCGACTAATTAAATACCGGGTAGCTACTCCTTTATTAAATTAATTCAAAATGTCAAGTTGGTCCAGTTAATAGCATCACTGTCGGAAACATTTTAATGATTACTAACCACCTAGTATTTAAAAAGTAAGCTGCCAAATTTTAATTTAAGTCTTGATTAACATGCAACAAGTGTAATGAATCATAATAACACCATTCACCATACTGAAGTAAAAAGAATAACCATCACATAACGTAAATAAAGTCTGGAGGAAAACTCCTCACTACAAATCCCAAAACTGAAATAAGTAACGAAATACTGAATCAATACATGCCAAAGTCTGAAAACTGTAATGGAAATGTAACTCTAAAGAAACTGGGCAACATGCCCTAAAACTGAAGAATACTGAATACGGAATCCAAATGATAGAAGCGTCTAAAAGCAAATCCCTGTAGCTTCCACAAACAGCTACAGCTCGTCACCTGAATGAGTATCCTATGCATGGTGTCCTTGTGGCTGGGCACCTAAAATGGTTTTACAAAAAAAATAGATTTGAAAGCAAACGGGTCAGAGCCCGATTGTGGAGATATTTTAAAAACCTGTAAGTGCTTTAAAAACATTTAAAACATTAAATGCAAAGTACATGTTAGGATGTACACTCACACGATATCCTCACCTCTCGTCTAACTGTGCACTCCTAACGTAAGTACCCATCTACAATGACACAACCCACTAGCTAAGTGACATTATATGTAGCTAGACTGTCATAGGTCCTACCCTTATTACCTGGTTCTATTAACATTATAACGCTCGAAATTAAATAGGGGTTTAACATAAACTCAGGTGCACAATATGCCATATATTTTACTATCAGCTAACCCGTTAGGTTTCTCGAGATAATACCGCAATTATATTCACAACATTAACATGAAGGTTCCCATTAATTAAGTATATATTATTCACACCATAAATATACTATACAAGCACCCCGAGAACTAAGCTGTGGTGCACACATACTCTGCTATCCATCCCGGTACATCACGTACATAAGGATTACATATTCCGAATCTCTCAGGAATAGTTCACAATAACAATCATCACAAATAATGGAGGCGAACATAGTCACATCACACGGGTCACGCACATACCTACGCTCCCACGATCAGCGGACTTATCAATATCCCAATAAGTCTTTCTATGACCTATGTTCATCAAGGTAACCAATCTAAATCCGGGTAACACAAGGATTAGAGGGCCCTAAGCGAACGAAAACCTCCCGTGATAGCGAGTATGGTAGGTATGTCATACACACAATTCATATACCAATACTAAGTAAACACACGTCTTAGTAATCCCGTAGTTTAATAGTAGTACTATTCTCATTCTAGTACCAATATATAATTTACACACTTTATACGATTCCGGTTTATAATCATACTCGCCATAATCTATTCTCACGTCGTAGTAAACACTCACGTCTCAACCCAAACGGTCCGTTGATATGAATTACTCGTATATAATTTACTCCTCCTAGTAACCCAAGAGTTCCAAATCTATCAATACCTCATCAAAGGAATGTTGTCCCTACCCTCGAACAAGTTTACGGGACTCCCAAAATCAAAACAGGCCAAAAAGGCCTAAACTGCCAGCTCGTTAGAAATCTCGTTCGAACGAGGCTGTTCGAACGAGATTGAACTGTCAGCTCGTTAGAAGTCTCTTTCGAACGAGACTGTTCGAACGAGATCCAGTTCGTTCCAACAAACTGCTCATTCTAACGAGATCTCGTTCGAACGAAGTATCGAACGAGATTCCTTTTCGTTAGCAGCGACTGGTCAACCCGTTAGAAGCTCGTTCGAACGAGGCTCGTTCGAACGACCTGGGGAGGCTCTTCTAACGAACGACCAGTTCGAACCCAGATTTTTCCTACTTCGTTTTTCACCAATTTCTACTCCTCAAATCTCCTCTAAACTTCGTCCCAACTATGTCTTAAGGTCTATAATCAATCCTAAACATATATAGTCACATCCTAACACGTTTTAAAGGATTAATCCATCCTAACATCAACCAAATTTACAAATCTCTACACTTTTTCCCCAATTTTTCAAGAACATGAACCCTAACTTTTTGAATCATGAATTAACCCAATATAAATCCGTTTTAATTTCTTCCAATCACAAATATCATGAGAATAATCATCTACCTATCATTCTACATGCAATTCTCCTCAAGATTTTCAAGTTCTAAGTTCTAACTACATGGATTTTCATATTTCACCAAGAACAAACATAAATTTGAATTATCTAACATGGAAAGAACATTCTCTGAAATTAAATGGAATTAAGTCACTTGCCTCGAGTTTATCTCTGATTTAGATGTTGATTTGGTAAGGATTTCTGCAGAATTCCTTCTCTTCTTCTCCCTCTCCAAGCTTTCTTCTCCAAAGGTGGCTATGGTGGCTAGGGTTTTCTTTGGGAAAGTTGGAAACCTAAATGATAACCTCCGTAGCTTGTTGGGTCATTAAGGGTTGGTTAGTGGGTTTAGTGGGTCTATTCCCAATCAGATTTACTTATCTAATTTTCGTCATTTTTAATTCCCAAAAATACGAAATTACCAAAATACCCTTTTTATTGCCGGTATGGCCTAAAAATACCCCGTGACCCAAACTACACCCCCGGCTAGTATTTTTTGACTAACTCGACCCTTCCGGACGTGTTGGCGCACTCAAAGCGACCATATGGATACTAGAAATAAAAATCACTTTTATAATTAAAATAATATACCATGACGCGGCGGTCACACGCGTCTCAACAAAATTCCCAAATTGCCGTATATAAATCTCACGACAAATTTCATAATTTCAGATTCATATATAATCATATATGTACATATAATCAAATACCAACTCGCATCTCGCTAGTATTTTAACCCGAATTAATTACCAATTAATACCCATTAAATTAATTAATCCCAAAAATAAATATAGCCAAAAGTACGGGGTATTACAGTCGTCATTCAAAATTTTCCAAGCAGATCCAAATACCTCCATAAACATGAACTTGCTTGAAAGAGAAATTCCACTCAGTAGGCTTTCATAAACTAATCTTCAATTTGTAAATCACAACCAGAACACCAGTGAAGCAGCCCTACTGAAAAAGCCAAACGCCGCCCATCATTCTGTGACTCCATCTAAAATCCGCGAGATCTATATCTTATCTATCACAACTTCAATATTGTGCCATTTTCAATTTTATGCCTATAAACTCTTAACTCTTCAACATTAGCAATCATCATTTTCTTCTATGCTATTTATATTAGACCAATTTGTGTTCTGGATGAATCAGTTTCCCATGTCTCGCTACAGATTTCCAGTTTTGAAAAGCATCTTGGACTATACAGTTCAATATTCCTCACTACCCCATCTTTATTTAACGGTTTGTTCTGAAAAATATTTCTCTCCATACAGCATAAATTGCTACTGAAAAATATGATTTTTTAACTTGCTTCGGGTTTGTCTTTCCGTTATTTGAATGTACTATCATTGTTAGCAGCCCATTCTAAACTCTTAATATTACTAACTTCCCCATCTAGAGACAACACCTGATTCCAAAATTATGCCGAAAATCTGCATAGGAAGAATATATGATCTCTTCTTTCAATTTCTATGCCGCACAGAACACAACTATTATCCTCAACGAGACCCCACCTTTTCAATCTATCACTAGTCCACAAATTGTTTTGACAACATAACCACATAATAAAAGAACATAGGGATATCTTAGCCAAACTACACTGACTTTGTCCATTCTGGCTTAGGCTACTTCTTGCTTATGGCTTCATATGCTGTAGAACTTGAGTATTTACCTTTCCTACCAAGATCTACACTACTATGTCCATCTATTCCACATTTATTTTCACATTATATGATCGAATTTCCCTAAGAGCAGCAAAGGCGCTAGGCCACCTCTGTTTACCCTGATCAAAGGACTTACTTTTTCTTTTAAAGAACTCGCAACATCATAAACAATGCTAGGCTTAAACCCATTGGGGGTACCAGTTATCAATCCAGAATAGAATGTCCTCCCCATTACCTACTGTATATTGAATATAACTTTTAACCACCTCCTCCACATTAGTCAATTTCCTCCACGTACATTAATATAGTAGTATAGTAGTAACATGTTATGGGATCATTTTGACTTTGGCCACCATTTATTATACATAGTTAAACTTTAGCCATTATTCTCTTCAAGAGCTGACTTTCGCCACCCAAAAATAACTCAATGTTGTATTTTGTTAAGTAGAACTTTTTTATGACAATAGTGCCCTTTGCACCAAAGTATATTATTTTTAATAATTGAGAAAAAAATGACCTCAAGCTTAAGCTAATAAGCCATGTAGAAGTAGATTATCATATGTTTTTTGTATTGTCTATATAGAAGAGTAGATTAACACCCACACATAAATAATTTGACCTCTGCCTACATTTAGTGCAATGATCTACAATTATTATATCTATAAGTAAAGACGGCCCTATTCTAACACGTGGCTAGCTGGAGCCCCAAATATGGGAGGTCTGAGAGGTTATTTTTTAATTCTTAGCTCCTGCCAAAAAATTATTGTATTTCAAAATCACATAGAAAACACCCCCAATGTATTACAATAAGAGTTTGGGCGGAATTTATTATTAATGATAGCTATGTTAGATACGCAGAAGTACGTAAAAATTAATACACGAAACAATGTGTTAAATAATTTGATTTGTAGATAGTGAGTTACCCGTGAACAATAGTTTCTATTAATTACTCGATAAATCAAATCACTAACATTATTTTTATACTAATTTTTGTGTAGAATGTTGTCGTTATTTTCAATAATTTGACATCTAGAATTGCAACAATAATAAATTCCATATGCTATGTTATTATGATTTTTTTTGTAGTTAGGTTGTGATTGCCATTTTCTTTTATGTTATATTATAATGTGAACATGGTTGTGGTAGTTTTAATGTATAGATGATTTATTTCCCTTTGTATCATTTATTGGTCACATGACCTCATTTTTGTTAAGATTTTTAAAACATGTATGCAATCATCATACTAATTTTTTGAATAGGACAAGGGTTCAAACTTAAGTTCTTGCCCAGGCTCCATAATCTCTCTCCCTTTATAGTAAAATTTATTGATTAGTAATACAAACATGTACAGAAGAGGGGACAGTTAAATAAAAATCAGAAAGTGACAACGGTCAAAATTCAAAAACAAAATGCAATCTCAAAAATACAAATCTAACATCCTGTAGCTAGCAATCCGGGCAAACACAAACCATCAAAGCAGTCTCCAGACCAGTCGTCATCTCCACAACAATTTACGAAGACACAACAGCTCTCCAGTTGCAACAAATATCTATGAGCCTCTTGTATTCATTCGTAGAAGATTCCCAAAGAAAACTATAAACTGAATCTTCTCCCTTAACTCTTCTTTATCCAGGCTATATCTTAACAAAATGGCAAACTTCCCTCTACACAAACCTGCCATGCTAAAGAAAGCACAATGCACCTCCATAAACAATTCACTCTATTTTGATATCGGCCTGTTACCCAACTGATAAGCAAAACGTGCTCTATCTTCTAGAGATAGAGACTGCACCAATCAGTTAAAAAGTTTGAAATGTTCTGCCCAATAAGAAGTGAGTGGGTGGCTCCGATGTCCACCCTCGCTTGAACAACAACATTGTTCACCTCAACCTGAACATACATAAATTGACACATGTAATATCTTTCTTTGCATCATCACTCAATACTCGCTTTAATAGTTTGTTCTCTCCATCCACTCTGACTAATAGCTTTCTGGGCATCTTTGGGCTCCAAATATGATCTTCCAAGACCCGTCTCATGTTTAGTGACACCAATGCAATGTCATTTGGTTAGGAGCCAATGAGTTACTGCAACCATGTGATGTGTTTTTTCAATTATGTGTTTCCTCTGACCATTGACTGCAACATCATTTTTTTCAATTTTCTCCTACTAACAATCCTATGAAACAATTTGGTGGTGTTCTCTCACTCTAGCCTTTGGTAAGCTCCATGATTCGAGTAATTAACTAAATCATTTGATGCAGTGTGTTACTACTTACCCCTCTCTTCTTTGTTGTACAAGTTTGCAATTGCATATTCATGTTAGATTTTTTTTACTGCCTTCCTTTTAATTTTTATATTATGTTAAACGTAAATTGACATGGTTTTCTACGTAGACATGGTTCCTCTTAATAAGTACATATACTACATGCTGACCCATAGTTTTTCTCGAATTATATCTTGTTGTGTCTGATCACATTAGCAGTTGAATTAGATTTAGTTTCATCAAGCTTCATTCATTATAAGTTTATAACTCATGTTTATCTATTAGGGGATCAAGTCTTTTAACTAATAATCATTGCAACTAAGTTAGTATATTTCAATTTATTCTACCATAAAAGCTAGACTTGGATTCATGATGTGAATTTATAAAGAAAATAAAAGAGATGGCACAATCAATTTAAATTGATTGCAGATATTTCAAATTGGTGGTTTGAATTGATACCATTTATATTTCATGCGAGCTTCTTATATATTGACATCGTAGAGCTGGTAAAAGATTAAATAGAAGCAGAAAAATCAAATACAGATGGTCCAATAATATATTTCATATGAATTTCTCAGTATTTTTGAAATATCATGTTGCTTCATGACCTGATTGGTTTCATAGATCAAATGCATAATTGCATTCTTAGTCACAATAGCTAATTAAAAAGTTAGGGAGTGATCACACTGCTTCCTTACCCACGTGTTTTTTGTTACAACTTTTAGTATACAAAGACTTTTTGAGCACATTATATGTTCGTTTTGTCACATTATGCGCTGAAAAGTAGGCGTGCGTTTGAACATATTTAGAAAAATGAATGTATGATGTTTTCACGTATATCATTATCATATTTGGTGCCTTGTTCTATTATTTTTCCAGTCTAGCATTGTTGTCGTGTATCACTAAATTTGAACCTTATGTTCCTACAGATGAAAAACACCCAACCTTACTAAACTAAAGGTATGTTTGATTGGAAAAGTTGCAAATTTTGGAATCTTCCATATGCTACTTGGAAAATAACACACTCTAAGTTGTTTAATTGTTATGAACTTGTAAGGACAGAATATGTTTCATGAAGAAATTGTTATTGGCATTATATGGATGGAACAGGTCAGCTAACAGAGATGGTAACTTATTTTAGGCTGGTAGAGTCATACCAAATCTCTTCACTCTATGCCCAGATGCAAAGACAGCTACAGACGTTTCTACAGGAGAAATAGAAAAGGTGATTCAAACACTAGGTTTGCATAGGAAACGGGCAATAATGATTCAACGCCTCTCTCAGGAATATTCGGACGAAAGCTGGACCCATGTCACACAACTACATGGCGTTGGCAAGTAAATTGTCAATCTTATCATTATTGCAAATCTGTATATGCTTTTTTAATTTATTATTATACTTGAAAGCTGAATCTGTTTAACTCCTCGTTTGGATGGACAGATATGCAGTCGATGCGTACGCGATATTCTGTACGGGGAAGTGGGAATGCGTGAAGCCGACCGATCACATGCTAACTAAATATTGGGAATTTTTTTACAGCAATAGCACGATATTGCAATAGATGCATAGTTACCACTAAACACCAACTGCTTAACGGTTTAAGTACAGGTACGGAAAACATAGTACATTTTCTTTCAAATATATGAAGTTAATGATCCCAAAGATATATTCATATTTAATGACGTAAACTACATGTCAATGACTACAAAGAAATACCAAACCCTAATTTTAGAGAGAGAATCAAAAGTTCTTTTCTATTTCAAGAATGGGAAAAGTAAGTACAAATGAGAATACATGAAGTATTTATATGCGCTGAATAACTTGCTAATCAAGTAATTAGCCAAAATGACTAAAAGGACCTACTAAAAATAAAACAATGCCTAATTAATCCCAAACATGCTTGGAAACTAATTAAGAAAAGAAAATGCCTTAAAAAAACTAAAAATTGAAAATAGAGATAAAATGAAAAATGAAAGGAAAATAACAACGGATTACCATCACTTTCTCCTCCTCAAATAGAGTTTGTCCATGAACTCAAAGGGGAAGATCTATAGAGTGCCTTTCAAAACTATAATCAATGCATGGCCAGGAAGATGATAGGGTGTTATCAAGGTACTTCGGTGTCTGATCCATCACCAAAAGGGCCCGCCTACTCGGGAGGGGTAATCTGAAGCTCGATGTTCCACGTTACTGTAATTAAAAAACCGGAATGTCGGAGGACCTGGATGTGCCGTAGTAGAAGTAGTGGTTGCTGGAATAGTGGTAGACAATGCCGCTACTGATACTGTAGGAGGAGCAGAAACTAATGAAGGGGAAGGTCAGGGTGCTAGAGGAGCTGTAGACGCTGCATAATAAGCCTCGACCTTAGTAGCATATTGTACCACATTTAGAAATGTCAGTATCTCTCTCAACTCAAGATCCATCCGAATATGTGGATGCTGCCCCAGAATATAGTGGTCGATTCGGTCGTTGATCCTAAGTCTCAGGAAGACGAGCTCTACTACAAAGGAGCTGAAACTGCCCCGTGTACTATACTACTGAGGACGTATCTTACTGTAGAGACTGAATGTGCGTAAAGAGGTCTCGGTCGTATGTCGGGGGTATAAATAAGGCCTGAAGGTCAGCCTTGAGGTCGAGCCAGTCCTGAATGGGAGGGAGTCCTACATCCGTCCTACGGTAACAAAGATCATTCCACCAAACTCGGGGAAAATGTTGAAATTTGGTGGCGGCTAGAAGAAAACATGAGCGGACCTAAACTCGTTTGTAATCGAAAACTTTCTCCATAGCAGCGAGCCAATCGGTAATATCATCAGGGGAGAATATACCATCGAACATAGGAATATCTATGCGGGTATCCCCATGGAAACTCCCAGACAGTATCTGAAGCGCTAATGAAAGTGGTTCATCATCCGGATGGGCTCACGTCACCCGGCATAATTTCAACAGGGCCAATTGGAGTCGGAGGCACCTGGGTGGGTGGTGGATGAAGAGAATGAGCATGTGGAACCATGGGAGGTGCTGGGGAATCGTGGTGGGGGTATGTGTTGATCAAATGACCATGCTCTCCACAATAGTAGTATTGGCGGTCGCGTAAGGGAACAGAACGAGGGCCACCAGGTGGGGGTATCTAATCCAGGACGTTACAATGGGTATCCCCGACGTTGCTGAATAATCGCTACATGCAAGTCCTATCATGATCCTTATTTTCCAACACAAGAAATTAAATTAAACTAGGGTTTTCACATGAAATATCAAAATTTACTTTTAAAAGAGCTCCTCTACATGCACATGCCCATAGCAAAATCGACTACACCGACACAACCCAAAGAATATACAGTTATAAGTATTCGGTATCATTAATTTTTTTCATGTTCAATCTTTATATTCAAATCTTATTTTAGAAAACATGAGTTTAATGGAGGCTACAATCAAGACACATAACACTAAAGGAAAAGAATAGGGTCAACATGCCTGGGATTAGTTCGACAGAACAAATCTGATTACGTGAATGTGTTCCTCTCGAAAAATGGGTCAAAACCCCTTCTTGAACTGACTCGGGATAGATTAGCCTTGGCCTTCAAAACTGAGCTTGAAAAGTTATTTTAATGGTTGCTAGGGTTTTAAGGTAGAAGAAGATGGAGAAAATAGAGTTTTCTGCTCTTAGGGTTTTCACAATGAGTGTTTAAAAATCTAGCCCCGTCCCTTTAATTATATATAAGAGAAAGAGTTTTAAAGTAAGTCAAATTCGTCCAAAAATGGATTGCAGTGCACGTTTTCTGGGAGGTTCGATCGATCTACCCCTAGGGGTCGATCGATCAATCACCCCGAAAAACTGACAGTTTGCCTAAAAAATGCCTATAAGGCAAAATATTAAAAAATCAATATAAAATCCGTTTTAACTCAGATTTCAATTCCGCTTGAAGTTTTATTCTTCTAAAATCATAACCAACATATTTAGCCAATAAAAATTATTAAATTCAAAAATTTATTTTTCTCAAAAATTCCAATTAATTAATTAAAATAATAAATAAAAATACGGGGTGTTACACTTACCCATAAATGTAAAGAGACTAAAATGCCCTCGAATGGTCCCGGTTTAGCCCGAAAATGACCCGGCACACAACTAGTACCCCTGGGTAAACTATTTTGACTAATTCGACCCCTTCAGAATCATCTGTGGACTCTAAATTATCGTTTGAGTCTCTTAAAATATTCATATTAATCTTTATTAACATATATCACATTAAATTACTCTTCTCACGTAATTTAAATAAAACGTATTTTATCACATTAAATTACTCTTCTCACGTAATTTAAATAAAACGTAACACATTACATTACTCTACTCACGTAATTTAAATAAAACGTATTTTATCACATTAAATTACTCTACTCACGTAATTTAAATAAAACGTATTTTTCTAATTGTGCAGAATTCCTAATTATGCAGAATTACGGGGTATTACACTTTTTCTAGGCCTTGGGCCATATCAAAATGATTTTTCCCCAAAATATTTTTAAACTTTAGTCCGGATTTAACAAACTCTCAATCCCCGACGTCACCTCATAGTAGTGTATTGGGAGGGTTCCTTGTTTGGATTTCGCTTAGGCGAGACGTCCCCCGCACGAAAGTGGCGAATGTCAGGAATTAAGAGGAGTTATTTCTTTGGACCATTTAAAATTTTTACACTATTAATATGTTACTATTATTTATATCTATGGAATTGTGGAATTTTGGAGGCAAATGAAGCCTCATCATGATTGGTACGAGCGATAGCTCGAATATAAAGGGTGTATGGGCGCCCTAGTTGTGGAAATTTGTTTTATAAAACTTAACTTTGACTTAAAATAAAGTAAATTAAAATAAATTCGTCGTGGGAAGTTAGAAGTTTGGAGATAGGATTAGTAAGGATGGGTGTAGTAGAACTACTTGAGCTTTGGGGAATTAGGCTTACCAAAAATTTCGAGGACGAAATTTTTGTAAGTGGCGAAGTTTGTAACAACCCGAGGTCTTGGAGACGAGGAGTTATTTATTTTGGGAGAAATAAATAATATTTTATTGAATAATAATTAAATTTGGCACTTGAGTGTAACACCCCAGGATATGGAGACTGAGAAATTAAATTTTTGGGAAAATAAAATTTAAATAAATTGGAGAATTTTAAAATTTGGGAATCAATGCCCAAAAATAGAGAACATTTCAAAGTAGTCCGGATGATGATTTTGAGGGTACCATCGATCTCGAAAGGGTCGAGATAGTTAAAATGACTGTAATTGGGTTTTATTTCAGCTCCGAAATGTTTTTAAGTCAGTTTGACTCGAATTAGAATTAACAAGTCATTTAAAGTGTGTATTAACATTTAAAAATTTGGGTTTATTGTTTTAAGGGATTTAAAGGCTTACGGATGAAGCTTTCTCATTAGAGAAAGAGAGAAAAAGAAAGAAAAGAGAAAGGAAGAAGGAAAGAAGAAGAAAAGAAGAGAGAGAGGAAGAAAAGCTTGGAGTTTTCGACCCAAACGTGACTTTGAGGACGATCCAACCTCTACAAATCTAAGTCAAGTGTTTAATCTTGCTAAATAAGTCATTTGTGTATTTTATTTCATAATTTGTGGGTTAAAGAATGGACTTTTGGGTATTAATATCAAAACCTAAAATTTTGGGTTAAATCTTGAAATCAAAGTTTAAATATGGGTTTAATGGTGTAGAAATGGTTGGGATCACTTTGGGTTGATTTATTTGCTTAGAATCGTGTTGTGATAAAGATTTGGAGGTTAGAATGGAAATTTAGGGTTTTAATTTCGTGGGTTTTGTTGAGAAAAAGAAATCGGCGAGGATATCTGGTATGGCCGGTCGACCGCGCCTTAGGAAAAAAGCCTACTGCATTTCTTTGTAGGCAAAATTTGGACCCGCGGTCGACCGGGGGTCTGGGACCGGTCGACCGGTCCCCTGTTTTTAACCCAAGAATGGGAAATTCTTTTACCCCTTTTCTTTTGGAGTTTTATTCTTAGGGGCTTTCTTAATGGGCTTATTATGGAGGGTTATGATATTAGATCTAGGGAATAGTGCCCTAGGTCGAATAGGGGCTTGCGGGCCTATGTTAAATTGATTTCGGAGGAGGGGATGCCTCTTTTAGTAATGAAAGAAATATAGAACTTAAGTGATTGGCGGATTGTTTTATCATGATAGAGGCAAATTATCATGAAATGGTTATAAATGGAATAGGGATAGTCTCTTTTGCCTATACGTGTATTAATAATGGATACCCTTAGGCATAGTGGGGGATCTGAGTGAGTACGAGAGTTCTAACTTGAGGTTCTAAGTGAGTTTAGATATGATTGAGGACCGACGAGAGAAGATGCCGTGCCTCCTTGAGGAGTATAGACTTAAGGAATAAATTATGAATGTAATAAGAGTTAGAGTTCATTAGAGGTAATAAACCTTAGATGGGATTCCAATACTTGAAATAAAGTTGGACTAAGTTGAGGTTTATGGACTATTAGTCATATATATATATATATATCAATAGTCGAAATTAGTATTGGAGGCATGAATGTCCTTTTGGAGATATATAGAATGTGTAGTGATTGTTACCTACACTAAACTTTGGGTAATAACCCTAAGGTTTGGATACATATGTATGTGTTTTTGGGAGACTATTCATCATAGGAAAATGGATCAAAAAGCTTCAAGGGAAGGATTGTATTCACACATCGAGGTAAATTTAAATGAGTTTGTGGTGACGGCTTGTATGTTGAGGATTATGTACACTTATAGCCGAGTTTATATATATTATATTTACGAACGAGAATTAGTTTGTATATATCGATATATGAATATGTGAATATGTGTATATATATATATATATATATATATATATCTGTATGGATATGAATATATGGATATATTTATGTTGCGAATATACATGGTATGGATATTTAAACTGTATATATGATGGTTTAATGTTTGATCATATGATGGGATCATATGGATGTATGTATATTGTGCATGTGAATGATATACATACTTATGTGGTTAAGCATACCCCTCTCATGCTATCATTGAGGAAGTTTCCGCGCAGAGGGTGGGCATCCTGGCTTAAGGAGCGGGGTGTGGATATTCCCCAGGTCATAGTCGTCCAGTGTGTTATTATGTGATATATATTTTGGGATGAGACGTGGTGGGTATGTTTTGTCTCATTGCCGGTTAGGAGCTATGACCGCTTCCCGGGACGTCGTGTGTGTGAGTTTACCACGAGATGGGTGTCGTTGAGCCCCACCATGGTGGTCCACCATTGCTACGTGAGTCGGGCACTGGGAAGATGATAGCATGGTGCAGTTTTATCGGCGATATATATAGTCGGGTGTATTATGTGCATGTTCATTGTACATCAGATATGATATGTACACTTGGTCATGGGTATGGATGATTGTATATATATATATGGTTAGAATAAAATGCCTATATATATATATATATATATATATATTTATAAATCCTATAGATGAAAGGATATGGAAATCTTTGTGTAGTACATCTTGGATGATTATGGTGTATTAGATTGATGGGGGTTGATGTATCGCATGTAAGGAATATTTCGGTTACATCATCTTAAGGATATTATTGGAGATTTTTAGTTGTTTTCATAATTATAGTTTAAAATTTAGTTGTAGTAGTAGTTTAGTATGACATTATGGATCTCTAATATCGACATTGACAAGGAGTAGTGTAACGGGGTGGTTCCTTATTTGGATTTCGCTTTGCGAGACACCCCACGCACGAAACGTAGTCCAGTGTCGAGATTGGGGAAAAGTTCTACCAAATATTTATGTGTGGCGTGATGGATCTCTAGGATCAACGTTGTCAAGGATTAGTGTAACAAGGTGGTTCCTTGTTTGGATTTCTCTTTACGAGACACCCCGCGCACGAAACGTAGTACAATGTTGAGATTGGAAAGAAGTTTTGTCAATAATAATTTGTATGCATGTTATTTATTAATTAAATCTTATGATTAAACCCAAACATAAATGGGTAACGTGTTAAGAATTATAATTCAATAAATTATAAACCGGAATCCATTAAGCCGAATATGGCATACCTATTTATAAAAATAATTAAGTGGGTTTAGAAAGAGTGGATTCTTGGGTTGTGACAGGAAGGAAATTCTCGTGGGTATAGGCTGGCCTATGTTAAGTTAGGTTGTCCTTAGAATTGGGGTAATTTAATTAAGAACTTTCAGGACGTGAATAGGTACGCGCCGCTAGGTGAGAGGTGAGTTGGGGTTTTCACGAGAGTGCGATTCCACTTTAATTATGAAATAAGTGCACCGATATTTATTATGCACGGTTAACATACTTGCTAAATATTTTTCACACTCGGGCTCTGACCCGTTTACTTTTCTCTCCTGCCTGTATATATATATATATATATATATATGTATATATACTATTACAGGTATCCTGCCGCAGGGATGCCTAATGGCCTTCTATCCAGAGTCTTGGGAGCCGTGACAAGTGCGGACTGTTGTGGGACTTATCTGGTAGTCGTTTTATACTTCTTTAAAAATCTAGGTAGGATTCATGTTGTATATCGGGTTTGTACCCAAGGAATATTCATAGATGTGTATATTTATTTCATTTAAGTCATTGTATTGGCTGTGACCCGACATCTTATTCGGGTTTACTTCCTTGTGGTATATTATGTTGTAGTCATTTATTTCATTTATTCTAGCATTTTATTTATCAGAGTTCTTTCATGCATCTATCTTTCCTTTATTAGTAATGTTGGTTATTGTATGTTGCATATTTTATTTAATTTTAACATCTCGCTTATATGATATCGGGTAGTTAGTCCTATATTATTTAGCACCGACAGTTGATGTTGAGACTGAACCATCTGAAACTCCTGATTTAATGTAGTATAGGGATGGCCACCCGTTATTATTTTAAGCAGGGTTTTACATTGAGGTCAAAACTTGGAGTCGTTAGAAAGTGTATCGAATGGCGATTCTGAGGGTGTAGCTGTGTTCAGAAGGGTCGAGAAAGTCAAAATGACTGTACTTGGGGTCTATTTAGGTTCCGAAATATTTTAAGTATGTTTGACTCGAATTAAAGTTACCGAGTCATTTAAAGTGTGTATTATCATTTAAAGATGTGTATCTTGGGATTTAGGGCTTAAAAAGTCTACGGGAGATTCATTTCTCCAAAGAGAGAAAGAGAAATAGAAAGAGAGAAAGAAAGAAGAAGAGAAAGAAGGAGAAAAGAGAGAGAAAGTGGAGATTTTCGGCAAACACGCGATCTCAAGGCGGATTCAGACCCTACGAACTCTAGGCAAGTGATTAAACTTGCTAAATAATTATTGTGTGTCATTTATTGCATGATTTGTGGATTAAATTTGTGGGTTTTAGGGTTAAATTGTCAAAACCTAACTTTTTGGGAAAACCTTAGATTTGTAGTGTATAAATGGATTTAAGGTTCAAAATTAGTTTATATGTATTCTAGGATGAATATTGATGATATATATGTGATTGGATTGGATAAAAATGGTTGGAAGATGATTATAATGATTTTTGGGTAGTTTGGGTTAAGTAGAAAATTACCCATTTCGTAGCTTGCTGCACTTACCGAATCGATTCGCCCCTTCCGAATCGATTCGGTCTGTTGCAGAAGCCACATGTCTTTAGGGTCGAATCGATTCGGTATGTAACAGACTCCCAGGTCCATAGGACTGAATCGATTCAGATAGGCCTAATCGATTCTCTTCTGGGGCCGAATCGATTCAAAGGGGCCGAATCGATTCTGAAACAGGGAAATTTTTGGAGATGTTTTGTAGGGAGAATTTCATTCCGATTCGTTCGAGGTTATCAATTGGGAACTTCTATAGGAATTATTTGGAGTATGTTTTTGAGACATTTAGAGAGTTTCCCTTATAAGAAATTTTTGGGGTCACATTGACTAAATTTGGGGAATACCGATTAGATATTGTGGTATTTCCTAAGTGGGGAAGCCCACCTTAATTGGAGATTCTATTTGGATAAGATAATTATATTCATATGACATAATGGGACAAAGTTAGAGATACCGGATCTTAGGATCCAATCCCAAATGGGACAAATTTAAAGGTTCATATAATAAATTGAACCCTAATATGGATGGAGAATTATAAATGCTAATTGAGGTGCATTAGGATAAAGAATATCCTTAAAATAAATAGAATTGAAATACAATTCATATATATAAGCGACATGTGAGCTTCAAGCGAGAAATAGTATTGTGTATACTAAGTGGGGAAGATGTGTGAGAATTGACGATTAGTATATCTTGAGGGAAATATACTAAACAATGATGTTAATCAAATTGAGCCTATGGGCGTATAATAAATATGAAAATGATGTGGCAGGTATACCTTATATGACGGTATATCTTTATATGATGTGATGATGTATGTATACCTTATATGATGGTGTATATATATATATATATATATATATATATATATATATATATATAGTGAAGCATACCCCCTCCTTGCTATAATTGGGAAGTTGCGCGCGTTGAGGATGAGCATCCTGGCTCAAAGAGCAGGGTGTGGTTATTCCCCAGGTCATAGTCGTCCATTGTGATTATTATGCGATATATATATGAATTCTTTTGGGGGTGAGAAGTCGGGGGTATGTGATTTTCTCACTTTCCAGTTAGGAGCTATGACCGCTTCCCGGGACATTGTGTGCGTGAGTTGATCACGAGTTGGGTGTCGTTGAACCCCACCAGGTGGCCCCAGTTTGCTACGTGTATGGGTTGTTGGAAGATGATAGCATGTGATCCTGCGTCCTCGAGTTATAGCTCGGTTGGATGGTTATTGATTGTGCTTGTACTTGGGTATCGAGGGCTTAATGGACCTCAACGACCAATATTTCCAGGATTAGTGTATCGGGGGGGTTCCTTGTTTGGATTTCGCCTCGGCGAGACGTCCCACGCACGAACCGTAGTGTAATGTTGGAAATTAGGGAGAAGTTAGTCCTTAATGCTCATACTTATATATATATCACCTATCCCCCACAATCGACAGTGCCAGGAGTAGTGTAACAGGGGGGTTCCTTGTTTGGATTTCGCTTCGGCGAGACGTCCCATGCATGAAACACTGTGTACTGTTGAGAATTAGGAATATTAATTAATTAAAATTTGAATAATTTGGGTTACATGCATCTTGCATTGAGGGAATAATGAATCTCGAGGATCAGTCCTGTCGGGAGTAGTGTAACGGGGGATTCCTTGTTTGGATTTTGCCTAGGCAAGACGTCCCATGCACGAAACGCAGTGCCGTATTGAGAATCGGGAGAAGTTTTGTCCTTAACTCTTGATGCCAATAACTCATATATAATTATATATATTGTATACATGCCAAATGAGGGCATAACTAGAATATATGAAATTCTAGTAAATGAGAATGTTGATGTATTGTGATGATGTGGTTGATTATGCAACCTTATATGTTCAATAAATGAACAAATATAAAGAGAACTATAACATTAAATGTAAAGAAATGTTTTAGATGGGAAATTAGATAAGTGTAGATTTCGAGATAAGTTAGATGATCTTAATCAAATATTCACTTTGGGATCTAGTTAGATTTTTTTGCCTAATTATATTTGGGCATTTATTTGGAGATCACGTGCATACGTTTAGATGCACGCTTGAGTTGAGAGGTGAGTTGGATTATTATGAAGAGGGCGATTCCATTAAATCATGTCATAATGCATTTATAATTATTATGCATTTTAATGCACTTGCTATAAAATGTTTTCAACTCGGGCTCTGACCCGTTTATATTTTCTCCCTCTATGTATATATTGTATTACTTTATGTTCCTATGCAAGGACGCCGTTGATGTTCATCCATCCAGTGTTTTCGTGGAGCTGTGGCAGTAGCGGACTGTTGCAGCACTTTATCTTAGTCGAATTCCTATCCTTGTATATCTAGATTAGGATTCAGTTTGTATATTGAGTTTGTACTCAAGTGTTGTAGACTAACACTTTTACATTTCATTTCTCAGATCATTGTATTGTCTGTGACCCGACAGCTTATTCGGGTATTTTATTTGTACATTGTATTGTACTCTTTCTTATTATTAGAGTTTGCACAAATCACTCATCTTAGTTAGATGTATATTGTTGGTTATGGTTGCGTTATTGGTTTTGTTGTTGTTGTTAAATGAAAAGTTTTAAATTTTTGGCAATCCACTTTTAATAGTTTCGGGTAATTAGCCTTATATTATTAGTATTGTCAGTTGATGTTGAGACTGTGCCATCTGAGATACCTAATTTAATGTAATACAGGGTTGGCCACCCATTATTACTTTGAGCGGGTTATCACAGAGGTCTCTATGGCTCTCTCTCCAAAACTAACCCCTTGCCCGAACGATTAGTAACCACCTGCAAAGCATAAAACGATTCCTAATTATATGGCTCTACAGCAAAGGACACAACGCAAAATGTAACAAGCTCAAACATATATCCTAAGGACACTAGAATTGTGCTCTGATACCAAGTATAACAACCCTCATTTTCTCACATAAAGGCAGGCCAGGCTCAATACGCCGAAGATGGGGCTTATCAACAATTTATACCATTCTCAGCATTTAAGGAATAAAAAATTTCTTTATTTTATATTAAAATCCACAATGAATAAAAACATCTGAATAAAACTTATTTAACACACGACAAATAAAAATTGAATCATCATATAATGTCCATAATCTAAATCTAAGTACAACCGATATAATAAAACTCTTGGGCTTATGCGCGTACAAATACCATTAGGAAATAAAATCACAACATACTGAAGTACAATTTATACTAGAATCAATTGAGTGAAATCCACTACACCTAATGCAATTGCAAGTCTGATCCATCATCAGTCCTATTATCTTTGTCATTAAGAATACCTATGGGAAAACATTTATAATTTGGCTCACATATTGAGGTGTGCAAAAATTAACTTTATTAATTTAAATTGCAATAATACAGTTGATCCAAAATAAATATTCCCCCTTCGTCACTCTCATGTGTTTAACACCTCACCCCCTATCAAAGAGTTATATTATCCGCATCCCAATACATGTCTTATGTAATGATTATGACATCGTCTCAAATTTATAAGAATGAATATATCGCTACTTAATTATTTAAATGCAGTCACTACACTAATTTTCCAACACCCATTTATCCTAGTCACATAAGTTTCCTATATTTAAGCCATAAACATCTATTATGCATTAAAGAATCATAATTGTATTTTATTTCCACCTTCTTAGACAATTCAATTTATCTCATATATAAAGTCCGGTTAATATATATATATATATATGTCCTTCATATATTTGACACACAAAGGAATCTACCATTGGTGTCTAGTTCGTGCTCTTTCAATAAGTCCAGAAAAATCCTTTATCCTAAACGGACATCACAAAACACAGATAAATTGGGGGCGGTCCTTACGCAGTACACCTGTACACGACCCATACCCATCGGTGATACAGGAACGGTTAGAGCCGACCCTACCTCTCGTGGGTGGAGCCTCCACGTAGTACCTATATGGCCTACACATCATCAAGCCCACTTGAGCCGACGTGAGGTACGCGGCCCAAACATGCGATCCCTCGAGCCGATAGGATGGTCCACTAGTATGACCACACACAAATATATATAAATACATATTATCATTCTATCTGTATAAGTAGTTACTCTATAACTACTTTAATCCAAGGAAATCTCAATCCATATAAAAAATATAGCCTTCTTTGCTTAATATTTACATTTTAGTCACTTATTCCATAACTCATTTTTAAGTCGTTATCCTACAACTACTTCCTGATTAAATATTAAATCTCGTATATTGCCCTTTTAGGCTTAAAATACATTTACTTAATCAATTCTTTCTATTTAAATGTATAGGCATAGTTATTCCAAAACTAATATTTCCAGAATATTATAGGTATAGTTATTCTCAAACTGACCTTTTCAAAACATTATAGGTATAGTTATTCCCAAACTAACTTGACCCACATGATTATAGCTATAGTTACGCCCCAACTACCTTTACCCATATATTTAATAATCTTAGCATGTTGTCCTCTTGAATCAAACTTCAATCATTCTAGATTATTAATAATTATTTTCTTCTTGATACCTTTTCAATAAGGTTTATATGTACATATATAAGGAGTCAAATAATCATGGAAAGGGTTATATGTACATATATAATAAATTCTCTAATATGGTTAAGTAGTATCACGTAACTACAATGCCTAGTCTCACTCATTCGGTTCGTATATACCCCCTTCAAAATTCATTACACAAAATCCCATTATTAGGTCAAATATGCTTTGATAAATTCGACATTTAATAATTTATTATATCCATAATAAAATTAAACTAGCTACTTCGTGCCTAACCCCCATAGAACTATCCCTTAATACTCGAGTGTATTGCCCCGACTATAAATTTAATTAATTACACATTAATTAATTTATTGAAGTAGCGTCATGTAATACCCTGTATTTTTTAATGACATTTAAAATGGGATTAGTTAGAATTTACTGTGATGTAATTGGAAATTAATCCGAATTTTAATATTTACTCGAGAATAAAGTAATATGTGATTTGTGCTAAAAATTACTTAGTGATTAAAGTAATATATATTATTATGCATTTACAATGGATTATGACCTTATATAATGTTCGCGAATTATGTGTACGACAATTATGGTAATTAAGTCAGGACGCGTATTTGAGTCGTGTCGAGATTATAATTTAATGAAATAAAAGTAAATAATTATTACTTCATCCAATGGTCATTTTCACTGTGCCAAAGTGTCTGTAAGGGTTCAAATACTCGAAAAAGTCTACTTGGGTATTTGATTTTGGTCTCGAGGCACTTTGGAACCAAAAGGACACCCCGGAGGGGTATTTCGATTATTTTACAAGAGACGTGAATAGTAACTATGGAAATCTGAGTTTATTTTATAATTAAAGAGATTAGAGAGTTTAGGTTCATTCAATAAAAATAAGAGGAAGAGGTTTAGGGGAGATTGAGAGACTTTCTATGGGAGAAGAAGAGACTTTCTAGGAAACCAAAGGACAACCACATTGCACCACCAAGAGCCACCAACACCACCACTGTTGGAAGTTGGCCAGAAAAAGAGAGGACCACCAGTACAATATTATCCCCAATGGACCAAACCAACGAATTAGAGGCAAGTGATTAATTATTGCAATCTTAGCTTTTATATTGTCCATGTTAGGATAGTTAGGAAAATTCTGAAATGTTGCATGAACAAAGATACATTTGTGATCATTTTAAATGGATCTTTGAAATGAATATTATCTAAGAGTGATGTATTTTGATTATAGAATAAACTCCATGAAATTTATATTATCTTGTGAAGAAATCTGGGATTTACACTCTTATTGATGATAAAGCCAAAAATTAGAGTTCTTGAGAATAAAATGGAATTTGAGTAAATTGATTCACGTTAATGATGTTTAAATGATTTTGGTTACGTTAGAACTTATCCATATATAATGGTATATGATCTGAATATCGTGAGATTAAATTGGTAATCATTTGGTGAAGAAAAATTGGATTTTATATGATGTTCATGGATAAATATAAAAATATGAGTTTTTTCTGAAAATAGTATGTTTTAAATCCAACCTTCTTGATAATTTTAGGTGGTTTGATTATTAGAAATCATTTATATATCTTGGTATATCATATGGAATGAATATTGTCGAGTTTGGGATTATTTAATAAAGGTTTTGATGATTAAAAGTATAAAACCCGTAGGAAAAATAATGCAGAAAAACTGGGCAATATTTGGTCGATCGATCGACTAGGAACAGAGGATTGATCGACTCCCCTGGAAAATGTGATTTTGTCCCTTTTTAACTTTTGATTCAGTCCCAACTTTGAAAAATATTTGGTGATTATTTATTGAATATATTGGGACTTAGAGAATGGCAGTAGGATATACCTAAGACCTAGAAAATATTATTTTTGGGATTTTTGAATGAGGGAAAATTAACGAGTGTTAATTAAACAAGTTATTATTGAGACGTATGTTACTTGGGATTTAAATTGGATAAATGATAATTTAAGGTTGGGAGCAGTAGTACGAGAGTTATTAATTACCGGTATAACCATAGGAATAGGTGGGATTAACCCTAAGAGATAGAATTAAGGGTTATCGATAATTAAACCTAATTAAAGATGAGCTTAATTCATAGAATTTCAAAAGCTGTGATGATATGGACAAGTAGAGCATAGACATTTACCTACAATATTAGGTTAAGTAATACTTATTTAATCTCTGAGTAATGAGTGAGGCTCGGGAATATAAAATAAAGAATAAAAGTCATAATCTTTAATACCTGTATTATTATTTATATAGGAGTTATCATATGGTTGTGTGAATGCCTTATGGATGTAATATTTATATAGGTTTGATGAATACCTGTATTATTATTGTATGTATGACATACCTACGCTGCTTGCTATCGGGGTGGAGATTTCACGTCATGGACGATTTTATCATGTGCACCCATTTGGGAGAATTTTAGATTCGTACCCTAAGCATAGGACCTTGGTCACGTGTTATCGGTGTAATGATAGTTTCGTCGATTGAATGGGAGCGTAGGTATATGCGTGACCCATTTGGTTGAGGAGTATGCTCGCCTCCAATATGTTTGTGTTATGTTATATGATTTGTGAGAGACACCGAATCATTTGTTCTATATATAATGAGTTAATGTATCAGGACATAACAGCAGAGTATGCATATACTGTAGTTGTGTCTGGGAGGTGCCATATTAGTATATAAGAGTGTGATAGATATACGTATTGTGATGTAATCTACTATGTGATGTTGTAGATGGAAATTAATAATGAAGTCTAAATTTTATTAAGTAAATGAACACTTAAACCCAAAGATGTAATAAGATTAGTTCATATTAAAGAAAAATGAACATAAATGTTCAATATACATATTACATGGGAAATATGAGAATGTGATATGGGTTAGAATCATAGTGATATTAAGGCTAGTTATGAGGGAACCTTAACTAGGAAGATAATAAGATACGATAGGTGTGCACTCTAGATGAGATGTGAGAATTCTCAAGAGAGAGACTGAGAAACAAACATGTACATATTAAATGCTTATTCGTAATTGTTAAGCACTTGCTATTTTTAAAATCTTTTACAATCGGGTTCTCACTTATTTCCTTTCATATTCACTTCTCTACTATATCTTGTACATTAGGTATCCAGAATTAGGGATGCCCAACTTATATTATGGTGTTTCGATGGATTATACCTACTATAAGAGATGTGGATTTTGTTTAGACTCTTCGTTTCTATTGATTCACTCATCTGTAGCATCTACTTCATTTAGGGCTTGTCGCCCAGGATTCTAGAGGTTGTAATTATTTATGTAAGCATTGTGGATATCAGTTTTATTTAGTGTAAATGTTATAATTTAACTGAAAAGTTATTGCGGTCATATTTATTCTTGTTGTAGTTAATTCAGTTGTGATGTGTTGTTGCATATTATTATTTCATGTCGTGGAATTATTTTAATTAAATTAAAAATGAAAAAAAAATGACACTTAGCTTAATTAACTATTAGGTGATTAATAAAGAAATCGTTTTCGACAATGATGCTGACAATGAACCCACTAGATATTCTGATTAATTAAATGAAGGACTAATCACCCTATATTTAATTAGGCGGGTTGTTATAGGTGGTGTCAGAGCATCAGGTTCTAGTGTCTTTAGGATCTGTGTGGCTTAATACGTTTCAGCATAGCGTTCTTTGATGTAGAGCCCTATTATTAGGATGTTAAATTCTTCTCCATATTTTGACTTACGTTCTCCTGCCTTGAAGTACGTGGGATGTAATGCATATACGAGTTCGATCGGGCATCGTGAGCTAAATACAGTGGTACGACTAGCAAGATCCGTTAGAAGGATAGCGGGAGGAAGATTCAGCCAAAGATATAGAGTATTTTGGAAAATGGTGTTGGAGATAGAAACCATCATAATTGTTGTTTGGGATGATAACATTAAGGAAGTTTCTTGGGAGCTGTAGTTTCCCAAGCACCGTCATAGTTGATGGTTGTACCGTTCTTAACTCACCCAGCACTGTATGTGAAAGGTGAGGGAGTCGGAAGGACTATTGTGAAGGAAGAAATTCAAAGATAATTGTGAAGGGTGTAGTGTAGTAACACCCAGGATTTGAATATTTTCTAGTAAAATTTTTCTAGGAAGAGCAAACTTAAAGTTATGAGAGTTAGATATCACATATAAAGAACATGTGTGAAGATGGAATAAGAATTTTAGGTATGGTTAGATAGTGAAATCGTTCATTTGATGTTTTAATCAGGATATGAATGGAATTTCGAAACTTATCTCTTATGGGAAAGAAAGAGAGAAGTAACTTGTTTAACGAACTCTTTACCCTAAGAGTAATGGGGTATATAGAAGATAAATACAGTTCATTGTGTGAAAGGACTCGTGAGTGAAATACTCTAGTGTGAGTGGAAATCTGGCCAAGACTACTAGGATTAACATCACTAAGAAATTGGAGATACTTCCAAATTCAGGGGAGCCAGAAGGGTTAGGAAACCTAGCCGAAGGGCAAGATTGAATTCAATATTGTTAATGAAACATCACCGGAAGGTGTACCCAGAAGGGGACCATTTTAAGTGACATGATTAAACCCCTACTTAGTGGCGATGAAATCATCTAAGACTAGTGACTAGTGTAGTCGATAACGTATCCCATAGGACCCATAGAGCCAAAAGAATCATGGGCATAACAATTGGGAGTTAAGATTGATAAGTCCAAGAGGAGGACATTCAAATGGCCAGTAACTAAGAAATAGTAAGGGAAATTACCCTATGTGTAGAGAGAAACTACTAAGTGTTAAATGAGTCCACATTGAGTAATGAGACCGATAAATTTTGGGAATAGTAAACCACACCAATTAGGCATAAAAACTGGAGGAGTGAGACATCCAGGGGAGTAATTGGGTCAAGAGTATATTTTGTTATTATAATTTTCTATTACTTTGAGTTAGCATAATAGAACACATTATGGGAATATGTAGTGATAAATTACTAAATGTTTAAACGATAGTAGATTGAGTGAAAAGACTATCGTGCTGGATAATCTAGGCAGAGTAAAATTAATTTTGTGCGGTGCCAACTAAAATAGGGTTGGGCCTATATTTCATGATATCATAGACCTTAGTGAAAATGTTGTCTAGTTATATGTGTGCGTAAAAATTTATTTTATTGATGTGACTCGGGATATATATTATGTTTTTTTCAAACAACGAGAAATAGCTCATTATATATAGCGCCAAGAATTTGGGAAAATGAGAGCAACATGGTTTGTGTTATTTTGGGGGATATATAAGCATGGACTAGTAGACTTTTATGTCAACATACAGAAATTATGGGAAGGTACGAATTATGGACTGAGGACCATTTCGGATATCGATGACCGACTATGTTAAGTAGTAGTGTATCGGGGGGTTCCTTATTTGGATTTCACTTTGCGAGACATCCCATGCATGAAACTGTCAAACGTTGGGAGTGGGAGAGAAGTTTGGTCGATAGTACATAAGTTCGTACCTTAGTCATTTTAAAAATACAAACATCAAATTAGAGTTGATAATTATATTATGACTTAAGAATCACCTAGTCCTAGTAACATTATGAATAAAATAATGATGCCACTAATAGAGTGATTAAGTTATGACTAGTGGGGTGATTGAGTGCACCTTTACCATATCAGTGTGCCAAGTGAGTGAAAATTGATTCAAGAAGAGTATATGTTATTTGTGCAATAATGCGAGAAATATAAGGTATATGGGCACCCTAGGTAATTGAATCTGATATGGTTCCCCATTTTGGAGATATGGGATAAGGAAAATAAAATATAGAGGTTTAGATATCGGAACTTGAATGTCCAGTCATTTATGACGATTAGAGATATAGTCGATAGAATAACAAATGTATCAGACCATAAATGACTATGGTAATAGGATTTAAATGAAGAGATGTTTGGCTAGATTACTCTTATAGTGGGGCACCTGTATGTTAGAATTAGGGTGGACCATTCGAAACCATCAGAGTTTTCTCCAATAGTTAAGTATTTCTAAGTAGTATTGGGAGAGAATTCGTAAGGATTTTATCGTGAAGATGGTTACGATCCTATATGGGTGATAGTGGATCAGTTGACTGAAGTGGATCACGTTATGCTAGTTAGGGTCGATCATACTATGAGATAATATGCTTTGATTTTAATATAACCAAGATAGTGAGGTTACATAGGGTACCGTTTAATATTTTGTCCAATTAGGATGAGATTTATCTCTCGATTTTGGAAAAAATTTCACGAGCCATGGGTACCGAGTTGTGATTGGGTACGATCTATCATTCGCAAAATAATAGGCAGACTAAGAGGATAAATCTGATGTTGCAAGATAAATTATGTTTGTACCTTTGAATCTTCAGGGAGGACGAGAGACGTACGTTCCACTAGTGATGTTGGTGTACTATAACTCTTATAAGTTTACTGTTACGAATGGTTCCAGTTGATGTATTGTAAGGTAAGTCTTATTATTTCTCCTACTTATGGGATAAAAGTGAGGAACAGGGAACTATTGCGAATAGTAGAGATGATTTGAAACTTATAGTATTTATTGTGTGTAAAATATATACTGCACAATTAACCTACTTGTGTATGATAATCGCAATACGAGATGGTATTTATCTAAAGAACGATTAATCTATTTAACTGCATATAGTAGGAGGTTAGATAGTGAATATCTAGAATAAAGTATAAGTATTGAACCTACATGACAGATTAACCTGGGGTTAAAATGATCATAAGTGAGATGTTCATTATTGGGGGTATTCGATAGTGTACTGTATGGGCGATACATAGTAGTCTACTTAGGAGCGCAAGTATGTGATGCGCAATACTAATCCATAATTATTCTTGCCTGCTATACTTTTGTTGTTCAAATTTCGAGATGAAATTCCGTTGTAAGGGGGGAAGTATGTAATACCCCATATTTTTAATGACTTTTAAAATGGGATTAACTAGAATTAATTGTGATATAATTGGAAATTAATTCAGATTTAAATATTACTCGAGAATAAAGTAATATGTGATTTAGGTTGAATATTACTTAGTGATTAAAGTAATATGTATGATTATGGCTTTACAATTGATTATGACCTTATATAATTGTCGCGAATTTTGTGTAAGACAATTATGATAATTAAGTCAGGACATGCATTTAAGTCGTGTCGGGATTATAATATAATGAAATAAAAGTAAATTATTATATCATCCAAATGGTTGTTTTGACTGTACCAAAATGTCCGGAAGGGTTCAAATAGTCGAAAAATTATACTTGGGTGTTTGATTTGGGTCTCGGGGCACTTTGGAACCGAAAGGACACCCCGTAGGGGTATTTCGATCATTTTACAATGCAGGTGAATAGTAACTACGAAAATTTGAGTTTATTCTATAAGTAAATAGATTAGAGAGCTTAGGTTCATTCACTAAAAATCGTAGGAATAGGTTTAGGGGAGATTGAGAGACTTTCTATAGGAGAAGAATAGACTTTTCTCGGAAACCAAAGGATAACCACCTGACACCACCAAGAGACACCACCACCACTGCCGAAAGTTGGCCAAAAAAAGAAAGGACCACCAGTATAATATCATACCCAATTAACCAGACCTACGAATTAGAGGCAAGTGATTAATTATTGTAATCTTAGCTTTTATATTTCCCATGTTAGGACAGTTAGGAAAATTCTGAAAAGTTGCATGAACAAAGATAAATTTATGATCATTTTAAATGGATCTTTGAAATGGATATTATCAAGGAGTGATCTCTTTTGATTATAGAATAAACTCCATGAATTTTATATTATCTTGTGAAGAAATCTGGGATTTACACTCTTATTGATGATAAAGTCAAAAATTAGAGTTCTTGAGAATAAAATGGAATTTGAGTAATTGATTCATGTTAATGATGTTTAAATGATTTTGGTTACGTTAAAACTTATCCATATATAATGGTATATCTTCTTAATATCATGAGATTAAACTGGGAATCATTTGGTGAAGAAAAATTGGAGTTTATATGATGTTCATGGATAAATATAAAAAAATGAGTTTTTCTGGAAATAGTATGTTTTAAATCTAACCTTCTTGATGATTTAAGGCGGTTTGATTATTAGAAATCATTTATATGTCTTGGTATATCATATGGAATGAGTATTGGCGAGTTTAGGATTATTTGATAAACGTTTTGTTGATTAAAAAGTATGAACCCCTCGTAAAAACAATGCAGAACAATTGGGCAATATCTGGTCGATCGATCGATCGAACAGGAATAGTCGATCGATCGACTCCCCTAGAAAGTGTAATTTTGTTCCTTTTTAACTTTTGATTCAATACCAACTTTGAGAAATCTTTGGTTATTATTTATTGAACATATTGGGACTTAGAGAAGGGTAGTAGGATATACCTAAGACTTTTTGAATGAGGGGAAATTAACAAGTGTTAATTAAAAAATTTATTATTGAGACTTATGTTACTTGGGATTTAAATTGGATAAATGATAATTTAAGGTTGGGACCAGTAGTAAGAGAGTTATTAATTACCGGTATAACCTTAGGAATAGGTGTGATTAACCCTAAGAGAGAGAACTAATGGTTATGGAGAATTAAACCTAATTAAAGATGAGTTTAATTCATAGAATTTCGGTAGTTGTGATGACATGGACATGTAGAGTATAGACATTTACCTATTGAATTAGGTTAAGGAATACCTACCTTACTTTCTATTAGGGTGGAGGTTTCGCGTCATGGATGGTCTTATCATGTGCACCCATTTGGGAGGATTTTAGATTCGTATCCTTAACATAGGACCTTGGACACGTGCTATCGGTGTAATGATAGTTTCGACGGTTGAATGGGAGTGTAGGTATGTGTGTAACCCATTTGGATGGGGAGTATGCTCGCCTCCAATATATTTGTATTATGTTATATGATTCGTGAGAGACACCGAATCATTTGTCCTCTATACAATGAGTTAATATATCAGGACATGATAGTAGAGTATACTGCACAGCAGTTGTGTCTGGGAGGTGCCGTATTAGTATATATAATACTGTGATAGATATATATACTATGATGTAATATACTATGTGATGTTGTAGATGGAAATAAATAATGAAGTCAGAATTGTATTAAGTAAGTGAACACTTAAACCCAAAGATGTAATAAGATTAGTTCATGTTAAAGAAAAATGAATAGAAATGATTAATATGCGTATTACATGGGAATACGAGAATATGATATGGGTTATAATCATAGTGATATTAAGGCTAGTTATGAGGGAACCTTAACTAGGAAGATAATAAAATATGATAGGTGTGCACTCTAGATGGGAGGTGAGAATTCTCAAGAGAGAGCCCGGGAAACTAACATGTACATAATAAATGCTTATTTGTAATTGTTAATCACTTGTTATTTTTAAAATCTTTTATAATCGGGCTTTGACCGGTTTCCTTGCATATTCTCTTCTCCACTATATCTTGTACATAAGGTATCCAGTAGCAAGGATGCCCAACTTATATTATGGATGTTTTGATGGATTATAGCTACTAGCAGAGATGTGAATTTTGTTTAGACGCGTCCTTTTTGTTTATTTACTCATCTGTAGCGTCTATTTCATTTAGGGCTTGTCGCCCAGGATTCTAGAGGTTGTACTTATTTATGTAAGCATTGTGGATATCAGTTTTACTTAGTGTAAATGTTATAATCACATTTATTCTTGTTATAGTTAATTTAGTTGAGATGTGTTGTTGCATATTATTATTCCGTGTCGTGTAATAGTTTTAATTAAATTAAAAATGGAAAAAAAATTGACACTTAGCTTAATTAACTATAAGGTGATTAATAAAGAAATTGTTTTCAACAGTGATGCTGAGAATGAACCAACTGAATATTCTCATTTAATTAAAAAAAGGACTGATCACCCGATATTTAATTAGGCGGGTTGTTACATGTCACTCAATTATAATGACCGGGCGTATTCACTTAGCTCGTAATTTAACCCTTTAGAATTTATTTCACCAAATTTCTTTAGTGAGTTTGATAACCTTATTGAATTTTATATTCGTTAATACTCATCCCATAAGACTCTAAGTATTAGGTTCCATTTAATTTCTATTAATTAAATTCCACATTAAGATGCAAGCCCGTATGCTAAATTCATCTAAAATCCCCATTCGAATACGTTCATTTATTTTTTAGTGTTATTCATCCTAAACACTCTAAATCCACACTCTGAAATCATTCTCATCTAATTCCAAGGTAAACATAACGTTTCTTAATATTTTTCCAGAGTCCTGCACTCATCTACAAACATCTCTAAGTAGTCCATATTTGTTTTCTCATAAAGGATTTCAGTTTCGGACACCCTTCCGTAATAAATTCATAACTAATAAAAAAATCAGAAAAATATGAAACTGGCAACGTAACAACCCCCATTTTCTCACGTAAAGGATGGCCATGCACGATATGCCGAAGATGGGTCTTAACAACAATTTATACCATCCTCAGCATTGAAGGAATAAAAACTTTTTTGATTTTATGTTAAAATGCACCATGAATAAAGAAAACACTGAATACAATTTATTTTACATAAATAATGGAAGTCGAGAAATCATACAATGTCCAGCATGTAAAACTAAATACAACTTAAATAAATAAACACTTCAGCTTATGCCCGTACAAATCCCAATATGAAATAAAATAATAAAACGCTGAAGTACAGCCTACACTAGAATCAATTGAGTGAAATTCACTACATCCAATGCAACTACAAGCCTGGTCCATCATCAATCCTACCAGACATTTAAAACACCTAGGGGGAAAAATATTTGAACTTTAGGTCAGAACCCTAGAGCTGTAAGGATTCTTCACCATTAAATATGCAATTCGTTACTAACTCATACTTCACGTCTCCCCATCGACGCTAACGTGAAATGAGTACCTCATGTGACAACCCGCTCACCAAAATAAGGGGTGGCCAGCCCAATACTCCAATATAACAGGAGTCCCGGATGGAATCATTCTTAGCATCGAAATAAAATATAGAGTATCCAGGATAACCACCCAATATTTCAAAAAATGGGTTGCCAAAAATTTTGTTTTAAACTTAAGGAAAGAATTCAAACAACCCAAATCCTGAAAAGATAGGGGAAACCCCAAGACATATATAAATAATACAACAAGAATACAATAAAAAGACCGAATATGTTACATGTCACAATCTTTATAACATCATTTAAACAAACTCACTAATTTATATAATACATTACATTAGACATTTACAAAATCTTAGGCCTCTCGCCCGAATAAAAGACTTGATCTTATCTAGAAGGCAAAAATAAAGAGGCTATACAATATAACCCGTAATACCCGCAAAGCATCACGACTCGTCAAAAACCACCGGAATAGGAAGGTTAGAACAGGCATCCTTGCGGCGGAGTACCTGAGCGGATATAAGATGCAAGTACAATAAGGAATATAAACGGGTCAGGGCCCAGTTCTATATGATTACCAGATGAATAAAGAGTATGACAGTTATGAATAAAATCATGCTAGGAAGAATAAAATCTATCTACACAGTTCTAAAACATAAGCTAAGACAGAAAAAGAAAAGCATGAGTTTAATTTGCATATGCGAAGAAAAAAAAGTAACATAATTTAAAAGTTTCCATCTCATTATTATGTTCCTTATCAGGAACTTATAATTACAACATTTATGCTCTTTACTAGCATTTCATTCCTTATCAGTAAAATATAATTATAATTTTAAGCTATTTAAGGCTTTTATTTCAATTACATGCCCATCCTGGCATTACCATTCCTTAGCAGGAATATAATCAACATTTTAATGCTCTTTGTGGCATTATACCGTGCTCTTTGTGGAACTTCTTTATGCTCTTTAGGGCATATCACAAACATCAAGTCCCACTTGATTATGAACTGTTATAGTTATATACATATAACTAATTCTAAGAC
The DNA here is from genome assembly GCA_949130495.1 of Sambucus nigra. Lineage (NCBI taxonomy): Eukaryota > Viridiplantae > Streptophyta > Magnoliopsida > Dipsacales > Adoxaceae > Sambucus > Sambucus nigra. The sequence goes on from OX422217.1 coordinate 5,100,865, forward strand.
CTCCCCTCCGAGTTTCCTCACTGGGCGCGCCCCTAAATGACCATCATCTTCCAGGGCCTATCTATACAAGACAACCTGGGCAACTACAACGAAATACGTCGGGAAGCGGCCATATACCTGCGGGAGAGTCAAGACCACACCCGGAATCTCCTCACCAGCGCAAAAAATATAACATAATCGCTCATATGGCCTATGGACTATAACCACCCTGCATTCACTAGCCAGGGGGCATCACCAAGCGCGCGAACTTCCCTTATGATGTCATTTAGAGAGGTGTGTTTAACCAAATCATCATTTATCATATTAATGATTAAGTAAATTATCATTTACCATCATTATTTCCATTTCCATTTACCATTCCCAATTCCATTTACATTTTAGCAAATGTATGTTTCATATCCAATTCCATTTACATTTTGGCAAATGTATGTTTCATTTTATTCGAAACCATATCCCTTTACGTTTCGTAAATAGTTCACCTTTTTGATCCGGAGCCATACATATTTTATATCGTCATTTACAATCCTCAAAGGATAAATGAACTCCTAATTTATTCTCCCAAAATTCATTAATAGGTATTAGAAACCATCAAGACTAACATAGCTCCATTGATCTTCTAAAGTCTCCCAAACATAATAATACATCTCCTAGTTTCATAAAAATCAACTAGAAGAAAGAATGCCCTAACATCAATCGGCATAACCCCGGAAAACCCCATCTAAACCAATCCTATTCTAGGGTAGCTTCCCAACTCATTAATAACTCTAGGACTCTAAGTTTACTTTATTAAAGAAGGTTCCTAGGTCCTATCCCTAAAGAAAAAGGGTCAAAATTGAGTTATAAAAACAACTCAAAAATAGCAGGAAAACGAATCGATTCGCCCTAGAGCCGAATCGATTAGCCCAAAAAGAGAATCGGTTCGGACAACAAAACCAACTTTCTTCAATTGACCGAATTGATTCGGCCTTAACTCGAATCGATTTGGGTTATGCAGACCTGGAAGCTACCCCTTACAGAATCGATTCGCCCTAGGGCCGAATCGATTCGGTCCTGCGATTTTGCCAAAAATGGCTATGAAGGGTTATGAACCCTAATCTCTCCAAACCCCAAATATCTTTTATTTTTCACACAACCAACAATATTTATCTACCCAAGATTTATACTACATGGTTTATGCCCATCAAAATCCACAAGATCATCATCAAAACCAAAAATCCAGGTTTAAATACCATAATTTATATTTTTGATACCCAAATGCAAATACATAACTATCACACAAATTATTCATCTTAAATCACATATTAGCAAGTAGAAAACTTGCCTTAGGGTTGATAACTCAGATTTGTTTGAGGTAGGAGCCATCCCAAATCTTCAATCTCCAAATCTCTCTTCTTTCTCCATTTCTCTTCCTCTCTCTCTCTCTTATTTTGGTAACACACAAATGAGAAATGAAATAAGGGAAAGACTTAAAATCATGGCTTAAGTCTAACGTCTCCAACTTAAGTGGTTAATACCACATTAAAATGACTCCCAATACGCATTTAAGTTAAAACCAGGTAAAAGTGCCTAAAACCCAAAAATACAATATGGCACTTATTCTGACTGTATCGCACCTTCCGAGACTAACTACATCCTCTAAACTAGCATCAGGAAATTTTTATAAATAATTTTGAGTTCCAATTTCATTTAAACTATCGTGCCATTTTATATACATGACACTATAAATCACACCACATTAGGATATTTGCCTACATATACGGTAAATATACAACATCCCAGTAAATATTAACTTCTAAAATTAATATTTACCCCCGTTACCAACATTTTATATAATTACCTTATGCGGTAAAATAATATAAAATGAGCCTCCTAAAATCGGGGGTTATTACATACTCCCCCCCCCCCCCCCCCCTTATGAAGGAATTTTGCCCCCAAAATTCGGGCGTACCCAATACGCAGAAAGGGTAAACTATTCTAAACTAAGATTCTACCATCCTACACAAACCCCTCGTTATTTCTATATCCCAAATGGACTCAGACTAAGGTTAACTCTATCGATCTCAGTCTACCTCCTTTGTGCTCTAGCATAGCACAAGAGTTCCCCACTATTAATTAATCCTATCTTCCTACAACGGAAGAAAATACCCACAAGACTCGGCACAACATAGCCCAACCTCCAGAATCATGTTACATATCACCTCGGGGTACCCATACGAACTCTAAGTGGCTTAACTCCAGCACTTGTCAGCCTCTCTTCACGTAGGTGTATCCCTTTCGAACATATGGCTCAAAAGCCCACTCCTTGAAGAAATTATCTGGAACTATTACAAGCCCAAGGAACACATTATCCGCTGGTTCCACCCAACGAGTATGCGAATTCCTCTACTAACTACACGAGGCCACTCAAGGCACCATACCTTGGAAAATGGTCCAAATCCTTCTATGGGAAATTTCTTTCCACCCAGGTCATTGTTCCTGTCCATCCATATATCCCAAGGTGTACATTCAAGATATGCCTTTTGGCATTGGGTTAACCTTCCCCATTTCCATCCACTTTAGGGTGGTAAAATATACTCCATTCCATACAGTTCCCATTTCTTCATGGAAACTTTTACCAAACCTTCGACATGAATATCTAGTCTTGGTGCACTACTATTTTATTAGGCACCTCTTACAGTTCTACCACTCCTCCATAAATAGCGGGGCATACTCATCCACCTCTAGTCCGCCCATAATGGACGAAAAAGCAATGGTTTGGTCGAACAATCAACAATTTCTCAAATGGGACCATGACCAGTTCGATGTCGACAATGATATGCAGATGTCTGTGAATATACCCTTCTCCACTCCACCACTACTCTTCTCTACTCGAGTAGGTAAAATGGTCAATCAATGACATGAACTCTCTTGCTTCAGAGTCTTCCTAGTTATGTTCTGTGACACCCCGCCTAATTAAATACCGGGCGATCACTCCTTTATTAAATTAAAATCAAGGTGAATAGTTGGTTCATTCTTAGCATCACTGTCGTAAAAATACTTTTCCAATTTAAACACCCTAAATAATTAAGCTAAGTGTCAAAACCATTTAAAACCTTATTCTCATTTTATTAAATCCGGTTATAAAACCTTAAACTATTAACATCTAAAGAGTCACACATTAAGAATAAAAAATAGAATTGAACATACACGAATTTAATCATCAATAATAAATCCCAACATTTACAACACTAAAGGAAAACATCCTGACAGTAATAAATCCCGAAATAAAGGTACTGAAAGTAAAAATTTCAATCGCTGACAATACCAACTAAATAATAGAAAGAGGGCGACACATGCCCCTGCTGGATAAAACTTAACTAGGAGTAGAATCAAATGGATGAAGTCATCTAAACAACAAGCCTGCAACTCCCACCTAAGCTGCAGCACGTTCCTTCCAAAGGATCCTAAGTAAACGCCCCTGTGGCTGGGCACCTGTAATACATACATATATATACAAGAGAGAAAAGGAAAATAGAAACGGGTCAGATCCCGATAGTGTATATGATTTAAAAATTCGTTTAACAAGTATTTAAATTGATTATAGGCTAATGTAACAACATATTAGTGCGACACTCTCTTGAGAAATTCTCACCTCTCTTCTAATGTGCACGCCTATCGCACTAACCTTCCCATTGGTCTATCTCGTCATATACCACACTATCTTTCCCCAATGATTTAACTTATCTTAGGTTATTCGCAGGATTTACAACTGAACAACACAAGTATTTAAAATGTAAGATTTCAATTTGTAACCAAGGTTCTCCTTTTAACTTTTTTAATCAATAAAGTTTTCTAGTGTCATATTATACTTTCTCAAAACAATTATTTATAATTTGAGTCATCAACCATGTCCTACATATCAAATCATAGTAGGCAGTTCCAGATTTTAGAATTTCATATATATATTACCTACTCGTATAATATATATATCATAACAGCACCCCACATAAAAACTATGGTGAGGGCATACTCTGCTATCCAATCCCCGTATCAATCGTACTAAAGGGAATACAAGTTCGGAATCACTCTCGAACTGTATTGATACATACACAAACAATATTGAGGCGAAGCATAGTTTCCAAGTCCAAGAGGTCAGTACATACCCTCATGTCTCTTAGGATCGTGACTACCGATTCGATAGCCTGTACCTAGGATTTCTATCTTCTAGGGTACGAGTCAATATCCCACATAAGGCACACGAGATAAGATCGTCCCAGCACGAAAACCTCAGGGATAGCAAGTAGCGCGGGCATGATTTTCACAAGTATATAATATATGCATACACAATCATATAAATATACCACTTTTATTATATCAATTTAGGTTTATCCCATAACCCACATTCACAACATTTATCCTTATTTTTCCATTATTATTTATCAAGTATAATGGTTCGTTTCTAACTTTAATTCGAAGGGTTTTTCCAACTTACTACATATCCCTCATAGACTCTATTCTTCCAAATGTACAATTCAGTAGATATCCATTTATGTTCCAACGTAACTCTCTCTTACGTGTCTCTCCCCTTTAATATATACTTACATTATCCCTTATGCAAACTATCCCAAAAATATAGATTTCGCCTTACATTAAAGGATTTTGCATTTTATTTTCAAAGATGGGAATTTCAAATGGTTTCGAAATCGGAATTAAAATGGAGTTTTAATTGATTTTTTTTTATTATTTAGAAGAGTCCTCAAAATATAAAACTCTCTAAGAGTCCTCAAAACATAAAACTCTCTAGTAAAAATAATATTTTTAGAAATTCGACCGTTCGATCAAGCTGAATTTTTGTCAGCAGTCCTGTCTCGCCGTTCGCTACAACATACTAAAATTTCAAGCGATTCCAATGGTCCGATCATCCGGAATAAATTTTTTAGTGTTTTTATCTAATTAGAACTCTTTTCTTAATCAAACTCTTAATCCTTTACATGACAAAGGGTTTCCAGAATATCATTTAAGTCATCACTACATGCAATTTCCTATCTAAAATTGGATTTTTCTTCCATACAATTCATCATAATAATTCCTAAACTAATATGAAAGATGGATCAACGAAATAAGCAAGATAAACACTTGCCTGGGATTTTCAGAAATCTGGTTTGGTGTTGAATTTGGTGTGGTTGCGTTCCGCGTCTCGCGATCTACGCGTTGGCGGTGGCGGTGGCGGTGGCGGCGGTGCAAACGGTTGAGTTTTGAGCCTCGGAATGCCTTGAGAGCTCTCTCCTCTCCTCTCCAATGGCCATTCTAGTGTTTTGAGTTATCTAACCCTAGGAGATAACCTAAACATCTGATATAACCCCTTTAATTTTTGTGGGTTTAATTACCCAAAAATACAAAATGACTAAAATGCCCTCCCGGGGTACTAATTAGGCCGAAAAACGCCCCGAGACCCAAATCAAACTCCCGGGTATACTTTTCTGACTATCTAGACCCTTCCGGACGCGTTGGCGCACTCAAAATGACCATATGGACAACTTATAAAATATTCACTTTTATTAATCCACATTTAGTCCCGACACGACACAGGCGCGTCCTGACTTAAATTTCCACAATTGTCATTTTATTCACACGTGACAATATTATAAAAATAAATCTCATATATTACTATACTCATCCAGTAATATGCAACAAATAATATATTCCCAATAATTACTAACTCTTGTCACGCTAGTAAATATTTAAAACAACATTACGGATTAAAATTAAATTAATTTATCTCAATTAAATTTAATAAATCCTTAAATTTAAAAGCCATGAAAATACGGGGTATTACATACTTCCCCCCTAATAACGGAATTTCGTCCCGAAATTCAGAAAATAAGGCCTACCAGGTAGCACAATTCTGGATATCCTTGTCAGTACGCAAACTATCTACATAGTACGGCGCTCAATCACTATACCTTTTTCCTCACAGCAACATTGTTTTACATTCTCATTGGAGACACTTCACATTGCACTCCTAACTGACAACATTTGAATAGGTTACGTCTATACGTTATAAATTCCATTATCGCACTATCATTAGGAGGTCGCACCTCACTACATGACAACTACTCGGATTTATTCATACACAAAATTTCCATTCTGAGAATATCATACGAACATTTGACCACTCTTGACTCCCTAAAACAGTCGTGGAATTCCACCATAGTTATCGGATATTTTCTCGACCGATCCAAAAATTTTGATTATCTACTCTCCTCTAAACATATGGAAGGAGAATAGTCGAGGTTCTTCCATAACAAAACCTTAATAAGTACCTCGTATGCGACAAACGAGTACGAGTGCTTCTACAGAGCATTCTTGAAATCATCGTACCAAGATTCCAAAATCTCCTTCACGTGGCTCCACTAATCTTTAATCACCATGCGCTTATTCCCTGGCTAAGGGTGATACATCCTACTCGAAACGAAATCTTATCTCCGCTGGTTCCTGAAATCCCATATCGAAGGTGGGATTCACCAATCTCATCCTGATTCAGAAATTTATACTGCGCCGGACCATGCACTGGCGCGATCCTTCCTTTCAAAGGAAGTCTGGGGCATACTAGTTAATATTGTAAGCCAGCCCAAAGGAATATCAATCACTTCCTTCTCGGCGACTTAATTCACATGTTCGGGATAAACCCTTGATCTTGTTTTGAGGATGGCAACCCATCCAAGAACTTTACCGACTATACCAACCTCTTCCAATTTCAGGAATTTTTGATAAACACAAAATTCTTTGGTTGATTCTCCTCTTTCAACCAAACCTTACCTATGGGAAGTGCATGTAGAGACTACTCACTACGTCTCGCTAAATATCGATTCTTCCCTTGAAATGTCTCACATTAATTGACACGTAATACTCCCCTTTCTTCCTTATAGTATGCCGAAAGTTCCACCCGTGCTCTTCTCTCTACGAAGCGCACTTTTGGATCTCTTATACCATGCCAACATCATCACCCTTTGTATGTGCAAGTCGCTCTCATACTTTCCTACTAACAACTCCGCTCCGAGTGTTCTTCATAATCATTTAATTCTGCTCCATTCAAGGAATACTCTTCTTAAATGACTTCCCACAGTCTTCCAATTCAAATTTGGGTGTGCTATTCTAATTACACACCTATGTATGGATTATCGCCCCTCATGTGACGTTTAATCCACTCTATCACTACCACTTCTTCATACTATTCCCACAAACATATATTTCACACGTCTTCTACCACGTCCCTTCGACTCGGACTATTTTAACAGTAGTTAACCAAGATGCCCACATTTTTGCAACACTCCGACCGCCCTGGGAGAGCGAACGGCGTGCCACTCATCTGTAGGACTAACTAAATTCAACGGAATAGAAGGAATAGGGTATTCAAATTGCATGACAATAAAAGAGGAATAATAATACTCAACCTTCCTCCGATAAGTACAACAATTTTCCCAAATAGGTACAACAACCAAAATAAATCACTAACGCTCTATTCATCAAAATAATTACAGGTCATCTCTTTTGTATAATATAAAGTTCTTTCCAGATAATCCATGCTAAAAAAATCATTCCAACTCGTTATTTACCTTGTGTTCTGTACGCGGTTATGACATTTGGGTACTCTCAATCACCCTAGAAATCAAAATTCTTAAATTCTCCTTATCATCGTTCCACCCCTCAACTCCTGGGGATAACTTTCAATGCTTTCCTACCACAAAAATCCGGCTCCAATGACCTTGAAACAAAATTTAACTTCCAACTTACATACATAATTACTTGATCCCATTTCGACCAGGGTACCGAACTCATGGAATAGTGACCAAACGTCTCCCTATTTCAGACCTTACGCTATGTTTCATGCGTGGGATGTCTCGCAAAGCGAAATCCAAACAAGGAACCCCCCCGATACACTACTACCTAGCATTTTCGGTTATCGAAATCCGTTAGGTTCTCCGTCCATAGTATATACCCCTTTATTCCGTCCCTTGACAGAAAAGTTAGAATTTCTCCCGTAATTATGCTTAACAAAGAACGTTTCACCAATTTCACTATCGTCCCGTATTTGTTGATGGTAATTACATTCTATAAACCTCGGATACATACGATCGAAATTCTCTAAATTTCCTTTTTCTAACATTAGGGGTATAATGATCTTTATGGCCTAAAGTTCATCGTATGCTTAACATGTATATTCGATCAGACCGAATTAAATACCGGGCGATCACTCCTTTATTAAATTAAAATCAAGGTGAATAGTTGGTTCATTCTTAGCATCACTGTCGTAAAAATACTTTTCCAATTTAAACACCCTAAATAATTAAGCTAAGTGTCAAAACCATTTAAAACCTTATTCTCATTTTATTAAATCCGGTTATAAAACCATAAACCATTAACATCTAAAGAGTCACACATTAAGAATAAAAAATAGAATTGAACATACACGAATTAAATCATCAATAATAAATCCCAACATTTACAACACTAAAGGAAAACATCCTGACAGTAATAAATCCCGAAATAAAGGTACTGAAAGTAAAAATTTCAAGCTCTGACAATACCAACCAAATAATAGAAAGAGGGCGACACATTCCCCTGCTGGATAAAACTGAACTAGGAGTAGAATCAAATGCATGAAGTCGTCTAAACAACAAGCCTGCAACTCCCACCTAAACTGCAGCACGTTCCTTCCAAAGGATCCTAAGTAAAACGCCCCTGTGGCTGGGCACCTGTAATACATACATATATATACAAGAGAGAAAAGGAAAATAGAAACGGGTCAGAGCCCGATAGTGTATATGATTTAAATATTCGTTTAGCAAGTATTTAAATTGATTACAGGCTAATGCAACAACATATTAGTGCGACACTCTCTTGAGAAATTCTCACCTCTCTTCTAATGTGCACGCCTATCGCACTAACCTTCCCATTGGTCTATCTCGTCATATACCACACTATCTTTCCCCAATGATTTAACTTATCTTTGGTTATTCGTAGGATTTACAACTGAACAACACAAGTATTTAAAACGTAAGATTTCAATTTGTAACCAAGGTTCTCCTTTTAACTTTATTAATCAATATAGTTTTCTAGTGTCATATTATACTTTCTCAAAATAATTATTTATAATTTGAGTCATTAACCATGTCCTACATATCAAATCACAGTAGGCAGTTCCAGATTTCAGAATTTCATATATATATTAATTACTCGTATAATATATATATCATAACAGCACCCCACATAAAAACTATGGTGCGGGCATACTCTGCTATCCAATCCCCGTATCAATCGTACTAAAGGGAATACAAGTTCGGAATCACTCTCGAACTGTATAGATACATACACAAACAATATTGAGGCGAAGCATAGTTTCCAAGTCCAAGAGGTCAGTACATACCCTCACGTCTCTTAGGACCGTGACTACCGATTCGATAGCCTATACCTAGGATTTCTATCATCTAGGGTACGAGTCAATATCCCCCATAAGGCACACGAGATAAGATCGTCCCAGCGCGGAAACCTCAGGGATAGCAAGTAGCGCGGGCATGATTTTCACAAGTATATAATATATGCATACACAATCATATAAATATACCACTTTTATTATATCAATTTAGGTTTATCCCATAACCCACATTCACAACATTTATCCTTATTTTCCCATTATTATTTATCAAGTATAATGGCTCGTTTATAACTTTAATTCGAAGGGTTTTTCCAACTTACTACGTAACCCTCATGGACTCTATTCTTCCAAATGTACAATTCAGTAGATATCCATTTATGTTCCAACGTAACTCTCTCTTACGTGTCTCTCCCCTTTAATATATACTTACATTATCCCTTATGCAAAATATCCCAAAAATATAGATTTCGCCTTACATTAAAGGATTTTGAATTTTATTTTCAATGATGAGAATTTCAAATGGTTTCGAAATTGGAATTAAAATGGAGTTTTAATTGAATTTTTTTTTATTATTTAGAAGAGTCCTCAAAATATAAAACTCTCTAAGAGTCCTCAAAACATAAAACTCTCTAGTAAAAATAATATTTTTAGAAATTCGACCGTTCGATCAAGCTGAATTTTTGTCAGCAGTCCTGTCTCGCTGTTCGCTACAACATACTAAAATTTCAAGTGATTCCAATGGCCCGATTATCCGGAATAAAAATTTTAGTGTTTGCATCTAATTAGAACTCTTTTCTTAATCAAACTCTTAATCCTTTACATGACAAAGGGTTTCCAGAATATCATTTAAGTCATCACTACATGCAATTTCCTATCTCAAATTGGGTTTTTCTTCCATACAATTCATCCTAATCATTCCTAAACTAATATGAAAGATGCATCAACGAAATAAGCAAGATAAACACTTGCCTGAGATTTTCATAAATCTAGTTTGGTGTTGAATTTGGTGTGGTTGCGTTCCCCGTCTCGCGATCTACGCGTTGGCGGTGGCGGTGGCGGCGGTGCAAACGGTTGAATTTTGAGCCTCAGAATGCCTTGAGAGCTCTCTCATCTCCTCTCCAATGGCCGTTCTAGTATTTTGAGTTATCTAACCCTAGGAGATAACCTAAACATCTGATATAACCCCTTTAATTTTTGTGGGTTTAATTACTCAAAAATTCAAAATGACTAAAATGCCCTCCTGGGTACTAATTAGGCCGAAAAACGCCCCGAGACCCAAATCAAACTCCCGGGTATAATTTTCTGACTATCTCGACCCTTCCGGACGCGTTGGCGCACTCAAAACGACCATACGAAAAACTTATAAAATATTCACTTTTATTAATCCACATTTAGTCCCGACACGACACAGGCGCGTCCCGACTTAAATTTCCACAATTGTCATTTTATTCACACGTGACAATATTATAAAAATAAATCTCATATATTACTATACTCATCCAGTAATATGCAACAAATAATATATTCCCAATAATTACTAACTCTTGTCACGCTAGTTAATATTTAAAACAACATTTCGGATTAAAATTAAATTAATTTATCTCAATTAAATTTAATAAATCCTTAAATTTAAAAGCCATGAAAATACGGGGTATTACATGTTCATTCTAGCTGGATTTCCACGCCATCACTACTATGCCGACGATTTCTCTACTCGACGCATTTACTACCCCAATCACATTCCTTAGGCGAGAGAAAATGTCCAATTGATAGTTCTTTAAGAACTCCAAACACCAACTCAATTTCTCCCCCAACATACTGCATCCACTTGTTGCTTGCGAGAAAGAAAAATTTCTAACCAGGAAGTAATGCCTCATCTCTTTCGGGCGTCACTTCCACAACGAATTTTTATTCAAGTAGGAAATAATACTTCTCGCAAGTTTAAGCTTATGAGGCGCATAAATAATGGGTCTGTGCTACAGTATCATTACTCCCCAACCTGGCAGAGACTTATTCATTGAATCCACCGCCGAACTTAACCACATGGACTCGGGAGTAGAAGTCAATTCATCCATTCAACTCCCCGGAAGTTAAGTTATCAACATAACATTCTGATCAAGAAAGGGATTATCTTCTTTGGCCTCACCTACCAAACCTCTCGAGACCCCATAAATCTCATTCCTAGTGACTTAATCCCTCCTAGAGTTAACCCACAACCTATTTGTGGTCAACTCCTTACAGCCTTCCTAAACTAACGTCTCATACCCTAAAGACCTAACATCCTAATAATACTAAAGTCGATCTATATAAGCCCTATCTAAGTCGTAGATATATAATACTAATAAACAGATCCCTAGTGACCAAAACCTTACTTAACTCCCGACATTCGCTCGGGTTCCTGAGTGGGACGTCTCGCCAAAGCGAAATCCAGACAAGGAACCCTCTCGTTACACTACTACCTCGCATAGTCGGTCATCAAGATATGACGATCTAAGACACATGATCGGGATCAGAAATAAAAATGCAAATTCATAACCCTACTAATAAGATTCTACTTCTAGGCCTTACCATAGCATCATTAAAGATTTTAACTGATCATACATTCACTTTCTGTGAAGTCTTTCAAACACATATCCCCTTATATAAACATAGCCTTCTTATTAAGGCACAATCCCGAAGTCTCAACTCGACTTCGTATCTCAGTCTCCCTCACATCGATCAGAGGAGAGAACTATATATACAGTGCTTCTATCTCGCACTTTAATAGCCCTTAATCACTCTTTTACGTGATTCTCGGCTAATCCTTCCAATCCCACTTCTAACAACAAAATAAATAAAATAAAAGAGAAAGAAAAGGATAGCGTCTCTCCAATCACAACATCGTTAAGTGTTCATGCGGCGGAGTGTCTCGTCGAAGCGAAATCCAAACAAGGAACCCCTCCAACGCATGCCTACTTAACTTGTTGATTATGGAGATAAGCGTAACATGCACAAAAAACGCAAACAAACAATCAAACACTCACACAAGATAACTTAAATGAATAGCACAATCTCCTACCTACCCGATCCACCTCTATAAAGTCTCAACCTGCATCCAGGAGAGAATTATAGAACAACTAGTTCCATTTTGAACTAGAAGTAAGATAGCTTTACAATTTTATTTGCTTGCTATCACTCCAAACCAACCAAAATATCTTTACTCGCATAATCTACATATAATAAGAGGAAGGAAAAGTAACATCTCTCCACTCCCAACGTCGTTAAGGTTCATGCGTGGAGCGTCCCGCAAAAGCAAAATCCAAACAAGGAACCCCTCCTTTGCATTACTACTTAACTTTGTTGGTCATGGAGATAAGTCATAACAACCACATACAAATGCAAACAAATAATAAAACACTCAAACCAAGTAACACATACTGCAAATAACACATATATCACATGTATATTTAGAATATCATCACCCGTTTCATAAAGAGTGAGGAAAAAAATAGAACTTCCATACCAAGGAAGTCATATCATTACTCTTCCTATAATAGAATCAATACAACTACAAGCTCAATATACACACCCAAATCGAGAGCAACCACAATACTACTCTATCTTATCGTGGGGGATACACCACCCACTACTAAGGTGGAATTCCCACCAACATTCTATGTCAAACACTCCGCATCATATCCATTACTCCGACTATGGCCAACAACAATTGCCCACGCAGTCCCTCTTACTTTCCCAGTAAAAGAGGACACGCTCTCGGCCTCCTCTTCCTTAGTTCAATGAATCCTCCCTAGGCGGATGTCCACCAAAAGGGTTTCATGATCATTACCCCATCAGAAGTGCTAACAACACTTATTATGGAGCTTATCATTTTATGGTGCACGGTCTCCCTAATCGTACAATACTTTATTCACTGTAGGCCTTTAACCGAGCATTGTGTGAACATATGAGGATCCACTTTCTCATCCGTCCAGTTTTTCCAGAGAAACTCACCGTTGCAAGTGTCCACCGAGCTTTTCCATGGGCTAAACTTCCAGCTCCTACGAATATGGTGACCACATTTTCACCATCCTCACACTACACTTACGGGTGAAGGATTTTCCTCCATCCTACTTGAGGGCACTTCTCCTCTTCAATTTAACATCGCTTGAAATCTCAAGCTTAGTACTACTTTCTACTTCTAGCGTTACTTGGGGAAACTACATCAACTGTGATTAGTAGTCGTAGTAGCAAGACAAAAAGTGCTACAAAAAGGGAGTGACCTCCAAAGCGGTCCTCATCCCCGACCACAGCTTACAGTTCTAGTAATCCCATCTAATGACGCCTTCGCGACGACCTTCACTGGCGCCCTTCTTCAATCGGCCTAAGAATCTCACACGAATGCGAAAAATATTCTATAAGTCCTACTTCATGGCAGAAGTACGGGATCTCACAAGAGAAATCAATGGTCTTAATCCTAAGGTTGTATGTCAAATCAAAAGCAACGCTGAAAACTTAAGGCATTCACACAGATTCCTAACGACTCTAGAACCTAATGCTCTGATACCATCTGTGACAACCCGCTCACCAAAATAAGGGACGCCCAGCCCAATACTCCAATATAACAGGAGTCCCGGATGGAATCATTCTCAGCATCGAAATAAAATATAGAGTATCCAGGATAACAACCCAATATTTCAGAAAACGAGTTGCCAAAAATTTTGTTTTAAAGTTAAGGAAAGAATTCAAACAACCCAAATCCTGAAAAGATAGGGGAAACCCCAAGACATATATAAATAATACAACAAGAATACAATAAAAAGACCGAATATCTTACCTGTCACAATCTTTATAACAACATTTAAACAAACTAACTAATTTATATAATACATTACATTAGACATTTACAAAATCTTAAGCCTCTCGCCCGAATAAAAGACTTGATCTTATCTAGAAGGAAAAAAGAAAGCGGCTATACAATATAAACCGTAATACCCACAAAGCATCACGGCTCGTCAAAAACCACCGGAATAGGAAGGTCAGAACAGGCATCCTTGCGGCGGAGTACCTGAGCGGATATAAGATGCAAGTACAACAAGGAATATAAACGGGTCAGGTCTCAGTTTTATATGATTACCAGATGAATAAAGAGTATGACAGTTATGAATAAAATCATGCTAGGAAGAATAAGATCTATCTACACAGTTCTAAAACATAAGCTAAGACAGTAAAGAAAAGCATGAGTTTAATTAGAATATGCGAAGAAAAAAAAGTAACATAATTTAAAAGCTTCCATCTCATTATTATGTTCCTTATTAAGAACTTATAATTACAACATTTATGCTCTTTACTAGCATTTCATTCCTTATCAGGAAAATATAATTATAATTTTAAGCTCTCTTTATGGCTTTTATTTCAATTACATGTCCATCATGGCATTACCATTCCTTAGTTGGAATATAATCAACATTTAAATGCTCTTTGTCCCATTATACCGTGCTCTTTATGGCACTTCTTTATGCTCTTTATGGCATATCACAAACATCAAGTCCCACTTGATTATGAACTGTTATATTTATATACATATAACGAATTCTAAAACCGCCCCTTCGAGTGTCCCCACTGGGCGCGCCCGTAAATGACCATCATCTTCCAGCGCCTATCTATACAAGACAACCTGGGCAACTACAACGAAATACGTCGGGAAGTGGCCATATGCCTGTGGGAGAGTCTATACCACACTCGGAATCTCCTCACCAGCGCAGAAAATATAACATAATCGCTCATATGGATTATGGACTATATCCTCCCTGCATTCACTAGCCAGGGGGCATCACCAAGCGCGCGAACTTCCCTTATGATGTCATTTAGAGAGGTGTGTTTAACAAAATCATCATTTATCATATTAATGATTAAGTAAATTATCATTTACCATCATTATTTCCATTTCCATTTACCATTCCCAAATCCATTTACATTTTAGCAAATGTATGTTTCATATCCAATTCCATTTACATTTTAGCAAATGTATGTTTCATTTTATTCGAAACCATATCCCTTTACATTTCGTAAATAGTTCACCTTTTTTATCCGGAGCCATACATATTTTATATCATCATTTACAATCCTCAAAGGATAAATGAACTCCCAATTTATTCTCCCAAGATTCATTAATAGGTATTAGAAACCATCAAGACTAACATAGCTCCATTAAGCTTCTAAAGTCTCCCAAACATAATAATACATCTCCTAGTTTCATAAAAATCATCTAGAAGAAAGAATGCCCTAGCATCAATCGGCATAACCCCGGAAAACCCCATCTAAACCAATCCTATTCTAGGGTAGCTTCCCAACTCATTTACAACTCTAGGACTCTAAGTTTACTTCATTCAAGAAGGTTCCTAGGTCCTATCCCTAAAGAAAAAGGGTCAAAATTGAGTTATAAAAACAACTCAAAAACAGCAGGAAAACGAATCGGTTCAGACCACAGAACCAACTCTCTGCAATTGACCGAATCGATTCGGCCTTAACCTGAATCGATTCGGGTTATGCAGACCTGGAAGCTACCCCTTACCGAATCGATTCGCCCTAGGGCCGAATCGATTCGGTCCTGCGATTTTGCCAAAAATGGCTACGGAGGGTTATGAAACCTGATCTCTCCAAACCCCAAATCTCTTCTATTTTTCACACAACCAATAATATTTATCTACCCAAGATTTATACTACATGGTTTATGCCCATCAAAATCCACAAGATCATCATCAAAACAAAAAATCCAGGTTTAAATACCATAATTTCCATTTTTGATACCCAAATGCAAATACATAACTATCACACAAATTATTAATCTTAAATCACATATTAGCAAGTAGAAAACTTGCCTTAGGGTTAATAACTCAGATTTGTTTGAGGTAGGAGCCATCCCAAATCTTTAATCTCCAAATCTCTCGTCTTTCTCCATTTCTCTTCCTCTCTCTCTCTCTTGTTTTGGTAACACACAAATGAGAAATGAAATAAGGGCAAGACTTAAAATCGTGGCTTAAGTCTAAAGTCTCCAACTTAAGTGGTTAATGCCACATTAAAATGACTCCCAATATGCGTTTATGTTAAAACCAGGTAAAAGTACCCAAAACCCAAAAATATAATATGGCACTTATTCTGACTGTCTCGCACCTTCCGAGACTAACTACATCCTCTAAACTAGCATCCGGAAATTTTTATAAATTATTTTGAGTTCCAATTTCATTTAAACTATCGTGCCATTTTATATACATGACACTATAAATCACACCACATTAGGATATTTACCTACATATACGGTAAATATACAACATCCCAGTAAATATTAACTTCTAAAATTAATATTTACCCCGGTACCAACATTTTATATAATTACCTTATGCGGTAAAATAATATAAAATGAGCCTCCTAAAATCGAGGGTTATTACACCTCACCTCTCATCTAGAAGCAATCCTACTTGTATCCCCAAATGAATATCAATTATAGACTTTCGTTATTTAATCATCCAAGTAAAGAATGAACCATTTAAATTATGCACTAACTACAAGTGATTCCTCATGTCTGACATCCCTATCCCCGAATAGATTTCATAATATAAATTTATCAATATACATAAACTAAGTGAATTTCCTTATGTCATCATACCATGTGACCCTCCTCTATTTCTTCAAATCATTTAATGATTAAATTCATATTCCCTGTCGTCTACCCAATTAGGCTATCAGTTTCACTCTCTTAAATTACCAAATTATTATTCTCACTTAATAATTGTCTACACCATTTCTCATTATATTTAATATTTGTCTACTCCTTTATACTATCCAAGTATTATTCTTATTAATAATTTTGTGCCGCATTATTCATTAGGACTCATCTTCATCCTTATTTATCCACATCATTTTATTAGAATAATTTTATCATCAATTAAACAGTGTCTACATCATTAGACAAAAAGGGCACTATCCATAAGGTACACCAGAGTGTGAAAATGGGTAATTATAAATGACTATATTAATAATCAATTAATTCGAATGAAATCCTCACAATTAAATTGTCAACTTACATTTATTCCAATCCCATTTGTATCAAGTATAAGGCATAAACATCTATTATACATTATAGGGTCACAATAATATTTATTGTCCACATCCTTAGACAATTTAATTTATTTCAATTATATCTGGGTAATTAATAACATATGTACTTCCATATAGTTGACACACAAGGTCCTCTACCATTGATGCCTAATTCGTGCTCTATCGGCAAGTCCGAAGGAATCCCTACATCCTAAGCGGACAGTCCGAAGGAATCCTAAGATCCTATGTGGACACCACAAAACAAACATAAGTTGGAGGTTGCCCCTACGTATGACACCTATATACGGCCCATACCCAGCGGTGACACAGGAAGGGTCAGCGCCACACTTACCCCTCAAAGGTGGAGCCTCTACTTAGTAGCTATATGGCCTACATGTCATCAAGCCCACCTGTTCCGATGTGTGGTCAATGGCCCGAATGTGTGAACCCCCAAGCCGATAGGAAGGTCCACAGGTAGTCCACATACAAACATAATATAATGCATATTATTATTACTCCCATATAATATGTACTACACCAAAATGCTAATTTTGTGACTGCCTTTCTGTGACTACTAATGGGGGTGACAAACTTATCACTCCCGGTAGCAGTCACAAAATTATTTGTAACTCCCATTAGGGGTAATGAAAAATTTGAGTCAATTAGTTTGTCACCGCTAATGAGAGTCACAAATGTTACCATACAATTAATTTGTGACTCCTATAAGTAGTCACAAATTTATAACTCTCACAAGAAGTCGCACATTTATCAGTAGGGCTAAGATATGACTCTTATGAATAGTCACCAAATTATACCTGCTAAGAGGAGTCACAAATTTTTGTCTAATACTAAATTTGTGACTGTTACCAACATTCATAAATTTATAACCACTCTCAGTAGTCACAAATATTTGGTTTGTAATGGATATTGGAAGTCACAAATTTTTTTACCTAACTTTTATTTCCCTCTTCTCTCTCTTTTCACACTCCTTCTATTTTGAGGTGAAGTTTTGTTGTGAGTAACCTATTTTGAGGAAACCATTTTGTTTTTGTGAGTTTTCAGATTTCCTGCTGTGAGAAGAACCATTTGGTTGTTGTGAGTATTTGTTTGCTGTGAATATTTCAATTGCTTGTTGTGAATATTTCGATTGTTTACTATTAAACCATTTCGATTGTTTTCTGTTAACCGTATTCAGACATTTCTGGTTGTTTGCTGTTTGGTGTGAGTTTAATACGGAGTTATGTGGGTCTATGTGGGTGACATTGTTAACCGTTTCTATTACCATAGAACAATCATTGTTCTATTACAACATAGTCACGCAGATAAACACTTAAAACTTATTGGACTGCAAATAATGGCCTCCTCATATGGGTCTCATCAAACTCATTCTTTATAATTGGTTTTTATAGATGTAAACATTTTGAATCCATTTTTA
Organism: Sambucus nigra; assembly: GCA_949130495.1. Classification (NCBI taxonomy): domain Eukaryota; kingdom Viridiplantae; phylum Streptophyta; class Magnoliopsida; order Dipsacales; family Adoxaceae; genus Sambucus; species Sambucus nigra. The sequence goes on from OX422217.1 coordinate 5,119,788, forward strand.
TAGAAGTAAAGAAATACATTTTTTGTATGTTTTAAACATATTACATGATTTTTTTTGAATTTTGAACAATTTGAGGATGTAATTGTGGTTGATTTGATAACACATAATGTTGGATTTCGTAACAATTAATCTTTATTTCCTCAATAAGTATGATAACTTTAATGGGAAGCACTAATTTTTCTTCAATTCTAGGGTTTTATTTAATTTGGGGGAATATGGAACCAATTCATGTAATAACTAAAATACTTGTGCTAAGCATATATAAGTATTCATTTAGTTTTATAATTTACTGAGTTTCTATTTGTTTATATTGTAGAATTAATGGGGTTTCCACAATATAAAGAGTGGATGGGTGAAAGTTGTAGAGTGGGGCAAGTATACATTAATGGGGATAAAGACTTTGTTGATTATGCAATAAAGGATCTCAAAACTGATATTATCCCATGCACGTGCAATCATTTGAAATGGGTAGATGTAAAAGTACATTTTTTTTCATTAGGGTATGGAAGTTGACTATACATTTTGGATTTTCCTCGGGGAGAGGGATTTTAAGTATATTCCAGAAGAAATACTTGTCAATGAAATGGTTCACACAGATGGTGACCCATTAGTACATGTTAGGTTAAACAATCTCATAAATGATACGTACGAAGTGCACACATCGCAAGAAAAGATAGATAGTAGAGGGAATGGTTTAGGTGAGAATCATGTTAACAACAATATTTACCAAGATAGGGATTATATATGGTTAAAGCAGTATTCGCAGCACCATTATATCATAACTTTGACCCAACCACACAATGTTATATGCCATGGTTGGGTTGCAGAACTTAAAGAGCAAATTTGGCTTGTCGAGAAAAAATGTGAAAAAAATACTCCTTTGGGCAAAAGATTTGCTCCCTCAAGAAAATACACTCCCAGCCAATTATCCAACCATGAAGGGTAATTTGAAAGGTTTGGGTATGAAATACAAATCAATTCATTTCTGCAAGTATGAATGTGTTTTATACTATAAGGAGCACAAGGACAAACGGGCATGTCTTGTATGTAAGGATCCTAGATATGAACAAAAGATGATAGTACATAATAAACGTTTGTTTAAAGTAGATATGCAAATACCTAAGAAGGTTTTAATGTATTTCCCTTTAGGTACTTGGTTGAAGAGACTTTACACTATACCTTGGATAGCAGAGGTAATGACTTGGCACGGACGAGCGGAGGTGGGTGAGAATCTCATGCGACATCCAATTGACTCATCTGTGTTGAAATCTTCAAATCAGCGATATCCAAACTTCTCTCAAATTTATGAAACATTCACCTAGAAATATCAACCGATGGGTTTAACTCATTTGGGAAATTGGGCACAGATAAGAGTATATGGCTCATTTTTTTGGCACCTTTAAATTTTCCCCCGTCATTGTGCATGAGAAAGGAGTTTTCAATTTTTTCATTGTTGATATCAGGTCCAAAAGCACCGGGTAGTGACATGGATGTTTTCGTAGCGCCACTAATAGATGAATTGAATGAGTTATGGGTTGAAGGAGTGAGAGAGTTTGATTAGTGCAAAAATGAGGAATTCACTTTGAGATCTATGTTGATATGGGCAATTCATGGTTTTTCTACTTATGGGACCTTATATGGGTGCAATGTACATGGTTACTTGGGTTGTCCTATATGTGGAGAGGATACTAAAGACAACTTTCTTAAGAAAAGTGGTAAACTTTTTAATCATAGTCATCGAAGATTTCTTCCCCAAAGCCATAAATACAGGTCAATACGAAGCAATTTTCTCCCAGAAGGCACCGAGATGCGGCCACCTCCATCAAGACTTTCTTGTTTAGAAATTAAAGATAGGTCATTAAAGGCTGATCAAAAGTTGAGGGGGATACACCCCATAATTTTGGCCCAAAAGCGTAAAAGAAAGGATGTTGATGTGAAGACGGCATGGTCGAGGAGATTAATAATGTTTGATTTTCCAAACTGGAAGGAACATCCTATGCGACATGTGATAGACATTATGCATGTTGAGAAAAATATTATCGAGCATCTCGTAGGCATATTCATTAGTGGTTCTCATTAAAAGGATAGAGAAAAAGACTATGAAGATCTTCATGATTTGAAAATTAAAATATCGTTATAGTTGAAAGAAGATCCAAACATTGGAAAAAAGAATATGCCAGTTTCATCATTTACCTTCAACATTGAAGAAAGAAATATCTTCGTAGAAACATCATAGGTCTTGAAGGTCCCTTCTAATTTCTCATCCAACTTATGCAGGATTGTCTGCGACGCAACCAAAGATTTGAAAAAGTGCAAGTCTCACAATTGGCATGTGATAATGCAACTTGTCCCTCTTTTGTTCAGACACTATTTTTCAAAACACAAAGATCTTAGAAGGGCCATTCTACAAATTAGCTTATGTTTCTCCCTATTGTGCGAGAAAGTTATCAACAGGAAGCACATAATGGCAATGAAAGAAACTTTGGACGAGGTTACATGTGTTTTATAGAAGTACTTGACTCCCTCATTCTTTGACATAAGCATCCACTTTTTAGTGCACTTATAAGATGAAGCGCTTTTATATGGACCGATAATGTACCGATGAATGTATCCATTTGAACGATTAATGAAATCTTTTAAAGATTGTGTTAAGAATACATGGTACATTGAGGCATCCACTACTTAGGAGTACATTATAGAAGAGGCTTCCTTGTATGTAAAGGAATATATGCATAACCCAAACATTAGAGGTCGTGAACGCTTTATTGATGAATTAAAAGAGTTTGTGGATGAGGAGGCCCTAGGGAAAGCTAAAGTAGTGAAGCTAACAAGTACACAATATAACTAGGTGGCTCGATATGTATTCGAGACGCATGAAGAAATAGATAAATAGAAAATGTGATTTTATTCAAAATGTTTTGTAAAATAATGTAATATGTTTGATGTTATATTCATTAAAAATTAATCTTTTTATTGTTTTAACCTAAGCAATATAATGAGTGTGGGCGTGCAAAGAGGAGGAAGGGAGGCACGAGCGTAGGCAATGACTTTAGGAATTTTGTAGCTTCCGAGGTGACTACAGTAATACCTCACTTTTATTTACTGTCTTTGCAACATATTCAAAATGCAAATACTTTTTTGGTTTCAGTTATTGAAAGCTAGTGAAGTATCGACGAGGCTCGCACGTCTAGCTAATGGGCCTAGTTTTGTAACCAAGGAGTTTGGACAATATCGTGTTAATGGTTTCGTGTTTTCTTCAAGCACACACGAGCTAAAAATCATTGGGAAACAAAATAGTGGCATTTTATATAAAGCATTAACTCATTTCAGGGCAAGCGCGATAGATAAAAACTTGATAGAAGCTGAGATGACATATTATGGGATTATAAAAAAAATTGTGCTATTAGATTATGTATCTTTCAGCATACCAGTATTTTACTGTGATTGGGTGAGAGTGGAGGACAAGAATGTACGTATGGCGGACCTTGACACCCATATGGTGAAGGTTAATTTGGCCAAGTCAAAAACTAAAGAAAATGATGTGACATCAAATCCCCCGATTTTAAATCCTTTAAAATCCTTTTTTAAAATTATATTTCCTTTTAATGAAATAGATATGCGGAAGCGTAAAGGGTGATGGTTCAATTTTAATTTCTATCTAAATTAAAAATTAAACCAAGTGAAATGGGAAGAAACACACACAATTTGAATTTCACTTAAACATCATTAATTCAAGTCCTACAATTTGCCTAAGTCATATTTCTCATTATTTCCAAATTAGGCCAAACCAGTTTTAACAATAGACTTGAATTAAATAAATAATTACCCAAATTTAATTATGCACCAAATTAAATTAAGTGTGGCAATTAAAACCAATTTTATCTTGATTTATCCTAAGCTTGAGTTCTAAGTTATTATGCAAGATAAAATAAATCAATCACACTACGCCGCGATGTACGAGGAAAAATCCACAACGGGAAACAACCTCGGACGACCCTAGCCTCAAATCCACTAAGTACGGAATTTTACAATTACAAGACAAAAGACTTACATCACACGACTCGATCCCTCTCAAGCCTCGACGCTCCTTCTTATAAACACCTCCATTTAGAGAATAACCCCAGAGCTCCACCGCGGTCTCGAAATCCACCAATCGGACTTTATGTGGTCCCCGTCACCTGAACTAGCATCCTTTCTCCAAGTGGGTAAATCACGAAAACCTCTTCTTCTTTGTAGGATTTAGAAGCAAACCCAAACTTCTCTTCAAACTAATGTAGAGATAAACCCAGTGCCAAACTCTAAGCAAGATGTATATATATGAACTTGGATAAACAAATCTATGGGTGTAAAACTAAAGTGTATATTGATTTTTCCTTGAAAATTGACACTTTAAAACAATGAACTTTTTCTAAAACAATTTTTCTCTCAAACACTCTCTAGAGGTTGGTAGGATGTGAAAAAGTTAAATTAGAAAAAGTTATTCCCGCACATAGATATTCAGCAAAAAGATAGTGGGGTAAAACAAGTGGGAAAGTGGGCAAAACTGCTCAAAACTGCCAAAAAACTTGTTCCCGTCAAATCTCGTTCGAACGATATTTTGTTCGAACGACATTCTCGTGCGAACGAATCTTCTAACGAAGTTCCAGTATGAACTCGTTATAAGCTTGTTAGAAATATCGTTGGAACGACATTTCGAACGAAGTTCCAGTATTCCATAATGGGAAGTCGTTGGCAATCTCGTTCGAACGACTTGTGGTTCGAACGACATTCTCGTTCGAACGACACTTCGAACGAACTCACAGAATGTTTAAAAAAATTCTCTTTAAGCCCAGAAACATTATATATTTTTTATATAAGTTTTAATAGAAACATTCTGAAAACAAAAACACAGTTTTAAAAACCTAACATCCAATATAAACATGTTCCAAGCTCATATATATATATGTAATGCATTCAAACCTTGGGTGCATGGAACCACTATTGATGACATAAAAATGAGGCACTTAAACTCAACCTTTTGATGAAGCTTTATATACTTGGCCGCTACGTCTTCAACAAACACGTCATAGGCTTGAAACATGATCAATATACTCTATCCTATGACTCAAACGTTTTTGTCCGGAATTGAGCCCAAACTACCAAGGACTTAATTGGAAATTTGTGTCCTTACAAATCCCCCCCCTTGACTATTCCGGGACAAAAAACAACAGAAATCCTAAAGGGTCGTTAAGCTCTACTAGACTAATAAAAAGTCCCACCCAAAATAAAATTACAATGCTTGACTCAAACAACTCAAAGGATCAACAATCTTTGCCATTAAAAGATACCGCTTTATAAAATAATTCCTGCACACTTAAGCAAACACATTACACGCATAGGGAATAACAAAATATTTAATGCAAGTAAAGTAACTACTCCCTCTAAATTAATTCTCTCCCTTTATCAAGTATGATCAACTTAGAAAGACGTTTCCCCCTACGATAATCTCCCTTAAACTAAGATACGATAATAATAGGATTAGATACCATTTCTCCCCCTATCATTCTCCCCCTTTTTGTTCAGGAATAGACAAAGGTAAAAAAATTAAACATTAACTTAGTTGTAAAGTGTCAATTTTCAAGAAAAAATCAATATACACTTTAGTTTTACACCCATAGTTTTGTTTATCCAAGTTCATATATATACATCTTGCTTGGAGTTTGGCACTGGGTTTCTCTACATTTTTTTGAAGAGATGTTTGGGTTTTCTTCTAAATCCCTCAAAGAAGAAGAATTGTTTAGTTGCGGCTTTCTCATGTGGTAAAACCCACCACGTGTGGTTGACGGTGTACCTATTATACGATTGGTGAGTCCAAGATCGCGATGGAGCTCCGTGGTTATCCTCTAGGAAGAGGTGGTTACAAGAAGACGCGTCAAGGCTTGAGAGGGTTTGAGTTGAGGAAGTAAGTCATCTGTCTTGTAAATGTAATTCCGTTCTTAGTGGATTTGAGGCTAGGGTCGTCCGAGGTTGTTTCCTGTTGTGGGTTTTTCCTCGTACATCGCGGCGTAGTGTGATTGATTTATTTTATCTTGCATAATGACTTAGAATTCATGCTTAGGATAATTCAAGATAAAATTGGTTTTAATTGTCACATTTAATTTAATTTGGTGCTAAATTAAATTTGGGTAATGTTTTTAATGGATTAATTTAATTTCACTTGGTTTTATTTTAATTTGAAATAGAAATTAAAATTTAGTGTGTTTTTGTGAACCATTACTTTACGCTTCCGCATCTATTACATCTCTCAACAAGGAAATTGATTTTAAAGGATAAGATTTTTTAAAATTGGGGTCCACTTCACTATAAATTGGTATCAGAGCCAAAAATGATAAATTACTTCGTTAAGATCTTTTAAATATTTTTGGCTAAAATGGAATTTTCCCCATTCTCAAAATTTCCTATTTTCGATAGTTCAAACTACGCGTATTGGAAAGCGCGAATGAAATCGGCACTAAAATATATCGACGAGAGAGTTTGGATGTCTGTTGTTAACGGGTGGTCGCCACCTACTCATTTAGTAGATAATGAGCGTGTTCCCAAACCCGCCGATAGATGGAGTGAGGGTGAATTTAAACTTTCTAACTTTAATTCATGAGGTTTAAACTCCTTGTTTATCATTGTCACACCGGACGAATTCCGACGCATTATGACGTGTGAGACTGCTAAAGAAGCGTGGGATATCTTGCAACTCACTCATGAAGCTACAAGTGTCGTTAAACCTTCGAAACTCCAAAACCTCACCACTTAATTTGAAACTATCAAAATGAACGAAAAAGAAAGTTTTGATGAATTTTATGCAAGTCTTTCAGATATTGTTAATTCATCTTTTAACTTGGGAGAGAAAATACCCGACAACCGTGTAGTAAAGAAAATTTTAAGGTCCCTACCCGATAGATTTATTCCAAAAGTGACCGTTTTAAATTCTTTACCAACTTTAGCCTCTATGAAATTAGAAGAGCTCGTAGGTGATTTACAAACCTATGAACTAGACATGTTTCCCTCTAAAACCGAAAAGAAAATTTAAAAGGGCATTGCTTTAAAAGCCCGAAAAGAGATCAAACAAGTAGTAGAGAGCGAGAGTGATAGTGACTCAGAAGACATGGCTTTGTTTGCTCGGAAATTTAGAAAATGTCTTAAATTTAACAAAGATAAATCTCCCTTAAACTAAGATACCATAATAATAGGATTAGATACCATTTCTCCCCCTATCATTCTCCCTCTTTTTGTTCAGGAATAGACAAAGGTAAAAAAATTAAACATTAACTTATCTCCCCCAAATAAAACATATACACCCTCTAAACTAAGCAAGGGATAAATAGAATGGGATAACAAGCTAAAACATATAATTGTGCATATAGTGATGAGAACGTTAAAGCACTTGGGAAACAAAGATTCAACTAATTTAAGAAATAACATCGGATACCAACTAGGATGCAATAAAATGAAACCAATATGATATATAAGTTATTAGGCATGTGATATCAATAGAGAATGCAATAAGATGGATACCAAGTATGAATTATAGCATATATGGATTAGAAATCAGGGCAAAGACTAAACAAAAATATCAAATTATATGTATACATAATATATACCAAAGAAACTCAAGTACACATATATAGATATAAACACACAAATGACACAAACAAAATATAATAGGACTCTTTCACACTCGTATGGCGAAAATGTGTCATTTGGAAACGGAAGTGTTGGGGTGTGAACTAGTAACGATTAAATTTAGACCCAATCACTTAAAAACATGTTCACGGAGTTCTCATTTGATTGCAAACTTCATCACATTTGAATATAACCTCATGTGACAATATAGATTGAATTCAATGAACAAACATACACAATGCATACAAGCCTAGCATATTGATGATTCTACAAACCAATAGAGTCATGACATGAAATACACAACTAGGATAAACGGACATTGTGAAAACCATTAATATACCATCCAATCTTCCTCAATAAGCATATATTAATTTTGAATGAATATAATAATCAAACATAGGCCTTGGCAAATTATTTTTCTTTTTAATGCCATATTTTCTGTTTTTAGGCCTTTGGACCACGTATTTTTTTTAGGTCCATTCAAAACGGTGGCTTATAATTGCAAAGGATCACTAAGTCCTTTCGGAGCCCTTCCCCGTGCACATTTATATTTATCATGTTTTCATTTTTCACACAAAACTCACGTGCAACGGATTTTGACATGCACTAGTCCTCCTAAGTCACAAATACGTAGATGACAAGATTGGAAGGAGAACACCTCACAAAGCTCAAATATACATATGAAGTTAAATTTCAAAAGAGCTAGTGCATGTGTGAATAGAGGCATATAAATATAGAATCCATTTAATCAACACAAAATCCAACTACTCCATAAAAAATATGGCAAAGAACATTTTAAGGATTGACAATCTAAACCAAAAGTTCTAGCCACATGGGAGCGAAAAAGATGGGATTCAAACACAAGTATATGCCACATAAAGTGTGTCAAACTAAAATACACACAAAATAAAATATTTTTGAGTTTTTGAAATTTTTAACCAAAAAAAAAATATATGTATACTCAAAAGACAAACAAAAATCATTTGAACTTTTCATTAAGTTTAAATTATAAAGAGATAAAACCCAAATGATAAACAAAAATCTTTTTGTATTTTTCATTTAATGCACACAAAAATGAAAGAAATAAAATACAAAAGATAGACAAGTTATGATTTCTAGCATGAGATATGAAATAACGCAAAGACTAGAAAATGACTAAACATGCATACACCTAGAAATGATATATAATATGAATCACAAAAAGCTAGAGTATGCAGACAAAACTAACACATTCAACCTTTAAATTTAGTAAGGGAGGTTTCATGTGAAAGCAAATGAGAATCAACAAATCTAATATATAGCGCGTCTAAAAATGATTTCCGAACCCATATAGATGTATATATAAAATGATGGGATTTGGAAATTAATGAAATGCTAGAATAGACTTCCTACGATTTTTTTTAAGATCAAAACAAAATGACCTAACATGACCTTTCCTACCATAATGCAAGCATGTGAAAACACGAGGAATGATACCTATGGTGTGACCTTCTCGAAAGTCCTTGGATAAAGTTGACCCTCTAAAACAACCAATGGTTTTAGCTTTAGCAACGAAAGTATTTGAACTAGATGAGCTAGATCCATTATCACAACTACTGGAGTCTTGTAAATCATTTTTCATTTTTAAAATTTTTGACTCAAGTAATAAATTAGACTCCTCAATTTTACGGGACTCCTTCTTTAAATTTTCAATTACACCTAGAAGGTTATCACGCTCCCCCTCAATGTGAGAAAACTTGTCCCTAAGAGTCTTTTCTCGACTATCACTCTCTTTCTTGGACGTTTCTAAAATATTATAATTGTAATTTATGTCCATGAGCTTTTCACAGAAAATATCTTTTTGAGATAGCGAGGTTTGCAAAAATTCAACTTTAGCTTTAAAACAAGAATTTTCATTTTCAAGAAATTTAATTCTTTTTGCAACTCTCAAATTTAATTCTCTTAATTTTTCATTACACTTATTAAGCTCATTAAATTCCTATCAAATAGCAAAAACTTCATTATCATTAGAAATGGGAAAATTAGCATTAAGTCGTCCCATCGAGAGATATAAAAAAAATTGAGAGTGAGTAAAAATTGAACCACCTAAAAATACAAGGAGCACAAAAATTATGGAAGACGAAAAACGGATCTTTGACGCGAAAAATTAGCGGTCCGGCTCTGATACCAATTTGTGAAATCAAATGCCCCTATTTAAATCCTTTAAAATCCTTTTTTAAAATTATATTTCCTTTTAATGAAATAGCGTAAAGGGTGATGGTTCAATTTTAATTTCTATCTAAATTAAAAATTAAACCAAGTGAAATAGGACAAAACACACACAATTTGAATTTCACTTAAACATCATTACTTCAAGTCCTACAATTTGCCTAAGTCATATTTCTCATTATTTCAAAATTAGGCCAAACCAGTTTTAACAATAAACTTGAATTAAATAAATAATTACCCAAATTTAATTATGCACCAAATTAAATTAAGTGTGACAATTAAAACCAATTTTATCTTGATTTATCCTAAGCTTGAGTTCTAAGTAATTATGCAAGATAAAATAAATCAATCACACTACGCCGCGATGTACGAGGAAAATCCCACAACGGGAAACAACCTCGGACGACCCTAGCCTCAAATCCAATAAGTACGGAATTTTACAATTACAAGACAAAAGACTTACATCACACGACTCGATCCCTCTCAAGCCTCGACACTCCTTCTTGTAAACACCTCCACTTAGCGAATAATCCTGAAACTCCATCGCTATCTCGGAATCCACCAATCGGACTTTATGTGGTCCCCGTCACTCGAACTAGGAGCCTTTCTCCAAGTGGGTAAATCACGAAAACCTCTTATTCTTTGTGGGATTTAGAAGAAAACCCAAACTTCTCTTCAAACTAATGTAGGGATAAACCCGGTGCCAAACTCCAATCAAGATGTATATATATGAACTTGGATAAACAAATCTATGGGTGTAAAACTAAAGTGTATATTGATTTTTCCTTGAAAATTGACACTTTAAAACAATGAACTTTTTCTAAAACAATTTTTCTCTCAAACACTCTCTAGAGGTTGGTAGGATGTGAAAAAGTTAAATTAGAAAAAGTTATTCCCGCACATAGATATTCAGCAAAAAGATAGTGGGGTAAAACAAGTGGGAAAGTGGGCAAAACTGCTCAAAACTGCCAAAAAACTTGTTCCCGTCAAATCTCGTTCGAACGATATTTTGTTCGAACGACATTCTCGTGCGAACGAATCTTCTAACGAAGTTCCAGTATGAACTCGTTAGAAGCTTGTTAGAAATATCGTTGGAACGACATTTCGAACGAAGTTCCAGTATTCCATAATCGGAAGTCGTTGGCAATCTCGTTCGAATGACATGTGGTTCGAACGACACTTCGAACGAACTCACAGAATGTTTAAAAAAATTCTCTTTAAGCCCAGAAACATTATATATTTTTTATATAAGTTTTAATAGAAACATTCTGAAAACAAAAACACAGTTTTAAAAACCTAACATCCAATATAAACATGTTCCAAGCTCATATATATATATATGTAATGCATTCATACCTTGGGAGTATGGAACCACTATTGATGACGTAGAAACGAGGCACTTAAACTCAGCCTTTTGATGAAGCTTTATACACTTGGCCGCTACGTCTTCAACAAACATGTCATAGGCTTGAAAGATGATCAATACACTCTATCCTATGACTCAAACGTTTTTGTCCGGAATTGAGCCAAAACTACAAAGGACTCAATTGGAAATTTGTGTCCTTAAAAATGTGAATGATGATCTATTCATTTGTGCATTCCCAAACTTAAAGCAAGTTTTTTATGCAAAGAACCCCAACAAAGATCCATGGTCTGTTATTTTACATTCTCCTAAGCGCTTGACTACATCGGTAGACGATATAGAGGCACCTATCGAGATTCAGTCTATTCTGGATGATAGCTCAGAATTAAAGAAATTATTAAACACGTTAGAGTTTTATAATCTCAGTTCTAATATTTAAATTCCTTCAAGTTTAGTCGTTCAATCGTTTTAATCGATTCATACATAATTTTGCAGAAAAAATTGAGTGAGATGAGAAGTAGTTAAGGTTCTTCAAGCCAAACGAGTATTGATACGGATGCATTGACTACTTTAGAGGAAAAGACACTAGGGGGTGACTCGTAGTGTTGGACTGTGTCCAAAAGTAAACTGAAGGCCATTGCTCTTATAGTATCATAGTTGATTAGAGCAAAGGCACGAGAAGAAAAACATGATGAGGATATGTCATTTCTCAAATCATCCGTTACCATACTTTTAAGTACTTTTGAATCGAATGGACTCAAAATACCAAATCCAAGTCCACTCAGTTATACTCTTGTGCCACATCCAAGTCCTCACGATAACACTCTAGTCCCATATCCAAGTCCCCACGATTACACTCCTACCCCAATCAACTGAGCCAAACTTTGGAGAATCAACTGAGCCATAATTTGGAGATTTAGCTGATCCTCCACATGATCCATATGATAATTTATTAGATTTTTCAAGTCAAAGGAAGATTGAAAGTGGACAATTTATTGCTTCAGCTGCTACTGGAACGGTGGTGCATGGACATCAACTACTGATATGTGAACGTAAGTTTTACGTTAGTAGTGTAGAGCCAGGAGAATAGAATCATTCGTTATATCGTCAAAGTCATGGGGTGGACACTATAAAGGATGTCGAGAAATTTTGGGTGGTTTGGCATTTGCTTTGCCTTTCCCTTAATTGAACTAGAGTAATTTGTCTTAAGAAATTTGAACAAATTGTCAAAATGAACAAGTAGTAGTGTTTGAACTCTATTTTGAATACTAGTAATTTGTTTTGAATCAATTAGTAATCTGTTTAAAATGTATCCACTTCTCAGGCTATAGCTATCTTATGAACGTAATTATGTTCTAATTTTCATCTTCAGATTCTTCTTTTATGAATTGGAGGCATTATTGACATATATATAATTTTGTTATAATCTATTTTGTGAGTTGTTCTAATTATGTTCTAATTTATTAGTGTATATATAGATAATATACAACAATTAAAGTCATTATTGACCAATGGTGACCCTAAAGTAGAAACATCATTGTATAGAGTTCTTTCTCAGAAATTTCTTCAGTACTCAAAATCTCTTCTCACACTTTGGTATCGTTGGGTTTGTGGTCACGCTATTTGTTTTAGTTGTCTTTATGATCAGATGTTTTATGGGACATTCCATAAATCCATATGGATCTTTATAGTTTAGAGTTGGTAGGACTAAAGTTGGTGTTGCCGTTCATAGAGCTATTAGGATTTTCACTATTGCGGTCACCATTATCGTGGTTGCAGTTCCAGAAGGGCTTGATCTTAGTTCATTTTCGATTGTTTGTGTTATTCCTTCTAGTATTGGAAATATGACTAATCTTACATCTCTTTATTTATCTAATAATAGCCTTACTGGTTTAATTCCTTCTAGCTTAGGTCAATTATTGGGTCTTTCGGTTCTTGATCTCTCACAGAATACAATTGATGGATCTATTCCTTCTTCTTTTAATTCTCTTAGGAATCTTACTTTTCTTGACATGTCATCAAATTTATTATTTGGAGCTATTCCCCTAGATATTGTGACTTTATCAATGCTTCAGTTCTTGAATCTGTCTAGTAATAATCTCTCGTCTTCGATACCATAGTTACTCGGTGACCTTTCTAGTTTGGTTGACCTTGATCTAAGATTTAATTCATTCACTGGGCTTGTGCCAGCAGATTTGAGAGGTTTGATTAGTTTGCAGCGAATGTTGATTGGCGACAATTTGTTATTTAGTTCCTTGCCAGATAATTTATTTACTCCTTTAACTTAGTTGCGAATTTTAGTTATTAATAAAAATGGATTAAGTGGAGTGCTTCCTGATATGTTGTGGTCGATGCCTGAGTTGCGTTTTGTTGATGCATCGAGTAATAATTTTAAGGGTACTCAGCCTTTTCTTATTATGAATGCTAATACCTATATTGTAGTATTTAACCTATCTCATATTCAGTTTTTGGGAAGTATCAATTCCATACTCCGGAGGTTCAGTTCTATGGATTTGTCTGAAAATTATTTTTAAGGCAGGGTTCCAGATTATGTGAGTGGTAATTCATCACTTAATAGAAATTGTCTCCAAAATATAACAGTTCAGAGGACTATAACAGAATGTGAACCATTCCACGCTGAGAGGGGCCTGAGATTTGACAACTTTGGACTTCCAAATGCCCAATAACCTCATCCCCCTAGTTTTGACCAGAATAGATGAAAAAGAACAATCATACTCGAAACAGTTCTTGGGGGACTTGGGCTTATTGTACTTTTGGTAATTTTGGTAGTGCTTTTGATTTTATACGCATGTAAAAGGGGCGCAAAAAATCAAAGAGGCTTTGGTGTGGGGCATGTTCCTAATGATTGAACTGTCGCCCAACCACCTCCCGGATTGTCTTTAAACTTTTTGAGTTTAGGGGATGGTTTCACATACTAGCAATTTCTTCAAGCTACAGGTGAATTCTGTGATGTAAATCTCATTAAATAATAATCTTATCTATGTGCATGTCACTTAATGCATATACTCCTAATAATATTCCACATATACCTTTTAAAGACCATGATTAAATATCACCAGCTAATAAGGACCTCTAAAATCTTGCTGCCTCGACTATCATCTCATTAAATAAAATGTTTGTCACTACAAACCAAGATTTTGAAATGATATAAAAATCATGAGAGCTGCCCCCTGAAATTCCTTACAGATGCGTTTATGCCAAAAATGAGATATGGCATGAGAGAAAGAAGAATCATAACCACAAAGTATGGAATTCATTTTCTTCCTCTAATTGGGATACAATTAGACAAGATTCTATATAATGGATTTATTCTACATGGGACAGATTCTATCTAGGAAACAACCTTGGAGGTTGAGGGTGACAACTTAAGTCTATCTTTCAGCTGGAACTACTTAGTCGTATATATGTATCCAATTTTTGCTATGTAATTTACATATTAGAAAACATATTCACCAAAATAATAGTATTTATGTATGGGTCGATGCTACTTGCTATTATTAACTCTTCCAAATGCAATATAGGCATACCATACCCATATGTCATGATTACCAACACAGTGAGATTTTATAACTATTTCATTATGCATATCAATAAGTCATTTGTGTTCTATTTTATGTCATTATTTATTACCCCAATAAGCATTTGCATATTGAGTCATATATGCTCTTGTATGCGTACTACTTGTTCAGTTCATGACCAAGCATAAATTCTTCTGAATTTAGGCCCCTAAGTTAGTAATTTTGATATCTCGAATAATGTAATTGAATCGTTTTTACACCATATCATTGCTAATGACTTTTTCTAATAAGTACCCCGAGTTTCGTGTATTTCTTATTGATTTTACAGGATTTTAGTGCAAGAAAAGAAAGAAAGAAAGAAACCGAAAGAAAACAAGAAAAAAAGGAAGATAAGCCAAAGGGCAAAAGCGTAAATTTACACCCGGAGTTCGGATTCGAAGCCTTAAGGAAAGTTGAATATCCTTGCTTCACAAGAGCATCGAAAGAAACGACAGTCAAATCGGAGTTCGTGATCAAAAGTTATGACGAGTCAAAGATGGAAAGGAAAAGGAAAACTTGAAGAAAATCGGACCGATCTGGCCTATCTCGGACCGATCCGAAATGTCACATTTCCAGTAGACCCCGAATTGATGCCGAAATGATGGAAAGAGAACCAATCCGATAGCATGCGGACCAATCCGGTCGAAATAAAAAAGAACCAATCCGGTGACTGAAAATCAAACCGATCCGATGGGATCCAAACCTGTCCATCTATTAAAATTCCTGGCATTAATTATGAAGCTCAAGAGATGCATATCTTGGAATATCTTGCGCAGCCCATTGATTTTAGCTGTCAAATTCGTGCTAGTTGGTGCTATAAAAGGCCAAGCCCTACATCATTCCAAGAGAGGGAAAAATTAGGGAGAGATAGTCAGATTTTAGACAGTTTTCTTAGTTTTCATAAACCCTAGTTTGTAAGGAGAATTCTAGATTCCATTTCATTTCTTTTCCCTATTGCTGATTACAAGTATCAAATTCCATTCTCTTATTTTATCTCAATTCTATTTTCAATTTAATTATCACTTGTTTTGTAATTTTTGTTTTTACAATGTTTCTTAGATCCACAACTACATGCGTTGTTATGAATTTGTTTTCTCATAAAACCATGTATAGCTAAATTTTCAAGGGTTGGGGTACATGAACTCATTCAGAGGTAAATTACCCATGTAGAAAATAGAGGGTAAATTAAATATTGATCGAATCGTGTATGGAAATCATGCGATCATAGTCGATCTTTTAATCTCTCTTGCCCTAGGTACTTGGGATGTTTAAGAGCACTATGCAAGTATAATTGTCCATTCACCGCTTTGTATTTACCTTTGATTTCATATGATGCGGGTTATTTCCTTCATATATGTAATGCTTAGGATCTATTAAGACTGGATTTAGTCAAAATTTCAATTTACAGTTCTAGTATTCTATACGGTAATTTACTAAGGTTATTCATATCTGATATTTTTTTTACAATTCTGAGATTTTTGTGCATAGAGTTTATTTTCATCAATTGGAGATTTCAATCATCAATCATTTTTCATTTATTTTGAGAAACCATTTGAAGTATTAATAACTTTTCCTACATAATTCCCTATTGCGAATTTATGATCCCTGTGGAGACAATCCCGACTTGTCAGATTATTACTAACGTGACAGGCTTGCACTTGAGCCTAGAAAGATCGCATTTCTGAGACAAATTTTAAGTCGCGTCAATTTTTTGGCGCCGTTGTCGGGGATCGTCAATTGGTATTTCTTAGGAAAGTGATTTTATTCCTAAAGTGAAAAAAAAATCATCTCATCTCTTGTAAGATTACATGCAAAATCCACTTCTCACCCAAGTCCACGAAAATCCTATTACCGAATCTAGTTCTGAAAATTCTCACACCACCGATTCTCCACATTTTTGGGTTCCACCTCCTTCTCCGAATAATTCAATCACAAGTCGCACCTTGAGTCAAACACCGAGTGAGAATTCTGAATCTTTTGGTAGCAATATGTCTGTGCACGTTAGTGTTGGTGTTGGTGCTGGAGAGGAAGAGATACCATATCTTCCCATGAAAGATCTTTTATTTTCGGAGTTAACTGTTACCCCTGGTTGCATTTTAGTCTTGTATAATGCCGGTCAGTTCCGCTTTCGGAATGGTATGATCCAAATTTTTCCTACATTTCATGGGATGGATTCTGAAAAACCATATCTCCATATTAGAGAGTTCGAGGAAGCATGTGAGACGTTTGGTGACCAAACTTACCCACAAGATGTTATCCGGTTGAAGCTTTTCCCTTTTTCCTTAAAGGATAAAGCTAAGACTTGGTTATGGTCACTACCTCCAAATTCTATTTTATCCTGGAGAGATATGAAAACTAAGTTCCTATCCAAGCTCTTTCCACAACACAAAACCAATTCTGTCAAAGCTCAAATACAAGATTTTTGACAAAATGAGAATGAAGCTTTTAACAAGTGTTGGGAACGTTTTTAGGAGTTAGTCAGTGCTTGCCCCCATAATGGATTCGAAAAACATCATCTTATTTCATTTTTTCATCAAGGGCTAACTTTATCATTTAGACAAGTTATTCAGACAATGTGTGAAAGACCTTTTTGGGAGTTAGAATCGAGCGATGCTGAGGCTCATCTGAAATACGTAGCGGAGAGTACGCAAGCATGGGATGTTTCTGACCCTAATAGTCAAAATAGAAATCGACAAGTGTCCAACTCGTCTTCTGCGTTCGGTATTTATCACTTGGACAAGGACACTTTGTTAGATCATAAATTTGACCAACTGGAAAAGAATTTCAGAGACATGCTTGAAGTTTGATTAAAAGAAGTAGCTGGACCCGTGCAAATAGTAAAGGAGAAGGTGCGTGCCATATGTACTGCTGGTCATTCTACCAAAGGATGTCCTACCATCCCTGCATACAAGGCAATGTATAATGAGCAAGTAGAGGCGATAGGAGGGTTTTATGGAAATTTTAATGTGCCACAAGGGAATACATACGATCAATCTTGGAGGAATCATCTTGGTTTTAACTATGGATAGCGATGGTTCCCAATCCACATGTGGCTTTGCCACCACCCCCTCCTCAATTTCAACAAATGGCTCCTCTAATTCCAAACCCTATGCAGCCACCACCTCCTGGTCCGTATGTCACTCCACCTAGGAGATCTCTTGAGGATAATCTGAATCAATTCATCCAATCTAAGAAGGAGAGCAATGCTAAGTATGATCGAATGTTCACGGAAATTGATACTAGCATCTCTAGGTTGCAATCTGCAGTAAATACTCAGGAGAAGGGTAAATTCCCAGCTCAAGGCCAAAGACCCCCCCTTCAAGGGCAAACTACAGTTAGCTCTACTTCATCGGATTTGTCAGAACAATGTCAAGCTGTCACTACTCTACGTAGTGGTCGCGTGATTGATTTAACCCCATCATCTCCTAAGGAATCTAAAGCTAAAGAGGCTTCAAAATCTGAGGAGACTCCATTGCACATGGAAGATAAGGATGAAGGATTTGAACCTGAAATCGAAGTAAAACTGCCATGTGCTGCTCCATTTCCTCAGCGCTTGCCACCACCCAAAAAGGGGGCTTCGCGTACTGAAGTATTAAATGTTTTGAAGCAAGTGAAGTTGAACTTGCCGTTTCTGGATGCTATCCAACAAATTCCAGCATATGCCAAAGTCATCAAAGATCTTTAGACTATCAAACGGCGGCTTAAGGTGAAGAAGAATGTCTTTTTGGCACAAAATGTGAGCTCGATCCTTCTTAATGATCTTCCACTAAAATTCAAGTATCCGGGTGCACCTACAATTTCATGTGTTATAGGAGAAAGTAGAGTCAAAAAAGCTTTGCTTGACTTAGGTGCGAGTGTGAACATTCTTCCATACTCCATCTATAAGCAGCTTGATTTAGGTGATCTTAAACCTACCTGAATCACTCTACAGTTAGAAGATCGTATAGTGAAAGTGCCTCGTGGGGTTGTGGAGGACGTGATAGTTCAAGTGGACACTTTCTACTTCCCGGTTGATTTTGTCATTTGGGACACGAAACCTTCCCCACATTCGAGTAATCATGTTCCTATAATTTTGGGCCGTCCATTTTTAGCTACTGCTAATGATTTGATCAATACACGTAATGGACAAATGCAACTCACTTTTGGAAACATGACTCTCGAGACCAATATTTTCAATGTCGCTAACCAAATGGGTGATGAGGATGAAATTCATGAGGTTGATCTTATTGAAGAAGTGGTGGATGAGCATATTGAGAGGATCGTAGGTGGGGACACACTGGAAATTTGTTTAGTGCAAGGTGTTGAGAATAAGAATTCTTATAATGCCACTACACCAAATCTGCCATATTGTCACGGTCATTGACCTTGACAAGTTGGACTTGTCAAGGTCAATGACCGTGACAATACTGGGCGAGAGAACTTTTTTTGTCACGGACGTGTCATGGTCATTGACTTTGACAAGTTCGTTAGAATTGTCACGGGCGTGTCACGGGCCATGACCGTGACACGTTTAGTCACAGTTAAAAACCGTGATAAAGACTTGTCTCCTTTTAAAAAAATTATCACGGTCAATGATCGTGACAATTTTGGACAGAATTTAAAAAAAAATCTACTGGGCAGTATGGCCACTTACACTGCCCAGCAGTATATTTGTACCTGTTATAGCAACGTTGTACCTGTTCAAACATCATATATCCAAACAAACTAAAGATAATGCAAGCATATATTCAAAATAGAAACTATTTAAGAAGAAACAACATCACCATCAATTATCTCAAATCTACAAACTATTTAGCTGGAAAAGAGATTTTGTACCGCGACGCTCGGGGACACCTCCTTATCCTTCCTTTCTCGTCTGAATAGCCACATAACTATCGAGCATATGTGGCCTACCCTCAGGGCCACTCCCTGTCCTCTGAATTGAAATAAAGTAAAATTAGTATCCGTCCCGCAAATATGGATAAATATAAATCAAAATTGAAATCGAAATTGAAATTGACATATAAATATAAATACATTACCTATAGTGTCACCCAAACAGCTAACTTGAGCTCATATGACACCTCCTTCCAACTAATGTACCCTGGTCAATCGTGTCAAATATAATTCTCTTCATATCTAAACACTCAGAAATGCCATAATCCTATGGAGTTATGCACTACAAATTCCTTCCAACCACTGTGTAGCCAAAAATCAGCAATTTAAGTTGTCAATTCCACCTTTCAATGGTCTCCCATGTTTTGCTTGAGGTTCCAAGTGGTGGGGTATGGAAAGTGGAATTGACAACTTCAACCAGTGATGTTTGGCTACATAACGGTTAGGAGGAATTTGCAGAACATACTCCATAGGATTATGGCATTTCTTAGTGTTCGGATAGACGAAGAGATTCAGTCTCCTCTCCACAAATAGGACAACCCAAATAACTATGTACTAATCACCTATTAAAGTTAAGAAGCGTATATCCATGGATTAGTATAAAGAAAACTTAGATGCAGTTGGAATATTTATGTATTAATCTCCTCTCCACACACGCAAACCACACAAGAGTGAAAAAGATAAAGTGCAAATCAATTAAAAGCATTAAAAATGGATGTTTCAGTACAAATTGAAATATTTATTACAAATTGAAAAATTGTTTCAAATTCGGGTTATCATAAAAAATGGATTGATATTCGGTAGGAGAAGCCAAGTCATCCACACTACTATTTAGATGCCTTGGAGCGTGTTGGACAATTGACCACGGCTCGTTGTTGATATACTCCGAATAAAATAATTGCTTAACCTTTTGAAATGCACAAACAAACGTCTCATCGCTCACGTGGTCGTTGCTCTTCAACTTGGACAAGTCAACCATGATCAAATTGGAGGCAGGATTAACTTTTCAAGCATTTTTATCCTCAACTCTTACCCAGTCACAGTAAAATGCAGTCACAGTAAAATTCTTACATCTAGCACACGGACACGGAAACTCTTCATCATTATGACATCTCTTTGTATATTTCACAAATTCGTTAGCACCTCTGCGAAACACATCCCCCATTCTATTAGTCTCACCCATCCACTCTTTGTATTTCGGATATCCCATCACAGCTACCACAACTAAACACCTATTAAAGGTAAACAAAACTTAGATTTATAGTATGTTTTATTTAATTATCCCATCATTTAATTATCCTATTAAAGGGTGAGTGGTCCTATCCCATTCAAGACTGCATTTTTCTGTAATATACTTAACAGCTCATGCACATTGTTACGATTTGAAAAAAATTCAACAGCATATCCACGTAGTTCTCCAAGTACACGACGTAGATTGGCAGGTGTGAGTGTTATTTCAATTGATAAATTGAAATAACAGTCACACTTGTCAATCTAGTATGTACCCAGAGAACATTAAGATACGACTGCATAACTTCCTCCAAAAGTAACAACTGTAAGCCAATAAGAATATTATACAAAAAATATACAGTCTCAAACTGTCCAAACGGGACAATTCGAGAGATCTCATTACAGGGCTAATGACTCTCGAACGGGTCTAAGGGCTATTGAATGCATACGCATAAGAACTAGAAGGATAGTATCTATGCGCACTATATTTAATTTCAAGTATGTTTCATTTAATTATCATACTATATATATATATTGTTCGATATACAGAGTAATTTTCAAAAAAAGATGAAAATTCCCACCCCCATATGTACAATAATCCAGTGGTCATGCCACTTTTAAAACTAACCAACCAAACATTTACTAAACAAAATAATCCAACACCAATGTCAACAACAAATGTGTATCCCGTACTCCTTCTAATTCATCTACTCAATTAATTCATTTCATCAATTAAACTAACAATTAACGTATAGAATTATTAATTTACTAATTTACACTAAGGGGTAATCCTACTTTCATATGGTACTTGCACGATATTAAGAGAATTATAATGGTACCTTGACTTACCCCGGCTCCCTACCCCCACCCCCACCACCCACAAACAAATTGATAAATTCATGGGTTAATTTATGGGTTAATTCAACTACAAAAATAAATTCATGGGTTAATTCATGGGTTAATTCAAATACGAAAATACAAATTCATGGGTTAATTCAAATACACACACACACACACACACACACACACACCTCCCTCCACACCCCCCACTCACCACATACACCCCCACCCCCACCCTGCCCCACCTCCCTCCACACCCCCCACCCACCACACATATACACACACACAATAGCCCCCCTGCCCCACCCCCCACACATGCACACACACACACGCACATATATATAAATGGAAGAGAGAGAGAGAGAGAGAGAGAGAGAGAGAGAGAGAGAGAGAGAGAGAGAGCGTAGAGAGAGAGAGAGAGAGAGAGAGAGGGAGGGAGGGAACAACGCGAGGGAAAAAAGAAGGGGTAAGGGTTTTTGCTGAAGAAGTTTTCACGGTCGTGTTAAGGTCATTGACCGTGACAATTATTTAAAGAATTGTCACGGTCAATGACCATGACACGACAGTGACAAGTGATTTTGTCACAGACTTGTCACGGTCATTGACCGTGACAATTCTTTATCACGGTCGTGTCAAGGTCAATGACTGTGACACAAAATGCGTATTTTTTGTCACGGTCGATGACCTTGACAAAAGTGGCCGGCTGAAAGGTGACAATTTTTGTCATTTTGGTGTAGTGTGCGTTTGAGCATGAGGTGGAAGAGTTGGAAGCTTGGTTGAAAGAAGAAGGGAGTTTTGAGAAGTTGAGAGATGTTGACTGGATTTCTAGATTTGAGGAATTACCCCCGAGGGAGTCACTCATGATCCCCTCTGAAGAGAGATTTCCTAGTCTCGAGTTAAAGAAACTACCCTCTCATGTAAAATATGCTTTTCTGGGAGAAAATGACACATTTCCTATTGTTGTTTCTTCCAGTTTAAAAAAAGAGCAAGAGGGCATGTTGTTGAATGCGTTAAGGAAGCATAGGAGTGCGTTTGGTTGGACTATAGTAGATTTGAAAGGTATAAGTCCCTTGATTTGACCCATAAAATCCATCTCGAGGAGGAGGTGAAGCCCTCGCGAGAGATGCAAAGGCGACTGAACCCAACCATGAAAGATGTAGTTCGAGCAGAAATCATCAAATTGTTAGATGCTGGGATTATCTATCCCATTTCAGATAGAAAATGGGTGATCCCAATTCAGGTCGTCCCAAAGAAGTCGGGTATGACCGTGGTTGAAAATGCTAAGGGAGAATTAATACATCAACGCACCACCATCGGGTGGCGTGTTTGCATTGATTATCGAAAACTCATTGCCGGAACAAGAAAATACCATTTTCCATTATCGTTTATCGACCATGTGATTGAACGAGTACCAGGCCATCCTTACTATTGCTTCCTAGATGGGTATTCTGGATATAATCAGATTGAAGTGGATGTAGTTGATCAAGAAAAGACAACTTTTACATGTCCGTTTGGTACGTTTGCCTACAAATGTATGCCTTTTGGGTTATGTAATGCGCCAGCAACCTTTCAAAGGTGCATGTTGAGTCTCTTTAGCGACATGATAGAAAAAGGACTGGAGGTATTCATCGACGATTTCAGTGTTTTCGATCCATCTTTCGAACAATGTTTAGCTAATCTTGAAAGAGTTTTATTCCGGTGTGTGGAAAAGGACTTAGTCCTCAATTGGGAAAAATGCCATTTTATAGTCACTAAGGGCGTAGTCCTAGGCCACATAGTATCATCTAGGGGAATTGAGGTTGATCGAGCAAAATTTGAAGTAATAGTTGAGTTACCCCCGCCAAAATCACTTAAGGATGTGAGGTCTTTTTTAGGCCATACTGGATTTTACCGGAGATTTATCAAAGACTTTAGCACCATCGCTATACCTTTGAGTAATCTTCTCATTATGGATACTCCGTTTGAATGGAATAATACATACCAAGAAGCTTTTGATAAACTCAAAAGCATGCTCATTTCTGCTCCTATCATGCAAGCTCCCGATTAGTCACTCCCATTGGAGCTTATGTGTGATGCAAGTGATTACGCGATTGGGGTTGTTCTTCGACAAAGAAAAGATAAGAGAGCTCATGTTATTTACTATGCTAGTAGGACATTATCTGTCTCCAAGCTTAACTACTCCACCACAGAGAAAGAATTACTAGCAGTCATTTTTGCTCTCGATAAATTCCGCTCTTACATTGTTGGGTCGCCCATTATTTGCTTCACTGATCACTCAGCCCTCAAATATCTTCTGACCAAGAAAGATGCCAAACCGCACCTAATTATGTGGATCCTACTCTTACAAGAGTTTAATCTCTCAATACAAGATAAGAAAGGAGTAGAAAACGTCGTTGCTGACCATGTGTCACGTCTCTCGCCCGACGTACCTGTTGATCCCATCCCCATAGACGAGTATTTTTTGGATGAAAATTTATTTGCTACTTCTTCTCTTCCTTGGTTTGCGGATATCATAAATTATCTTGTCACTGGAGTCGTTCCCTCCAATTAGACTCAACAAGAGAGAAAAAAGTTCATTACCTGGTCAGCCATGTTCTTTTATGATGATCCATATTTGTTTAAGTATTGTGCTGATCAAATCATCCGGAGATGTGTACCTGACAAAAAAATTCAAGGGGTAATTCGATTTTGTCATATGGAAGCATGTGGCGGTCATTTCTCCAAAAATAAAACTGCTGCAAAAATCTTGCAATGCGATCTTTATTGGCCCACAATCTTCCGGGATGTGAATACTTTTTGCAAATCATGTGATAGATGACAAAGAATGGGAGCTATTACTCACTGTGACATGATGCCATTGACCCCCATACTTGTCTTAAAGTTGTTTTATTACTGGGGTATTGACTTCATGGGGGTTTTTCCACCCTCTTTTGCTTTTCTATACATCCTCGTCGCAGTAGACTATGTCTCAAAGTGGGTAGAGGCCATAGCTACAAGGACGAATGGCAATAAAGTGGTGATTAAATTCATTCAAGAAAATATACTTTCTCGATTCGGAGTTCCTAAGGCTATCATCAGTGATAATGGTACTCATTTTTGTAATAGGCCTATGAAAAAGCTCATGCGAAAGTATGGGGTCGTCCATAAAGTTGGGACGACTTATCACCCTCAATCGAATGGCCAAGCCGAGTTAGCTAATTGAGAAATCAAGCATATCTTGGAAAAGACACTCAAACCTAACAGGAAAGATTGGTCTGTTCGATTGAATGATGCGCTCTGGGCTTATCGAACTGCATACAAGAACCCCCTTGGGATGTCCCCATTTCATTTTGTATATGGAAAACCTTGTTATCTTCTTGTTGAAATTGAACACAAAGCGTATTGGGCTATCAAAAGGGTGAATTTTAATATGGAAAAAGCCGGTGAAGCACGTAAACTTCAGTTGAATGAGTTAGAAGAAATACGCAATGATGCGTATGAAAGTACTAAAATCTCAAAAGAACGAATGAAACGAGCTCACGGCAAAATCATCCGACGTAAGGAGTTTCATTCGGGACAAAAAGTACTTCTCTAAAACTCGAGGTTGCACTTGTTTCTCAGAAAATTGCGGTCACGATGGTCAGGACCATTTATTGTGAAGGAAGTATTCCCCCATGGAGCTGTTGAACTAGAGGATCAAAAAGGGGGAAACACATTCAAAGTTAACGGACACCGTCTCAAGCCGTATTTGGAAGCCAAAAAATTCGTTTTGATTCAAATTCTTACGGATGCACTCAGAAACGAATCACTCAGATTGTGGCTATTTTCTCACGGTATGCATGATATAAAGAGTAAATATAATGGACACAATTTCACACATACAAAATTAAAAAGAAGAAAATATATGGTGAAAAGATCTCATCATTGGAATACAGTTATTATGAAATGGGAAACATCATATCTTAATCACACCATTATAATCACTTTTATTATCTTTTCATGTCTTAGCTCTCCATGGAGTAATTAGTTTCGCCATTCGGACTCGGTAGGACTTTTCGGGTTAAAAAGTGTAAAGGGTAAAAATGGGAATGGACAGAATGTTCAGAATTGGAAAATATCCTTATGACGTCCATTAGTGCTTTTTCGAGCATTTGCTCATTTTTCTCTTTCTTTTTCTATTTTCTTTTTTTTTCTTTTTTTTTTCTTTGAGCATTTTTTCTATTTTTCTCTTGCCCCTTTTAATTGCACCATTTTTGGACTTACTTGCTGAATTTCCAATTTTTCCCAATTCCAAGCTATTTGGGTTTTTCGGGTTATCAAACTATACACGTCCCGGGCAATGCGTTCTTTCTAGGCTCAAGTGCAAGCCTGTCGCGTTAGTAATGATCCGACAAGTCGGGATCGTCTCCACAGGGATCATAAATTGGCAATAGGGAATTATGTAGGAAAAGTTATTTATCCTTCAAATGGTTTCTCAAAATAAAAGAAAAGATGATTGATGATTGAAATCTCCAATTGATGAAAATAAACCATATGCACAAAAACTCTCGAAATTGTAAAAAAAAATATCAGATATGAATATGAGAGAAAATAGGGTGGAGTACAATCCCTCAAACCTTAGTAAATTACCGTATTGAATACTAGAACTGTAAATTGAAATTTTGACAAAATCCAGTCTTTATAGATCCTAAGCATTACATATATGAAGGAACTAGCCCGCATCATATGAATCAAAGGTAAATACAAAGCGGTGAATGGACAATTATACTTGCATAGTCCTCTTAAAATATCGGCTATGTTCATATAATTTCCATACACGATTTGGTCAATATTTTAATTTACCCCCTATTTTCTACGTGGGTAATTTGCCTCGGAATGAGTTCATGTACCCTAACCCATGAAAATTTAGCTAGACATAGTTTTATGAGAAAATAAATTCATAACAATGCATGTAATTGTGGATCTAAGAAACATTGTAAGAACAAAAATTACAAAATAAGTGATAATTAAATTGAGAATAAAATTGAGATAAAATAAGAGAATGGAATTTGACACTTGTAATCATCAATAGGGAAAAGAGATGAAATGGAATCCAGAATTCCCCTTATTTATCAAGTTTACAAACTAGGGTTTATGAAAACTAAGAAAACTCTCTAAAATCTTACTATCTATCCCTAATTTTCCTCTCTCTTGGAATGATGTAGGGCTTGGCCTTTTATAGCACCAACTAGCATGAATTTGACAGCTAAAATCGATGGGTTGCGCAAGATATTTTAAGATATGCACCTCTTGAGCTTCATAATTAATGCTAGGAATTTTAACAGACGGACCGGTCCGGATCCCATCAAATCGGTTCGATTTTCAGTCATCGGATCGGTTCTTTTTTATTTCGACCGGGTTGGTTCGCATGCTATCAGGTCGGTTCTCTTTCCATCGGTTCGGCATCAATTCGGGGTCTACTGGAAATGTGACATTTCGAATCGGTCTGAGATAGGCCGGATCGGTACGATTTTCTTTAAGTTTGACTTTTCCTTTCCATCTTTGACTGGTCATAACTTTTGATCACGAACTCCGATTCGTGTGCAGTCTGCGCACCTTCCCGAGGTTAAAACCTCATCAATCCTAAACCATTCATTCCCCCAATCTCTTCCTCTTCCCAAAAATTCATTTCTCCTATTTCCCCCCTAATTCTTCCCCCCTACCCACCATCCAACCTATAAATACCCATATACCCCCTCCCATTTCCCTCACACCACCATCTCCACTCTCCTCTCTCACTTTCTGTCTAATTCTTCCATTACCATGGCTACTCCCCAGAAATATAATTCCGTTTAAGTCCTTCCCAATGGTAATGGTGAATATCATTCACGTCGTGACGCAAATTAGTGCAGTTGTTTTTTCGGACCTCGACGCAAAATTCACATTGAGCGCCAAGTGCTTTGGGATCAGCTTCCTAATTCTGTCACTGGGATGTTCATATCCCGAGGCTGGTGCAGATTTTTTAACGAACCATATAAGGCTGTATGGGAGAATTAAGTTCGCCAGTTTTACGGTTCACTCGTCCGTACCGCAGATTTCGAATCTCAAGCTTTTGTCAACTCGACACCGATATCGTTCTCGCATGAAATTCTGGCCCGGAAACTCGAGTCTAAAGGTGTGAAAACTCCAGCCCACTTTACATATCCCAGCCATGATCCATCAGTTTCCAAAGATGTTTGCATGTCTCGCATCGCATCGGGTTCGATTTCGAATACCGAGACTTATCATGTTGGTCATTTAACCGACAAGGCACGCATCACTTTTCACATAGTTTGTGCCAACCTCTTGCAAACTTCCAATGATTCTGCTATGCGCTCGCATCAAGCTACTATGGTATATCACTTATTTGACCATGCCACTGTTATCAATTTGGCCCGCACATTTTACAATGATATCATTTGTGCGGCACTGGACAAAAAGGGACAGGCCCCTCTTCCTTATGGTCGCCTCATTACTTCCTTTCTTTAGGATGTCGGCATTGTTCCCCCACAGGATCTTATCAACTTTCCCAAGCCACTTGGTCAAGAATCCCGCACTCGAAGTGATAAGAAAATCTAGCTGATCCGTGCGCGTCGAGATGACAGTGATACCTCGGGTGATGAGGCTACTGCTGAGGGAGAGGATGTTCCTGATGATGATGTCGAGATGGAAGAAGGAGAGGAGGAGGAGTATGATGAAACTGCTGATCCAGACTATTTTCCGGTTGGTACGGGTCTGACCGAGCGCGTTGTTTCTCTTGAGACGCGTTTTGATGGGTTTATGTCATCTTACCAGCGGGACATGAGTCTGGTACTACGTATGCAGGCTGATCTGTACCGTCTACAGTCGGGTCCCGATGCCACCCTTCCTGCTTATTTCTATGACCCTTATAACCCAGCAGGCACCGGACCATCCCACCCCCCACCCGCCCCGTAGACTCCTGATAGGAACCCCTGTCAGCCCCCTTCTGGTTATGTTATGATAGTTTGTGGTGTCTTGTTTTTATTTCATCTTTTGTTTACACAACTATGTTGTACTACACAGTTTTCTTATGATATTTGCTTGTTTTATTTATCGCACTGTTATTTTGTCTTCTTTCGCTTTCTCGTCCTTTTGATTGTGGACAATGCAAAAGACTAAGTTAGGGGGGGATGATAAGTGCGTATTCATAAAACTTCGCATATATATATATATATATATATATATATATATATATATATATATCTAAAAAAAATTTGAAAAAAAAAACAAAAACATTTTTGTTCAAAATAAATAAAAATTGGAATTTAAATTTTTCAAAAATATCACCTTTATTTTATTTAAAGTCTCAAATTGTTTACAATAAAATGCAATAAGCCAAAATTGAACGAAGATGGAAATTGAAAGAAAATTGGCGACTTAACGAATAAGTGTGGAGATTGATCAAACCCGGTGAGATTTCGAGCCTTTCAATTTTTTATGAGTTTTTAAATCAATCCGAGTTTATGATTAACTCAAAGCTCTTTTCAGCGTTTAATAAGTCGTTGATGATCTCAATCCTTTGTTTTGATCGGTTATGGGAAATGTGTGAAATGTTGTCTCAAAATTCATGCTAAATATATCTCTAAACTTAATTAATCTCGAGATGCATATGGTAATGTGATTAGCAATTTGGACAATGAAGTAGGCCATCTTTTATCTAACACAAAAATATTAGCCATAATAAAGTTGTGAAAAAATTCTCCCTTTGCAACCCACTTTCAGCCTAATAAAATATTTCCCTTTGTTTGATAACCCGAAAACCCCACATAGCCCGGAATTGTGAAAATTGAGAAAATTCATCAAGTCCAAATTGTGCAATAAAAAGAGGCAAGAGAAAAACAGAAAAAAAATGCTCAACAAAAAATAGCAAAAAAAAAAAAGAAGAAGAAAAAAAAATGAAAATAGAAAAAGAAAGAGAAAATTGAGCAAATTCTCGAAAAAGCACTAATGGGCGTGATAAGGATATTTTCCAATTCCGAACATTCTGTCCATTCCCATTTTTACCCTTTACACTTTTTAACCCGAAAAGTCCTACTGAGTGCGAATGGCCAAATTAATTACTCCATGGAGAGCTAAGACATGAAAAGATAGTAAAAGAGATTAAAATGGTGTGATTAAGAGATGATGTTTCCCGTTTCATAATAACTGTATTCCAGTGATGAGATATTTTTACCATATATTTCCTTCTTTTCAATTTTGTATGCGTGAAATTGTGTCCATTATATTTACTCTTTATATCATGCATACCGAGAGAAAATAGCCACAATCCGAGCAATTCGTTTGTGAGTGCATCCATAATAATTTGAATCAAAACGAATTTTTGAAAAGTAACGTAATGCTCAATCGGTGGAAATTTGAGGTTAATTTCCTGGCATTGCACACACACACTATGGTTTGAGACATTTGAATATGAATTTATGGTGATTATTTTTTGAAAAGTTTAAATTGTACAATTTTTAAGTATTTTGATATTGATTTGAGTCAATAAAGAATTTTGTGGGTGTATTCACTGCAAACCCTCACGAGACAAAACTCGTCCTACTAGGGTAACATAGGGGTTTAAAGGCTTGTTGCATATGCTCAATGCAATCGCATGCCTGCGAAAGTGGTATTTAATCTTAATAAAGGAATTCTCAAGAAAAAAACTTTGAGTAGTTTCATTTACATTGCCCGGGACGTGCAAAGTTCTAAGTTAGAGGGATTTGACCAAGCATAAATTCTTCTGAATTTAGGCCCCTAAGTTAGTAATTTTGATATCTCGAACAATGTAATTGAATCGTTTTTACCCCATATCATTGCTAATGACTTCTTCTAACAAGTACCCCTAGTTTCGTGTATTTCTTATTGATTTTAAAGGAATTTAGTGCAAGAAAAGAAAGAAAGAAACTGGAAGAAAGGAAGATAAGTCAAGGGGAAAAAGCGTCAATTTACACCCTGAGTTGGGATTCAAAGCCTTAAGTAAAGTGGAAGATCCTTGTTTCAGAAGAGCATCGGAAGAAACGACAGTCAAATTGGAGTTCGTGATCAAAAGTTATGGTCAGTCAAAGATAGAAAGGAAAAGTCAAACTTGAAGAAAATCGGACCGATCCGGCCTATCTCCGACCGATCCGAAATGTCACATTTCCAGTAGACCCCGGATTGATGTCAAACCGATGGAAAGAGAACCGATTCGATAGCATGCGGACCGATCCGATCGTAATAAAAAAGAACCCATCCGGTGACTGAAAATTGAACCGATTCGATGGGATCCGGACCGGTCCGTCTGTTAAAATTCCTGGCATTAATTATGAAGCTCAAGAGGTGCATATCTTGGAATATCTTACGCAGCCCATCGATTTTAGTTGTCAAATTTGTGCTCGTTGGTGCTATAAAAGGCCAAGCCCTACATCATTCCAGGAGAGAGAAAAATTAGGGAGAGATAGTCAGATTTTATAGAATTTTCTTAGTTTTCATAAACTCTAGTTTGTAAGGAGAATTTTGGATTCCATTTCATCTCTTTTCCATATTTCTGATTAGAAGTATCAAATTCCATTCTCTTATTTTATCTCAATTCTATTTTCAATTTAATTATCACTTGTTTTGTAATTTTTGTTTTTACAATGTTTCTTCGATCCACAATTACATGCATTGTTATGAATTTGTTTTCTCACAAAACCATGTCTAGCTAAATTTTCAAGGGTTGGGGTACATGAACTCATTCAGAGGTAAAAATCCCATGTAGAAAATAGAGGGTAAATTAAATATTGACCGAATCGTGTATGGAAATCATGCGAACATAGTCAATCTTTTAATCTCTCTTGCCCTAGGTACTTGGGATGTTTAAGAGGACTATGCAAGTATAATTGTCCATTCACCGCTTTGTATTTACCTTCGGTTTCATATGATGCGGGCTAGTTCCTTCATATATGTAATGCTTAGGATCTATAAAGACTGGATTTAGTCAAAATTTCAATTTACAGTTCTAGTATTCTGTACGATAATTTACTAAGGTTTGAGGGATTGTACTCCACCCTATTTTCTCTCATATTCATATGTGATATTTTTTTTACAATTTTGAGAGTTTTTGTGCATAGAGTTTATTTTCATCAATTGGAGATTTCAATCATCAATCATCTTTTCTTTTATTTTGAGAAACCATTTGAAGGACAAATAACTTTTCCTACATAATTCCCTATTGCCAATTTATGATCCCTGTGGAGACGATCCCGACTTGTCGGATTATTACTAACGCGACAGGCTTGCACTTGAGCCTAAAAAGAACGCATTTCTGAGATAAATTTCAAGTCGCTTCAGTTCAATATGCGTATACTTAGTCCGTTTAATACACTATTGCATATTGAATCATACATGCTCTTGTATGCTTATTACTTGGTCATTTCAATATGCTTAAATCATACATGCTCTAGGTTTAGAATGATTTGTTACATGTTGGTACTAGTAAGTAAATTTTTATGAAAATAACATTGTGCCCACATTCTTTATTGTAACTAACATAGTTACATTTTATTGTTTGCGGGCATACACATGGCATACCCGGCATACGTAGTATTCAAAGGCCTAAATCCAGGTGTTTACACTTCCTGGCAAGCAACATAAGCACAAGTCAATGGATAGCGAGGCGCTGTATTCAAAAAATGTGAGTCCATTGAACTTGCTCAACAGGTGTACTCTGAGTACACGAGGGAGGATGTCACCGCATCAATACTCCCCACGGCTGATATACCTAGACTTCACGAAGCGTATCCACCACGTGGCGACTCCTGGTCTAGGTTTAGAATGATTTGTTATATGTTCATGACATTTCATGTCATCGAAGTGTTGTGTCGTTATTTTTTTAGTTTATTTTTTTATTCTATGTTCATTTTGTACTTGGAGCCCACGAAGGGGTTGTTTGATGTTAAATTAAGTTTAAACAAGTTTTATGTGTACTGGATATTTGGAATATCATAAATATAAATGAAATATTGTCAAAATTTTTAGACTTGTTATCATGATATTTATTCTACTTTCATTATTTCATCATTTTGTAAAAATATAAATATATTTGTAACAACTCTTACCACATTTAACAAATTCAAATTTCATAACTACTAAAGGAGTCACAAATTTTTCACTACTATCAATTTTGTAACTGCTAACAGCAGTCACAAATATAAGATTCGTAACTGTTGTCAGCAGTTATAAATACGAGATTCATAACTGCTGACATCAGTTAAGAATTGGGGTCACAAATCATAACCCCATAGGGGTTATAAAAAATTTGTGACTGCTGTTAGGAGTTACAATTTTTCTTTTATCACCCCCTAAATTATGATGACAAATAGTAGTTATAAAGGTCATTTGTGACTGCTAGCATCATTCATAAATCTCCCATTTTGTTTTAGTGATATATAATTAGATACTCTATAGATACTAAAATCCAAGGATATCCCAATACAAATAAACTATAGCCTCCTTGGCTTATCCATAACATATAGTCAATTATTCCATAACTCCTTTTTTTTAAGCCGATACCTTAGGACTATTTCCCGATTAAATATTAAGTTTCATAAAAATCTTCTTTGGGCTTAAACCACACTTCATAATTTATTACTCTATAAATACATAGACATAGTTATTCCCAAAACTAACCTTTCAAAAATATTATAGGTATAGTTATTCCCAAACTAGCCTTACCCACACATTTAATACCCTTAGTAAGTTGCCCTTTTAACTCAAACTCTAATCATTCCAGATCATTAATAATTATACACTTCTTAATACCTTTTCAATAAGGTTTATATGTGCATATATAAAGAGTCAACTAATCTTGGAAAAAGGGTTATATGTACATATATAAGGAATTCTCTAATATGAATAAGTAGTGTCACCCCAATCTACTATCAAAACTGACGTTAACCATTTAGATTTAGCCCACTAGGCTTAGGATACCATTACTACTTAATGTCGTTATATGGTAATAATTTGAGGAATTTAATCATTAATTATGACATCATGCCATTGATTTATCTCAAATATTTGTTTCTTTCTATTTAAACTTCCCCCGAATTAATCATAATATTTTCATCGTATCTTTTAGGGTCTTATCCTCTATGTGCCGCTTTCAAAATTTTTCAAATTCTCTAGGTACATCCCGACACTTTATATATTTATTTCATATATCTCTATTCAATAATCCCGCATAAATCATCTTGTTCATATGGTCATGTACACCCTTTCATAAAAAAATCATATCAAATTCAAAAAAAAAATCAAAAAAATACGCGATCGGTGCCCACGCTATCGAAATGAAAAATCTATCTCCAAGACCTATACCCTCGTAGTTCATTATCCAAGTATAGAAAAAAAATTACAATCAATCAATCGAGACAACTTCCATTGGAACAACAACCCAAAAATTACATTTTTTAACATTTACCATACGAATCTACCCAGATTTTTAAAATGCACTTTTGAGACATTTTGGAGCCCTTTTTGGAGAAAATGCATGAGAGAACAAAATGCAGAAAATGACATTTTCTAAGAGGCAATGCAAACGGAATAGCCATTTTCAAAATCAAAACAGAGAAAAACAGTATTTAAGATGATGATTTAAGTTTTAAATGATTCCTAATTCACCCAATTTCATAGACTTCTTAATTTCAAGAAGTTGTACTACAACTCAATCTCTATAATGATGTTATTTCATTTTTATCTAGATAGAGGGTTGGGTTTTAGAACATATCTTCTACAATTAACCTTCCATTTAAACCACATGAATACTTAGTTCATATAAGGGGTTACGGATCTAAACATGGGTTACACAATTATCATCAACTTCTACACAATTCAAAATGTCTCTAAATATGCAGGCCCAACACATGATTAAACCTTATTCTAAGAATGGCATCAACATTAATATAAGATTAGTACAACTAGAATAAGAATGGAAAGAGAATCCTTGCCTAAAATTTGTAGAGGAGCCTGTCTCCCTCCTCCTAAGGTGGGTGTTCCTCATCCTCTTAGGTGGTTGCGGCTAGGGTTAAATTTTGATAGCAGTGGGGGTTTATTTCTCTTCCTTCTAATCTTATATCTTTCCAAATTCCCGAGTTGGGCTTTAGGCCCCAACTTTGGACTCCCAAATAAACCCAAATAAAAAATCTAATTAGCCCGATAACTACCCGACTCTTAGATATATAACTCGAGACCGTTTCTAAGGGTTTAAAATACCCAAACGAGTCTGTAATACCTCTCAAAGTGCATTCTAAGTATTTTTATCTAAAAAATATATTTAATTGTGTCGTGACACAACCCAATCCTTTTTTCTTACATAAATAAATTCCATTTGATTTATTCCATATCATTAATATCCAATTCTATAATTTATACATAATACCGAGTCTAATTACTCACAACCCGGATAAACTAATTTCACTGAATTAATTTAATTCTTATTAAATTTTATTTTATTCCAAAATATACCGGATATTACACGCGTTTGTAATGAAAAGATCTATCTCCATGTCCAAAACCATTATCGTTTGAACGAAGTAACTATCTCGTTCGAATGAGATAATAATGTCATTTGAACAAGATACAAATATCGTTTGAACGACTTTCCATGTCGCGCGAACGACATATCGCTTCGTTTGAGTGACTTATCGTCGTTTTCCATGCCATTTTCTTAATACATGTTCTTCACATTTCCAAGTTCCATAACCCAGATTTTCTAATTCGAAACCCAGACATACATACATACAAAATTAAGCTTTTAAGTTCCGAAGTCAACCTAAAATTCAAGTATGTTCAAGACTTAATCGATTTAAATGTTTTCCTAACCTCTAACTATTATTTGATTTAAAGTAAGGAATTATTTATCATGGAATCTACCTAATTTCAATTAACAATTTTACAAGGACATCCTCAACATCAATTTCTGGGACAAATACTTCATTAAATTTAATCCTCTACATGCATTTTCATCATCAACTCAATCATACCCAAACCTAATCCCAGAATTTAAGGGACAATCATGATGCATCAAGAAATATATTGGAAACATAAATTAAGCAAGATAATTCTTGCCTTAAAATTCGTTGAAGAGGTGCCCCTTGATTTCTTCCTTGGTTTCCCTCTTGTTTTTGCCCCTTTTCTTCTCTTTTTTATATTTCTCCTATTCTCTCCCATTAACTGTTGTTTTATGTTTTGTGGAATGATAGTAGGGGAGTGGTTTACCCCCACTTAAACTCTAATTATGTGGCAAATCCCAAGTTAGGCCTATAACCCAACTTTTGAACCCTCTAATGGACCCGAATCCATTACCCAATTAGCCCAAAAGCTCATCAACTGATATATATATATCTATATATATACTCCGAAACCACTCCAAAGGGTCTGAAATGCCCGAACGAGCCCGTAATACCTCTCAAAGTGTGTCCCGAATATTTTTATCAAAAATATATTTAATTTGTGACGTGGCACATATAAATACTTTTTATTTAAAATAAAATTCCATTTAGATTTATTCCAAATCATTAAAGTCTAACTCTAAATCTTATAAATAATAGTGAGTCTAATTACTCACAACCGTGATTAGTAATTTCACTGATCAAATTAATCCCAATTAAATTTTATTTTATTCCAAAAATACGAGGTATTACACTTACTTTGATCCTATTTAATTTATATAAAAGGAAACAAGTTCACTCGCTCCCAATCAAGATCCTATCATTATCACAAACACTGAAATCAACATTGATGGAATTCATCTTACTTCTGTAATATCTCCTACATCACATAAAACACATCCTTCCACTAACGTCGAAAAAGAACATATCTTTAAAAGGAAGCATTCAGCAAGGTATTTTCATTTTATTCTCTATTAAATTTATCCTTCACCTTAAGAATATACTATTCTCATATTTTTTAACATATATTTTTTCTTAATTGTAGGAGTATTGATGAAGGGAAAAAAGGATGTTATAGATTAAATTTCAAGAGTACCGTCTCATCAGACACCTTCTACTACTACATTCAATTTTTACTTTATTGTCTCGATCTATGTAAAACATTGATAATGTTTTTCAACATTTCTACATGCGTTTCAATAATCACTACTCCTCTACATTTTTACTATATTGCAGTTTTTTTTAATCTACTCTCAAATTTTCAATTGGCTTCAGTTACTATGCATTCAATAATGCATAAATCGTGCGTCGCGCGGGTTTCCACATAGTTTGATAAATGATGTTACATCTGTTTTGAATTCCCAACTTAAAAGATGATAGAGATAAATTGGCCAAAATTAAGAATCAAAGTTCTAGTAACAACTATTTTTTTATTATTAATAATTTACTTTAAATAATAAAACACAATATAAATAAAGAATATAATTTACACTTTAAATAACATTATTGGCAATCTAATCCTTTATCTGATTTATACTTTAATCCACATTAATGAATGTTTTTAAGCAAACACAAACGTGAATTGATTAAAACGGAATATGATACCATACGTTAGAGATCAAAGTTTGATATCTTTAAATACATAAAAAATTCTTTAGTGCTGGACCAGTGAATTGATGATTTTGGCATGGTTCAATAATTCCACAATGTGGCAGGACATTGTATCTGATATGTATGTTTAACTTTTTCCGGGATTATCTTCATTATTAGCAGCAGCTGTTGGGTAAATATCTGATTTTATGTTCAACATTTCTACATGCGTTTCAACTATCACTACTACTCTACATTCTTACTCTATTGCAGTTTTTTTAATCAACTCTCAAAGTTTTAATTGGCTTCAGTTATTACGCATTCAATAACGCATAAATCGTGCATCGCGCAAGTTTTCGCATAGTTTGATAAATGATGCTACATCCGTTTTGAATTCCCCACTTAAAGGATGATAGAGATAAATTGGCCAAAATTAAGAATCCAAGTTCAAGTAACAACTATTTTTTTATTATTAAATTACTTTAAATAATAAAACATAATTTAAATAAAGAATATAATTTACACTTTCAATAACATTATTGACAATCTAATCCTTTATCTGATTTATACTTTATTCCACATTAATTAATATTTTTTTTAAGCAAACACGAACACAAAATGATTAAAACAGAATATGATACCACACATTACAGATCAAAGTTTTATATCTTTAAATATATAAAAATTTCTTCAGTGCTACACCAGTGAATTGATGATTTTTGCATGGTTCAATAATTCCAAAATGTGGCATGTCATTGTATCAGATTTTTATGTTTAACTTTTTCCTAGATTGTCTTCATTATTAGGTAAATATCTGATTTTATGATCAACATTTCTACATGAGTTTCAACTATCACTAGTACTCTACATTCTTACTCTATTGCAGTTTTTTTTAATCAACTCTCAAATTTTCAATTGGCTTCAGTTATTACGCATTCAATAACGCGTAAATCGTGCATCGCGCGAGTTTCCACATAGTTTGATAAATGATGCTACATCCGTTTTGAATTCTACACTGAAAGGATGATAGAGATAAATTGGCCGAAATTAAGAATCCAAGTTCTAGTAACAACTATTTTATTATTATTATTAATTTACTTTAAGTAATAAAAGATAATTTAATTAAAGAATATAATTTACACTTTGACAATATTATTGACAATCTAATCTTTTATCTAATTTATACTT
This sequence comes from Sambucus nigra, assembly GCA_949130495.1. Classification (NCBI taxonomy): domain Eukaryota; kingdom Viridiplantae; phylum Streptophyta; class Magnoliopsida; order Dipsacales; family Adoxaceae; genus Sambucus; species Sambucus nigra. The sequence goes on from OX422217.1 coordinate 5,158,220, forward strand.
TAATCCACATTAATTAATATTTTTTTAAATAAATATAAACACGAATGAATTAAAACGAAACATGATACGACACGTAAGATATCAAAGTTTGATATCTTTAAAGGAAAATTTTAGACACACCGGTTGTCAGTACCGGTTTAGTACCGATACTGCTTTATTTATTTGTACTATGATGTAGATCTCGTCAGAAAATACTGCAGGTTCCACTAATGTATAATCAAATAAAATGCATTGAGTACTAAACCGATACTTGGACCGATAAGAGTATCGTTACATAAAAAATTCTTCGGTGCTGAATTGATGATTTTTGCATGGTTCAATAATTCCACAATGTGGCAGTCTGGCAGACCATTGTATCTGAATTGTAGGTTTAACTTTTTCCTAGAGTGTGTTCATTATTAGCAGCAGCTGTTCGCCTCCTCCAACAAAACCTTCTCAACTGTTGTAAGGCATGTTTGGATCAATCTCATTAGATTGTTCAAAATAAGATGGTTTAAAATGAAGATGGTGGATGATCAGGTATTCAAATTCAGATTATGCTGTTTTATTATTCCAGATTAGTCTGATAAAGAAAACTCACGGCTCTGAATAGTATCGATTAAGACATTTCCTGCAGAAAGCTTTGGCATTGTGTGAGATATTTTAAAGAGTCTTTTTATTTGCACGGAGAATATTTGTACAGATAGTGACATGGTGTCATTGAACTTCCTTCTCTCTGTTTTTGTAACCTCATCTTTCATTTTTTTAAAGTTTTTTATTCTTTTATTTTTTATATAAAAAATAGTTTTTCTATTAATATAAAAAAACATTTTTTTAATTAAAAACACTGTTTTTTTAATTAAAAATAAACAGGTTTTATTAAAATTAAAATTAAAAAAATATTTTTTTCATAAATAATAAGTAGGGGGTTTTACATAAACAATAATTTATCTATTTTCATTTTCTCGTAAAAAAATATTGAATATTAATGTTTTTTAATAAATCTTGATGAATAGATTCCAAATATATAAATTTTATGAATTTTAAATTAATCTAATTACACTGTTTAAAATCAAGATGGTGGATTAGGTAATCAAATTCAGATTATGCTCTTATATAATTTCAGAGAGAAAGAAAAACTCATAAATTCGTACGACTTTGAATAGTATCGATTTAGACATTTTCGCAGAAGGTTTTGGCATTGTGTGAGATATTTTAAATCGAGTATACTTGGAACAAATATATTATGGGTTCTATTTAATTATCAAATGTCCACAACTAAAGGGGCCTCATTTTGGGTGTGATTATCATTTGTTGGTTTTAATAGTTTAAGGATGTTTTAGCAAAATTAATAGTTCGGCATGTTTTATGGAATTTAACACAGTTTAGAGTATTATTTTTAAGTATCCTCATAATTTGTGCCATAAAAGCACATCCTTAGAACTCAGAAATATTAAAGAACAAAGTTTCGAAATACATTTAATAGAACATAAAAATTCATATAGAACTTTTATATTTAATATTTTTAGATACAAAATATAAGTCCTAAGGACACATGTTAACATTTTACTTTTTTGAATATTATTTACTATCCATTATTATTTTACCTAATTTAATGAGAATGGTTATTCTCACACCCTTCTCATCCTCCCCTACACCCTTTGACTATGAAATGATCATTATGTCTTTAAAATTGGTCATTTTTTTGCCTACAATTCAAATGCAGTAGATAAAAACTGAAATTCGTTTTTCAATTAAAAATAGACTTTTTTTATTTAAAAAAATATTTTAAATAAAAAAAATATTTTAAAATTAAAAATAAAATTGTTTTTAACTTTTTCTAACTGTTTTATAAAAAACATTTAAACTGTTTAAAAAAACTTATCCATTTTTTTATTAAATACTGTTTAGAAAAAGTAAAAAATCGTTTATATAAAATAAAAAACTATTTTTACAAAAATAAACTGTTTTAACTATTAAAAAACAACATTTTTAAATTTTTTTACCAAAAAGAAAACTGCTTTAAAAATTGGTTTTTTATAAATAAAATAAAATAAAATAATTAAAAAATATATTTTCAATAAAAAAAAAGCTTTTTTGATAAGAAAACTATTTTCAATCAGAAACTGTTTTAAAAATACATTTTAGCAGTTTAAAAAAACATATAATCTGTTTTTTATTTCTTAAAAACTGTGTATAAACGTAAAAAAATTTTATAAAATAAAAACTGTTTTTACAAAATAAGTTGTTTTAATTATTTAAAATACAATTTTTTAATATGGTTTTTACAACAAACTTATTTTAAAAATTAGTTCGTTTTATGATATTTTTTTAAAATAAATAAATAAACATTCAATATTATACCAAACATAAATATTGTATCTTGGCGGAGAGTGGCGAATCCAGGATTTTAGGTCAATTGGGACGAAAGTCTCGAGTGGTGCCGGGGGTTCGAAGGCGAGAGCCCCCAAGGCAATTTATTTTGGATGATTTTGAGTTTTATATAAATTATAGTTTTATAATGTCCAAACAACTACTCTCAATCATTAGTAACAATACCTAATTAATTTTGAGAAATAAACAACGCTTAATAAATATTCACAATACCCAAATTTTAGCAGTGATAATAATTGTTCTTTTGATAACAAATATTTACAATACCCAAATATTATTAATGATAACATATACTCACAATACCCAAATATTCACGAGTTTGTTCTTTGTTCCGGAGCAGAGCAGATGTAAGAAATAAAAATAGCAGAGAAGCGAAGCAGAGCGGTGGCCGGAGCTCGGATGCCAGAGGGAGAATAGCAGCAGTAGAGAGGGAAAACAATCCAACCTCTGTCAAACACCAACACACCATCAACCTCTCTCAAATACCATTCGAGCATGAAGTAACCCTAATTTTTTTTCTAAACTGGGGAGGCCAACCCAGTTCGTCCTAACGTGGATCTGCCACTGTTCGCGAAAACGTTTTATTTGCGTTATACCTTGGCGGGACTCACAACATTGTACAAGTATATAAAGAGGGGTCGATACCAATCGGGTAGTAAGTCTTGTAAGCCTATTATTATTCTTTGTATAATAAAGTATGCATATTGTATAGAACTTATGTGAAACCCTTTATAACTAACTGATCATTTATATTTATTTATAAGCATGGGCAACGTGCTTTATGTGGTCGGTAGAATCTAAAGAAAAATTACAACTCCAATAATGTTAGCCTTTTCAAATAAAAGAATCAAATATCAAAAAGTTTTTAAAATATTTTTTAAAACACATTTAGTTTAATCATTTTATTTTGTATCAAAAAGTCTCTCAAACACCCATTTAACTAATATTATCTTATTTTTAAAAGTCCACGCCAGCAGCATAGTGAAGGACTTTTTGAAGCAAAATAAAAAAGCTTAGACTAAATGTGTATTAAAAAATGTTCGATGGACTATTTGGTATATGACCCCAATAATAATAATAATAATAATAATAATTAGGGGTGTAAGCCGTACGGTTTGGTCGGTAAATAATAGATATCAATACTAAAACCAAACTCTGGATGGTAAAATCAAACCGCACCAGTTTACCACCCGTTACACCAAAATCAATACCAAAACCAAACCGGCCGGTATTTCGTTTTTTTCAGTAATTTCGATTTTTTCTGGTTTCGGTAAATTCTGGTTTTTTCTGGTTTCTGGTTTCGATTTTTTCTAGTTTCAGTAAACAGCACTAAAAGCCCAAAAAAACCAAAAACAAAACCAACCAACTTTTTTAAATATTAAAACCAAAACCAAAACCAACTTTTTTCTGATTTTGGTAAATTCGGTACGGTACGGTAATTTCGATACAATGTTTTCTGGTTTCGATAAATTCGGTACGGTATGGTAATTTCGGTACGCTTTTTTTTTGTTTCGGTAAATTCGGTACGGTAATTTCGGTAAATCGGTTTTTTAAATATTAAAACCAATCAATTTTTTTGCTGTAATTTCGGTTTCGGTAAGACCGGTTTCTCGTATTTTAATATATGATACCAAAACCATTTTCTTTCGGACCAAAACGGTACGATACGGTAAAAATCCGTACCGCTTCCACCCATAATAATAATAATAATAATAATAATAATAATAATAATAATAATAATCGTAGCTTTCCCGGGAGACCAATGTTGTTTGCAAAAGTAATAAAATAATAATAGTACATAATTAGAAATATATCCCATGATGTTTGCAAAATAACAAATGTAACCCTTTAGCTGGGCTATAAATGCCTATCAAATGTCTTCCATGAAGCACAGAGTCTCATAAAAAAGAACAAAAAAAAAAAGAATGAAGTTAAGCACTCTTCTCATCTTATCTTTTCCTTTCCTGCTTGGTACTATTGTCTTTGCAGATGATGCAGATAATGGCCCCTGGCAGTGTGGAAGGGATGCAGGTGGTGCCTTGTGTCATGATAATCTTTGTTGTAGCTTTTGGGGCTTTTGTGGTAGCACATATCAGTACTGTCAAGATTGCATGCAATAACACATAAATTGTGCATCGCGCGAGTTTTCACATAGTTTGATAAATGATGCTACATCTGTTTTGAATTCCCCACTTAAAGGATGATAGAGATAATTGGCCGAAATTAAGAATCCAAGTTCTAAATTGTTTTTTTATTATTAAATTACTTTAAATAATAAAACATAATTTAAATAAAGAATATAATTTACAGTTTCAATAACGTTATTGACAATCTAATAATTTATCTGATTTATACTTTAATCCACATTAATTAATATATTTTTTAAATAAACACAAACACGAATCAATTAAAACGAAACATGATACCACATGTAAGATATCAAAGTTTGATATCTTTAAATGCAGAAAAAATTCTTCGGTACTGAATTGATTATTTTTGCATGGTTCAATAATTTTTTCCTAGACTGTGTTCATTATTAGCAGCAGCTGTTCGCCTCCTCCAACTAAACCTTTTCAACTGTTGTAAGGCATGTTTGGATCAATCTCAATAGATTGTTTAAAATAAGATGGTTTAAAATGAAGATGGTGGATCAGGTATTCAAATTCAGATTATGCTGTTTTATTATTCCAGATTAGTCTGATAAAGAAAACTCATAAATTCGTACGGCTTTGAATAGTATCGATTAAGAGATTTCCTGCATAAAGTTTTGGCATTGTGTGAGATATTTTAAAGAGTCTTTTTATTTGCACGGAGAATATTTGTACACATAGTGACATGGTGTCATTGAACTTCCTTCTCTCTTTTTTCATAACCTCATCTTTCATTTTTTTTAAAGTTTTTTATTCTTTTATTTTTTAAATAAAAAACAAATTTTCTATTTATATAAAAAATATTTTTTTAATTCAAAAAATGTTTTTTAATTAAAAATATACAGGTTTTATTAAAATTTAAATTAAAAAAAATATTTTTCTCATAAATAAAAAATGGTGGTTTTACATAAAAAGTAAATTTATATGTTTTGATTTTTTCGTTAAAAAATATCGATTATTGGTATTTTTTGATAGATCCTGATGAGTAGATTCCAAATATATAAATTTTATGAATTTTGAATCAATCTAATTACACTGTTTAAAATAAGATGGTGGATCCGGTAATCAAATTCAAATTATGCTCTTAATCTAATTACACTGACGAAGAAAAACTCATAAATTCGTACGGATTTGAATAGTATCGATTTAGACATTTCCGCCGAAGGTTTTGGCATTGTGTGAGATATTTTATATCGAGTATTTGAATCGAGTATCTTTGTAACAACAATATATTATGCGTTCTATTTAATTATCAAATGTCCACAATTAGAGGGGCCTCATTTTGGGTGTGATTATGGGCTGACAATTTTTGACACGATAACCCGTTTATGGAAATGACCCGAAATTGACACGATTAGCTTGTATAGATTTAAGATTACCCAAAACTTATACTCAAATAAAAATCAACGCGACCCGATAATTTATCATTTGTTGGTTTTAATAGTTTAAGGTTGTTTTAGCAAAATTAATAGTTCGGCATGTTTTACAGAATTTAACACATTTTAGAGTATTTTTTTTAAGTATCCTCATAACTTGTGCCATAAAAGTACATTCTCATAACTCAAAAATATTAAGAATAAAGTTTCGAAATACATTTAATAGAACACCAAAATTCATATAGAGCTTTTATATTTAATATTTTTAGATACAAAACATAATTCCTAAGGACGCGTGTTAACATTTTTACTTTTTTGAATATTATTTACTATTCATTATTCTTTTACCTAATTTAATGAGAATGATTATTCTCACATCCTTCTCATCCTCCCCCACACCATTTGACTATGAAATGATTATTATTATTATTATTACCGCTTCCACCCCTAATAATAATAATAATAATAATAATAATGGTAGCTTTCCCGGGAGACCAATGTTGTTTACAAAAGTAATAAAATACTAATAGTACATAATTAGAAATATATCCCATGATGTTTGCAACATAACAAATGTAACCCTTTAGCTGGGCTATAAATGCCTACTAAATGTCTTCCATAAAGCACAGAGTCTCATCAAAAAGAACAAAAAAAACAAAGAATGAAGTTAAGCACTCTTCTCATCTTATCTTTTCCTTTCCTGCTTGGTACTATTGTCTTTGCAGATGATGCAGATAATGGCCCCTGGCAGTGTGGAAGGGATGCAGGTGGTGCCTTGTGTCATGATAATCTTTGTTGTAGCTTTTGGGGCTTTTGTGGCAGCACATATCAGTACTGTGAAGATGGTTGCCAGAGTCAATGTAGGGATACCGCACGTTTGACTGATCTTCCTCGTGCTCTACTCCGACCTACCAATAATCGTAATGCTATAAGCAAGATGATAAGTAAATCACTCTTTAATGAAATGTTTAAGCACAGGAATGATTGTCCCAGTCGAGGATTCTACAGTTACGAGGCTTTCATAACTGCTGCTCGATCTTTTCCTAGTTTTTGTACTAGTGGTGATGTCGCCACTCGTAAAAGAGAGCTCGCGGCTTTCCTTAGCCAAACCTCTCAAGCAACCACTGGTTAGTCGTCTTATGAAATTATTTCCACCATTTATATTTGTTTTGAAATCAATTTACGTACTTGGATGCTTGGTGTAGGAGGAAGGCTTGATTCCGCAGTGGTAGATCCACATGCATGGGGATATTGTTACGTTAATGGAACCACCGATGAGCAATACTGCACATCTTCTAATTGGCCATGCGCTTCAGGCAAACAATATAATAGCCGAGGACCAATTCAACTCACTCAGTACGTAACTCATTCATCCAAATTTTTGTAAAGAAATTATTATTAGGCAAAAATTCTATTTGTAATTAAAATAGTTACTAGATCTCTCTTTATGAGAAGGAACATTTTAATTAGCATAACTATTAATTTTTCAACTTAACGTACAGTTACGATGTGATTTAGTGCAGTAACATTTCACGTGAAAACTACATTTTTTTTGTTATGAGTGGTACTATGGGTACCAAACAAATCCTTAAGAACACTATATAAGATAATTCATGGATGCGTGCCTAAAAATAAATTTTCTTTAGCTGATTTTTTATATAAATTTTAAACATTTCAATAAAATTCCAAAAAAAGAAATTCAACTCAAAATAATTTTTTTTACTATTTTAAACAAATCAATCCAACTATGTGAACTTAAAATCACTTAAAATTGACATATATTCATCTAATTTTGTTAAAATAGGAAACAAATTTATTTTGAACTGATTTTTTTTTTTGTGGATCCCTGAATTGTTTAAACATCATTTTAAAAAATCAACTCAAAAAACTATTTTTTAAGCATTTAGTCCCTCAAATATTTTTTAATAATATTTAGTCCAGGCCTTTTTTTTGTTCCGAAAACACCCATTTAATCAATATTTTCTTATTTTTAAAAGTCTGAGCTAGCGGCGCAAACGCACCACCTACCCCACCCCTACCCCAACCCTCAATGTCGGAGCTCCAGCGACCCTCATTGGAGATCCTTGTTTTGAGTGTTTTTATATGGCGAGGGACTTTTTGAAACAAAATAAAAAGGTTTGAAATAAACGTGCATTAAAAAATGTTTGAGGGGTAATTTGCTATATGCCCCTTAATATAAATTTACAAATAAACATAAATCAATCGTTTTTTATTACTACCAATAAATAATGCTTCTAATTTGGAGTAGGATTTTCATGTAATAATTTTGACGATAACTCTAATTCTCAGCAACTACAACTACGGGCTTGCTGGTGAAGCTCTTGGAATAGATTTGGTAAACCATCCTGATTTAGTAGCGACAGATCCCATTGTATCATTCAAGACAGCTATATGGTTTTGGATGACTCAGCATGACAATAATCCTTCTTTGCACGATATTCTTATCAATGCGAACTCTGAAGCTAGTGATCAAGTCCCAAGCTACGGTGTGATTAGTAAAATAATTAATAGTAATTTTGGACACCAAAGTGGCCTTGATACTATTACTACAAGCATTGGGTACTACAAGAGGTATTGTGACATGCTAGAAGTGAGCTATGGAGATAACCTCGAAAATTGGTTTGATGAAACACCTTTCACCAAAGTTGCTCACATCAAAATGTCTGTCGTGTAAGTGTAACAATTAAGAAGATAAAAGTAGTGGCTCTGGGAAAAATTGGAGTGCTAGCTATTCTATCATAGAAAGCTAATTAATGACCTCATATTATGTATTGTAATAAGAGTAATGCCACAAGTTTTTACACCAAAATTGTGTACCAAGTGCATTAAGTGTTGTACATTTACTTAAAGTACAATACTTTGATACCCTTGGTATACAACTTGGTGTAAAAATTGGTAAGCATGGCATTTACCTTGTAATAAAGTGGTTGTACTTATGATGAAATAAATGAGCCATATTAGCTACTAAATTGTTCTGACATAAAAAATTCATAAATGAATGGAATGATGTCAATTATGCATCGGAAATTTACATAAGAGAGGTTTTATTTCAACCCCTTAATTTTATCTAACTACCCCAATTTGAATATACCTATATTGTTGGGCCGACTACCTATTTTCCCATCCCACATTATGGGGTGTTTAAAATGAAAAATAAAATATACTTTACACCAAGGTTCTAAAAAACACGAGGCGTGATCGAGGTGTGGAGGCGAAGCCTTAAGCCTTAAGCCTTAGAAGTCTAGGCGAGTCTTAGGCGTGAAAAGTCGTAAAAAGGCGTTTAGGCCTTCTTAATATATTTTAATATTTTTTAACCATAACAAGGCTATTAAAATACTAAAATTGTACATATCATAAAAATATGTCTGAATATATGCAAATTAAAATACTATTTGATTATTTTGGATGAGATAATGGTCCGGTTAGTAAAAAATTCTTTAAAAGACGATATCGTTTCACTAAAACATTGTTGTTTTTAAAAAAAAAGTGCACCTTAAGGGTTTTACCAAGAATAAGGCGTAAAAAACTTAAGGCGAGGCGTTTCTCCCAAGCCTTAAGCCTAAGCGGATTTTTTAGAACAGTGTTTTACACACATATGCAAACACTCTAAACGATTTTTTCCTCATTTGTTTTTATATGTTTTATTCATCTATGATACTTTTCACTTTTTCAACAAACTTAATTTCTTGATTTTTTTTAATTTTTTTTTATTCCTCTTCTTTTCATTCTTATTTTTTTTTATCATTTCTTAGTATGTTTATCATTTCTCTTCCTTTTATTGGTTCCATTTTGCTCCATGCAACACACTATATCACACGAAAAAAACTAGCCACGCAAAAAATTAAAATAACAATAAAAATATACTTTTTTTAATAAACTTAAATTTATTAATAACTAAATAGGACAAAAAACTTCTCCCAGAGGTTCTTACAAGCATTTAAGGGAAAATAAATAACTCTAAAATTTATGAGAACTTGAATGAGAAAAGATGGCCTTAAATTATATTTAAGAGTCGATTTCTCCTCACAAGTTGAGGTTGGAAAATCGACTTGATAATTCTTGTTTCTTCATTTTTTAGTATTGTCATCCACCAAATCATCTTCAATAAATGCCCTTGCTTTGGCGGAATTAGGACTTATTCCGAAATCAAAATTGAGGTCGACATATAAATTCATTCCAGGACTGATTAAATTAAGTATGTCCTCTAGAAGGGGCATTTCATCTTCTGAATTTGACTTATCCATGTCAGTATTGGTGTTATCCCTTAAAGAAGAATTTTTCTTTTTTTGAACAAATTTTTTAGAGTATGTTCCTCTCCTTTTCCCAACAGTTCAGCGGCATGGTTCTCTTTTTGATTAGGAACCACCTGGGTTTCCCTCTAAAACGATCCAACAGTAGTTTCCTATTTTGTTTGTTTTGACACCTAATTCAACTCATTTTCCTCATTAGTATTATTTGTTTGAGATTTTTTATTTAAATGATCCTCAACGGATATTTCTCCAAGATCTACGACAGGATTTTGGGGCTGTTTAGGAAATTGTTCATCGAAGCTACTACCACGGATAGGATGACCTGTTGGAAAATATGTATGCAAAGGCAAAAATGGAAGTCTTCTATTTATAAAAACAATGTCAACTTCAATACAATAATGTAAACTTATGAATACAACTTTTGTTTATCTTCAAAATAATTCTGAAATTTCAAGGCTTGATGTCACTTTCCTAAATACAGTATTCACCCCACCAAGATAATTCGGTATAAAAATGGGAATCTTGAAATCCTTACTCGAGATAAAATGAAGTAATTGCACTGTCCGCAAATAGTATGTTTGAAGATAACCCTTGGATGTAGCAGTGAAGAACAAACAACTGTGACATCCCGCCTAATTAATTATCGGGTGATCAATCCTTAATTAATTAATTTCAGAATATCAAGTTGGTTCAACTAAATGCATTAGTGTCGAAAACTCTAATTTTAATTTAATAAAAACTAACCACCTAATATTTAATAAGGTTGGTGTCAAATGTTATCTTGTTATTAACCATCATCATTAAAGTGAAATTTCTAATCATCACCATAGATCACAATAGCATAAGGAAAGAACTACCGAATTTAAATAAAGAAATGGAGTAAACACATCCAGTCAAAATCCCATACAGTAATACAATAACATGAAATCAAAGTCTAATAATAGAATAAAACAACTCTAAATGTCTGAATGTAAATAGGGACGACATGTCCAACTAAAATAAATGACTGATAGATAAGGAGAAATAAACATAGAAGCATCTACTAGCAATATCTTGTAGCTTCCACAATAGTTATAGCTCGACAAACGAATGGAATCTCCTAAGTCTGGTGTCCCTGTGGCTGAGCACCTAAAATAATAGAACAAGCAAAGAGATTTGCAGAAAAATGGGTTAAAGCCCGAGTAGAAAAGAGTTTAAATATAGCAAGTAATTAAATTGTTTAATTAGAACAAATATTATTCGTGTTAAGTTAGCATACTCACTTGGGAGGCTCACCTCTCATCTAATGTGCACACCTAGCAAGCCTAGCTACCCATACTAGTCACAATACTCTACCAGACTATACGTGGTTTAATCACTATGCCGTATATAATATTTAAATACCCCGAAGATAATATATCTCTACTATTTAATAATGTGTTTAATGATATCATAAATCATTCTCATAGCATTCTTAATTCGCAACCGGTGACCCAATACGTATACACTTTAATAAAGTAGCCAACATGAAACACATAATAGGAACTCAGTATACAAATATACAATCACTATATATATACATATCAAAACTGCACCCATGGTTAAGAAACCTTGGTGCTAGGCATACTCGGCTATCTAGTCCCGTTGCAAATGCTCGTGCATAAAGGACAACATGCTCAATATCTCAAGAACTAATCAATCATATACACGTATTGGAGGCGAATATAGTTCCAAGCCAATGGGCTACGCACATACCTACGCACCCATACGACCGTCATCACTATCATTCTCATTGATAGTCCGTACCTAAATTCCATGCTCTAGTGGTACGACTCAAAATCCCCCGAAGGCACACAAGATTTGGTCGTCCACAATGCGCTAACCTCCGTTCGATAGCCAGCAGCTAGGTATGTCATACACATAATATTCTAAGTATTAAGCATGCACACAACTTATACAACTTAATAGGCATTCACGCAACCCCATTTACCATAATACGTAAGTAATATTAACTTCATTAGTCTCCAAGATATCCATTTATATATAACCTATCTAGGACTTACATTCTCTCCTAGATTTCGATACATGTTCGATACCTCGAGGATCATTACACCCTTAATTCATTAAAACTTTGGAATTTAAATCACTCGTTACTCATGTAGGTTAATACACTCGCTTGGATTAGCCAAGGATGGATTTTAACTCGATCGGACCCAAAAATCAAGTTCTGAAATCTCGTTCGAAGTTCCAGGATTCTCGTTCAAACGAGGTCATTCGAACGAGTTCGCTCGAATGAAGTTCCAACTTTGAATGAACTCAGCAATTTGTTAGAAGGGTCATTGGAAATCTCGTTAAAAGGCTCATTCGAACGAGGTCATTCAAATGACATGGGTTGGTCTTCTAACGAAAAATCCGAACATGCCCAGTTCTGCCCAAATTCGATTTTTCCAAGATAACACACTTCAAACTCAACCTGCCCAGTTCTGCCCCAAATTCGATTTTTCCAACATAACACACTTTTAACTCAACCCAAATTGCATCCAACATCCAATTTGATAGCTCTAAACTGTTCCTAATCATTATGGGACACTTTCTAACAAAAATTAGTGTTCAAATCTTTATGTTTTCAAACGGAAACCCAACAATTTCTTAAATCTCTAAAGATTTTCATAACATGAACCTAGTAATTTAAGTATTCAAAACTCTTATTATAATTCGTGATTAGGATCTAAAATATCCAAATTTAATAGCCTAACAAAGGGAAAAACCTCTACATGCATACCCATCTCCAATTCATAAGTTTTATTTACAATTTAGTCTAATTAACCCTAAGATTTCATTGCATTAAGTTTATAACATCTAATCTAAATCAACAGGAACAATATTTTCTAAAAGAGGAGCAAGATAAACACTTGCCTTGGGTTGGATTTCAGATTCTTGGGTCGACATTAATATGTGGTTGATCCTCAGGTCACGATCTACACTTTGGTGTAACTTTGGTGTGAAATCTCTTGAGTTCTTGGCTTAGTTCTCCTATGGAGTCTTCTTCTTCCTTGATTCTCTCTCTCTCTCTCTCTCTCTCTCTCTCTCTCTCTCACGTATGTTGAAAACTGCCATTAACCTCTAACGCACATTGCTTTTAATTAAAACCTAATTTTCATCCATTTAATTCCCCAAAAATCTCAAATAACTAAAATACCCCAGGGGTGTCATTTTGGGCTAAAATGCCACAGACTCCAAATAAAACACCCGATTAGTGTTTTCTGACTATTTCGAACTTTTCGAACACACTGGGGTACTCAAAATAGTCATTCGATTTATATAAAAATAATTTAACTTTTTAACCTCCCAATGTATAATAGCGATGTGACTCATACGCGCGTCCCAATTAATTATATCTTAACTGCCGTGTATCTCATCCCCGGACATACAATTATTTTCGAAACCATCTATTACGTTACTCACTACGTAATGTTAAACATAGTTATTACTCAACAAGATTTCAAGATAATTATTTTCGATAACTACTAACTCTCGTCACGCTCGTAATTATTACCATATAATCGGATTAATTATAATTAAATTTTCTCTCTTAAATTAATTAATCCCAATTTTCATAATTTCATAATAAAATAAATATGCGTAAAAATATGGGGTATTACATACTTCCCCCCTAATAACATAATTTCTTCCAGAAATTCGGAAATGAAAATATACCTGGGAAGAATAACTTTGGATAACGTTCACGTATGTCATCTTCACGCTCCCAGGTAGATTCCTCAACATTATGGTGTTGCCACTGAACACAGACTAGTGGTGTACTATCTTCGACCTCAACTTCCTCTCACTACGGTCTAGGATAGCAACTAGCCCCTCCTCGTTGGAGCTATCAAGTTGTAAGTCGATCTCCTCCAACGCAATGTGAGTGTGGGGCAATCATCTCAAAGAAATCTACTCAGCGAAGAGATATGGAACATGTTATGGACTCTATGCAAGTGCTCCGGTAACCCAAGTCTATAACCGATGGACCCAATCCTCTCAATAAAAGGAAATGGACCTACATACCTAGGCGCCAACTTTCCCTTCTTCCCAAAATGCATAACTCCCTTCATAGGAGACACCCCAAGTAACACTTGGTCCCCAATATTAAACTCTAAAAAATAGCTCTTAGCGTCAACATAGCTCTTATGTCGATCCTAAGCAACCCGAATACGGCTTCGTATCAACTCTATCCTCGTCGAAGTATCATGAATCACTTCTGGGCTAAGTAATTTGTTGTCCCCCCACCTCTAACCAATATACTGGGGAATGACAAGGTCTACCATATAGTGCCTCGAATGGAGCCATACCGATAGTAAATTGGTATAAGTTTTTCATAGGCAAACTCCACCAGTGGAAGATACTTCTCCTAGCTTCCGCTAAAATTAATGATGCACATACATAACAACTCCTCTGACATCTGGTTTGTCCGCTTGGTTTGTCCATTTATTTGTGGGTGATAGGTTGCGCTCAGTCGCAACTTCGTACCCATCGCCTCCTGAAAACTCTCTCAGAACCGAGACACAAACACCTTATCTCTGTCAGACATGATGTTGAGAGGCACCCCGTGAAGTCTCACTATCTCTGATATGAATATCTGGCCATACTGTTTCGTGGTGTAATCTATACGGACTGGCAGAAAGTGGGCTACCTTAGTTAGCCGATCCACTATCACCTATATCAAAATGTGAACCCTCTGTGATGTAGGTAATCTCGTGATGAAGTCTATGGAAATGATCTCCCATTGGCTGTAGAAGTCCCTTTGGTCTCTGATGGTCCACTTCTACTAACCAACAAGTGGCATACTTTGAGACGAGCTAGACAATATTCTTCTTTGTCTCGCTCCACTATTTCTATCTTCGCATATCTTGGTACATCTTATTCCCACAGGGATGTATCGTAAATCGTGAACCGTATGACTCTATCATCACCTCGTGTTGTAAGTCTTATCCCTCAGGAATAACGAACCTTCCATTGAAGCGTAGACCCCCATCTGAACCCACAGTATAAGACGATGCCCCCTTTGCTAGAAGTTTCACTATCTGACTTTAGCACAAACGATCATCTGCCTGAGTCTGTACTACTCTCGTAATGATTTGGGGCGTAACTGTCATCACAGAAATTAACGATCGAGCCACCGCATCCTGGTGTCCTAACTCCTTCCATTTCTCTTTCCACACCTCTTCCACCCCAACTACTGGTCTACGACTCAATGCGTCAGCTACAACGTTAGCCTTCCACGGGTGGTATTGGATATCAAATTGATAATTCTTCACAAACTCAAGCCACCGATGTTGATGTATACTTAACTCCTTTTGCGTGAAGAGATACTGTAATGACTTATGGTTCGTGAACAAGTGAAATTTCTCCCTCAGGAGATAATGTCACCAAATCCGTAGTACAAACACAACCGCTGCTAGCTCCAAGTCATGGGTGGGGTAATTCCTTTCGTAAGGCTTAAGCTTACGGGAGGCATAAGCTATAGCCTGATTCTCCTGCTGAAGTACACCCCCAAGTACTAATAAGGACGCATCAGTGTAGACTAGATACTCCATTCTTAAACTGGGCAATGCTAACACTGGTGCTGAGGTTAACACGTCTTTCAACTCATCAAAGGCTAACTAACAGGCATCACTCTAGATCAATGGCACCCCTTTGCAAGTCAGGTGTGTCAACGTACCCACTATCATTGAAAACACTCGAATAAACCTCTTGTAGTATCCAGTTAGGCGTAAGAAAATTCGTATCTCGATCGGTGTTATGGGCTGTCCCACTCCCTCACCGTTGACACCTTCCCCGGATCCACGGATATCCCTCTGTCAGACATGATATGTCCTAAAAACCGGACCTCCTTCAGCCAAAACTCACATTTCTCATATTTGCATACAACTCATGCTGATGTAGTGTCTGTAGAACCTGACTGAAGTGCTCGGCATGCTCCTCCTCAGTCTGTGAGTAACCAGAATTTAATATATGAAGATGACAATGAGCTGGTCCAGGAAATCTTTGAACACCCTATTCATCATGTCCATAAACACGGCTGGGGTGTTGGTTAGCCTGAAAGGCATAACCCTAAACTCATAGGAACATATCTCATCAAGAAGGCAGTCTTTGACACATCCTGCTACCTGATACCCGATCTCAAGTCAATCTTTGAGAATAAGGATGCTCCTCTCAACTGGTCGAATAAGTCATTAATTCGAGGCAACGGATATTTGTTCCGTATCGTTTCTTTATTCAACTCCCGGTAATCGACATATAACCTTAAAGATCCATCCCTCTTCTTAACGAACAGTACGGAAGCACCCCACAGCGAAGTACTCATACGGATAAACCCCTGCCCCTAAAACTGCTCAATCTGGTTATGTAACTCCCCCATCTCTGCTGGAGCCATACGATAAGGTGCGCGGGCTATCAGTCAAGTGCCCGGTGCTAAATCAATGACAAAGTCTATCTCTCTACTCGCTAGTAACCCCAAAATCTCCTGAATACATCGGTAAACTCTCAAACAACAGGAATCGATTCAAGCGGTACCACCACCTCCTAAGAGGCCTCCTCCTCTATTTAGTATAAATGTGTGGATGATCCTCCCTCAGAGTGAGGCATCGCCACCAGGAACATCTCCTGACCGCGTGTGGAAGAAACTATGCTCATACTAAAATAATTAATCATGGCTCTATACCTGACAAGCCAATTAATACCTACAATCGTATCATACTCGGACATATCCAATACGAGAATGTCAGTGAGTAAGATAAACCTCCCAATCTCTATACCCACTCCCTAATAAATAAAAGAAATAATGGAACCTCTACTTAATGGCGAATTCACACAAGTAACCGTACTCTCTATTGTATCATCATCGATTGAGGACTTGAGAGATATTAACTGGGTTTCTAGATTCGAGGATCTACCCCCGGCGGAGTCATCCATGATTCCCTCCGAAGGAAAATTTCCCACCCTCGAATTAAAGAAACTACCATCCAACGTAAAATATGCTTATTTAGGAGAGGATGAGACATTTCATGTTGTTGTCTCCTCTAACCTGGATAAAGAGAAAGAGGGTAGGTTGTTAGAGATTTTGAGGAAGCACCGAGGAGCTTTTGGTTAGAGCATAGAAGTTTTGAAAGGTATAAGTCCCTTGACTTGTACCTAGAAAATCCACCTCAAGGAGGTCGTAAAGCCCTCGAGGGAAATGCAAAGAAGATTGAACCCCACAATGCAAGAGGTTGTGCGAGCTAAAATTATTGATCTATTATATGCCAGGATTATCTACCCAATCTCGGATAGAAAATGGGTGAGTCCCATCCAAATCATCCCGAAGAAGTCGAGAATGACTGTGGTCGAGAATGCTAAAGGGGAGTTAATTCCCCAACGTACCACCACCGGGTGGCGCGTTTGCATTGATTCCTGAAAACTCAATGTGAGCATAAGTAAAGATCATTTCCCCTTACCATTCATCGATCAAATGCTAGAGTGTGTAGTGGGACACCTGTATTATTACTTCCGAGATGGTTATTCCGGGTATAACTAAATAGAGGTAGATGTGTTAGATCAAAAGAAGATAACTTTCAGATGTCCATTTGGCACATTTCCCTACAAACGGATGTCGATTGGTTTGTGCAATGAACTTGCGACTTTTCAAAGGTGTATGCTTAGCCTCTTTAGAGACATAGTTGAAAGAGGCCTTGAAGTTTTCATTGATGATTTTAGCATTTTTTGCCCTTATTTAGACCTTTGTCTTGCGAATCTTGAGAAAGTTTTAGCCCGGTGTGTGGAAAAGAACTTAGTGCTTAATTGGGGAAAATGCCATTTCATGGTAATGGAAGGAATAATTATTGGCCACATAGTGTCTTCCATGGGAATCAAAGTAGATAGGTCTAAAATAGATGTCATAGTTGAGCTACCCCCTCCTAAATCACTTAAGGATGTGCGCTCCTTCTTGGGCCATGCGGGGTCTTATAGAAGGTTTATTAAGGACTTTAGTGCCATCACTAGACCCTTGAGTAATCTCTTTATGAAGGATGACACCTTTGAGTGGAACGAAGCATGCCAAGATGCTTTTGATAAATTGAAATGAATGCTTGTTTTCTCTCCCGTTATGCAAGCTCCGGATTGGTCCCTGCCATTCTAGCTAATGTGTGATGTAAGTGATTACGCAAGTGGGGATGCTTTGGCCAAAAAAAGGATAACAAAGCCCATGTAATCTACTACGCTATCCAGACTTTAACCAAGCCATAACTAAATTACTTTACCATGGAGAAAGAATTTCTAGTGGTAGTGTTTTCCTTTGATAAATTTCGCTCGTACCACATTGGTTCACCCATCACATGCTTTACCAACCATGGGGTAATAAAATATCTCCTTCCTAAAAAAGATGCTAAATCGCGCCTCATAAGGTGTATCTTACTCCTACAAGAGTTTAATATTTCCATTAAAGGCAAAAAAGGGGTAAAAAATGTCGTTGCCGATCATTTATCCCGGCTCTCGTTCGATGTGCCTAGTTATCCCATACCCATAGACGAGTACTTCTCGAATTGGTAGTTATTTACCGCCTTTTCTCTTTCTTGGTTAGCGAGCATAGTTAACTATCTTATCATGGGAGTCATCCCTCCCGATTGGACATCGCAAGAAAAGAAGAGGTCCATTACTTGGTCGTGCATATTTTTCTATGATGATCCATTTTTATTTAAATATTGCGCATGCCAAATCATCCGATGTTGTGTACCAAATGACGAGACTCATAGCGTCATCCATTTTTGTCATACGGAAGCATGTGGAGGCCACTTTTCCACGAATAAGACAGCCGCTAAGATTCTTCAAAGAAGACTCTATTGGACCACAATCTTCCAATTTGTGAACACTTACTATAAATCATGCGATAGGTGTTAAAAGATGGAAGATCTTACCCCATGAGATATGATGCCATTAACCCCTATACTCATTATTGAGATATTTGATTGTTTGTGGGTTTTAACTTCATGGACCATTTTCCTTCATCCTTTGGCTTCCTATACATCCTCGTTGTGGTAGATTACGTGTCTAAATGGGTAGATGACATAGATACCAAAAGAAATGATAATAAATTGGTGATTAAGTTCTTGCAAGAACACATACTCTCTCGCTTCGGTGCTCCGAAGGCAATAATTAGTGATAACGGTAAGCATTTTTGCAATAGGACGTTATAAAAGCTTATGAGAAAGTATGGGGTTATTGGCAATGTTGGAAAAACTTATCGTCCTCAAACAAGAGGGGAATCCAAGCTAAAAAATCATGAAATCAAAAACATCTTTGAAAAAATTATCGATCCTAACCGAAAAGATTGTTCCCTCAGATTGAACAATGCGCTATGGGCTTATCAGACCGCATACAAGAATCCCCTTGGGATGTACCCATTTAACTTTATCTATGGAAAGCTGTGCCATCTCCCCGTGGATCTAGAGCACAAGGCCTATTATGCAATCAAGAGCATAAACTATAGTTTGAATAAAGTTGGTGAAGCTCGTAAGCTTCAAATAAATGAGTTGGAAGAGATGAGCAATGATGCGTACGAGAATGCAAAGATTTCCAAAGAACGGATGAAACTTGCACATGATAAGATGATCTGACATATATAGTTTCATTCGGGAGAAAAGGTGCTTCTCTACAACTCTAGGCTATATTTATTTCCTCAAAAAATTACGGTCTAGATGGAAGGGCCCATTTGTCGTGAGAAATGTATTCCCCCACGAAGCGATGGAATTGGAAGATCAAAAATGGGGAGATACATTCAAAGTTAACAAACAATGCCTAAAGACATATCTAAAGGCATATGTGGAAGAATTCGACATGATCTGGTTGTCGGACCTCATTTACAGGGTTGGGTGAGCTGTAACGAAGAGTTCATCGCACCCTCGACGTGTATGGGGTGAATATTTTGTACACTAGTTAGAATTAGGTTAGGATCGTTAGGAGTTTGTAGGTGCAAGTTATGAGAGGATAGGAGTTCAAACACGCATTTTGTGAGGGTATGGAAAGTTTCGAGGTAGTTCGTTCGTTGATAAATTGAGGGAGTTTTCGGAATTTCAAGTGTGAAAGGAGTTTTGATTACGAGAGGACAGGTGTTTTCTGAAAAAGAAAATAATGAACCGAACCAGTACCACTGGAACGGATCGGTTTGATTAAGGGAAATTTGAAATAAAAAAGGGGAAACGGGATCGGTTCATCCCTAGGGATCGGATCGGTTCGATTCCTGCAGAGATTTTCCATTCCCTAGGTTCTCCCCCTTTCCCCAATCTTTTCATTTCCCTCCCATTCTATTTTTCCCTGTTTTCCCTCCTTTTTTTCCCCGTTTTTTCCCCTCCAAATACTCCCCCTCCTCCCACCCCACCTATAAATTCCCACCTTCTCCCCCCATTTTCTTCACACCCACATAACTTCTCTCCCATACATAATCTCTTTCTCTCTCTCTCTTTCTCTCTCTCTCCCCTCTAATTTTCCAAGAACACCAACCTCTCCCATGGCCAACCGACCATTTCTCATCAAATACACTTCCACCGAGGTCCGGCCTGACGATAACGGGGACCACCGTTGTCGCATCGAATGCATATGGTGCGAGCAGTTATTTAGCCCCTCAGAAAATCTCCACATTGAGCACTTAGTGAATTGGAACGAACTACCCCCCACTATCACTAACCTTTTCCGATCTACGGGTGGTGCCAATATCTCAACGAGCCCCACGAGGTATTATAGGAGGCAGAGGTTCAATCTTTCTATAGCTCACTCATCTGAACAAGCGAGTTCGAGTCCGAAGCTTTTGTTGATGGACCCCCATCACCTTTTCTATGGACATCTTGTCCCGACAGCGTGCGCAAAAGGGGGTTCTGATTCCGGAAGAATTTGACTACCTAGCTAATGTCGGCCCCATTCTAAAAAGTCAATTCATAGCCCAACTTGCACCCGACGAACAATTGGTTTGGGAAAATTTTACGGTGGGGAGCTTAAATGACAAGGCCTGAACATTCCACATTATTTTCACCAAACTCCTCTAAATATCTAATGACTCGGTAATGCTCCCTCACCAAGCAAAACTCGTCTACCCCTTGTATGATCCCAACATTATCGTTCACCTAGGTTTCACATTCTACACCGACATCCTCTATGCAGCCTTAGAACACAAGGGATTAGTCCCTTTCCCATACGCCCACCTAATTACCTCTATTCTTAAAGATATCGGCATACATCCCCCCTGAGCATTTCCCCGCTTCCTAAAGTCCATTGGTCAAGAATCATGCAATCGGAGTGCCAAACAATGGGCGGCTATAAGAGCAGCACAGGTAGAGGAGGATTCCGAGGAGGAAGTAGTCGAGGATGTGGAGATGGTCGAGGGTGAAGAGGAAGTGTCCGATGAAGAGGCTGATTCTGATTTTGAACCAGAAGGAGAAGATCTTGATTGCCGCATCACCGAGTTGGAATCACGGTTTGACGGTTTCATGAACGAATACTGTACCGATTGTTGGGCATACTAGCGTGATACGAGTATGATGCATGGCCTACAAGCTGAGTTACATCGACTTCATTTGGGTGCACCACCACCGACCTATTTTTATGACCCATATGACCCAAATGCTCTTGGAACATCCCAACACCCCCTCAGTTGCCTGTTTTTGAGTTGGTTGTTTGTTATGTCTAGTTCTTCCATTTTTCTATCCATACCTGCTTGTAATTGTATTACGTAATGGATAACTTTGATATGCCTATCCTTTCATTCATATACTTGCTTGTTTTTATTATTGCATATTGTCCTTTGTTTATTTTCTATGCATTCTCTCTTTATTTTAGCTTTTAGTCTTTTTGCATAGGGACTTTGCAAAAGTATAAGTTGGGGGGTGGGGGGTACGCATGCACTTAAAAAAAAAAATCACAAAGTTCAAAATGAACAAAAAAAAAAAATAGAAAACATAAAAAAATTGTAAAACAATTGAAAAATCTTGAAAAAGTAAAAAAAATATTATTCTTTAAAATAATTAAAAATTGGAATTTAAATTTTTAAAAAATGTCACAAAATTTGTTTAGAAGTCTCAAATTGTAAAAATTAAATGCGCTAAGCCGAAATTGACCAAAGATGGAATTGAGCGAAGATTGACGACTTAACGAATAAGTGTGGAAGTTAATTAACCCGGTGAGATTTTGAGCCTATCAATTTTTGCGAGTAATTAAATCAATCCGAGTTAACAATTACCTCAAAGTCCATTTCATCATTTTAATAAGTCGTTGATGATATATATTCCTTTATTTTGACGACTTAACGAATAAGTGTGGAAATATATATGATGTTGTCTTGAAAAATGTGCTAACATATCTCAAAACTTAATTAATCACGAGATGCACATGGTAAATTAATGAGTGATTTGAAAAATGAAGTAGGCCATCGTTTGTTACCCAAAAATATTAGCCATAAAAAATCCATGAAAAATTATCCCATTGCAACCCAATTTGAGCCGAATAAAATTTTCCCTTTTCGTTTGCAAACCCAAATAGCCCGAAATTATGAAATTTTAAGATTTCGAAAGTTCAATCGAATAAGTCCAATAAAAAGGGGCAAAAGAAAATAGAAGAAAAATGCTCAACAAAAATAGTAAGAAAAGAAAGAATAGAAAAATAGAAAAGAAATGGAAAAAGAAAAGAAAAATGAGCAAAAGCCCAAAAAGCACTAAAAGGCATCATAAGAACATTTTTCCAATTTCGTCTTTCCAAAAAAATCCCAGTTTACCCAATTCACCTTATAACCCCCCAAAAGTCCTAACCGAGTCTGAAATCCAAAATTAATTACCACATGGAGAGCTAAGACACAAAAGAATAAAAAGCGAGATTAATTGGTGTGAACAAGAGGCGATGTTTCCCATTTTCCAAATAACTATATTCCGATGATGTGATCTTTTCACCATAAAAATTTCTTCTTTCAATTTTGTGTGTGTGACATTATGTCCATTATATTTATTCTTATAAATCACGCATACCGAGAGAAATAGACACATTCCGAATGATTCGTTTATGAGAAGCATCCCGTGAGAAATTGAAATCAAAACGAATTTTCAAAAAGTAGAGTAATGATCAATCAATGGAAATTAGCGATTAAATTTCTGGCTTCGCACACACACACACTAGAAATTGAGACACGCAAATATAAATTTATGGTGACTATTTTTTAGAAAAGTTTAAATTGTACAATTTTTAAGTATTTTGATTTTTCTTGAGTTAAAATCGATTTTTCTCGATATATTCACTACAAATCCTCATGTGACACAACTCGCCATATTAGGGTAGCCTAGGGGTTTAAAGGCTTGTTGCATATACTAAATGCAATCGATTGCTAGCGAAAGAGGTAGTCTATCCCAATAAAGCGTTTGATAGGAGTTTGACCATGTTTCGATTCTTTTACATTATTTGGGATTCACAAAGTTCTATGTGAGGGAGGATTTGATTGGCCACCAACTCTTCTCCTTTATCCCCATAATTTAGAGTTTTTTAAAATTCCATGCAATGTAATTGAAGGTTATTTATCTCATATTATTAGCTATTGACATTTTCTAACGAGCACACCGAGTTTCATGAATTTCTCATAGATTTTGCAGATCAATAATGCACGAGAAGAAAGAAAGAAATCGAAAGAAAGAAAGAAGAGAAAAGAAGAAAAGTTAATGGGTAAAAGAGTAAATTGCATCTAGAATTCGGATTAGAAGGAGGAAGTCTTGATCAAGACAAATCGAACCCATGGACGCTAAAAGGAACTGATTCGAATGCTGGCCAAGTTGCTGTAAAAACAAAACTGAACTGGTACAAGGAAAAATGAACCGGTTAGATAGTCCAGAATGTTGCTATAAGGAACGAACCGAACCGAACCAATCGATCTGACCCGGATCAGTTCGACGATCAAATTTCTGAATTATCTTCATTCTGAAATTAGAGTTGTACATGGTTGAAACTCTTGTAAAAACAAAGTGTATATATTCTACTGTATTCCCAGAGTTTAAGAGTTCTTTTTATATTTAATTTAGAGACCTTTTAACTTAGAGAGAGAAATTAGAGTAGAACCCTAGAAGTTTTACAAGTTTTTATTTGCAATTCAGATTTCTGCAAGTGAAGTTATTCTTTCTTCTTCTTTATTTGAATTCAATTAAATTTGTACAAGGTTTAATTAATTTCGAGTGTTATTAGTTTCTCTTTCTCATCTAGTTTTACATCATGATGGTTTTAATGTCCTGCACAGTAGAAATACAGTTGTAGTTAATTACAACATGCTAGGCTAGATTTCTCAGGGTTGGGATGTATGAACCCAACCTGATGTAGTTTTCACGAATAGAAAATTAGTGCTACGAATTAAATAATGATTGAATCATGTTGTGTAATGATCACTGGCATCGTAGTTCTTTTAACCTCGTTTGACCTAGGTAACCAGGGTGTTCAAAAATGCGTTGTGCATATTATCTATTATCGCACTACTTTATTCTTACTCTTGATTACGTATGATGTGGGATTGCACCTTCATATATTTAATGCTTGAGATTAATGAAGACCGGGTTTAATCACTTATCTAATTCAAAAGCCAGTTTTATATTCGGTAAACGTGTTGGGGTTTGGGAGATTTTATTCCCAACTACTTTTATCATTCATATTTAATCAACTGCAGTAGTTTTAATTTTGTGCACGTAATTTTGTTATTAATATAAATTTTAGTTTGCATTTAGATAGTATACTTCGATCCAAAAATTAATCATCTTTTCCTTTCTTTTCTCGAGTTAGTTTAAGGTTAGTCATCTTTCCTACGTCATCATGAGTGATCATCCTATTCCCTGAGGATTCGACCCTGACTTATCGAGATTATTACTTGAGTGATCGATTTGCAATTGAGCCGTAATTAGTATGCACTAGAGACACATTTGTAGTCCCGTTAGCATTCATAGGTTTAACCAAATATGCATAACCCATAATTGCATCCCTGAGCTGATGTTTTATTACAAATAGGTCACTGGTGATAGTACCTATTATATGAAAACTAGGTTTGCCAATAGAGCCTTAGTTGTCAATTTACCTGATTCCAACAAATATTATTTTGATTATGGGGTAATATCAAAGAATGGGAAATATGTTCCTCTTAAAAGGGGAGAAGTGTATGGTGGACCCAGGTGTCCTCAGGAAGGACATGGCATAAGTTGTCGGCCTTAATATTAGTCTTTTCCTCTTATTTACTGGCCAATTATTTGACGATATGTTGACAAATGCTTCTTATTGTGTATTGTATAGTTGAGAGCGTGAAAAATTATCCTCGATAAGGGGACATCAACAATGAAGACTTAAGTTCTTGTGGAGTATCCATTAGAGAATTGGCGAGGATCACCCTAGGGCATCCTCTTACATACTAAAATATATGAGATCAATTACTTTGTTCATTTCTAGGCCCATCACAGATACATCTTTATCCCCCATTAATTCTTCGACAGAGGATTCTGCTGGAGTTGAAAATAATATAGGTACTTCTTCTTTTTAGTCGTTGGACATCTCTATTGTACCCACCTATCCACTTGTTGGCATGGGAAAGAGAAAAATCCCTGACTTGATGTCTGGAGCTTTGTCTCCTCCTCCTGCCAAAAATAATTGCCAAGAAGACTGATGGAGCTATTGATGCTAAGAAGCTAGAGAAAACTTCCAAAGTTACTAAAAAAGTTCCTCGGGCCATTAATGTTGAGGAGGTTGATACAACTTTGCCTCAATTCAGGAGGCTAAGAAAAGGTCTTTATAAGAAGCAAGTTGAGAAGAGTGTTGCCAACCAGGTTTTCGTTAAGAAAATTCAAGAAGATTCCTTAGTTGTGATCCATCCTGAAGTAGCCTGGAAATTAATCAAGACTAGTACTCGCTCTGCTGATAAAGAAACTCTTGCCCCTATGCCAAGATTAAAGTTAGTAGGAAATGCTTGCCAAAGTTTAGCTATCGAAACTCTTTCCCCTTTGTCATTTGTCCCTACTATCTTATTTTTCCTCTTAAAGTCTGGTACTTTTACCTTGTGCAATTTTTGGTAAACTTCAACCAACTGTTGGAGAACGATGACCAAATACGTTCCTCAGAAGGTGATATGGAAGAGGAATTTGAAGGTCTAAGGTAATCCTTGGCAGCTAGCCAAAAGGATTTGGAGTCAAAGAAAAAGACTTTGGAGGAGGAGTTGTAGAAGGACAATAATAGGGACACCCTTGATGAGGGGAAATTAAAGAATGCAGAGACGTCTAATTTCTACTGAGAACAGGGACAAAATGTCCAAGACAAGTAGGTTGAAAACAAAGCTATCCTGGTGTTTATCGAGGAGAAATTTGTTGGTCTAACCTTTGAACTGGTTGTAGAGAAGGCCAAAAATAAGAAAATAAAATAAGAATCCTTTAACAAAGGTTAGGATAAGGAGTTTATGGATACCTCTTCTCAAATTGAGTTTGTCAGGAAGAAATACTTTAAGGATGGTTGGTTATAATCCCTCAAGGAGGTCGGCACTACAGAGGACTTTGAGTTATTCATGAGGAATTATCGAGGCTTTCCTCCTAACTTGGAGGAAGATTTTGATAACAAGGAAGGGTATGGGGAATCCTCCCTTTATCATGTTCAGTCTTCACTAAAATCCAATAATGAAGATATTCCTTCTAACGACCAACCTTCTATGAGAAAAAGTTCAAGATAAGAAGAAGGTTAAACTTATTTGTTTTTCTTTTTGTTTATCTGCTCTATAATAGGACCAATAGTATGTAACACATTTTGGTTTATTAATGAGAACATTTTACTTTTTGTCTAAATGCATTGTATTTATTATACTTATGCCTTCTTGATTGGTTGAATAAAATTTCATACTTCATGTTTGCTAAGCAATCATATTTGTGTACTTACATTTGCACTTTTTAGTTTGATGTTAAGAAAAAGTCCATAGTTTTTAGCTGAATCTGACTTGGTCAGGCGGAGTAGGAAATTTTTGGAAGATGGCCATATTTCTTTGTCCGAAGACGACTTAGTTGGCGTACTTGGTACATATGGGTCCAACCAAGTTAAGGAATCATACACTAATGTATATGGCTTGCCGAATAGGGCAGTGGCAAATAATGCTGCGTATTATGAGGAAAATGAAGACTTATAAGAAGACCACAATGAGAGAGAAACTTTATTACATGCGGACTGTGAAGCCAAGTATAAAGAATTGAGTGATGGTTGGGATTTTGAGAAGAAGTTGGAAGAATATGCTTATATGTACAAAAGAAGGAAATCATGTTAAATCGAGAAGTATATGAGGTTAGGGAGATAGCCAAACTTATTAAAGAGGAAAATAATAAGCTCATAGATGAGTTGGAAAGCTTGAAGAATTCATTGGCCAGTGGTGCTGATGAAGGTGCTTTTCATTTAGAGGCTAAAACTGCCAGACTAATAGAAGAACTTAAAGCACTGTAGAAACCAAGTATGGGAAAACTTCCAAGAAACAAAAGACTCATTATTGAACTGTGGATGAGGAAATAACTCATAAAAAATTAGCTAACCAAGCGGACCAGTGGAAGGCAAAGAATCAGGTTATTATTTCTTTGTCTGTGAAGGTGGAAGCCAAGGATAAAGCCATTGCTTACCAATCTATTCATTGAAACTTAAAAGTGATGCCTTTTAAGAGGCCTTAACATCAAGTGGATAGATTAACTTTCCAATTCCATAAACAACCCAACGAAGTTTTAATGGAGGGTTATAATGAAGCCCTCAGTCATGTGGATGATCATCTTTCTCAGAGCCACCATGAAGGCTACGAGTGGGGTTGGACCAATGTGTTGATCTTGTTGAAATAGAATATAGATAGTGATTTGTGGTATTAGAATGAACCTAGCTTTTTGGATTGTGATAAACCTTCGTTCAAGTTGGAAACATGATGGATCCCTCATACTTCTATTCCTCAGTGCTTAATTACCATATATTTGGGGGATTATTATCTGCACGATGTACACGAAGTAGTTTGTCCCTCTCATTTGATCAATACGCAGAGCAACAGTAATAGGAAAATGTTGAGGGATTTTGATTTTATCAACTCCCCTTATACTTTGGATAATCCTCCTGCTAGTGTGGAGAGAGTGCAACCAACTTCCAAAACTCAGGGAAAATGCCTAGTTGAATAGTCTTTATGTATTTTGTTATTCATTTGATCTTCAATGCAATACATTTAGTATTTGAATAAAACATCATACTTTTGTGTTATCAACTTATGTTTATTTAATCAACCAGTAGACAAAGTTATCATTTAAGTATTAATTATTTAAAGTGTGATTGTAGGACCATAAATTCTACTAATGCACTTAGGTGTTTTATTGATCCATGTTTAGCATCAGTTATCAGTGCCGACCAAGTGTATGGGGGAATATATCGTAATACCCCGTATTTTTATGGATTTTAAATTGGGAATTTAATTAAATGTAATTGAGATAAAATAATTTAATATTAATTTAGAAATTATTTAAATATTTACTAGCGTGACGAGAGTAGTAATTATTAAAAAGTTGTTGAATATTACTTAATGAGTAAAGTAATATGTAGGATTAAATTTATTAAAATTGTCACGAGTGAATCATATGACAATTATGGAAATTAAGTTGGGACGTGCCTGTGTCGTGTCGTGACTATATTATTATTATTATTAAAAAGTGAATAAATTATAAGTCCCCCGTATGGCCATTTCGAGTGCAAAAACATGTCCGGAAGGGTCAAGAAAGTCAAAAAAGTGTACCCAAGAGTTTAGTTTGGGTCTCGGAGCATTTTTATGCGTAACTGGCATCCTGGGAGGGTATTATAATCATTCTGTATTTTTGGGTAATTAAACCCACGAATTTTCTTAAGTTATATCAGCTATTAGAGTTAAGCTTTTAGGGTTATCAATCACAGAAACATAGAATGGCCATTAGAGAAGAAGGAAATAGAGCTCTTCAAGACTTGATCACAAACCGTAACACCTTTTTCAAGAATAACGCCACCGGGGCATAGATCATAAGATGAGGAATGCAACCATATCTTCATCATCAACAGATCAGACCTTTGATTCCCAGGCAAGTATCTATCTTGCCATTTTTCTAGTTGATATTTCACCCATGTTAGAATAGGATTGATAAATATATGTTTTACGTAAGAATTTGATGATTTAGGGAATTTAAATCACATGATTTAGAAAAAATAAGTATATTCTGGAAATCTCATCATATATAGAGGATTACCCACGAGATCGTAATGGTTTAGAAGAAAGAAATCTGGAAAAAGAATTAGAAGATTAAAAATTATAATGAAACTAGTGTTCTTAATAAATATTATGAATTGGGCCTTTAATCCAACACTTTTGATGAAATTTGTACATGCTTTACGTAGGAAATCATGAAGGCAAGTTAGTATGACTGTTAGTTTAATTGGTTGGGAGTTTTGGACTCAATTATGGCATTTTTCTTGAGGTTGAAGAAGGAAACCCGTAGTTAACAATGGCGGAATTCAGAATACCTATTTGATCGATCGATCGACTCAAAAATGTTGATCGATCGATCGATCCCTTTCATCGATGGATCAACCCCCCTTGGAAACTGTAGGTTTTTCCTCTTTTTGTTTAATTAGGATAAAATGTGTAGGAACCCTTGAATATCATTTAAAGAATATAATGGGTCATGAAGAGGACCAGTAGGGTCTAAGTATATTCCGTTGAATGAAATTATATATGAGATATAATCATGGGTTAACGGGGGGTTTGACACATATTAGAAATCGTTCGCATATTAGCTATGAAATTGAGAGATTTATAAATGACTTAGACGAGTATGTTAGAGAGTGTGTACCTACTAAATTGACCTTTGGGAAGAGAGAATACTTTGAGGGACGAGAAGCAATTACAAAATTATTATAATTGAGAATAAAATGAGATGAATTCTTTTTGCATAAAGAGTGGGTAAAATTTTATTACGTACGGTTAAAATATTTTTATGGGTCGTGGTCGAACCTAATTGGAAAATGAGAATATTTATGTACATGACTGCGTGCATGTGTATATATCTATATTATATTTTTGTATATTCATACCCCAGCTACTTGTTATTACGGAGGTTGCTAAGTCGGGACAGTCTTATCTCGATGGAACCTTTATGGGGGATATTGACTTGTACCCTAGAGCATAGGATTCCTTGGTACAAACGATCTGAGTATGATAGTCAGATGGTCCTAAGAGACATGAGGGGTATGTATCGACCTCTTAGTGACTTGGAACTATGCTTCGCCTCCATTTTGTGTGTATTGTGTTAATACAGTTTGAGAGTGATTCTGAACTTGTATTTCCCTTAGTACGGGAGATACGGGGACTTGATAGCAGAGTATGCCAGCACCATAGATTTTATGTGGGGTGCTGATAGTATATATATTATATGAGTGATATATATATATATATATATATATATATATATATATATATATATATATATATATATGGAATTCTTCTATTGTGCGTATAACTAGATAAATATTGGGTAAATGCTCCATAATTATAGTAAGTGTTCGGGAACCTTACAAAAATATTATGAAATACATAATAGACGTAAGTAATCGTCAGGAGACTAATCTCTAAACTAAAATCATAGCCTTGTGACATCTTAAAATAGAATTTATGGGAGACAAATTAGATAGACTTATGAGGTATTTTAGTAGTACGGTAGGCGTGCACACTAGATGAGAGGTGTGAATTCTCAAGTGAGTATCGCATACTAACATGGTTGTTATATTAGCCAGTAACCATTTTAAATACTTGTTAAACTAATTTTTAAAAACTGTTTCACACTCGGGCTCTGATCTGTTTCCTATTATTTTTCTCTCTCTTGTATATATATGTATATATTACAGGTGCCACAGAGGCGCCAGGAGTAGGTTACTTGGACTGGACGTGCTGCAGCTTATGTGGGAGTTGCAGGCCTCTGTAGTAGAAGACCTCACCTTTGATTCCGTTCGTATTTTAGTTCCTCAACAGACAGGGCATGTGTCGCCCATTTCCTATTTTTCTGTTTAGACTTATTAGAGATTCAATATTCATTTATGATTCCAGTATTCCGTATTATTATGGGATTTATTTCTTTATCATATAGACTTACGATGTGGATATTGACTTGGTTTGAATAATCAAGTTGACATTCTTATGCGTGGTTGTTTTAGATTATCTAGTGTATTCTTCATATTGGGTTAAAGTCTAACCAGGTTTTCGATATGTAATTTAATAAATACAAAATAATTATAATTTTTTTTGACACTTAGCTTAATTATTTAGGGTGTTTAAATTGGGAAAAATTTATTTTTATGAGAGTGATGCTAAGAATGAACCAACTGTTCACCTGGATTTAATTTAATAAAGGAATGATCACCAGAAATTTAATTAGGCAGGGTGTCACAGGTGGTATTAGAGCATCAAGTTCTAGTGTCCTTTAGGATCAACTTATTTCGCTTTCAGCTTAGCATCTTTGATATGGAGCCCTATTTTTAGGACTGTTGTATGCTTGTGTTTACACTTACGTCTTCAGCTATTTAGGATTTAATAATAACTGTAGACTAATAAACTTCCTTCTCATTTAATATGCCTCCAAGAAGCGTACCCTGAGATAGGAATGCCCTGCCCGAGCAGCCAGCAGCTCCGGCTCATGCAATGATGAATAAAACTGAAGTAGCAACCATTGTTGCTCAAGCGGTGAATACCGCATTAGCGGTGGTGCAGAAGGCTCCACCCCAGGTTCAGGCAGTAGCTCCAGTACTAGCACAACTTCCCACTGCATGGGAGTGGGTCAGGGATGCCTTTTAGAAGGCGCATCCCTCAGAGTTCTTGGGTAGTTCGGACATCGTGATCGCTAGCTAATGGAAGAAGGATATCCAGAGGCATCTTTGCATGTATGAGTGAATTGACGTGCAGAGACAGTTACTGTCTTCCTTTAAGCTAGTAGGGGACACTTTGCAGTGGTGGGAGTCCACCACCACCTTGGAGGAGAGGGACAACATATCGATTCAGTGATTTTAGGTGCGGTTTGATCGTAAATATTTCCCATCCGCCGTGCAGACTAAGATGAGGTGGAGGTTACCGAATCTTAAGGAGAGTATGACCATTACTGAATATGAGGAGGAGTTCACGAGACTTCTCACCATAGTGCCGGATGAGTCACCCACCGAGGAGAAGAAGATATTATTATTTTTAGATGTATTGGCCTAGAGGATTCATCAGCACCTAATAAGTAATCTATCGTTGGGTACTTACATTGACGTACTTAACGCAACTATGTTGCACTGTCAGGATCACCACTTCCATCAGCAGCGGAGTAAACGAGCAGGGGAGTCCATCCAGTAGGGCAGGATAGGGGCAGTAGTACTAGTGGGGCACCAGTAGCCCAAGGGCAGACCCGTCATACTGAGAAGAGTTCCCATCAGGGGGACCCTGCGAAGCGATTCTGATCTGGTGATTCCAGGGAGGGATTTAAGGGCAATACATAGGGATAGCAGGGCTAGTCCAATCAGCATGTCCAACGGGGCCAACACCATCAGCAGCAGAGTCAGCAGCAGGGCCATCAGGGGGGACCAATAACATTTTTAGCACGTCCAGTAGGGCCAGTGGCAGGGTGGTAACGGCCAACAGGGCCTTGATCAGTAGGTACAAAGGGGAGGTGTTTTGAATGTGGCGAAAATGGCCATAGGCATCAGGATTTCTTAGAGGGGATAGGGCCCCACAATAGCAGGGTACCCGTAATGAGCCACAGAGGCCACTCTTTCCAACCACCCTCCCAGTGCCACCTCAGATGCTAGACCTACCAATAATCCCAGCAGCCCCTGTTCCGTAGGTGTAATTGCAGTATGGACGTGTCTATAATGTCCATCAGGACACACCACCTCAGGCGTTGAAGCACCTTATACTCTTGACTTACTTGAGTCTATATTGTATAAGTGCTCATCTAGTTTTGAAATTGTGACAAAATTTGAGTCCCGTCCCCTAGATACCAAAGAACCTTAGATTCTACACATGTTGCCTCAATTGATTCATTTAAAGGTAAATCCTCAACTCCACACTAGGATTGCATACATAATATATTGCATTAATTGCATGTGTGAGTTAATTCCCTTTTAAAATAAGTTCTTACTATTTTTGAGATTTTTTAAAATAATTTTTAAATGATTTTCTACATAATAAAAGTT
This sequence comes from Sambucus nigra, assembly GCA_949130495.1. Lineage (NCBI taxonomy): Eukaryota > Viridiplantae > Streptophyta > Magnoliopsida > Dipsacales > Adoxaceae > Sambucus > Sambucus nigra. The sequence continues at coordinate 5,191,625 of OX422217.1, forward strand.
AGGTTTTAAAAACATTTGGTGTCATTTTGTGATAATTGATTTTAACTAAGCTTTCCTCAATGTTTGGTTGGGTAGAATCCAAAAGCGCTTGAAACTTGAGGGTGTTTCTGTAATTAGTTTTAAAATAAGCGTTTTGGTTTCATTTGAGCCTTACACCTATCAACGTTACAATGTCTTGATTTGTGTTTGTTGTTAGATAAAAAATCAGTTCACAGTCTCGGCTCTTGTATCTATTTAATTAATAATCTGTATGCATTTTATCCCAATCCTTGTGAACCCTCTTTAGACCAATCAGCAAATACTTAAACCACCGCTGATGTTAAACCATTGTATGTGAGTCAAATGACAAAGGCCAAATCTCAGCCAATAGATTTGAGTTGATGTTCTCGATCCTTCCTTGCTTAGTATAAAAGGAGGCTGAGCCTTAGCATTTGAAAAACTTTTGCCAGTTCGTCAAACTGAGAGAGAAGAAGAGAGAGCGAAGAGAAAGAGAGAGAAACCAGAGAAAGAAAACCCTAAAATTGTCCAAAACCTAATCCCGTTTCAAATCCTAAAATTACTTTTCCAAAATCATTTTACAACCAAAACCAAACCTGAATGTTTGAGAGTTATTATAGTAGTGGTTTGAAGGCTGTACGTGGGTTGAATCCTCTGAGTTTGAGATCTTGAAACCAACTTAGACATTTTAAGTTTGATCTATATTTCTTTTTATAGAAACTGTAGATCTTGCTGTTTTATGTCATATATCTCTTAGATCCGCATTTTTTCGTTTCTCATCTTGAGAAATCATATTTGTTGATTATTTTTCTGTAAATGTTTTTCACCACTCAAGAATCAACACATTCCTTCTCTTTTTCTAATTCTTATGAAACAAGACTTCTAATCTAGTTGAAATCACAATTCGTGGTTTACATTTTCAAAAACATTTTTAAAACCCTCTGAAATTGTTTAAGACCTTGGTCGTCTTCTGAGCAAGGTAACCTTGGATTCTAGGATAGTTTGAAAGATCAAGAATGTCTTTTGTTTCTAAATAAGAGATAAATTGAAAGCTTAATCATTTAGATCTGTTCTATAATTTTATAGGACTTGTTTGTATATATAAGTGCGTGTGTGTGTGTGCATGCATGTGTTAGAGCACTATCACAAACACTTGTCACACTACAACACAGGAAGTGTTGATTATAAGATCTTGAAACATCAAGAGTCGACGTAAAGCTGGAACAAAGTGTTGAGTAGTTAGCAAGCTGAGAAAGCCACATCAACATCAAAACTGCATAGAAGTTAGAATCAAACCAATGGGTACATATTCTAAACTTTTATAGGTCTGTGTTCATTTGCATGTGTGTTAAATATCTTGTAACTTGTATATTTTTGGTTTATGACTTAGAAGTCATCGTGGATGTTTCCTCAGTTGGGTGAGGTTTTACTACGTTAAAAACTGTGTACTTAATCTTTCTACATCATCTCATCTCAATCTTATTGGCGTGCTGATTTAAATTGAATTATACTGTTTTAGTTTTATTTTTCAAAACTAGTTACATAATCTTGAACATATCTCGTACATACTTTTATTAAACACATCTTATGGTTAATCTGTTTGATTTAAAGAAAAGAGTTTCCCCAAAAAATAGTTCGGAGTTACTTAGATAGTTTAATATTGAATTAAACGACTTAAGTGATAGTTTTTCAATTGGTATCAGAGCTTTGGGAATTTTCTTTAAAGATCTTATGTTTCTGAAATTGTTTTCTTAAAATCAAATAATGAACGAAAAATATGAAAAATTTGGTAACTTGTCCAGACCCCCTCTCTTTGATGGAAATAACTTTCCTTACTAGAAAGTTAGGATGGTTGCGTTCATACAAGGAACCTTGGGAGATAATGTCTGGGACATTGTTAAAAATGGATATACTTATCCTACAAAACCAGCCACTGAAGGAAGTAGTGAGAGGATTAAGAAAGTATTAAGTGAATTCACTCAAGAAGAAAATAAGGCTTCTTTGAACAATAATAAAGGCAAGAATGCCATCTTTATGTCTATTAATGAACATGGGTTCAGAAGGATCTCATCTTGTACCACTTCTAAGGAACCTTGGGATACACTGGTTACTGAATATAATGGTAACACTAGAGTTAAGGTTGCTAAAACTCAGATGCTTATCTAGCAATATAACTCTTTAATCATGTCAGACTCTGAATCATTTGTTGACTTTTACATGAATTTAACTGACATTGTGACTAAATTACATTCTAATGGGACAACCTGTGATAGAAATGAAATTTTCTCAAAAATTCTAAGGTCATTACCACGAAAATTTGATAAGAAAAGATATGATATTGAGGAAATGAGTGATCAAAATTTCACTCCTCAATTACTCAGTAGTAAACTGAGAACTGTGGAAATGGAATTAGAATTCAAGAAACAATTAACCCAGTCCCATAGGAAACAGACTAGTTCCAATTTGAGTTTTTCTTCTAAACTGATAAGACCTGAGCTTAGTATTCCCAATAATGATTCTTATTCTGATGAGGAATGTGATATAGATAGTTTGCATAATCAAATTTCCTTGATGTCAAAGCAGTTTAAGAAGATTGTGAAATTTTGAAATAAAATGGCAACCAGACAAGTCAAGCCAAATTATCCAAAGGACATTCATACGAGACCTAACAAAGATTTAAAGAATATTAAATGTTTTAGATGTGAAAAATTGGGTCATATAGCACAAGATTGTAGAGTTAACTTGAACACGACCAATAAACATACTAGGGACAACATTTGCAAGACATGGGATGATTCAAGTGACTCTAATAATGAGGAACCTGAGTCATCTGATGTTTTTTATCCTTGCATGTCTTTCTTTGCTAAGATAATCTATAATGATGATTTGCATGTGCCTAAGTATGAGAATAAAGCTAGTAGTTCTTCTTCTGTCGTTATGAATCATGCTTCTACTGGTTTAGATGCTTTAATTTTTTTAGAACATTTCTTGTTCTACAGTGGGGTGTGTGAGTAAAAGGGAAGGTGATAATGACGATGTCAATGTGTGTGTGAGTTCAAGAATTGCATCCTTAGGGGTCACTTCACACACTACACTTAGTGATTCAGACACTGAAGACCCCCCTGATGTTCACACTCTTTATGCCAAAACTCTCAAGAAAAACTCTAGACTAGAGAAGATAGTGAAAGTCCTCACTAAGAAATTAGAAGACCTAAGTCTAATTGTTAAACTTCACGCTGAAGAGTATACTACCCAATGTCTAACTCATAAAAATGAAGTCAAAATTTTTAATCAAAAATTAAAAAATTTGATTGAAACCAATGAAACTCTGGAGAAAAAATATAAAAGGACATTATTAGAATTGGAAAAAGCTAAAGAAAAGAAAATAACTATTTTCAAAAAAAATTCTAAGTTTGAAAATAATTCCAATTGTTTTGATGATTTCGTTACTGATTCAAAAACTAATTCTGACGATCGAATTGGAATAGAATTTTGCCCAAATTCAAAGACACAAATTAAAAACTTTGAATCAATCAAGTTTGTGTCATGTGGCAAAAGACCTATGGAAACCTGTCCAGATTTTTAATCCCTAAATGATGAGTTTGATAAAAAATAACAAAAGCTGGATATTGGGGAATCAAGTCACTCTTAGTGTGATAGTCTACCTAAGGCTAAATATGTCTGCCCTCCAATTAGGAAGAATGATTATGCGTTCCAAACTGTACTCCCTAGGAATAAGGTTTAACGTCAAAATCCCATGAAACCTATTTTTAGAGACTTTCCTAAGGACATAACCTCTTTAAGAAATATGTATTACTCTTACTGTGACATATATGGACATTCTTTTGAAGGTTGCTACTCTAGATGTTTAATTAATCCTATCTGTAATACTCCGTTAGACCAAAACTTTAACTACTCTAGGAGAAGCCGTAACAATTATGTTCTACCTAGACAACCAGACAAAAACTCTAACTATAGAAAGATAAAGACTAGACCTAAAAGATCATTTACAAGAAGAATTCCTAGGCATTTTTCTAAACCAAATGCTCATATCCTCCATAAAACTCAAATGCATGCACAAAATATTTTTCAACAAAAATCTAATGCTCGCAAATTTTATCAAATGAGAGAAAATATGCGAAAAATAAAAACAAGAGATATTTGGGTTAGAAAAGATGAGCTATTGCCCCAGTTGAAGTGTAACATTGTGATTATTGCATTAAAAGTTAAACACACTCCTTCTGGTTGGTATTACTCTGCGTGTTCAAAACATATGATTGGGGATGATACAAAACCAGTTTTGCTGGAGGAAATTTTATTTTCTGTGATGGTGTATCATCTCAAATCATTTGTAAAGGAAAACTCCAAGAAGAAGGATTGCCTGTGCTTGAAAATGTTCTTTGAGTATAAGGTCTTAAGGCTAATTTACTTAATATCTCGTAATTTTGTGACTCAAATCATACTGTCATCTTTTCAAAGAATAATTACAAGATTTTAACTGAAAAAGGTGAGTGCATAATTGCAGGACTCAAGACTCCTAACAATTGTTATACTGTTAAGAACAATACTAAAGCCTGTAACATTGCCAGAATGGATGACAATGAAATATGGCATAATAGGATGGCTCACAAAAATTACGATAGCCTTAGTAGATGTCTTCACAAGAAATAGTTAGAGGAATTTTAAAGATGAAACCTATCTCTAATATTGTTTGTGGATCATGACAGGAAGGAAAAATTGTTAAGGCACCTCATAAGAAAGTTAAAGATATCCTTACCTCTACACCCTTGGAGCTCATCCATATGGACCTAATGGGTCCTTCTCGTACTGTTAGTCTATGTGGACACAGTTACATTCTAGTTATGGTAGATGATTTCACCAGGTTTACTTGGGTAGCCTTCTTAAAACAAAAGTCAGACACTTTCAGAACCTTTTTGAAAATCTTACTTCGTATTGAATATGAGAAGGACACTCAAGTAAATAGAATTCGTACTGATAGATGAGGAGAATTCATAGATATAGGAGTTATAGAGTATTGTGACTATAATGGTTACAAACATGAATATAGTGTTCCTAAGAATCCTCAACAAAATGGAATTGTTGAGCGAAAGAATAGTACCCTTTAAGAGATGGCACGTGTTACGATTCATGCCAAGTGTTTACCTAAATATTTTTGGGTAGAATCAATTCGTACTGTGTGTCACATTATTAATAGGGTATATATTAGGGAAAATTCTAAACAAACTCCTTACGAACTATGGTATGGGAATAAGCCTAATCTAAAATACCTTAGAACTCTTGGTAGTACACCGTGTCTATAATGTTCCTAGGATATTCTCCTGATAGTAGAGCACACCGTGTCTATAATGTTCTCACAAAGACTTTAATGGAGTCCATAAACGTTATTGTAAGTGACACTACTATTGAGAGTAAGACTGGAGAACCAACTGTTGTGGAAGAATCTAAAAATTTTTTAGAAAATGACTCTCCATAAATATATGATTATTTAGCTATTGAGAAACCTGAAGTACCTAATTGGGTTTCTAACGATCATCCCATAGATAACGTTGTTGGTAACCCTTAGGAGCCTATACATACAAGATCTCAATTAAGAAACTATGCTCATTATGCATGTTTTGTTTCCCTTGTGGAACCAAAGAATGTAAATGAGGCTTTGAATGACCTACAATGGATTTCTTCTATGCAAGAAGAACTTCTTCAATTTATCATTCATAATGTTTGGTATCTTATACCTAGGCCTGATCATAAAATGGTTATTAGCACACATTGGCTATTTAAAAATAAACTGATGAAAGGGGGATAATCATTCGAAACAAAGCCAGATTAAAGGCTCAAGTATATTCCCAAATTCAAGGAATAGATTTTAACGAGACATTTCCTCCTGTTACTCGCTTAGAATCTGTTCGTCTCCTCCTTGCAATGGCCTATTACTCACACTTTACACTTTACCAAATGGATGTAAAATCTGCCTTTCTGAATGGAATCTTGACTGAAGAGACCTATGTTGAACAACTCAAAGGGTTTATTGACCTTCAGTATCCAAATCATGTTTATCATCTTAAAAAGGCATTGTATGGTCTGAAACAAGCACCAAGAGCTTGGTATGAGCATATTTCCAACTTTCTCTTAGGTAAAGGTTTTAAGAGAGGCGAAAATGATCAAACACTATTTGTCAAACATTTTGACTAAGATATTATTATAGCTCAAGTATATATCGACGATATCATTTTTAAATCAACTTCTCCTTCAGAAGTCGAATCATTTTCGGAAATTATGCATAAAGAATTTCAAATGTCTCTTATGGGGGAGTTGTAATTTTTCTTGGGTCTTCAAGTCAAACAGAATTCAGAAGGTTTATTTCTTTCGCAATCAAAATATGCTTTAGAGATTGTTAAGAAATTCGGGCTTAAATGCTACAAAGAAGCTAGAACTCCCATAAGTACTATGGTCAAATTATCTAAAGATGAGAGTGGAAAATCCATAGATACTACTCTATATCGTAGTATGATAGGAAGATTACTATACCTTACTGCCTCACATCCTGATATTATGTACGCAGTTTGCGTGTGTGCCCATTATCAACATAATCCTAAAGAGAGCCACTTAGTATGTGTAAAAAGAATCATTAAATACATAAAAGACACTCTAAATTTGGGACTCTGGTACACCAATGATACTCCTAGTACTATAATAGGATACACTGATGCCGACTTGGCAGGGTGTACTGATGATAATAAGAGCACATCAGGAGCATGTTACTATATCAGTAACAATTTGGCAGGATGGAGTAGTAAGAAATAAAACTGCACTTCATTCTCTACAACTAAATCCGAATACATTGATGGTGGTAGCTACTGTGCTCAATTACTTTGGCTTAAGTAAATGCTAAGTGACTATGGCATTTAGAAGACCAGCTGCATCTCTATTGTGATAATCAAAGTGCAATCAATATCTCTAAAAATCCTGTTTAACACTCGCGAACAAAACATATAAAAATTAGACATCATTTTATACGCGAATTAGTTGAAACTAAGGAATTAGAAATTAATTATCTTCCTACTAATTTGTAGCTCGCGGATATGTTTCAAAATCTTTGGATTACTATAGATTTCATTCTCTGCGAAAATCGATAAGAATGGTTTGTGCTGAATAAACTCGTGTGACTTAAATATTTTTTCCTTTGTCCATTTGAGATAAAATAGGGGAGAAATTTGAGTCTTATATGAGTCCATTTTTTTCTTGTACATATGATTAAAAAGCTTGATCTTAATTTTATTTGCAGAAATCTGTATCGTTGTCAACAACAGATGTTATTAGGGTATTGGTTTGTAATTAGTTGAGTTATGTAATTTTCCGTTTCTAGGATATGGGTAGATAGAATTTTGTATAAGAATAGGCTTTTCTTATTCCTTACGAGTCCTAGTTGACTCAAAGGAGATTTTATCTCATATTTCCAAAGGGGGATATTGAAGCACCTTATACTCTTGACTTACATGAGTCAATATTGTATAAGTGCTCATCTAGTTTGGAAATTGTGATAAAATTTGAGTCCCATCCCCTAGATACCAAAGAACCTCAGATTCTACTCATGATGCCTCAATTGATTCATTTAAAGGTAAATCCTCAACTCCACACTAGGATTGCATACATAATATATTGCATTAATTTCTTGTGTGAGTTAATTCCCTTTCAAAATAAGTTTTTTTCAAATATTGAGGTTTTTTAAACAATTTTTAAATGAATTTCTACATAATAAAAGTTAGGTTTTAAAAACATTTGGGGTCATTCTGTGATAATTAGTGTTAACTAAACTTGCCTGAATGTTTGGTTGGGTAAAATCCAAAAGCGCTTGAGATTTGAGGGTGCATGTGTAATTATTTTTAAAACACGCGTTTTGGTTTCATCTGAGCCTTACACCTGTTAACGTTACGAAGGCTTTATTTTTGTTTGTTGTTAGACACATAATTAGTTCGCAATCTCGGCCCTTATATCTATTTAATCAATAATCTGCATGCGTTTTATCCCAATCCTTGTGAACCCTCTTTAGACTAATCAAAAATTACTTAAACCACCGCTGATGTTAAGCTATTGGATGTGAGTCAAATGCCAAAGACCAAATCTCAGCCATTGGATTTGAGCTAATGTTCTCGATCCTTCCTTGATTGGTATAAAAGGAGGTTGAGCCTTCGCATTTGAAAGATTTTTGCCAGTTCTTCAAACTAAGAGGGAAGAAAAGAGAGAATAAAAAAGAGAGAGAAAACCCAAAAAACGTCCAAAACCTAATCTCATTTCAAACCCTAAAATTCCTTTTCCAAAATCAATTTACAACCGAAACCAAACCTCAGTGTTTGAGAGTTATTTTGGTAGTGGTTTGAAGGATGTTCATGGGTTGAATCCTCTGATTTTGAGATCTTGTAACAACATAGACATTTTAAGTTTGAACTTTATTTCTTCTTATAGAAACATTAGATCTTGCTGTTTTATGTCATATATCTCTTAGATCTGCATTATTTCGTTTCTCATCTTGAGAAATCATATTTGTTGATTATTTTTCTCTAAATATTTTTCACAAATCAAGAATCAACAAATTCCTTTTCTGTTTCTAGATCTTATGAAAAAAGACTTCTGATCTAGTTGGAATCACAATTGGTGGTTTAAAATTTCAAAAACATTTTCAAAACCCTTTGAAATTGTTTAAGACCTTGGCCGTCTTCTGAGCAAGGTAGCCTTGGATTCTGGGATAGTTTGAAAGATTAAGAAAGTCTTTTGTTTCTAAATAAGAGAGAAACTGAAAGCCTTAATCATTTAGATTTGTTCAATAATTTGATAGGACTTGTTTGTATAAATAAGTGTGTGTATCTGTGTGTGTGTGTGTGTGTGCATGCATGCATGTGTTAGAGCATTGTCACAAACACTTGTCACACTACAACATAAGAAGTGTTGATTATAAGATCTTGCAACGTCAAGAGTCGACGTAAAGATGGAACAAAGTGTTGAGAAGTTAGCAACCTGATAAAGCCACATCAACATCAAAACTACAAAGAAGTTAGAATCAAACCAGTGGGTACATATTATAAACTTCTATACGTTTGTTTTATTTGCATGTGTGTTAAATAACTTTCAACTTGTATATTTTGTTTTTGAGGATTTTTGGTTTGTGACTTAGAAGTCACAGTGGATGTTTCCTCAGTTGGGTGAGGTTTTACCACGTTAAAAACTATGTGTACTTAATCTTTCTACATCACATCATCTCAATCTTGTTGGTGTGATGATTTAAATTGATTTAAATTATTTTAGTTTGTTTTTCAAAACTAGTTACATAATCTTGAACATATCTCGTACATATTTCTATTAAACACATCTTGTTGTTAATCTGTTTGATTTAAAGAAAAGAGTTTCCCCAAAAAACAGTTCGGAGTTACTTAGATAGTTTAATCTTGAATTAAATGACTTAAGTGACAGTTCTTTAGGTTCCACACGTGATTGAGTGTACGTTTCCTCTCCATGGCACTATAGGTCAAGTCTTATTTAATACTTGGGTGTCTCACTATTTTATAGCTACTCACTTTACATAGGCCTTAGGGTTAATAGACACGGAAGAGAGTATAGTGACATGTGTAGACTCACCACTAGGGAATGGGTATTTGATTTTCTTTATATGCCGGGGTATAGGTATAGATATTGGTAGTTTGATTTTACCTGCGAACATGCTAGTATTAGATATGCATGAGAACGACGCCATTATTGGCATGGATTGGCTTGCTGCGTAAACAGCCATGATAGATTATTTCGATAGGATTATTATCTTTTCCATTATGGGTCAGGAGATATTTTTGGTCATGATGCCTCTCCCAGAGGTAGGATCTTCCACCCATTTGTAATACATAAAGGAGGAGGCTTCTAAGGAGATTGTGATTCCCCTGGATTCTATTCCAGTTGTTCATGAGTTTTCGAATGTATTCTAGGAGATACCGGGCTACCCTACAATTGAGAGATAGACTTTGTCATAGACTTGATGTTGGGAACTCATCCGATAGCACGTGCACTGTACCATATGGATCCAGCGAAAATGAGAGAATTACGGGATCAGATATAACAACTGTTAGACAGGGCTTCATTCGTAGGATCACCTCTCATTGGGGCGCTCCGGTGTTATTTATGAATAAGAGAGATGGTTCACTGAGGTTTTGCATGGACTATAAAGAGTTGCACAAGGTCATGATATAGAATAAGTATCCATTGCCTCAAATTGATGACCTGTTCGACCAACTGAGAGGAGCAGCCTTCTTTTCAAAGTCTTTCGAGGGAGTTCGGGTCGCGTACTACACGTCGGCACATGTGGGATTGATGATGTGTAGTCCATATAAGTACTACGTGGAGGCTCCAACCATGAGAGGTAGGTGTTGGCATTGATCGTTCCTATTTCACCACTGGGTATGGGCCGTATACAGGTGTCCTGCATAGGGACCGCCCAACTTGTGTGTGTTTTGTAATGACCGCGTAAGATAAAGGATTCCTTCTAACTTGTCGATATAGAACGAATAAGACACCAACAGTAGATTCCTTTGAGTTTCATATATATATAAACGACATATATATAATTACCAGGACTTTATATGAGATAGACTGAAACATCTAAGAATGTGGACTTGAATTAAAATTTTGATCCTTTATGGCATAATAGATGTTTATGCTTCTTATGTGAAAATTATGAGACCGGGATATCATGGAAATTTATAATTAAATGTAGTCGGTACACTTAAATCATTTAATCATTTTAGTAAATTGACCCATAGTCGTAGTTATTATTTGGGATATATTTTGGATGCGAAACATATCACACTTAGATGAGGGGCGAGGTGTTAAACCCATGTGAGAGACAAAGGGGGGATATTTATTTTTCATCAACTATACTATTGCATTCATAAATTAATTAAGTTAATTCTTGTACACCTCGGGATCTGACCCAAATTATAAATTTTGCCCCTGGGTTATTCTTAGACAGCGATAGTAGGACTATTGTACTAGCCTTTTGATCAATCGGTGCTTAGAAGCTTTTAAATTTGTTGACTCTAGCCGAGGTGATTTTCTGTCAGAGTTCAGTTATTTTATTTGGAAACTTTGTAAGGGCATAAGCCCGAGATTTATTTATTTATTTACATTATGTTGGAGATGTGACTTTTACTTGCTGTTAGATTTGTTATTATTTAGTTGGTCTTGGTTTAAGTACAATTATTATCAGTGAAATATTCATACAGTTCTATTAAACAAAAACATTTATATTGCGTTTCTCTGATAATGGTATTTATTGATCGACAAGCCCCTTCTTCGGTGTATTGTTCCTGGCCAGCCCTTACGTGAGAAAATAGGGTTATTAAATTGGTATCAGAGCACGGTTCTAGTGTCCTTAGGATCTTTATTTGAGCTCATTACGTTATGTGCTTCATTATTTGATATAGAGCCCTATGATTAGGAATCATTGTCTTCATTGCGAGTCATTATCACCCGTTCAAGGGAGGGTCAGTTTTAGGAAAAGAGCTATAGAGACCTTGGTGAAGGTCACTTATTAGAATTGTGAGATGTTCAAGCAATTTGGTGACTAAAATAATTGAAACGGATACATTAGAGAAATAGAGGAAGATGATAGTGCACGATAACACAAAAGAAGAGGTTAGTTCGTTAAGACTAGTAGGAGCGTCGTTATGGTAATAAAGGCCCGTCACTACACTGGAAGAGGGGGATAAGTTAATTAGTGACTAGTGATAATATCGGTGGTAAAGTATGTGTTTTTCCCTACTTTGGAGTATGTATGATATGTCTGGTGTGAAATTGTGACTTAGTGTTCATTTGGGTTTTGTTAGTACATTGGAGAAGATGGACTTCGTATTTGGGATAGTGCTTTACATTGGTTCACCATATGTGAGAAAGGAATTTTTTTGTTGGTAAGTAAATGTATAGGAATGCCTACTGGGAGGCTTATACTTATTTTAGGTGTAATTGTTAAGCGATGTCGTAGTAAGATAAGTATCCAGTGATGAAACCTTCATATATGTGTTAAGAGTAGGCGAAGCGAAAGGGATTCGTATTTTATAAGTATTTGGTTCCTTTGGGAGTATTAGGACAAGTGGTAGTCCCGATTACACGATGAGGTGAAAAATCATAAATAATGTTATTATGATGATGATGTCATTGGAAATGGACAGGGATATCCTTATGGGAATGATAAGGTTTGTGAAACCGTATAAATTAAGTTAAAAGCATTAATAGACTTAGGTCCAGGACCAACCGATCTCAATGGACGACAGAGATGCGTAGTAGTGTATTAGGAGGGCTCCTTATTTGAATTTCATTTGGGAGACATCCCATGCACAAAAGTAGAAAATGTCTGGAGTTGAGAGATGTTGGGTTCTAGGATATTTCTGGTTATTGTTCTTGGTATTGTCATAGTGGTAATTTATCGGGCATTAATGTGTATTTTCATGATAGAAAACATTAATGGAATTGGGACACCTTGAGTTAAATATGGTTAAATGGGTGACTTTAGGGCCTAGAGAGCCTCTTGAATTAATTGAACACATTATAGACATGGGTCCTAGACTGACGAATATCAGTAACCAACAATGCTATATAGTAGTGTATTAGGAGGTTTCCTTATTTAAATTTCGCTTGCGAGACATCCCATGCATGAAAGTAGCAAAGTTCAGGAGCTGAGAGATGTTAGACCCTAGAACATTTTGTATTATTGATTTTAGTATAAAATGGGTATATGTATTGGGATTTAGTGTATCCCTTTGGCAATATGAGACCTTAATTGGAAATGGGCAAAGGTTGGAAATTTATATTATTACTGCACACATTTACTATTATTTCTATTTTCTTTTAATCTTGGGTCGATGGATCTCAATAACTGACTTGGTCGTACAATAGTGTATCAAGAAGGTTCCTTGTTTGGATTTCGCTTGCAAGACATCCCACGAACAAAATTGGCAAAAGTCGGGAGTTGAGGGAAGTCAGATATTGAGATCTTTATTTTCTTTCTCATGTACATATATGATGGTATATTTGGTGTATGGATATGCTTGGTATGAACGGTACAAATTAGATGTATATGTGCCATCCATCTTTATTAATGTTATGTGTATGTACATATAATTTGGAATATATGAACATTCTAGTAATGTATGATGGGAATGGGTAAGCCTATTCTTTTATCTCATGGGATATGGGTATGGACTAATTGAGCATAAATACTTGGGTTAATAACGCAGCTTAAAACATAAGGATGGGCTTTAGCGAATTCCGAGGATGGGATTCTGTTATAAGGGGAGGAGAATGTATTTCCCCGTAATTTTAGAATAAAATATTTCAACTCATTTAAATTCATTAATTTAATGAATTAAATTGAATGAATTGAAATTTAGATGAGTAAAAATTTAAAATAAATAATTAGTCATGATTACATAAAGATAAAACTCAACTGGACATAATGGGCTAACGAGTGAAAAACAAATAACACAATAAATTTATGGGCACATGTCATTGGAACATAATAAATGTTCAAGCAAAATAAAAATAAATGGGACGTGCTTTGAGAAGCGTTGGAGACTCAGTTTAGTATTTTAAATATTTAGAAATGGTCCCAGGTCATAGGTAAATGAGTTGGAGAACTTTTGGGCTAATTACATTATGGATTTGGGTCCGTTTGGGGGTACAAAAGTTGGGTTATAGGTCCAACTCGGGATTAGCCACCTATTAAGTGTTTAAGTGGGGGTAAAACACTCCCTTACTATCATTAGATAAAACCCTAAAACACATTTACGGGAGAGAAAATGAGAAGTATCAAAAAGAGGAGAAAAGAGGAAGAACAAAGGGGAAAATTAAGGGAGCTTAAAGAGAAATTATTCTACAGATTTTAAGGCAATAATTTTCTTGCTTAATTTATGTTTCCAATTTATTTCTTTATGCATGTAATGACCTCTTTAGTTTCTGGGAATTAGGTTTAAAATTGATTGATTTGATGATGAACAACAAATGTAGAGGATTGATTATTACGTAGAAATTTTCCCAGAAATTAGGTATCGTAAATCTGCGAATTTGTGATAGAATTCGTAGGATTTTTTTGTAGCTAAATTTGAGATATCTTGATGAATTAATATAGAGATGGCAATGGTAATTAATGGACTGAAATTGTAGATATAAATTCCCTAGTGAATGCCCCTTATTATGAAATAAATTGGGTTGAAATTTGAAGATGGTTAAAATGTTAAAATCTGAAATGGGTATTACTTTGTTGGGAATTGGTTATGTAGTGTTGATGAAAATTTTGGGTTGTATAAATATTCTATTTTTGGGTATAACAATTAATGTCATTCGTGTAAGGCTTTCTGGGTCGAAGATATATCTCGGTAAAATAGAGTCTAGGAAAGAAATTGGGAGAAGGCGTGAGGAAGATGGATGAAGGAATCATTCGAAAGACATATCATGTTGCGCAAACGAGCCCCAACCTTGTTCGAGCGATGTGTAGGGTTTTTTGACACTCCATTCCTCTACTGCTTTGGTTAAACGTTGGTTTACTTACTTGGATGGGTTTCGGGTCTATTGGATATGAGTTAAAGGCGTTTGGTTGATTGTATATGGGTAAAAAAGGGAGTGTAATTAGAGGAAAGTTAAATGTAAGTTTAAGGAACATTGACATTTACGATTAATATTAATATCAACGAGGGTATTTGGCCTAGGATTTTGGTTGTGAGAATTTTTATGAGTCCAAGCGAGTGAGTGGAACCAGGTTTGGGAAAAATAAAGAATTTTATTAAAATATGGATGTGCACACGTTAAGCAGGGAAAATTACAAATTACTAGTTGGATAAGTAGTTATTTTATGGAATGGAATTTATAATTTATTAGTTGATAAATTATTATTTAATGGAAAAATGCTGTGGATTTTAGTTGAATTCTTTGTGGTAATTAAGCTGCAATTAACTTTATATATTATATGGGATAATAATATGTACTATTATGTATGTGTGTGGTCATACCAGTGGACCGTCCTATCGTCTCGTGGGTGGAGCCTCCACGTAGTACCAATATGGCCTACGTATCATCACCTGTGACGACATGTGGTATGCGGCCCGAACACACGAAAATGTGCACATGAATTAAAATTATGATCATTTATTGCATAATAGATGTTTATGCTTCTTATGTGAAAATTATGAGACTAGGATATCCTGGAAATTTATAATTAAATGTAGTAGGTATACTTAAATCATTTAATCATTTTAGTAAATTGACCCATAGTCATAGTTATTATTTGGTACATATTTGGGATGTGAAACATATCACACTTAGATGATGGGTGAGGTGTTTAACGCATGTGAGCGACAAAGGCGGGATATTTATTTTACATCAATTGTGATATTGCATTCATAAATTAATTAAGTGAATTCTTGCACACCTCGTGCTCTGACCTAAATTATAAATGTTTTTTCCCAGGTTATTTTTAAACATGGATAGCAGGACTGTTGTTGTACTAGCCTTGCAATCTCTTGGTGGTTAGTAGCTTTTTTTATTATTGACTCAAGCCTAGGTGCTTTTCTGTCAGAGTTCAATTATTTTATTTGGAAACTTTGTAAGGGCATATGCCCGAGATTTATTTATCTATTTACATTATGTTGGAGCTGTAACTTTTACTTGTTGTTGGATTTAATCTTATTTAGTTGTTCTTGGTTTACGTTCAATTATTGTCAGTGAAATATTAATACAGTTAAAGTACTTGACTTTAAACAACAACATTTATATTGCGTTGTGCTGATAATGGTTTTAATTGATCAACAAGTCCCATCTTCAGCGTATCGTGCTTGGCCAGCCTTTAATGGGGGTTGTTATAAACAAATTTAGGAATTTCCACTTATCAATTTATTTCTACACCAATCAAAGGATATCTTGATATGCAATCTCAACACATGATTAAATCTTATTATAAGTAAGGAATCAACGTTAATACAAGAATATGACTTTCTTCAGAAATAGGAACATGACTAGCTTTTATAAGATTCCTACTTCGTCTGAGCAGGTTAGATTTACCATAAATTATGGCTTTCATCCTCGCATCAAACTAGAAAATCATAAATATATAAGTTTGTGGGACAAATCCAGATCATCAGATAACACAAGTAATAAATAATACAGTTTAACAAGAATAAAAGCATTATATGGTATGAACATCAGTTGAAAGGAAAAAGTTATTCTTTCATTAATTGATAGTTAAAGTACAAACGTGGATATATCGTCAAGAAAGAAAACAAATAAATGAAAACATAAAAGTAAACTAGCTAGACCTTGTTCTTGCCTTGTCCTGGTCTTGGCAAGCAACTGGTAGGTCGACAATGGTGATGGGCACCATTGAAGACTCAAGAGAAATTTCAAAAGATTCTTCATACCCCTCCTCATAGTCAAATTCATCATCCCAGTTAGGATGAGTACATGGATTATGCCTCGTGAATAATTCAGGGCTTTTTTTTGTTCTGACCAACTTCAAGGCCTCAGTCCACCCTTCTTTGAAGGATAATTTCTAATCATACTCAATTTGAGCAGAGGCAGGAAAAATGGACTTCTCACAACCTTTATCAAAGTCAGTTTTTCCTTTGGACTTCATGGAAATAACCTCAGAAGTTAGACCAGCTACTTTTTCATCGGCATTATGGTCTTGAGTGGTAACTTATGCGAGTTTTTCCTCAGCATTTTTGGTCTTGCCTTCTGCAACTTCAGTTCTCTCCTTAAAAACCTTTATTTTTCCTTAAGAAGAATTGGTCCTATCATTGGAATTCCTCAAACATTCTTCCCAGGATTTTTTCTTCCTCTCCAAAGCTTGATGGGAAGTTGCCAAAGATTTCCTCAAACCTTCAATGGCCTCTTCAACTTCTCTAAGAGAATAACGTAGTTGTTTGTCCCCCTCCATCATCTAGTTAAAAACAATTAGGAACTGCAATAAAAGGGGTTAAATTTTAGATATCAGAAAGAATTTATCATCATAATAAAAGGGACAAACATCCCGAAGAAATTTATTGGTGCCAAGTTCTGGAAAGCTCTTTCGGTCAACCTAACTGACGTATCTCTGTCAGCAGGGAGTGTTTCAGACTTAATCAAAACCCCAGCTAGCCCAGGGTTATCAAGGTCAGTTTTGATTTTTCTTACTAACTCATGTTGGTTGGCAGACCTGTTGACAGTAAGTGCCTGTTACTCGGCTGATGTTTTCTTAACCTATTTTGAAGGATTAAGCAAACCTCTCCTTATTATCTTTAATTAGTTCCCCTTAACCTGAGTATCATCAACACCAACATGCCTCTTGTCACTGGACTTAGACTTTTTCTTGCCAACATCAGCAGCTTTGGGAGGAGGAGATAGGGGACCACCGATCAAATTGGGCATCTTCCTCTTAGTCATATATATAAGGGGAAAGAGGAATATCATACACATCCAATGACTAAAATGAGGAAGAAGTTACTCCTGAGATAACCTCAGTGCCTGCAGACTCAGTGGCTAAAAATGTGGGCACATGATCCTCCTCAAGGTTGATAGAAATTGTAGGCAGAGCAACTCTTGGTCGAGTATTAAAAGATGTGATGGGACTTTTATATTCCAACAACAACAATGTACCTCTGGGATGTTATTCTTCAATCTTCTAGTCCAATGCCCATAAGAATTTGAGATCGTTGATATTAATTTATCCTTCCTTGGGTTACCTCTTATTCCTTTCTTCTACATCCAAAAGAAATTGTAAAGTTAGTCGACAGACATCAGAAATACATAACAAAAGAGGAATTTTTTTTCCAAGAAAGTTACATGCTATGCCACATCCAGATTGAGGACATATCGGACCATTATAATCCACTCTAGCAGGGAGGGGGATATATTGCCAATTCTCGATAATAAAACCATAATCCCAATAATCCTTATTGGAATTCGATAGATTTACTACTAGAGCCCTATTGGCATGCTTAGTCTTCAGATAGTATGTATTCTCTCTAACAATGACCCACTTCTAACAAAACATTAACTCCAAAACCCCAATATGAGTCCCATAAAGTTTGTTTAACCTATGTACCCCATTCATAACCCTCCTAGTGTTGGGAGATACTCTAGTAGGAACTGCATCTAAATATTGCAAAAATTAATGAAAAAGGGGATTGGAGGGAATGGTGATACCACACTCTGCTATAAATAAAGTTGGGACCCAATGACCCTCATGTAGGGAATAAACATTTATAGGTCATTGGGTATTCCTAAATCTACCCAACTGGGAATTTTCTTTGTTTCTCTAAACTCATATAAATAATTATCATCAACCATGTGAACCACGATGAATAAGAGGAAAATATGATAAACATATAAAGAAATAAGGAAAGATTACAGGGATATAAGGATTGATCAAGAAAAGAAGAAAATAGCAGCAAACGATTGCACAGAAAAAGCATGAAGACAAAGAGATTGCTAAAGTTCGGAGGAATTGACGTAAAAAGAAAGAGGGAAACTTCATACCTATTTACAGTTTGCCTCTAAAAATGGGAAATAAATGATTAACTAAATGAACCGTATAAGCTACCATCGGTTTTACATTTTTTGAAGCGACAAAAGATGACTGTGTCCTTTGACGGTCCAAAAAAGTTCAAATTATTTACAAAAATGTCATCCTCAAACAGCGGCAGCAAAATGTTTTGCAAGTATGAGAGGTCAGTTGCCGACCAAACACTCAAACAGTATGCCGAACAACTTTCTGGGCTAAATACTCCATACTTTTAATCAAGCGTCAAGCATGAAACATTGGGAGCTTTTGTTGTATGTAAAAACTACTCACCTATGTGGACCAATGATAAATATACACTAGACCTCCTATGTGGTCGACCAGTCACACTGATCGATTTTAAAGACACTTAGTCGGCTGGAATACCGACTAACCCAAGGAGGCCGACCAACTCTAGTAGCAATAGTTACTCGGATGAGAATACCAACCAGCGATGAATAGTTATCAAGCCTCATCCACTTCCTTTGACTGAGTCAATGATATATAATGTCTAATTAAATGACAAATACACCCCTAAAATATTTTTAACAGTTGTTACTTCTTTTTTTGCAAAAAAAACCATCAAATCTTTAAAAGTCCATAATGTCAAATCTACAAAACCAAAATTCATATATTTGGAATCTGCTCGTCAAGATCTACCATACAACACCCATATTCGATATTTTTTACGAAAAAATCAAAACAGATAAATTTACTGTTTATGTAAAACCTCCATTTTTTCAGCGAAACCTCTTCTTCTCCAGCTTGGGCGATGGTGCCGCTAGCACGAATAAAAAAAACTAAAGAAATATAGGAAGAGAAAGAGAGAAATGAGGAGCGAGAAACACTCTGGTGAGATTTTACAGTGGGATATTCTCGACGAGTCTCCGATGGGGTGGGGTGGGGTGGGGTGGGGTGGGGTGGGGGTGAAGATGGAGGTGGAGCTAGTAGAGGGAGAAAATTTATATGGTTATGTGTTTATTTTTAGAGAGAAATAGTTGAATGGGTTTAAAATGGGTATATCTGTTTAAATATATGTAATCTATAATAAAAAAAGACTTGGTGCATTAAAAACAAGTCAATAGGATTTTATGCATCTTTTACCCAATAAATGAAACTAGCCTTGAATTGTCCCTTATGTGTTTCGTTGGCTGATTTACCGTGCGTTTGTGGCATTAATAAGACTTAATTAAATTAGGTAAATAAATAATGGATAGTAAATTTCATGGTTATTTTAAAATGGAAAATGTTAACATATGTCCTTAGGATACATGTTTTACGTCGCAAAATATTAAATATGAAAGATCCATAGGATTTTTTATGTCCTATTAAATGTATTTCATAACTTTTTCCCTAATATTTTTTGGTTCTAAGTGTGTGTACTTAGGGCACAAGTTATCATGACCCTTAAAAAGTACTCTAAATTGTGTTAAATTCCATAAACCATGCCAAACTATTAATTTTGCTAAAACAACCTCAAACTATTAAAACCAGCAAATGATAATCCCACCCAAAATGAAAATGTAATATATATATATATATATATATATATATATATGTGTGTGTGTGTGTGTGTGTGTGTGTGTGTGTGTGTGTGTGTGTAAAAATGTACTATTAACACATTTGTTTAAGACTTTAATACAATAACTTAGTCCTGATTTAAAACAATAAGTCATAGGGGAGGCCCCTTTAAATGTGTACATTTGATAATTATATTTTAAAAAGTATTAAAATAATAACAAAAGATGGGGAAAAAAAAGTTGTTCCACAAAACATTATGCACATAATTATCTTGAAGTATTTCTACAGCTTTCTAGAACTCCGTTGTATTTGTCACTTACAATAACGGTAGTTGTTATGAATCCCATGATATTGACGTTGTTAACTTTATACTTATTTAGTGCAAAATGAAGAGTTCACATATTTTTTTTGTTGAGATTTTTTTTATCCTTTATTAAGAGGCCTCATTTCTTATTCATCAAACAAGAATATATCAAATATTACGACAACTAGTATTGTTTGATTTTAACTATGAATCAATGTATCCTATATTAATTCAAAATTTAAATAGGAACTCCAAAATTCAGAAAAAGATAGTAACTAACAGCTTTCCTCTAAGAGGAGATCTACGAAATCAGTTGTTTAACTTTGAGGGAGCACCTTGAAACATTTAGATTTATATAACATCCTTTTTTGTCTCAATTTTAATTGACAAATGAAATGCTTGCTGATTTTAATTTTTAATACAATGCAACTTTAATTTCTTAACAATTTTCTAAGAAGTCATCTAAAATATGCATCAATAACAAATATTAGTTCTCCATGACAGTTAAAAAAATTACTCATTAAAAATGTTTTGCCTTGACAAAGTTATATGATAGAATAAAGTATCATATTTCCCCTTTTATTTCTTTGCAAAAAATTTAAGTAGGGCAAAATAAATTATAGGATAAGTCAAACATGAAAATAAAGGCAAAGGTTAGAATTTAATGTAGTGGAGATCAATGTTAAAAGGGGAAGTTATGATCATAAATCAATTATTCAAATAATTTTGTCTATGGTTATGTTGTATTTTCCAAAGCTCTAGGGGCTTGAAAATGTCCATGTGAAGCCCTTTTGAAGAGATAAACGTGTGTACATAACATGGGGTCCTCAAATTCTTTCGGTTGTTACACATACATTTCACATTGGAGAGTTCCATTAAAAAACTTCTATTGACATACATATACATGTTATGGAACTTGAATTCCAAAGCACATTAAATGGATAAGACCAAACATACCAAATCTAGCCTAGATACGAGGGCAAAAGTCTCATTAAACTAAAAATCTTCAACTTGTGTGAATATATATGTGTGTGTGACTCTATATATATACATATATAATGTTGCATTACTTTTTAACTAAACCTCATTCATATAACTAGTAAATGTAACCCTTTTTTTGGGGGGTGGGGGGTGCAAGAAAGAGAGAATGAAGATTATCTCAATAATTTATTTTCGATGATTTTATTAGTAGATAATTATTTAGTTGTTTGAGACGTTTTTAGTAGTGCGTAAACATTAGTTTTTTGAATTCCATAACTTTGTTTCTAACAATTTAATTCTTACATTTTTCATAATTATGTCATTATTATTTCGTATAATATTAATTAGAAAAATTTAATTGTTATATTTTTTTAATGGGGTTAGAGAGATAAACTCCTCCTTCTCTCAAACTTTCTCTCCCTCTCTCTGTTTTCGTTCCAACTCTTTTTCTAATGGACTCAAGCTTTCCTTCTTACTTGTATCTTGCCCTCAAATATTTTCATGATTTGTTCACCCCTATTGGCCCTCATGTTCATGATCTACATTTGAAAAAACTCTCTTTTATGGAAGTTCTTGGATGAAAAATAACTCCCTATTCTCATCCCCTCCATTCTCCTCCAATCCTCCCCCCATTATCTTCTCCATGCCAATGTGGGGATAAATTAGGTGTTCGTCTTATTAATGAGGTCTATTTGGAAGTCATAAAAATATGTTGCTCTTCTAGCCTCATTGGAATATTAGTTCTTACAAAAGGTGATAAACCATGGAAGCTTGAGGACTTAAAACTCCATCTCTCCTGCGTTTGGAAGCTTTAAGAGGATAGGATTCTTACTCATTTTGGTAAGGGTTAATACAATCTTTGTTCGTTCGTCGACATGAACAAGGTTTGGTCTCTTCGTAGATATAAACTATCTATGGGTTTTGGAATTTTTTTGAATGGATACCTGGTTTTCATCTATAAAATCATGTCATTTCTATTGCAACAACTTTGATTAGGTTCATGGGATTGTCCCAAGAGTACTGGGATCCAAGGCTTCTCTTCCAAATTTCTAGAGGTACTAGTATCCCATTTCGAATTGACAAAGCCACACTTGATTGTTCCTATGGTTCTTATTCCCTGGTCTTAGTGGAAGTTGATTTGAATAACAAACCACTTGTTAACTCATTGTTGAAAGAGATCAACGAAGTTTTTTTGTGTCTTTCATGTATGAATCATTACCAAGTTTTTATGAATATTGCAAAACCATTGGCCACTCTGTTAATGAAGGCAGTAACCTTCAAAAAAATGTTTCAGATCAAAATTAACGTTTCTTTCACTATTCTCCTAATTCATGATTAAAACAAATAACTCAAAAAACTAAAACTGCCTTGGAAAGACCTACTCGTGCAACACACTAGTGAATTCTCAATCAAGGACGGTCATGCTACTGTATTGTGTAATGATCATATGACCCTAGGTCGGATTCAGTTTTTTATCTAAAAATTGAATCCGTGTTCATGAGAATCCTAACTGTGGTGAAGGTATACCTGATCTAGAGATGCAAAAATGGGTGGGTCATGTTGGAGATTGTTAAAATAAGTGAGTAAAAGATTTGGGAGTAAAATCTTGTCCCACATTGGAAGTGTGTGGAGAAAAGTGGGAAACAAATCCAATATAAAAGGGAGGGAGCCCCACATTGGAAAATGAACAAAGCTAAGTGAAACCCACTAAGCTATATAAGAAGCGGGAAACCTTTGTATCCCACATTAGAAAAATATAAAGAAAGTGTGCACTTAAAAAATAGAAATGGAAGATGAAGAGTTACTTCATCTGGCATTTAAGAGGGCTATTCAAGAGAGCTCCAATATGATGCGAAGCCCCATACACACTCGCACGCGCAAGCATACGGGGTAGTGGGTTGTAGAGGCGCTAGTGGCTTACTTTGAACTTTGCACTTTGCATGCTGTGTGTCCGCATTGGTATTAGGTTTTCGGGATTTGTTCGGGTCAGATCGCGGTCACTTTTTGTTGGTCCTTGTAAAACCGGTTCGGTTTAATTGTACCTGTTCAGAAATAACTTAAGATTGTTGGTAATTAACAGTTATAAAATTCCAGAATTAATTACGACTGTTAATTCAACAATTATGACTCTTGAATACAAAACCTTTCATTCCTTATAAATAAAGGCTGCCTGAATCGAAATTGCACACAATTCATATTAATTCAGTTTTGGATTTCTAAACCCTTGCAATTACTCACTTACAATTTTCAGGAGATATAAAAATTATCTTATTATGTTTTGTGCATAGAATCAGAACTTGAAGTTATTTGTTCTTCGCTGCTATATCCAAGGGTTGTCTTCAAACATATAATTTGCAGATAGTGCAATTACTTGATTTTATCTTGAGTACGGATTTGCAGATTCCTATTTTTATTCCGATTTATCTTGGTGGGGAAAATACTATATTTAGGAAAGTGAGATCATGCCTTGAAATTTCAGAATTATTTTGAAGATAAACAAAAGTTGTATTCAGAAGTTTACATTATTGTATTAAAGTTGACATTGTTGTTATAAATAGAAGAGTTCCATTTTAGCCTTTTCATACATATTTTCTAACAATCTAAATATAATATCACCAGAAATGGAAGACTCTTCCAAATCACTTCGACAAATAATAGAAGGCTTTGTCAAGTTGTACCATTTTAATGGTGATAATTTTTTGCGTTGGCAAAAGAAGGTTCACTTTCTTCTAACGACATTGAAGATTATGTGCGTCTTGTCATAACAGAAACCAAATGAAGAAGAAGATGAAACTATAGAACAGACTAGGCAACATATAAAAAGGAAAATTGATGATTATCTCTGTCGTGGTCACATTCTCAATGCACTTGATGATAATTTTTTTGGCTTGTACCAAAATGTTGGGACTGTGAAAATTTTATGGGACACATTGAATACTAAATATCTTATTGAAGACGTTACAGGTAAGAAGTCCCTCATCGGTCAGTTTTTAAGTTTTAAAATGCATGATAATAAGCACATGCTAGAACAATTGCATGACATCCAACGCATCTTAAATCATTGCAAACTTAAAATTTAAATATGGATTATAATGTAATTGTTTCTACCATAATTGAAAAACTTCCTCCTTTATGGAAAGATTATAAGAAAGAGCTCAATCGCAAAAAGGAAGATCTTTCACTTAAAGAATTAGAGACTCGTTTAAGAATTGAACAAGAGTCTCAAATTCTAGATGGTAAAGAGGAACATGAAAATTCTATTTCTAAGGTCCATATGATGGAGGAAGGAAAGGACCAAAAATATGGCAATCATGGAAAGAATAATAAGAGGAAGAATTTTTCAAACAATTCTAAAGAAAACAAAAAAAATAAAGGCAATTGTTTTCATTGCAATAAACCAGGTCACTTCAAGAAGGATTATCGTGAGTTTAAGAAACTAAAGTAAAAAGGAGGGTAATTAGGCACAATTTTTTTTATTGCTATGATATCTGAGGCTAATATGCTCAGAGAAGACAACTCTTGGTGGAATGATTCTTATTCCATTAGGCATGTATGTAAAAAAAGAGCTTGTTCTCTGCCTATGAAACTGTGGAAGGAGATGTTCTCTATATGGGAAATTCTTCAACTGCTACGGTTAAGTCAAAGGGGCAGTGGATCTCGAATTCACTTCGAAAAAAATCCTTAGTCTCACCAATGTCTTTTATGTTCCTAATGTTAGAAAAAAATTAGCTCTAGAAGTCTTCTTAACAAATTTGGCATTAAGCTTGTATTTGAGTCAGACAAATTTATGCTGACTAAAAATGGTACCTTTATAGGCAAAGGTTATTTGTATGAGAGCGTGTTTAAGCTCAATATCAATGAAAAATATTCTTTTGCTTATATCATTGATTTTTTTTCATTATGTCATAGTTGTTTAGGGAATATTAATATAAAGAAAATGCATTTCATGGTTAATTTAAATTTAATTCCTAAATATGAGAATGATATGAATGAAAAATGTAAAATATGCATGCAAATAAAAACAACAAGATTACCTTTTCCCAAAATAGAAAAAACTACATCTTTGTTGCAAGTAGTACATAGTGATGTCTTTGATTTGCATGGAACACCTACTAAAGGTGGTAGTAAATATTTTGCTATAATACCGATGACTTTTCGAAATATTGTTACGTATATCTTTTAAACTCTAAGGATTATGTTCTTAATAAATTTAAGACATATAAAATGAAGTTAAAAATCAGTGTGATACTAAAATCTAATGTCTTAGATCTGATAGAGGCGGTGAATCTCACTTTCCTCAGTTTTGTGAAGATATGGGTATTATACATGAAGTTACTGCACCTTATAGACCACAACAAAATTGATTAAAAGAAAGAAAAAATAGGGCACTAACTAAAATGATTAATGCTATGCTTACATATTCTGGTTTAAGTTAAGGGTTTTAGGGAGAAGCACTTTTAACTGCATGTCACATTTTGAATAGGATACCGGTTAAAGATAATAAGAAAACTCTGTATGAATTGTGGAAGAATAGAAAACCTAATTTAGGTTATCCTAAAGTTTGGGGTTCTTGAGCTATTATAAGACTACCTGAAACTAAGGGAAAGAAGTTAGGAAGTAAATTCATTGAGTGTATTTTCATAGTTTTGCACAACATAGTAAAGTCTATAGATTTTTGGTTAGTGAATCTAATGACTCTGTTGAGACAAATATAATAATTGAATCGAGAGATGCAATTTTTTATTAATAAAGTTGTTCTTCTATTCTTAGAATAAATAATGAAAAAGAAGTAAACACCCCCTCACAATTACATGATACTCCACCAGTAGAACAAGAAGAGATTAGAAAAAGTAAAAGGCCTAGGAAAGAAAAAATCTTTGGTCCTGACTTTGTAGTCTATCTTGTTGAAGGAACTAGAGACACACCTTTTAATTATTTTTCTTTAACTCTTAGTATTGAAACAAACCCACAAACTTATAATGAGGTAATTAAGTCTGTAAATTCAGCATTTTTGAAAGAAGCCATAAATGATGAAATGGATTCAATCATGGTAAATAAAACATGGAAGTTAGTAGACTTACCTCCGGGATCTAAACCTATCAAGTGTAGATGGGTTTAAAAAAAATGAAAATAGATGGAATAATTGATAAATTCAAGGCTAGATTGGTTGCTAAAGATTTTACATAAAAAGAAGGAATTGATTATTTTGATACCTATGCACCAGTTGCAAGAACATCTACTATTAGAGTTTTGATTGCATTGGCATCTATATATAATTTTTAAATTCATCAAATGGATATGAAAACTTCCTTTTTAATTGGTGACTTAGAAGAACAAATTTACATGGAACAACCTTAAGGGTTTGTTATGCCTGGACAAGAACATAAAGTATGTAAACTTATTAAGTCCTTATATGGACTAAAATAAACACCTAAACAATGGCATGAAAAATTTGATAAAGTCATTATTTCTTATGGTTTTAAAATTCATGAATCTGATAAGTGTGTTTATAGTAAATTTGCTAATGGTAAAGGTGTGATCATTTGTTTATATGTAGATGACATGTTAATTCTTGGTACTGATTTAGAAAGCATTAATAATACAAAGAGTTTTCTGTCTTCTAAATTTGATATGAAAGATATGGGTGTAGCTCACGTCATATTAAGAATGAGAATAATAAGGAAAGATAAAAGTATAATTCTCACTCAATCTCGTTATGTTGAGAAAATTTTGAAGAAATTTAATCAGTTTGATTGCACACCTGTTAGTACACCTTTTGAACAACAGTTAAAGATGATCCCTAATACTGGTAGAGCTATTTCACAATTGGAATATGCACAAGTAATTGGTAGTTTGATGTATGCCATGATATGTACTCAACCTGATATTGCATATGTTGTTGGTAAATTAAGTAGATATAATAGTGATCCTAGTTTATTACATTGGCATGCTGTTAATAGAATATTAAAATATTTAAAAGGAACTATGGATTATGGTATATACTATAATGGATATCCTTTATTGTTATAAAGATTTCCTGATGCCAGTTGGATAACTGAGCAGGAGGATCATTCCTCAACAAATGGATGGATTTTTACTCTTGGTGGAGGAGCTGTTTCTTGGGGTTCAAAGAAACAAACTTGTATAGATGACTCTACAATGATTGCTGATTTTGTAGCATTACCTACAACTAGCAAATAGGAAGAATGGTTAAGGAATTTATTGATTGAAATTACAGTTTGTCCAAAACCAATGCCTCTAATATCTATACATTGTGATAGTGAGTCTACACTTTCAGAGCTTATAGTAAAGTGTATAATGAAAAATCTAGACATATTATCCTGAGACATAGTTATGTCAGACAAGCGATTACAAATAGTGTAATCATAGTGGATTATGTCAAATCAAGTCAAAACTTAATTCATTCTTTTACGAAAGGTCTTGCAAGAAGACTGGTGTCTAAAACATCATTGGGGATGGGACTAGAGCTTATTAACAATAATCACACTTGAGGGAAATTAAACTTGATACTTGACATATTAAAGTCTCAAGTTCAATGATTAAAATACATCATTTGTCAAGATTATAAGAACTACAAAATCAAACATCCCAAGGATAAGTGCTGAGAACATGTAATGAATAAATGAATGAGGATGCATTTGATCTTAATAGACTTATGGTGTTTTAGTTACATGGAAACCTATGATAGCCTACCTATATGAGTGTTCAAGTGGTGCCAATTCCTATGAGAACTGGGCTTGACTCTAAAGCACTCATGAAATCAAGGTACAGACACAAGGCCTAATACATGTGTCGGCGTGTATGGATAATCAGTGACTAAAATATTTGTGTGTGTAGACAAATCTGGCTGATCAATATAGATTGATATTTCAAAGACAAGTCTATTATACTTTTATAGTTATCCTTGACGAATGTTCACAGGGTATTGGTTCAAGTCGTGAGACACCAGTGCTTATACACAGTCTTACAGACAATCAAAGATTTACAAAACTTTTTTTGAAAATGGTGGATGAATATTGGAGAATTTTAAAAGAAGTGAGTAAAATCTTTGGGAGTAAAAGCTTGCCCCACATTGGAAGTGTGTGGAGAAAAATGAGAAACAAACCCAATATAAATGGGAGAGTGTCCCACCTTGAAAAATGAACAAAGCTAAGTGAAACCTACTAAGCTATAAAAAAGTGGGAAACCTTTGTGTCCCACGTTGAAAAAATATAAAGAAAGTGTGAACTTAATAAGTAGAAATGGAAGATGAAGAGTTACTTCATCTAGCATTCAAGAGGGCTAAACAAGAGAGCTCCAATATGGTGCAAAGCACCGTAAACACGTGCATGAACGCTCGTGCTGGGAAGTGGGTTGTAGAGGCGCTAGTGGCACACTTTGCACTTCGCATGCCGTGTGTCCGCAGTAGTAGTGGGTTGTCGAGATTTGTCCAGGTTGGATCACAGTAGCTCGAGCGCTGTCATTTTTTATTGGTTCGTGTAAAATCAGTTCAGTTTAATTGTACCTGTTCAGAAATGGCTTGAGACTGTTGGTAATTAACAGTCATACTATTTCGAAATTAATTAAGACTATTAATTCAACAGTCATGACTTTTGAATACAAAACCTTTCATTTCATATAAATAAAGGTTGCCTCAATTGAAATTGCACACAATTCATATTAATTAAATTTTGGATTTCCAAACCCCTTCAATTACTCACTTATAATTTTTCGGAGATATAAAAATTATCTTATTCTGTTTTGTGCACTGAAAGAGAATAACAACTTGAAGTTATTGTAATACCCCGTATTTTTACACATATTTATTTTATTATGAAATTATGGAAATTGGGATTAATTAATTTAAGAGAGAAAATTTAATTATAATTAATCTGATTATATGGTAATAATTACTAGCGTGACGAGAGTTAGTAGTTATCGAAAATAATTAAGTTGAAATCATGTTGAGTAATAACTATGTTTAAGATTACATAGTGAGTAACGTAATAAATAGTTTAAAAAATAATGACATGGTCGGGGATGAGATACACGGCAGTTAAGATATAATTAATTGGGAAGCGCATACGAGTCACGCACAATTAATTAGGTTTTAATTAAAATTAACGTGAGTTAGAGGTTACTGAAAGTTTTCAACATACATGAAATAAAGAGAGAGAGAGAGAGAGAGAGAAAACCAAGGAAGAAGAAGACTCCATAGGAGAACTAAGCCAAGAACTCAAGAGATTTCACACCAAAGTGTAGATCGCGACGTGAGGATTAACCACACATCAATTTCGACATGAGAATCAGAACTCCATTCCAAGGCAAGTGTTTATCTTGCTCCTCTTTTAGAAAATATTATTCCTGTTGATTTATATTAAATGTTATAAACTTAGTGCAATGAAATCTTAGGGTTAATTAGATCGAATTGTAAAGAAATCTTATGAATTGGAGATGGGTATGCATGTAGAGGTTTTTCCCATTGTTAGGCTATTAAATTTGGAGATTTTAGGTCCAAATCATGAATTATAAGAAGAGTTTTGAATACTTAAATTGCTGGGTTCATGTTATGTAAATTTTTAGAGATTTAAGAAATTGATGGGTTTCCCTTTGAAAACATAAAGATTTGAACTATAATTTGTGTTAGAAAGTGTCCCATAATGATTAGGAACAGTTTTGAACTATCAAATTGGATGTTGGATGAAATTTGGGTTGAGTTTGAAGTGTGTCATGTTGGAAAAATCAAATTTGGGGAAGAACTGGGCATGTTCGGACTTTTCTTTAGAAGACCAGCCCAGATCATTCTAACAACCTCGTTTGAACGAGCCTTCTAACGAGATTTCCAACGACCCTTCTAACGAGTTGTTGAGTTTGTTCGAAGTTGGCACTTCATTCGAATGAATTCGTTTGAACGAATTCTTTCGAACGACCTCAATCGAACGAGAATGCTGGAACTTCGTACGAGATTCCAAAACTTCATTTTTGGGTCTGATTGAGTTAAAATCCATCCTAGGCTTATCCAAGCGTGTGTATTAACCTACGTGAGTAACAGGTGACTTAAATTCTAAAGTTTTAGGTAATTAAGGGTGTAATGATCCTCGAGGTATCGCAAATGTATGGAAACGTAGGAGAGAATGTAAGTCCTAGAGAGGTTATATATAAATGGATATCGTGGAGAGTAATGATGTTAATATTACTTACGTATTATAGCAAACGGGGTTGCGTGAATGCCTATTAAGTAGTATAAGTTGTGTGCATGCTTATTACTTGAAATATTATGTGTATGGCATACCTAGCTACTGGATATAGAACGGAGGTTAATGCGTTGTGGATGACCATATTTTGTGTTCCTTTGGGGGATTTTGAGTCTTACTACTAGAGCTTGGAACCTAGGTACGGACTATCCGTGAGAACGATGGTGATGACGGTCGTATGGGTGCGTAGGTATGTGCGTACCCATCGTATTGGAACTATGTTCGTCTCCAATATGTGAATATGTTTTATTAGTTCTTGAGAGATTGAGCCTGTTGTCCTTTATTCACGAGCGTTTACAACGGGACTAGATAGCTGAGTATGCCTTGCACCAGGGTTTCTTAACCATGGGTGCAGTTTTGATTTATATATATTTGTAGGTATATATAGAGAGATTGTATATTTGTATACTGAGTTCCTATTCTGTGTTTCATGTTGGCTACTTTATTAAGGTGTATACGTATTAGGTCATCGGTTGCGAATTAAGAATGCTATGAGAATGAGTTATGGTATCATTAAACATATTCTTAAATAATAGAGATATATTGTCTTCGGGGTATTTAAATATTATATCAGGCATAGTGATTACACCACGTATAGTCAGGTAGAGTATCGTGACTAGTATGGGTATCTAGGCTCGCTAGGTATGCACATTAGATGAGAGGTGAGCATCCAAAGTGAGTACGCTAAGTTAACATGAATAATATTTGTTCTCATTAACCAATTTAAGAACTTGCTATATTTAAACTATTTTCTACTCGAGCTCTGACCCATTTTTTTGCAAATCGTTTTTCTTATTCTATTATTTTAGGTGCTCAGCCACAGGGAAACCAGACTTAGGAGATTCCATTCATTTGCTGAGCTATAACTGTTGTGGAAGCTACATGTTATTTCTAGTAGACGCTTCTGAGTTTATTTCTCCTTATCTATCAATCATTTATTTCAATTGGACATGTCGTCCCTCCTATTTACATTCAGAGCTTTAGAGTTGTTGCATTCTATTATTACACTTTGATTTCATGTTATTAGGTTATTGTATGAAATTTTGACTGGATGTGTTTACTCCAATCTTTATTTACATTCAGTAGTTATTTCCTTATGCTATTGTGATGTATGGTGATGATTAGGTACTTCCCTTTAATGATGATGGTTAATAACAAGATAAAATTTTGACACCAACCTTTTTAAATATTAGGTGGTTAGTTTTTATTAAATTAAAATTTAAGTTTTCGACAGTGATGCATTTATCTCAACGAACTTGATATTCTGAAATTAATTAATTAAGGACTAATCACTTGGTAATTATTTAGGCGGGGTGTCACTAGTGGTATCAAAGCATCAGGTTCTAGTGTCCTTATGTTATGTACAGCTTGTTGTGTTTCCGCGTAGATTCCTTTGATATAGAGACCTATATTTTAGGATTGTTGTACCCTTTATGAATTTTACATTCTTTATCTATTTTGAGATAATAACTGTAGACTTATGAAACTCTTATCTCCTTTCAGATGCCTCCTCGACGTGCACAGAGAGTTCCCATGGGTTCCCAACCTGAGCCTCAGCTTGCACGAGCTCAGGGTGTGATGAATGCCAGTGAAGTTGCCGCCATTGTAGCTTACGCGGTAAATGCGTCATTAGCAGTTGGGCAGCAGGCACCACCACAGGCACCGATGGTGGCTCTAGTTCAGGCCCAGGTGTTCTCGTCTTCTTGGGAACGTGTTAGGGATGCCTTTCAGAAGGCACATCCTTCAAAGTTTATAGGGATCTCTGATGTGCTGGTAGCGAACTAATAAATAAAGGGCATCCAGAGGCATTTGAGGATGAATGAGTGCACGGAGGTGTAGAGTCAGATACTGGCCATATTGAAGTTAGTGGGAGCATCCCTATAGTGGTGGGAGTCGATTACCACCGCTGAGGAAAGAGACATACTCACTATTTGAGACTTTTGGTTGCGGTTCGACTGTAAGTATTTTTCCTCGGCCGTCCAGACAGAGATGAGATGGAAGTTAGTGAATTTTAAGTAGGAGGGAAAGACTGTGGCAGAATATGAGGCAGAGTTTATCAGTCTTCTGAACATTGTGCCAGATGAGATCCCTACTAAGGAGAAGAAGATTCAATGTTTTATGGATGGGTTGATATGGAGGAT
The DNA here is from genome assembly GCA_949130495.1 of Sambucus nigra. Taxonomy (NCBI): domain Eukaryota; kingdom Viridiplantae; phylum Streptophyta; class Magnoliopsida; order Dipsacales; family Adoxaceae; genus Sambucus; species Sambucus nigra. The sequence goes on from OX422217.1 coordinate 5,224,403, forward strand.
CCGCCAGCATTTGATAGGCAATATTTCATTGGCAACCTATTCGGATGTGGTTAATGTAGCACTACCCCACTGCCAGGACCACCATTTTCATCTTACAGAGGTTAAACGAGTAGGAGAGCCCAGCCAGCAGGGAAGGACAAGAAGAAATGGTGCCAGTGGGGCACAGGCAGTTCATGGTCAGCATAGACACAATGATCAGGGTTACCAATAGGGGGTTCCTAAGAGGTTCGAGTCAGGATATTTTAGGCATTGGTAGGGAGGCTTTAGACATGGCCATCAGGTTCACCATGACCATTAGGGCCAGCAGCAGGTTCAGCATGGCCCGTATGGCCAAGGGAGGGGTGGAAACGTCCATCTAGGATGGGGACAGCAGGGATAGAGGGGAGGTCCTTACCTAGGGAAATGTTTCACTTATGGAAACATTGGCCACAAACGTCAGGACTTCCTCAGAAGGGTAGAGTCCAGCAGCAGGGTGCTAGTCAGGAGCCCCAAAGACCATTATTTCCCACAGCTCTCCCAGTGCCCCCACAGATGCCAGCACTGCCACCCATTCCAGCCTTCCCAGTTCAGCAGGGGCAACTTCAGTATGGACGAGTCTACAATCTTCACCAGTCTGCAGTCTCGTAGGACTCACCCGCGATTGAGAGTATGTTTTCTATCCACGGGACTTTGGGGTGTATTTTATTTGACACGGGGGCCACACACTATTTTATTTCCACGTGGTTTGCACGTACTATGAGATTATTTGATTCAACAGAGAGTACGGTTACTTGTGTGAATTCGCCATTAAGTAGAGGTTCCATTATTTCTTTTATTTATTAGGGAGTGGGTATAGAGATTGGGAGGTTTATCTTACTCGCTGACATTCTCGTATTGGATATGTCCGAGTATGATGCGATTGTAGGTATTGATTGCCTTGTCAGGTATAGGGCCATGATTAATTATTTTAGTATGAGCATAGTTTTTTCCACACTCGGTCAGGAGATGTTCCCGGTGGCGATGCCTCGCTCTGAGGGAGGATCATCCACACATTTATACTAAATAGAGGAGGAGGCCTCTAGGGAGGTGGTGGTACCGCTTGAATCGATTCTTGTTGTTTGAGAGCTTACCTATGTGTTTCAGGAGATTTCGGGGTTACCAACGAGTAGAGAGATAGACTTTATCATTAATTTAGCACCGGGCAGTCGACCGATAGCCCGCGCACCTTATCGTATGGCTCCGGTAGAGATGGGGGAGTTACATAACTAGATTGAGCAGTTTTAGGGGCAGTGGTTTATCCGTATGAGTACTTCGTCGTGGGGTGCTGCCTTACTGTTCGTTAAGAAGAGGGATGGATCTTTAAGGTTATGTGTCGATTATCGGGAGTTGAATAAAGAAACGATACAGAACAAATATCCGTTGCCTCGAATTAATGACTTATTTGACCAGTTGAGAGGAGAAGCCTTATTCTCAAAGATTGACTTGAGATCGAGTATTAGGTAGCAGGATGTGTTGAAGACTGCCTTCTTGATGAGATATGTTCCTATGAGTTTAGGGTTATGCCTTTCGGGCTAACCAACACCCCAGCCGTGTTTATAGACATGATGAATAGGGTGTTCAAAGATTTCCTGGACCATCTCATCGTCATCTTCATATATGACATTTTGGTTACTCACAGACCGAGGAGGAGCATGCCGAGCACTTCAGTCAGGTTCTACAGACACTACATCAGCATGAGTTGTATGCAAAATATGAGAAATGTGGGTTTTGGCTGAAGGAGGTCCAGTTTTTAGGACATATCATCTCTGATAGAGGGATATCCGTGGATCCGGGGAAGGTGTCAACGGTGAGGGAGTGGGGACAGCCCATAACACTGATCGAGATACGAATTTTCTTACGCCTAACCGGATACTACAAGAGGTTTATTCGAGGGTTTTCAATGATAGTGGGTACGTTGACACACCTGACTTGCAAAGGGGTGACATTGATATAGAGTGATGCCTGTTAGTTAGCCTTTGATGAGTTGAAAGACGTGTTAACCTCAGCACCAGTGTTAGCATTGCCCTGTTTAAGAATGGAGTATCTAGTCTACACTGATGCGTCCTTATTAGTACTTGGGGGTGTACTTTAGCAGGAGAATCAAGCTATAGCTTATGCCTCCCTTAAGCTTAAGCCTTACGAAAGGAATTACCCCACCCATGACTTGGATCTAGCAGCGGTCGTGTTTGTACTACGGATTTGGTGACATTATCTCCTGGGGGAGAAATTTCACTTGTTCACGGACCACAAGTCATTACAGTATCTCTTCACGCAAAAGGAGTTAAATATGCATCAATGCCGGTGGCTTGAGTTTGTGAAGGATTATCAATTTCATATCCAATACCACCCGTGGAAGGCTAACGTTGTAGCTGACGCGTTGAGTCGTAGACCAGTAGTTGGGGTGGAAGAGGTGTGGAAAGAGAAATGGAAGGAGTTAGGACACCAGGATGCAGTGGCTCGATCGTTAATGTCTGTGATGACAGTTACGCCCCAGATCATTACGAGAGTAGTACAGACTCAGGCAGCTGATCCTTTGTGCTAGAGTCAGATAGTGAAACTTCTAGCAAAGGGGGCCTAGTCTTATACTGTGGGTTCAGATTGGGGTCTACGTTTCAATGGAAGGTTGGTTATTCCTGAGGGATAAGACTTATGACACGAGGTGATGACAGAGTCCTACGGTTCACGATTTATGATACATCCCGGTGGGAATAAGATGTACCAGGATATGCGATGATAGAAATAGTGGAGCGGGATGAAGAAGGATATTACCGAGCTCGTCTCAAAATATGCCACTTGTTAGTTAGTAAAAGTGGACCATCAGAGACCAAAGGGACTTCTACAGCCAATGGGAGATCATTTCCATAGACTTCATCACGAGATTATCTACATCGCAGAGGGTTCATAATTTTATATGGGTGATAGTGGATCGGCTAACTAAGGTAGCCCACTTTCTGCCAGTCCGTACAGATTACACCACGAAACAGTATGCCAAGATATTCATATCAGAGATAGTGAGACTTCACGGGTTGCCTCTGAACATCATGTCTGACAGAGATAAGGTGTTTTTGTCTCGGTTCTGAGAGAGTTTTCAGGAGGCGATGGGTACGGAGTTGCGACTGAGCGCAACCTATCACCCACAAGCAAATGGACAAACCAAGCGGACAAACCAGATGGTAGAGGAGTTGTTATGTATGTGCATCATTGATTTTGGCGGAAGCTAGGAGAAGTATCTTCCACTGGTGGAGTTTGCCTATAACAACTTCTAACAATTTACTATCGGTATGGCTCCATTCGAGGCACTATATGGTAGACCTTGTCGTTCCCCAGCATATTGGTTAGAGGTGGGGGACAAAAAATTACTTAGCCCAGAAGTGATTCATGATACTTCGACGAGGATAGAGTTGATACGAAGTCGTATTCGGGTTGCTTAGGATCGACAGAAAAGCTATGTTGACGCTAAGAGGTATTTTTGAGAGTTCAATATTGGGGACCAAGTGTTACTTGGGGTGTCTCCTATGAAGGGATTTATGCGTTTTGGGAAGAAGGAAAAGTTAGCACCTAGGTATGTAGAGCCATTTCCTTTTATTGAGAGGATTGGGTCCGTCGCTTATAGACTTGGGTTACCGAAGCACTTGCATAGGGTCCATAACATGTTCCATATCTCTTCGCTGAGGAGATTTCTTTGAGATGATTGTCCCATACTCATATTGCGTTGGAGGAGATCGACTTACAGCTTGATAGCTCCAACGAGGAGGGGCCAGTTGCTATCCTAGACCGTAGTAAGAGGAAGTTGAGGTCGAAAATAGTACACCACTAGTCTATGTTAAGTGGCAACACCATGATGTTGAGGAATCTACCTGGGAGCGCGAAGATGAAATGCGTGAACGTTATCCAAAGTTATTCTTGCCAAGCATATTTTCATTTTCGAACTTCTGGAAGAAATTATGTTATTAGGGGGGAAGTATGTAATACCCCATATTTTTACGCATATTTATTTTATTATGAAATTATGGAAATTGGGATTAATTAATTTAAGAGAGAAAATTTAATTATAATTAATCCGATTATATGGTAATAATTACTAGCGTGACGAGAGTTAGTAGTTATCGAAAATAAGTATCTTGAAATCTTGTTAAGTAATAACCATGTTTAACATTACGTAGTGAGTAACGTAATAGATGGTTTCGAAAATAATTGTATGTCCGGGGATGAGATACACAGCAGTTAAGATATAATTAATTAGGACGCGCGTATGAGTCACATCACTATTATACATTGGGAGTTTAAAAAGTTAAATTATTTTTATATAAATCGAATGACTATTTTGAGTTCCCCAGTGTGTTCGAAAAGTTCGAAATAGTCAGAAAACACTAATCTGGTGTTTTATTTGGAGTCTGTGGCATTTTAACCCAAAACGACACCCCTGGGTTATTTTAGTCTTTTGGGATTTTTGAGGAATTAAATGGATGAAAATTAGGTTTTAATTAAAAGCAATGTGGGTTAGAGGTTACTGGCAGTTTTCAACATACGTGAGAGAGAGAGAGAGAGAGAGAGAGAGAGAGAGAGAGAGAGAGAGAGAGAGAGAGAGAATCAAGGAAGAAGAAGACTCCATAAGAGAACTAAGCCAAGAACTCAAGAGATTTCACACCAAAGTTACACCAAAGTGTAGATCGTGACCTGAGGATCAACCACAAATTAATGTCGACCGAAGAATCTGAAATCCAACCCAAGGCAAGTGTTTATCTTTCTCCTCTTTTAGAAAATATTGTTCCTGTTGATTTAGATTAGATGTTATAAACTTAATGCAATGAAATCTTAGGGTTAATTAGACTGAATTGTAAATAAATCTTATGAATTGGAGATGGGTATGCATGTAGAGGTTTTTCCCTTTGGTGGGCTATTAAATTTGGATATTTTAGATCCTAATCACGAATTATAATAAGAGTTTTGAATACTTAAATTACTAGGTTCATGTTATGCAAATCTTTAGAGATTTAAGAAATTGTTGGGTTTCCGTTTAAAAACAAAAAGATTTGAACACTAATTTTTGTTAGAAAGTGACCCATAATGATTTGGAATAGTTGAGAGCTATGAAATTGGATGTTGGATGCAATTTGGGTTGAGTTTGAAGTGTGTTATGTTGGAAAAATCGAATTTGGGGCAGAACTGGGCATGTTCGGATTTTTCATTAGAAGACCAGCCCACGTCATTTGAATGACCTTATTCGAACGAGCCTTTTAACGAGATTTCCAATGACCCTTCTAACGAGTTGCTGAGTTCATTCAAAGTTGTAACTTCATTCGAGCGAACTCGTTCGAATGACCTCGTTCGAACGAGAATCCTGGAACTTCGAACGAGATTTCAGAACTTGATTTTTGGGTCCGATCGAGTTAAAATCCATCCTTGGCTTATCCAAGCGAGTGTATTAACCTACATGAGTAACGAGTGATTTAAATTCCAAAGTTTTAGGGAATTAAGGGTGTAATGATCCTCGAGGTATCGAACATGTATGGAAATCTAGGAGAGAATGTAAGTCCTAGATAGGTTATATATAAATGGATATCGTGGAGACTAATGACGTTAATATTACTTACGTATTATGGTAAATGGGGTTGCGTGAATGCCTATTAAGTTGTATAAGTTGTGTGCATGCTTATTACTTAGAATATTATGTGTATGACATACCTAGCTGCTGGCTATCGAACGGAGGTTAGCGCATTGTGGACGACCATATCTTGTGTGCCTTCGGGGGATTTTGAGTCGTACCACTAAAGCATGGAATTTAGGTACGAACTATCAATGAGAATGATAGTGATGACGGCCGTATGGGTGCGTAGGTATGTTCGTAGCCCATCGGCTTGGAACTATATTCGCCTCCAATATGTGTATATGATTTATTAGTTCTCGAGAGATTGAGCATGTTGTCCTTTATGCACGAGCATTTGCAACGGGACTAGATAGTCGAGTATGCCTAGCACCAAGGTTTCTTAACCATGGGTGCAGTTTTGATATGTATATATATAGTGATTGTATATTTGTATACTGAGTTCCTATTATGTGTTTCATGTTGACTACTTTATTAAAGTGTATACGTATTGGGTAACCGGTTGCGAATTAAGAATGCTATAAGAATGATTTATGATATCATTAAACATATTATTAAATTATAGAGATATATTATCTTCGGGGTATTTAAATATTATATACGGCATAGTGATTAAACCACGTATAGTCTGGTAGAGTATCGTGACTAGTATGGGTAGCTAGGCTTGCTAGGTGTGCACATTAGATGAGAGGTGAGCTTCCCAAGTGAGTAGGCTAAGTTAACACGAATAATATTTGTTCTAATTAAACAATTTAATTACTTGCTATATTTAAAGTCTTTTCTACTCGGGCTTTAACCCATTTTTCTGCAAATCTCTTTGCTTATTCTATTATTTTAGGTGTTTAGCCACAGGGACACCAGACTTAGGAGATTCCATTCATTTGCCGAGCTATAACTATTATGGAAGCTACAGGATATTGCTAGTAGATGCTTCTGAGTTTATTTCTCCTTATCTATCAGTCATTTATTTTAGTTGGACATGTCGTCCCTATTTACATTCAGACATTTAGAGTTGTTTTATTCTATTATTAGACTTTGATTTCATGTTATTGTATTACTGTATGGGATTTTGACTGGATGTGTTTACTCCATTTCTTTATTTAAATTCAGTAGTTCTTTCCTTATGCTATTGTGATCTATGGTGATGATTAGAAATTTCACTTTAATGATGATGGTTAATAACAAGATAACATTTTGACAACAACCTTATTAAATATTAGGTGGTTAGTTTTTATTAAATTAAAATTTGAGTTTTTGACACTGATGCATTTATTTGAACCAACTTGATATTCTGAAATTAATTAATTAAGGATTGATCACCCGATAATTACTTAGGCGTGATGTCACAGTTGTCTGTTCTTCACTACTACATCCAAGGGTTATCTTCAAACATACTATTTGCGGACAGTGCAATTACTTCATTTTATCTTGAGTAAGGATTTGAAGATTCCCATTTTTATACTGAATTATCTTGGTGGGGTGAATACTGTATTTAGGAAAGTGACATCAAGCCTTGAAATTTCAGAATTATTTTGAAGATAAACAAAAGCTATATTCATAAGTTTACATTATTGTATTGAAGTTGACATTGTTTTTATAAATAAAAGACTTCCATTTTTGCTTTTGCATACATATTTTCCAACAGGTCATCCTATCCGTGGAAGTAGCTTCGATGAATAATTTCCCAAACAGCCCCAAAATCCTGTCGTAGATCTTGGAGAAATATCCGTTGAGGATCATTTAAATCGAAAATCTCAAACAAATAAAACTAATGAGGAAAATGAGTTGAATTAGGTATCAAAACAAACAAAATAGGAAACTACTGTTGGATTGTTTAGAGGGAAACCCAGGTGGTTCCTAATCAAAAAGAGAATCATGCCTCTGAACTGTTGGGAAAAGGAGAGGAACATACTCTAAAAAATTGGTTCAAAAAAAAAAATTCTTCTTCAAGGGATAACACCAATACTGACATGGATAAGTCAAATTCAGAAGATGAAATGCCCCTTCTAGAGGACATACTTAATTTAACCAGTCCTGGAATGAATTTATATGTCGACCTCAATTTTGATTTCGGAATAAGTCCTAATTCCGCCAAAGCAAGGGCTTTTATTGAAGATGATTTGGTGGATGAAAATACTAAAAAATGAAGAAACAAGAATTATCAAGTCGATTTTCCAACCTCAACTTGTGAGGAGAAATCGACTCTTAAATATAATTTAAGGCCATCTTTTCTCATTCAGGTTCTCATAAATTTTAGAGTTGTTTATTTTCCCTTAAATGCTTGTAAGAACCTCTGGGAGAAGTTTTTTGTCCTATTTGGTTATTAATAAATTTAAGTTTATTAAAAAAAGTATATTTTTATTGTTATTTTAATTTTTTGCGTGGCTACTTTTTTTCGTGTGATATAGTGTGTTGCATGGAGCAAAATGGAACCAATAAAAGGAAGAGAAATGATAAACATACTAAGAAATGATAAAAAAAATAAGAATGAAAAGAAGAGGAATAAAAAAAAATTTAAAAATCAAGAAATTAAGTTTGTTGAAAAAGTGAAAAGTATCAAAGATGAATAAAACATATAAAAACAAATGAGGAAAAAATCGTTTAGAGTGTTTGCATATGTGTGTGCACTGTTCTAAAAAAACCGCTTAGGCTTAAGGCTTGGGAGAAACGCCTCGCCTTAAGTTTTTTACGCCTAATTCTTGGTAAAACCCTTAAGGTGCACTTTTTTTTAAAAACAACAATGTTTTAGTGAAACGATATCGTCTTTTAAAGAATTTTTTACTAACCGGACCATTATCTCATTCAAAATAATCAAATAGTATTTTAATTTGCATATATTCAGACATATTTTTATGATATGTACAATTTTAGTATTTTAATAGCCTTGTTATGATTAAAAAATATTAAAATATATTAAGAAGGCCTAAACGCCTTTTTACGACTTTTCACGCCTAAGGCTCGCCTAGGCTTCTAAGGCTTAAGGTTTGGCCTCCACACCTCGATCACGCCTCACGTTTTTTAGAACCTTGGTGTAAAGTATATTTTATTTTTCATTTAAACCACCCCATGATGTGGGATGGGAAAATAGGTAGTCGGCCCAACAATATAGGTATATTCAAATTGGGGTGGTTAGATAAAATTAAGGAGTTGAAATAAAACCTCTCTTATGTAAAGTTCCTATGCATAATTGACATCATTCCATTCATTTATGAATTTTTTATGTAAGAACAATTTAGTAGCTAATATGGCTCATTTATTTCATCATAAGTACAACCACTTTATTACAAGGTAAATGCCATGCTTACCAATTTTTACACCAAGTTGTATACCAAGGGTATCAAAGTATTGTACTTTAAGTAAATGTACAACACTTAATGCACTTGGTACACAATTTTGGTGTAAAAACACTCAAAACAAGGATCTCCAATGAGGGTCGCTGGAGCTCCGACATTGAGGGTTGGGGTAGGGGTGGGGTAGGTGGTGCGTTTGCGCCGCTAGCTCAGACTTTTAAAAATAAGAAAATATTGATTAAATGGGTGTTTTCGGAACAAAAAAAAGGCCTGGACTAAATATTATTAAAAAATATTTGAGGGACTAAATGTTTAAAAAATAGTTTTTTGAGTTGATTTTTTAAAATGATGTTTAAACAATTCAGGGATCCACAAAAAAAAAAATCAGTTCAAAATAAATTTGTTTCCTATTTTAACAAAATTAGATGAATATATGTCAATTTTAAGTGATTTTAAGTTCACATAGTTGGATTGATTTGTTTAAAATAGTAAAAAAAATTATTTTGAGTTGAATTTCTTTTTTTGGAATTTTATTGAAATGTTTAAAATTTATATAAAAAATCAGCTAAAGAAAATTTATTTTTAGGCACGCATCCATGAATTATCTTATATAGTGTTCTTAAGGATTTGTTTGGTACCCATAGTACCACTCATAACAAAAAAAATGTAGTTTTCACGTGAAATGTTACTGCACTAAATCACATCGTAACTGTACGTTAAGTTGAAAAATTAATAGTTATGCTAATTAAAATGTTCCTTCTCATAAAGAGAGATCTAGTAACTATTTTAATTACAAATAGAATTTTTGCCTAATAATAATTTCTTTACAAAAATTTGGATGAATGAGTTACGTACTGAGTGAGTTGAATTGGTCCTCGTCTATTATATTGTTTGCCTGAAGCGCATGGCCAATTAGACGATGTGCAGTATTGCTCATCGGTGGTTCCATTAACGTAACAATATCCCCATGCATGTGGATCTACCACTGCCGAATCAAGCCTTCCTCCTACACCAAGCATCCAAGTACGTAAATTGATTTCAAAACAAATATAAATGGTGGAAATAATTTCTTAACATAGATAAATAATTAATTGGACGACTAACCAGTGGTTGCTTGAGAGGTTTGGCTAAGGAAAGCCGCGAGCTCTCGTTTACGAGTGGCGACATCACCACTAGTACAAAAACCAGGAAAAGATCGAGCAGCAGTTATGAAAGCCTCGTAACTGTAGAATCCTCGACTGGGACAATCTTTCATGTGCTTAAACATTTCATTAAAGAGTGATTTACTTATCATCTTGCTTATAGCATTACGATTATTGGTAGGTCGGAGTAGAGCACGAGGAAGATCAGTCAAACGTGAGGTATCCCTACATTGACTCTGGCAACCATCTTCACAGTACTGATATGTGCTACCACAAAAGCCCCAAAAGCTACAACAAAGATTATCATGACACAAGGCACCACCTGCATCCCTTCCACACTGCCAGGGGCCATTATCTGCATCATCTGCAAAGACAATAGTACCGAGCAGGAAAGGAAAAGATAAGATGAGAAGAGTGCTTAACTTCATTCTTTGTTTTTTTTGTTCTTTTTGATGAGACTCTGTGCTTTATGGAAGACATTTAGTAGGCATTTATAGCCCAGCTAAAGGGTTACATTTGTTATGTTGCAAACATCATGGGATATATTTCTAATTATGTACTATTAGTATTTTATTACTTTTGTAAACAACATTGGTCTCCCGGGAAAGCTACCATTATTATTATTATTATTATTATTATTAGGGGTGGAAGCGGTAATAATAATAATAATAATCATTTCATAGTCAAATGGTGTGGGGGAGGATGAGAAGGATGTGAGAATAATCATTCTCATTAAATTAGGTAAAAGAATAATGAATAGTAAATAATATTCAAAAAAGTAAAAATGTTAACACGCGTCCTTAGGAATTATGTTTTGTATCTAAAAATATTAAATATAAAAGCTCTATATGAATTTTGGTGTTCTATTAAATGTATTTCGAAACTTTATTCTTAATATTTTTGAGTTATGAGAATGTACTTTTATGGCACAAGTTATGAGGATACTTAAAAAAAATACTCTAAAATGTGTTAAATTCTGTAAAACATGCCGAACTATTAATTTTGCTAAAACAACCTTAAACTATTAAAACCAACAAATGATAAATTATCGGGTCGCGTTGATTTTTATTTGAGTATAAGTTTTGGGTAATCTTAAATCTATACAAGCTAATCGTGTCAATTTCGGGTCATTTCCATAAACGGGTTATCGTGTCAAAAATTGTCAGCCCATAATCACACCCAAAATGAGGCCCCTCTAATTGTGGACATTTGATAATTAAATAGAACGCATAATATATTGTTGTTACAAAGACACTCGATTCAAATACTCGATATAAAATATCTCACACAATGCCAAAACCTTCGGCGGAAATGTCTAAATCGATACTATTCAAATCCGTACGAATTTATGAGTTTTTCTTCGTCAGTGTAATTAGATTAAGAGCATAATTTGAATTTGATTACCGGATCCACCATCTTATTTTAAACAGTGTAATTAGATTGATTCAAAATTCATAAAATTTATATATTTGGAATCTACTCATCAGGATCTATCAAAAAATACCAATAATCGATATTTTTTAACGAAAAAATCAAAACATATAAATTTACTTTTTATGTAAAACCACCATTTTTTATTTATGAAAAAAATATTTTTTTTAATTTAAATTTTAATAAAACCTGTATATTTTTAATTAAAAAACATTTTTTGAATTAAAAAAATATTTTTTATATAAATAGAAAATTTGTTTTTTATTTAAAAAATAAAAGAATAAAAAACTTTAAAAAAAATGAAAGATGAGGTTATGAAAAAAGAGAGAAGGAAGTTCAATGACACCATGTCACTATGTGTACAAATATTCTCCGTGCAAATAAAAAGACTCTTTAAAATATCTCACACAATGCCAAAACTTTATGCAGGAAATCTCTTAATCGATACTATTCAAAGCCGTACGAATTTATGAGTTTTCTTAATCAGACTAATCTGGAATAATAAAACAGCATAATCTGAATTTGAATACCTGATCCACCATCTTCATTTTAAACCATCTTATTTTAAACAATCTATTGAGATTGATCCAAACATGCCTTACAACAGTTGAAAAGGTTTAGTTGGAGGAGGCGAACAGCTGCTGCTAATAATGAACACACTCTAGGAAAAAATTATTGAACTATGCAAAAATAATCAATTCAGTACCGAAGAATTTTTTATGCATTTAAAGATATCAAACTTTGATATCTTACATGTGGTATCATGTTTCGTTTTAATTGATTCGTGTTTGTGTTTATTTAAAAAATATATTAATTAATGTGGATTAAAGTATAAATCAGATAAATTATTAGATTGTCAATAACGTTATTGAAAGTGTAAATTATATTCTTTATTTAAATTATGTTTTATTATTTAAAGTAATTTAATAATAAAAAAACAATTTAGAACTTGGATTCTTAATTTCGGCCAATTATCTCTATCATCCTTTAAGTGGGGAATTCAAAACAGATGTAGCATCATTTATCAAACTATGTGAAAACTCGCGCGATGCACAATTTATGTGTTATTGCATGCAATCTTGACAGTACTGATATGTGCTACCACAAATGCCCCAAAAGCTACAACAAAGATTATCATGACACAAGGCACCACCTGCATCCCTTCCACACTGCCAGGGGCCATTATCTGCATCATCTGCAAAGACAATAGTACCGAGCAGGAAAGGAAAAGATAAGATGAGAAGAGTGCTTAACTTCATTTTTTTTTTGTTCTTTTTGATGAGACTCTGTGATTCATGGAAGACATTCAGTAGTCATTTATAGCCCAGCTAAAGGGTTACATTTGTTATTTTGCAAACATCATGGGATATATTTCTAATTATGTACTATTATTATTTTATTACTTTTGTAAACAACATTGGTCTCCCGGGAAAGCTACGATTATTATTATTATTATTATTATTATTATTATTATTATTATTATTATTATTATTATTATTATTAGGGGTGGAAGCGGTACGGGTTTTTACCGTACCGTACCGTTTTGGTCAGAAAAAAAATGGTTTTGGTTTCATATATTAAAATACGAGAAACCGGTCATACCGAAACCGAAATTACAGCAAAAAAGTTGGTTGGTTTTAATATTTAAAAAACCAATTTACCGAAATTACCGTACCGAATTTACCGAAACAAAAAAAACGTACCGAAATTACCATACCGTACCGAATTTATCGAAACCAGAAAACATTGTATCGAAATTACCGTACCGTACCGAATTTACCAAAACCAGAAAAAAGTTGGTTTTGGTTTTGGTTTTAATATTTAAAAAAGTTGGTTGGTTTTGTTTTTGGTTTTTTTGGGCTTTTAGTGCTGTTTATTGAAACTAGAAAAAATCGAAACCAGAAACCAGAAAAAACCAGAATTTATCGAAACCAGAAAAAATCGAAATTACTGAAAAAAACGAAACACCGGCCGGTTTGGTTTTGGTATTGATTTTGGTGTAATGGGTGGTAAACTGGTACGGTTTGATTTTACCATCCAGAGTTTGGTTTTAGTATTGATATCTATTATTTACCGACCAAACCGTACGGCTTACACCCCTAATTATTATTATTATTATTATTATTATTATTATTATTATTATTGGGGTCATATACCAAATAGTCCATCGAACATTTTTTAATACACATTTAGTCTAAGCTTTTTTATTTTGCTTCAAAAAGTCCTTCACTATGCTGCTGGCGTGGACTTTTAAAAATAAGATAATATTAGTTAAATGGGTGTTTGAGAGACTTTTTGATACAAAATAAAATGATTAAACTAAATGTGTTTTAAAAAATATTTTAAGAACTTTTTGATATTTGATTCTTTTATTTGAAAAGGCTAACATTATTGGAGTTGTAATTTTTCTTTAGTTTCTACCGACCACATAAAGCACGTTGCCCATGCTTATAAATAAATATAAATGATCAGTTAGTTATAAAGGGTTTCACATAAGTTCTATACAATATGCATACTTTATTATACAAAGAATAATAATAGGCTTACAAGACTTACTACCCGATTGGTACCGACCCTCTTTATATACTTGTACAATGTTGTGAGTCCTGCCAAGGTATAACGCAAATAAAACGTTTCCGCGAACAGTGACAGATCCACGTTAGGACGAACTGGGTTGGCCTCCCCAGTTCAGAAAAAAAAAATTAGGGTTACTTCATAGTCGAATGGTATTTGAGAGAGGTTGATGGTGTGTTGGTGTTTGATAGAGGTTGGATTGTTTTCCCTCTCTACTGCTGCTATTCTCCCTCTGGCATCCGAGCTTCGGCCACCGCTGTGCTTCGCTTCGATAAGCAAATTTGTTTTTTTCTCTGCTTTTTTTATTTCTTACATCTGCTCTGCTCCGGAACAAAGAACAAACTCGTGAATATTTGGGTATTGTGAGTATTTGTTATCATTAATAATATTTGGGTATTGTAAATATTTGTTATCAAAAGAACAATTATTATCACTTCTAAAATTTGGGTGTTGTGAATATTTATTAAGCGTTGTTTATTTCTCAAAATTAATTAGGTATTGTTACTAATGATTGAGAGTAGTTGTTTGGACATTATAAAACTATAATTTATATAAAACTCAAAATCATCCAAAAAAAATTGCCTTGGGGGCTCTCGCCTTCGAACCCCCGACACCACTCGAGACTTTCGTCCCAATTGACCTAAAATCCTGGATTCGCCACTCTCCGCCAAGATACAATATTTATGTTTGGTATAATATTGAATGTTTATTTATTTATTTTAAAAAAATATCATAAAACGAACTAATTTTTAAAATAAGTTTGTTGTAAAAACCATATTAAAAAATTGTATTCTAAATAATTAAAACAACTTATTTGGTAAAAACAGTTTTTATTTTATAAAAAAAATTTACGTTTATACACAGTTTTTAAGAAATAAAAAACAGATTATATGAGTTTTTTAAACTGCTAAAATGTATTTTTAAAACAGTTTCTGATTGAAAATAGTTTTCTTATCAAAAAATGTTTATTTTATTGAAAATATATATTTTAATTATTTTATTTTATTTTATTTATAAAAAAAACCAGTTTTTAAAGCAGTTTTCTTTTTTGTAAAAAAATTTAAAAATGTTGTTTTTTAATAGTTAAAACAGTTTATTTTTGTAAAAATAGTTTTTTATTTTATATAAACGATTTTTTACTTTTTCTAAATAGTATTTAATAAAAAAATGGATAAGTTTTTTTAAACAGTTTAAATGTTTTTTATAAAACAGTTAGAAAAAGTTAAAAACAATTTTATTTTTAATTTTAAAATATTTTTTTTGTTTAAAATATTTTTTTAAATTAAAAAAGTCTATTTTTAATTGAAAAACGAATTTTAGTTTTTATCTACTGCATTTGAATTGGAGGCAAAAAAATGACCAATTTTAAAGACATAATGATCATTTCATAGTCAAAGGGTGTAGGGGAGGATGAGAAGGGTGTGAGAATAACCATTCTCATTAAATTAGGTAAAAGAATAATGGATAGTAAATAATATTCAAAAAAGTAAAATGTTAACATGTGTCCTTAGGATTTGTATTTTGTATCTAAAAATATTAAATATAAAAGTTCTATATGAATTTTTATGTTCTATTAAATGTATTTCGAAACTTTGTTCTTTAATATTTCTGAGTTCTAAGGATGTGCTTTTATGGCACAAATTATGAGGATACTTGAAAATAATACTCTAAACTGTGTTAAATTCCATAAAACATGCCGAGCTATTAATTTTGCTAAAACATCCTTAAACTATTAAAACCAACAAATGATAATCACACCCAAAATGAGGCCCCTTTAGTTGTGGACATTTGATAATTAAATAGAACCCATAATATATTTGTTCCAAGTATACTCGATTTAAAATATCTCACACAATGCCAAAACCTTCTGCGAAAATGTCTAAATCGATACAATTCAAAGTCGTACGAATTTATGAGTTTTTCTTTCTCTCTGAAATTATATAAGAGCATAATCTGAATTTGATTACCTGATCCACCATCTTGATTTTAAACAGTGTAATTAGATTAATTCAAAATTCATAAAATTTATATTTTTTGAATCTACTCATCAAGATCTATTAAAAAACATTAATATTCAATATTTTTTTACGATAAAATCAAAATAGATAAATTATTGTTTATGTAAAACCCCGGTTTATTATTTATGAAAAAAATATTTTTTTAATTTTAATTTTAATAAAACCTGTTTATTTTTAATTAAAAAAACAGTTTTTTTAATTAAAAAAATGTTTTTTTATATTAATAGAAAAACTATTTTTTATATAAAAAATAAAAGAATAAAAATCTTTAAAAAAAATGAAAGATGAGGTTACAAAAACAGAGAGAAGGAAGTTCAATGACACCATGTCACTATCTGTACAAATATTCTCCGTGCAAATAAAAAGACTCTTTAAAATATCTCACACAATGCCAAAACTTTCTGCAGGAAATGTCTTAATTGATACTATTCAGAGCCGTGAGTTTTCTTTATCAGACTAATCTGGAATAATAAAACAGCATAATCTGAATTTGAATACCTGATCATCCACCATCTTCATTTTAAACCATCTTATTTTAAACAATCTAATGAGATTGATCCAAACATGCCTTACAACAGTTGAGAAGGTTTTGTTGGAGGAGGCGAACAGCTGCTGCTAATAATGAACACACTCTAGGAAAAAGTTAAACCTAAAATTCAGATACAATGGTCTGCCACATTGTGGAATTATTGAATCATGCAAAAATCATCAATTCAGCACCGAAGAATTTTTTATGTAATGATACTCTTATCGGTCCAAGTATCGGTTTAATACTCTATACATTTTATTTGATTGTACATTAGTGGAACCTACAACATTTTCTGACGAGATCTACATCATAGTACAAACAAATAAAATAGTATCGGTACTAAACCGGTACTAACAACCGGTGTGTCTAACATTTTCCTTTAAAGATATCAAACTTTGATATCTTACGTGTCGTATCATGTTTCGTTTTAATTCATTCGTGTTTATATTTATTTAAAAAAATATTAATTAATGTGGATTAAAGTATAAATTAGATAAAAGATTAGATTGTCAATAATATTGTCAAAGTGTAAATTATATTCTTTAATTAAATTATCTTTTATTACATAAAGTAATTTAATAATAATAAAAAAATAGTTGTTACTAGAACTTGTATTCTTAATTTCGGTCAATTTATCTCTATCATCCTTTCAGTGGGGAATTCAAAACGGATGTAGCATCATTTATCAAACTAGGTGGAAACTCGCGCGATGCACGATTTATGCGTTATTGAATGCGTAATAACTGAAGCCAATTGAAAATTTGAGAGTTGATTAAAAAAAACTGCAATAGAGTAAGAATGTAGAGTACTAGTGATAGTTGAAACTCATCTAGAAATGTTGATCATAAAATCAGATATTTACCTAATAATGAAGACAATCTAGGAAAAAGTTAAACATAAAAATCTGATACAATGACATGCCACATTGTGGAATTATTGAACCATGCAAAAATCATCAATTCACTAGTGTAGCACTGAAGAAATTTTTATATATTTAAAGATATAAAACTTTGATCTGTAATGTGTGGTATCATATTCTGTTTTAATCATTTTGTGTTCGTGTTTGCTTAAAAAAAATATTAATTAATGTGGATTAAAGTATAAATCAGATAAAGGATTAGATTGTCAATAATGTTATTGAAAGTGTAAATTATATTCTTTATTTAAATTATGTTTTATTATTTAAAGTAATTTAATAATAAAAAAATAGTTGTTACTTGAACTTGGATTCTTAATTTTGTCCAATTTATCTCTATCATCCTTTAAGTGGGGAATTCAAAACGGATGTAGCATCATTTATCAAACTATGCGAAAACTTGCGCGATGTACGATTTATGCGTTATTGAATGCGTAATAACTGAAGCCAATTAAAACTTTGAGAGTTGATTAAAAAAACTGCAATAGAGTAAGAATGTAGAGTAGTAGTGATAGTTGAAACGCATGTAGAACATAAAATCAGATATTTACCAACAGGTGCTGCGAATAATGAAGATAATCTCGAAAAAAGTTAAACATACATATCAGATACAATGTCCTGCCACATTGTGGAATTATTGAACCATGCCAAAATCATCAATTCACTGGTCCAGCACTAAAGAATTTTGTATGTATTTAAAGATATCAAACTTTAATCTCTAACGTACATTCATTAATGTGGATTAAAGTATAAATCAGATAAAGGATTAGATTGCCAATAATGTTATTGAAAGTGTAAATTATATTCTTTATTTATATTGTGTTTTATTATTTAAAGTAAATTAATAATAATAAAAAAATAGTTGTTACTAGAACTTGGATTCTTAATTTTGGCCAATTTATCTCTATCATCTTTTAAGTTGGGAATTCAAAACAGATGTAACATCATTTATCAAACTATGTGGAAACCCGCGCCACGCACGATTTATGCATTATTGAATGCATAGTAACCGAAGCCAATTGAAAATTTGAAACGCATATAGTTAAAATGTAGAGGAGTAGTGATTATTGAAACGCATGTAGAAATGTTGAAAAACATTATCAATGTTTTACATAGATCGAGACAATAAAGTAAAAATTGAATGTAGTAGTAGAAGATGTCTGATGAGACGGTACTCTTGAAATTTAATCTACAACATCCTTTTTTCCCTTCATCAATACTCCTACAATTAAGAAAAAATATATGTTAAAAAATATGAGAATAGTATATTCTTAAGGTGAAGGATAAATTTAATAGATAATAAAATGAAAATACCTTGCTGAATGCTTCCTTTTAAAGATATGTTATGTTTCGACGTCAGTGGAAGGATGTGTTTTATGTGATGTAGGAGATATTACGGAAGTAAGATGAATTCCATCAATGTTGATTTCAGTGTTTGTGATAATGATAGGATCTTGATTGGGAGCGACTGAACTTGTTTCCTTTTATATAAATTAGATAGGATCAAAGTAAGTGTAATACCTCGTATTTTTGAAATAAAATAAAATTTAATAGGGATTAATTTGATCGGTGAAATTACTAATCACGGTTGTGAGTAATTAGACTCACTATTATTTGTAAGAACCACGGGGAGATTTTTTTTCTCCTATTTGGTTATTAATAAATTTACTTTTATTAAAAAAAGTTTATTTTTATAGTTATTTTAATTTTTTACGTGGCTAATTTTTTTCATGTGATATACGTGTGTCGCGTGGAGGAAAACGGAACCAAGAAAAGGAAGAGAAAATATAAACATACTAAGAAATGATAAAAAGAAAAAGAAATAAGAATGAAAAGAAGAGGAAGCAAAAAAATAAAAATAAAAATCAAAAATCAAGTTTGTTGAAAAAATAAAAAATGTCACAGATAAAAAAAACATATAAAAAAAATGAGGACAAAATCATTTAGAGTGTTTGCATGTGTGTGTAAAGTATATTTTATTTTTCATTTAAACCACCCCATGATGTGGGGTGGGTAAATAGGAAGTCGGCCCAACAATATAGGCATATTCAAATTTGGGTGGTTAGATAAAATTAAGGAGTTAAAATAAAACCCCTCCTGTGTAAAGTTACGATGCATAATTGACATCATTCCATTCATTTATGAATTTTTTATGTGAGAAGAATTTAGTAGCTAATATGGCTCATTTATTTCATCATAAGTACAACCACTTTATTACAAAGAAAATGATCGATTTTTACACCAAGTTGTGTACCAAGGGTATCAAAGTATTGTACTTTAAGTATATGTACAACACTTAATGCACTTGGTACACAATCTTGATGTAAAAACTTGTAGGATTACACTTATTGCAATACAGAATAGGAGGTCATTAATTAGCTTTCTATGATAGAATAGCTAGCACTCCAATTTTTCCCAGAGCCACTACTTTTATCTTCTTGATTGTTACACTTACACGACAGACATTTTGATGTGAGCAACTTTGGAGAAAGGCGTTTCATCAAACCAATTTTTCAGGTTATCTCCATAGCTCACTTCTAGCATGTCACAGTACCTCTTATAGTACCCAATGCTTGTAGTAATAGTATCAAGGCTACTTTGGTGTCCAATATTACTATCAATTATTTCACTAATCACACCGTAGCTTGGGACTTGATCACTAGCTTCAGAGTTCGCATTGATAAGAATATCGTGCAAAGAAGGATTATTGTCATGCTGAGTCATCCAAAACCATATAGCTGTCTTGAATGATACAATGGGATCTGTTGCTACTAAATCAGGATGGTTTACCAAATCTATTCCAAGAGCTTCACCAGCAAGCCCGTAGTTGTAGTTGCTGAGAATTAGAGTTATCGTCAAAATTATTACATGAAAATCCTACTCCAAATTAGAAGCATTATTTATTGGTAGTAATAAAAAACGATTGATTTATGTATATTTGTAAATTTATATTAAGGGGCATATAGCAAATTACCCCTCAAACATTTTTTAATGCACGTTTATTTCAAACCTTTTTATTTTGTTTCAAAAAGTCCCTCGCCATATAAAAACACTCAAAACAAGGATCTCCAGTGAGGGTTGCCAGAGCTCCGACATTGAGGGTTGGGGTAGGGGTGGGGTAGGTGGTGCGTTTGCGCCGCTAGCTCAGACTTTTAAAAATAAGAAAATATTGATTAAATGGGTGTTTTCGGAACAAAAAAAAGGCTTGGACTAAATATTATTAAAAAATATTTGAGGGACTAAATGTTTAAAAAATAGTTTTTTGAGTTGATTTTTTAAAATGATGTTTAAACAGTTCAGGGAATCCACACAAAAAAAATCAATTCAAAATAAATTTGTTTCCAATTTTAACAAAATTAGATGAATATATGTCAATTTTAAGTAATTTTAAGTTCACATAGTTGGATTGATTTGTTTAAAATAGTAAAAAAAAATATTTTGAGTTGAATTTCTTTTTTTGGAATTTTATTGAAATGTTTAAAATTTATATAAAAAATCAGCTAAAGAAAATTTATTTTTAGGCACACGCATCCATGAATTGTCTTATATAGTGTTCTTAAGGATTTGTTTGGTACCCATAGTACCACTCATAACAAAAAAAATGTAGTTTTCACGTGAAATGTTACTGCACTAAATCACATCGTAACTGTACGTTAAGTTGAAAAATTAATAGTTATGCTAATTAAAATGTTCCTTGAGAGATCTAGTAACTATTTTAATTACAAATAGAATTTTAGCCTAATTATAATTTCTTTACAAAAATTTGGATGAATGAGTTACGTACTGAGTAAGTTGAATTGGCCCTCGGCTATTATATTGTTTGCCTGAAGCGCATGGCCAATTAGAAGATGTGCAGTATTGCTCATCGGTGGTTCCATTAACGTAACAATATCCCCATGCATGTGGATCTACCACTGCGGAATCAAGCCTTCCTCCTACACCAAGCATCCAAGTACGTAAATTGATTTCAAAACAAATATAAATGGTGGAAATAATTTCATAAGACGACTAACCAGTGGTTGCTTGAGAGGTTTGGCTAAGGAAAGCCGCGAGCTCTCTTTTACGAGTGGCGACATCACCACTAGTACAAAAACCAGGAAAAGATCCAGCAGCAGTTATGAAAGCCTCGTAACTGTAGAATCCTCGACTGGGACAATCATTCCTGTGCTTAAACATTTCATTAAAGAGTGATTTACTTATCATCTTGCTTATAGCATTACGATTATTGGTAGGTCGGAGTAGAGCACGAGGAAGATCAGTCAAACGTGCGGTATCCCTACATTGACTCTGGCAACCATCTTCACAGTACTGATATGTGCTACCACAAAAGCCCCAAAAGCTACAACAAAGATTATCATGACACAAGGCACCACCTGCATCCCTTCCACACTGCCAGGGGCCATTATCTGCATCATCTGCAAAGACAATAGTACCGAGCAGGAAAGGAAAAGATAAGATGAGAAGAGTGCTTAACTTCATTCTTTGTTTTTCTTGTTGTTCTTTTATATGAGACTGTGTGCTTCATGGAAGAGATTTAGTAGGCATTTATAGCCCAGCTAACGGGTTACATTTTTTATTTTGCAAACATCATGGGATATATTTCTAATTATGTACTATTGTTATTTGATTACTTTTGCAAACAACATTGGTCTCCCGGGAAAGCTACCATTATTATTATTATTATTATTAGGGGTGGAAGCGGTACGGATTTTTATCGTATCGTACCGTTTTGGTCCGAAAAAAAAGATTTCGGTTTCATATATTAAAATACCAGAAACCGATCTTACCGAAACTGAAATTACTGCAAAAAAGTTGGTTGGTTTTGTTTTTAATATTTAAAAAATCGATTTACCGAATTACCGTACCGAATTTACCGAAACCAGAAAAAACTGTATCGAATTTACCGCACCGTACCGAATTTACCAAAATTATCGTACCGAATTTACTGAAACCAGAAAAAAGTTGGTTTTTGTTTTAATATTTAAAAAAGTTGGTTGGTTTTGTTTTTGATTTTTTTGGGCTTTTAGTGCTGTTTACTGAAACCAGAAAAAAACGAAACCAGAAAAAAATCAGAATTTACCGAAACCAGAAAAAACCGAAATTACCAAAAAAACAGAAATATCGCCCGGTTTGATTTTGGTATTGATTTTGGTGTAACGGGTGGTAAACTAGTACTGTTTGGTTTTACCATCCAGAGTTTGGTTTTGGTATTGATATCTACTATTTACCGACCAAACCGTACCGCTTACACCCCTAATTATTATTATTATTATTATTATTATTATTATTATTATTATTATTATTATTATTATTATTGGGGTCATATACCAAATAGTCCATCGAACATTTTTTAATACACGTTTTGTTCAAGCTTTTTATTTTGCTCCAAAAAGTTCTTCACTATGCTGCTGGTGCGGACTTTTAAAAATAATAGAATATTAGTTAAATGGATGTTTGAGAGACTTTTTGGTACAAATAAAAGACTTGAATTAAACGTGTATTAAAAAATATTTAAGGGACTTTTTCGTATTTGATCATTTTATTTTATAAGGCTAATATTATCGGAGTTGTAATTTTTTTTTAGTTTCTACCTACCACATAAAGAACGTTGTCCATGCTTATAAATAAATATAAATGATCAATTAGTTATAAAGGGGTTCACATAAGTTCTATACAATATGCATAATTTATTATACAAAGAATAATAATGGGCTTACCAGACTTACCACCTGATTAGTATCGGCCCCTGTTTATATGCTTGTACTATGTTGTGAGTCCTGCCAAGGTATAACACAAATAAAACGTGTCCGCCAAGGTATAATATTTATGTTTGGTATAATATTGGATGTTTATTTATTTATTTTTAAAAAATATTATAAAACAAAACAATTTTTAAAATAAGTTTGTGTAAAAACCATATTAATTTTTTTTAAAAATAATTAAAACAATTTATTTTTGTAAAAGCAGTTTTTATTTTATAAAATTTATTTACGTTCATACACAGCTTTTAAGAAATAAAAAACAGATTATAAGTTTTTTTAAATTGCTGAAATGTATTTTTAAAACAGTTTCTGATTCAAAATAGTTTTTTTTTTTTATTGAAAATACAGTTTTTTATTTTTATTATTTTATTTATAAAAAAACAGTTTTTGAAAGCAGTTTTCCTTTTGTAAATTTTTTTAAAAATGCTGTTTTTAAATAGTTAAAACAGTTTATTTTCGTAAAAATAGTTTTTTATTTTATATAAAATATTTTTTACTTTTTTTAAACAGTATTTAATAAAAAAAATGGATAAGTTTTTTAAAACAATTTAAAGGTTTTTTATAAAACAGTTAGAAAAAGTTTAAATTTTTTTTTTATATTTTTAAAAATGTTTTTTATTTAAAACATTTTTTTATATAAAAACAGTCTATTTTTTATTGAATTTTTTTTTTTAGTTTTTATCTAATGCATTTGTATTGGAGGCAAAAAAATGAGCAATTTTAAAGACATAATAATCATTTCATAGTTAAATAGTGTGGGGGAGAATGAGAAGGGTGTGAAAATAACCATTCTCATTAAATTAGGTAAAAAAATAATGGATAGTTAATAATATTCAAAAAAGTAAAAATGTTAACACGCGTCCTTAGGATTTATGTTTTGTATCTAAAAATATTAAATATAAAAGCTCTATATGAATTTTTGTGTTCTATTAAATGTATTTCGAAACTTTATTCTTAATATTTTTGAATTCTAAGGATGTGCTTTTATGGCACAAATTATGAGGATACTTGAAAAAATTACTCTAAACTGTGTTGAATTCCATAAAACATGCCGAACTATTAATTTTGCTAAACAACCTTAAACTATTAAAACCAACAAATGATAATCACACCCAAAATGAGGCCCCTCTAATTGTGGACATTTGATAATTAAATAGAACGCATAATATGTTTTTTTTTTTTTTTTTTTGGTAAAGGAGGGTAAATCCCCGGCCAGCTTGCGCGCACCTCGGACTAATCCCTCCTCCCCGAACAAGGCTTTCTATAACAGGGGTTTAATTCCTGCGGTCTGTGGCCCCAAGACGCAGCTGCCAAGTTTCGAACCCAGGTGCCTGGATTTACAGCTACACCCTGGCTCTACCAACTTGGACAACCCTTGGGGTTGAACGCATAATATGTTGTTGTTACAAAGATACTCGATTCAAATTCTCGATTTAAAATATCTCACACAATGCCAAAACCTTCGGCGGAAATGTCTAAATCGATACTATTCAAATCCGTACGAATTTATGAGTTTTTCTTTGTCAGAGTAATCTGAAATTATATAAGAGCATAATTTGAATTTGATTACCCGATCCACAATCTTGATTTTAAACAGGGTAATTAGATTAATTCAAAATTCATAAAATTTATATATTTGGAATCAATTCGTCAGGATCTATAAAAAAACATCAATATTCGATATTTTTTGACGAAAAAATCAAAACAGATAAATTTACTATATATGTAAAACCACCATTTTTTATTTATGATTTTTTTTTTAATTTTAATTTTAATAAACTCTTTATTTTTAATTAAAAAAATTAATTAATAAAATGTTTTTTATATTAATAGAAAAATTGTTATTTATATAAAAAATAAAAGAATAAAAAACTTTAAAAAAATGAAAGATGAGGTTATAAAAACAGTGAGAAGGAAGTTCAATGACACCATGTCACTATGTGTACAAATATTCTCCGTGCAAATAAAAAGACTCTTTAAAATATCTCACACAATGCCAAAACTTTCTGAAGGAAATGTTTTAATCGATACTATTCAAAGCCTTACGAATTTATGAGTTTTCTTTATCAGACTAATCTGGAATAATAAAACAGCATAATCTGAATTTGAATACCTGATCCACCATTTTAAATCATCTTATGAGATTGATCCAAACATGCCTTACAATAGTTGAAAAGGTTTTGTTGGAGCAGGCGAACAGCTGCATCTAATAATGAACACAATCTAGGAAAAAGTTAAACGTAAAAATCAGATCAGAAATACTATTCTGTCCGAATTTTTGACAGAATTTTGGGTGATAAACTGACGTGTCGATTTGTTATTGATTGGTCTATGAGGTCCGCTCGCGCTCCCTAGAAGTGCTCAAATCAGATACAATGGTCTGCCACATTGTGGAATTATTGAACCATGCAAAAATCATCAATTCAGCACCGAAGAATTTTTTATGTATTTAAAGATGAGTAATGATACTTTTACCGGATTCAAGTATCGGTTTAGTATCAAATGTGCTTTATTTGATTATACATTAGTAAAACCTACAGCATTTTCTGGACCTATACCATAGTACAAACAAATAAAACAGTACCGATACTAACAACCAGTGTGTCTAACATTTTCCTTTAAAGATATCAAACTTTGATATCTTACGTGTCGTATCATGTTTCGTTTTAATTGATTCATGTTTGTGTTTATTTACAAAAAATATTAATTAATGTGGATTAAAGTATAAATTGGATAAAAGATTAGATTGTCAATAATATTGTCGAAAGTGTAAATCATATTCTTTAATTAAATTATCTTTTATTACTTAATGTAAATTAATAATAATAAAAAAATAGTTGTTACTAGAACTTGGATTCTTAATTTCGTCAAATTTATCTTTATCATCCTTTAAGTGGGGAATTCAAAACGGATGTAGCATCATTTATCAAACTATGTGGAAACTCGCGCGATGCACGATTTATGCGTTATTGAATGCATAATAACCAAAGCCAATTTAAAATTTGGGAGTGGATTAAAAAAAAACTACACTAGAGTAAGAATGTAGAGTAGTTGTGATACTTGAAACTCATGTAGAAATGTTGATCATAAAATCAGATATTTACCTAACAGCTGTTGCTAATAATAAAGACAATCTTGGAAAAAGTTAAACATAAAAATCATATACAATGGCCTAATGGCCTGCCACATTGTGGAATGAACCATGCAAAAATCATCAATTCACTGATGTAGCACTGAAGAAACTTTTATATATTTAAAGACATCAAACTTTGATCTGTAACGTGTGGTATCATATTCCGTTTTAATCAATTCGTGTTCGTGTTTGCTTAAAATAAATATTAATTAATGTGGATTAAAGTGTAAATCAAATAAAGGATTAGATTGCCAATAATGTTATTGAAAGTATATATTATATTCTTTATTTAAATTATGTTTTATTATTTCAAGTAATTAAATAATAAAAAAATAGTTGTTACTTGAACTTGGATTCTTAATTTCGGCCAATTTATCTCTATCATCCTTTAAGTGGGGAATTCAAAACGGATGTAACATCATTTATCAAACTATGTGGAAACTCGCGCGATGCACAATTTATGCGTTATTGAATGCGTAATAACTGAAGCCAATTGAAAATTTGGGAGTTGATTATAAAGAACTGCAATAGAGTAAGTATGTAGAGTAGTAGTAGTGATAGTTGAAATGCATGTAGAAATGTTGAACATAAAATCAGATATTTACCCAACAACTGCTACTAATAATGAAGACAATCTCGAAAAAAGTTAAACATAAATATCAGATACAATGGCCTGCCACATTGTGGAATTATTGAACCATGCAAAAATCATCGATTCACTGGTCCAGCACTGAAGAAATTTTTATGGTTTTACAGATATCAAACTTTGATCTCTAACGTGTGTTATCATATTCCGTTTTAATCAATTCGTGTTTGTGTTTGCTTAAAAACATTAATTAATGTGGATTAAAGTATAAATCAGATAAAGGATTAGATTGTCAATAATGTTATTGAAAGTGTAAATTATATTCTTTATTTATATTGTGTTTTATTGTTTAAAGTAAATTAATAATAATAAAAAAATAGTTGTTACTTGAATTTTGATTCTTAATTTCGACCAATTTATCTCTATGATCCTTTAAGTGGGGAATTCAAAACGGATGTAGCATCATTTATCAAACTATGTGGAAGTCCGCGCGATGCACGGGTTATGCATTATTGAATGCATAGTAACTGAAGCCAATTGAAAATTTGACAGTAGATTAAAAAAAACTGCAATATAGTAAAAATGTAGAGGAGTAGTGATTATTGAAACGCATGTAGAAATGTTGAAAAACATTATCAATGTTTTACATAGATCGAGACAATAAAGTAAAAATTGAATGTAGTAGTAGAAGGTGTCTGATGAGACGGCTTTCTTGAAATTTAATCTACAACATCCTTTTTTCCTGTCATCAATATTCCTACAATTAAGAAAAATATATATATTAAAAAATATGACAATAGTATATTCTTAAGGTGAAGGATAAATTTAATGGATAATAAAATGAAAATACCTTGCTTAATCCTTCCTTTTAAAGATATGTTCTCTTTCCACGTCAGTAGAAGGATTTGTTTTATGTGACGTAGGAGATATTAGAGAAGTAAGATGAATCCCATCAATGTTGATTTCAGTGTTTGTGATAATGATAGGATCTTGATTGGGAGCCACTGAACTTGTTTCCTTTTATTTAAATTAGATAGGATCAAAGTAAGTGTAATACCTCGTATTTTTGGAATAAAATAAAATTTAATAGGGATTAATTTGATTCGGTGAAATTAACTAATCACGGTTGTGAGTAATTAGACTCACTATTATTTATAAGATTTAGATTTAACTTTAATGATTTAGAATAAATCTAAAAGGGATTTTATTTTAAATAAAAAGTATTTATATGTGCCACGTCACAAATCAAAATTTATTTTGGATAAAAATATTCGAGACACACTTTGAGAGGTATTACGGGCTTGTTCGGGCATTTCAGACCATTGGAGTGGTTCCAGAGTATATATATATATATATATATATATATATATATATATCAGTTGATGAGCTTTGGGGCTAATTGGGTAATGAATTTGGGTCCGTTTGAGGGTTCAAAAGTTGGGTTATAGGCCCAACTCGGGATTTGCCACTTAATTAGAGTTTAAGTGGGGGTAAACCACTCCCCTACTATCATTCCACAAAACATAAAACAACAGTTAAAGGGAGAGAATAGGAGAAAGACCAAAAAGAGAAGAAAAGGGGCAAGAACAAGAGGGAAACCAAGGAAGAAATCAAGGGGCACCTCTTCAACGAATTTTAAGGCAAGAATTATCTTTCTTAATTTATGTTTCCAATATATTTCTTGATGCATCATGATTGTCCCTTAAATTCTGGGATTTAGGTTTGGGTATGATTGAGTTGATGATGAACAATTCATGTAGAGGATTAAATTTAATGTAGTACTTGTCCTAGAAATTGATGTTGAGGATTTCCTTGAAAAATTATTAACTGAAATTAGGTAGATTCCATGATAAATAATTCCTTACTGTATATCAAATAATAGTTAGAGGTTGGGAAAATATTTAAATCGATTTAAGTCTTGAACATACATGAATTTTGGGTTGACTTTGGAAATTAAAAGCTTAATTTTGTATGTATGTATGTATGTATGTATGTCTGGGTTTCGAATGAGAAAATTTGGGTTTTGGAACTTGGAAATGTGAAGAACATGTATTGAGAAAATGGCACGAAAAACGACGACAAGTCACTCAAACAAAGCGATATGTTGTTCGAGCGACATGGAAGGTTGTTCAAACAACACTGAAAGTCGTTCAAACGATATTTGTATCTTGTTCAAACGACATTATTATCTCGTTCGAACGAGATAGTTACTTAGTATATTTTGGAATAAAATAAAATTTAATAAGGATTAAATTAATTCGGTGAAATTAGTTTATCCGGGTTGTGAGTAATTAGACTCGGTATTATGTATAAATTTTAGAATTGGATATTAATGATATGGAATAAATAAAATGGAATTTATTTATGTCAGAAAAAAAGGATTGGGATGTGTCACGACACAATTAAATGTATTTTTTGGATAAAAATATTTAGAATTCACTTTGAGAGGTATTACAGGCTCGTTTGAATATTTTAAACCCTTAGAAATAGTCACGAGTTATATATATATATATATATATATATATATATATATATGAGTCGGGTAGTTATCAGGCTAGTTAGATTTTTTATTTGGGCTCATTTAGGAGTCCAAAGTTGGGGCCTAAAGCTCAACTCGGGAATTTGGAAAGATATAAGATTAGAAGGAAGAGAAATAAACCCCCACTACCATCAAAATTTAACCCTAGTCGCAGCCACCTAGGAGGAAGAGGAAGGACCACCTTAGGAGGAGGGATACAGGATTTTTTACAAATTTTAGGCAAGGATTCTCTTGACATTCTTATTCAAGTTGTACTAATCTTATATTAATGTTGATACCATGCTTAGAATAAGGTTTAATCATGTATTGGGACTGCATATTTAGAGACATTTTGAATTGTGTAGAAGTTGATGATAATTGTGTAATCCCTGTTTAGATCCGTAACCCCTTATATCAACAAGGTATTCATGTGGTTTAAATGGAAGGTTAATTGTAGAAGACATGTCGTAGAACCCAACCCTCTATCTAGATAAAAATGAAATAACATCATTCTAGAGATTGAATTGTAGTACAACTTCCTCAAATTAAGAAGTCTATGAAATTGGGTGAATTAGGAATCATTTAAAACTGAAATCGTCATCTTAAATACTATTTTTCTCTATTTTGGTTCTCAAAATGGCTATTTTGTCTTTAATGCCTCGTAGAAAATGCCGTTTTCTGCATTTTGTTCTCGAATGCATTTTCTCCAAAAAGGGCTCCAAAATGTCTCAAAACTGCATTTTAAAACTGGGAAGATTCGTATGGTAAATGTTAAGAAATGTAATTTTTGGGTTGTTGTTCCAATGGAGGTTGTCTCGATTGATTGATTGTATTTTTTGTTCTGTACTTGGATAATGAACTACGAGGGTATAGGTCTTGGAGATATATTTTTTCATTTCGATAGAGTGGGCACCGACCGGGTATTTTTCTGATTTTTTTTTTTGAATTTGATATGATTTTTCTATGAAAGGGTGTACGAGACCATATGAACAAGATGATTTATGCGGGATTATTGAATAGAGATATATGAAATAAATATATAAAGTGTTGAGATTTACCTAGAGAATTTGAGAAATTTTGAAAGGGGCACATAAAGGATAAGACCCTAAAAGATACGATGAAAATATTATGATTAATTCGGGGGGAGTTTAAATAGAAAGAAATAGATACTTGAGATAAATCAATGGAATGGTGTTATAATTAATGATTAAATTCCTCAAATTATTACCATATAACGACACTAAGTAGTAATGGTATCCTAAGCCTAGTGGGCTAAGTCTAAATGGTTAATGTCAGTTGTGATAGTAAGTTGGGGTGACGCTACTTATTCATATTAGAGGATTCCTTATATATGTACATATAACCCTTTTTCCAATATTAGTTGACTCTTTATATATGCACATAAAAACCTTATTGAAAAGGTATTAAGAAGTGTATAATTATTAATGATCTGGAATGATTAGAGTTTGAGTTAAAAAGGGCAACCTACTAAGGGTATTTAATGTGCGGGTAAGGTTAGTTTGGGAATAACTATACCTATAATGTTTTTGAAAGGTTAGTTTTGGGAATAACTATGCCTATGAATTTATAGAGTAATAAATTATGAAGTGTGATTTAAGTCCAAAGAACATTTTTATGAAACTTAATATTTAATCAGGAAATAGTAGTAAGGTATCGGCTTAAAAAAAGGAGTTATGGGATAATTGACTATATGTTATGGATAAGCTAAGGAGGCTATAATTTATTTGGATTAGGATATCCTTGGTTTTAAATAGCTATAGAGTAGCTACTTATATATCACTACACAAAAATGGAAGATTTGTGAGTGATGCTAGCAGTCACAAATGACCTTTATAACTACTATTTACCATCATAATTTAGGGGGTGATAAAAGAAAATTTGTAGCTCCTAACAGCAGTCACAATTTTTTTTAACCCCTATGGGGTTATGACTTGTGACGCCAATTTGTAACTGATGTCAGCAGTTACGAATCTCTTATTTATAACTGCTGACAACAGTTACGAATATTATATTTGTGACTGTTGTTAGCAGTTACAAAATTGATAGTAGTGAAAAATTTGTTACTCCTTTAGCAGTTACAAAAGTGGAATTTGTTAAATATGGTAAGAGTTATTACAAATATCTTTATATTTTCACAAAATGATGAAATAATGAAAGTATAATAAATATCATGATAACAAGTCAAGAAATTTTGACAATATTGCATTTATATTTCTGATATTCCAAATATCCAGTACACAAAAAACTTGTTTAAACTTAATTTAACATCAAACAACCCCTTCGTGGGCTCCAAGTATAAAATGAACATAGAATAAAAAATAAACTAAAAAAATAACGACACAACACTTCGATGACATGTCATGAACATGTAACAAATCATTCTAAACCTAGACCAGGAGTCGCCACGTGGTGGATACGCTTCGTGAAGTCTAGGTATATCAGTCATGGGGAGTATTGATGGGGTGACATCCTCCCTCGTGTACTCGGAGTACACCTTTTGAGTAAGTTCAATGGACTCAAATTTTTTGAATACGGCGCCTCGGTATCCATTGACTTGTGCTTGTGTTGCTTTCCACAAAGTGTAAACACCTGGATTTAGTACTTTGAATACTACGTATGTCGGGTATACCATGTGTATGCCTGCAAACATTAAAATGTAACTATGTTAGTTACAATAAAGAATGTGGGGGCACAATGTTATTTTCATAAAAATTTACTTACTAGTACCAACATGTAACAAATCATTCTAACCCTAGAGCATGTATGATTCAAGCATATGGAAATGACCAAGTAATAGGCATACAAGAGCATGTATGATTCAATATGCAACAGTGTATTGAACGGACTAAGTATATGCATATTGAACTCAGAAGTAATATGCATACAAGAGCATATATGACTCGATATGCAAATGACTTATTGGGGTAATAAATAATGACATAAAATAGAACACAAATGACTTATTGATATGCATAATGAAAGAGTTATAAAATCTCACTGTGTTAGTAATAATGATATGTGGGTATGGCATGCCTACATTGCATTTGGAAGAGTTAATAATAGCAAATAGCATCGACCCATACATAATTACTATTATTTTGGTGAATATCTTTACTAATATGTAGATTACATAGAAAAAATTCCATACATATATACGACCAAGTAGTTCTAGTTGAAAGATAGACTTAAGTTGTCACCCTCGACCTCCCAGGTTGTTTCCTAGATAGAATCTGTCCCATGTAGAATAAATCCATTATATAGAATCTTGTCTAATTGTATCCCAATTAGAGGAAGAAAACGAATTCCATACTTTGCGGTTACGATTCTTCTTTCTCTCATGACATGTCTCATTTTGGGCATAAACGCATCCGTAAGGAATTTCAGGGGGAAGCTCTCATGATTTTTATATCATTTCAAAATCTTGGTTTGTAGTGATAGATGTTATAATTAGTGAGATGACAGTCGAGGCAATAAGATTTTAGAGGTCCTTATTAGCTGGTAATATCTAATCAAGGTCTTTAAAAGGTATATGTGGAATATTATTAGGAGTATATGCATTAAGTGACATGCACATAGATAAGATTATTGTTTAATGACATTTACATCACCGAAGTCACCTGTAGCTTGAAGAAATTGTTGATATGTGAACCCATCCCCTAAACTCAAAACCTTCAAAGACAATCTGGGAGGTGCTTGGTCTGCAGTTAAATCACTAGTTACATGCCCCACACCAATGCCTCTTTGATTTGTTGCGCCCCTTTTACGTGGGTATAAAATCAAAAGCACTAGCAAAATTACCAAAAGTACAATAAGCCCAAGACCCCCAAGAACTGCTGCAAGTATGGTTGTTCATCTTCATCTATTCTGGTCAAAACTAGGGGGAGGAGTTTGTTCGGCATTTGGCAAGTTGTCAAATCTAAGGCCCCTCTCAGCGTGGAATGGTTCACATTCTGCTAGAGTCCTCTGAACTGTTATGTTTTGGAGACAATTTCTATTAAGTGATGCATTCCCACTCACATAATCTGGAACCCTGCCTTAAAAATAATTTCCAGACAAATCCACAGAACTGAACCTCCTGAGTATGGAATTGAGACTTCCAAAAAACTGATTATGAGATAGGATAAATACTGCAATAGAGGTATTAGCATTCATAATAAGAAAAGGATGAGTACCCTTAAAATTATTACTTGATGCATAAAAAAAACGCAAGCCAGGCATCGACCACAACATATCTGGAAGATCTCCACTTAATTAATTTCTATTAATAACTAAAATCCGCAACTAAGTTAAAGGAGTAAATAAATTACCTAGTAAGGAACCAGATAAAAAATTGTTGCCAATCAACATTCGCTGAAAACTAGTCAAACCTCTCAAATACGCTGGCACAAGCCTAGTGAATGAATTAAATCTTAGATCAAGGTCAACCAAACTAGAAAGGTCACCGAGTAACTCCGGTATCGAAGATGAGAGATTATTACTAGACAGATTAAAGAACTGAAGCATTGATAAAGTCCCAATATCTAGGGGAATAGCTCCAAACAATAAATTTGATGAAATGTCAAGCAAAGTAAGATTCCTAAGAGAATCAAATGAAGAAGGGATGGATCCATCAAGTGTATTCTGCGAGAGATCAAGAACCGAAAGACCCAACAATTGACCTAAGCTAGAAGGAATTAAACTAGTAAGGTTATTATTAGATAAGTAAAGACATGTACGATTAGTCATATTTCCAATACTAGAAGGAATAGCCCCAATAATCGAACATGACCTAAGATCAAGACCTTCTAGAAATGCAACCACGATAATGGTGACCGTAATAGTGAAAATCCTAATAGCTCCATCAACGGCAACACTAAATTTAGTTGTACCAACTCTAAACTGTAAAGATTCATCTGGATTTCTGGAATGTCCGGTAAAATATCTGATCATAATGACAACTAAAACAAATAGCGTGAACACCAACCCAACGATACCAAAGTGTGAGAAGAGATTTTGAGTACTGACGAAATTTTTGAGAAAGCACTCTATACAATGATGTTTCTATTTTAGGGTCACCATTGGTCAATAATGCCTTCAATTCTTGTATATTATCTATATATATACTTCAAAATTACAACATAATTAGAACAACTCACAAAATAGATTAGAACAAAATTATCTGTATGTCAATAATGCCTCCAATTCACTAAAGAAGAAACTCAAGATGAAAATTAGAACAGAATTACATTCACAAGCTAGCTATAGCCTGAGAAGTGGATACATTATCTAACAGACACTGGATACATTAAAAACATATTAATAGTATTCAAAATAGAGTTCAAACAATACTAATTATTCACTTTGATAATTTGTTCAAATTTCTCAAGAAAAATTACTCTGAATCAATTAAGGGAAAGACAAAGCAATGGCCAAACCACCCAAAATTTCTCGACATCCTTAATAGTGTCCACCCCATGACTTTGACGATATAGTGGATTATTCTCTTCTCCTGGCTCAACAATACTAACATAAACCTTACGTTCAAATATCATCAGTTGATGTCCATGCACCACCATTCCAGTAGCAGCTGAAGCAACAACTTGTCCACTTTCAATCTTCCTTTGACATGAAAATTCTAATAAATTGACATATGGATCATGTGGAGGATCAGTTAAATCTCCAAATTCTAGCTCAGTTGATTCTCCAAAGTTTGGCTCAGTTGACAAGGGTAGGAGTGTAATCGTGGGGACTTGGATGCGGGACTGGAGTGTAATCGCGAGGACTTGGATGTGGGACATGAGTATAATTATAAGGAATTGGATTTGGTATTTTGAGTCCATTCGATTCAAAAGCACTTAAAAGTATGGTAACAGATGATTTGAGAAATGCTATATCCTCATCATGTTTTTCTTCTCATGCCTTTGCTCTAGTTAACTGTGATACTATAGGAGCAATGGCCTTATGTTTACTTTTGGACACGGTCCAACACTACGAGTCGCCCCCTAGTATCTTTTCCTCTAACGGTAGTCAATGCATCTGTATCAATACTCGTTTGGCTTGAAGAACCTTAACTACTTCTCAGATCACTTAATTTTTGTTGCAAAATTATGTACGAATCGATTAAAACGATTGAACGACTAAACTTGAAGGAATTTAATTATTACAACTGAGATTATGAAACTCTAACATGTTTAATAATTTCTTTAATTCTTGGCTGCCGTCCAGAATATACTGGATATCGATAGGTGCCTCTATGACGTCTACCGATGTATTCAAGCGCTTAGGAGAATGTAAAATAACCGACCATGGATCGTTGTTGGGGCTCTTTGCATAAAAAACTTGCTTTAAGTTTTGAAATGCACAAATGAATGGCTCATCATTCACATTATCTTTACTCTTCGACTTGGCCAAATTAACCTTCACCATATGGGTATCAAGGTCCGCCATACATGCATTCTTGTCCTCCACTCTCACCCAATCATAGTAAAATACTAGCATAATTTTTTTATAATCCCATAATACGTCATCTCAGCTTCTATGAAGTTTTTATCTATCGCGCTTGCCCTGAAATGAGTTAATGCTTTATATAAAATGCCTCTATTTTATTTCCCAATGATTTTTAGATCGCGTGTGCTTGAAGAGAACACAAAACTATTGACACGATATTGTCCAAACTCCTTTGTTATAAAAGTAGGCCCATTTGCTAGACGTGCAAGCTTCGTCGATACTTCACCAACTTTCAATAACTGAAACCAAAAAAGTATTTGCATTGTGAATATGTTGTAAAGACAATAAATAGAAGTGAGGTATTACTGTAGTCACCTCAGAAGCTACCAAATTCCTAAAGTCATTATTTGCGCTCGCGCCTCCCTTCCTCCTCTTGGCACCCCCGCAATCATTATATTGCCTAGGTTAAAATAATAAAAATATTAATTTCTAATGAATATAACATCGAACATATTACATTATTTTACAAAATATTTTAAATAAACTCACATTTTCCATTTATCTATTTCTTCATGCGTCTCGAATACATATCGAGCCACCTGGTTATATTGTGTACTTGTTAGCTTCACTACCTTTGCATTCCCCAGGGCCTCCTCATCCACAAACTCTTCTAATTCATCAATAAATCGTTCACGACCTCTAATGTTTGGGTTAGGCATATATTACTTTACATACAAGGAAGCCTTTTCCATAATGTACTCCTCAGTGATGGAGCCCTCAATGTACTGTATATTCTTAACGTAGTCTTTATAAGTTTTCGTGAATCGTTCGAACGGATACATCCATTGATACCTTACCGGTCCACATAAAAGCGCTTCATCGTATAAATGCACTAAAAGGTGGATGCTTATGTCAAAGAATGAGGGAGTAAAGTACTTCTACAAAACACATGTTGCCTCGTCCAAAGTTTCTTTCACTGCCATTATGTGCTTCCTGTTAATAACTTTCTAGCACAATAGGGAGAAACATAATCTAATTTGTAGAATGGCCCTTCAAACATCCTTGTGTTCTGAAAAATAGTGTCCGAACAACAGAGGGACAAGTTTCATTATCACATGCCAATCGTGAGACTTGCACTTTTTCAAATCTTTTGTTGCATCGCAGACAATCCTGCGTAAGTTGGATGAGAAATTAGAAGGGACCTTCAAGATCTATAATGTTTCTACAAACATATTTATTTCGTCAATGCTCAAAGTATTAAGATGCAACTGGCATATGCTTTTTTCTAGTGTTTGGATCTTCTTTCAATCATAATGATCTTCTAATTTTCAAATCATGAAGATCTTTATGGGCTTTTTCTCCATCCTTGTAATGAGAACCACCAATGCATATGCCTATGAGGTTCTTGATAATATTTTTCTTAGCATGCATAATTTCTATCACATATCGCACAAGATGTTCCTTCCAGTTTGGAAAATCAAACATTATTGATCTCCTCGACCATGCCATCTTCACATCAACATCCTTTCTTTCACGCTTTTGGGTCAAAATTATAGGGTGCGTCCCCCTCAACTTTTTATCACCC
This sequence comes from Sambucus nigra, assembly GCA_949130495.1. Taxonomy (NCBI): domain Eukaryota; kingdom Viridiplantae; phylum Streptophyta; class Magnoliopsida; order Dipsacales; family Adoxaceae; genus Sambucus; species Sambucus nigra. The sequence continues at coordinate 5,261,957 of OX422217.1, forward strand.
TTTAATGACCTTTCTTTAATTTGCAAACCATAAAGTCTTGGTGGAGGTGTTCGGTTCTCGGTGCCTTCTAGGAGAAAATTGCTTCGTATTGACCTGAATTTGTGGCTTTGGGGAAGAAATCTTCGATGAGTATGATAAAAAAGTTTAAAACTATTCTTAACCAAGTTGGCTTTAGTCTCCTCCCCACATATAGGACAACCCAGGCAACCATGTACATTGCACCCAAATAAGGTCCCATAAGCAGGAAAATCATGAATTCCCCATATCAACATAACTCTCAAAGTGAATTCCTCCTTTTTGCACTAGTCGAAAGCTTTCACGCCTTCAACCCATAACTCATTCAATTCATCTATTAGTGGCGCTAAGAAAACATCAATGTCACTACCCCGTGCTTTTGGACCTGGTATCAACAACAAAATTGAAAACTCCTTTTTTATGCACAATGACGGGGGAAAATTGTAATACCCCGTATTTTTATGCTATAATAATTTGGGGATTTATTAATATTAATGTGAATTAATTATTTAATAAAAATATGGAAATTATTATGTTATAATTATTAACGTGATGAGTTAGTAATTATGGGAAAATTTGTTGAATATTACTAATGATCAAAGCAATATATAATAGTGGCCATATTAAATGTCACGAGTGAATAAAATGACAATTTTAGAAATTTGAGTCGGGACGCGCCTGTGTCGCGTCGGGACTAAATATTGATAAATAAAAGTAAATATTTTATAAGTTGTTCGTATGGTCGTTTTGAGTGCGCTAACGCGTCCGGAAGGGTCGAGATAGTCAGAAAAGTATACCCAGGAATTTTATTTGGGTCTGGGGGCGTTTTTAGGCTTAATTAGTACCCCAGGAGGGCATTTTAGTCATTTTGTATTTTTGGGTAATAAAACCCACGAAAATTAAATGGGTTATATCAGATGTTTAGGTTATCTCCTAGGGTTAGATAACTCAAAACACTATAATGGCCATTGGAGAGGAGAGGAGAGAGCTCTCAAGGCATTCCAAGGCTCAAAACTCACCCGTTTGCACCGCCGCCACCGCCAACGCGTAGATCGCGAGACGGGGAACGCAACCACACCAAATTCAACACCAAACCAGATTTCTAAAAATCCCAGGCAAGTGTTTATCTTGCTTATTTCGTTGATGCATGATCCATATTAGTTTAGGAGTTATTAGGATGAGATTTATGGAAGAAAAACCCAATTTGAGATAGGAAATTTTCATGTAGTGATGATTTATATGATATTCTGGAAACCCTTTGTCATGTAAAGGATTAAGAGTTTGATTGAGAAAAGAGTTCTAATCAGATACAAACACAAAAAAAAAAAGAAAATTTATTTCGGATGATCGGACCGTTGGAATTGGATGAAATTTTAAAGAGAATTAGCTGAAGACGAGAGGAAGTTACAGAAAAAAATTGAGCTCGATCGGACCGTTCAATATTTTTTAATATTGTTTTTTGCTAGACAGTTTTATGTTTTGAAGACTCTTAGAGATAAAAAAAATTTCAATTAAGTATATATTAAAGGGGAGACACGTAAGAGAGATTTACGTTGGAACATAAATGGATATCTACTGAATTGTACATTTGGAAGAATAGAGTCCATGAGGGTTACGTAGTAAGTTGGAAAAATCCTTCGAATTAAAGTTAGAAACGAACCATTATACTTGATAAATAATAATGGGAAATTAAGGATAAATGTTGTGAATGTGAGTTATTGGATAAACCTAAATTGACATAATAAAAGTGGTATATTTATATGATTGTGTATGCATATATTATATACTTGTGAAAATCATGCCCGCGCTACTTGTTATCCATGAGGTTTCCGCGCTGGGACGATCTTATCTCGTGTGCCTTATGGGGGATATTGACTCGTACCCTAGAAGATAGAAGTCCTAGGTACAGACTATCGAATCGGTAGTCACGGTCCTAAGAGACGTGAGGGTATGTACTGACCTCTTGGACTTGGAAACTATGCTTCGCCTCAATATTGTTTGTGTATGTATTTATACAGTTCGAGAGTGATTCCGAACTTGTATTCCCTTTAGTACGATTGATACGGGGATTGGATAGCAGAGTATGCCCGCATCATAAAATTTTATGTGGGGTGCTGTTAGAATATATATATTAAACGAGTATTTAATATATATATGAACTTCTGAAATATGGGAAACTGCCTACTGGGTTATGGTATGTAAGACATGTATAATGACTCAAATTGGAAATACTTGTTTTGAAAAGTATAATATGATATTGAAAAACTTTATGAATCAATAAAGTTAAAATGAGCGTTTTGTACTAAATGAAATTATCCTTTTTAAACCATGATGTTGTTAAATCTTAAATTTTGAGAGTCACCTAAGATAAGTTAAATCCTTGGGGAAGGATAGTGTGATATATGATGAGATAAAACATTGGGAAGGTTAGTGCGATAGGAGTGCACATTACAAGAGAGGCGAGAATTTCTCAAGAGAGTGTCGCACTAATATGTTGTTGCATTGGCCTGTATCAATTTAAATACTTGCTAAACGAATTTTTAAATCATATACACTATCGGGCTCTGACCCGTTTCTATTCCTCTTTCTCTCTTGTATATATATGTATATATTACAGGTGCCCAGCCACAGGGGCGTCTTGTTTAGGATCCCTTGGAAGGAACGTGCTGCAGCTTAGGTGGGAGTTGTAGGCCACTTGATTAGACGATTTCATTTACTTGATTCCACTTCTACTATTCTCCTTATTGGGCATGTGTCGCCCTTTCCACTATTTATCTGTTTTATTGGGAAATTTGTATTTCAGTTATTTGTAGAACTGTTACTTTGGGATTTATTCAGCATGTATGTTTTACTTTAAGTTTTAAATGCTGGGGTTTAGTTGTTGAATGTTTAAATTAATTGGATTATATGTTCCAGGATTTTTGTGGTGTGATTCTTTAAATATTGAATTATTGTAGATAATTAAATCTTTATTTTCAAAATAAAATTTGGAAAGTAATGTTAAAAAAATGGTTTTGACACTTAGCTTAATTAAATAAGGTGTTAAATTTGGACAAGTTATTTTTACTATAGTGATGCTAAGAATGAACCAACTGTTCACCTTGATTTTAATTTAATAAATGAGTGATCGCCCGGTATTTAATTAGGCGGGGTATCACAGGTGGTATCAGAGCATCAGGTTCTAGTGTCCATAGGATCTGTACAGCTTATTTTCGCTTTCAGCTTAACGTTTTTGCTATAGAGCCCTATTTTTAGGATTGTTGTATTCCTGCTTTTACGTTTATGTCTCCAGCCATTTGGAATTTGATAATGACTGGAGACTAATAAAATTCTTCACGTTTCAGATGCCTTCGAGACGTGCACCAAAGGATAGGCGTGCCCAGGCCGAGCAGCCAGGAGCTCCGACACAAGGCACTATGAATGCTAATGAAGTAGCCGCCATTGTTGCTCAGGCGGTGAATGCCGCGCTAGTGGTGGTTCAACAGGCTCCACCCCAGATTCAGGCAGTGGCGCCAGTACCAGCACAGCTCCCATCTGCATGGGAGAGGGTTAGAGACGCTTTTCAGAAGGCGCATCCCCCTGAGATTCTCTGGTAGCTCAGATATCATCACAGTCAGCCAATGGAAGAAAGACATCCAGCGACATCTTCGTATGTATGACTCAACTGACGTGCAAAGGCAGTTATTGGATTCCTTTAAGCTGGTGGGGGCCACTTTGCAGTGGTGGGAGTGCACTACCACCTTGGAGGAGAGGGACACGATCCCTATTCAGTCGTTTTTGGAGCGGTTTGACCGCAAGTACTTTCCACCCGCCGTGCAGACTGAGATGAGGTGAAAATTACTGAATTTGAAACAGGAGAACTCTACCATTGCTGAGTATGAGGAGGAGTTCATGAGACTTCTCACCATAGTGCCAGATGAGGCACCTACTGAGAGTAAGAAAATTTTGTTGTTTGTAGACGGGTTAGCTTGGAGGATCCGTCAGCATCTTATAGGGAATCTATCTCTGATTACTTTCACTGATGTACTCAATGCTGCGTTACTACATTGCCAGGATTACCGCTTCCATCTACAGGGAAGCAGGAGAGCATGAGAGTCCAGCCAGCAGGGAAGGACTGGGGGTAGTAGTGCTAGTGGGGCACCATCTCATGGACAGACTCGTCAACACGAGCAGAGTTCCCATCAGGGGGACCCTGCTAAGTGATTCCGTTCAGGTGATTCCAGGCAGGGATTTGGGGATTATAGGCAGGTCCAGCCTAATCAACAAGGCCAACAGCGTGCTAATCAGGGCCAACAGGGCCAGTGGCGGGGAGGTAACGGCTAGTAGGGCCATGGTCAGCAGGGTCAGAGGGGAGGTAGCTTCAGAGGCCGGTGTTTTATATGCGGCAAGCATGGTCATAAGCGCAAGGATTTCCCAGAGGGTAATAGGTCCCCGCAGCAGCAGGGTGCCCGTAATGAGCCACAGAGACCACTTTTTCCACCTGCCCTCCCAGCTCCAGCCCAGGTGCCAGCCCTACTAGCCATTCCAGCAACTCCAGTGCAGCAGGGGAAGTTGTAGTACGTACGTGTCTATAATGTCCACCAGGCAGCAGCTCCACAGGCACCACCCGCGATTGAGGGTATGTTTCCTATCCATGGTACTATGGGTCGGGTTTTGTTTGATACTGGGGCGACACATTGTTTTATAGCTACGCATTTTGTGAAGGCCTTAGGGTTGTTAGCCACAGTAGAGAGCACAGTGATGTGTGTAGGCTCACACTACACCAAAATGACAAAATTGTCACCTTTCAGCCGACCACCCTTGTCAAGGTCATTGACCGTGACAAAAAACACGCATTTTGTGTCACGGTCATTGACCTTGACACGACCGTGACAAGTCCGTGACAAATTTACTTGTCACGGACTTGTCACGGTTAATGACCGTGATAATTCTTTAAATAATTGTCACGGTCAATGACCTTGACACGATCATGACAATGTTTGCAGCAAAAACCCTTTCCCCCTTCTTTTTTCCCTCCCGCCGTTCCCTCCCTCTCTCTCTTCCATTTATATATATGTTTGTGTGTATATATATGTGTGTATGTGTGTATATATGTGCGTGTGTGTGTGCGTGTGTGGGGGGTGGGGCAGGGTGGGGGTAGGGTGGGGGCAGGGTGGGGGGTAGGGTGTGGGGCAGGGTGGGGGTAGGGGTTAAAAATGTAAATAAATAAGTAATTTTCTATAAATTTCCAAAAATAATATCCAAAAATGTAAATGTAAATAATATCCAAAAATATTGGATAACAATTTATTTTCATTCAAAATAAATAAGTAATTTTCTACAAATTTCATAAAAAAATGAAGGCCGACTTAATATGTGATTTAAGTGTGAAATAATCGCTATATACTTATACTAATGGAGAAAAAAACCATATATGGCGTTTTTTGTTGACTTTATATGGTGAAATAATCACATGACTTTATATCCATCAAATAAAAGCATGAAAACTAAAAAACTACAATAAGGGTTAAAATGGCATCCGAAGTTGCTAAAAGCATGAAAAATAAAATATTTTTTAAGATTTGTGGTGAATAACTAAAGTTAAAAAAAGTATTACTTTAGTCATTAAATTACTTTTTGAATTCGGTCGATGCGCATAAATTTGTAGTAATTGTCTTATAATAAAGATCAATTAGTCTATGTTGTTAGAAAATTTGATCAAATTGGCGAGCCCTTCATATTTTAAAAATGTTATTTTTATTCCTATTTAACTTTTCTTTCTATACACTCCTAATTATATTTAAAGTTTAATAAAATAGGAGTTATAGAAAGAAAAGTGGGGTTTCCATAATCTTACTTTGTCACAATTAATTTATATGCCTCAAAGTTATTTTATCACTCTTAGTTTATATTTGTGATAATACTTTATTAAAGATTTTTATGGGAACTTGTTATACTAGAACTTAGATGAACACTAAGTGATGAAAATAGTCCTTAAAATTGAAAATTAAATAAAGTTTATAAAAGTAAAGATGCTGGTAATACATCAAAGATAAATTAATAAGGACTAAATAACAAAACGTGTTCAAGTGTATAACAAGAAAGAAAATGTGGTATTTATATTGGGCAAAATTCTTAAAGTAATGTTAAGGGACTAAAAGACCCAAGACAACTAGCCAGTAAGTCACGGACCGAAAAATTTATGACGGGTGATGAAAGCCCGTAAACATGTTGGGGTGGGGGTGGGGTATGATTTATAAAAATCACACAACAATAGTAGAAATTCAATACCTGAAATTAATATTGAGATTATTTTAAATAGACAGTCACTACTGTGTGTGTGTTTAAATTGAAAGAAGATATGAGAATTTTATTAAAGATTTTTATGGGAACTTGTTATACTAGAACTTAGATGAACACTAAGTGATGAAAATAATCCTTAAAATTGAAAATATTATATCTGTACTAAGAACATTTTTTTACAGCAAATGTCTCCTTCAGATATTAAGGCGAAGATGATGATGCTGTTTATGATGATGTCGTCTGGGGTCGGTGGTAGTGGAGGCGACGAGGGCTCTTCCGCCCCTAGGCTCCCCAAATATGGGAAATATGGGATTACCATCGAGAACAAATCGGAGATATTAGCGAGATCCCTCGTTCTGCTAAAGACGGTCATCGTCCCGGGGTTTATGAGTTGGAAGGAGGTGCCAAATGAGCTCAAGTTAGCTATTTGGGCGGCACTACAGGTAATATATTTATATTTATATGAATATGAATATTTCAATTTCAATTTCAATTTCAATTTCAATTTCAATTTCAATTTCAATTTCAATTTCAATTTCAATTTCAATTTCAATTTCAATTTCAATTTCAATTTCAATTTCAATTTCAATTTTAATTTTAATTTTAATTTCAATTTCATATTTATATTTATATTTATATTTATATTTATATTTATTCGCAACTAACATTGTATTTGTTGGACAGGAACAATTCAACTTGGATCCAAAGCTACGCGATCCCGTGTTGGAGCAGATTAGGGAGCAACTCAAGTCGTGGAAAAAAATATGCGGGCACGGTACTTTGGGAAAACACGAGAGTCGATTATCCAATGGCGTGAATCTGTGCCCCCCAAGGAGCCGATCTCGTTATCACAATGGCAGAAGTTCATTGACAATGAGATCGAGGATCAACAATTGGCATCTCGCCAATCGGGGAGGGAAAATCGGGCAAAAAAGACGGACGTGCACTACTCCGGTCGGACCTCTTACGCCGAGGTGGAGCATAGGATGCAGGTAAGATTTAATTTTTATATAACTACAGAAATATATTATTCTTCATTATTTTACTTTGCGGGGCCGATACTAATTTTACTTTACTTTATTTTATATCAGGGGGTAGGGAGTGGGCCAGGGGGTAAGCCACATAGGCTCGATACTTATGTGGCTCTTCGGACGAAGAAGGGGAAGGACAAGGAGGTGTCCCCGAGCGTCGCGGCCATGATTGTAAGTAATTCGACAGTTTAATTTTTGTTAATTACGTTATAATTTTTTAGTTTACTTATTTTACTAATCATGTGCTTTTTGTCGTTTCAGGCAAAGCTTAAGGAAGTGCATGAGTCGCAGTTTGATGCCGACAAGGTATCTTTGTCCACAGATGCACTCACCCAAGTGCTTGGCTCTGATCGCAAGGGGAGGACAAGGGGGGTGAGCTCGCGGGTGGCCAAATCTAGGATCATCGGATTGGAGACGAGCGACACCGGGTTGGCTCAAACGGTGGATTCACACGACGCGAAGCTGTCCCGTTTGGAGGCGACGGTCCAAGATATATACGCATTCATGAAGCGTACGTTAGGCGGAGACCGTAAAGGGAAAGGGAAAGGGAAGGAGAAGGCGGTGGAGGAGGAGGTGCGGGAGGACGAGGCACATGATGACGAGGATGTGGACCTCGCTGCTTCATCACCGACACGTTCGTACTTCGATGATCCACTTCCTTATTTGGCGCCCTTCAACAGACCAATGTCAACACTTGGTTGGCCGAGCATGTTCATATTGGAAGTATTTGATGGCCAGCGGATAGGGTGGGGGTTGAGGGACCCGAATATCGTCCAGGGTGGAATAGTTCATGGACGTTCACTTCAAGAGATGGAGTCCAGGGTGCTCGTCACGCATGTCATACCCGGGAAGGAGAACTCCCTATTGTGGTTGCGCGAACAATGCGGCACGACGTATATTAGTGGGTGCGTCAATTCGTATGTCGTGTGGCCTACTCACCTCCTCAGTTTTAACAATACACCAGACATGTAGTGATATTGTTTTATGTTTGAATTGAATTGTTTTAAGTTTGAATTGAATTGTTTTAAGTTGTTACATTTGAATTATATCGTGATGCATATTGTCTCTATTTGAATATATATTTGCATTATCTTTAGTTTGTTTGGCTATATGATGTTTGGATACTGCTGGGCAGTGGCAGTGGCCATACTGCCCAGCAGATTTTTTTTTAAATTCTGCCCATAATTGTCACGGTCATTGACCGTGACAATTTTTTAAAAAAGGGTAACGGCTTTGTCACGATTTATAACCGTGGCAAACTTGTCACGGTCATTGACCGCGACACGACTGTGACACAAAACGCGAGTTTTGTGTCAAGGTCAATGACCGTGACACGACCGTGACAAAAAAAGTTGTCTTGCCTCGAAATGTCACGGTCATTGACCTTGACAAGTTGGATTTGTCAAGGTCAATGACCTTGACAATTCGGCAGATTTGGTGTAGTGTCACCACTGGGGAGTGGGTCGCTTATCTTCTTTATATGCCGGGGAGTGGGGGTAGAGATTGGTAGTTTGGTATTACCTGCAGACATGTTAGTCTTAAATATGCATGGGCATGATGTTATTATCGGTATGGATTGGCTCGCAGCTTATAGAGCCATGATTGATTGCTTCGATGGGAGCATTGTTTTTGCCATTCCGGGGCAAGAGATGTTTGTAGTGGAGATGCCTCCCCCAGAGGGAGGTTCGACCGCTCATTTTTATTATATAGAGGAGGATACCTCTAAGGAGGTTGTGATTCCTTTAGACTCGATCCCAGTCGTTCGTGAGTATTCCGATGTATTCCAGGAGATACCAGGCCTACCCCCTAGTCGAGAGATAGACTTTGTCATAGATTTATTGCCAAATACGAGACCTATAGCACACGCTCCATACCGTATGGCTCCGACGGAGATACGAGAGTTACGAGATCAGATAGAGCAACTGTTAGGTCAGGGCTTCATTCGCAAGAGTACCTCACCTTGGGGTGCTCCAGTCTTGTTTGTGAAGAAGAGAGATGGTTCACTGAGGTTATGTGTGGACTACCGGGAGTTGAATAAGGTCACGATACGGAATAAGTATCCGTTGCCTCAAATCGATGATCTGTTCGACCAGCTGAGGGGAGCAACTTTCTTTTCGAAGATAAATCTGAGGTCGGGGTACCATCAGCTACGTATTAGGGAGCAGGATGTTTCAAAGACTGCCTTCTTAACGCGATATGGGTCTTACGAGTTCAGAGTGATGTCATTTGGTCTCACAAATGCTCCAACCATATTCATGGACTTAATGAACCGAGTATTCAGAGAGTTCTTGGATCAGTTTGTCATCGTCTTCATAGATGACATTTTGATATATTCACACTCCGAGGAGGAGCATGCCGAGCACTTGAGGAAGGTTCTTCAGACTTTACGAGAGCATCAGTTGTATGCTAAGTATGAGAAGTGTGGATTCTGGTTGCGAGAGGTACAGTTCTTGGGGCATATTGTTTCTGAACAGGGGATAGCAGTTGACCCGAGTAAAGTGTCAGCGGTGAGGGAGTGGGGACAGCCCACGACACCAACGGAAGTGCGTAGTTTCTTGGGGTTAGCCGGATACTACAGGAGATTCATTCGGGGATTCTCCAAAATAGCGGGTCCATTGACGAACCTGACTCGCAAAGGGGTACCATATGTTTGGGATGAATCTTGTCAATTGGCTTTCGACGAGCTGAAAGACAAGCTTACTTCAGCACCAGTCCTTGCTTTACCAAAGCCGGGTGTGGAGTACCTGGTTTACAGCGATGCCTCTTTACGGGGACTTGGGGGAGTACTTCAGCAGAAAGAGAAGGCTATAGCTTTTGCCTCCCACAAGCTTAAGCCGCATGAGAAGAATTACCCCACCCACGACCTGGAGTTAGCAGCAGTCGTTTTTGCACTGCGGATATGGAGACACTATTTACTGGGGGAGAAGTTCCGTTTGTTCACAGATCATAAATCACTGCAGTACCTGTTCACTCAGCGAGAGCTGAATATGCGTCAGCGCAGATGGTTAGAGTTTGTGAAGGATTATTAGTTCGATATACAGTATCATCTGGAAAAAGCCAACGTAGTTGCTGATGCGTTGAGCCGTAGATCGGTAAATGAGGTAGCGAACGTCTGGAAAGTGAAGTGGAAGGAGTTGGGTCACCAGGATGCAATAGCCCGTTCCTTCATATCTGTTATGACAGTCACACTCGAGATTGTTACGAGGGTAATACAGGCCCAAACCACAGACCCATTTTGCCAAGAGCAGATTATATGACTTTTAGCCGAGGGTGCTAAGTCCTATTCTGTTAGTTCTGATGGGGGTTTGAGGTTTAATGGGAGGTTAGTGGTTCTAGAAGGGGCAGAATTGCATCATGCAGTGATGACCCAATCTCACGGGTCCCGATTTGCGGTACATCCTGGAGGAGATAAGATGTACCAGGATATGAGGAGGCAATACTGGTGGAGTGGGATGAAGAAGGACATTGCTGAGTTCGTGACCAAGTGTTCTACCTGCCAGCTGGTGAAGGTGGACCATCAGAAACCGTCAGGATTACTTCAGCCATTGGAAGTACCCGCGTGGAAGTGGGAGAGTATTTCCATGGATTTTATTACAGGGTTACTAACATCACAATGGTGCCACGACTCCATCTGGGTGATTGTAGACCGTTTGACCAAGGTGGCTCATTTTCTGTCGGTGCGGACAGATTATACCACATGTCAATATGCTCAGTTGTTCATTGCTGAGATTGTCAAACTACATGGGGTGCCCCTGAATATTGTGTCAGATAGAGACAAGATTTTCGTGTCACGTTTCTGGGAAAGATTTCAGGAGGCTATGGGTACTGAGTTGAGGTTGAGTTCAGCTTATCACCCATAGACAGATGGACAGACAGGGCGTACTAATCAGATGTTAGAGGATATTCTACGCATGTGTGTTCTTGATTTTGGAGGAGGTTGGGAGCCACATCTTCCACTGGTAGAGTTTGCTTATAATAACTCTTATCAATTTACGATTGGTATGGCTCCATTTGAGGCTTTGTATGGCAGGCCTTCTCGTTCTCCAACTAGTTGGCTCGAGGTGGGGGATAATATGTTGCTAGGACCAGAGGTAATTCAGGAAACCTCCACGAGGATTGAGATGATTAGGAGTCGCATTCGAGTAGCCCAAGACAGGCAGAAGAGCTACGCCGATGCGAAACGGTTCTTTCGGGAGTTTAATGTAGGGGACCAAGTGTTACTCCGTGTATCTCCTATGAAAGGAGCGATGAGGTTCGGGAAGAAAGGGAAATTGGCCCCGAGGTACGTAGGACCATTTCCCATCATCGAGAGGATTGGGCCGGTAGCATACAGATTGGGACTACCAGAGCATTTACATCGCATTCACGATGTATTCCACATCTCGTCATTGAGACGGTATCTTCGGGATGATATGGCCCATACTCACATCGCGATAGATGAGATAGACTTACAACCTGACAACTCTTACGAGGAGAGACCGATGGCTATCCTAGACTATAGTGAGAGGAGATTGAGGTCGAAGATAGTTCCACTTGTACGGATCCAGTGGGAGCATCATAACATGGAGGAATCCACTTGGGAGCGCGAGGCCGATATGCGCGAGAGATATCCAGATTTGTTCTTACCAGGTATGCCTTATTTTCCAAATTTCGGGGAAAAATTCTGTTATTAGGGGGCAAGTATGTAATACCCCTTATTTTTATGCTATATTAATTTGGGGATTTATTAACATTAGTGTGAATTAATTATTTAATAAAAAGCCGGAAATTAATTATGTTATAAATATTAACGTGATGAGAGTTAGTAATTATGGGAAAATTTATTGAATATTACTAATGAGCAAAGTAATATATAATAGTGGCCATATTAAATGTCACCAGTGAATAAAATGACAATTTTAGAAATTTGAGTCGGGACGCGCCCGTGCCGCGTCGGGACTAAATATTGATAAATAAAAGTAAATATTTTATAAGTTGTTCATATGGTCGTTTTGAGTGCGCCAACGCGTTCGGAAGGGTCGAGATAGTCAGAAAAGTATACCCGGGAGTTTGATTTGGGTCTCGGGACTTTTTTAGGCCTAATTAGTACCCCGGGAGGGCATTTTAGTCATTTTGTATTTTTGGATAATTAAACCCACGAAAATTAAAGGGGTTATATCAGATTTTTAGGTTATCTCCTAGGGTTAGATAACTCAAAACACTAGAACGGCCATTGGAGAGGAGAGGAGAGAGATCTCAAGGCATTCCAAGGCTCAAAACTCACCCATTTGCACCACCGCCACCGCCAACGCGTAGATCGCGAGATGGGGAACGCAACCACACCAAATTCAACACCAAACCAGATTTCTGAAAATCCCAGGCAAGTGTTTATCTTGCTTATTTTATTGATGCATCATCCATATTAGTTTAGGAGTTATTAGGATGAGATTTATGGAAGAAAAACCTAATTTGAGATAGGAAATTTTCATGTAGTGATGATTTATATGATATTCTGGAAACCCTTTGTTATGTAAAGGATTAAGAGTTTGATTAAGAAAAGAGTTCTAATCAGATACAAACACTAAAAAAAGAAAATTTATTTCGGACGATCGGACCGTTGAAATTGGATGAAATTTTACAAAGAATTAGCTGAAGACGAGAGGAAGCTACAGAAAAAAATTTAGCTCGATCGGACCGTTCTATATTTTTTAATATTTTTTTTGGTAGACAGTTTTATGTTTTGAGGACTCTTAGAGATAAAAAAAATTCAATTAAGTATATATTAAAGGGGAGACAAGTAAGAGAGAGTTACGTTGGAACATAAATGGATATCTACTGAATTATACATTTGGAAGAATAGAGTCCATGAGGGTTACGTAGTAAGTTGGAAAAACCCATCGAATTAAAGTTAGAAACGAACCATTATACTTGATAAATAATAATGGGAAATTAAGGATAAATGTTGTGAATGTGAGTTATTGGATAAACCTAAATTGATATAATAAAAGTGGTATATTTATATGATTGTGTATGCATATATTATATACTTGTGAAAATCATGCCCGCGCTACTTGCTATCCCTGAGGTTTCCACACTGGGATGATCTTATCTCGTGTGCCTTATGGGGGATATTGACTCGTACCGTAGAAGATAGAAATCCTAGGTACAGACTATCGAATCGGTAGTCACGGTCCTAAGAGACGTGAGGGTATGTACTGGCCTCTTGGACTTGGAAACTATGCTTCGCCTCAATATTGTTTGTGTATGTATTTATACAGTTCGAGAGTGATTTCAAACTTGTACTCCCTTTAGTACGATTGATACGGGGATTGGATAGCAGAGTATGCCCGCACCATAAAATTTTATGTGGGGTGCTATTAGAATATATATATTATACGAGTATTTAATATATATATGAACTTCTGAAATATGGGAAACTGCCTACTGGGTTATGGTAAGTAAGACATGTATAATGACTCAAATTGGAAATACTTGTTTTGAAAAGTATAATATGATATTGAAAAACTTTATGAATCAATAAAGTTAAAATGAGCGTTTTGTACTAAATGAAATTATCCTTTTTAAACCATGATGTTGGTAAATCTTAAATTTTGAGAGTCACCTAAGATAAGTTAAATCCTTGGGGAAGGATAGTGTGATATATGATGAGATAAACCATTGGGAAGGTTAGTGCGATAGGAGTGCACATTAGAAGAGAGGCGAGAATTTCTCAAGAGAGTGTCGCACTAATTTGTTATTGCATTGGCCTGTATCAATTTAAATACTTGCTAAACGAATTGGGTTGTTTGTGTATTAGTGGAGTTTCAGTTGGTGACCGGTATCATAATCGGTCCTTTTTATTGTATTCTTGTTGTATTATTTATATAAGTCTTGGGGTTTCCCTTATCTTTCAGGAATTGGGTTGTTTGTTTTCATTTATTTACTTTCAAATCAAAGTTTTTGGCAACCCGTTTTCTGAAAAATTGGGTGGTTATCCTGGATACTCTATATTTTTATTGTGATGCTGAGAATGATTCCATCTATGATTCCGTTATATTGGAGTATTGGGCTGGCCACCCCTTATTTTAGTGAGCGGGTTGTCACAAGTGCATTTTATATGGGAATAATAATATGCATTATAATATGTTTGTATATGGACATATCAGTGTACTTTCCTATTGTCTTGGGCGTTCGCGCGTTCGGGCCATTGATCACAAGTCGACACGGGTGGGCTTGATGACATGTAGGCCATATAGGTACTAAGTAGAGGCTCCACCTTTGAGGGGTAAGTGTGGCGCTGACCCTTCCTGTGTCACCGCTAGGTATGGGCCATATATAGTGTCCTGCGTAGGGGCAACCCCCAACTTATGCGTGTTTTGTGGTGTCCACATAGGATCTTAGGATTCCTTCGGACTGTCCGCTTAGGATGTAGGGATTCCTTCAGACTTGCCGATAGATCACGAATTAGGCATCAATGGTAGAGGACCTTGTGTGTTAACTATATAGAAGTACATATATTATTAATTACCCAGATATAATTGAAATAAATTAAATTGTCTAAGGATGTGGACAATAAATATTATTGTGACCCTATAATGCATAATAGATGTTTATGCCTTATACTTGATACAGATGGGATTGGAATAAATGTAAGTTGACAATTTAATTGTGAGGATTTCATTCAAATTAATTAATTATTAATATAGTCATTTGTATTTACCCATTTACACACTCTGGTGTACCTTTTGGATAGTGCCCTTTTTGTCTAACGATGCAGACACTGTTTAATTGATGATAAAATTATGCTAATAAAATGATGTGGATAATTAAGTATGAAGATGAGTCCTAATGAATAATGCGACTCACAATTATTAATAAGAATAATACTTGGATAGTCTAAAGGAGTAGACAAATATTAAATATAATGAGAAATAGTGTAGCAAATTATTAAATGAGAATAATAATTTGGTAATTTAAGAGATTGAAACTACTAGTCTAATAGGTTAGACGACAGGGAATATGAATTTAATCATTAAATGATTTGAAGAAATAGAGGAGGGTCACATGGTATAATGACGTAAGGAAATTCACTTAGTTTATATATATTGAGAAATTTATATTATGAAATCTATTCGGGGATAAGGATGTCAGACATGAGGAATCACTTGTAGTTAGTGCATAATGAAAATGGTTTATTCTTTACTTGAATGATTAAATAACGGAAGTTTATAATTGATATTCATTTGGGGATACAAGTAGAACTGCTTCTAGATGAGGTACTCATTTCATGTTAGCGTCGATGGGGAGATGTGAAGTATGAGTTAGTAATGAATTGCATATTTATTGGTGAAGAATCCTTGCAACTCCAGGGCCCTGACCTAAAGATAAAATATTTTTCCCCTAGGTGTTTTAAATGTCAGGGATGGTAGGATTGATGATGGATCAAGCTTGTAGTTGCATTGGATGTAGTGGATTTCACTCAATTGATTCTAGTGTAGGTTGTACTTCAGCGTTCTATTATTTTATTTCATATTGGGATTTGTACGGGCATAAGCCCAAGTGTTTATTGATATTAGTTGTATTTAGTTTTACGTGCTGGACATTGTATAATTTCTCGGCTTCTATTATTTATGTAAAATAAATTGAATTCAGTGTTTTCTTTATTCATGGTGGATTTTAACATAAAATCAAAGAATTTTTTATTCCTTCAATGCTGAGGACGGTATACATTATTAATAAGACTCATCTTTGGCATATCATGCCTGACCATCCTTTACGTGAGAAAATGGGGGTTGTTACGCCGCCAATTTCATATTTTTCTAATTTTTTTTAGTTATGAATTTATTACGGAAGGGTGTCCGAAACTGAAATCTTTTATGAGAAATCAAATATGGACTACTTACAGATGTTTGTAGATGAGTGCAGGACTCTGGAAAATATTAAGAAACGTTATGTTTACCTTGGAATTAGATGAGAATGATTTCGAAGTATGGATTTAGACTGTTTAGGATGAATAACACTAAAAAATAAATGAACGTATTCGAATGGGGATTTTAGATGAATTTAACATATGAGCTTATATATTAATGTGGAATTTAATTAATAGAAATTTAATGGAACCTAATACTTAGAGTCTTATGGATGAGTATTAACGATTACGAAATGCAATAAGGGCGTCAAACTCACTAAAGAAATTTGGTGAAATAAATTCTAAAGGGTTAAATTACGAGCCAAGTGAATACGCCCGAACATTATAATTGAGTGACATGTAACAACCTGCCTAATTAAATATCGGGTGATCAGTCCTTCATATAATTAAATCAGAATATCCAGTTGGTTCTTTCTCAGCATCACTGTTGAAAACAATTTCTTTATTAATCACCAAATAGTTAATTATGCTAAGTGTCAATTTTTTTTCCATTTGTAATTTAATTAAAACCATTACACGACACAAAATATTAATATGCAACAACACATCACAACTGAATTAACTATAACAAGAGTAAATGTGACTGGAATAACTTTCTTGTTAAATTATAACATTTACAATAAGTAAAACTGATATCCACAATGCTTACATAAATAAGTACAACCTCTAGAATTCTGGGCGACAAGCCCTAAATGAAATAGACGCTACATATGAGTGAATCAATAGAAAATAAGAGTCTAAACAAAATCCCCATCTTTGCTAGTAGTTATAATCCATCGGAACATCCATAATCTAAGTTGGGAATCCTTGCTGCTTGATACCTGATGTACAAGATATAGTAGAGAAGAGAATATGCAAGGAAACGAGTCAAAGCCCGATTGTAAAAGATTTTAAAAATAGAAAGTTCTTAACAATTACAAATACGCATTTATTATGTACATGTTAGTTTCTCGGGCTCTCTCTTGAGAATTCTCACCTCCCATCTAGAGCGCACACCTATCGTATCTTATTATCTTCCTAGTGAAGGTTCCCTCATAACTAGCCTTAATATCATTATGATTATAACCCATATCGTATTATCGTATTTCCTATGTAATACATATATTAGTCATTGCTGTCCATTTTTCTTTAATATGAACTAATCTTATTACATATTTGGGTTTAAGTGTTCACTTACTTAATACAATTCAGACTTCATTATTCATTTCCATCTACAACATCACATAGTAGATTACATCACAGTATATATATATAACACTATTATATATACCAATAAGGAACCTCCCAGACACAACTGCAGTTCAGCATACTCTGCTATCAAGTCCTGATACATTAACTCATTGTATAGAGGATAAATGATTCGGTGTCTCTCACGAATCATATAACATAACACAAAACATATTGGAGGCGAGCATACTCCCCAGCTAAATGGGTCTTGCACATACCTATGCTCCCATTCAACCGTCGAAACTATCATTACACCGATAGCACGTGTCCAAGGTCCTATTCTCAGGGTGCAAATCTAAAATCCTCCCAAATGAGTGCACAAGATAAGACTGTCCACGATGCAAAACCTCCACCCTGATACAAGCAACGCAGGTATGTCATACATACAAATAATAATATAGGTATTCATCACACCTATATAAATATTACATCCATAAGTCTTTCACACAGCCATATGATAATTCCCATACGTATTATTTTTATCTAACAAGTCCTATGTGTTAAAGATTATGACTTTACTTCTTTATTTTATATACCCGAGCCTCACTCATTAATCGAAGATTAAATAAGTATTCGTTAACCTAATTCAGTAGGTAAATGTCTATACTCTACCTGTACATGTCGTCACAGCTTCTGAAATTCTATGAATTAAACACATCTTTAATTAGGCTTAATTCTGGATAACCATTAATTCTATCTCTTAGGGTTAATCCCACCTATTCCTAAGGTTATAGCGATAATTAATAACTCTCTTACTACTGTTCCCAACCTTAAATTATCATTTATCCAATTTAAATCCCAAGTAACATAAGTCTCAATAATAACTCTTTTAATTAACACTCGTTAATATCCCCTCATTGAAAAAATCCCAAAAATAATATTTTTCTGGTCTTAAGTATATCCTACTGCCCTTCTCTAAGTCCCATTATGTTCAATAAATCATAACCAAAGATTTCTTAAAGTTGGGATTGAATCAAAAGTTAAAAAAGAACAAAATCACAATTTTTAGGGAAGTCGATCGATCGACTATTCCTGGTCGATCGATCGATCACAGATATTGCCCAATTTTTTTGCATTATTTTTCCTACGGGTTTCATACTTTTTAATCATCAAAAAATTTATCAAATAATCCCAAACTCCCCAATATTCATTCCATATGATATACCAAGATATATAAATGATTTCTAATATCCAAACCGCCTAAAATCATCAGGAAGGTTGGATTAAAAACATACTATTTCCAGAAAAACTCATATTTTTCTATTTATCCATGAACATCATATAAACTCCAATTTTTCTTCACCAAATGATTCCCAATTTAATCTCACGATATTCAGATCATATACCATTATATATGGATAATTTTTAACGTAACCAAAATCATTTAAACATCATTAACATGAATCAATTATTCAAATTCCATTTTATTCTCAAGAACTTTAATTTTTGACTTTATCATCAATAAGAGTGTAAATCCCAGATTTTTTCACAAGATAATATAAAATTCATAGATTTTATTCTATAATCAAAAGAGATCACTCCTGAATAATATCCATTTCAAAGATCTATTTAAAATGATCACAAATTTATCTTTGTTCATGCAACTTTTAAGAATTTTCCTAACTATCCTAACATGGAAAATATAAAAGCAAAGATTACTATAATTAATCACTTGCCTCTAATTCGTAGGTTTGGTCCATTGAGGATGATATTCTACTGGTGGTCCTCTCTTTTTTCGGCCAGCTTTCGACAGTGGTGGTGGTGGCTCTTGGTGGTGACAGGTGGTTGTCCTTTGGTTTCGTAGAAAAGTCTCTTCTTCTCCTATAGAAAGTCTCTCAATCCCCCCTAAACCTCTTCCTCTTATTGTTAGTGAATGAACCTAAGATCTCTAATCTCTTTAGTTATAAAATAAACTCATATTTTCGTAATATCTATTCACCTCCCTTGTAAAAAGACCGAAATACCCATATGGGGTGTCCTTTCGATTCCAATGTGCCCCGAGACCCAAATCAAACACCCAATTAGACTTTTTCGACCATTTGAACCTTTTCGTACTTTTTAGCGCAGTCAAAATGACCATTTGGATGACATAATAATAATTTACTATTATTTCTCTAAAATATAATCCTGACACGACTTAAATGCGTGACCTGACTTAATTACCATAATTGTCGTACACATAATTCGCAACAATTATATAAGGTTATAATCAATTGTAAAGGCATAATCATATATATTACTTTAATCACTAAGTAATATTCAACATAAATCACATATTACTTTATTCTCAAGTAATATTTAAATCCGAATTAATTTCAATTATATCATAATTAATTCTAGTTAATCCCATTTTAAAAGTCATTAAAAATATGGGGTATTACATACTTCCCCCCTTACAACGAAATTTCGTCCCGAAATTCGAAAAAGAAAAGTATAGCAGGCAAGAACAATTTTTGATAAGTATTGCGCATCACATACTTTCGCTCCCAAGTAGATTACTCTGTACTTCCTATACAGTACACTATCGAATACCCCCAATAATGAACACCTCACTTATGATCATTTTAACCCCAGGTTACTCTGTCACGTAGGTTCTTGTCCAAGCCTTACAGTTTGAGTTTCACTACTAATACTTTATTCTAGATATTCACTATCTAAACTCATACTATATTCAGTTAAATAGATTAACCGTTCTTTAGATAAATACCATCTTGTCTTGCAATTATCATACACAAGTAGGTTAATTGTGCAGTATATATTTTACACACAATATATACTATAAGTTTCAAATTATCTCTACGATTCGCAATAGTTCCTGGTCCCTCACTTTTATCCCACAAGTAGGAGAAATAATAAGACTTACCGTACCATACTTCAACTGGAACCATTCCCAACAGTAAACTTATAAGAGTTATAGTACACCAACTTCACTAGTGGAACGTACATCTCTCGTCCTCCCTTAAGATTCAAGGGTACAAACATAATTTATCTTCCAACATCAGATTTGTCCGCTTAATCTGCCTATTATTTTGCGAATGATAGATCATACCCAATCAGAACTCGGTACCCATGCCTCATGAAAATTCTTTTAAAATCGGGAGACAAAATATCATCCTAAATGGACACAATATTAAACGGTACCCTATGTAACCTCACTGTCTCGATTATATTAAGATCAAAGCATATTGTCTCGTAGTATGATCAACCCTAACTAGCATAATGTGATATACTCCAGTCAACTGATCCACTATCACCCATATAGGATCGTAACCATGTTCACGATAAAATGCTTACGAATACTCTCCCAATACTACTTAGAAATCCTTAACGGTTAGAGAAACCTCTGCTGGTTTTGAATGGTCTACCCTAATTCCAATAGACAGGTGGCCCACTTCAAGAGGAATCTAGCCAAATATCTCTTCATTTAAATCTTATTACCATAGTCATTTATACCCTGATACATTTGTTGTTCTACCGACTATATCTCTAATTGTCATGAGTGATCGTACATTCAAGTCCCGATATCTAAACCTCTATATTTATTTTCCTTATCCCATATCTCCAAAATGGGGAACCATATCAGATTCAATTACCTAGGGCTCCCATACACCTTATATTTCTCGCATTGTTGCACAAATAACATCTACTCTGCTTGAATCAATTTTCACTCACTTGGCATACTGATATGGTAGGGGTGCACTCAATCACCCCACTAGTCATAACTTAGTCACTCTATTAGTGGCATAATTATTTTATTCATAATGTTACTTGGACTAGGTGACTCTTAAGTCATAATAGAATTATCAACTTTAAACTTATGTTTGTATTTTTAAAATGACTAAGGTACGAACTTATGTACTATCGACCAAACTTCTCTCCCACTCCCGACATTTGCTAGTTTTATGCGTGGGATGTCTCGCAAAGTGAAATCCAAATAAGGAACCCCCCGATACACTACTACTTAACATATCCGGTCATCAAGATCCGTAATGGCCCTCAATCCATAATCCGTACCTTCCCATAATTTCTGTATGTTGACATAAAAGTCTACTAGTCCATGCTTAAATATCCCCCAAAATAACATAAACCATGTTACTCTCATTATCCCAAATTCTCGGGGCTATATATAATGAGCTATTTCCCGTCGTTTGACAGAAACATAATATATATCCTGAGTCACATCAATAAAATAAAGTTTTATGCACACATATAACTAGACAACATTTTCACTAAGGTCTATGATATCATGAAATATAGGCCCAACCCTATTTCAATTGGCACATCACAAAATTAATTTTACTCTCCCCGAAGTATCCAACACGATAGTCTTTTCAGTCAATCTACTATCGTTTAAACATTTAGTAATTTATCACTACATATTACCATAATGAGTTCTATTATGCTAACTCAAAGTAATAGAAAATTATAATAACAAAATATACTCTTAAAACCCATTCGGTTCACTCACAGGCGACACCAAAAAGTCCCGCTATCGATGAGAAATATTTTTGTAACCAGACTGTTAAAATTATCGTTCCCACTAACCTCGACTCGCATGCGAATTTAGGGTTTTAAATTTTTATATATGTCTGTTGTGACACACCATGTCACTATAATTAATCCTTTATTCTCAAGGATGAAATAAAACTTCAGCAGTCTCTCCTAATAACGTAGGGTCCTTACATGCACTTCTCACGATCAAAATAACCCACGATCCCTTGCACCCGTTATACATCGAGGATTTCATCCTATAGTTCTACCCACCCGTTGTGGATAAATTATTCACTCCCGTGGTTTACACACCCATTATTGAAACGGTGGCCCAACATATCTAGGCCTCAATTATGGTCTTATCGACCTCCCTTTTTTCTTCTTGGACCCCGCAGACCTTGAAATATGGTATGCTACAATTACCAAGGACTCCACTGGTCCTATTTAAACCTACCACTCTTGGGTCGTAAATTTCCTGGGCCTAATTCCCTAGACCCAATTACTCCCTAGATGTCTCACTCCTCTAGTTGTTATGCCTAATTGGTATGGTTTCCTATTACCAAAATTTATCGGTCTCACTACTTAATGTAGACTCATTTAACACTTAGTAGTCTCTCTCTCTTTACATATAGGGTAATTTCCCTTACTATTTCCTCATTACTGGCCATTTGAATGTCCTCCTCTTGGACTATCAATTTTAAATCCCAATTGCTATGCACATTTTTCTTTTGGCTCTGTGGGTCCTATGGGATACATTATCGACTACACTAGTCTAAGATGATTTCATCACCACTAAGTAGGGGTTTAATCATGTCACTTAAAATGGTTCCCTACTGGGTACACCTTCCGGTGATGTTTCAGTAACAATATTGAATTCAATATTTCCCTTCGGCTAGGTTTCCTAACCCTTCTGGCACCCCTGCAGTTGGAAGCATCTCTAATTTCTTGGTGATGTTAATCCTAGTAGTCTTCGTCAGATTTCCACTCACACTAGAGTATTTCACTCACGAGTCCTTTCACACAATGACCTTTATTTATCTTCTATATACCCCATTCTTCCTAGGGTAAGGAGTTCGTTAAACAAGTTACTTCTCTATTTTTTCCCATAAGAGATAAGTTTAAAAATTCAATTTGTATCCTGATTAAAACATCAAATGAACGATTTCACTATCAAACCATACCTAAAATTCTTATTCCATCTTCACACATGTTCTTTATATGTGATTTCTAACTCTCATAACTTTAAGTTTTCTCTTCCTAGAAAAATTTTACTAGAAAATTTTCAAATCCTGGGTGTTTCTACACTACACCCTTCACAATTGTCTTTGAATTTATTCCTTCACAAAAGTCCTTTCGACTCCCTCACCTTTCACATACAGTGCTGGGTGAGTTAAGAATGGCACAACCATCAATTATGATGGTGATTAGGAAACTATAGCTCCCAAGCGACTTTTGTAATGTTCTCAGCCCAAACAACAATTATGATGGTTTCTATCTCCAACACGATTTTCCAAAATACTCTATATATTTGGCTGAATCCTCCTCCTGTTGTCCTTCTAACGGGTCTTGCTAGTCGTACCAATTTATTTAGCACACGATACCCGACGAAACTCGTATAAGAATTACATCCCACATACTTCAAGGGAGGAGAAAGTAAGTCGAAATATGCAGAAGAATTCAACATCCTAATAATAGGGCTCTACATCAAAGAACGCTATGCTGAAACGTAGTAAGCCGCACAAATTCTAAAGACACTAGAACCTGATGCTTGTAATATCCCGTAATGTTTATGACTTTTAAAATGGGTTATATTTTAAATTAATGGATTAATTCGATTTTATTATTAATTAATTCATTTGGGTTTTATCTGAATTGAGGATATTAAAATGAATGATTCTGAATATTGCTTAATGATATTTAGGTAATATATGAATGTGATGATATTGATATTGCTGTGAGTTATTAATTCAGTAATTTGAATTTTTAGTCGGACGCGGTATGGGACGTGTCGGAACTAAATCGTGAGATTAAATAAGAAACTTATTTTTAGATTGACCTTATAGTCATTTCGACTGCGTCGTTGCATCCGGAAGGGTTGAAATAGTAATAAAGGTCTATTTGGATGTTAATTTTGAGTCTCACGTCATTTGGAAATGAAAAGGCAACCCAAAAGGGCATTTTGGTTATTTTTGCAAGGGGATGAATAGTGATTTCGGATTTTGTCCTATTATAAGTATTTGGAGATTAGTTGAACGTGGGTTCATTCATCTCTTCTGCACAAAATTGAAAGGTCATCTTCTTAGAGAGAGTGAAAGGTTGCTTGGGAAGAGAAAAGCTTGCTTGGAAAGGAGGAGAACCAAAGACCAAAGGTCATCACCACCTACCACCACCGGAAGTGACCAGAAAAGGGGAGAACCACGTGTGATATACAACCCCAAAGGATCATATATTCATTAGAGTCAAGTGTTTGGTAATGGAAATCTAAGTTTGTATATTGTCCATGTTAGAATAGTTATAAAAAGATGAGATTTTTCATGTGTAGAAGATGAAAAGATAGAGTTGTTAATGGATTTCTGGAATCTGAAAATATAGGAATCAAACTCATGTTGTAGGTAGATAGTAATCCAGGAGATAATCATAAATATGTTGAAGAAATTTTGTAAGCCATTGATGTGTTCTTGAAGATATTATGTTGATAATTTTTTTGGAAAAAGAGGATATAAACATGCTTTTAATTCAATCTCTTGATGATTCTAGGATGTTTAGAGAAGTAGATATCATTTATATATGCTGATATATCATGTAGTAAGGATTATATGGAATTTGGGTTGTTAATATGAAGGTTTGAATGATCAAAAGTGGTGAAACCCATTGTAGAAGAAATGCAGAAAAACTGGGCTGTTATCTGGGTGATCGATCGATCGACCTCGCCAGAATTTATGAAGTTGTTACTTTTAATGTTTGTTCTTATCCCAAAACCTTTTGTAGATCTTTGATGATTATTAATTGGATATTATGGGACTTAGAGAAGATTAATAATCCTTAGATAAAAATTGAATTGATTTGATTGGGATTTAATTGATTAGAATTATGATAATTAAATTGAAAGGAATTTCGGTTGCTAGATTCATGTGTTGGATTCTAAATTGGTATTCATGAGGATTAAGGATAGGTCCAGTAGGAGAGATTTAATATAACATCTGGGTAGCCTTAGGGTTATAATTTAAACATCAAGGACTGAGTTTAAGTTCATTATTGATTGCGCAAGGACTGAGTGTAGTACAAGCACTTAGTGGCATGGCTCCTGGATAGAGATGGGAGTTCAGACCACATTTGGTTAAAAGAGGGGATGAGGTTATCCCGGTTTCATATTTGAAGTTGAAGGACCTCCCCGATCAACAAAGTTAAGTAGTAGTGTATTGGAGGGGTTCCTTGTTTGGATTTTGCTTTGCGAGACACCCCACGCATGATCCTTAACGACGTAAGGAGTGGAGAGATGTTATAGGATTCGAGGATATTAATTTTGTTGATAAGTCATATAGTGTGAATGAAACACTATAGACTATGAGCTATGTGATGATGGTATTCAATCCTTGTTGATAGAAGATGTGTTTATAAGAGATTTAAAACTATCGGTTTTAACCCTAATTAAAGGAAGAGTTTAATTCGTAGTAATTCGGGAGATATGATGATATGGACCAGTAGGATATTAGTGATTTCTTACTGAATAAAATGTTGAGGAGAAAACCTATTTGAACCTTGAGTAATGAGTGAGGCTCGAGGATTAATAAATTAAGGAAGTAAATTCATAATATTTTAATACGTAGGATTTGAGAGATATAATGCTACGTATGGAAATTATCTTGGGGTAATGTGAGTACCTTGTTGATATTATATTATAGGTATGATAATGCCTATTTGATTGATTGATGATTTATGTGTATGACATACCTAGATTACTTGCTATCGATGTGGAGGTTTGCGCGTGAGGGTAGTCATATCCTGATGAATCGATGGGATCTTTGATTTGTCGGTCAAGAACATAGGTCTATGAAAGACTTATCGGGGAGTTGATAAGTCCGTTGACTATGGGAACGTAGGTATGCGCGCGACCCATGGGTATGAGAACTATGTTCGCCTCCAAATGTTTGTGTTGTTTTTTGTGGTTCGAGGAATCCTTACCTAACCTTTAGTCCCTTATTCGACGACCAGTGATACTGGGACATGATAGCAGAGTAATGCATTGCACCGCAACTGTGACTCGGGGTGCCATATTATATATGTATATATATATATATATATATATATATAATGAATTAAATGAAAGTATATAGTGGTTAAATCTATCTACTGTGTGATAATTGTAGATAATGGTGAATAGAGAAAGAGAATGTAATTCAGTTAATGAATGCTTATTCTTATAGAATTGAAAATCTTAATTCATATTAATGAGAAACGATTCATGTTAATGGAAAACATATATGAATAATTATATGACGTATGGTATGGGACATACGGGGTCATGATATGGGACGGAATTATATTATGGAAACTAGTGAAGAGAAGCCATTAACTAGGAGGTTAATAGGAAACGTTAAGTGTGCACTCTAGATGAGAGGTGAGAATAGCAAGTGAGAGTCTGGATACTAACATGTACATAATAAATTATTTATTGCACTTATTAAATACTTGTTTTCAAAATCATTTTCACATCGGGCTCTTACCCGTTTCCTTGCATATTTTCTTTTCTATTGTACCTTCTGTATCTGGTGTCCAGCAGCAGGGACGCCAACCTTAAAGGATTATGAAGAGCTATGGAGTATTTCTTAGACGCCTATCTTCATTTGATTCACAGTATTCTCTTAGTTAGGGATTGTCGCCCAAAGGAACTCAATTGTCTCTTTTCTATCTAAGTCAAATACTCTTGTATTCGTGTCATTTTAATACATTTCATATTATTGGGATTATTGTATTGGATTATTATATGGGAATATTTATTCCAATTGCATTTAAATTCTTTTGTGTTATCTGTTCGGTTATCAGTGTTGCAGAATAAAATGTGTTATGTTATTCTTAAACTAAAAATGGATTTTGTTGAATTAAAATTTGGAAAGTTTTTAACACCAGCTTAATTGGGTATTGGGTGAGTTGTAAATGTTTTCGATAGTGATGCTAAGAATGAGCCAATTGTATATTCTGTTTTAATTTTGTATGGGACTGACCACCCGGTATTTAATTAGGCGAGGTGTTACAATGCTCCGATACCACCTATAACAACCTGCCTAATTAAATATCGGGTGATCAGTCCTTCATTTAATTAAATCAGAATATCTAGTTAGTTCGGTGTCAGCATTACTGTCAAAAACAATTTCTTTATTAATCACCTAATAGTTAATTAAGCTAAGTTTCAATTTTTAATTTAATTAAAACCATTCCACGACACGGAATAATAATATGCAACAACACATCACTACTGAATTAACTACAACAAAAATAACTGTGACCCGAATAACTTTTTAGTTAAATTATAACATTTACACTAAATAAAACTGATATCCACAATGCTTACATAAATAATTACAACCTCTAGAATCCTGGGCGACAAGCCCTAAATAAAGTAGACGCTACAGATGAGTGAATCAATAGAAAGGAAGGGTCTACACAAAATCCACATCTCTGCTAGTAGGTATAATCCATCGGAACATCCATAATATAAGTTGGGCATCCCTGCTTTAGGATACCCGATGTACAAGATATAGTAGAGAAGAGAATATGCAAGGAAACAAGTCAGATCCCGATTGTAAAAGATTTCAAAAATAACAAGTGCTTAACAATTACAAATAAGCATTTATTATGTACATGCTAGTTTCTTGGTCTCTCCTTGAGAATTCTCACCTCTCATCTAGAGTGTACACCTATCGTATCTTATTATCTTCCTAGTTAAGGTTCCCTCATAACTAGCCTTAATATCACTATGATTCTAACCCATATCATATTCTCGTAATTCCCATGTAATATGTATATTAATAATTTATGTTCATTTCTCTTTAATATGAACTAATCTTATTACATCTTTGGGTTCAAATGTTCATTTACTTAATACAATTTAGAATTCATTATTCATTTCCATCTACAACGTCACATAGTAGATTACATCACAGTATGTATATATATCACACTATTATATATACTAATATGGTACCTCCCAGACACAACTGTTGCATATGCATACTCTGCTATCATGTCCTGATACATTAACTCATTGTATAGAGAACAAATGATTCGGTGTCTCTCAAGAATCATATAACATAACACAAAGATACTGGAGGTGATCATACTCCCTAACCAAATGAGTCACGCACATACCTACGCTCCCATTCAACCGTCGAAACTATCATTACACCGATAGCACGTGTCCAAGGTCCTATGCTCATGGTACGAATCTAAAATTCTAATAAATGGGCGCACTGGATAAGACCGTCCACGACGTGAAACCTCCACCCCGATAGTAAGCAGTGTATATATGTTATACATACAAATAATAATACAGGTATTCATCACACCTATATAAATATTACATCCATAAGGCATTCACACAACCATACGATAACTACCATACATAGTATTTTTATCTAAGAAGTCCGACATATTAAAGATTATGATTTTTCTTCTTTATTTTATATCCCCGAGGCTCACTCATTACTCGGAGATTAAATAAATATTCCTTAACCTAATATAGTAGGTAAATGTCTATACTCTACTTATCCATATCATCACAACTTTCGAAATTCTATGAATTAATCTCATCTTTAATTAGGTTTAATTCTCGATAACCCTTAATTCTATCTCTTAGGGTTAATCCCACCTATTCCTAAGGTTATACCGATAATTAATACCTCTCTTACTACTGGTCCCAACCTTAAATTATCATTTAGCCCATTTAAATCCCAACTAACATAAGTTTCAATAATAACTTGTTTAATTAACACTCGTTAATTTCCCCTCATTCAAAAATCCCCAAAATAATATTTTTTGGGTCTTAGGTATATCCTATTGCCCCTCTCTAAGTCCCAATATGTTCAATAAATCATCACCAAAGATTTCTCAAAGTTGGAATTGAATCAAAAGTTAAAAAGGAACAAAATCACATTTTCCAGGGGGGTCGATCGATCATTTGTTCCTGGTCGGTCCATCGATCAGTCGATCGATCGACCAGATATTGCCCAGTTTTTCTGCATTATTTTTCCTACGAGTTCTATACTTTTTAATCATCAAAACCTTTATCAAATAATCCCAAAATCCCCAATTTTCATTCCATATATATATATATATATATATACTAGGGTATGCCTGTGCCTGAAGGCACGCTGATAATTTTGAAAAGCATAACGCCGTGCCTTGGTGCGATGGAAAGCACCCTCGCCAAAGCTAAGACTGATCTCGGGATCAAAACACGGGAGCAACTTCTTCATATATGCTCTTTCAATTTAAGTCCAAAGTATTGAATGTATACAATTTTAGTCCAAGTTTTATTTACAACACAAATATGAATTTTTTTAAAATTTGAGCATTATTTCCTTTGTTTATACAACTATCCACCGTGTTAAAAAACAAAATAGTCCACAATAATAATATCAATAAAGAACAAATATTAGGTTTTTCATATTGTAACGTAACAAAGTAATTATCCCAAACATATGTGGTGTTCACTATCCCAACTTAAAGTACTAATTGAGTCGCTATAACACATCACCTAAATCCCATGTCGGTGGAAAGGATGTGAGATTATTTTGGTATATTTGTGTTCACGCATCAATGCAATGCATTTTTAACACGAACCATGTGCTATATCGATAACGCAAGGAGTAAGTAAAGAACGCATATCACTTACAGCAAGTTGCATACAACTTCTTAAAGCATATCTTGTTATCACTCACCCCAACCCTCCATGTACACAATATTATGCATGTCCCCACCATTTAATAACAAATTCTTCTACATTAATCTTGTAACCATATTCACACTGTATGGAAGTGGTTATACAAATGAATCCTACACAAAAACAAACAAAACCAAAATCAATTCATTCATATTGTATTGCATTGGTTGTATAAATGAAGCCTACATAAAGACTAAAAAAATGAAAATTAAATTATCATACAAAAAGGGATACAAAAATAAAATAAAAGATATGATTGTGAATTATGTTGAAATTCAAATTCTACATTAAAAAGTTACAAAGATTCCATTTTAATAAAACCAAATCAACCAAAAATTCCATAACCATGTGTCTACAATAATAATTCTAATACTTCGATGAATGCTCTATAAAACACTAATAATCAATTTAGGCTATGAAGCACGGGTGCCGCAGGGTGCGGATGAGGTTGCGGGTATTCGGAAAAATAAGTCATGGGTGTGGGGATTCAATGCGGGTGCGGGTGTAAGGTGTGTTTTGAAATAATTGGGGTTAAATTTTCCTTACGTTTTTGTTTTGAAGTAGGTGGTATTGGAAGTTGCAGTAAAATTACTCGCGCTTTGGTTTTTCTTCTTGTTGGTATAACAACTAATCATGGCAACTGCTGAGACAACACCATCTTCCCTTGGTCCCCATTATGCACCTGATGATCCAACTTTGCCACAGCACTGGAAGGATTTAATCGATGGAAGCACAGGAATTTATATTACTGGAATCCCAAACCTAACATCACTCAATATGAAAACCAACCTCTTTGCCTCCTCCATTGACTCCAGGCTTCCCTCCTAAACCCTCTGAACCTAACCTGGCCCCAATACCTGGCACTCAAACAATGCAACCAAGGTGTTTCGAGCCAACATGGGCAGCCAATGTCCCAAACATCACAACAACAGGGGCCACAGATGACCCCTTCATCTCAACCAATACCACTACAGATGACCCCTTGATCTCAACCAATACCACATTGAATTCAATGCATCTGCAACAACTGCTCTTACAACATCATCAAGATCCTCCACCCCAGTTATGATCTTCTCTTCTCTGCTTGTACCTAAAACACAACATCATCAGTATTACACAACTTAATACAAAATGAAAACTTGTATTTGAAAATTTTATTTTTTACCTCACCCTAAAAACTTATAAATAATATAAAACAAAAGCGATCAACAATCCAACAACTACATCTGTAACAACTTCAGTGGAAATTTCAATTCAATAGTGTTTGACTACCTCTAAAAACTTTCACAATCCAACAATAAGTTCACCTACAATTGCGATGGCCACACCTAAAATTGCGATCAACATAAATAGATGTACAAAAGGAAGATGAATCCCTTACATTTCAGTTTAATGTAAATAAAATGGGATTTTTTTTGCAAAATACAGTGTTATCCTTGCCATTCATCCTCACTTTTAGGTTCTTCTTTGATCTCGTCTCCCCCGTCACACTGCATATCAGACGTCCACAATCTAATCAGTTACGCAACTATAACCTCAAACACGTGAATCGCTCTACTATGATTTAACAAAATAGAGCAGTTATGAACATAAAAATAGCATCTACACCATATCCGATCTCTTCTTAATAAGGAATACAACAAAAAACTGTCAATTTACATACATATCAAATATAAAGAAATACAACAAATAACTGTAAAAATGCACACACTATTTTATGGCATGTTTCTTTCACCATGCCTTCCACGAACATCTCAATTTTGGATATAACTAAAATCGAAATAAATGATTATTTGATGAACATATCAATGAAAATATATATTACAGATAAAACTACAGATGTTGAGGAGTGATTAATTTAAAAATCGATAAGACGTTAAATAATATAAAGAGATAGTGCCTACAGCTTATACAGCAGTGCTACTGCTTATACATATGAGTGCTACTGCTTATATCTATATAAGAGAGGAATGGACCTTATTTTATGGGACTCAACATATGAGTGCTACTGCTTATATAGCAGTGCCTATAACTGCAACAGTAATTGTGTACAATGCAGCAGTGCCTATAACTGCGTCAAATGCAACAATGCATATAACCCCTGCAATATATGAGTGCTACGGTTCATTTCCTCACTAAAGGCCTCTTCAACACCTAGTGTATCACATCAGCTTTCTTCTCTAGAGGATCAAACACAATCACATCATCATTATGGGTGAAAAATGTCATAATTAAAATACGTTCATCATTGTGGGTGAAATATGTCTAAATTCAAATTAACACAAATAGATTGAGAACATTCAAACAACGACTAAATAGTAAAAGAAACTAACATGTTGCAGAGGTTCTGTTACACATATACCTTAGTATGTAATGCACTATAACAAAATTAATTCATTATAATAATGAAAGAACATATGTTAATGTGTATATTATCACCAAAACAGTGGGCTCAAATCTTTATAGTGATCAGACCTATCAAACCACAACCCATAAGATTATTTGTGTATTCCTAAAGGCACGTCGTTAAATTTCAAAAGCGTCTTTGATAATACCATACGTCGTATTTAGTTGGAACAAATAAATAATTTTGAAAGCTTTTTACATACATACATACATCGTGTTTATATACATACATACACCGCAGTACGAAAGAATTTCATGTGTTAATATGACTATTCATTGTGTTTAAGAAAAATATAATCAAAGAGTTCTTATAATCCATCATGGAACTCATAATAATTATTAACTATTGTATAACACAAATATTTGTAAATTGGTTCAATCCGAAACATACTTAATACTGGATAAAAATAAAACATTAAGAGTACTACATGATCTAACAAACTAAGTAGACCATAGAAATTATGTTGTCTACAATTTGTTCTGATCAAAACAGGTTACCTTAGAAATTATGATGTCTACATGATCTGTTTTGATACTCATTTTGATCCCCATTTATATATTCATCTACATGTCTAGATTGTGTCTACATGATCAAACAGAGTACAATAAAATTATGTTGTCTACATGATGATCAAAACAGATTGAAGTTCCAACTTAGAAAAATTTAAGAGTACTACGATCACTCATGTTGTCTTCTTCAAGGATCAACAATGCCTTTTGTCCAGCTTTGGCAACACAAATTTAAGTACGTCTTTATGTTGTTTAACTAAACGCCAAACTTATTGCACAACTATAGAGAAACAACATAAAAGTTTATTGAATACACCTACAACACATAAAAGAACACAAACATAACAGTTGGGGAACATAACAGTTTACACTACAGTAGTATAACAGTTAGGGACATGAGAACATAACAGTTAGGGAAAAAAATAGCATAGCATTTTACACTACAGTAGTTTGATAGTTTGGTAATATCTGTGATTCATTGAAATTTTGACCAAACATAACAGTTAGGTACATGAGAACATAACACAAACAACTCCTAAATTACACCACAACATTAAAAGCTTCATGTTATTCCCTTTGAGGACTACGACATTAAAAGCTTCATGTTACACTACAACATTAAAATCTTCATGTTATTTCCTTTAAGGACGTCCTAAAATCATAGAACAATTCCTAAATTAATCTTTTTCTCTTATACTACACACCAATCCATAAAAATTTAAATTTAATACCAATTCCTTGTGACTCAAAATGCTTACTTAAACACTCAACCTATAAATAAACAACAACAGTGGCCCCAAAGCCAAAATACTCATTCCCCTGTGCCCTTGTGGACCATATGACTGTCTTGGCTTTACAACAGCATAAGAAATTAAAGGAATACAATGAATCAAACACACTACCAAATATCAAAATCAACAAAATGGCTATGAATGATAGGAGGGAAAACATGGACAAAGCTTAATAAAATTTATATTGCATAACTAAATCATTTCCATAATAAATATGATGATTTGAAAGTAATAAAAAAAGGTAAAAATATAAAAAAATTGTAGCATAATAATGTTTAAAAGTAAGAATAAAGTAATAGCCACTAAGAAATTGTAGCATAACAATGGGCACTAAAACTAAAAGTAGAAGTCACTACCGGGTAGAGATGCCTTAGGATGAATGTTAGAGCTGAATCCATGATAAAGTAAATTGTATATAGCATCCACTGAAAAAAAAACAGATTGTATATCGTGATATACAATTGTGATATATGCCTGCGTCCACGATATATTTGATTGTATATACACGATATATCAGATTATATATTCACGATCTATCAGATTGTATATTCACTGATATATGTGTATATACAATCGTGATATATGCCTACATCCATCTGATATACACGATTGTCTATTCTCTGATATACAAACTCAGAATTTCAAACTCAGAATCTAGGTGTATATACAATCGTGATATATGCCTGCATCCACGATATACAATCTGATATACAGTTGTATATTCACTGATATACAATCTGATATATCCATGATATATCGGTATTCACTATTTCAAATAGATTGTATATCAAGATTTAGCATCCACGATATAGCATCCACTGAAAAATAGATTGTTACTAATATACAATATGTTATTTCAATTTCATTTTTCACTGAAAAAACTCACTATTGGGATGCCTGCAAAAATTCACTGAGAAAAACAATAAGTTAAGGAGATAGAGTAAAAGAGACGTGATTTTAAAATTGTTTAGTACCTTAGGATGAATGTTGGAGCTCAATCCAGGGATGAGATATCAATAGGGAGGTTTAAAGTATATTGTATATCAGTAACAATGTATAACATGTGAAAAATCCATGATATGATACCCAAACAGTATGCATATCAGCTCGGGATCAAAATAATCAAACCACCGGATAAAAAAAATCATACCACGTGTAGCATACCATGTTTACTGAAATATAATTGACGTAGATGTTGATAGAATCCGCAAAAAAAATAGCTACAAATAAATGTAGCATACTATGTTTTTACTAAAACACTCTTTTTTCTACTCCACCACTGGTGCCTCGGCCGAAATATCCTTGGTGGACCTATGGTGATTAATGTTGCCACTCCTCCCACACTTGAGCAACATTGGGAGACTGGTATTCATAACGCCAAAAGGCTAGGATTACGTGCATAGAAACTCCCACTGGAAATTACCTGGTATTTTCTCAATCTTGGCTCACACACTGCCTTTTTCTCAATCTTGGCTCATGACCTGATCAGGCAATTTGGCTCCGCTGCCTGCTGCTACACTTTTGTCCCTATCCGCTGCACAAAAACCATAACCAAACTAATATGCACACAGGGTAAGAAGGCAGGATTAAAATAATAGAATACCTGAACATAGAGACATGAATAACATAAGAGTTTGGAAAACTTCTTTGTAATGCCTGCAATTTGATGTCCTAAGAAATGATATGCAAATATTTTCATTATTTTTCTTTCAAAAGGGTAGATAGTTATGCATACATATTTGAGATATCGTGATTTCTTAAAGTATGCGACTAATACAGAGTCACCCCCCAAAATTCGAGAGCTAAAGAAATTTCAGAATTATGATACTATATATACATTACTCAAAACATTTACACAAAAAATGTTAATCAAACACCGGAGTCTTCAACATCTTAAGTAGAGCTATTCAAACATCTTTATCAAAGATAGTTCATTAAATATTTTCTCAATTGACACGTCATTGTGGCCACGTCCTCTCGACATGATAGATGGGACCATATTAATATCTTCCTCCACAGTTTCAAGGCAAAGATCTCCCAAAACACAAAGCTCAAATTCTGCCAATTAGTAACGACTCAGGATTTCTTGAACATACCTAATAACATCGGGATTTTTATATCTACTAAAGATCTTCACATATTGCAATGACTTCTCAAATACTTGAGAAACTTGATTCATTGGATCATCAGACATCTGCTGAAGTTGTACTTCTGTTCAAGAATTAAGGCAACCTCACCATTGATTTAACACCTAGACTACAATGAGAAATAACCCTACTAATCGATCTCCAATTCTGAGTTTATGTGAGAATTTCAAACTTGTTTTTCTCATATTTCATAATTGGAGATGGGCTCAATGTGATGGGCTCTATTGGAGATCGATTAGTATGTTTTTTGTCTTTCAAATTCTCACATAAACTTGAGATAGGATTCTAATCGATCTCCAAATTCTCATATTTCAATTCTGAGTTTATGTGAGAATTTCAAACTCGGCCTCACACCTAGATTCATGAAATATGAGAAAAGCATTCATTTATCTCAAGTTAATGTGCGAATTTGAAAAAAAAAACCTACTAATCGATCTCCAACAGAACCCATCACATTGGGCTACCACATTGACAACTTTTAGCATGTCAGAATTTGAAGGAAAAAAAATCATGTGCAACAACAAAAGAAATGCTATTATTAATGTATATCTATTATACAGAATGTGTGTGTGAATTTAGATAACCATAGGTAACTCATGTGTACAAAAATATCTATGTAAATAGAAAAATATAACATTAAAATCACCCAAAATACCAAATCAACCTTCACTTTTAGCCTTTAGTCCCAGAAACCCAATGAGGACATTCTAAAGGAGTTTTAAGGAGTAGCTGATTGAAAATGAAAATAGCTAAACTCTTGATTTCAAATGAGACCCCCTTTAACATTTCATCAAACATTTTGAGAGGGATTTTTGCGTAACTTAACCGTCAATGTAACGTAGTGGGTTAGGACCAAAATCAATAAAGGTCAGCCAGTTTTTTCATTTTTATAAATACAAAAAGGTAAATACAAAAAGAAAAAAAGATGCAAACTTCACAAAAAAAAGAAAATAATGTAAAATGGAAGATGAACTCTTTTTTTATAACCAGTGCCAGACGCTTTCTGAAGATTCACAAAAACGTAAGACGATATTCATGGTAAAGAATTTCGTTAACCTCTAAGGAACTTCGCCGCAACCAGCCATATGCCACAGTCTACAGAACTTCATGGCAGCCAGCCATATGCCACGATTTTTAAGGAGTCCTTCTTGGAAGAATTTCGTTAACCTCGTGCGAGTGAAAATTACAACCACCCAAGCTAGAATGCTTGGAGGTATGCTCCCACATGAAAATTTCAACTTTTGAGCCCACTTTGGAGTCTCCTTCATAAACAATACTATGAAAATGGTTGAAATTGTAACCTATGACAATATATTGGTGATAGGCTTCAGTAAGGAGTCCTTGGGCTCTCTGTCGATGAAAATTAGAGATTCATCGGTGTAAGGAAGAGTAGATCAGAAGTTTTTAGGGTGAAATCAAATGTGTGCACTCTTCACAAAACAATCAGATCTGTATATGAAAAAAAATTATTTCAGATAAAATAAAAAAGACTATTTTTGACATAGAAAAAAACAAAATAGTAATGAAAAGTAAATAAAATATAAAGTTCGATATTACCTTAACAATATATCAAACAACATGAGACCAAAATTTTTGAATGAACCCTAAAACAAATAAGAGGAGAAGTACATATTCTATTGACAGAAGGTAATGTTTTTACACTATTTATCCCTTAAACAAATAAGAGGAGAAGTACATATTCATAAATAGACTATGAATATTCAAATTAATTCTAATGTGGCAATCCAACAAAACCCAGAATAAATCAAGTGCAAAAATTTACCTGAGAGATCTGGACCCAACAGGATGAATCAAGTCCAAAAATTTACACATCTCCAGTCTATTTCGCAATGTTCAAACTTTGAACTTCAAAGGTATGAAAAAAACACAAAATACCAAACGTACACATCTAACACAAAATATACCAAATCTACCAAATGTACAGAACTATAATGAAAAATAGCATTGATCCAACATCTCAAAGAAAAAAAATACACATTTCAGATCTATGGTTGGATGAAAACCATATTTCAAATCCTATTTTGAGATTACCTATAGGACAAAAACAATAAATACAGATCTCGACGAATTTTGTAGCAGCGGCTGACAACTGGGAGAAGAGAGAAGGTGGGGTACGACGAAGAGGAGGGGTTGCGGCAGAGAGGAGGAGGGGCGGTGGATTAGTGAGAGATAATGAGAGGTGAGGTTTGTGAAAATCGGGAGAGAAGAGATGAGATGAGAAAGAGGGTTTGGGTGACTTTTGTGTGGTTGGAGAGTATTGGAGAGAGTTTGGGTAAGGTAACTTTACTAACTTACCCCTATTTTGAATTTTGAAGTAAGGGGGAAAATAAATTGGAGTGTGTCAAAAGAGGGGGAATTCAAAATTTAAGGGGCAAATGAGGAAATGCAGGAAAAAATTAATCCGATGACATCATGTGCCAAACTTGTGACATATATAAGTTTTCTACTTTATTATATAGATGATTTCTAATAATCAAACCACCCAAAATCATCAAGAAGGTTGGATTTAAAACATACTATTTTCAGAAAAACTCATATTTTTATATTTATCTATAAACATCATATAAATTCCAATTTTTCTTCACCAAATGATTATGACTTTAATCTCATGATATTCAGATCATATACCATTATATATGGATAAGTTCTAACATAACCAAAATCAGTTAAACATCATTAACATGAATCAATTTACTCAAATTCCATTTTATTCTCAAGAACTCTAATTTTGACTTTATCATCAAGAAGAGTGTAAATCCCAGATTTCTTCACAAGATAATATAAAATTCATAGAGTTTATTTTATAATCAAAATATATCACTGTTAGATAATATCCATTTCAAACATCCATTTGAAATTATCACAAATGTATCTTTGTTCATGCAACTTTTCAGAATTTTCCTAACTATCCTAACATGGACAATATAAAAGCTAAGATTGCAATAATTAATCACCTGCCTCTAATTCGTAGGTCTGGTCCATGGGGGATGATATTGTACTGGTGGTCCTATCTTCTTTCGGCCATCTTTCGACAGTGGTGGTGGTGGCTCTTGGTGGTGCAATGTGGTTGTCCTTTGGTTTCCTATAAAAGTCTCTTCTTATCCTATAGAAAGTCTCTCAACCTCCTCTAAACCACTTTCTCTTATTTTTATTGAATGAACCTAAGATCTCTAATCTCTTTAATTAGAAAATAAACTTAGATTTCCATAGTTTCTATTCACCTCTCTTGTAAAATGATCGAAATACCCCTCTGGGGTGTCCTTTCGGTTCCAAAGTGCCCCGAGACCTAAATCAAACACCCAAGTAGACTTTTTTGACTATTTGAACCCTTTCGGACACTTTGGCGCAGTCAAAATGACCATTTGTATGACATAATAATAATTTACTTTTAATTCATTAAATTATAATCTCGACATGACTCAAATGCGCGTCCTGACTTAATTACCATAATTGTCGTACACATAATTCGCGAACATTATATAAGGTCGTAATCCATTGTAAATGCATAATCATATATATTACTTTAATAACTAAGTAATATTCAACATAAATCACATGTTGCTTTATTCTCGAGTAATATTAAAATCTGGATTAATTTCCAATTATATCACAATAAATTCTAATTAATCCCATTTTAAAAGTCATTAAAAAATACATGGTATTACATAGCACTACTTCAATAAATTAATTAATGTGTAATTAATTAAATTTAGAGTCAGGGTAATACAGTCAAGTATTAAGGGATAGTTCTATGGGGTTAGGCACGGAGTAGATAGTTTTATTTATTATGGATATAATAAATTATTAAATGTCGAATTTAACAAAGCGTGTTTGACCTAATAGTGGGATTTTGTGTAATGAATTTTGAAGGGGGGTATATACGAACCGAATGAGTGAGACTGGGAATTGTAGTTGGGTAATACTACTTAACCATATTAGATAATTTCTTATATATGTACATATAACCCTTTCCACGATTAGTCAACTCCTTATATGTGTACATATAAACCTTATTGAAAAGGTATAAAGAAGTAAATAATTATTAATAATCTAGAATGATTGAAGTTTGATTCAAGAGGACAACATGCTAATATTATTAAATGTATGGGTAAAGGTAGTTGGGGGTAACTATACCTATAATCATGTGGGTAAGGTTAGTTTGGGAATGACTATACCTATAATGTTTTGAAGAGGTCAGTTTGAGAATAACTATACCTATAATATTCTGGAAACATTAGTTTCGGAATAACTATGCCTATACATTTAAATAGAAAGAATTGATGAAGTAAATTTATTTTAATCCTAAAAGGGAAATATATGAAATTTAATATTTAATCGGGAAGTAGTTGTAGGATAACGACTTAAAAATGAGTTATGGAATAAGTGACTAAAATGTTAATATTAAGCCAAGAAGGCTGTATTTTATATGGATTGAGATTTCCTTGGATTAAAGTAGTTATAGAGTAACTACTTATACATATAGGATGATAATATGTATTTATATATATATTTGTGTGTGGTCATACCAGTGGACCATCCTATCGGTTCAAGGGATCGCACGTTTGGACCGCGTACCACATATCAGCACAAGTGGGTTTAATGATGTGTAGGCCATATAGCTACTATGTGGAGGCTCCACCCACAAGAGGTAAGGTCGACACTAACCTTTCATGTATCACCGATGGGTATGGGTCGTGTATAGGTGTCATGCATAAGGACCGCCCCCAATTTATTTATGTTTTGTGATGTCCGTTTAGGATAAAGGATTTTTCCGGACTTACCGAAAGAGCACGAACTAGACACCAATGGTAGATGCCTTTGTGTGTCAAATATATGAAGGACATATATATATATATATACACACACACACACACACACATATACCCGGACTTAATATGAGATAAAATTAATTGTCTAATAAGGTGGAAATAAATTACAATTATGATTCTTTAATGCATAATAGATGTTTATGACTTAAATATATGAAACTTATGTGACTAGGATAAATGGGTGTTGGAAAATTAGTGTAGTGACTCCATTTAAATAATTAAATAGCGATATATCCATTCTTACAAACTTGAGACGATGTTATAATCATTACTTAGGACATGTATTGGGACGAGGATAATATAACTCTTAGATAAGGGGTGAGGTGTTAAACGCATGCGAGTCACAAAGGGGGAATATTTATTTTGGAGCAACTGTATTATTGCAACTTAAATTAATTAAGTTAATTTTTTCACACCTCATGCTCTAAGCCAAATTATAAATGTTTCCCCCCAGGTATTCTTAATGATAAGGATAATAGGACTGATGATGGATCACACTTGCAATTGCATTGGCTGTTGTGAATTTCACTCAATTGATTCTGGTATAAGTTGTTCTTCAGTATTTTGTCATTTTATTTCATAATGGTATTTGTACACGCATAAGCCCAAGGGTTTAATTATATCAGTTGTACTTAGCTTTACATTATGGAGATTATATGATGATTCAATTTTTATTTGTCGTGTGTTAAATAAGTTTATTCAGATTTTTTTATTCATTGTGGATTTTAATATAAAATAAAAAAAAATTATTCCTTAAATGCTGAGAATGGTATAAATTGTTGATAAGCCCCATCTTCGGCGTATTGAGCCTGGCCTGCCTTTACGTGAGAAAATGGTGGTTGTTACGGTTGGTATCAGAGCACAGTTCTAGTGTCCTTAGGATCTGTGTTTGACCTTGTTATGTTTTGCGTTGCGTCCTTTGATGTAGAGCCCTATAATTAGGAATCATTTTATTCTTTGCGAGTGGTTACCAACCGTTTGGGCAAGGGGCTAGTTTTGGAGATAGAGCCATAGAGACCACTGTGTGGGTCACTTACTAAAATTATGAGAAGTTCGGGCAATCTAGTGCCTAGTAATTTAAGGGAATACATTTACCGAAATTGATGATGTGATAATGTTCGATTTTACTCAAGTAGAGGTTAGTTCGTTAAGACCAGGACCCACAATGATATGGGCATCGGGTTACAGATAAATTTAATTGCAGAAATAGGGACTAATGATAGTATTAGTGGTAACGGTGGTGTTTTTCTGACTTTGGAGTATGTGGGACGTGTGTCGTTTGATATTTGGACTTAGTGTTCACTTGGATTTTGTTAATACCTTAGAAAGGATGGACTTTGTATTTTGGAGAGTGCTTTATATTGACCCTTCGTGGGTGAGAAGGAACATTGTTCCATTGGTGCGTGAACACATAAACATGCATATTATGAGGCTTATGCTTATTTTAGGTCTATTTGTTAACTATGTTAGAGTATGATATTTTCCCGAGAATGAAATTTTAGTTACTTAGAATATGTTAGTTCTATGTGGACCGCTACGAGTTGTGGTGATGTCTGAAAGACAAGATTGGTAAGAAATTGGGGTTCACAATAGTCGTGAGGATTATTATGAGATTTTTTTTATAGGTGAGCCTACTTTTGAAACAATGAATTTTAATGGGAACTTAGGTCATGTAAGAACCTTTAGAACTTTGAGTATGCTTAGGGAAGAAACACGTGAGTTTGTTTTAAATTTTTTGATAACTCTAGGAGGTAGATGCGTGTGAATAAAATCAAAATTTTGGGATAAATCGGGCGATGCTCAGGTGGGAGCAAGGGTCCTTTATGCACGAGAAAATCATTTTTACGATAACATGATGGTAAAATTTTGAAAAATAATGCCTTCGCATGTATATGTAACGAAGTAGGAGTAAGGCTAGTGATAGATTCGATATTTGATATTTTATATGATCATGTGAAATGTTGGTGTCGTGACGTTGTCATTAAAGTGGTAATGGTAGACCTGAGTAGAATGGGTATACCTTTAGAGATTTAGAAGTGACTAAGTGCCTTATAAAGTAAATACGGGCAGAGAATATCCTAACTAAATTGTGGTAATTGTGATAATAGGCATGGTAAAGCGGTTGACTCTAAAGGAGTTTGGTATAACTCTTATAACGAGATAAGTGGCTGGTTTGAAAAAAATAGCAAATATTGAAATTTGTATGATTAGTATAAATGGTTATTTTTATTTTCCTTTGCCTTGGGCCGATGGATCTTGATAACTAACTAAGCTGTGCAATAGTGTATCGGGGGTGGGGGGGGGGGGGGGGGGGTCCTTGTTTGGAATTCGCTTGCGAGACGTCCCACATATGAAATTGGCAAAAGTCGGTAGTTGAGAGAAGTTGGATGCTAAGATGGTTATTTTCTTGTTGCATATATATATATATATATATATATGTAATGGTATAGTTGATGTATGGTTATGCTTGGTATTAATGGTACAAATTAGATGTATATGTATCATTCATCTTTCTTAATATTATGTGTGTGTACATATAATGTGGAATATATGAATACCCCGGTGATGTTATGATAGGCATAGATGGGACTTTTTCTTTTATTTCATAGGATATGAGTTTGAACTAATTGGGGATAAACATAATTAAACGATACAAAATTAAATGTGACTTCATGCTACTTTGAATTCTGAGGACGAAATTTCGTTACCTAGGGGGGGGGGGGGGTGAAAATCTGTTACTAAAGCCGTTTAATATAAAATTAAACTATTTAAGTAACTCCGAACTATTTTTTGAAGAAACTCTTTTATTTAAAACCAAATCTAATTAATCACAAGATGTGTTTAACAAAAATATGTACGAGATATGTTCAAGATTTGTTAACAGGTTTAATAAATTAATTTAAAAACTTTAAACTCAGCACAACCAAGAATTAGATGAGGAAATGTAGAATGATTAAGAACAAGGGATTTTTTACGTGGTAAAACCTCACCCAACTGAGGAAACATCCACGACTCCCACTACGGAGTAAACCAAAAATTCCACTAAAACAAATTATAACAGTTACAAACTATATAACACACATGCACACAAATCAGACCGATACAAGTTTAGGAATGTACCCACTGGTGTCCTTATAACTTCTCTGCAGTACTGATTGTTGATGTTGTTCTCCCAGTTTGCTAACTTCCAATTTGTTCAAGTTATTTACACCGACTCTTGTTCTGGAAATCTTATTACCAACACTTTTAGTGTGGTAGGGTGATAGTGTTTGTGGAGGTGCTTTCTAACACATGCATGCACACACACACACACACACTTATTTTATACAAACAGTCCTATCAAATTACATATAAGATCTATATGCAATGATTTTTTATTTCTCTCTTCGTTATAAAACTTTGCCTTATTTGACCTTTATTATATCCTAGAATCCACAGCTATCTTGCTCGGAAGACGTATCAAGATCTTAATCAATCTCAGGTTTTGAAAATATTTTTGAGATTGAAAATCACCAAGTGAGATTCCAACTAGGTCGAAGGTTTTGTTTTACAAAAAACTAGAAACATAAAATGTTATTGTTGATTTCGAAGTTAAAAAAATTTGCAGAAAATAATCAACAATAGATTTCTTAAGACGAGAAACAAAATATGCAGATCTTCGTGAAATGTAACATAAAATGCTCGGATCTAATATTTCTATGAAGCAGAAACTTAGATCTAAGTGAAATGCTTAAGTTGGACATAAGATCTAAGAACAAAGAGGTTACAACATCAACCAACTACTCAAACCAACTCTCAAACTCTCAAACACTCAAGATTGTGTTTGGTATATACTGGTTTTGAAAAGAGGTTAGGATTTGGAAAAGATGTTGGACGATTTAGGGTTAGGGTTAGGGTTTCTGACTCTTTTTCTCTCTTCTTTGGTTTCTCTCTTTTCTCTTTTTTTCCCTCTTATCTCTTTACTCTCTTTCTCTCTCTGGAAAGGACGAAATGGTAAAAGTCTTAGATGGCTGAGATAAGGGCTCCTTATATAGGGGGTTGAGAAGATTCGAGACTTTGGTTCAAAATCAATGGCTTAGATTGAGTCAAGGCTTATTGACTTTGATCCAAGGGTTAAAAGTACGCAGGGGTTATAACTCTCCTGATTGACTCAAAAGAGGTTCACATGGATTATGTAGGAGCGCATGCATATCGTTGATAA
Source organism: Sambucus nigra (assembly GCA_949130495.1). Lineage (NCBI taxonomy): Eukaryota > Viridiplantae > Streptophyta > Magnoliopsida > Dipsacales > Adoxaceae > Sambucus > Sambucus nigra. The sequence goes on from OX422217.1 coordinate 5,306,755, forward strand.
ACATGATCCAAAGGCTGTAAACATTTGTTGTTTTACTCTCTTAGAAGAAACACAAATTCAACCGATCAGAATGCAACAGATGTTTGGGACAAATAGGTTAACAAACACACGTCCAAAAATAATTACAAATGCACCCTGAAGTCTCTGCCACTTTCTAATTCTACCCAAAGGAACTTTCAGCCAATATAAATAACAAGCCATAATTACATAATGACCCCAAAACTTTTTAAAACAAAATTTTAATTCATAAAATCCTTACTTTAAAAGTTTATAAAATTCCCAAAATATATTAAAAAACAATTTTAGGGATTTAAACATACTCAACATATATATATATACACTTATATGCAATATGAAATGTATGAATGCAATTCTAAAGTGTGTGAGTGTTTGTAAAGGTATCTATATCAATCAAGCAAGAGGAATAAAATAACAATCCAAACTCTGAGGTTCTTTGGTTTCTAGGATAGACACAATTTTGTCACAATTTCCAAAACACATATACAATACAGACTCAAGTGAGTCAAAAGTATAAGGTGCTTCAATCTCTCCCTTTGGAAATATTAGACAAAATCTCCTTTGAGTCATCTAGAACTCGTATGGCAACAAGAATAAGGAAATCCTATTCCTATAAGAATTCTATCTACTCATTTCCTAGAAAACAAAAGTACATAACTCAACTAATTAAAATTGAATACCCTATTACAACTGTTGAGAATAACTGTAAAGAATCCTGCAATGAATCACTAAGATCAAGCTATTTAGTATATGTAAAAAGATTCATTAGACTCAAATTTCTCCCCCATTTTGTCTCAAATAGACAAAGGGAAAAAATATAGAGACTAGAGAGATTAATCAGCACACACCATACCTATTAATTTATGCAAAGAAATAAATCTATTATAATCTAAAGGTTTGGTAAACATATCTGCGAATTGCAAATCAGTAGGAAGATAATTGATTTCTAATTCCTTTGTTTCAACCATTTTTTTTAAAAGAAAGGGAAATTATCCCCCTGGAATTTTATTAAAGAAAGAAACAAAAGATAAGCTTACATGATAAACTGATGACTTTATAGAAACAGTCACCTTTACAAAAAATCTGAGAAACACTAATATAATCTAAAATTGGGGAAGTCCCAAGCATCCATGTTTATGAGACCTTTCAATTCTTTTGGAAAGACTTCTAGAGTACTTGATTCAACCAATTTGCGTATAAAATGATGTCTTATTTTTATGTGTTTTGTTCGCGAGTGTTGAACAGGATTTTTAGAGATATTGATCGCACTTTGATTATCACAATAGAGATGAAATTGATTTTCTTGAATACCACAATCACTTAGCATTATTGTAAGCCAAAGTAATTGAGCACAGCAGCTTCCAACGGTATGTATTCAGATTCAACTGTTGAGAGTGATGTGTTGTTTTATTTCTTACTACTCCATCCCACCAAATTGTTACCTATATAATAACATGCTCTTGATGTACTTTTACTATCATCAATACACCTAGCCCAGTCAGAATCAGTGTATCCAATTATAGTGCTAGGTGCATCACTAGTGTACCAAAGTCCTAGGTTCAGAGTGCCTTTTACATATTTAATAATTCTTTTAACAGAAGATAGATGTCTCTCTTTAGGGTTATTTTGATAACGAGCACATACACATACAACATACATTATATCTGGACGCGAGGCAGTAAGGTATAACAAGGTTCCTATCATACTATGATATAGAGTTGGATCTATAGATTTTCCAGTTTCATCTTTAGATAGTTTTACCTTACTACTCATGGGAGTTTTAGCCTCATTAGCACTCTTAAGGCCGGATTTTTTGACTATCTATAAAGCGTATTTAGATTGTGAGACAAATAATCCTTTTGAATTTTGTTTGACTTGAAGACCTAAGAAAAATTTCAACTCCCCCATAATCGACATTTGAAACTCTTTATGCATAATTTCAGAAAAGGATTTTACTTTTGAGGGAGAAGTTGATCCAAAGATAATATCGTCAACATAAACTTGAGCTATAATGAAGTGTTTGTTAAAATGTTTGACAAATAAAGTTTGATCATTTCCACCTCTTTTAAAACCTTTATCTAAGAGGAAGATGGAAAGACGCTCATACCAGGCTCTAGGTGCTTGTTTAAGGCCATACAGAGCCTTTTTAAGACGAAATACATGATTTGGATATTGAGGGTCAATAAACCCTTTTGGTTGTTCTACGTAGGTCTCTTCAGTCAATATTCCATTAAGGAATGCATATTTGACATCCATTTGGTAGAGTGTAAAATGCAAGTGGTAAGCTATGGCAAAGAGAAGACGAACAAATTCTAAACGAGTAACATGAGTAAAAGTTTAGTTAAAATCTATTCCTTCAATTTGAGAATATCCTTGAGCAACTAATCTCGCTTTGTTTCTAATGATTATCCCACTTTCATCAGATTTATTTTTAAATATCCAATGTGTGCCAATAATCTTTTTGTGAGTAGGCCTAGGTACAAGATACCAACATCATGAACGACAAATTGAAGAAGTTCTTCCTGCATAGAATAAATCCAGTGAGAGCCATTAAGTGCCTCACTTACATTCTTTGGTTCCACTATGGAAACAAAACATGCATAATGAGCATAATTTCTTAATTGAGATCTTGTACGCAAAGGCTCACTAGGATTACCAACAACGTTATTGATGGGATGGTCTTTAGAAACCCAGTTAGGTACTTCAGGTATCTCAATTGGTAATGAGTCATCTATTTCTGGAGAGTCATTTTCTAAAACATTTGTAGGCTCTTCCATAATAGTTGATTCACCAGTCTTACTCTCTACAATAGTGTCACTTACAATTACATTTATGGATTACATCAAGGTTTTAGTACGAAGATTATAAACACGGTAGGCTCTACTGTTAGGCGAGTATCCTAGAAAAATAGCTTTATCTCCCCGGCTCTCAAATTTGGACAAGTGTTCCCTATCTTTGCATACATAACAAGTACTACCAAAGGTTCTAAGGTACTTGGGATTGGGCTTTTTCTTATACCAAAGCTCGTAAGGAGTTTGTTTAGAATTTTTTCTAAGATATACCCTATTGATAATGTGACACGCAGTACGAATAGATTCCACCCAAAAATATTTAGGCAAATTCTTAGCATGTAACATAACACGTGCCATCTCTTGAAGAGTACTATTCTTTCTCTCAGCGATACCATTTTGTTGAGGAGTCTTAGGAGAACTAAACTCATGTTTGTAACCATTATATTCACAGTAATCTATTATACCAGTGTCTTTGAATTCTCCACCTCTATCACTATGAATTCTATTTACTTGAGTGTCCTTCTCATTTTTAATCCGAAGAAGTATTTTTAAGAAAGTTTGAAAATTGTCAGACTTTTGTTTTAAGAAAGCTACCCACGTAAATCTAGTGAAGTCATCAACCATAACAAGAATGTAATTGTGTTCACATAGACTAACAGTTTGGGAGGGACCCATTAGGTCCATATGGATGAGCTCTATAGGGTTAGAGGTAAGGATATCTATAACTTTCTTATGAGGTGTCGTAACAATCCTGACAGGAACCACAAACAATATTAGAAATGGATTTGATTTTTGGAACTCCTCTAACTATTTCTTGAGAAGTCAATCTACTAAGGTTATCGTAATTTATGTGACCTATCCTATTATTCCATATCTCATTGTCATCCATTCTGGCAACATTACAGATTTCAAAATTATTCATGACAGTATAACAATTGTCAGGAGTCCTGAATCTTGTAATTATGCATTCACCCTTTTCATTTACAATTTTGCAATTGTTCTTTGAAAAGGTAACAAGATGATCTGAGTCACAAAATTATGAGATACTAAGTAGACTGGCCTTAAGACCTTTAACTAGAAGAACATTTTCAAGAACAGAAAGTCCTTCTTCTTAGAGAGTTCCTTTACCTATGATCTGAGATGATACTCCATCACCAAAAATAACCTTTCCTCCAGCAAAGTTGGTTTTGTTTAAGATCTTTGTATCATCCCCAGTCATGTGTTTAGAACATCCAGAGTCTAAATACCAACCAGAAGATGTGTGTTCAGCTTTTAAAGCACTAATAACAATGTTACACTTCATCTGGGGTAATATATCATCTTTTCTAACCCAAATTGCTCTTGTTTTCATTTTTCTCTTATTTGCTCTCAATTGATAAAATTTTCGAGCATTCGATTTTTGCTGAAAAATATTTTGCGCATGATTTTGAATTTTATGAAACACATGAGAATATGGTTTAGGAAAGTGTTTCGGAATCCTTTTAGGGAATGTTCTTTTAGGTTTGGTCTTTCTCTTCCTATAGTTAGAGTTTTTGTCTGGTTGTCTAGGTTAAATATAATTGTTACGACTTCTCCTAGAATAGCTAAAGTGTTGATAGATAGGAGGATTACAGACAGGTTTAACAAGTCTTCTAGCATAGCAACCATCAAAACAATGGCCGTATATATCGCAGTAGGAGCAATAAAGGTTGCTCAAGGTAGGAGTCTCCTTAGGAAAATCTTTAAACAGTGGCTTTAAGGAATTTTGAGATTGAACCCTATTCCTAGATATATCAGTTTTGAATGTAGATTAACTCTTCCTAATGGAGGGGCAAACATATTTAGCCTCAGGTGAACTTTCATGTTTAGAGTAACTTGATTCCCCGATGTCAAAATTTTGATGTTTTGAGTCAAACTCAGTTTTTAGAGAATGAAAGTCTGGGCAGGTTTCAATAGGTATTTTACCTTCTGACACAAACTTGATAGGTTCAAAAGATTTTGTTTGTGTCTTCAAATTGGGGTAAAACCCTATTCCAGTTTGATCATCAGAATTGGTTTTTGATTCAGCAACAAATCCATCAAAACAGTTTGAGTTATTTTCAAATTTTGTAAATTTTTTGAAAACAGTTACTGTCTTTTCCTTAGTTTGTTCCAATTCTAATAATGTCCCTTTGTATTTTTTCTCCAGAGTTTCATTTGTTTCAGTCAAATTTTTCAGTTTTTGATCAAACATTTTGATTTCACTTTCATGAGTTAGACATTGGGTAGTATACTCTTCAGCTTTAAGTTTGACCATCAGACTTAGATCTTCTAGTTTCTTAGTGATATCTTTCACTATCTTCTCTAGTCTAGTACTTTTCTTTAGAGTTTTCTCATAAAGTGTGTGAATATTAGGGAGGTCTTCATTATCGGAGTCACTAAGTGTAGTGTGTGAAGTCACCCCTAAGGCTTCAATTCTTGGACTCACACACCCATTGACATCGTCATTCTCGCTTTCCCTTTGACTCACACACCCCGTGGTAGAAATAGCAATGTTCTCAGTAATTAAAACATCTAAACCAGTAACAATATGATTCACAACAACAAAAGTAGAATTACTAGATTCATCCTCACTAACAAGCACAAGCATGTCATCATTATAGATAATCTTGGGAAAGAAAGACATGCAAGGATTAAAAACATCAGATGGCTCAGATTCTTCATTTTTAGAGTCACTTGAATCATCCCATGTCTTGCAAATGTTGGCCCTTGTGTGTTTATTTTGAGTGTTCAAGTTAACTCTATAATCTTGTGCAATGTGTCCTAGTTTTCCACATCTAAAGTATTCAGTCCTCTTAAGGTCTCTGTTAGGTCTAGAGTGAAAGTCCTTGTGACGTTTGTCTTGATTTTTCTCATGATGTTTATGATTAGAGTGAGTTGGATAATTAAACATGCCTTGTTTGTTTGCCATATTTTTTCTAAACTTAATAATTTTCTTAAACTGTTTTGACATTAAGGCAATCTGATTGTCCAAACTCTCTATATCGAATTCCTCATCAGAGTCATCATTGGGAACGTTAAACTCAGGCTTAATCAACTTAGAAGAAAAACTCAGATTGGAACTAGTATGTTTCCTATGGGGCTGGGTCAATTTTTCTTAAATTTTAATTCCATTTCCACAGTTCTTAATTTACTAATGAGTAATTCAGGAGTGAGATTTATGTCGCACATTTCCTCAATAGCATATCTTTTGTTGTCAAATATCTGTGGTAATGATCTTAGAATTTTAGATACAATTTCATGTGTATCATATGTTATCCCATTAGCATGAAGTTTGGTCACAATATCAGTCAAGTTCATATAGAAGTCATCAAATGACTCAGATTCAGACATAATTAAAGAGTTATACTATTGAATGAGCATTTGTGTTTTAGCAGCCTTAACTCTAGTGTCACCTTCATGAGCAGTAACCAAAGTGTCCCAAGCTTCCTTAGAAGTGGTATAAGATGAGATTCTTTTGAACTCATGATCATTTATGGACATAAATATGACATTCTTTCCTTTGTTATTGTTGCAAGAAACTTGCTTCCTTCTTGTTTGAACTCATTTAATACTTTCTTAACCCTATCATTACTTCCTTCAATGGATGGTTTATTAGGAAAAATGTGTCCATTTTTAACAATGTCCGAGACATCATCTCCCAAAGTTCCTTGAATGAAAGCAATCATCCTTAATTTCCATTAAGCAAAATTGGTTCCATCAAAGATAGGAGGTCTGGTCAAGTTACCAAATCTTTCATTTTTCTCGTCCATGTTTGATTTTCAGAAAATAATTTCAGAAACACAGGATCTATTAAAAGAAATTTACAAAGCTCTGATACCAATTAAAAATCTGTTACTAAAGTCGTTTAATATAAAATTAAACTATTTAAGTAACTCCGAACTGTTTTTTGAAGAAACTCTTTTCTTTAAAACAAATCTAATTAATCACAAGATGTGTTTAACAAAAATATGTAGGAGATATGTTCAAGATTTGTTAACAGGTTTCATAAATCAGTTTAAAACCTTTAAACTCAGCACAACCAAGAATTAGATGAGGATATGTAGAAACATTAAGAACAAGGGATTTTTTAAGTGGTAAAACCTCACCCAACTGAGGAAACATCCACAACTCCCTTTACGGAGTAAACAAAAATTCCACTAAAACAAATTATAATAGCTACAAACTATAACACACATGCACAAAAATCATACCTGTACAAGTTTAGGAATGTACCCACTGGTGTCCTTATAACTTCTCTGCAGTTCTGATTGTTGATGTTGTTCTCCCAGTTTGCTAACTTCCAATTTGTTCAAGTTCTTTACGTCGACTCTTGTTCTTAATATCTTATTACCAACACTTTTAGTGTGGTAGGGTGATAGTGTTTGTGGAGGTGATTTCTAACACATGCATGCGCACACACACACACACACACACACTTATTTTATACAAATAGTCCTATCAAATTACATATAAGATCTATATGTAGTGATTTTCTATTTCTCTCTTCGTTATAAAACTTAGCCTTATTTGACCTTTATTATATCCCAGAATCCACAGCTATCTTGCTCGGAAGTCGTATCAAGATCTTAATCAATCTCAGGTTTTGAAATATTTTTGAGATTGAAAATCACCAATTGCGATTCCAACTAGGTCGAAGGTTTTGTTTTACAAAAAACTAGAAACATAAAATGTTATTGTTGATTTTGAAGTTAAAAACATTTACAGAAAATAATCAACAATAGATTTCTCAAGACGAGAAACAAAATATGCAGATCTTAGTGAAATGTAACATAAAATGCCCAGATCTAATATTTCTATGAAGCGAAAACTTAGATCTAAGTGAAATGCTTAAGTTGGACACATGATCTAAGAACGAAGAGGTTACAACATCAACCAACTCCTCAAACCAACTCTCAAACACTTAAGATTGTGTTTGGTATATACTGGTTTTGAAAAGAGGTAAGGATTTGGAAAAGATGTTGGACGATTTAGGGTTAGGGTTCCTAACTCTTTTTCTCTCTTCTCTAGTTTCTCTCTTTTCTCTTTTTTTCTCTCTCTCTTTTCTCTCTCTACTCTCTTTCTCTCTCTGGACAGGTTGAAATGGCAAAAGTCTTAGATGGCTGAGAGACGGGATCCTTATATAGGGGATTGAGAAGATTCGAGACTTTGGTTCAAAATCAATGGCTTAGATTGAGTCAAGGTTTATTGACTTTGATCCAAGGGTTAAAATTACGCGGTGGTTATAACTCTCCTGATTGGCTCAAAAGAGGTTCACATGGATTATGTAGGAGCGCATGCAGATCGTTGATAAACATGATCCAAAGGTTGTAAACATTCGCTGTTTTACTCTCTTAGAAGAAACACAAATTCAACCAATCAAAATGCAACAGATGTTGGGCACAAAGAGGTTAACAAAGAGCGTCCAAAAATAATTACAAATGCACCCTGAAGTCTCTGCTTCTTTCGGATTCTACCCAAAGGAACTGTCAGCCAATATAACTAACAAACCATAATTTCATAATGACCCCAAAACTTTTTAAAAGAAAATTTTAATTCATAAAATCCTTATTTTAAAAGTTTATAAAATTCCCAAAATTTATTAAAAAACAATTTTAGGGATTTAAACACACTCAACATATATATATACATACACTTATATGCAATACGAAATGTATTAATGCAATTCTAAAGTGTGTGAGTGTTGGTAAAGGTATCTAGATCAATCAAGCAAGAGGAATAAAATAACAATCCAAACTTTTAGGTTCTTTGGTTTCTAGGATAGACACAATTTTGTCATAATTTCCAAACTAGATGAACACTTATACAATACAGACTCAAGTGAGTCAAAAATATAAGGTGCTTCAGGGGGGGGGGGGGGGGAGAATGTAATACCCCGTATTTTTGGAATAAAATAAAATTTAACGGGCATTAATTTGATTCGGTGAAATTAATTAATCACGGTTGTGAGTAATTAGACTCACTATTATTTATAAGATTTAGAGTTGGACTTTAATGATTTGGCTTAAATCTAAAAGGGATTTTATTTTAAATAAAAAGTATTCATATGTGCCACGTCAGAATTTAAAACTTATTTTTGGATAAAAATATTCGGGACACACTTTGACAAGTAATACGGGCTCATTCAGGTATTTTATACCCTTAGGAATGGTCGCGGGGTATATATATATATATATATATATATATATATATATATATATATATATAGTTGAGGAGCTTTTGGGATAATTATGTAATAAATTCGGGTCCGTTTGAGGGTCCAAAAGTTGGGTTTTAGGCCTAACTCGGGATTAGCCTCTTAATTAGAGTTGAAGTGGGGGTAAACCACTCCCCACTATCATTCCACAAAACCTAAAATAACAATTAACGGGAGAAAATGGGAGATATACCAAAAAGATAAGAAAAGGGGGAAGAACAAGAGGGCAACCAAGGAAGAAATCAAGGGGCATCTCTTATATGAATTTTAAGGCAAGAATTCTCTTGCTTAGTTTATGTCTCTAATAAATTTCTTGATGCATCTTGATTGTCCCTTAAATTTTTGGGATTTAGGTTTGAGTATAATTGAGTTGATGATGAACAATGCATATAGACTATTAAATTTAATGTAGTATATGTCCCAGAAATTAGGTATCATATATTTGAAATTTATGGTAGCATCCGTAGAGATTTGATGGGTTAAGGTAGAATATTGGGTTAATTGATGTTGATGATGTCCTTGTAAAATAGTGGACTAAAATTAGGTAGATTTCATAATAAATAATCCTTTACTATAAATATAAATAATAGTTAGAGGTTGGGAAAACATTTAAATCAATTAAGTCCTGAACATATATGAATTTTGGGTTGACTTTGGGACTTAGAAGCTTAGTTATTTATGTATGTATGTCTGGGTTTCGAATAAGAAAATCTGGGTTTAGGGACATGGAAATGTGAAGAATAGATATTGAGAAAAGGGCGTGGAAAACGACGATAGGTCGCTCAAACGAGGTGATATGTCGTTCGAGTGACATGAAAAGTTGTTCAAATGACACTAAAAGTCGTTCAAACGATATTTGTATCTCGTTCAAATGAGATTAACATCTCATTTGAATGAGATAGTTACCTCGTAAAAACGACAATGGTTTTTGACATGGAGATAGATCTTCTCATTACGAACGAGTGGCCTCTAGTTTCGTATTTTTTTGATTTTTTTAATTAGTTATGAATTTATTATGGAAGGGTGTTCGAAACCAAAATCCTTTATGAGAAATCAAATCTGAATTACTTGGGGATGTCTATAGATGAGTGTAGGACTCTGGAAAATTTTAAGGAACGTTATGTTTACCTTGGAATCAGATGAATATGAATTCGGGTTATGGATTTAGAGTGTTTGGGATGAATAACACTCGAAAATATATGAATGCATTCGGATGGAAACTTCAGATGAATTTAGCATACTAGCTTGTATCTTAATGTGAACTTTAATTGATAGAAATTAAATAAAACCTCATACTTACAGTCTTACGGGACGAGTATTGAGGAATATTAAATGTAATAAGGGTGTCAAACTCACTAACGGAGTTTGGTGAAATAAATTCTAAAGGGTTAAATTACGGCCTGAGTGAATACGTCCATGCATTTTAATTAAGTGACACTACTTTAATAAATTAATCAATGTGTAATTAATTAAATTTAGAGTCGGGGAAATAAAATCGAGTATTAAGGGATAGTGCTACGAGGGTTAGGCACGAGGTAGCCGGTTTAATTTATTACAGATATAATAAATTATTAAATATCGAATTTATTAAAGGGTGTTTGACCTAATAGTGGGATTTTGTGTAATAAATTCTGAAGGGGTGTAAATATAGACCAAGTGAGTGAAACTGGGTATTGTAGTTGGGTGATACTAATTAACCATATTATAGGATTTCTTATACATGTACATATAACCCTTTCCACGATTAGTTGACTCCTTATATATGTACATAAAAGCCGTATTGAAAAGGTATCCAAAAGAAAATAATTATTAATAATCTGGAATGATTGAAGTTTGAGTCAAGAGAAAAACATGCTAAGATTATTAAATGTATGGGTAAGGGTAGTTGGGGATTACTATACCTATAATCATGTGGAATTACTATACCTATAATGTTTTGAAAAGGTCAGTTTGAGAATAAATACACCTATAATATTCTGGAAAGGTTAGTTCGGGAATAACTATGCCTATACGTTTAAATATAAATAATTGATGAAATAAATGTGATTTTAAGCCTAAAAGGGCAATATACGAGATTTAATATTTAATCGGGAATTTGTTATAGGATATTGAATTAAAAATGAGTTATGGAATAAGGACTAAAATGTTATATTTAGGACAAGAAGGTTGTATTTTATATGGATTGAAATTTCCTTGGATTAAAGCAGTTATAGAGTGACTACTTATACATATTGGACGATAATGTGTATTTATATATATTTGTGTGTGGTCATACTAGTGGACCGTCCTATTGTCTCGGGAGTTCGCGAGTTCGGGCTGCATACCACACCTCGGTACAGTTGGGCTTGACGATGTGTAGGATATATAGGTACTACGTGGAGGCTCCACCAACTAGAGGTATGGTTGGAGATGACCGTTCCTATATCACCGTTTGGTATGGTCCATGTACTGGTGTCCTGCGTAGGGACTACCCCAATTTATGTGTGTTTTCTTATGTCTGCTTAGGACAAGAGATTGCTCCCGACTTGTCGATCGAGCACGAACTAGACACCAATGGTATAAGCATTTGTGTGTCAAATATATATATATATATATTGAAATGTCTAAGAACGTGGACATAAATTACAATTATGATTCTTTAATGCATAATAGATGTTTATGCCTTAAATATATGAAACTTGCGTGACTGGGATAAATGAGTGTTAGCAATTTAGTGCAATGATTACATTTAAATAATTAAGTAGCGATAAACTTGAGACGATGTCATAATCATTACTTGAGACGTGTATTTGGATGTGGATACTATCACACTTAGATGAGGCGTGAGGTGTTAAACTCATGTGAGTGACGAAGGGTGAATATTTATTTTTCATCAATTGTATTATTGCATCTTAAATTAATTGAGTTAATTCTTGACCACCTCGGGCTGTGACCCAAATTATAAATGTTTTCCCCCCAAGTATTTTTAATGATAGGGATAACTTGACTGATGATGGATCAAACTTACAGTTGCGTTGGATGCAGTGGATCTCGCTCAATTGATTCTAGTATAGGTTGTACTTCAGTATTTCTCATTTTATTTCATTCTGGAATTTGTACGGGCATAAGCCCTAATTATATCAGTTGTACTTAGCTTTACAATATGGACATTATATGATGATTCAATTTTTGTTTTTCATGTGTTAATTCAGTTTTTATTCATTATGGATTCTGATATAATATAAAGAATTTTTTTATTACTTCAATGCTGAGAATGGTATAAATTGTTGATAAGACCCATTGTCTGCGTATTGAGCCGGGTCAGCCTTTGCGTGAGAAAATGGATGTGGTTACAGTAAGGAAAAAATTGTAGAAGATAACTTTGAATGATTATGTGTACAATACCTTTTGGATGGGGTTGTTACTATTTGAATTATCTTTGTCTAAGGAATCTTGAAAAATTGTTGACACTGTATAGTTTTCATAATCACGGACAAACTTGTAGTTATTGATCTTGAGGCAAAATATGTGAGAGGTACCGATGATCCTTGTGATTTCAACTGGAAGTGTACTATTGGTTACCTGGATAAAATAGTAAAGATAGTATCCGTGAATAACAAATATATAATATGAATGTTGTGACTGAATAATATAAATGAATAGGAAAAACTTATGCTAACTTCATGGTTTATTTGTGTAAGCTCAGAACATTGGACATTGATTAAAGATTCAGCTTCTTTACTGAAAAGGACAAATGTGGTGCAAGTTGTTTCATCCTTGACCCTGATTTGCATTTTGTACCTATTCATGGATTATTGTAGTTTGTTATAGGGTGTAATATTAAATAGTAAAGAAAAATGACTTGTAATAATATAATACCTAGGAGAAGGAATGATATTATCAGTGTTGCATGCTTCACAAAAGAAAGAAGTGCTATTATGTTTTAGTTTCTACTTGCAGTTTTTGCATGCTACATATTACCATCCAACATATTCTTCTACACCTTTGATATTTCCTTAGTAAATTACGTATAAAACCTGGGAAATTTATATTATTAGGATATAATGAAGGATGGACAGAGATGAATTTTATATTTCTAATACGATACCTCATTTGGATTGTCAGAATGAAAGGCCAAGATATCTTCAATCGATCTAAAATATCCTTAAATTTGAAGCTTTGAAATGTCGCACCTTGTCGGATCAGTTACGAGGAAGAATTCTCGTTGATGAAGTAACTGTGAATTTAATTGTAGTTCGTAAAGGTTAGGAGAAAATATTTACTAAGATCTGGAGTGTGAAAGATAATTGAAAAATGAAAATGAATGGAATAATTATTTTTGAAATGAAATATGAATAAATGAATTGTGACGTGAAGAAGAATACGTGTTAAGTTAGAAAAGAGAAAAAAAGAAGAAGAGCAGTAGTATGGAACTCATGATAAAGTATTTTGCAAATGTAAAATAGGCGGTTAACAATAATATGTTTATGTGTTCCATAAAATTGTGTTAGGATAAGGCGGCGATAAACATTGTGATAGCAAGAACTATGTGTATACACAATGATTTGTTATTTAGATAGAACAATATGCCCAACCAGAAGTTAAATTTGATTCATTAAAAGCAATCAATTTATAATGAAATTATGAGAAACTTAAACATAAACAGTATTAGAAGTAATTGATCCAAAAAGATATCTCTTCATTAGATGTAACTATTATGTATGATGAAGTACTAGATTAAAATCAGCAACTTGTAATAGTATAAAAAAATAATTTGATGACGACTCATGATGAATCAACCACTGATTTTGTTATGTATAATATATTAATGTCTACCATAACGCCAATATAGTTGAACTTGTCTAATTTTCATATATACATGTATAGGATTTCCCTTATCTCCATTTATGAAATATATATTTTTCAATAGTATAGACAAAAGATTAATTATGTGATGTAATTTTATGTAGTTTTAGTAGCTAAAGAAGTAATATCAGTATAATTTTGCATAATAGCAACGATAAATTACTTGCACATCAGGATGAGTTATTTTGTGAACATTTTAACAGACTTCGTATAGAACTGTGTTCTACGTTTATTTGTCCACTTCTAATTGTAACACTTCATGCAATTTCAACACGATGAAAGTGTAAATGACAAAAATTATAGTTACCAGCTTAATTTTTTGAGTGATATACAAAACGGGCTTAGAAAAAAATTGAATGAGCATTGACTTCAGACTCCCTAAACTTCACGGTTATTAATGCAGTATATTTCTTTATTTGATCATATACTTGATCTTATAGATTCAGTACCGTATATCTTTTGACCAAAAGATTAAGAATTTTATGTTTTTAATAAATCCTTGGGGCATGCCTTGGTCAGGTCTGTTAAAATAATGCACATTCTCCATTTTTTTGACCTGAGGGTCGATAACCTCCATGATGAAGTCGGCTTTCTCTAACTTATTCACCTTATTTTTTTCTTTACTTCTCTCTGGAGTATAGTCTTCTTCTCTGGCTTTGCATCCTCGACCAAGTTTAGCTTATGGAAGAGGACCTTAGGGTTAATTCGTGTCATATCCTCGTGGCTCCAAGAAAAATGCTCCTTCTCTCCCTGAACAGTCTTATCAACTTATCTTTAACCTCTTTCTTCAGGGCCTTGTCGATCTGGATGGTTTTTTATCTCCTCCTCATTGAGGACGCTGGATTCTACCTCCTTCTCGGCTTCACCCTTCTTAAGATTTGTCTCGTCCATTAGATCAAGAGTGTCAATATTATAGGTTGTTGTCTTTTTCTTAAAGGATTTCTTCTCTTCAGCTGAGTTGAAAGAGCATTCGCGTGCATCCACTTTCTAACCTTGAACTTCGCCTACCCCATAAACAGTTGGGAATTGTATCATCTGGTGAACTGTAGAGGGTACAACCTCAAATTCTTTGAGGGATACTCTTCCTAGTATGAGGTTATAGGCCGAGTACACATTTTCATCCATCACAAAGAAATTAATCTTTTTCGTGAGTCTCTTTGGCCAAGTGTCTCCCATCATCACGTCTATATCATACATCCTAAGAGGATGGAATTTTTTGCCTAAATCCTATCAACGAACTGTGATAGAGTACTAATATCTTCTTACTCAAACCCATTCCTTTAAAGCAAGGTCAAAACATTACATCGTCCGAACTACCTCCATCAACCAGTATCCTAGGACACTCATACCTATGTAATAGCGCAGTAATTAACATTGGGTCATCATGGGGGGTTAGGATCCCCTTGAAGTCCAACCTTGAAAGCCCCATAAATAAGGTGCTCATATCAACTTTCTTTCTCTTCTTATAATTCACATCTATCGCAGCTGAATTTACCACCATAAGTTTTGGAATGGCCTTGGCCTCAGAAACATGTGCCTTCCTATCGGTCACCTTGGTGCCGCCCCCAATGATACCATCATAGATAATTTTAACATCGAACGAGATGGTGTGAAGATAACCCTTTGCAGTAACATCTTGTGGGGTGAGGTCAGGATCGGCCTCGTCATCATCATCTGAGGCATTGTCATTTTTTCTTCTCGGGACATCCTCTTTGCACTTGTCGATCCTCCTCTTTCTGGGGTCGTCTCGGCTACCCTTTGAGCCACTATTGTTCACGTACTTTCTCAACTTCGCATCTTTCAACATTTTTTCTATTTCATCTTTAAGAGCGAAATATCTTTAACTGGTGTGCCCATGGTCTTGGTGGAACTTGCACCATAGATTCTTATTACTCTTATGAGGAGGAGCTTTTTGAAGGTTCCTATATAGAGAACTCTTAGGGTTTTTGTTCCGTGCTTTAGCTATGTAGGACTTCATCTAGTTGGACTTCGAATTTGATAAAATTATACGTGTAATTAGGGTGAGTGTCATTACCTCCGCCAAGCTCCTACTGCTATCTACTTCATCTCAGCAATCGACTGAATTCTTAATATTGCGTAAGGTTATTTCTCACACCCTCTATGGCTCGTAGTATTTTTATACTATCACATAGTACACAACACGACACTGCATATCATTTTATCATGTCTATTGATTAAGTGTGTACGTTATTAAAAAGAATTCTTAAAATAGTTTAAAAGTTAATATATATTTTTTTTGTGGAACATTTACTTCAAAAATAAATTTTCAGAATTATTTTTGAAAGGATTAAATATTCATTTTAATATAAGTGATGACTATATGTTATTAGTATGTATGAGTGTCATATATTTTTTGAGTCATGGTATGTTTGCATGCGTGTGTAAGTGCTATATGTTATTATGTGTGTACACATATGCGTAGGTAATATATATATATATCACTATCGAAATGCGATATGACCTTAGCAGGTCTTGAGTTTAGTGTTATAGCCTTCTAGGCCTTTTATTTCCCTAGATATTATTTTAGTTGTTCTTATATATGGCCCTTAGCCTTAGCAAGTCAAAAGCCCAAGGCTTGGAAATTGGTATGTTCCCCATAATTTTGATTTCACCGTTTTGACCGTATAGCCCCTTGTTCCCCATACATCTATACACGATTTTCCCCATATGTCGTGTCATTACTTTTCAAACACTAACATCCCTTAAAAGGGTTACAGTTGTATTCCACCGACATTGTACACTTTGTTTCCCGCCCACGGTTTTCTTAAACCAAAGGTGGTTTATTGTTGCTTCTTTAAAACGGTATCGTTTTAAAATAGTTACATCGATTTTAATTTGAGTGTTTTACAGTTGGCCTACTATTTTCTAAATACCATCGCCGCAGTGCCCATGGTTTTGGCGAAAACAAAAGATGATATTTTTCATTGCCTTTTTAGTACGCCTATGGTGCACTTGATGGCACAACATGTGTCACGATTTTAACACTGTATTTTGTGTTTCTTCTACAGCCACAAGATCTTATTTTATCTACGGATCAAAAACGTTTTGGCACAATCCTTGGGAATCCTTTTTCACTAATCAGACGTGTTCCTATTTCTCTATAAATAGAACCAGTTGGGTCTTCATTTTTTTTTAACCGAGAAAAATTATTTTTAAGCGAAAGCTCTGCTAAAATTTTGAGAGAGTGTGATTATACACATATTTTTTAGAGATAAATCTTTTGTGTATTTTTCGCAAGCCATTGTTGAGTCTGAAAATATTCTTGAGGATTCAAGTTTGGACAATTTTTTCAGATCATCATCTCTCAGTTCTTATTGATTTTTCATTTTGAAAAATCTGGTTGTGAGTATCTCTAATTGTTGTTCTTGTTTTACTTATTTATTTAGATCTGTTATCTGTTAGATCCAAAATATTTTTGTACTGTATTGCTGAAATATATATTATATATATACTCTACAAATGAACAACATACTTTTGGTTCTATACCTGATTTTGGAAAATTATTGTATTCTATTTTGATATATTATTTCATATCTATATCTGTGATAAGAAGAACCTTACATCTGGTTTGGTTGTCTTGATAATCTAAGTTTCTGATTCATTCAATTTTAAAACATATTGTTTTAAAATTTTCAAGAAATCTTACATATAATAAAGAACATCTATTATTAGGTTTATACACTTGAACCTAGATTTCTTGTAACCTATTCTGAGATTAAGAACTATTTGATTTTCTATTTGAAATCATTTTCGAAATCTCAACCTTCTTTATTCAAGACTGCATGTAGAGGAATTTGACATATTTGTGAATAATCAAAACTGATATAAAACTTTTCAAGTTGTATTATGATAACATATTAGATTAACACATGTTTTAATCTAAATATTCTTTGAAATAGTTACATGTTATTTTAAGTCTTGATATGTGTCTGTATATGATTTCTTGGTTGTTTAAGTGATTTTCAGGAATTGATTTACATCTCATATCACTTAGATATATTCACTAACTTTGTATTCACGTAGATACATATTTTGGTGTGAATATCTGAACAAGTCTAGTGTTCAAAATTTACAAGAAAATAAAGTTTTTAAAATCTGTATTAAAAGTCAAGAAGACTTGACTTGAGTTGACACAAGACTTGTGAAGATATATATAGTTGATATAATCTATTGCATAACATTTGGTGTGTATTATTTAAGTGTAGGTGTGTCATCTAGGATAGAACATCACACACAAATACTTCACTAGAAAATAACACAATAGGCACTGAGCTGATCTTGATCTAGAAGAGCAAGAGGGAGAAGCTGCGAAGTGTAGAACGCAATAGCAAACAAGGACAGACTTAAAGTGAGAGCAGAATAAGCAACCAGGGAGGAGTCTTGGTCGTGTGAGGTAATAGCTACATCTATCTTCTTTAGTTGTCATCTTTCTTGATTGTAACTCATTCCTGTTGTTTTTATTATTTTAGTGGAAGTAGATTAGGTGACTCCTAGAGGGGTCCGTCATTTTACTCGGGGAAGGGTTTTTGCGACGTAAAATAAATACTTTGTGATTTACTTTACAAATTTGCAATATCTCGCCTCATACGAAAAAGTAGGTTTAATACTAGAAACGCACCTAATTAATTGAATCATATATTATCTGTTTTGACATCTAGTTAAATCAGGATAATAATTAGTACTATTAATTGACTTGGCAAAATTAAACCCATTTACCAAAGTTAGAAATTCAAGAAAAGTTTGAATTGGTTCCTTCTTGAATAACAAAGATAACTTGTAGGTAATTGGAGTTTATTTTGAAAAATTGTTTTACTTCCACATTATAGTCTATCGTATAAGCTGCACACTCACTTTTAAATTTTTTGACCATCTCAGAAATCGGTCATTCTTAATCTCGTTCAAAATGTGATCACAGTTGATAGTTGATAGTCAACTAGGTATAATAAACTATCTTGTTGTTTGCCGACCTCTTCTTACTATATTTTCCCTTCGAATTCTAGAACTTTCCTCCATTTTTTACTCCCCTATCTTCTTCTCTTTTGGCAGCCATAGCCTCCTCCACATTCATAACCCTCTCGACCGTAGCCAGGAGTTTAGACATGGATTTTGGCAAATCTTTGGCCAGATTCCAGAGGAGTTTTCCTTTTTTCAATCCTCCCATTAGGGCGGTCATCGCAACGCTCTCTTTATAATCTTCAACTTCTAGTTTCTCTTTATTGAAGCGGGATATTTACTCCCTTAATGTCTCATCCTTCCCCTGCTTTATGTACAACAAGTGTGTCGTCTTTTTCTAAGGCTTCACCCCAAAGAAGAAATTATGTATAAATACCTCCGTGTAACAACCCGTCCTTTTGGAGACCATTAAATTCCCTAATTAAATATAAATTGGCAATTTGGGGAATTTTCCTAAATAGAAATTTTTGGAATTTTCGAGGATTGAATGATTTTCGAAGGGTGTTATAAATTATTTTGGGACTATATAGGTCGAAGTAATTTAATTATATGTCGCCGTGGAGTATAGCGACACGAGGTAAGATTTTTAATGGGAAAACCCGCATTTATTTCTTTTGGGTTGGAATAGTGATTTGCGGTCAAGTACCTCGGATGGGAATTTCGACTGCGCCATAATTCTCGGAATGTCCGAGATAGTCGGAAAAGAGTGTCCGATTGTCGAAAATGAGTTTCGGATGTTTTTAGAGGTAAAAGTAAATCGTAATTGGGTAAACGAGTCGTTTTTCGGTTTTAAGGGTTTAAAACCCTTTTCTCTTATATAAAGAGGGAGAGAGGGAAAGAAAAGAGAAAGAAAGAAAGGAAAGAGAGAGAGGAAGGAGAAAGGAGGAGAAAGGGAGGAACTCCGACCAAACTCCGCGGGATTCGGCTCGAGGACGTCGGATTTTATCCACGAGGCAAGTGTTTACTTGCTTTATTTATCTTTTTACATAAATATCTCATACCGTAGTTTGGTATAAACAAACCCTAATGGTTTTGGGGTGGGTTATCGTGGATAAAACGGGTTTTTGGGAGTTAAAACAATTAAACCCCACTAATAACTCAATTTTGTGGAACTTAGGTTTTAATCCAAATTAATTGATGGTTTTGGGTTCTAGGATGTTTAGAACCCTTAATATATGTGTAGTTGTAGTTGGTTGAGGTTGTAGGACGTTGGGTGAGGTGACAAAAGCTTGGGAGAAGCTTTAATGGCGGAAATCGTCTCGGAGGTGACGATGAATAGTAACCCGTCACCTTTGGGGGCATTTTTGGCCAAGAAAAGAAATTATTTAGCTTTCGGCCAAAACACGAAAGTTGTAGATCTTTTCGATACGGTCGCGTGGGCGCCGACCGCGTATTTTTCTGAATTTTCTACGATTTGATATGATTTTTACAAGATGACAGCTCCGGGTTGAAATTATCAACTCGGAAATCAAATCGGGAATTGGAAAAATTACGGCTAGAATTAATGTCGTAGATGTTCGGGATAATTTTTGGGGTAATTTAGAAACCCCGAAAATGAATTTAGGCTGTTGGTTAAGGGAATTGAGGAATTTTATTTGGGAGACCTGGTGTGACCGGTCGACCGCGCCCCTATGGCCGGTCGACCGCGTCAAGGAGAAAGAGCTTACTGCTTTGTTTCGTAAGCTTATTTGTAACCCGCGGTCGACCGGGGGTCTAGGACTGGTCGACCGGTGCCCTGTTTTCAGCCCAAGATTTTGGAGATTAGGATTATTTCTCCTTTTTGAGTTTATGTTTAAAGGCCTTCCAAATTAGAAATTTATGGAGGGTTATGTCCTAAAGGACTTGAGGAATTGGGAGTTTCTATATGTGTGTATTCACTTAGAGTGAATTAGTATAATTGGAGATATCCAAATGAATCCGTAGATAGGATTTAAGTATGTTTATTTATTAAAGTAAGAGTATACTTTGGGTTTGGTATCATGCTTATATGAATGCATGATTATGGTTCTTTGAGAGAATCTTTGGGATTATTGGTCATCGATAGATGGTTTGGCAAATATAGCCATTTTTATATATTCAGGTAGGAGTATATGGTATATATATATACTATGTGATTATGTATATATATGATGTGATATAAATGATTTTGAAAATATAAAAATGAATATTTTCAAAATGGAAAGATAAATGTTTTTCATAATTGATAAATTATGGATTATGGTTACACACCTCCCTAAATCGCTATCATAAGGGAAGTTGCGCGCATTGTGGTGAAGCCTTCCTGGCTGTTGAGCAGGTTGGATATAGTCCCTAGGCCATATGGGCGGTTATTTATATTTTTTCTGCGCTGGTTAGGGGATTCTGGGTGTGGTCCTAACTTTCCCGCAGGCAATATGGCCGCTTCCCGACGTTGTTAGGTTCCCAGGTTGTCTTGGAGGCCCTGGAAGATGATAGCCATTTAGGGGCGCTTCCAGTGGGGATACCCGGAGGGACGGTCTTAGATTTATTAAAGCAATTCATGATAATGGATTGGCTTTAATTTACATTTCCTGAGTATAAAAAGGGAAATGGGATAAAAGTTTAGCTTCGGTAACACTCCCGGATGGAAGAAGGGATGTGGAAGCATATGATTTGATCAAAGCATTTTCATGATAATGAAAATGGCTTTGGGTACATTTCCTGAATATAAAAAGGGAAATGGGATGTCACATAAAGGAAAAGCATTTTATGATAATAAAATGGGCTTTTAAAAAGGTATATGTTTCGGTAAAGCAATTCATGCTAATGAATTGGCTTTAAATACATTTCCTGGATATGAGAAGGGAAATGGAAGTTTTTGAAATGAAAAGGTTAAGTATTGATAAATACTTTGTGTATAGAATACACCTCAGTCCGGGAGATAGATCCAGATGATTATATAGATGTATATATAGATAGATGAATTGATTACCGAGGGTCTAATGGATCCCGACGATCGACCGCGCTCCATAGTAGTGTATCGGGGGGGTTCCTTGTTTGGATTTCGCTTCGCGAGACACCCCACGCACGAATATGGAACTGTGTTGAGACTGGGGAGAAGTTTAATCCTTAGTGCTCTATTATTATAAATGTTTATGGTATATATATATTATATATATTTTTCTGTACTGAGGGACTGGCGGATCTCGATGATCGACCTCGCTGCATAGTAGTGTATCGGGGGGGTTCCTTGTTTGGATTTCGCTTTGCGAGACACCCCACGCACGAACATGGCATGGCGTCGAGATTAGAGTGAAGTTTAGCCCTTAGTACATTTGCTTGGACTATCTAGGGTAGATAGTGGATGGGTGATAGACTAGTTTAGCAGGGTAGCTTGACTAGAATGTTCTAGATAGATGCGCTAGGAGTGCACTATTAGCGGAGAGGTGAGGGGTATCTCATGGGAGTGCGATACCAAACTTAAATATGAGATAAAACCTTTTTCAAAATAATAAGGCATTTATGCACTTGCAAAATATTTTCAACATTCGGGGCTCTGACCCGTTTGTCTACTTTTCCTTTCTTGTTATATTATATATATACATAGGTGTCCAGACACAAGGACGCCTGGATGGAAATTCTTTCGAGTCAGACGTCTGCTGCAACAGCTGTGGATGCTTGCAGGTTATCGGTAGACGTTTCCTTCCTTGTACTCTAGATAGGAAATATTGTATAAACTTTCGAGCCAATGGCTCAATTGCATTAATTTATTCTTTCAGTACAGCATTCGATATGGTTGTATATTTGGACCGAGTGTTCGGTTATTATAGTTCCTTTCATTTTCATTTCAGTTCATTACGCATTTAATTGTGGATGTTGTAATTTATTCGTTAAAAAGAGTAGTTTAGTAAAAGTTTTTAACGGCCACCTAATAGGATATTAGTAATTAAATGGATTTTCGACAGTGATGCTAAGGATGATCCATATGTGACTCCTGTTTTAATTTAATATTGGAGTGATCGCCCGGTATCTTATTAGGCAGGTTGTTACAGATGGTATCAGAGCATCAGGTTCTAGTGTCCTTAGGAATCTGTGCGGACGTACTACGCTTTCAGCGTTGCTCTCGTTTGTTATAGAGACCCAGGATTAGGATTGTTGATATCTCTTGTGAGATTGCGTTCTCCTGCCATGTTAGAAGATTATAGAAATCTTTTGCTCGCTCGTTTGAGAATCGTGTGCGGAGCTTGGATGGCAGCAGGAGGTGACGCTTAGCTAGAGCAGCTGGTAGAAGGTTGGGATGAGGACCTTAGTAGAGGTCACACTCCTTGTGGCACTTGCTAAGGATTTCGGTGGCGACTACTAAATAATGGTAGTTAGGATTACCGCAGTACCGCTGAAGTAGAGAATGGTGCTAAAGTCGAATTCCTCGTGGAAATTGGGGGCTCGAAAGGGACCTTACGGATAGTTTTAATCGTGAGTCCCCACGATTTAGTCGGAACGAGAAGGATGTTGTTATGAGTTGTACCTCAATCTAGGAGGTATAATTGGCGTGGCTAGATAAAGTCGCGGTGTTAGTTAACCCTAGACTCGTGTGTGTAATTCGAGCTCTATATTTGGTCTCGATAACATAATAATGTAGGCCTATGTTTTTTCCGCGATAGCGGAATTTTGTTTTCTTTCGCTCGTCATAGAGGCGGGTGATTATATTTTGTTTATATACGTATAATGTATTGGTTGATCAGAGCGATAGCAGGCTAATGATGGCAAGTCTATCGTGTCCGCAGTTCCTGGAGGGGACAGGTTGTTATTGTGGTGTCTCACCTTGATAAAGGTCGAGTTCACCTTTACTATTATGGATTGATGGAACCTCTATGAGTAGAGGCTTCCTTATTTTTGGGTTGGTATATGTGGCAACCTTATAGATAAAATATAAGGCCCACAGGATCATTGTTGAGCTGTAAGGTTTAGCTCAGTACCGGGTTGCGCAAGGACTTAGAGATAGTGCGAGCGCTGGGTGGTGTGACTCTTAGTTAGAGATAGGAGTTCAGACCATCTTTTGTTGGATTAGGGGATAGGGATATCCCGGGTGCATGTATGAAATAACGGGACTCCGTGACCAACGAAGTCAAGGGTTAATGTGTGGAGGGGTTCCTTGTTTGGATTTCTCTTTGCGAGACACTCCACACATGACTCTTAACGGCGCCGGGCGTGGAGAGCTGTTATAGGATGCAAGGATGTGGGTTAGTCTTATAGTGTGGATGAACCACTATAGATTATGAGCCCTGTTAGGATGGTATATTTATGGAGATATGGTGCTATGGAAAAGCACTAAAGTGGTCCTCTCACCACGAATAGTTGGGTGGAGTAGGACTTAGAGAAATTTATTCGAGGATGTTAGCCAAGCCTTAATGAGAAGGCAAATTTGGAGAAAAATCTTTGATCGGTGTGATGTTAGTAGTGTTCCTACAGAGAGTAGGAACTTTGATTAGTTAGGTTTCCTTTCGTATGGGCGGAAGGATAAGATAGTAGGAATGCGTTCGTAGGTTAGCGAGGTAGGATTTAGGACGTCCCGCTGGTGTGCCTTGGGCTGTTAGATCTCGATGACCGACGACATGAGGGAGTAGTGTAACGGGAGGGTTCCTTGTTTGGATTTCGCCTTGGCGAGACGTCCCACGCACGAAACCGAGCAAATGTCGGGATTCGAGAGAGGCCTTGGGCACTAGGGACATACTTAGGATTTTATTAGTTTCGCGTAGGTAGGGTAACGCCTAGATAGTAGCACTATAGGATGTAGGCTCGATAGAGTCAGTAATGCCGATATTAGGAGTTTGATTTTCACGGGTCGGGAGGACCCATAGATGAGTATTACACCGAGGAAAGGAGACCCTTATTGGGAGCGAGTGTTACGTGTCTGACGTTCACTATATATGTGCAGATGTGCGCAAGTTAGAAAGGTGTATGGGCACCTTGGTAAGTTGGTTTATATACCGCTTGAAATAGAATGGGCGTAGTATATAAGGTTGAAATTCATGCCGATAGGCATTATAGATGATGGGTATTATGTGACGTATTAGAGTCACTTTACGATCTTGGTAGTCGTATTGTACATGGTTGGGAACCATTGGGTTAGTGTCATTTCCCTTTGAGGTATTAGGATTTTGAGTGATCCTAGGATTGGTGGTGTAGGTCGTATCTGAATTTCGAGGACGAAATTCCATTGTAAGGGGGGGAGTATGTAACAACCCGTCCTTTTGGAGACCATTAAATTCCCTAATTAAATATAAATTGGCAATTTGGGGAATTTTCCTAAATAGTAATTTTTGGAATTTTCGAGGATTGAATGATTTTCGAAGGGTGTTATAAATTATTTTGGGACTATATAGGTCGAAGTAATTTAATTATATGTCGCCGTGGAGTATAGCGACACGAGGTAAGATTTTTAATGGGAAAACCCGCATTTATTTATTTTGGGTTGGAATAGTGATTTGCGGTCAAGTACCTCGGATGGGAATTTCGACTGCGCCATAATTCTCGGAATGTCCGAGATAGTCGGAAAAGAGTGTCCGATTGTCGAAAATGAGTTTCGGATATTTTTAGAGGTAAAAGTAACTCGTAATTGGGTAAACGAGTCGTTTTTGGGTTTTAAGGGTTTAAAACCCTTTTCTCTTATATAAAGAGGGAGAGAGGGAAAGAAAAGAGAAAGAAAGAAAGGAAAGAGAGAGAGGAAGGAGAAAGGAGGAGAAATGGAAGAACTCCGGCCAAACTCCGCGGGATTCGGCTCGAGGACGTCGAATTTTATCCACGAGGCAAGTGTTTACTTGCTTTATTTATCTTTTTGCATAAATATCTCATACCGTAGTTTGGTATAAACAAACCCTAATGGTTTTGGGGTGGGTTATCGTGGATAAAACGGGTTTTTGGGAGTTAAAACAATTAAACCCCACCAATAACTCAATTTTGTGGAACTTAGGTTTTAATCCAAATTAATTGATGGTTTTGGGTTCTAGGATATTTAGAACCCTTAATATATGTGTAGTTGTAGTTGGTTGAGGTTGTAGGACGTTGGGTGAGGTGACAAAAGCTTGGGAGAAGCTTTAATGGCGGAAATCGTCTCGGAGGTGACGATGAATAGTAACCCGTCACCTTTGGAGGCATTTTTGGCCAAGAAAAGAAATGATTTAGCTTTCGTCCAAAACACGAAAGTTGTAGATCTTTTCGATACGGTCGCGTGGGCGCCAACCGCGTATTTTTCTGAATTTTCTACGATTTGATATGATTTTTACAAGATGACAGCTCCGGGTTGAAATTATCAACTCGGAAATCAAATCGGGAATTGGAAAAATTACGGCTAGAATTAATGTCGTAGATGTTCGGGATAATTTTTGGGGTAGTTTAGAAACCCCGAAAATGAATTTAGACTGTTGGTTAAGGGAATTGAGGAATTTTATTTGGGAGACCTGGTGTGACCGGTCGACCGCGCCCCTATGGCCGGTCGACCGCGTCAAGGAGAAAGAGCTTACTGCTTTGTTTCGTAAGCTTATTTGTAACCCGCGGTCGACCGGGGGTCTAGGACCGGTCGACCGGTGCCCTGTTTTCAGCCTAAGATTATGGAGATTAGGATTATTTCTCCTTTTTGAGTTTATGTTTAAAGGCCTTCCAAATTAGAAATTTATGGAGGGTTATGTCCTAAAGGACTTGAGGAATTGGGAGTTTCTATATGTGTGTATTCACTTAGAGTGAATTAGTATAATTGGAGATATCCAAATGAATCCGTAGATAGGATTTAAGTATGTTTATTTATTAAAGTAAGAGTATACTTTGGGTTTGGTATCATGCTTATATGAATGCATGATTATGATTCTTTGAGAGAATCTTTAGGATTATTAGTCATCGATAGATGGTTTGGCAAATATAGACATTTTTATATATTCAGGTAGGAGTATATGGTATATATATATACTATGTGATTATGTATATATATGATGTGATATAAATGATTTTGAAAATATAAAAATGAATATTTTCAAAATGGAAAGATAAATGTTTTTCATAATTGATAAATTATGGATTATGGTTACACACCTCCCTAAATCGCTATCATAAGGGAAGTTGCGCGCATTGTGGTGAAGCCTTCCTGGCTGTTGAGCAGGTTGGATATAGTCCCTAGGCCATATGGGCGGTTATTTATATTTTTTCTGCGCTGGTTAGGGGATTCTGGGTGTGGTCCTAACTTTCCCGCAGGCAATATGGCCGCTTCCCGACGTTGTTAGGTTCCCAGGTTGTCTTGGAGGCCCTGGAAGATGATAGCCATTTAGGGGCGCTTCCAGTGGGGATACCCGGAGGGACGGTCTTAGATTTATTAAAGCAATTCATGATAATGGATTGGCTTTAATTTACATTTCCTGAGTATAAAAAGGGAAATGGGATAAAAGTTTAGCTTCGGTAACACTCCCGGATGGAAGAAGGGATGTGGAAGCATATGATTTGATCAAAGCATTTTCATGATAATGAAAATGGCTTTGGGTACATTTCCTGAATATAAAAAGGGAAATGGGATGTCACATAAAGGAAAAGCATTTTATGATAATAAAATGGGCTTTTAAAAAGGTATATGTTTCGGTAAAGCAATTCATGCTAATGAATTGTCTTTAAATACATTTCCTGGATATGAGAAGGGAAATGGAAGTTTTTGAAATGAAAAGGTTAAGTATTGATAAATACTTTGTGTATAGAATACACCTCAGTCCGGGAGATAGATCCGGATGATTATATAGATGTATATATAGATAGATGGATTGAGTACTGAGGGTCTAATGGATCCCGACGATCGACCGCGCTGCATAGTAGTGTATCGGGGGGGTTCCTTGTTTGGATTTCGCTTCGCGAGACACCCCACGCACGAATATGGCACTGTGTTGAGACTGGGGAGAAGTTTAATCCTTAGTGCTCTATTATTATAAATGTTTATGGTATATATATATTATATATATATATTTTTCTGTACTGAGGGACTGGCGGATCTCGATGATCGACCTCGCTGCATAGTAGTGTATCGGGGGGGTTCCTTGTTTGGATTTCGCTTTGCGAGACACCCCACGCACGAACATGGCATGGAGTCGAGATTAGAGTGAAGTTTATCCCTTAGTACATTTGCTTGGACTATCTAGGGTAGATAGTGGATGGGTGATAGACTAGTTTAGCAGGGTAGCTTGACTAGAATGTTCTAGATAGATGCGCTAGGAGTGCACTATTAGCGGAGAGGTGAGGGGTATCTCATGGGAGTGCGATACCAAACTTAAATATGAGATAAAACCTTTTTCAAAATAATAAGGCATTTATGCACTTGCAAAATATTTTCAACATTCGGGGCTCTGACCCGTTTGTCTACTTTTCCTTTCTTGTTATATTATATATATACATAGGTGTCCAGACACAGGGACGCCTGGATGGAAATTCTTTCGAGTCAGACGTCTGCTGCAGCAGCTGTGGATGCTTGCAGGTTATCGGTAGACGTTTCCTTCCTTGTACTCTAGATAGGAAATATTGTATAAACTTTCGAGCCAATGGCTCAATTGCATTTATTTATTCTTTCAGTACAGCATTCGATATGGTTGTATATTTGGACCGAGTGTTCGGTTATTATAGTTCCTTTCATTTTCATTTCAGTTCATTACGCATTTAATTGTGGATGTTGTAATTTATTCGTTAAAAAGAGTAGTTTAGTAAAAGTTTTTAACGACCACCTAATAGGATATTAGTAATTAAATGGATTTTCGACAGTGATGCTAAGGATGATCCATATGTGACTCCTTTTTTAATTTAATATTGGAGTGATCGCCCGGTATCTTATTAGGCGGGTTGTTAGACTCCGCTAACTACATAAAATTTTATATTGAGATCTTTAGAAAAGATTTGAACCATACATATGCAACACCTGTGAGCGTGCTGGAAAAAGTACGACATCTCATCTCGTCCAACACCAAGTATATGTCTATAGCCGAATGCGGCATCTCAATATGGTGGATGGGATTAGTGCTCCCATCATACGTAGGCATCACTACCGGCGGCTTAAACTTAGTCGGGGTTGGGTAACTCAGAATTTTTACCACAAGAAGGGATCCCTCTATATAACCCCTATGAAAAGGGTGTCGACTTTTCAATAAGTCCCCTATTTTATTTTCCAATCATTGAATGGAATCATTCCAAGGTCTCTTTACTACCGCACATATCTCTCCCACAACTGGGAAGACATTGTCCCCCGCCTCCTCTTTATTTATCGGGTGAACTGGAGGTTGTTTGTCGGTCGTTCTCTGTCAACTATTAACCTTGCGATGCTCATTTATCCATGAGAAGGCCTGCGGTCATCTCCTCTATCATTACTTCTTGATCCTACGATACACCTGGATCGATAGGTGATTCCTCAAATCCTCTTGTGGGCCGAGCTTATCGAAGGTCAATCCTCTACTAAGTCTATCCAAAGACGATGCCCGTAGTGGGCCATCTCATCTTAGCCCGCGACTTTGGCCCCTGCTTGGATGAATTAGGTGTACAGTGTATCCAAAGATTTGTTATGGTTCCTAACACTCCCTATCGTCCTTCTTTTCATATTAATCTTCCTAACATTGTTCATTGTAAAGATCTTGACTCTGCCTCTCCAGGTGTAAACTCCTAGGGTTAGCAATGTCTCTCCATCTTTAATGAGGAGGAATATCCTTGTGAGGTGTTTGAGGTGGTCCCCTAGATGATGGTTTTGGACCGCCCTCCCTGGCAGACGGAGTTATGAAATCCTCTCTGATGCCGGTAGGTCTTCTCAATTTGTTTTGACTAAACACAACAAGATGCTCTTGAATAACTTGTTGACTGGTTGCTAGATATCGCAACACCGTGGCCACATCAACCGTTTATGACTGAGGAGAGTTGTTACTGGTGATTAAGCCAAAGCCCAAAGGCTGATCGGCAGCCATCTCTAGTTAATTAGAAGATCTTAATAAATGAAAATCATCTTCATCTGCTCACACTAGAGCTCTTTCAAAGGTGGTTTGAGTCCATCCAAAGGCAGATCTAAACCACCACCAAAGAATCCGATGAGGTGAAACTGCAAGTCAGAGGAAGAAGATAATATATTTCCATAGATGATGATGGAAATAAAACCACCGAGTCAATATAGATGAGTAAAGCTCAAACTAGTTAACAATGAAGATATAATATAGAAGGTGATGGGGAGAAGAGGATAAACACATTAATATAAGTGGTTTAACCAATCATGCCTACTCCACAATGAAGTTGAGCGATCTTCACTATAAAATGAGGGATCTAATGGATTGTGTTACAATACACTCAACACACACACACACACACACACACACTCTCTCTCTCTCTCTCTCTCTCTCTCTCTCTCTCTCTCTACTGGGTGTTTGACAGAGCTTCAACTAGGGTTTTCATTTTTCCATCCCTTCTCATGGAGAAGATGAAATAATTATATAGTTCTTAAGGGGTGTAATTTTCTCCCCAAGCATGTAATAAGAATGTGTGGAATGTTCCTAGACAATGAGGATGAGCTAGTTATTTATTATCATATGTAGGTTATGATGATTAAATAGTCCCTCACGTACGAGGGAGATATTATTATAACGGTTTTGGTACATATGGGATCTGCATCCCACGTGCATATTCTCATACGTTCCCTAATCCACACGCTCTTCTAGCTATTTATTATCGGCCACTTGTTCGAGAAGAGGCCGAGTCACCTATCTATGATCCATTGAAGATACCTATCATGTCCTATCATCCTTATCCTGCAGTATGCCGAGGATGAGGATTTACAACTTGCAGGATTGAAATTATGAGGCATGTTGATGATTTTGTAGGACGAGGCAGAAGTCGCCCCTCAAGGATTATGAGGTTAAGGCAGAGGATGAGTTATCTCGAGCTAAGCCCCCGACCGAGGTACATTTCATCATTAGGGACTAATTAATGCGGGTCGGCTCTGGCCGAGGTGATCTACATCCGAGATGGGGTTATACTCGGCATATTAGTATGAGAAGAAGACTTTGATAATATCAAATGATACCTCACCCGACCCTTAGTGCTCATGACTCTACTGCCAAGTCCCCCCTTCTCCTGTACTTGACCGTCACTAATACTGCAGTAAGGTCTTTGCAACCTAATACATTGAGGAATATTTAAAGGAGAGAGCAATCTACTACGCTTGTCAAATGTTAACTAGGTACGAAGTCAATTACACTACCTTGGATAAGGCATGTGTTACCCTAGTCCGAGTCACATGAAAACTACGATACTATATGGTCGTATTCCCCATCATACTAGTATCCCGAATGGATTTCATAAAATACCTGCTGGAGAAATTCTCCTTATCAAATCGAATGGCCCGCTAGCTAATTTTACTGGCCAAGTTCGACGTTGTGTACATCACGTTAAAGGCTATGAATATGAGGGACATCTTTGATTATCTTGCCGACCGTCCCATGGAAGTAAATGAAGTCTCTGGATTTCCATACGAAGAAATTCTTTTCACCTCTTAGGAGGATCTTAGGTGATAGATGTTTTTCGATGGAGCTACTAACAAGAAAGGATATAGTAGACTTCCGATGACTCTCACAGCCCCATTGCCATTAAACTGGGATTCCCTTACACTAATAATACGATAGAATACAAGGCATCCACCGTAGGGATTAAGATTTCCCTCGAGAAACATGGATGTCTATGGGGACTCTGCCCTTATTGTCGAATAAATTCTCAGGAAATGGAAAGTTAATGACAAAAAACTCCTACCCTTCCATACCTATCTAGAAGAACTTGCTTCCTAATTCAAATATGTCACCCTCCATTACCTCCTTCGCTCAAAGAATAGCCTAGCCAACACGGTGGAAACCTTGGCCTCTATGGTCGACATGCCTGAGGGAATAATAATTTCTTCGTTTTTAGTCTAGAAAAAAGCTACACCCGTCCAATACGACCATATAGAGCTCATTATAGAGGAAAAGGCATACATGGAAGGGTTATGGTCCTACGACATGTGGTCGCCTTTTCAAATATGGTATGTATCCTCGAGATGTTGATAAGAAAGACCATGTGACACTTCACAATCTAGCTACCTAGTACATCATCGGTGATAAAGCATTTTTAAGAGAAACTTCAATGGAATTAAAGAAATGATGAAGAAAATGCACAATGGAGGATGCGAGCCCCACATGAACGATTACATGCTTGCCAAGAAAATCATCCTTCAATGGTACTACTGGACCACCATGGTCCAAGACTGTACTACTTATGTTAGGAGATACCTAAAATGCCAATAATTTTCGAACCTTCATCATTTTCCTCCTCGATAATTATACAAAATGATCTTTCCTTAGACCTTCTCTATCAGGGCATATATATCATAGGGAAGGTTACTCCAAAAGCTTCAAATGGGAGTGAATTCATCCCAGCCACCATGGATTACTTCACAAAATGGGTCAAATTAAAGTCGTACACAGTACTGAATGAAAAGAAAGTGGTCAAGCTCATCTAAAAGAATGTAATATATTGATACAAAGTTCCCCACGAGTTGGTGCCATAAAATGGACTCCATTTCGAGGCTAAGGTCGTAGAATTAATCGACGAGTATGGAATTCAAAGGAACAAGTATTCTCCCTATCGACCCCAAACCAATGGAACTATCAAATCTACCTACAAGAGACTCAAAATGATCACCAACAAGATGATTGAAAGCTATAGAGACTAGGTTGACTGGATCCCATATGCCATATGGGGATATCATACCTCTATCTGGACACCCACTAGGTTGCTCCCTATTCTCTAGTATACGACATGGAGGCAGTTCTCCCTGTCGAACTAGAGGTGCATTTTCTACAGATTATGTTCAAAAGTAAGGTCAACGAGGAAGACTAGCATCAAAGTTGATATGATAAACTTTCATTCCTAGATGAAAAGAGATTAAAGATTTTTACCACATACAATTGTGCCATGTCCGGATCACACGATCATTCAATAGGAAAGTCAAGGACTGCAATGTCCACGAAGGAGATCTAGCCCTTGAAGAAATTATAGAACCCATTTGGGATCCGAGAAAAAAGTAAAAACCTAATTAGAGTGGCCCATACATTATGAAGAAAATTATGTCAGGTGGTTGCTATGCTTACAAATCTCGATGACGAAGAAATGGCACATCTAGTCAACCTAGAGCGTTTAAAAAAGTTTTACCCTTAATTCGAACTCTAATCGCTCTAGAAATATTCTCATCCCCATTTTATTTTAAAAAAATTATCTTTATTTCCCTTTAATCAGAACTATGTGGGTCCCGATCCTTTTAATTAACCATTTAAAGATGAAGTTCACAAATTTTCAAAACCCACAGAAGTACATAGACAGCTCATAAAACACACTTGGGCACGGTCCTTTCTTTCTCACAAAATTAAATTATTTTATTCCCCCAAGAACAATGGCCTCTCTCATAATTTAAAGGAACAAAAATTGTTATGTATGTATTAGTGATTGATATGGACGGTTCAAATACAAAATTCATCAAAAAACACAAAAAAATATATCAAAACCACTTTTCTTTTATTTTAATTAGGAATATGAATATTACATGAAGTATCAATGATGAGAGCCAAACCTACCACTCCATTATTAACCCTCATACAACCTATATTTCCTACCATTGTAAAGGCATCATAAAAGATCCAAAAATTACCAAACACCTACCCGAAGCCAAGCATAAATTTCCACAAACACAAACCTACACCAACTTCTCAAAGTCTTGTCCTCAACTACTAAATGGGCCCACCTCTTCATCATTACATACTCTTGAACGCATACATCTCAGGATGAGTCCATACAATGATAAGACTTAATGAGCTTTGATAAAACAATGACACCCTCTTCCTAGGTGTTAAAGATGACAAGCCATCTTGTTTTAGTCTCCTCCACTAAAATCTTCTCAACCACCCATTTCGATAACCACTTCAAAATTTTCAAATATAAACCCACCCTCTCTAATATATTATAAGCAGATCCCACCAGGGAAAGTAGAAGAAAGTATGGTGGAGTCCAACCAATCGCACATACCGGTAGTCCTCCAACTACAAAACAGGCTACAGGTTCCCCCACCACGACACAGTCTAAGGAAGGCATTTGGCCCCATATCTACAAGCTAGTTAACCCAACTCTCCATTGATGGGCCAAAGATGAAAAATGCCTAAAAATTTGGGAATGCCCGACATAAGGTACTCAAGAGGCGCCTTTGGGCACAGTCTTTTAAAAATACACATGAATAGAATGATAGGGCTTCCCCATAAAAATCTACTCGACCTTCTAGGAATCTAGAATTCTCAGAGTTTTCGTTAATACCACCATAGTAAGACTACAATGGTAGGGTAACCATAAAACTATCATGGCCACCTAAGGGTCAGCCGTTAGATTGCCCATCACCAATAAAAACCAAACACTGGAAGAGCCATTTGGAGAACAGAGAAGAAAAGGACCAAAAAGAGGAGAAAGAAGAATGTTGTGATGAAAACACCTCCAAGGCTCCCTTTTATAATAAAAAAATACCCAAAAAATGAATCAGTTAAAAAATTAGTTTCCCTGCTCCAAGAGTACCCAAAATACGCAGAAAGTGAAATCTAAGGTAGGGAAGTGAGTTGGACTTGACCCTTATGTTGATAGGAAAGCTAAGGGTATGTCGGTCGACGACCCCTTTTTTTAGAAAAATATGTATTTCCTCTTTTATACATATTATTTCTATAATAAACGTTTACTTTGAAAAAATTCAATCTTCGAGTTTCATTTTTGAAAAATATTTATTTTCTCCTTTGTACATAATTTCTGAAAAAAACATTTTTCTCTTACTTGTTAAAAAAATCCATATTCGAGTCCCTTTTTCTTTTTATCTTTATCTTCATAAAAAAATAAAAAACCTCAACAACAAATTAAAGTGCATGTAG
Source organism: Sambucus nigra (assembly GCA_949130495.1). NCBI lineage: Eukaryota > Viridiplantae > Streptophyta > Magnoliopsida > Dipsacales > Adoxaceae > Sambucus > Sambucus nigra. The sequence continues at coordinate 5,341,527 of OX422217.1, forward strand.
GGTAAGTTATTAAACCAAGATAATAAAAACATTCATTTCTTATAAATTGTTTGGAATAATTACATTCTCTTGCAGGAACAATCAGAAAAAGAGAAGAAAAGAAAAGAAAAGAAAAGAAAAAATATACATCAGGACACAATTCAGATCTCGAAAGAATTTCTCTCAATATCCCCACCTTCAACCACCTTAGTGGCTGGGCTTTCAAGAGCGACGAGCAGTGGATCCCCTACTCTCATAACTGGAGCTCTCATCAGACATGAATGGTGGCACCAATCAAGCACTTCCCAAATTCCTCATATAGTCTGACATCGACACCGTCCAATCTTTGATATCCCACAACCAGGTGGTCGACACATAGATAGTCTAGAAATAAAAGTAAACAAAAACACCAAAATAAAAAAAAAGTCATCTGGAAATGGGAAAAAAGAAAGAAATGATTATACATCAATTCGAAGAGTCTCCTCAAAAATACCCGCCAACCTTTCCACCATTCCATCAGAGTGGTGAGACACTGATACTCTTTCCCCACTGGTCATCTGATTGTGATAATAACGAATGGAGACATGAAGAAACGAAACCTCCCCCGCTGCCACCATCGCACCTCCTCCGGTATTATGGGTCGATGAAACTATTACACTGGTACCTCTCCTCTATCCCATAATAGGTTGAGGCATATTTTCCCCGTCATATATGCACGATGGCATTAACCAACTGGTCGCAAATTTCTGATAGTCCTAGTCCACTATCATATCAGTGTATAGGGCTCGCGAGGCATTTGGATCATGCTATTACCACACTGGATCTCCCTAACTTTGTTTACACATAATAGGGAAATATTACCAGTCGTGAGGTAGGCATGGAATTATCTCGGAGGTATCTCCCTCTAGGTGTTTGGATCATGCAATTCCGACACTTATTCTCCTAACCCTCGGTTCTTACTAACCAGGAAAAACCCATCGAATCATTATCCCTCTAGGTGTTTGGTCATGTTATTCTCACACTTAATCTCCTAACCATAAGTTGCCGCTAACCACGAAGGATAACCATTCGTGAGGTCACTAGGAAACCCCTTAGAATTTTCTCCCTCCCAATGTTTGGATCATGTTATTCCCACACATAGTCTCCTAAACCTCAGCTCCCACTAACTAGGAAGGATATCCAGTTGTGAGGTAATCTGGAAAGCCCCCAATGATTTATCCCTCCTAGTATTTGGGTCAAGATATTTCTACACTAAATCTCCTAAACCTTGATTCCTTCTGAATAGAAAGGATAACTAGTTGTGAGGTGAAAAGGAACCCCCGCTGGAGCTTTCTCCCTCATGGTGTTTGGGTCATTATATTTCCACACATAATCTCCTAACCCCGGTTCTCGCTAACCAAGAAGGATAAATATTTTTGAAGTTATTAGAACCCCCGGGAGATTTCTCTTTCCTAGTGTTTGGGTCATACTATTTCTAAATTTAATCTCTTAACCATTAGTTTCTTCTAACTAGGATTGATAACAAGTTGTGAGGTGACCAGGAGACCCCTTGGAGCTTTCTCCCTTCTGGTGTTTGGGTCACGCTGTTCCCACACTTAATATCCTAACCGTGAGGTGATTGCTAACTTGGAAGGATAACTAATCGTGGGGTGACTAAGAAACCCCCCAAAGCTTTCTTCTTCCAGGTGGCTGGGTCACATTATTCTCACATTTAATATCCTAACCATTGGTTCTAGCTACCTAGGAATGATAACCGATCATGAGGTGATTAAGAAACTCCTTAAATGTTTCTCCCTCTTTGTGTTTGGGTTACGGTATTCCAACACTTAATCTATTAATCCTCGGTTGCCACTAACCAGGAAGGATAACTAGTCGTGAGGTGACCAAGAAACCCCTAGTTGCTTTATCCTTTCAGGTGTTTGGGGCATAATATTTAGACACTCAGTCTATTAACCTTCAGTTCCTACTAACTAAGGAGAATAACGAGTGGTGATGTGACCCCTGGATTTTGCCAAAATACCCACTTCCCCTAAGAGTTTTGAAACTATTACCCCTAAACCCTATTCTTTTCCAAAGATAGGAAAGCCTCTTTTTGGAGTCCTTTCAATTTGGACGAATAATATCGACATGTGCACACTCTTAGTCGACCGCCTCTATGGGCACCACAATCCAAAATCAAGGTTTTATTATGCCTCATCCTAGCATAAATAATCCATGTGCACAAAACTCGAAAGAATCTCCGAAGATAGATAATTTTCAAGACCTATACCTAAAGTTCAAAGGGTTAAAAATTACAAGAGCCAAAGTACATAGGTCCAAAGTGAAAATATACAAAAATGAAATAAAACATTCAAATAATAACCAAACCAATACTCTTGAACCTTTAATGGATCGGTTAAAGCCCCCCTCCCCCCCAAACAGTTAACCGATCAGTTAACATTTTCTCCACAAATAACTGATCGGCTATCCATCCCAAAAAATTATCATTGCAAGATCTTTTAAGATATAATCTCATCCTTAAACATGTTACATGTCAAAAATCTAGGGTCCTAAATAGTTAACCAATCAGTTAATCGACTGAACCAGACCCCTAAATAAAGACCCCCACCCACCATTTCAAAGCATCCTAAAATTCGACTTTGATCCATTTTTTTAACTTCTTCGCCCCCGATCATTTGAGATAATTAAGCTCATTCTCAAAGTCCAACAGAAGCTCGTACTTCCAAAAGTTTCTTTCCCTGAAGGAAAGCTCATACTTTCGTGAAGTTTCTTCCGATTCCCAAAGAGATATTCCTACTTTTGAAAATTTGCCTCCTAGAAATAAACCGAGTCGAACCTCTACATAAATTCTACAAAATCCATCACTTTTAAACAAATCTTTGCTCGACTAAAAATAGCTCAAAAAGGGAATTCACCCCAAGAAATAAGTTAGTTTTCGCCATTAGGGTAAAAAACTCTACACATATTTCGGGGCAATACCCCCCATCACAATATATATACTTTACATACCTGTTTATCTTCATTATCCCAGACCTGATTAGGGTATGCAGTTTACAGTGTTTATATTTTAATATTGTGGTTTCTAATACAACACCTCTATTTATGTATTGTATTGACATGCTTATTTTTTAAACAAATGCTAATAAAATGAAATAATTAAAATACATCAACATGAAAAGATACTTTTAAAAACCATTCTCACAAAAGTGCAATTGAGTTGTGCCAGCTTTAAACTTGCAGGACAAAGTCTAAAATTTGGCTATTCTGACCACTTTTTTGAGTGAACAAATCCAGTCCAGGCGATAACACCCCAAATATGTGTTTTCATACAAATAATTTTCAAACATCGGCATTTGATCAATGTATTGTCTTCACATATAAATATATCAATCCAACGCAACGAAAATGATATATAAAGGACTACACTCCATAAATACCGTATTTAAACTATTTTGTTTGATCCCAAGTACCCTTGGGTATGTAGATGCTATACCGATCGAACGCGTGAAGCCTAAGCCTCAAAATACGTTTCTCGATGTATTATTTCCTAGTGGTTCCTCTATCTCTAATCCCAAACCCTATATGTAATCCAATTATTGGAACTATGTTGACTTTGATCCTAAGTAACCTTGGGTATGTAAGCGCTATACCTAGTCAAACTTGTAAAGCCCAAGCTTCATAATACTTCTCTCGGATATTATTTCCTATGCATGCCTCTATCTTTTGTCTCAAACCTTATATGTAATCTAACCTTGTTATTAGAACTATATTAGTTTTGATCCCAAGTCCTTTTAGGTACATATGAGTTACACTGAGCTAAACTCATGAGGCCCAGGCCTTGTAATACGTCTCTTGATGTATTATTTCTTCGAGATGTCCCTATTCCCAATGAAAAGTCCACCATCTTTTACTTTTACCTCCCTCGCAGAGGATGTCTAAAACATGAAATCCTTAGAGATACACTTGCAAACTAGCCCAAAGGTTCAACAACACCTTCGAGTTAGTGACCTCCCCACAAGTGATGAATGTATTTATCGGCGACTTCAAGTCAACTCCCATTCTGACACTCCACCAAAGCTAACTTTCATCTCATAGATATATTATCTCCCTTTGAATCTAAGTCCTTCACATGTACACACATCACGTTAGAAGAAGTGTATGACCAAACTATGTAGGATTTGATACCAAGTACTCTTAGGTACATAGTTGCAATAACGAGCCTTTTTCATGAAATTGAGCTTTGAAAATATATCTCACGATATATTGTCTCAACCGAGATGCACCCACCTGTCGAATTTCATCCACACACACAAGTAACAAAAATGCGATATCAAACTATCTCAAGGCGATATCTCCTAAACATATCCTTACATACAAGAATGCAAGCACGTATACGCCAATTATATTACCAAACTACATAGGATTTGATCCCAAGCCCTCTCAGGTACGTAGGCACAATTTCGAGTCCTTGTCATGATCTTGTGCCTCGATAATACATATCTTGATGTATTATCCCAAAAAGATGCTCCCATATCCTATCCTTTTTTTTTATCTCTCCTTAAAATTAGAATGAGATATGAAACTATGTCAAATTCGATCTTTCTTTCCCATATACATGTATCACTATCCGGTATGTGAATATAAGCACAAAGTCATGCACAAACAATCTTGTTTACCAGCATGGGTTAAAGTGACATTCTTATACCTATCATTAATATAGTATCCCATCTTAAGAACCCATCTAAATTTTAAAGTAACCTCATGCTAAGGTCTTTAAACAAATTCTAAATTAGCTAAAAGTAATAAATTAATGTAAAGAGCAATAATAAACATAGAATTAAGGAATGTTACAAAACAAGTGGGGTGCCTAACACCTTCCCCACTCGTAACCCAATTCTCGAACCCACACAACGAGAACTCTAGACCAATCGTAGACTTTAAAATATGCATTAAGATTAGCTCGAATCTTTTTGTCAGTTTTTATGTAAAATAAACTCGCGACTCTGAAAAACCTAAAAAATATTTTTTTTTTGCACGAAAACCACACTTAATAGGGGCTTGCATAAAAAATTGGATATGGTGTCAAACTACATCTAGGGGAAAGTCATGAAGTCCAACCTCGAACCGATAATCGAAAATTGGGGGAAGAGAAAGATTAGGTGATAAGAACTCTTATGTCTGCCATTAACTTCATGTATGTTCTTTCCCCCGGGAGTATCACCACTCGAGTCCCATAACACACCCAAGTGGATGCAAACTCATTATAGGGCATGCTTGGATCTCGGGGTGCCCGATAATAGTGTTGTGGAAAAAGTCATTGCTGTTGGAATTAAGAACAAAGGTATGCATTTTTGTTGGTTATTCCAAAAGTTATAAAGGTGTTTTATATAATATTCCTAAGAATAAGAAGTTTGTTGAATGTACCAATGGATAGTTCTTGAAAGAGAAATATGTAATAAACCACATGCCTAGTGTAAGCTTATATTACAAGATTAAAAAGTAACATTATATTACCAATGTTGATACGCCACCCATATATGATGAAATATAATCAAAATTGATAATAAATTGCCTAAATACAGTGGAGTATTACCGATGATTATTATACACATGTCACTTGGTGTCACAGTATGGTGGGAGCATCACGAGTCTATCAAGCCTTGTTAAGGTTAAAAAATGTAGTCTTAAGGTTAAAAAAATTCTAAAAACATTAAAGAATGTAGTCTTAAGGTTAAAAAAATTCTAAAAACATTAAATAATGTACTCACACTATGGTGGGAGTATTACCGATGATTACTATGTACTTGTCAAAACAAACGTTAAAGAATGTAGTCTTAAGGTTAAAAAAATTCTAAAAACATTAGCATGGCTTCCGCGAGAAGGTTTGATCATAATCAATGCCTATCTTTTGGATTAAATCCTTTTGCAATTCTTGCCTTGAAAGTTTTCACCTTCCCATCCATCTATCTTTTAACTTCTTGTAGGTTCACTTGCACCTAATGGGTGTTACCTAATCAACAAGTTCCAAAAATTTATTTGAAATCCTTAAATCACCTTTTGGTATCCATAGTCACAAGTCAATGCAAAATACCTTATCTTAGAATGCCTCATTGTAGTTCCTAGGACCCATAACAGGATGATCATTGTAGTTCCTCTCTAAAGTCTATCAAGCCTTGTTAAGCCAAACTCTTATCAAATCTTTGGACTCTCGTCTATTAACAAAACCACTTCCCAAAAATTTCAAAACTGATGCCCACTGTAACTTTCACCAGTCTACTGAGCATACTACTGATTAATGCTTCCATCTTCGGAATGTAATCCAAGGTCTAATTGACTGGGGTATGATCGCCCCACCAGCCAATCCTAAACCCAACACCACTAACAACTCACTTATAACCCATACCAATACCATATTCCTAAAAAATGACCCAATATTTAACCCATCTACCTAAATTATTCCCAGTAAAACTCCCATCATAATCGTAATCTCACCCGAACAACTCAAAGTTTGCCTATATATTCTCCAATACCCTACCTTCTTTACTGACCAGGCATTGTCACTCCTCACAAAGGCTTGTATTGTTGTTTATACCAAGTCCGAAGGAAGTTGCATGGTGTTATTATTTGTTCGGAACTAACTTCTGGATTTTGGGCTGAAACTACCATAAAAATTAACATTGACTGTTAAAAGTTAAACATTCTATTCATAAATGCTAGTAAGTGGGCTCGAGAGTCAGATAATTGGGTGGTACCCATTGATGAAAACATCTTGGATGATTTAGTATAGATTATGGTATACATGTTTTGACACATCGATAAAATTTGTATAATTTTTTTATCTATTCATCGATTTAAAGCTTCAAGGGTGGTTGGTCCCTTCACACACCTCCCCATTGAGTGGGAAGATTTATATGAAGAAGCCATTAAGGTCATGGAGTAGATTGAATTATCCTGGTTAGAAGACAACATCACTAGCGGATGAGGGGATGAATTTGACAACTCTGATGATGAACCATGTCAAAAAAAGGTTAGTCCAATAATTAACATGTGCATAATGATCTCTTTTGAGGACCTATTAGGGGAAATCAATAAAGTAGCCATATAACTAGAAGTATGAAGAAATGGGGTTCTTATTCTTCCTAACCTCCGTAAACCAGATGACCATATCAGGAAGACACTACCAAGATTCTATTCCTCATCCATCAAGAACATACAAGTGGAAGTGAGTTGCCAAGGAACTCCCCATGCTAGAGATGACCATCTAAAATAGGAAGATCCTAGACTAACTCAAGAAGACTAAAGCCAATATCACTTTATGGGTACTCTTTATATCTTCCCAATTACACCGAGATGCTCTAATAAAGTTGTACACTGGGCCCACAGTCCCTCCTTCCACCACTTCAAAAGAAGCCATTAACCTAGTTTGATCCTTAACCACCACTAGAATCCTTTTTTTCTCCATATAATAAACTCCAAAGGTTGACCTAGATTATAACCACGCCCTCAATATCTCCATTTAAGTGATGGGAAATACAGTCCCACTCTCACTTTTCAATAATGTCCCCACCCTCAATGTTTTCCCATTAAGAACCTTCAATTACTTAGGGTTGAAAGTAACTGACCCAACTCCTACTTTTGCCACAGGCGTGCCTATGATAATACTCGCCAAAAGGTGATGGGATTCATAACACTCATAATAAGGGATAGAACTATCAATCCCATTACTAAGTTTCAAGTTAATGACATACCTGCATTCTTCGACCAGCTACTTGGTCAACTTTGGCTTCATAGCATGTAATATCCTATCCTAAAAAATGGAATTAAATTATATATAGATTATAAATGAGGAGGTGTTAATTATAATTATAGAAGAATTGTGGGTAAAAATTGGAGAAAGATAAAATAAGAATAAAAATGGTTCATTCAAACGATAAGGTGAGGTCACAAGAAGGGTTGCGATAAGCATATCATCAAATGACGTGTTATTGACTTACAATACATAGGTAAGTCATTCAAACAACATAAGTCGGACTTGTAATCTTAATTTCCCTTATGCGCTGTCATAATTCTGGGTAATGGATCCTTGAGCTATTGAGCTTCAATTAGCCAAAACGAGGTAAAATGGGGTTTTTTTACTTTTGGGAGGGTTTTATTTAGGTTTATTTTGGTTGTTTGAGGTTATTATGAGTAGGGAGAAATGGAAGAGGGAGATATAGAGGGAGGGAGATATAGATAGATAGATAGATAGATAGATAGATAGATAGAGAGAGAGAGAGAGAGAGAGAGAGAGAGAGAGATAAATAGATAGATAGATATATAGAGAGAGAAAGGTGGGTGGTCATCCACCTCCACCCACCACCATTACATCACCTTTCCACCTCCATTTGTATAATATTGCACCATATTCAAGCCTAAAATACCCATTTCCATCATTGTAGGAGGAGAACTACGAGCTTTGGCGTGGTGTTGGGGGGATTTTTGGGAGAAGATGAAGGTGGGTTTTCTTAGAGTTGAAGGGGGTTCTCGCTTAGTAGCTTGATGTATCATGCTTTTGGAGTGGGGCAACCTCCTTGAGGCCACCTTAGGAGCTGGAAGGTTTCCATATTCTAAGACCTTTCACGCCTATCATCTTAGAGCTCCATTAGAGGTGGGAAAACCTTACTCATTTATTTTGCACATTTGTAGTCTTGTAGTTAGACTATTTGTTTAGGGGGGCGCATTTGGTTAAATGATTTAAGTAATGTGTAGAAGATAATAAACATTTTTATGAAATAAAAATGTCAAAAAGATGATATTATGTTGAAAAAAAGAATGAATAAATATTTCAAAGTTTTGGAAATATTAAAAGTTGATGTTTTATGAAAATGGTGTATTTTCTAGAAAGATTGGTGTTAAACATTTTATGGAACAAAATGTTTGGAAATGATGACTTATTTGTAAACATTGGAGAAAAAATATTTCTTGTAAACATGATTATTTTATGAAAAATAGACATTTGTTATGTATGAAGAAATTAAATGTCTTTGATGTCTTGAAAAATATATATTTGCAAGTGTAATGGATTTCTAGAAAGAAAAATGTGTTTAACCCATTAATTAAATTTTAAGTGTTAAAAGCCATGTTCTCATGTGTTGAACTTGTTGTATTTTGGCACTTAGTGTATAACAAGTTTAAAAAAGATTTTGTTGGGTTTAAACATGAAACAAAAGATGTAGGAATTCTTGTCCTTAAAAGTGTGTAAAAAAGGGTTGAAATGGGATAATGATAAAGTATAAGACTACACGTATAATGAAAGAAATAGCGTTTTATTATTAACGTAATCTTAAGTGTAAAAGGATTTCTTGAATAAATAAAGTGAAGAAATGTGTTGTTTGGGAAATTATTGATAAAGCTATTCAGTAAATGTTAATGGGTAAATATGGAAAAGTTATTGTGTATAATTTAGTAGTGTTGTAAAAGATTAACACATATGAAATTGAAAAGAACCAAAAAGGTAAGGGTCTATCCAAATAAGAATAGTATTACTCCAAGGATAAAAGGCTGTTAAGGTGTTAAAACACTTAAGGAATTAAGATGGGTAACTTAATCATGACTCTGAGAAATTAACACTTGTGAAAATGGAGTAAAAGGCAATTTTGGAAACAAACGGGTAAAATGGTAATTTTACTTAAAGTCCAACATTTTTATGATACAAAAATCTTGGAAAGGTGTTACACATAATGTCATAAATAAATAAATAAGATTTTTTTAGTAAAAATCAATGTTAAAGTGTAAAGTACATGAAATGTCGATTTTCAAAGTGTAACACAAATGGGATGGTAAAGTCTTAGATTGTGGCTTCGGCCGGGTAATATAAAAAAAGTGAGTAATGTGGACATTTGCAAAATTAGAAAACACATTAAACAGAACTCGGATGACACCGAAAAAGTAAGAAGGGCCTGGAGCCCTAAGGTGAAAGCCCAAAATAATTGGCCAGAGCATATTGTGCGCATAGCCAGTGGTGTGGAGCCCGTTAAAATATGAGGTGTTGGAAGATTCCAAAAAAAGATAAAAAATAAGGAACATGTCAAGAAATTGGTTTTGTGGTAGAATGTGTTAATACAACCTAACTTGAATGGTTAAATAAATGTTCCGGTGATTTTTAAAATGGACAAGTAAATGTGTAATTGATAAATGTCCATAGAGTAAGGAAAAGGGGTAACGTGAGTAGTAATTGGGTGATTAATCAAACAAAGTGGTTAAACCCATAATTAAAACAAGAATGTGTTGTAAAAAATATTTCAAATATTGAATACGTATTTTCTTGCATAATGTTTGGATGTATTGAAAGGGTATATTTCAACGAAAATACTAAAGTGTACTGAAATAAATAAAAAGGGTGATTCTGGTAAAAAAAATATCTTCAAATAAATGAAATGTTGTAGTTTCAGGTATTGAACCGTGCGTGTTAAATAAAATGTTTAATGTTATGAATGAGAAAAATGATGGCTTTTACAAGATTAAGGTAAATTAATTTGAATATACAAGTTTTTACGAAGTAAAAACCATTTCATGCATTGCATATAAATAAGTGTATATGTATATATATACTATGTAGTTGCATGTGCACGTAGGCATAGCGTGTCGAGTCTTCTTTCTATCGTTCAATTATATCTTTCGTTTATATATTTTCCACTGAGCATAGGCTCACACCCTCACTTTCTCACGGAAGGTTGGAAGCGGGTTTGGATTTTGAGGCCGTTATACAAGTAAGTATTTCTTTTATTTTTACGTTAGTAACTCCATATACTTGGCCTTTCGGGGTCGTCCCCATGGGTTCCTCACATAGTTTATTTTGAAATTAGAATCGCATGTTAACAAGTGAAACGTTAAATAAAATAAAACTAGACTAGCAACATTATATAGGTTGTTTCATTTCACTTCACACCTAACGCTCGAGTTGGACTGGGTTGACTACGGGTAACCCATAGATCTGGGTCTAGGTGTTAAAAATAGTTTCAGAACTCTAGGTTTAAGGTTCCATTCGAGAGCGACATGGTGAGGTCGGTATTGGATTTTTTGACGTTGATGTTAGGTATGGTCGATGATGCTAGTTTGATGATGGTTTTTTTCATGTCTTTAAAGGTAAAGACAAAGAGTTTAGCATGACAGGTATGCTAGTGTAAATGGCACATTATCAAGTTAATAGTTATTAATCGCTTTCACACTTCTGATTATAATTATAGTAATTTACGGGTGTACATGTTAGCCTGTAGTGGTGACACCGTGGTTGTTAATATGAGGTGCATGTGTTAAATTATTGGTGACATTGAATCATTTGAGGTGTCGGTAGATTAAAATAACGCCCATTAGGCATGTGGAACAAGTCGCATATAGTCAACGATAGAGATTGATGGCTAGGGTTTCTCGACTAGGCACAAATGATTGGTGATTGAAAGGTATATAGCCCTTTGTCGTGGCACTGATGGGTAGCTAACGCTGGTAATGTAATTAGACAAACTTAAATCTCGAGTGATATAATGGTTGGTGGTAATTCGGTGAACGCATGGAGTTGTGTAAGCTAATAGTGGAAACACCGTGATCATTCATGTGATATTTATTGTATGATGATTTTGATGGTGAGAGTAGCCCTGGTAGTGGCAACACTGAGAAATGCACTGGCGACTTAGCTGTAAAAGTTGTGTATCTCATATATGGAGACTAGATAACATAATAACATTCATAAATATTGTCTTTATGGTGAGAACATATTAGGTTAAGTGTGCCTTGATTATAATATGATATTGAGGAATAAGATTTCCCGTGGAGTTTACGGTATAGACCTTGGTACTCATAGGAAATACCCTACATCCCATATCCTACTAAGATATATATAGTGGTGCTGACAGCTAGGTTAGCACACGATATGATATTTACATGGTGAGGAAATTTATTTTCCATAGTTGAACTGTCATTGGGGATTGGGTGAGGCAGACCTTAAGGTTTATTGGTGGCGAGTGACGTTCTGTATTTTGTTATAACTCGTAGTATTGTTGGTTGTGGTTTGTAAGAGACTTCTAGTCACAACTGCTTGGAATGATGATAAGCTGATTATTTAGATTTAGAGACTCGTTTTATCTACCAAGGTAATAGCTAGGTGCGAGGTAATCTAGGTGAGATTAGTTCATAGGCATGTTGAGGTGACCATATGAAAATTGTGTGTCACGTCCATAGGACAAATTGTGTGTGGCATCATTGAGGATAAATAACGAACATTGTGATGCCTTGACGAATTTGATGGTTAAGGTGAATTATAGATAGAAGCTCGTAAACTAGTGTTTGAGAGTAGTGAGTGATTGGAATGTGGGTATTGAAAGGTTTGTAGAGCGCACCTATAATGATAAACGTAAAGACGATAAAATCTTATCAGGTTTGGGACTTTTGCATGAAATGTGTTTAGTGTTCTAAGGATACCAATTAGTTCCATAAATAAAAGGCAGTAGCATTATAATAATGATAGTGTTAAGGGCCAGGTGATGATACCAAATTTTCGGCCGTGTAGTATACGTGTCGGTTATCGAATTCCAATAGGCACATATGGGTGGTGTAATCCCTTAGGAGGGGTGATAGTTTGTGTCATCATAGGTGTGATGCTCGGATGTTATGGAACGACTAGTATGGGTGCGATGATACTTGATTTCAGAACGTACTAAGAGATGTATTCGAGGCTAAGAGTGATGACGCCATGTGGAGGCTTGAAAACGGCAATTAAGGAGGGGTAGCATCGAAACCATGTTATTATGTCGATGTGTCGACAATATAGGCTAGGGTGGCCTTAGCAATGTAAGGACAAGTTTTCAGCACGTATTATCAAGATGGATGGGTTAGATGATATAGCATGGTGTGGTATTTACTATCCTTAGGGTGCTAATTATGGTGGGTGTGGTCGTCATGAAAATCCCATGTGTATAGAAATGGTATGGTGAATTGGTGTCAATATCATGTGGTGAAAGGAATACGGTCAGGTTAGTGCCCTGCTTGAACTAAGTAATGCCTATGGGAGTTTGGGATTTGATCACAATCTATTAAGGTAGGTAAGAAATTGGGTATAATTAGTTGGGGACGTCATCACTAGCGATTGGACAAGGTTAATGTATACTAGAGCGTGAGGTGTCCGCTAATTAGAATGATTTAATTACGTGAAGGATGTGAAAGGTAGGCCCTTACTCCAAAGGAGGTAATTCGGGCATTGACTTCCTAAAGGACTACCGATTCATAAAATTTCTTTCGTATTATGAGGGTGAATGGTTATGATCCAATTCACAATGACTAGTGACCCGAGTAAAGGAATGTGACTAGGATTCATGCTCAATGAGAAATATAGGAATGAGTGGCATGACTTCAAGTGCATGACATAGGCTTGATTTTGTGAGTAAGATTCGAACTCTTATGGGTGAAATTCCTCGATATAGTTGCTTGCTACTTCTAACTCAAGTATATTTCTTTCAACTTCAGTAATTGAGAATCGGTATTCTCACCTATGTGGTGACTCAGATTCGTGCCATGTCATTGTACGACATGGTTAATCTCGGGAGAGCTTGGTGGACCGTGTTTGGTCAATGAAACTCACTAACTGGGTCCATCCATCTAAGGTATTCTTGTTGTTACATAAAGTTCTGCATACGGTTGGCGGCATTTTCGAGAACGTGATTTGCTCGTAGTATCAATCTCTCTTAAGACTAGTGGACTCTTAACTAGCCGCCTCGGCAGTCAGTGTCTCTAGTTGTGAAGAGCGGAATGATGGCTTGAGGATATGATATAGTGTCGGGAACCAAGAAACTTAGGACGCGATATTGCTTTGACACGGGGAGTGGATTTGAGTGAGACTTTAGTGATTACTCAAGGATGAGACACCTGGGGTAGTTCTAGGTTCATCAGAGTGGCGCAACGGAAGGTGTAAACCAGGTGTACGATAATGATTTGATGGGATTATTCCTCCTTCGAGTGAGAAAATAGCATAGTATGGTTATAGACAAACTCATGCGAGTTATATAGTTAGAATAACCTGAAAATTTATGGAGCACATGATGTACGGTCCAAAGATAGAATTGATTATGATGACAAATATGACGATTAATTTCATTACAATTTTATTTGGGTGAGCGTTGACCACTAGAAATGTTTTACCCAGAGAGGCATTGGTGTGCATTAGGTACTATCATAAGTAGCTCTAGGAATGGTTTGAACTTGATCATAAGGCGTGTGGAGACTCGGGGTCGAATATGTCATGTCATGGTTAACGAAATGGTGAGCATTAACACATGTCGCATGTTAAGTATTTGGTGACCTTAGTGTTGAGGACTTCGATGGTTTGTCTTGGAGGATTTCTAAGACCTAAAATAGAGATTGGTGGACCTCATAAGTTTGAGGATTGATGGATAGAGAATTTCGGGGACAAAATTCCCCAAGGAGGGAAGTTTCTAATACCCTTTTCCCAAAAATTGAATTAAATTATATATGGATTATAAATAAGGAGTTAATTATAATTATATAATAATTGTGGGTAAAAATTGGAGAAAAATAAAAGAAGAACAAAAATGGGTTGTTTAAATGACAAGGGAATGTCACTTGAAACACAAGGTGAGGTTGCGAGAAGGGTCACGAGAAGCAGAGTATTAAACGATGTGTTACTGACTTATAGTAGTAGGTCACATGATCTATAGTTCAAACGACATATGTTTGAACGACATAGGCAATTCATTCGAATGACATACGTCAGAATTTTAATCTCAGTTGCCTTGGTGCGCTGCCATAATTTTGGTCATTGGGATGTCGAGCTCTGATCAATCCAAAAGGGGAAAATGTTTTTTTTAACCTTAGGGAGGGTTTTAGTATGGGTTGTTTCAAGTTATTTTGAGTTGGGAGAAATGGGAGAGAGAGAGAGGTGGATGGTCTTCCACCTCCACCAACCACCATTCCACCACCTTTCCACCTCCATTTCTGTAATATTCCACCATATTCAAGCCTAAAATACCCATTTCCACAATTGTAGGAGGAGAGCTAGGAATTTTGGTGTGATATTGGGGGGATGTTTTGGAGAAGATGAAGGTGGGTTTTCATGGAGTTGAAGGGGGTTCTTGCTTAGAAGCTTGATGGGGCATGCTTTTGTATATGGGCTACCTCCTTGATGCCACCTTACGAGGTGGGAGGTTTCTTAGTCCTTTCATGCCTATCATCTTGGAGCTTCATTAGAGGTGGGAAAACCTTACTTTTAGTGTAAGATTTATTTTCAGTATTTTGTAGTTAGACTATTTGAGTTGGGTGGATTTGGTGAAATGGTGTATTTAATATGTAAAGGGTAATAAACATTTTTTATGAGATAAAAATATTGGAATAATGATACTATGTTGAAAACAAAGAATGAGTAAATATTTAAAAGTTTTGGAAATATTAAAACTTGGTGTTTTATGAAAATGGTATATTTTCTAGAAAGATTGGTGTTATACATTTTATGGAATAAAAATGTTCGGAAATGATGACTTATTTGTAAACATCAGAGAAATAATATTCCTTGCAAAGATGATGATTTTATGAAAAATAGACATTTGTTAATTTTGAAAACAATTAAAAGTCTTTCATGTATTGAAAATTTATTTTTGCAAGTGTAATGGATTTCTAGAATGAAAAATGTGTTCAACCGATTAATTGGATTTTAAGGATTAAAATCAATCTTCTCATGTGTTGAACTTGTAGTATTTTGTCACTCAGTATATAAACAAGTTTAAAGAAGACTTTGTTGGGTTTAAACACGAGACAAGAGATGTAGGAATTCTTATCCTTAAAAGTGTGTAAAAAAGGGTTGAAATGTGATAAGGATAAAGTATAAGACTCCATGTAAAATGAAAGAAATAACATTTTCTTATAAAAGCAGTCTTAAGTGTAAATGGATTTATTGAATAAAGAAACTAAAGAAATGTGTGGTTTGGGAAATTGTTGATAAAGTTATTCAATAAGTGTTAATGGGTAAAGAAGGAGAACTTAGTGTGTATAACTTATTAGTGTTGTAAAAGATTAACACTTATGAAATTGAAAAGAACCAAAGAGGTAAAGAAGTTTCCAAATACGAAGAATATTACCCCAAGGATAAAAATGGTTTAAGGTGTTAAAATACTTAAGGAGTTAAGATGGTTAACTTAATAGTGTTTGTAAAAATATTAACACATGTGAAAATGGAGTAAAAGGGAATTTTGGAAACAATTGGGTAAAGTGGTAATTTTACTTAAAGCATAACATTTTTATGAAATAAAAATATTAGAAAGGTGTTACACAAAATGGTCCAAATAAATATGATTTTTGGAATAAAAATCAAGGTTAAAGTGTAAAGGACATGAAATGTCAAATTTCAAAGTGTAACACAAATGGGGCAGTAAAGTACCGAGTTTTGGCCTTGGCCGGGTCAAAATAAAAGTGAGTAATGTGGTGATTTGAAAAATGATAAAAGCCTTAGGGTGAAAAGCCTAAGAGCATTGGTCAGAGCATATGATGAGCATATCCGACGGTGTGGAGCCTCTTAAAGTATATGATATTGGAAGATTTCGAGAAAAGATAAAAGAAATAAGTAACCTCTCAAGAAATGTGTTGTGTGGTACAATGTGTTAATACAACCTAACTTGAATGGTTAAATAAATATTCTGATGATTGTTAAAATGGAAAACTGAATGTGTAATTGATAAAGGTCCATAAGGTAAGGAAAAGGGGTAAAATGAGTATTAATTGGGTGATTAAGCAACCTAAGTGGTTAAAACAATAATTAACACAAGAATGTGATGTAAAAAACATTTCAAAGATTGAATAAGTATTTTCTTACATAATTTTTGCATTTGTTGAAAGGGTGGATTTCAAGGAAAATACTAAAGTGTATTGAAATAAATAACACGGTGATTCCAGTAAAGAAATGTCTTCAGATAAATCAAATTTGGTAATTTCAAGTGTTAAATCGGGTGTGTTAAATAAAGTGAAAAATGTTAATAATGAGAAAAGGATGTCTTTTCTAAGATTAAGGTAAATTAATTTAAATATACAAGGTTTTTGAAAGTAAAAACTATTTCATTCATTGCATGTAAATAAGTGTATATATATATGTACTATGTAGGTGCATATGAACGTAGGCATAACGTGTCAAGTCTTCTTCCTATTGTTCAATTCTATGTTTCGTTTGCATATTTTCCACTGAGCATATGATCACACTCTCATTTTATTACGGTAGGTTGGAAGAAAGTTTGGATTTTGAGGGCATTATACTGGTAAGTATTTTGTTTTATTTTTACGTTAGTAGCTCTGTATACTTGGACTTCAGGATGCTCCCCGTGGGTCCTCACATAGTTTATTTTGAAACTGAAATCACATGCTAACAAGTGAAATGTTAACTAAAATAAAACTAGACTAACAACATTATATAGGTTGTTTCATTGCACTTCACACCTAACCCTCAGGTTGGACCGGGTTAACTAAGGGTAACACAAAAAGTTCGGGTAGGGGGGTTATATAGCATTCGCGGGGAGTCATCCTCCCATCATCAGAAATTAAAATTCTTCACCAAGGGTAAAGTCGTTATTATTTTAGAAATGATGACAGTACTGAAAATGCTAGCGCCAATAATTCGGTATTAGAAATACAACATGGGATGAATGACATGCTTCTTTTCAGATTCAGGGTTGATCCGCTTCCCTTCTCAGTAGGGGATAATTTCAAAGACAGAATCATCTAGAATATAGCCCTTATGGAAATGTCAATGTGGTACAGATGTCTAAGAATATGTATTTTATGCCTAGATTGGGGCTAGGGCGATGTCAACAAGGGATAATAGAGCGTATAATCCTAAAAATGGCTTTTACCCCATGTGGCCTGGGTTATCCTCCTTTACAAGAAGAACTCAGAATGCTCTGCTAACCATAATTACAAAGAAGTTGAGAAGATGTCAAGACTGTATCGAAGGATTTCTTGAATGGGAGATTCACCAAAGAGGGTGAATACTTCCCCTTCTATGGCATTCCTGAACCCTTGTATGATTATTTGGATAAGAAGATGAATCCAGGGATTGAAAACTTCCTTCAAGACAACTACTCCCAAGTCAAAGACTGCCAACATTAAGTGCAAGGCCTCATTCAAAAAGCCGTAGCCATTACCAAGGTCTCCAAAGAAAGTGACTTTGAAGACTGGTTTAATTTGTATACACTGGGGTTGACACTCTGCATGATTCATTGTGGCACTACATCATCAAACATGCCCACTTTAATCATGTCCACTGATGCATGTCTCCTCAACTGGAATTTTGTACAAATCCCACATGCTGAGATACAATCCAACCCGATTCTTTACCCTATCTCTTCATCTTGTGTTGTTCCTCCTTTGTCCGAATAATAATGTAATTGAGACCTCTTTTGATGAGACTCTCAAAATTATTCTTCTTGAAATGAAATAAATGAAGATTTTGAGTATCTTGTTGTATCTTACATAAAGTATCTTGATTCTAATCAAACTCTTGATGATGATGATTTTGCAAATGAATAATTCTAATCTAATCTTAATAAGGTTAATAATACAAAATATAACCGTGTTTAAATTAATAAGGATGAAATTGTTGTTATCAATTTCGATTCTAGTAGCCAACAACGCGAGATTAGGATAGGGTCCACCCTCGACGAGCATGAACACCCATAATTCGAAGAGTTGCTGAAATAATTTTGTAGACGTCTTCTCATGGTCCTACGAGGACATGCCCATCATCGATCCCAAGATTGCCCAACATGAGATTGAATTATCCTAGAATGCAAACCAGTCAAACAAAAGCTCTGAAATATCCATACCAAATGGTCACTCAAAGTCAATGAGGAGGTAATCAAGCAATTGAACGTAGGCCTAACCAACATTATACTTGTACCGAAATTAGGAGGAAAAGTTTGCATGTGCATCGACTATCATGATTCGAACAAAGCATCTCTGAAGAACGATTACCCACTGCCCAACATTTACATGATTATGGGAAACATAACAAATCATGACCCAAAGTCATTCATCGAAGGGTTCACCGGATCTGATCAGATAAAGATTCACCCTAATGATTAGGAAAAAATTGCCTCCATCACCCCCTAGGGAATATTTTATTACATGGTTATGCCATTAGGGCTTAAGAACACAAGGGATACCTACCAAAGGGATACCATAACAATCTGGCAAGATCTTATACAAAATAAAGTCCAAGTCTATGTAGAGGACATGATTATCAAGTCTAGGACTCGGGAAGTTCACGTTCTTGCCCTTCGAAAGTTTTTCAAACTATTGTGGCAATACTAGTTGCGATTAAACCCACCAAAATGTTTTTTTGGCATCACCAAGGGAAATATTTTAGGGGTTATGGTTAGAGACAAGGGAATCGAGGCAGACCCAGCCGAATTGAAAGCTATACTCGAAATGCCACCACCTCGAATAGAGAAGGATTCATCAACCAATTAATTTCTATTTGTGAACCCATATTCAAACTCCTTTGAAAGGAATCTTCTAAAGTTTGGAATAAAGCCTGTTAAGATTCCTTTGACATAATTAAGTTGTACCTTACTCGACCTCTGGTACTCATGTAACTGTATCCAGTTCTGACTTACGATGCGGACGAACGATCCATTTTACTCTGAAAGGTCACCGAACACTTCCAGGCCCCGGTTGATCAAAATCAACTCCACGAACCGAGTCAAACTCTTTGTAATGTC
This sequence comes from Sambucus nigra, assembly GCA_949130495.1. Lineage (NCBI taxonomy): Eukaryota > Viridiplantae > Streptophyta > Magnoliopsida > Dipsacales > Adoxaceae > Sambucus > Sambucus nigra. The sequence continues at coordinate 5,361,248 of OX422217.1, forward strand.
AAAGAAAATCTCCTAACCTTTCCAATGGTCTTCCTCGTGCACGATTCTAACTTACCATGCGAACGAACGATCCATTTGCGTCCGACGATCCCCCGCCCAAAGGACCAATGAACGCTTTCGAGCCACATTTGACCCAAACTCAACTCCCGGACTCGGGGCAAGTGCAAAATACTTTCGATGGTCTCTGAAGTACCTTTCCAATGGTTTACCCTGTGCCTAATTCAGATCAACAGTTTGCACTCTACGTCTGATTTTTCGAAGGAACCTAAAAGACACTGCCAAGCGAAAGGTTCCAAACCCTGTCTATCGGCAGTATGCCTAAAAACACCTACCGATTGGCAGGACCAGAACTGTACCAATCAACAATGTCCTGGGCTTATAAAAAGGAGGCCCTGACCTCATTGTAAAAGGAGACAAGATCTGAAATCCATCACTCTCAACGAGCTCGGAAAACCCCTCTCGAAGTAATCGTGATTTCCATATCCAAATCCCTTTCCAACCCTCATTTTTCATCATATTTTTCATCAAACTTGGTGAATTAACAACCCTTCATCATCATCCAACCTCAAGGGATTCTCTTCAACATTCAAGATCAAGCTCAAGATCTTCAAGAAGGTCCAACTTTCTCAACTCTCTCTTCAAATTCTCCTAAATTCGCATTAATTTGTTTCATTACTTAGCACTTTTATTCTCTCATCTCACATATCCTAATATACTTTTTATATAGTATTATTGCACATCCCTTATTTACATATAAATAAACCCCAAAGAAAAAACAATAAAAAGAGGGTTTGCTCATAAATTCCAAACGGGAATTCTCGCACTTCTCTCATACTTTTCTCATAACTAAAACACCTTTTTTACACACACAGATATAGGAGAAGTCCCCAATTGGATTGATGGGATAAATCCCAACCCTTTTTTTTCATATGAACTACATGGACTTTGATGCCTCCATAGTCTATGTAGGCGTCTCGGGGTAAAACCTGAGACTCGAGTCATATTCCTACGTTTCTCCCATTTTTTATTTTTCTATATTCTTTAAACTTAACTCTCTTAGATTCTCTCTCTCTCTCTCTCTCTATATATATATATATATATATATATATATATATATATATATATATATATATATATATATATATATATATATATATATATACACACACACTATTTGTTCTTAGTGGCGTATTATTCTATATGCGTTATCGTCCCATTATAACGCTCAACGCTAGGATAATTGCGTATATCCTATTTTCTAATATTACTTTTTGGAACATTACTACGGATGACTCTCTTTATCTCTTCCATGATAGAGGTCGATGATTCCCATCTCCACTACATAGACACATGCACATATATAACGGGGAAATAAAGAAAAATAACAACAATCCATGAGAGACCGCAAGGGAAGGAGGGGTGCCTAACACCTTCCCATTTCGTAACATAGCCTCTGGACCCTTTTTGAATCATTTTGGTTTCATATGTATCAGTATGTCTTTGGATGCTTTCCTTCGGGATGGATTCCTTTTCTTTTGTCTGTTTTGAGTAAAATAGACTGGCGACTTCATCTCTCTATATTTTTCACCTCATCACCACCGTCGGTCGAAGTGCTCCCGAGAGGAAAGCGCGGGATCAAGATCCTCTCGATATGAAGACACACCTATTCTTCATCCCTCCCGTCGCGAGGATCGATGATGGACACAGTGGAGACTCCGTTGGGGACTACTTATTTTGAGGGCTAGACTCTATTTACAGGGCTGTTATATTTACTTATATTTTCCCCTATTTTTCATGCCCCCTTTTACTATTCATTTGTACCTTATGGTTATGCTTCTATTCACACACTTGTAGAAGATTCTCCATGTACACTTCGCACCATGTGAACTTAGGATCACAAATATCCACTTGTTGCCCGCATAACCCATCCATGCCTGTATACCATTGGTACTTGTACTTTGCTCCCCATTTGGCATAATCAAGGAAGATACTCTCATCATAAGATACTAATAAGAGAATCATGCATGATTCACACGACATCACCAAAGAGCATTGGTATTCACAAAATTTTATCTGGTTACTGGAGGGTCACTTCGTGATGGGCGTTGGACCGGCAGGGCGCGGTTAGCCTAAGCAATATGACTTTCACCTTCCATTAGCCAAGTAGCTTCAATGTATATCGAACGGTTCCCCCGCATCGTATCGCTTGACCGAAGTCATGAAGGAGGTATATCGTAGGGAACTCATTCACGTACGTTGAGTATATCAAATTTGCTCTCACACGTACCGTCCCCACGAGGTATATAGTGAGGAAATTCACATACACTCTGGTATATCAAATTGCTTGTCCACACATACGAATTTCCCTAACAAGAAAGACGTATATCGTGGAAGCCATGCTAAAGGGGGGAACCCTTTCCGATTCACCCAACCAACTACATACCCACATATAGGTGTCAAGCCTAGGACACACATGTTATATTGTCGACTTTAACGCGAAACTCTGCAAAAAATTTGGGTCGGCCTGGCACCCCAAATTTTTTTGCGCATTTTTAAAACGGGACCGTACCTGTGAGCCTGGTTACAAGTCCAACCATAGCTTTGCATATGTTACAAACCTAACTTTTCCAGGCTCAGGTCCCTTTCGGCATTTCATTTTTGCATTTAGGAGAATTTAATACAAGTGAGAACATAATAATAATCATGCTGAGACCCGTCTCCCAAAATATTTCTTGTCTTTTTTATCAAAGATCCAAAAATATTTCTCCTTTCTTTATAAAAAAATCCTAAAATATTTTGTCTTTCAATCTAAAAAAGAAAACATGTCAAAAATATTTTCATCCTTTTTTATCAAAATAAATCCCATTTTACGCCTTCTCAGGTCAATCGCATGCCCTTGGCCTGGCTCCTTATTGGCTTCGGTCTTTAGTCAAATCACCCTAGAGTTCCATCTATTCCCCTGCTACTTCTTTCGAGTCCGATATCCATCCACTTTCCATGGAGAACACAGATCAAGTACCAATTGTGCAGCCACATCTGATGGTAGTCTTAGCTCAGGTCGTGCCCAAGATTGACGACCTTCAAACTGAGATCGAAAGATGAAATAAAACTAGTTTCCTATTCCTCAAGAGCCCGAGGCCCTATTCCCTCATTATATTTGTCCACGCGAGCCTATCTGGGTCCCCAAAGAGTATCAGCATGATCCACGTGCCCCTCCAGCTAATGGGTCGTCGCCTGCCCAGCTTCCTATGCCAAACCTTGTTGTGCCTAGGGCTAACTTGCCTATGATCATTGATCCAAAAGAGGAAGAGTTGAACAAGGTCAAATAAGATCTCAACATGCTAACTAAGAAGTTCGACCAAGTCACAATCTCTAGGAATTACATGGACTACACCCACATGTCTCCTTATCCTAAGGCAAGGTTACCCAAGAAGTTCAAGATGCCAAATATCGAGAAATTTGGAGGAAGTGGAGCCCCAATTGTTCATTTTCACAATTATCACCGTTCCATGACTCTCTTTGGGGCTTCTGAAGAAGTGACGTCCAAATTATTTCAGCAAACTTTGAAGGATAGTGCCCTCCGATGGTTTTTGTCTCTCGGGGAGTTCAAAATTCGTAGTTAGGAGGATGTATCCCGTGAATTCATATTGCAGTACAAATAAAATGAATAGCTTAAGATCACCCACTGTGATTTATAACTGCTCAAATAGAACTTTGGGGAATCAATTAGTAACTTCATAGCCCGATGGAGGGAAAAGGCAACCACCATGACCAATCGGCCATCCGAGGAAGAACAAGTTAACATAGTGAAGAAGAAATTCTTGCCTAATGTCAGAGATATAATGGGAAGACAATATTATTCCCACTTTCGAGCTCTCCGAGAAGTCGAAGTAAAAATCGAGGAAGGTCTTGCTAAAACAAAAGTTGAACCAAAGAAAGTGTCTGGACGATTCACCCCTAGAAAATAAGATTAGCGCACCAGTGTTACAGTTTCAACCATCAATAACATTTCTCAACCAACCACCTCTTGGGCACCAAAAAGCCACCCTGTCCCAGTCCAAATGGAATACACCGAGCTCCATGCTCCCTTCTCCAAAGTTTATGAAGCTCTGTTAAGTCGAAACCTTATCAAACCTTTGGACCCCCGTCCATTACTAAATCCATTCATAAGAAATTTCAAGGCAGATGCCCATTGCGCCTTTCACCAAACTACTGGCCATACCACCGACCAATACTTTCACCTTCGAAATATAATATAAGGTCTAATCGACTCGGGTAACATTGCTTCACCAGCCAATCCTAATCCAAACACTAATTACAACCCACTCTGAAATCATGCCAATGCTATATTCCTAAAATAGAACCCAAAATTTGATCCCTCAACTCAAATCATACACTCTCCCAAACCTCTCCAAGCTTTCCCATATTTCCTTCTACACCCTATTAGCCTCTCTGATAAGGCACTGTCACTCCTCACCAGAGATGCATCGCTGTCCATACCCATTTTGAAAATGGAAGTATGGAATTATCAGAAGTGTTAAACCAACTCCTAAAGTTCTGGCTAAAATTGCCCTCGTAAATGATCATTGATTGCCATAGGTTCAGTAAAATGTTCTTGGAATCATGAAAATGGGATCGAGAGTCAGATAGTTGGGTAGTACCGACCGATGAAGTCAACCTAGATGATGTTGTCTAGATTATGGAAGAATTATTCAGGCAAACCAATAATTTTGAAGTATGATTGAGTTACTTGATACTCTGAAGCTACAAGGGTGCTTGGTCCCTTCACCCTTACATCTCCCCACAGAATGGGAGGACATGTATGAAGAAGCCATTGAAGTTGTCGAATGCATTGACTTTATATGGAAAGATAAAATCCCTTAATAGGGAGAGTAGTTTGAAGATTCGAATGAATAGCAGCTTCCCATATAACTGGCTCGATAGTTGACTTGTGTAGGATGATATCATTTGAAGAACTCCTCAGAGAAATAAAAAAGTGGCAGAATAACCCGAGATCGATGAAAAAATATGGTTCATATTATTCCCTTCTTCAGTAAATCACGTGACCAGATTGGGGAGGCATTACCAGATCCCAAGCTCACTATTAGCCAGTGAAAAAGGGAACGGTGTTGAAAACCTTCCCATGCCTGAAATGACACTCGAGGAAAGAAACATCCTCGATCAACTGAAGGAAACTCAAGATAATACCACTCTATGGGGAATTTTCATGTCTTCCCAACTGCAGAGAAATGTTTTGATCAAATTGCTCACTGGACCCATAATTCTCCTTCTACCACACCAGATGAGGTGGTGAATTTAGTTGGATCCTTGAGCTTTACCTGAATGCTATCCTTTTCCCATGAAGAAATCCCCAGAATTGGGCCAAACCACAATCATGCACTCAATATCTCCGTCGAAGTTATGGGGAAGATCGTACCACTCTCTCTTGTCGATAATGGATCCACCTTGAATGTATGCTCATTAAAAACCTTCAAATGCTTAAGACTGAAGGGAAGTGACCTCGCTCCAACCTTCATTGTTGGACGTGCCTACGATAATACTCATCGATAAGTGATGGGATCCATAAAAACTATAATAGGGGCTTGCCATATAAACCTTATCATTTAATTCTAAGTTATTGACATCCCAGCTTATTTCGCCCTGTTGCTCGAACGACCTTGGCTCCACAGTATCAAGGGTGTGTCTTCCTCACTCCATTATAAATTGAAATTCTTCACCAATGGACGAGTCATCACCATTTTGGGCGACGGTGAAAGCACCAATAATCCAATACTTAAGATACAACACAGGTCAAATAATATGCTCCTATTAGGATTTTGAATTGAACCACTTCTACTACTGGCAGAGGACGATTTCAAGGAAAGGGTTTGTCTAGAATATTACCCTATTGGCAACCTCAATGTGATTAAAATGTTCAGAAACATGCACCTCAATGGGATTATTGCATAAAAATGGGTTTTGGGGAGATGATTTCATATTATTTAGATGTGATAATAATCCCACATGAAATCTGAGTTTGAATCCATGTTAATGGTGTAAATTATTGGTGAGAAATTGGTAGGGTTGAGTAAAAACTAGGGTTTAATTAAGATATAGTTTAGATCTTTATTAACTTGATGAATCCCAAGAACAAATTGGTATGTTGGGTATATCTAAGTGTGTAGATGTTTATAGAAATGGTTGTTGAGTTTAGAATCCACAAATTTTGGAGTTTGAGAGGAAGATGAAATCTCGAACTGATCAAATCGTTGGATCAGTTCATTTTATTGGTTATTGGTTTGGTTCATTTTTAGGACACCCGATCGGTTCGTTTTTGGGATATATGTTTAGTTCGATTATGTCAGAACCCGATCGGTTCATTTTATGACCATGGATTCGATTCGGTTATGATAGAAAAATTTGAGTCTAGCGAATAAATAAAATTTTGGATCGATTACGATTTAGAGTTAGTTGTCGAGAGGACCATTAACCGCAAACTGTTTTGGGGTGACTTTTAAGCGTTGTAAGAGTTACATCGCCCTGAAACGAGATTTGAAGCACTGACAGGAGTGGTAATATGTTCTTATGGTTTCCCTTAGGATGGGAATTTTGTGTTGGGGAGGACACGGGATGCTGGAAGTTAGTGATGTGAAGCTTTCCAACATAATTGAGGTGATAGATCCAGTGATTTATAGGCTGAGTTTGTTTGGATGTCGTTGATAGAAGCAAAATGTGTGATGTACAGTTATTTAGGTGAGACCTTATGACTGACGGAGTGTATCAGTATGAAGAGAATTGAATAAGCTTACCGTGAAGCTGGGGCTATAGTGAGTATGCCTTTATACAGTTGGGTCCCACTATCGGGTGAATAATGGAGTGACCATACCATTATCGTGAATTAATTTTGGGTACTAGAGGATATTATGTTGTTAAAGATCTGGAGTATTAGTACCGGTTGTATTCGAATTTCGAGGACACAATTCCTTTGTAAAGGGGGAAGTATGTAATACCTCGTACTTTCATGAATATTTAAATTACATAAATGGGTGTAATTTAATAATTTGAGAATTTTAAGTGAAGGAGAATTTGAAGTGTGGAATAAATATTTATTGGCGTGTGATGGATTAATATTTATGTGTGCTATATTTACTTATGGGAATAAGCAAATGAAGTCGGATTATTTTTATATCGTGTCGTGGTTGGAAAAAGAAACAAGTAAAAAAAATTTACTCAAAAAACACATGTGTAGTTGTGCTGGACTTATAAACGTGAATTTTTGATAACTGGATCGGATGGGGATTTTGTGAGCACGGTTGATCTCGGAAGGGACGAAATAGAAAGAATAGAGTATTTGAAGGTTTTGTTTGAGTTTCGAGAACGTTTTGGATCCGTAAGGACTCACATTTGTGTATACGAGTCAATTTTTGGTTTAATAAGGGGCAAACCCTTATTTCTCCCATTATAAGCCGAGATAAATAGAAAGTAAAGAAAAAAAAAATAAGAGAAAGAAAAGAAGAAGAAAAAATTGGGAGAAATAGGAGATTTTTTTCCAAGCTACGATGGATTCCGTCACGAGATCGTCATATTCATCCAACCAGGAAAGTGTTTAACTTGCTTTAACTATTTAGTGTGTTTATTGTTCATATTACAGTTGATGAAAAACTATATGAATTTGGGTTGGGATTCTTGCATAAAAATGGGTTTGGGGGAGATGATTTCATATGATTTAAATTTGATAATAATCCCACATGAAATATGAGTTCAAATCCATGCTAATGGTGTAAATTATTGGTGAGAAATTGGTAGGGTTAAGTACAAACTAGGGTTTAATTAAGATAGGGTTTAGATCTTTATTAACTTGATGAATCCCAAGAACAAATTGGTATGTTGGGTATATCTAAGTGTGTAGATGTTTATAGAAATGGTTGGTGAGTTTAGAAACCACAAATTTTGGAGTTTGAGACGAAGATGAACTCTCTAACTAATCAAATCGTTGGATCAGTTCATTTTATTGGTTATCGGTTTGGTTCATTTTTAGGATACCCGACCGGTTCATTTTTGGGCTACATGTTTAGTTCGATTATGTCAGAACCGAATCGGTTCATTTTAGGACCATGTATTCGATTCGGTTATGACAGAAAAATTTGAGAGAGGTTCTGGGACTAAAAAGGATTGAAAAATAATTCCTTTTGGAAATAAATTATAGGGGACCCTAAATAGAGGGTGAGGGCCCCTAAAAGATTTAGTGAGGGATGTATAAATCTCGGGTTAGTGTGAGTAAGATCCGAGTTATAATTTTAGGAGTATTCGGGACATACGACAATCGGGAAAGTTATTTTGGCTATTATATATATATATATATATATATATATATATATATATATATATATATATATATATATATATATATATGAGTAAATCCGAAAGTGCGAATAGGATGAAACTAGAATACTTACGAGACGTGATAAGCTAATATTAGGGAATATTTATGTGATAATTGTATCAGAAGTGAGATAATACTTATGGGATTAATATAAGGTGTGTGAATACTTATAAATTAATATGAATTGGTATATTCAGGATTATAGGCTAATGCTAGTGAGATAGGCAGGAATAGTCGGATTTGATATATATATATATATATATATATATATATATATATATATATATATATATATATGATTTGATTATAAATATATCTATGTGTGAATGGTATATTTATGTGAAGCATACCCCTTTAGTGTTATCATGGGAAGTTGGGCGATGTGGGTGAGGCCCCTGGCTTGAGGAGAAGGGAGTGTATAGTCCCCAATTCACAGCACCTATTTTCATATTGTGTGATTTTATCAGGGGTGAGACGTGGCGGGTATGTTTCGTTCCTATTTCTGGTGAGGAACTATGAATGCTTCCCATATGTTGTGATTTGGTTTATACCAAGTCGGTGTGAGAGTTTGACCGTTGGTACCCAAGATGATGTGTGAGTAATTCCTTAGAAGATGATAACATTGCGAGACTACATCTGTTGAGTTATAGCTTTGAGGGATGGTTATTATACTTATATAGCGTGTGATATATAAGTATGGATATACTTGAAGTGTATAGTATATTGTATATATATGATATGTGAATATATATATATATATATATATATATATATATATATATATATATATATATATATATATTGAGAGAGAGAGAGAGAGAGAGAGAGACCCTCCTGTAAGGAATCCTTATGTTGTAGACCCCGGTACATACCATTTTTTTAAATAATAAAAAAATGAAATTTGTGATGAAACTTCATGGATACGATCTCCACGGTGAGAAGATCATCTCCAATTTTTTTCATTAAAAAAAATCAATAAAAACCGTTAAGATGAGGTGATATGTAAAAAATTGGTATAAATATGCATTTTTTTCCGTTGAAATGTTCGCTATAATCTCACCCACTTTTTATTGAATTTTTTTATGAAACTTCATGGATATGATCTCGATAGAGAGAATATCATATCCATGAAGTTTCATAAAAAAATTCAATAAATAAAGTGGCTAGCGACGACCCAACATTTCAACGGTTGAAAATGAATATTTATACCATTTTTTTACAAATCAATTAATCTCAATGGTATTTTTATTGAATTTATTGATAAAAAACTTGAAGATAATCTTCTAACCATGGATATCATATCCATGAAGTTTCATTAAAAAATTTATTCTTTTACTATTTTAAAAAAAATGGTATGTACCGAGGTCTGTACCATAAGGAGTTTATAGGAGACTTTCTCTGTGTGTGTGTGTGTGTGTGTGTGTGTGTATATATATATATATGGACAAAATGAAGAATGAAATTTGGAATAATTTCTAGATCATCCGGGAGTATAAAATTCAGAATAAAAAAAGATATACGTATATAAAGATGAGAATATTATATGTGAGGCTAATAACACTAAGATGTGAACAGTGTATTATATAACTAGTGAAAGTTATTAATAATGAATGGATATATCATAAGTGCTAATTTATAATGCATAATCTAGGTACGAAAGCTTAGAATTATATATGCGGGGTATGAGATAGCGCATGGTTATTTTAGAAGGTTGGTGAGATGCTAGTTAGGCTGGTTAGTGTAACTCGGGTGTTTAAAATACATGTGTTAGGTGTGCACTGTTAGATTAGAGGTAAGGGGTATCTCATGTGAATGCGAAAGCAATTCAAATATGAAGAATATCAAATTTTAAATATTAAAGTATTTTAATAACTTCCTAAAATGTTTTCCAAAACCCGGGATCTGACTTTTATCTATCTTTTCTTTTCCTTCTCCTTTGTTATACTTTTTAGGAGTTCAGACACATGGACGCCTGGATGACTATTCGTTCGAGTCACACGTTTCTACCATAGCTGTGGATGTTGGTAGGAAATTCTTTAGACACTTATATCCTTGTGATCTAGATAGGAGTTACAGTTGTAATATACTCGAATATCGACAAACTGTTGTCATTTATTTTATTTCGGGCATTTTCATTTATGCGTATTCGATATGGTTGTATAAATGTTTTATCGAGAGTGATCGGTTATTATTTATTCATTTTAGTTGTTGTTGATATCTTTGTATGGATGGATTTACTTATGCATTTAAGTTATAAAGCATAGAAGGTTTAAAATTTTATACCGGGCCTAATAGGTTATTAGTAATTAAATGGCTTCGATAGTGATGTTGGGAATGAAACCATATCGGATTCCTGTTTAACTTGATATAGGACTAATCACCCGATATTTTATTAGGCAGGATGTCACACATGGTATCTGAGCATCAGGTTCTAGTGTCCTTAGGAATCTGTACGGACGTGCTACATTTTTTATGATGCTTTCTATTTGATGCAGATCCCTAGATTTATGATTGTTGATCCCTATGAGGAGATTTCATTCTGCTGCTATATCTGATATAGTGAATATTATATGCGTTTGGGAGTGCTTCGTATGCCGACATGTGAAGGATGACTAGTCAGGGCTATTGGGAGAATAGCAGGAGGCGGGGCTCAGTTGGAGTTGTAGAATATTTTGGGAGATAATGACCGTAGGTCAGGTCAGCCCTATTGATTCTCAGGAAGATGTGGTTGTAAGTATTGCCCGGGTGCAACTTATATTTTCAAGTACCGCTATAGTAAAAAGTTGTAATAAAATATATTCACCCAGTGTGGTTAAAATGGGAGAGATTCGGAGGGGTCTTTGAAGAGGACCACCCATTGGAATTTTAGTAAATGCGAAGATTTTGTGTGTAGCCAATGGATCTAATATACCTAGAGTCTTTGGCATATAACAAGGAGGAGTATACCGGAAGTGAAAAATTGGGGTAAATATTTTTTTGGATCATGAGAGCAGTGTTGTAATGGTGGGAGTAAATCACCACATTTGGTACAATGGAGAAAAGATCCTTTAAAGTGGTTAGTGGAGTCACCTACACTTGAGGGAATTTTTTATTGGATGATTAATGCAAATGATGACAATGTAGTGTTTTGTCAATGAGGATGTTAATGCTTCTATGTGAAGGGAGATATAAGAGTTAAATGATTTAATCAGGGGGTAAGACTAGAGGTAAGGGTGCTAATGAAACACCGTAAGGGGAGACCCATCAGGGGACCTATTAAATGATTCATAAATCTAAAATCCTACCGAGTGATGATGGATTTGGTCGGGGATATTAAAGCTAGTAGTGTGTTCCTTAGGGCCAACGAAGATAAGGGAATAATGAGGGTGGCCATTACGGTCGAGGATACCAAGTTTGGGGAGAAGGACAACCCTAATACGGTCAGCGTGGCCGAAGATAAATGGATTATTTGAAGAGGTATTTTTATATGGGGAGTAGGACCACATGCATTGCTTTTTCCCAAAGAGAGTAAAGGGATAAGATTATGGTGGCTATCTAGGTCAATAATTAAGATAGTTTTTGGTTTAGTTCAAACAAGCTTGTTATGCCCGAGAGCCATTGGAGCAGCCAGGGCGAATGGCAAAGTAAAAGATATGAGATTTAACCATGGGTGAATGAGGTATGCTTTGTGTGGAACGAGATAGTAACGGTATCTTGCTTAGCACTAGATTCGTGTGTGAGACGAGTTTAGTGTTTATATCGATAACATTGTTAAGTTTATATATTTTCCATTATGTAGCGGGGTTATTTTTGGTTTCATCCGTGGGGAAACGAGTGTAGGCATAGTGGTATATATTTATTGGAATTACTCATTTTAGTGATGTGTTATACGAGTATGATATTATCCAGGACATAGACTGGTTAGAATGATAGTGTCCTGATACTGCAAGGCTATCGTGTTTGCTGTTCCAAGGTAGAATGTGTTGTTTTGGCGATGTCTCACATTAAAATAGGGTCGAGCTCGCATTTATATTAATTAATAATACAGACTTCGGAGAGTATAGTTTTCTCGAGATATTTGATCCCGGTGTGTAGGGACTTTATTTAGGTAATTTGAGGTATACTGGATTTACTATTGAGTGGAGAGATTTAGCTCATTATTATATTTAGCGCTCAAAACTTGGTGATAGGGAGATCGCATTGTTATATCACTCCTTTAGATACGTGGGAGTTGAGATGAATATTTATATGTCTAGGGATAGTATTTTGAGAGTCCCGGTTATATGTTTTAGGTTTATGGAATTTGATTACCGTCAACGCTGAGTGATAAAGTGTTGGGGGGGGGGGGGGGGAGTCCCTTGTTTAAATGTTATTGCGTGATGAGATACGCATGAACCTTGATAAACGTCATGATTAGGAAGATGTTAATGGATGATAAGGAATCTATTTTGAACGTTTATTAATGGAAGTGTAGGGAAAAGACTCTGAGGTGAGATCTATTATATATTATAATACTAATAGAGCCAGTAGTGCCGTTAGAGAGCACCATAATTTTTTTCTTCTCACCACGACTTGAAGGGTAGAACAATGTCAAGAAGAAATAAATATTGATTTATGGAGTGATTGTGAATACCCATGTGTTATAGCCACGTCAAGAATGTGAGTCCAGTATTGAGGAAACTGTGTGACGTTTCCAGTATTGTGCAAAAATGCACCGCTTATAGGTTATATGGGTGCCCTGGTTAGTTGATTGCAAATCGTTCGATATAGGAAGAAGTAGGAATAAATATGTGGAATGTATGCCTATGAGGAAGTTATAAACAAGATGGCATGGCATGATGGATTGAGCGTCATGTGATAATGACGAGAATATAAGTATATGTGTGCAATGAGAGTTGGCACACCCGAGATGGTTTGAAAGGCTGTGGGAAGCCATTTATTCGAATATCTCTTGAGAAGAGGAAAATCCAATTATCGTGTGAAAGTTTAGCGGATCCCTACTTAGTTCAATGTTAAGAGTGGCTTACGTGTAAATAGAATGTTAATCTCTATAAGATAAACGGGCCCAAAAATGCGCATTATGGAAAAATGTGCAAGGGCTGAGACTTTTGTTACACCCAAGAGGAAGAAGGGGAGTATAAATCACCACTTAATGTGAGACGTTATATGTGGAAATTAGTGTTATGTGATACATAGTGAGATTGTCTCCAAGTTCACCACGCATAGATGGAAATAAGTTATTTCAATATGATCAACTAGAAAATATTGTATCAAGCCGACGATTCTAATAACGGAATCGGTAGACAGGTTAGTAAAGAAGTATTGCACAAGGTGCCGCCCAATATTGTTGTGAATTAGGATTAAGATCCTTCAACCCTGAAAGAGTGTGCGCGTGCGTTCAAATAAGAAATAATATAATTGAATTCAGTTTAACACAAACAAACCCTAAACATGCAACTAGGTGTGATTGAAACAAGATGAGATCATGCAATAGTTATTCAAGCACAGACAAGTGAGGAAAAATCCCCCAAAGGGGCAAAACCTTTTATTTCCATTATAATATTGTAACGTACAATTTTGGATTACAATGAAAATACAAGTGACTAAGAATTACTCTCAGGTGTCAGATTCTGTAGTCGGCGGCTGGAGATATCCCTTTCCAGTAGGGCAACAATGAAGAAGAAGAGCGGTCTTCTTCACAAGGGTTGAACAACAAAGGATTGTGTTCTAGGGTTTCAAAATGATTTGTAAATTTGTGTGAATCAAAACATGAGTTTGGTAACTCAAAAAGATGAAGACCTTTTGTTTTTGGACTCTGAAAATCGTGTATCAGTCCCTGGAAACAAACTCCCCGTAGTGGGTTTATAAAAGAAAGTTTTAGCCTAAACAATCTCTGCACGATCTGTTTGAAATTATCCCAAGCGGACCGGTCCGGGTCTTAGGCGGATTGGTCCGAGGTGGAGGACCGGTTCTTTTAAATTTTGGCATTATCGGTTCGCTTGCAGTCCGGGGTGTACTGGCTTTTTAATAAGTGGATCGGTCCGGTACAGGGGTGTACCGGTCCACAGGCGGATTGGTTCTTTTTCTCTGGGCGGACCGGTCCGGCCTGTCAAACTTTGATTCCTCTTCTTCTTTTGATATTCGGATCCATTGATGACTGTATGATTATTGAATTTCTTCAACGGTGTAACGGCGTATGACATAACAAATTGATAACGGATAAAAATGTCCTTACAAATATCCCCCTATGTCTATGCCGATACATACATAAAAACAAACATCCGAATTATCTAATATCAAAATGCCTATACAAATCTTCCCTTCCATGAACCCAAAATTGGAACGATACAAATGAATAAGACTTCATCGTTTGCTCTTCGAATCTTCAGGAATCTCAACTCTTTTCTCATTAGGGTGTGCAATTCAGAGATCATCAAAGTAGTACCTACACACATGAGAAAAAAGCAAAATACCAAGTGACATATCGAGTTTCAAATAAGATAAATAGAGATTCCAATTTATGATGAAACTCCCCCATGATAATTCTTTCTCCCCCTTTTTATGATGTCCCAAAAAGACAAATGAGAGATAATGAACACAAAACAACCAAGTTGATGATGACGTAAATGAATGGGTATGATCAAATTCAATAGGAAAAGCAATGCATACAAGCATGACATATGTGCACGACGAATATCGGATACTCCTAACGAATGAACTCAAAGTCTTCCTTTGGTGTAAAAAGGTGGAAATATAGGACATTGACTCAATCAAATCAACAAATCAAAGCTCAAAGTGATTTCCACACCAATAACGTCCAACACTATTTCATGCTTTTTCAGGACTTTCAAGGAAGTGCAAACCCGTTTTTATTCTCCAACCAAACTCCCTCAGATTTTTATTTTTAATAGAGGCTTTCTAAATTCTCAAACTTTGGAGAATTTAAGGTGAAACCTAAGTGGCCCATATTAGGCAGGAATAGATTTTTATTGCCTTTAATTTTTTTCGGGCTCTTTTAACCTCTTTGGACCCCGGATAATAAAAATCCTCCATTTCTTAGATCCTTTTGAATGGTGGCTTTTGCGCAAAGAAGAGAATTACCTTTCACAGCCCCTCCCCGTTCTTAAATAAACACTCAATCTCACGAAAAACGGTTTTGACATGCATTCCAATTTTGTCAATTTTTATCGCATATTGCAAGTTGTATAGACAGAATTGAGATAGAAACACTCAAGCCAACATGTGATAAACAAGTACAATAATCAAATAAAGCAGTGCATGTGTGCAATAAAGGATATAGGAGTCAAACATGTAGATAGATATCACTAATTACATCTCAAAGACTCTAATCAATGTAAAGCACATGGATGAAATGATGTAGCGTCTCAAATCTCTATCAAACAGTCACATGGATAAATGGAATGAAGTTGTGACTTGGCTATCTTAAATGCTCATCCATAAAAGGTGTATATAAAAAATACAAAAATCTTTTTGGGCTTTTCTGAAATATTTATATACAAAAAATCAAAAATCTTTTTGGATTTTTCAAAAGAATAAGTAAATTGTTGTACAACAAAGCAATGGTACATATAAAACAGACTAGCAATAGGAAGCATATGATATGAACATAAAAAAAACATCCTATTCTAGACATATACCAACCCCTCAATCAACTGTGCAAATCCCCAAAGACTTCCTAAGACTCTCAAATCTAAGGGCATCTAAAGGTTTCGTAAAAATATCGGCTAACTGACGGTCGGTGGGAACAAAAATCAAGGATATGTCTTTCTCCTCAACTAACTGACGTATAAAGTGCTCACGTATCCTGATGTGCTTTGTGCGCGAATGCTAGACTGGATTGCGGGATATGTGTATCGCGCTCGTGTTATCACAGGAAATGATCATGGTGTCCTGTGAAATCCCATAATCCTCCAACATTTGCTTTATCCACAAGAGTTGCGTGCAACAACTCCCGACGACTATATACTTAGCCTCCGCAATGGACAAAGAGATGGAATTTTGCTTCTTACTTAGCCAGGAGGCAAGAGCAGAACCAAAATAGAAACACCCACCAGAAGTGCTCCTACAACCATCTACATCCCCAGCCCTATCGGCATCTGAATAGGCGGACAAACGGTCATCAGTATCAAAGGAATACCAAATACCATATGAGAGAGTCCCACTCACATATTTAATAATACATTTTATAGCAAGTAAATGTGACTCTTTCGGGGATGCCTGATATCGCGCACAGACTCCAACACTAAAGGCTATGTTGGGACGACTGGAAGTTAAGTAAAGAAGACTACCTATCATACTCTGATATAAGGTTTGCTCTACGTCCTTGCCTGAAGTGCTTACTAAGCTTGGTAGTGGTACTCATAGGTGTACGAGCATGCTTAGAGGAGTCTAAACCAAATTTCTTCACTAGGTCTCTAGCATACTTGGATTGGGAGATGAACATCCCATCCTCTAGCTGACGAACCTGGAGACCAAGGAAGAAAGTAAGCTCACCAACCATGCTCATCTCAAACTCACTTTTCATTTCCTTTTCAAAGTGATGAGCATGTTCAAAGCATGTGGATCCAAAGACTATGTCGTCCACATAGACCTACGCAACCAAAATTGCACCGTCATCACTCCTGACGAACAACATCATATCAACTCCCCCTCTCTTGAAGCCACGGGATAAGAGATAGGAAGTAAGCCTCTCGTACCAAGCATGGGGTGCTTGCTTCAAATCATACAAGGCTTTCCTCAGATAATAGACGTGCTCCATATGCTTAGGGTCTTCAAACCCTTTTGGTTGTTCCACATAAACCTCCTCCTGTATAATGCCATTCAGAAAGGCACTCTTGACATCCATTTGATACAACTTGAAGCACAGATGACATGAGATGGCGAGTAGTAGACGGACAGACTCAAGCCTCGCAACAGGAGCAAATGTCTCCCCAAAGTCTACACCTTCTATCTGTGTGTAGCCTTGAGCGACCAACCTAGCCTTGTTTCGGATTATGGTACTATTTTTATCCATTCTATTCTTAAAAATCCACCGGGTACCAATCACATTAGTCTCACTAGGTCGGGGGACAAGTTCCCAGACATTATTCTTTTTAAATTGAAGCAACTCATCCTGCATAACAGATATCCAGTGTTCATCCTTGAGTGCTTCTTTATGGTTATTGGGCTTGACTTTGGACGTGTAGCAAAGATGTCTAACAACGTTCTCTAGCTGAGCATGAGTCTTCACCCCTAGAGTGGGATCGCCAATAATGGCAGACGGGTCATGACTCTTGTGAACCCAAGCGGGTGTGTCCCCTAACACGGGAGTGGGGACAACAGAGTGTGGGTGGGGGATAAGTGGATCACTGTCAGACGATTACTCATCCTCACACTGAAGGTTAGGATCAATAACCGTCGGTGGTTTGTCATCTTTCACGGTGACGTTTATTGATTCCAGAACCTTAGAGCTCTTCAGGTTAAAGACTCGGTACGCTCTGCTATTCGATGAATATCCTAGCAATATTCCCTTGTCGCTCCGGGAGTCAAACTTTCCTAATTGCTCTCTATCCCGTAGGATGTAGCATTTATTCCCAAAAACACGAAAATATGCCAGGATTGGTTTCTTACTTGTCCACAATTCATAAGGTGTCTTAAGTGTGTGTGGACACAGGTAAACTCTATTCACCGTGTGGCATGCAGTAGACACTGCCTCTGCCCAAAATCTCCTAGAAACATTACGACCTAGAAGCATAGATTTATCCATTTCCTGGATCGTTCTATTCTTTCTCTCAACAATCCCATTTTGCTGAGGAGTCTTCACAGCAGAAAACTCATGTTTGATCCCAAGGCTATCATAATACAAATCTACTTTTGCTTCCTTAAATTCAGTGCCGTTGTCACTACATATCCTATTAATAGTGACTCCGTGTTGATTTCGCAGGCCACGACACTTGGTCGTTAAAATCTCTACAGCATCGGATTTCTCTCTCAGATAACCTACAATGGAGTACCGTGAGAAATCATCCACCATCACGAGGATATACCTCTTACCACCCAGACTCTCGTTATGAGTGGAACCCATAAGATCCATGTGTATAAGCTCAAGAATACGAGAGGTGGTAATGGAATGCATATTCCTATGGGGACTACGAATTTGTTTTCCCAACTGGCAGGGTCCACAAACCATCAAAGTTGGCCTTCCAAGAGATGGTAAGCCACGTACTAGGTCCTTTTTAGCTAAGCGAGTGAGATCTCGAATATTTACGTGACCTAGACGTTGGTGCCACAGATCCATAGAGTGATCGTGGCGCTATTGCAGACAAGTGAGGAAGTAGGCACAGTACCATAGCAATAATCCTCGATCCTCACCCCTTGCATTAAGAGTTTATCGGCTTGATTGTAAACATTACATGCGTCCCGGTCAAACTTTACTGCAAAGTCAGTATTGCACAGTTGGCTAATGCTGAGAAGATTTACTTTTAAACCTTTGACGTACAACAGATTCTCTAGATTAGGAAATCCTCCTGTAACACTACAGTACCTCGTCCTACAATGCTAGACTTGCTCCCATCTCCAAAGGTGACGCTGCCATCGTGATAATCCTCAAGAGATTTAAAAAATGAGGCATCACCTGTCATATGTCTGGAGCATTCACTGTCAAAATACCACTGTGAGGTATTATGTGCCTTGAGAGCGACATGAACAACGAAGGCCTTTTTATCTTTCTTAGGTACCCAAGAAGTGGTGACCTTTTGTTTGCCTTTGTTGTTGTTGTTTTTATCTGGAATGTGAGAAGCATTCCCTGACGGCAAAGACATCCGTCGGAATTCCTCCATCAAACTCTGAGACATGGCAGATAAAAACTCAACTCACTCCCTCAGACTAGTAAAATCATCAGTATGCTGATGTGGAGCAGTAGTACGTCGTGTCCGACCCATACTATAGAAAAAATCCCTGAGGTGGCCTTTTCTTTTGTAATAAGTACAAAAGAACACAGTCAAAGGCGGACCTTGGTTTTCTTTTCTTGGTCGAACTCTCCTTTAAGGTTTTTGATGATGGCCATAAGGAGTTGTAGTAAACTCAGGGACTGGTCCAGGTGCAATTTGGGACGTGGAGGCACCATCATAACCAATTCGCTGCGGATCACCAAAACCTAAAGCGGGGCCAAGGAGCATCTTTCCCATTTTTCCAAATTTGTCCTTGATTTGTACCTTGACTTACCATGCTTTCTCAAGATCATCAGTCAACTGGGCAATAAGGGCTTCAAGTTTCTTCTGAGTATCCACGAAGGAATGGAGCTGACTCGTAAGACTAGCCACTTGTTTAGTCAAGTCCCCTCTCTCTTTCTAAAAATTGCTCTCTCTCTCTCTAAACAAACTTTCTTTCTCAACACATGCAAATTCTCTCTCTCTCAGGGCGGTGAAGGTGGAGGACTCTCTCTCTCTCTCACTTTTCTTAATTCTTCCTCTAAGATGGTGATCTTAAGGACTAACGCTTTGTTGCGCTTTTTAGTTTTAAATGACTTAGAATATAACTCAGCATAGGCGCGTTGAATATCACTCTCGCTCTCACTTGTGTCATCCTCCCCCTCACTCACATCGCTCTCACTATCGAGGTGTCCCTGTGAAGCATCATCCTCATCGTCGTGAGGAGAACTAGAAGTGCTCACATGACTAGCCCTGAATGAGGTGAAGTTACACTCATGCGGTGACTTATCTCCTGAGTCCACTGACTCGACCTCACTGTCGTCGCTAAGGGTAGCATTAAGGACCGCTTTCCCTTTATCTCTGTTCAAACGTGTGGCACACTCAAAGGCTCTATGACCCCTACCGTCGCACTCAAAGAACCTCTCACTATCTTTCTTAAAAGGATCTTTAAAATCTTTTTCATTTTTCTTTTCAAACTTATTTTTCTCAAATTTCTTTTTATCTTTAAAATTGCCATTTTTCTTAAATTTGAGAATCCTCTAGAATTTTTTAACAAAAAGAGCCAAATCATCTAAGTCAAAATTACAATCAGAATCTGACATGTCAGTCTCTCTCCTTCTATATGACTTTATCCTCTTTCTAGCCGACCCCTCACTCTTTCTCTCTTGGGCATTAAGTGCAATTCCCTTATCTTTAGACCCAACAGTTTTAGGGAACATATCAATTTCATATGTTTGCAAATATCCTACAAGTTCTTCCAATTTTAGGGTATTTAAATTGCCCATGAAATTTAGCACAGTGACTTTAGGGATAAAACGCTTAGGTAAAGAACGAAGAATCTTTTTGACAACTCTAGCATTAGGAATATGTTCACCAAGATTAAATCTAGTATTAACAATGTCAGAAAGTCTAGCATAAAAATCATCAAAACATTCAGTTTCATGCATGATGGTGGTTTCAAATTGAGTAGTCAAATTTTGCAATTTAGACTCTTTCACAGCATTAGTTCCTTCATGGGTGAGTTGTAAAACATCCCATGCCTCTTTTGACGTGGTGCACGTCATGATACGTCAGAACTCATCAGGAGTGATAGATCCGAAAATAACACTCAAACCTTTAGAATTAAAAGAATACCATTTAAATTTGTCTTCAGTCCAAGAAGTGACATGTTTTAAATTGGTCACGTTTTCAACAGTGACGGAGGGAGGTGTCCACCCTCTTTCAACTAGAATCCAAACACGTTCATCTATGGATTTCAAATCAGACCTCATGCAGGCTTTCCAATAAGCATAATTTGTCCCGTCAAAAACCGGCATTTTATTATATGATTTCTCCATAATGAACACACTGGTTTTCAAAAATCAATTTTTCAGAAAATTGATATCAGAAAATTGATACCAATTTGAAGAGTGTGACTGTGTGATAATGATTTAAATTGAATTTTGCAAGTTTCTTAGTAACCCTTATTTAATTAGAGTCTATTTTTAAACATCCCCTAAAAATGCAACTGCGTGTGTGCGTGTGTCAAACCATAAATAAATAAAGCATGAGACACAAATAATCGGGAAAAATCCTCAAAGGGCAAAACCTTTTATTTCTAGAACTTTGAACAGTTTACAAGACCATTGACTTACATACCAACTTGTATCACCCACAAGTGTAACGCACGGTGTCTTCGTCAAACCTTCAAAGCAACGGCTCGAAATCTACAGTAGATCCACACGCAGCGAACCCACATGAATCGCTGTCCAAAATCAGCAAGAGAACACCCGCAAGCACTCCCTAAAGACCGCAGTCTTAAATCTTCATAGAGTCTGCCTCCACAATAGCATGCAGTTGTCGGTTGTAGAGATCACCCCACAAAGTATGAACAAATAGAAAAATATGCTTTTGGGTTCCACAAAACAACTCACATAAAAGTAATTGGGATTTGTTGTGAAGTGTAAACAAACTTATCCCTAAGAGTCTTTTCATGTGTCGTAAAATCATCGATTAATTTTTTATCCTCGACGGCACAAACGGGAACCCTAGAATTTTTTAAGTCCTTCAATTCATTCTCTAAAACTAGGACTTTCTCATCACTCTTCTTTTTGGCAATTTTCAAAGAATCAAAATAATTACACAAATTACCAAAGTGCTCACGACAAATATCACCTTGAGTTTGAAACGCTTGCAAATATTCAATCTTACTTTTAAAGAGAGAATTCTCTTTTTCCAAAACTTTAATTCTTTTGCAAAGTTTCAAATTTAAACTTTTTAATTTTTCAGCACGGTCGTGAACTTTTTAAAAAATATGCTCCTCATTAAACGGGCGTACCATTGAAAAAATTGCGATTTTTCACAAAACTGATTTTAAAAAAAAAAAATATCAATATCACACAATTTTTGCGGACAATAGGAATACGCAATAAATTAGCGTAACTTGCTCTGATACCAATTTGAAAGAGTGTGCACGTGCGTTCAAATAAGAAATAATATAATTAAATTCAGTTTAACACAAACAAACCCTAAACATGCAACTAGATGTGATTGAAACAAGATGAGATCATTCAATAGTTATTCAAGCACACACAAGTGAGGAAAAATCCCCCAAAAGGGAAAAACCTTTTATTTCCATTCTAATATTGTAACGTACAATTTCGGATTACAATGAAAATACAAGTGACTAAGAATTACCCTCAGGTGTCGGATTCTGTAGTCGGCGGCTGGAGATATCCCTTTCCAGTAGGCCAGTAATGAAGAAGAAGAGCGGTCTTCTTCATAAGGGTTGAAAAACAAAGGATTGTATTCTAGGGTTCCAAATGATTCACAAATGATTTGGAAATTTGTGTGAATCAAAACATGAGTTTGGTAACTCAAAAAGATGAAGACTTTTTGTTTTTGGACTCTGAAAATAGTGTATCAGTCCCTGGAAACAAACTCCCCGTAGTGGGTTTATAAAAGAAACTTTTAGCCTAAAAAATCTCTGCACGATCTGTTTGAAATTATCCCAGGCGGACCGGTCCGGGTCTGAGGCGGATCGGTCCGAGGTGGTGGACCGGTTCTTTTAAATTTTAGCATTATCGGTTCGCTTGCAGTCCGGGCTGTACTGGCTTTTCAATAAGAGGATCGGTCCGGTACAGGGGCGGACCGATCCACAGGCGGATCGGTTCTTTTTCTCTGGGCGGACCGGTCCTGCCTGTCAGACTTTGATTCCTCTTCTTCTTTTGATATTCGGATCCGTTGATGACTGTATGAATCTTGAATTTCTTCAACGGGGTAACGACGTATGACATAACAAATTGATAATGGACAAAAATGTCCTTTCAAACCCAGCCTTTGATAGGGATTTTTGAGAAGTCGTGGGGAAAATGTTTTGTCTTAGGCAAGTCGTGTCACCTATGGCCTGATTAGTAGATGGGAGGTGATTTACAATGTTGAATACTGCGAGTGGTGAGCATTAGAAATTGTATGGTAATTGGGAGGGAAATTACCGATTGGTTGAGTTGTGTGTAGTCACTCGTACGTGTTTATTGAGGACAATGTTCCTATTAAGGTTTTATGTGGAAAAGCCTAGGCTTTATCTCTCTGGATGTTTAGAGTTTAGCGAATAAATAAACTTTTGGATGAGTTACAATTTAGAGTTCATTGTCGAGAGGACCATTAACCGCAAACTGTTTTGGGGTGACTTTTGAGCATTGTAAGAGTTACGTCACCCTGAAATGAGATTTTAAGGAGTGACAGGAGTGGTAATATGTTCTTATGGTTTCCCTCTAAATAGGAATTTTGTATTGGGGAGGACACGGGAAGCTGGAAGTTAGTGATGTGAAGCTTTCAGACATAATTGAGGTGATAGAGCCAGTGACTTATACGCTCAGTTTGTTTGGATGTCGTTGATAGAAGCAAAATGTGTGATGTCCCATTATTGAGGTGAGACCTTATGACTGACGGAGTGTATCAATATGAAGAGAATTTAATAAGCTTACCGTGAAGCTAGGGCTATAGTGAGTATGCCTTTATACAGCTGGGTCCCACTATCGGGTGAATAATGGAGTGACCATACCATTATCGTGAATTGATTTTGGGTACTAGAGGATATCATGATGTTAAAGATCTGGAGTATTAGTACTGGTTGTATCCGAAGTTTGAGGACGCAATTCTTTGTAAAGGGGAAAGTATGTAATACCTCTTACTTTCATGAATATTTAAATTACATAAGTGGGTGTAATTTAATTATTTGAGAATTTTAAGTAAAGGAGAATTTGAAGTGTGGAATAAATATTTATTGGCGAGTGATGGATTAATATTTATGTGTGCTATATTTACTTATGTGAATAAGCAAATGAAGTCGGATTATTTTATATCGTGTTGTGGTTGGAAAAAGAAACAAGTAAAAAAAATTTACTCGAAAAACACGTATGTAGTTGTGTTGGACTTATAAATGTGAATTTTTTATAACTGGTTCGGATGGGGATTTCGTGAGCACGATTGATCTCAGAAGGAACGAAATAGTCAGAATAGAGTATTCGAAGGTTGTGTTTGAGTTTCGAGAACGTTTTGGATCAGTAAGGTCCCACATCTGTGTATACGAGTCAATTTTTGGTTTAATAAGGGGCAAACCATTATTTCTCCCATTATAAGCCGAGATAAATAGAAAGTAAAGAAAAAAAAGAAATAAGAGAAAGAAAAGAAGAAGAAAAAAATGGGAGAAATAGGAGATTTTTGTCCAAGCTACGATGGATTCCGTCACGAGATCGTCGTATTCATCCAACCAGGAAAGTGTTTAACTTGCTTTAACTATTTAGTGTGTTTATTGTTCATATTACAGTTGATGAAAAACTATATGAATTTGGGTTGGGATTCTTTCATAAAAATGGGTTTTGGGGAGATGATTTCATATGATACATTTGATAATAATCCCACATGAAATCTGAGTTCAAATCCATGTTAATGGTGTAAATTATTGGTGAGAAATTGGTAGGGTTAAGTAAAAACTAGGGTTTAATTAAGATAGGGTTTAGATCTTTTTTAACTTGATGAATCACAAGAACAAATTGGTATGTTGGGTATATCTAAGTGTGTAGATGTTTATAGAAATGGTTAGTGAGTTTAGAAACCACAAATTTTGGAGTTTGAGAAGAAAATGAACTCTCTATCTGATCAAATCTTTGGATCAGTTCGTTTTATTGGTTATCGGTTTGGTTCATTTTTAGTATACCCAACCGGTTCATTTTTGGGCTATATGTTTAGTTCGATTATGTCAGAACCGAATGGGTTCATTTTAGGACCATGGATTCGATTCGGTTATGACAGAAAAATTTGAGAGAGGTTCTGGGACTAAAAAGGATTGAAAAAGAATTCCCTTTTGAAATAAATAATAGGGCCCACCAAATAGAGGGTGAGGGGACCAAAAAGATTTGGTAAGGGATGAATAAATCTCGGGTTAATGTGAATAAGATTTGGGTTATAATTTTAGGAGTGTTTGGGACTAACCACACTCGGGAAAGGTATTTAGGCGATTATATATATATAAATTTATGTGCATAGAATATATATTTATGCCAATTATATATGAGTAAATCTGAATGT